>OZ005652.1:99989712-101397212 GCA_963930645.1 Salticus scenicus
ACAATCATCTGGGCAAATTCAAACTGATGCTATTTTAAGTAATTATGAAAATAGTACTATGAGACGAAAATTTACTTTACCTAAGTTGGAATTTAGGAAATTTGGCGGAGAAATTAAGGATTGGTTGCCTTTTTGGAGCCAGTTTGAACAAATCGATAAAGATGATGATATTGCCCCAGAGGACAAGTTCCAGTATTTAGTACAAGCAACAATCACTGGTTCACGCGCAAGAGAAGTTGTTGAAAGTTTCCCGCCAACTGGCGCCAATTATTCAAAGGCAGTGGAAAGTTTAAAGGCTCGTTTTGGCAGGGAAGATATTCTAGTAGAAGTGTATGTACGAGAGTTACTGAAGTTGATAATATCTGTGCAAACAAAAGGTAAATTTGCATTAACTTCATTATATGATAAGCTTGAGTCATATTTACGGCGCTAGAAACATTAGGTGTTACCACTGATAAATATGCCTACATTTTATACCCTATGGTTGAGTCTTGTTTCCCAGCAGACTTTTTGAAGGGATGGAATCGCTCGAATCTCTCTTCTTCTAATACGGATGCTAAAGGAAGGTTGAATAATCTGATGCATTTTTTGAAAACGGAAGTAGAAGGTGAAGAGAGAATATCTTTAGCTGTAGCGGGCTTCGGTTTGACAAAGCGTGAAGATAATAAATATTCTAAAACGAAAAACGGTGCAAGTGCAGACTATATGCGAAATAAGATATCTACAGCTGCAGGTTTATTGACAACGTCTTCTGCTTTAGATTTCAAAAGGGTATGCATTTTTTGCCAAGGCAAATGTTTGAGCTCTGAATGCTTTTCAGCTCGAAAATTGAGTTTAACTGATATACAAAAATTTTAAAGGATAAAAATTGCTGCTTCGCTTGTTTGTTACCTAATCATACAGTGAAAAAATGTCGAGCAGTTTTAAAATGCATTATCTGTTATAAGAAGCATGTGCCTTTGATGTGCGATTTGCGTGATTCTCAAGGTAAAATTGCACGAGAAAGGGTTGAAGAAAATTCAGACAGTAGTAAACATGACAAATTTTAATAAGCAAAGTGCTAAAGTATTCCTTCAAACCTTAAAAGTCAAATTCATCTCAGAAAACAAGCAAAAAACAGTTCTTTTATTGTTAGATTCAGCATCCCAAAAATCTTATATTTTGAAAAGTATAGCAGAAGAGATGAATTATACTCCCATTCGTCATGAAAAAATGATGCATTTATTGTTTGGCGGAGTTACAACAAAGGAATGCCAACATAATTGTTATAGAATAAAGGTTAAGGATATGAATGAGAAGTTCACCTGCAATTTTGAAGTGATGGATCAAATTACTATATGTGAAAACATTCAACCGGTCACTAATGGTCCGTGGATTAAAGAGTTGAAAGAATATGGAATCGAATTATCTGATGTAAGTCATTGCCGTGAAGTTATCGAAATATTGATTGGTGCTGATATTATGGGAAAGATGTTAACTGGCAAAAGAAAAGTATTGACATCTGGTCTTGTTGCCATAGAAACATACCTTGGTAAAACATTGATGGGCAAGGCGCCTCACACCGAAGTCTCAACAGATAATTTAGCAATGATGGAGACGTCTTTGTTCGTAAATGAAGCTGATATCAAAAACTTATGGAGATTGGACTTGATCGGAATAACCGATACTATAGAAAAGAAATCTAAAAGTGAGATTGACCGTCAAACAAAGGAACATTTCTTAGAGCCAGTAAAAATTAACAAGGATGGTCGTTACGAAATTTGCCTTCCTTGGGCTGACGACACATCTGCATTACCAGATAACTTGAGTTTGGCTGTAAGACGTTTAGAAAGTACAACTTCTAAGTTATTAGCTAAGAACATGTACGAAAAATATGAAAATATATTTATGGACTGGTTGAATGAGGGGATCATAGAAGATGTTCCTGTTCCTGCTACCAAAGTGAACTCTTATGGTAATTACTTACCTCATCACCCAGTTATTAAAGAGACCAGTAGCACAACACCTATACGTCCGGTTTTCGATGCTTCAGCAAAGTTGGCTAACCATCCATCTTTAAATCAGTGTCTGCAGTGTGGCCCAAATTTGATTGAGCTTATTCCAGATATTCTCCTACGTTTCAGAGAAAGACAAATTCAGTGTAACCGCTGATATTAGAAAAGCGTTTCTTCAAATTAGCATTTGTGAAAAGGATAGAGATTTTCTACGATTTCTATGGTGGAATGATCTAAAAGAGAAGAAACTTAGAGTATTTAGGCATGCACGAGTCGTTTTCGTTGTAAAGTGTAGCCCTTTTCTTTTATCATCAGTAATTGAATATCACATCAAAAATAGTGCAAATTTTGAGGGAAATTTCAAGCAAAGGCTTTTGCATAGTTTTTATGTAGACTATGTCGCCACTAGTGTGCACAGTGAAGAAGATCTAAAGAAAATTATCTCGGACAAAGAAAATAATGGCAAATGGTGGTTTTGATTTAAGGCAGTGAGAATACACTGGTGATCACGATGAAACATCGAACCAGAAGGAAACTCAAGTATTGGGTCTGATTTGGGATAAGGTTTCCGATACATTAAAAGTCAACATAAAATGGCTAAACGATTTCAACACAGAAAGGATTACTAAGCGAAGTATGTTATCGGCAGTTCATAAAATTTTTGATCCTTTTGGTTTTTGATGTTACAGAAAGCTTGGAAATTAGGAATTAATTGAGATGACAAAATAACTGGTGAATTAGAAAAATAATTCCTATTATGGTTTCAAGAACTTAAATATTTAAATGATGTTAAGATACCAAGATATATCCAGATCACTCCAGAAAACTTACATGCATGCACAATTCATACTTTCGTTGATGGAAGTAAAGATGCTTACGCAGCAGTAGTACTCTTGAAGATAGAAAAGGAAGTTCAAGGGGAAATACCTCTGCTTGCTGCCAAGTCCCGAGTTGCGCCTTTAAAGAATACGACTGTACCAAGAATGGAGCTATTAGCAGCTACTATTGGCGCTCGTTTGGCGAAAACTGTTGTGGATGCTTTGGGTTGGCAGGAAATGAAGAGATATTACTGGAGCGATTCCTCAACAGTGCTTGCTTGGATATCAAGAAATGACAGCTGGTCTGTGTTTGTCCGAAATCGGGTTCAAGAGATTCAGAAATTAAGCAGTCCTTCATCATGGAAACATATACCAAGTGAGAAGAATCCAGCAGACTTGCCGTCTAGAGGCTGTAAGGCTAAGCAATTCGCTTTCATCAGATGGTGGGAGGGCCCACATTGGATGAAAGATTCAGCAGAATTTAGAAATCACATGAGCACTTCCAATGAAGATTGGAATGAGGATGAAATTCAGAAAGAAAGGTCAAAGCCTACTTGTATGTTGACGAAGCCTGAATTTCCATCCATTAATAACTGGTATTACCGCTACTTTTCAAGTTATGAAAAAAATCATACGTTTAGTTGCTTGGATTCTTCGCTTTAAGCATAATTGTTTAAATCCTGATAACAGAAGAAAAGGCGAATTGACGGCTACTGAATTTCGGGAAGTTGAGATAAAAACTCTTTTGATTAAAATAAAATATTCGTTTATATATATGTAAATGGCGTGAGTACGATTTTTACTCCTACTATTTATCCTTTTTAAAATATATCATGTATTTCAAAATTCAATATTTTATGATACCTTCAGAGTAGATAATATAGGTAAGTAAAATTCGCTTACCTGTAAATCTTCTTACATAAAGAGATTTTTTTATCTTACTCCAAATTATCTATTATTTCTGGAACATTTCTGGTATTTCTCTAATCTCACAATCTTTCCATTCATTGAAATAGAGCCCTGGTTATTCTGAAAAAGAATCTAGAATATTTCCAGATTATACACTGTGGATTTAATATTGTGTAATGAATGAATTTTGATCTTGTATTTCATCTTGACTATTTATTAAAATATATATCGTTTTTTGGAGCGAGCCCGAAACTCGTCCTTTTTAAGAGAGGCACTTACATACATATACTGAAACGGTTTTTACAGAAGCGAAAAAGATACAGGAGAAGATACATCTACATTATGAACCGCAGGGTGTGACGAGAACGCGGAACAATTGAGTTTAATACATCTACATATCACATACTGAAAATTAGAGTTCTTTAAATGAAAAAGTTTCTAGGTTAATATTAAATATGAATTTCGGAGTCTATAATGTTCTAACAAACTCTACGTATGGTTCAAAAGGAATCTTTCTCTTCGGAAAGTGATGAAAGGTTGAAGACATTACAAACCTGTAAGGATGAGCAAGATGTAATTCGTTTGAAAACTAAAATAACTTACAGGAAAGATAGTGAAGATTTTTTCCATCCCATAATTCTCCCTTCAAAGCATTAAGTTGTTAATCGACTTATTTTTTATATTCATCTAAAGAACTGTCATGCGGGGTTACAAATCCTCTTAAATTTGCTTAGAGAAAGGTATTGGATTCTCAACGGAAGAAAGAGTGTAAAGCTTGTGTTAGCCAGCTGCTTGATTTGTAAAAAAAATAATTCAAGGGCTTTATGGACATCTAGTGCTCCTCTACCTGAAAACAGAGTAAAAGATTCTGCCGTATTTCAAATTACAGGCATAGATATGGCTGGTCCCTTGTATCTTAAGAACGATAAGAAGAGTTGGATTTTGATTTTCACATGTGCTATATATAGAGCTGTTCATCTAGAGCTAGTGACCTCTGCTTCAACAGATGCATTTCTGATGGGTTTGAGAAGATTTGTGGCTCGCAGAGGAAGATGTTCTGTTATCTACTGTGATAACGGAACAAATTTTGTTGGCGCAGCTAATTTATTGAGAAGCTTAGATTGGCAACGTATACAAAAATATGGGTCTGCCAACTCCATAGACTGGAAGTTTAACCCGCCAACGGCGGCTTGGTGGGGTGGCTTCTGGGAGAGGCTGATTAGGGTAATAAAAGACCTTCTTAAAAGAGTCTTAGGACGCGCCTGTCTTACGTACGAAGAAATGACAACTCTTTTAGCTGATGTTGAAAGTGTAGTGAATTCAAGGCCTCTAACATACCTTTCTGAAGATGCGACTGTAAAGCCTATCTCCCCATCTATGTTTCTTCAAGATGTTCATGAAATTCAGCTTCCAGATGTTGATGCAGTTGAGCGAGATTCTTTAACAAAGAGGCTCAATTTTTAATTTTAGTGAACTATTTTTTACCGTAGGAATAATTTTCTTATGTTAAATGTTATAGGGAATTATTATACGAGCACAATAGATGCTACTTTAATAATTTTAAAGTGTAAATAAGAAGTATTGGCGTCCACTTTTATACAGTTTAATTTAGTAAGAGAAGAGCTAGGAATTTGCGGTGCTTATTCCGTTGCTTTACATAAAATTAGTGGTTCTTGACAAATCCATTTTAGACTTAAAATGAGCAAGAATACGCACTAAGAAATAGGCTTAGTTTCTGAAATAAGTTTATCTTAGCTTAAGTACTCAAATACGCGGCGAGCGTGTCAAAGCCCATAACCTGTTAACGTTAAAAGACTTATTTTAACTTAAAATATGAAGATTATATCAAGAATTGTGACGATACGAGCTCCGAAAGACATTATATTGACCGTTAATCTCCAATATGCCTTTATAGTATTGAATTTCAAGGCAATAGAAAGTCGTGTGAGTGCTGCAACATTATTTATTTATTTATTTATTTATTTATTTATTTTTCTAAGGAAGAGGTTGATTATTCGTAATTATTTACACTGCAAAAAATATTTTTAGCTGAAGACAATTAAAAATTTTTCTTTTATGGAATTTTTAAACAGAAGAAGACTTAAGAGTAGGTTGGTTGATTAACAGTGTATAATCTGTGAATTATGGTAAACATTGTTTTGCGAATACATACACTATGTTTCAAATATAAAATGGCCATTACGATAAAATATTTCCTTACAGGGTTTAAGTGTACATCGATAGACGGGGGGAGGGGGGGGGGCGCTGGTGTTACTCTCGTTGTGCCATTTCACTTATGACTATGTCACAACATTTTTTTTTTTTTTTTTTTTTTTTTTTTTTTTGTGCGAAAAGGCATATGTTAAATAGTTATTTGAAAAGTATAGATTGATATTTCTTCATGTGAAATCGTAGGCGGCGCTGTTATATAGAATGAAATCGAATACTGTTTTATGATGTTTGCAACATACTAATTTTTCTTTTTCGTTTTGTTTTTTTAAATCCTTACTTATTACCTTATCCTTATTAGAATACGTAAAAATAAACTTTTGATCTTTTTTTTTTTTTTTTGAAACATTTTATTACAAAACAAAAGTTTTCTCCGTAACTTTTGATAAACAAGAAGTATAATTATATTATTCTACAGACCATTTAAGATTAAAAATGCACTTCTTTTTTCAGTTTTAAAAGCTAAAATTATAATTGATAAAAACTATTCGCATGTTCTAAAAATGTATTTCCATTTTTTACGAAAATGTCTAAATAAGAAAAAATAAAAGTTTTAATTAAATAACGGGGACTTTCTTTTTTCTTATATAAGGTAATATCACATAATTTTAGTACTGAATTTCCGAAAATACGAAGTATGTTTTTATTTCATCTTTTATGCTCACTTTCCCCCTTTTTTATTTATTTTTTTAAGAAAGTAGTTATGAATAATTACATACCTTTTCAAAAAATATTTTTAGCTGAAGGCAATTCAGGTTTTCTTTTTCAGAATTTTTAAACAGGAAAAACTCAAAGAGTAGTTTTATCCATAGATGGAACGTATGCTATGAATTATAGCAAATTTACTCATTTAATGATGCTTTTTAATGACAAAAAATATCTATTTAACTAGGCAACATATTTATTAAAGCTGATACGTTAATATTATACAAATATTCACTTCATATCGCTTAACCTTAAAAGTTTATATTTAAAAAAATATATTTGCTTTCTAAGTTTAAAAAACTAAATGAATTGTCATATTTAAATTATATTTTAAGTATGACAAATGACTGGCAGAAAAGAATTATTTCTCACAGATTCTCCACAGAAAGGAAAATTGGGCACAGAATAGTGAAGAATTCTACTTAACAAGTTAATTAAATATAAATAGTTAATTAGTTGTATGAATGATGTATAATCATTGTGTAAATATTTTCTATCTAGTAAATGATATATATAGATATATTTTTTTTTTGTTGGTAGTAATGGTAGTGTTTTCTCCCTTTTAACATTTTTGCGAGTATTGGATGTCTTAAAATGCTTATAATAAATGAATGGTTTACAAATTTATTTTTTGGTAAAAAAAACCAGAAACACGATTATTTCTGATAAATAATTTTGCCCTTAATTACAATAGATATAAAAAATAAAAAATAAACTGAAATAAATTTATTATTCTTTTCCTTTTTTACCTTTAGGACATTTTCATATAATAATATAAATTAGATACTTTATTTTACTTTATTTTATTTTTTAACTATTAACACAGAAAATTTTATTATTATTATTTTTTAATAAACTTTTACAAATTTAATTTCTGACCGGTAACAGCTTTTTGATATTTAAAAAGAATTAAAAACGAAATAGTAATAATAATTGACTAAAATGTTATACCAAATATGCGCATGTTCATTTACTGCACGTACCGGTATTAATTGATCTTTATAAACTCGTTAATTATCATATTTTTGTGCATTATTTATGACTAGAAAGTAGTAAACAGAGAAGTAAATATATTGAACTTAATAGTGTAATATTTCTTACATCTTACACACTATATTGTTTTTATACAATATTTTATTCTACAATGCTAAGTATAAAATTTTCATACGTTACAAATTCTATATACAGAAAATATTCATATCTAGCATCTTTTTTAATTAAAATTTTATACACAAAAAGTGTTATTCATTAATTTATGATATTTAACTTACAAAATATTTCATTAATTAAGGAAATGCTATTAATATTTTCAAAGAAATTTCTATGTTTATCTATTAAACGTAACTTCAAATATATTTGATATAAACAACACTAATGGGCTAAAAAATATCATGTATGACAATTAAAGAAACATTAAAGACTTTTTGGAAGGTTCGGTTGGCGCACAACAGTTGTTTGCTGTTTCTAAGGCCCATTAAACAATGATCTGTCGTTTAAAGTACACTACAAACAATTACGAACTTCTTAAAACTAAAATCCAGAATGAAAATGTTTCTCAAATGTTATATAAATGTAAAAAAAAAAAAAAAAAAAAAAAAAAAGTTAATTTTATCTTCCTGTTTTCTATTTTAAACTAGTATGTTGTGGCCACCACATTACTTTCTTCTATATTTTCCTATACATATTTACTCAGTAACAATACTATATATTTTTTTCCTTGTTAAAATTAAAAAAAAAAAAATCGATAACTTTGTTTAAAATTATTGCAGATTTATAGTTCAACCATTTGTTTTATAGGTATTGACGAGACGTTTCGAAAGATACCCATCTTGAAAATTTACTCCCCCCCCCAGGGGAACGCGATTCCCCCACATGCACATAATTTTTTTCTAGTTAACTACTACTGTTATCAATAATTCATATTAACTTTACAATCACAAGTTTAAAATAACTCTCATTATGCACATTTATACGAAATTTTGTCCTATACTGCCATGTTAAAAGTTTACAAAAAATGCGATCATAGCGCCACTTTTTGAGCGGTTGATCCCCAAAACTAACCATCACTAGTTTATGTTAGTGTGCAACTAAATACCAAGTTTGGTTAAATTTCATTCATTGGTTCGTGAGATACAGCGTCCACAAAAAACGTGATACACACAGACAGACAGACATTTTCTAAAAACTATCAATTCGTGTTCAGGACATCCCAAAATGTGTAAATCCATCAAAAAACGGAGGTCAAAAATTTTCACGAATCCAATACTTTCTCTATATTACATATAGAAGAAAGTAAAAAATCTCTTTTAAAAGGTAATTTGGAACTATCCTTGTTGTTGTGAGGCAACTTCTAAAAAAATCATTTTTATGATTAAAAAGAAAAGAAAATATATCATGTGATAAAAATTCATAATTTTAGCATTAAACAAAACCATGGATGACTGAAGAAACCAGATATTCTTACAAAATTATCATTAAATAAACTGCTATATTTGCAAGGAACGTATATACATCAGATCTTACTTCTTCATAAACAGTTTCCGGAGATGTCAAGGCAGTAATAGCTGGCATGATACCAATTAATTCCCTTACTGCTTAAAAACACTAATGTGCAAAATTTAAACACAAAGCGGAAAATTCAACAACGACAAACTGACGCAATAAACAAGACTACTCAGCAGAACAAGCAAAACACCAGTCGGGAAATAGACAATTAATTGGTGCAATTTGAATACCTGGATGAGACAACCTTGAATTAATACCTGGATGAGAGAACCCTGAATAAATATCTGGATGAGAACTAATGAATATCCTTGAATCTGCAGAAAGATGTATAGCTGAATTAATAAATTTTGAGGAATATTTCATAATTACTTTAAATGTGGAAATCTGAAAATGAATTAATTTTTAATTTAATGAATGATTTCGGAAAAAAAGAAAGTTTTTTTTTTTTTTTTTTTTTTTTTTTTTTAAGTTTTGAAGTTTCTAATAATTTTGTTGTGAACGGTGTAACTTAGTCTTAAGTCAATATGTGACGTAAATTGGATAACGGAGGTTCTAGACGCGGAATCTGAAACAAAAATTACGACATCCCTCAATATTGAGAAAGATAGTGAGAAATTGTTGCAAAAAGTTCTATCTAGTATTGCAGTCGCATGTGGTTAATGTACCAATTTGGAAAGCGACATTCATAGAACCTATCTGTTTGAGAAGGAAAAAATGAGTCTTTATATATTATGAGTCTAAAAAAAATAAGTATTTATTTACATTTTATAAAAAGATTCATATCAGTTTTTCTTTAACTGAATATTTTTTTAGATTTCTGTGCAATTAGACTGGAAAAGACTAAATATATCAATATTTTATTTTCAATTATTGCAGTTTTAGAGGCCGAAAATGTTTAAATGACTGATTTTGTATAAGATTATGCGATTTTACAGATGGAAATTGAGACTTTGTTTTCATTCATGAAATCGACTGATTTGGCATTCAGTAAAATGTAAAATGCAAAGTACTCACTAACATTAGGAAAACAATACGCATTTTATGTGCAATGTTCTTGTTTTTTATTTTTATTTTTATTTCTGTTTTTCGTACCTCTATTTTCTTAAAAAATAAATAAATAAATAAATAAATAAATAAATAAATAAAACTTTGAATTCTATTCTACACAGCTTCCATTTATAGTAAAATTTTTCTTTATTCTTTTACTAGAAATTCTTAGTGCATCACTGAATCGACGTAAAATCCACTTACCCCGACCTCAACCTAGAAATCCAATGTTAATTTTACATAAATAATTCAACTTTCAATAACAAATGCAAATTGAATATTGTAATTATCATTATTTTAGTTTCAGTAATTATAAAATTAAATAATAATCAAGTGAACAGTTTTCCTACTCATTTGCACCAATAAATATTTTAAGAAAGAAAAAACCAAAAGAGAAGAGGAAAAAAAATGTGTTTTAGAAAGAACTTTTCATTAAACTAATAAACAAAACATAAAAAATATAAATATTTTTATCGACCTACCTATGAAAGATATTTGTTTCTTGAAGATCGTTTATTTTTACATATTCCTAGTTATATACATACCTAATTACATTTTAAAAGGGGAAGTCCTACATAAAAACTTATAAATTATCAAAGGAATAAAATTAAATTACATGAAAGTCGAAACATCAAAATTTAATGATAAAACAAGAAATCGCATCAAAAGCAATCATAGCTTTAAAAAAAAAAAAAAAAAAAAAAAAAAAAACGTACAATGAAATTAAATGTGTTTTCGTCGTAAAATAAAATGTTATAGTCAACGAAATAGAAGTGGTATAGAAAAAAAATGACCTGTTTTAAGATGCATATGTTTCATTCTTCCACTCGTTCAATGTACCTCTTGGCAAGCAATATTCCCAGAACCGACATCTATGTATTTACAAAAGAAAGTTAAATCGAGTTCTTTATTCTTATTTTATGAACAGATTCATTTCAATTTTTTTTTTTTAAGCGAGTGATGTTTGAGAAGTGAGTGCAATATCACATTCTGGAAAAATACTAATAATATCAATAAGTAAAAAATAAGTGTTTCATAAAAACAAAGTAGGAAAGTATTCGAATTTTATGAGACAGCAAAAGAATAAATGATGGTTTTTATAAGATTATACATTTTTATAGATGCAATACTGATCTTTAAGTTTTTATTTTTTATGAAATTGAATGATTTGGTATTCAGTAAAATGTAGAATGAGCAAAAGATAAAAACTAGCAAATATATATATATATATATATATATATATATATATATATATAAGGAAATGTGTATTGTGCCTACAATTTTCTTCAACTGCTTTTAATTAATAGGAATTAAGGTACTTCCATATATTTGTATTTCTTATGAAAACATATATTGAAAATACGTTAAAAAAAAAAAAAAAAAAAAAAGTAAACAATTTGTAGAACCGATAAATTAAATTTCATTTCTAAACATCATGTTGCAAACAAATCTGATATATATATATATATATATATATATATATATATATATATATATTTATATTAAACTATAGTACACGTAATTTCGCAATCAATTAAAATATAAGCTTTAAAAAAACAATGTTTTATGAATAAAATTGAAGTTTTTAATTCATGACGTGTTGAAATTTCAATGAAATTACTTCTTTAATACCATTGTTTAAAATTAGTAAAAAGACATATAATAATAGATAGATAAAATCATATCAGTAATAAACGATACGTTTACTTCATTTAATTAATTACAAAAAAGTCGGGACAAAATTTATAAGTTAATAGCATAGTTTAAAATATTGAAACACAAAAGAAAATTCTAAAAACAAAAATTTAGGCGATAAGAGCCTTTTTTAACAATTTCCAACAAGGTTGAAAAGTGTAAATAACTTCTGTTTGTCTGTCTGTCCGTCTGCCCGCGCTCTAACTCTCGTAAATGTTCATGGAATTTTTTGAAACTGATATATATTATTCAAGTTCACTATCGGATATACCCTATTGAAAATGGAGTGAATACCTTTACTGGTTTGTGTACAGGGATACCCGAAATTATTCCAAAGCATTGTGTTTGTTGAGAGGTATTTCTATAAACCAAATTTTAATAGCGTTACTTTACAGAAATCTTAATGAAATTGAAATATATTATTTAAGTCCACTATCGGATGTTTTCCTTGAAAATGGAGTAAATACCATCACTGGTTTGTATACAGGAACACCAAAAAGTATTCCAAAGCATTGTGCTCTATGAGAGGTATTTCTATAAACCAAATTTTAAGAACTTTACTTTGCTCAAATCTTAATAAAAGTACAATATATTATTCACATACACAAAAGAATTCTTTCCATGCAGTACAGTATCATAAGCATTAGATTTACAGACAAATATTCAATAAACTAAGAAATTTGCTTAAATTGCATTTTCATTTATATTAATCGTTTTCATCACTTTCTAAATGTTTTTAACACTTTCAAATACGGTTGAAAAGTGTTAGTGACTTCGGTTTGTCTGTCTTTCTGTCGCGCTCCAACACCCGTAAATAATCATCGAACTTCTTGAAACTGATATATGATATTCAAGTTCACTATCGAATGCTCCCTTTTGAAAATGGAGGGAATACCTCCCCCGGCTCGTATACAGTGACACCCAAAAGTATTCCCTAGCATTGTGTTCTATGAGAGGTATTTTTATGAACTATATTTTAATTCCTTTATTTTACACAGAATTCAATGAAATTGAAATATATTATTCATGTTAATTGTCGGATTTTTTTTTTTTTTTTTTTTTTTTTTTATGGAAAATGGAGTAAATACTACGACTGATTTGTTCACAGGGACGCCCAAAAGTATTCGAAAGCATTCGTTATATAAGAGATATTTCTGTAAACCATATTTTAATAACTTTACTTTTAACAAATTCTAATAAAATTGAAACATGTTATTCATATGCATAAACAATAATTTCTACAGAATGTAGTATGATTGCATTAGATTTGCAGGGCCGCACAATATTATTCATTTACATTGAGGACTTTTATTGGAATTTTGCTGGAATTGCATTTTCGTTTACATTAAGTGATTTCACACTTTTTAACATTTTTTAAGTATGAATATGATTTGAATTTGTCTATATATCTGTCCGACTGTCCATCTGTCTATCTCTCCGTTTGCTCGCCCGAGCGTCTTTAAATATTTTAAGAAATATATATATATATATATATATATATATATTCTTCAAATTCACTATGAAATGTTTCCAATATTAACCCTTTCAGTCGCAGTGTTTCCACTGATGGAACACCTAATTTTAATTATCAAGGGCATAAACTCACCCCAGAAATTTTTTAGCAAAAATTTACATTTATAACATAGCAGAAAAGGCCCTTTTCTTTAACCTGAAGATTTAAAATTTAATTTATTTTAATTTTGTTTGTAAATTCCGGTGGCAGTGTAATTTAAATGATCCAAATTACCCTGCGCCACAAAGGGTTAAATGGCATTAATAGTTCCTGTGAAACTGGTTTGTGTACAGGGACTACCCCCAAAAGATGGGTATAATTTTTATGGAAACATGGAGGATATTGCGACCACAACGAATTTTACTTTCACCAGCCACCATTGGTGCAGAAGACGATCTTCGCGTTTCAAGACATTTCCAATAATATGTAAGAGTGCTTTTAAATTCGATTAATAAATCTGTATATTTTTCAGTTCTTCTGTCTGCTCTGTGATAACATAGGCAAAGAGCATTGAAAGTTATACAATACAACAATTACGTGTATTTGGAAAATGTTAATAATCAATGCGTACCGCATGCTTTTTCGTTCTTCTCTCTTTTTTTTTTTTTTTTTTTTTTTTTTAAATCGCCAACAGCAGGAACATTAAATGGAAAACACGAAAGAACATAATTGGGCAACATATCGAAATAATGCAGCACTTTCATGCCTATTCAGAAGAGAAGATTGAAGTTTAGAAAACCATCCTTCAAGAAAAATCCTAAAATGATAGTCGGAACAATTAAAATCGATAATTTTATTTTTAATGTTATCAAAATTAGGCTAATGACCAATTTCTATGGCTTGCTGGACAAATTTTTCTTGCTCAACAATATCACGGTTCAATTTTTGTCTGTTTCTTTCTTTCCTTTTCAATGTTCTAGAACGGGAGTATTGAAGGAACGCCTTGTTTCACCAATGTAAACAAAATTACACGTTTACATGGTACATTATATATGGATAAGGATAAATGATCAGAACACAGATACTTTCAAGGAAAAGCTTTTATTTTATAAAAAAAAATATATATATATATATTTTAATAACATTAGATTAAATATTTCTCTTTGAATATATAAACAAATAACGAATTTATTAAGTGATAGAAATTTTGATTAGTACAATAAGTACATATAGATATTGAAACAAAATAACTAAGTATTTAAAGTGAATTACAAATTGGGAAATTCTTCACTTGTTTATTTAAAAAGGTGATTTTTATTTCCCACTCTTTTTTCGGGGGTACAAAATTGAATCATTATCATCTGTCCACCTCATTTTTCACCATTTTGACCATGTTAGACAGGCGAACCTCATTACCGTCGATTTTTGTCAATTATTCTACAGACTGGCAGGATTAGTATTTTACCAAAACAATGTCATTCATTTTGTATTCAGGGTGATCAGGAAACCCCAGATTTTATGGAGGATTTCTCAATGGTTTTATTTTAAGTGACCTTCTGGAACCTTTTTGAGTTTTTCCGGGTTCTAAGGTACTGTAGAATAAAAACTCTCAATATAGTCTTGGAAGCTGACTGAAGGTGAAAACTCTTCATCTTGAATATTTTCTTCAACCCTTGAACTTTTACTAAGATATGATGCTATTCCCTAACAATGTTATACACAACTTACTCCATACCTTACTATGCGAGTTAGCCCCACAAAGATGCTCGATGCAGGAGGAATATCGAATGAACATAAAAAAAAAATTATCACATATATTGCAACCACATTTCACCCTCATTTCAAAAACTACTATAAGCAGCGCCTCAATTTCATTTACATATTCTTCAGACGAAAAAAAAATGTACGATGAAAAACTTACTCACATTGAAAAAATGATGAAACATAGATTTTTTTTCCCAGGCAGACTAAATTTACGGTGAATTGTGCACCTATACATACATTCTCTACTAATAAATTTACATAATTATATCTTCAATGCAGCAGGAAGTAGAAGCTGGATGCCAACTAGCCCCCATATACCATCTCCCGGTGTACCTTATGTAACGTGAATAAAAAAATTAAATAAAAATATTTACCTGCACTCGATTAATTTGATTTTTATAAGCATTATTTTTTAATATAGACCTTTTTGTAAAAGCATGTTATTATAACTGTATTATGAAATTCAAGATCTTGTATGTGATTATATCTGTTGCACAGGTTAAAAAATTATTTTACTCAAAATATGCATTTGGTATCGAATAGTACACTTCCTTAAGATCGATGCATATCAAATCAAATGCAGGTGATGGAATCGCTGTCAAGCTCTACTTAACTGGACTGCATCGAATCGCACTAAAGCCGATGTACGTTTTCGACATAGCTTTTATATATTGGAGAATCAATTTGCATATTTACTGTGCCTACATTTCAACAAGCTTACATAAATCTAACTATCTGCTAAACTTTTTCTAATAAACTTCCTTACAAACTTGTAACGGCGAGCTATACCTTTAGAGAGTACCTTTTAAATCAGTGCTATTGGCTTAAAGAAGTTCGAATTCTGCGTAACTCCAAGTGACAAATTCCATAAGGATCATATATATATATATATGAGATAGTATGTAAGAGATTAAGGATAAAAATTAACCTGTAATAATCTAGAATTTCAAACAACATTTCTGAATTTATGAAACTTTTTCATTCTCAATAAAAATCATGAAAAGGAAGAATAGCAAAATACTTATTCAAACGAAATTCATCTACATTGTAAAATAGAATGTTATAGTAAACGAAATGCAAAGAGAATGGAAAAATGTACTCTTTGAAGATGCATAAATGTACCCCGCTCGGTCTATCCAATGTATCTCTTGGCATACTTTTTCAGAACAGAGATAAAAATTTAAACAAGATAACAGAGTCTGTTTTTTATAGTTCTTATATTACGTGGTTATTTGCATCAATTCCTTTATAAATGAATCATATTTTCGTGTTTTAAGCAATAAACGTTCATAAGTATCATCAATAAGTAAAATAAACGAGTCATAAAAACAAAGAAGTATAGAATTTAGCTTTTACGATAGCGTACAAAAAACTCTTTTTTTTTTCTACTATTATAAATATTTAAATACGAAATTATTTCAGAAGACTGAAATTTATTTAAATATATACACTCAACAAATTATAACATAAAATGATAAATAATATAGATTTTATTATATTTATCACTGTATCTGTAACGGAGATTATAGATAGATTATAGCGTGCAGATAGGGGCTGTAAATTATTTAAGATATTAAATAAAATAATAAATTGAGTGAATAAATCTGTACTGATAAGTATAAAGGGTTTAAGTCCAAAAATGTCAATTTTGAGTTAAGTACATAGTCAGACTCAGAAAATATTCTCTATCGATTGGCTTAAAGGATTTAAGTCTATGTCATTTAATCTTTGAGAAAATCGATTGGTAGAAAAAGGTTCAAGTCAGAAATTTACCATTCGTTTATGGTATAAAATATTTAATTCAGTTTTTTCCTGTTTTTAAATGAAGGTTGACAATCACTGAATGGTATAAAGGGTATAAATAAACATAATCCCTTTTCCCTAATTGATTCTTCCGATTTGTTTTTAGTTAGTTTAATTTTATTTTTCGTCTCCTGAAAAATCAAGAATATGGACTTAAATCCTTTATACTTATCAGTACAGAAATATTTGGAATACAACTCTAAGATTAAAGATAGAAAATGTAAGTTGTAATAGTATTCAAGCAATATATCTGAATTTATAAAACTTTTATTTCTTCAATAAAAGTCATGAAAAAAGAAAGAAAAAGTCAAATACCTATTGAAACGGGTTTCATTCTTGCCGTAAAGTACAACGTTATAGTGAATGAAATGTAAGACGACGAGAAAGAATGTTCTGTTTGAACTCCATTCAGTCTATTTCATGTATATTTCAGCAAACATTTTCAGAACTGAAATATATATTTTAACAAAAATATTCTTTACAGTTCTTATTTTACAAGCCTATTTATGTCAATCACGGTATAAATGACTTTTTATATATATTTTTTTTTTTACTTTTTTATTTATTTATTTTTTATTTCAAGAAATTAAATACTAGCATACTATAAAAAAATATCTATAACTAAAAATTAATCGAGTGATAAAAGCGAAACTGCACAGAATTTTGTTCTTGTGAGAGCGTTAATATAGATATTTTTTTTGTAAGATTACATGATGGAATGATATCAGAAATTATTAAAATGCACATAAAAATAAAAATAAAGATGTGTTTATCATCTTCGATTTTTCACATATTTTGCACTGTATCTGTAACGGTGTATTTTATGGTGTATAGTTAGAAGATGTGTAACTGTTTTAAGATAAAAAATTACATAATAAATTGAAAGAATATAAATTTGAAATAAAAGTAGGTTATAAATGTTAAACAATGTACACGATAACACGCAAGAGTTTCTGTCAATTATTCTGAATTAATAACATTTTTTTTTTCTGCATAAAATTCATAAGAAAAAGGAAAGAAAAAAGCAAATGCTTATTGAAAGGGAAGTCGGCCTCATCATTGAATGCAATTTTATAGTCAATGAAATACTAGATATCGAGAAATAATATCCTGCTTGAAAATACCGCTGGTATCATTCAATGGATCTTTACGTAAACGTTTCATTTCAGAGATGAAACTTATATTTTAAACAATTAACATTTTTTTTTTTTTTTTTATCCAGTTTTATTATCGTTCATTTTTTAGAAGCATATTTATTTCTATTATTCCAAAAATCAAACTTATTTGGTAGTTTTTGTAATCAAATATTAAGCAAACGTAAGTAATTTCAATGAAATAAAAAATAAAAATAAATAAATCATAGTTTTACAATTATTGCGTTATTTTTTGAACAGTAAACATAAAAAAAAAAAAAAAAAAAAATTTTTTTTTTTTTTTTTCAAAATATGCCTGAAAATAAAGACAAGAAAAATTTACTGCTTACTTATAATTTTACATTTGTTTATTCGGTAACTGTGACGGAAATTTTCATGGAATATAAGTCTTGCGGGAAATAATTCCTTTAAGACATAAAATTAAATGATAAATGGAAAAAATAAAAATTTGAAGAAAACTACATCATGGTAAATAGAATAATATGTAAATTATAATAAACTAGATATCCAAACAATACCTTTAAGTTTATAAAAAAAAAAAGTAATTCAGAATATAGAACATCAGAAAGAAATAAAAAGCAAATAACTCTTGAAACGAAACTCATCATTTTCGCAAAATACAATGTTATATTCATTGAACTACAAGAAGTAGAGAAAAAATATTCAACTTGAAAATGAATAAATGCACTCTGATCAGCGTATTTAGTGTAGCTCTTGACAAAAATTCGTTCCAGGTATTAGATTTAAATTTTAAGCACATAATTGTGTCATTTTCATATAGTTTGTATTTTAAGGTCTTATTTGGAGCAAATTAGCAACAAGTCAATCCTCTTATTTTCGTATTTTAAGCCATGAAATACTATAAAAACGTAAATAATGTTAATAAATAAAAAATAAACATTTCAGTAAAATAGAATAGTATAGCATTTTACTTTTATAAAAACATGTAAATGAATTGTTATTTATGTTTTAAAGGGATTTTTTTTTAATGCAGATTTATTTTTAATAAATTGAATAATTTCAAGAAATTATAATCTAGAATAGTGATCAAATAAGGTTTTTCACATATTTATCACTATATCTGTAACACAGACTTTGATAGAGTAAATATAGGAAATGTATCTGAAAAAAACTAAAAAATAATGTCTAGTTTAAAGATGCTTAAATGTACTCCGCTCAGACCGTTGAATGTACCTCTTGACAATTGATTATATAACCAAAATACAGAGCCTATACTTTATAGTATTTTCTTTTTTTTTTTTTTTTTTAGGACTGAGGACTATTAGTCTCAATAAATCAGTCTCAATAAATCAATTAGTCTTTACGATAAAAGTTTTACGATAGTTGGGCATTTTTCGAAATGTAAAATTTGTTGGAAAAAAAAAAAAAAAAAAAAAAAAAAAACACCTAATAGTTCTCCGTCCTAAACTAAATTCTGCTTTTGCCAGAATTTCCTTAAAATCTTTTTTTTTTTTTTTTTTTTTGAATTGGGAAATAAAAAGCGCGCGTTCAAAATCAAATAAAAATAAATAATTTGTATTCAATGAATTTTGTGTAAAACTATATAGAAGAAAGTCATGCGGTGGCTACATCATACTAGTTTTATTTCTATTTGCTATCATTTTTTTAAGGGCAATTTATATCAATTTTTTGATAAGTAAATCAAATTGTTATCATTTAAGCTATAAAATACAAGAAAAACATAAATATCATCAATAAGGGGGAAAACCATTGTTACAAAAACAAAGTATTATAGCAATTAATTTTTATGAGAGTGATAAAATATAAATAATATTTTTATAAAAATAAACGATTTGTTTTTAAAATACGAAGTTACTTTGGAAGAATCGAATGATTTCAGAACATTTTAAAACATAACTAAAAAATTGATAATGCAGATTAGTTTAGATTTTTATCATATTTAGCACTGTATATGCAACGGATACTTTGATGGAGTATAACAACAGATGTCATTATTATAAGATATAAATTTAAATAAGAAACTAAATAATAATAATAATAATAATAATAATAATAATTGAAGTAGAACTACAAGATTAAAGATAAAAAGTGTAAAATTTAATAATCTAGAGTTTTAAATTTATAAAACTCAGCTTCTCAATAAAATGTATGGAAAAAGAACGTATTGAAACATAACTTATCCTCTTCGTAAAATACAATGTTATAGTAAACGGAAATCCAAGCATAAAAAGAAAGCCTGTTTGGAGACAAACGAGTGCATGCCTCTCGTTCTATTCAATGTAAATCTTGGTAAACACTCTTACGATCGTAATATATATTTTGAATAAGGTAACTGAAAACATTGTCTATTCATTCTATTTTACAGTTTTATTTTTTTCATTTTTTTCTGAAAGTTAATCTTATTTGGGAATTTTATTAGTCAGAGATGGTGAAAACTTAAATAATACATAGGAGAAAACAAATAAACTACTCATTAAAACAATGCAGTTTTTGCATTCCACAATTATGAGATATTAAAACAAAATAAATAAATAACAGTTTTTCTAAGACAATATTATTTTAGGATCATAAAATATAAATTTAAATGAATGGAACAGACTATCATTAAATTCAAATTATATATTGTAACTTACACAAAGTAGATGATAGCTACTCACTAATGAAAAGGTATGGATGAATAAGAAGAGGAATGTTTTTGCACAGATATATTTACAATGGTCAAAGTATATGACATTAAAATCGATTTTACTGCTTATACGTCACTTGAAGTTCTCTTCCTTAACCCTTTGCTGGTCCTATTTCATTTCGCTTTTCGGTCAGCGTTGTCATGTTTAAAGATATTTTTATCCAATATCAACCACTAAATTTTAACTGTAACGGTTGCTTGGTTCGGGATCTTATTGCATGATTTCTTTCGATCTGATACACTTTTATGTTAAAAGAGTTCAAAAGTTGTACCATCCTTATGTTTTGCAGAACAGTGTATTATGATGTATGGTAATTATTATTCAAAATACTTTTAAAGATTGTAATATATTTTCAATCTAAATTTATAAACCTTTACTATAGTAAGTGAAATTAATAAAATACTATACATTATTGAATAACTGTAATTTTAAAAGATTATTAATGTGATTAATAAACATTTATAAATTTTAGATTAGATTTCTGGAAATGTATAATATGCATTATGGATTTATCAAAAGTAAATACGTTTTTCATAACATATTCCTGATAATTTGGAGGAAAAATTATTATTATTATTATTATTATTATTATCATTATTATTATTTGGATCAGATTTTCAATGCATACGTGATAAGAATTACCATTTCAAAGAAATTAGGTCAGTCTTTAACTAAAAAGAAATGTAACGTAAAAGTTAGATGAAATTTTCACATTATTTTGAAGTTTTTGATAACAAAAATATTTTATAAAAATATTTTATTTTTTCTACATTGGATCAGCAGCATATAATTGACATATTGATTTTATGATTTGATCCTTTCTTTATATTTCTTATTTTTATAATAAATAATAAAAAAAAGGTGATAATGTATTTCCCATAAAAAAAAAAAAAAAAAAAATGCTTTAAAATGTCAAATTATATCAAATTTAAACAAAACATTTTGAAGTAAAAACTGAAAATACATTATAAATACTCTTTTCTAAAGAAGTAAATTAAACTCTAGTTTCAAATAATAAGTTCTGCACACACAAAAATTTGTAATTCTGAAAAAAGAAAAGGGAACAAAAAGAAACTAAAAAGAAAATACAAATTGAAAAATAGATCTTATCCTCAACCAATATCAATGTTTTAGTCAACGAAATGGAAGAAGGGGAATAAGCATGTTCTGTTTGAAAATGCGTATATGTTCTTTGTTCAGCCTTTTCAATGTATCTATTTTAAAACCCAGCATGTATATATTTTCTCAAAATAACTGAATATACGCTTTTATATTGCAATTTTTCTTTGAATCATATATTTCAACAATCGAATAAGTAACACTCGTTCCCAGTTTTGTGCAATTAAATTCAATTAATATTAATATAAAAATTTGCAAATTAAAAAAGTTAAAAGAATATCGCTATTAAATAAAACAAAACATTTTAAAAGATATGTGTAAAAAGTAATATAATTAAGAATTTGGAGATTCCTTATAATATCAGCAAAAATAAATATATACAAAACTAATGATTTAATTCAAAATTTTAAATTGTGTGACATCTCTGAGTTTGACGTAAAATCTATGACATGGAGAAATGGTAGCGAGTTAAACGACAAGGTTCAATATTTCCATGATGAGGGTCAGAAACAAGTAACTGTAAGTATTTTTTTTATAAATTAAAGTAGTTAGAACTAGTTTCCAGTAGTTGACTATACTTAAACAACAATATATAATTTCGATATTTTCTTCAAGTCATATTAGCAAATTTAAAATGCAGAGTTCTTTTATTTAGTTTTATTTCACGCTTTTAAAGGGAAAAAAATAGAGTAAATTTATCGGTAGCTGATATTGTAGCAGTACTGGACACTTTTTAATTTAATCTTTCAAAATAAGATTCTTCCATATGTTTAAGCACCGTTCAACGATAGTCTTACACTACTCTACACTGCCAAAAAAAAAAAAAAAATCCTAAAGAATACACGGTGGAAAGCCTGACAGCAAAGTTACCAGACAAAGCTCATAAAAAAAAAGGTTTAGACCGTAAATTAAGTATATAGTAACCTTAAATTATGTTACATGCCCGTAAAAAAACTTTTTGCCCCTAAAACCAGTGTTTATTTTATTTTATTTTTATTTATTTATTTATTTATTTATTTTTGGAGGGGGGGGGGGCTTTGTCTGGAATCTCTGCTGCCGGGCTTTCCCCGAAACTTAAGGGTTTTTTTTTTTTTTAACAGTGTACTATTAAGGCCTTGAAATAAAAATGTTTAAAGGCATTATTTTTCGTAGAATGTCAGTTTAATTGAAATAATTTTAACTTACTGTAAATTTTCAGTATTATTTATTTATTTATTTGTAATTTCGAATATAAGAATAAGATTTTGGTTGAATTGCTTCTGATTTTCTTTAACTGATTTTATGTACACATTTCCTTTCTTATGATTGAAAAAAGCATAAAGAATTCATTTTTGTGCAAACTTTTTAGTTTTGTATTAACATGTATTAATTATGGATGTAGATTACTGGCACCAGAAAATATCATTAAAGAAGTAGACAGCCATGTCCGGTGCTGAGTTATTTGATTTGTAATGCGAGACCCAGCCCAGTATTCTGCAAAATTTGGAATGTGGAAAGGAACACACAGGTCTACAAAAATAATGTTGGTAAAATATGATTTGAAAAATTTAGCTGATAGACATGTTTCTTGGTGTTCTGAAACCGAATATAAGGACAGTTTTGTACTTTCACGTACATAATTTTGTAAACACAGGGTATTGGCAAATAAAATTTCTTTATTTTCCATACTTTTTAGAATGGAAACATAATTTAAATGTTATTGTATAGTTGAAACAGTTATTGTATAGTTGTTATTGTATAAAGATGAAAGAGTCACGTAAGAAATTGCGTCGGTAGACGACAGTTTATATTGAAAAAACTTTATACGTGATACATCAAAACCGTCATCAGTTTCGGTTTTAGAAGAGATACATAAAAATCAGCCAAAATTATCAAATAAAAATTTTAGATGTAGGCATGTGATATCAGTCATTTCATTAAAAATAAAACCAGATTGCTTCAGTTTCATTTTTATTTTCCAAATTTTTAGAAGAGATTTGAATTTCTTCGGAATTGACTCACGAAATTACAGATAATATCACTGCTTGGTATGAAAATTGCCCCACCCCATTTTTAAATACTTTTATGTAAAATGGTCTCTTGATTCCGACTACGACCGACATTTTGTCCTATCACCCACCGTTTTTTAGGGACGGCGCCCTATTTTTATCACTTTTCGGTGATTTTACGGCAATAAATTTGATTTTTAGGAGGGGAGAGAAATATTTTAACTGTTAAATATCTTCAGAGGGTCTACAGAGTTTGAAAATTCTAAAACATGAACATTTGCGGGGGGGGGGGGTATTTGCGACTGATATTATGTATTACTTTTCTTATATATTTGTAATATATTATAAATGTTATTTATTAAACATTATATATTTTTTTGTTTTTTGGTGTTAAATTAATTATTTTTCATTCACCAAATCAAATTCTTAGTCATAAAATTACCGAAGAGTGATAAAAATTGGGGAAGGGGTGGTGTCCTTGAAAAACTGTGGGTGACTGAGCAAAATGGGAATCATATTCAGATTCAGGAGGTCATTTTAGATAAGAATCAGCAAGAATGGTATCAGAGCTACCTATTTTTTTCTTTTTTTGCAGCGCAGAGTATTTAAAAGGAAGACTGAGTAACATTGGTTTTTAAAAGATTATGACACAAGGGGTAATTAAAATGTTCATATGTATATTAATATATAAATTAACCCATATTTGAAATAAAAAAATGTGCTATTCATGTTATTGAATGTTTAAAAAATAATTTTTTGTTAATTTATGATACAGGTTTATACTATATTTCGTTCTTTATACGCATTAATGAATCAAAAAATACATTTTGTTAATTAAATATGCATTAACTGCTTGAATTTTATTTCTAAATATCTCAAAAATTGCAAAGTTATCTATTATTGTAATATAAAATGTGTCCGCTACTGGGTTTTAAAATGTCCTGAAGCGGCGCAATTAAAGCTTACTGTAAAATTCATTTTTCGGGTATAAAAATCAATGAATTACAATGTTTTGCAATAGTGTCATGTATAAAAATGTAAACAGAAATATCGAACTCTAGTTATAACAAAAAGCTCTAAAATTAAGAAAAGTACACAAAATGTAGCTAGAAAATGTCTTTGATGTGTCCTAAAGTGTTAGCCTGACATTTTGCAAATTATTCAAAACTGGTTACAGTATTTTAAAATCACAATTAAATTAGGAAAAGTAAAATCTTTAAAAAGAAAAAAAAAAAAAAAAAACATTATTTGACACTATTAACAAAGTGTTAATCGTTAAAATAATACAATATTTAATTACACAGGCCAACAAATATGAAGTTGACAAAATTTCATTTGATGATTTTAGCTGATGTGTATGTTTTTTGATTTGCTGAAATCGAAGGTGAAGTCCATTTTTCTCTATCACGAAAAGATTTTTTGTCAATACGAGGTGTTTACCGACACAGTTTCTTACATATACCGTCATAACAATAGGTTGGTTGATTGGTTGGTTGGTATGGTTTTAAGTCGCACTAGTGCTTCAAAATTACAGCAATAGGTATTCGTGATTAATTAATCATGGAAACATACTATAAAACTTGCCATATAATTATATTGGTGGAAGATTAATGGAAGAAATTGTATAAGCAGGCACCCTGTATTGACAAAAATCTATACCTGTTAGAGAAAAACTGGCTTCATTTTCGGTTTCAGCATACCAGAAAACATAAAAATCAGCCAAATTTATAAAATCAAAATTTTGAATGTCGACCTGTGTTAGTTATAGGTTTTAAAAGTTTATACTTATAATTTATAATTTTCTTTTATTATATTGAGCGAGATAAGTTTTTTTTTTCCTTACTAATTTTTGAATATTTGTATGAGTAATCTATAAAAACAACCTATGAAATAACTGTAAACTCACCGTACATTAAATGCATAAAATTTTCATGTTTTAATCTCCAGTGTCGTAATAGGTAGAATTTTTAATCACACATTTCCATGCCATGAAAGCAACCTTTTAATGATTTCCGGATAAAGGTTTTTCATATCTTCCGAAATATTTGCACTTCACTAAGCAATCATAAAACGCGATTTAATGAGGTAGTATTTTTTAAGCTAAAATATATTTAGTTTTTCCAACAATAATTTTCCGTTTCTTTTTCTTTTTTTTTTTTTTTCGTAAATGCGCTAAAAACTCTTAACTATGTATTACGTTATAGTTCGCTAGATAACAAGATATTTTTTTTATACAGGATTTGATGTTATCTTTTATTTTATATATATTTTTTAACATTTGTTTATTTTTTTATACAAATTATTTTAGTAACTAGACCGAATTTCACCAAAATCAATCAAAAGATAAGGTGTAATACATATTTCATGCTATTCGATTTTTATCGAAAAGATATTTATTGATTTTCATTTCATTTTTTTTTTTTTTTTTTTATACATGTATTTTTTTTTTTTATTATTCATTTATTGCAATAATTTTCTAAGAGAAATATATTGGTTTTGATTATTTTTTTCTTTTTCTTTTTCTTTTTTAATTTCTGGTTTTCGTTTTATTTACACGTTTAGAAATTCCTGTGCTTTATTTGAATATTTTTAGAACTTGTCTGTCTCTCTGTATATGTATGTTTCCAAAATGGTGTGGGAGATGTATTGCTCATAAGAACGACAGAATTCTTCAAAGCATAATATTTGAGTGACTATTAACATGAAATGATGCTGAGTAGATTTCGGCATATATCAATCAGCAGGTGATGCTACTATGTTGAAAATTTCCCGCTTTCAATAAAGATTTACACACACACATACACACACACACACACACCGTATATATATATACAGTGATAGATTAAACTGTATACATGAGAGGGCCATTGTGAAAAAAAAAAGTATTCTGATACAATTTGGATGCATATCGATTAAAAGGTAATGCTGCAATGCTGCACTGCCCTCCATTTACGGCAAGGCTGTGTCTCAGATTCATAATATAAAAGAGCACCAAATTTGATAAGTCTGATGTTTATTTAAAAATATACATATTCTGATATAATTTGGGTGCATATCGGCTGACAGGTAAAGTTCCTGTACAGCAATTGTCTTTGTATAAAAGTTGAAGACAAACTGCAGATAATCTGAAGGCATTTGAAACAATCCCAGCTTAAAAAAGTCTTCAAAAAAATATAAAAATGAATAAAAACTGCAAATAAACTGAAGGTATTTCGAACAATAAGTTTAAGAGGGGAAATGTTTAGCGGGGAGGGGGGGGGGAGTTACATGCAAATTTTTTGCTGTTCCCAACACCTTCAGTTTATCTGCAGTTTTTGCTTCTTTTTTTTTAAGATTTTTTTTTTTTTTTTTTTTTTTTTTTTTTAAAGATTTGGCTATTAAATACTGTAACACTCCAAGAATTTGGGCTTTAATTTAGTCTTTTATATATATATATATATATATATATATATATATATATTTTCAACATTTTTACATTTTGTTGCGACTGATAAAACTCTTTTTATAGAGACAAATGTTTGAAAAGCAAGGATTCATAAAATTGTTTTAAAAATGGTATCTTAAAGTTTAATAATTAAGCAACTCTTTTATGGTGTATTTTTTTTAATTTGAAATATTTCAACAAGCAAAATACCTTTTTTGGAATAAGGTATTTAAATATAGGACTAGAAATTGAATATTGGAGACTAATTGCTGTAAAAATTTACTTCAGTCTGGGTTTTTTTTTTTTTTCTCAGATTACCCAAAACAGTGCATAAAATGAATTCATAAAAAACACACGAAAAATATACAACGTTCAGAAAACAAAAAGGCTTCAGAAGAGAATGTCAGTAGCAGAACTGATAAATGAAGACCTGGGATTTATCATAAAAGTAAATTTCAAGGTTTGACTAAAGAACAAACGATAAAAGATAAATGAAACTGCTTAGACAGTACTGCAGCAAAAGCGTTCACATAATAATGTTTTCTGGTGATAAGTTTTTTTGCACTGAACAATGTTATAATTCCAAAACATGTTGTATATTCGACAACTTTTAAAAATATATCTAAATCTTCGAGCTATTAAAAGCTTTCAAAACAAATGTTTTATTATGGTTTTATAAGCAATCTCAATAATGGAACACTA
The DNA here is from genome assembly GCA_963930645.1 of Salticus scenicus. Lineage (NCBI taxonomy): Eukaryota > Metazoa > Arthropoda > Arachnida > Araneae > Salticidae > Salticus > Salticus scenicus. The sequence continues at coordinate 100,017,691 of OZ005652.1, forward strand.
TTTCTGAAATTTATTCATAAATAGATTAAATTTAATGCTGAATAAAACATATAGGACATATTGGCTACAAACATATTATATGCTGTCTGATTATAACCTAAGAAAGAATTAGGTGCATCAGCAAGATTCTGCACCAACACCCAAATGAAATGGACATAGGCTTGTTTGATGTCGATTGTCTCAAATTTATCGTGCAATAAGGTTCATTTTCCTAAATTCTTATAGGATTGTAACTGGAATACTTTATAAATAAATATGCAAAGTAATACATAATACGTTGAAAATAAAAAATTCGTTATTATTAAGATTTGACTCGAATTTCGAAAGTTTTTATTTCAATTTCTTAAATTTAAATGTTCAATTTCTCAATTTTGAACACTTATTTTAATCAAAATATTGACAGCAACTGCAACATTTATAAGAAACTTCAATGCTAACTTGCTTGCTTAATAATTCAAAGAAAACGAGTAATTCTTTTTAGCTATGTAGTTTGTCATTCAATTTTTATATTAATAAGATAAGTGTGAAAATTTTCAAATTTAAAAGTCAATTAGATGTGGAGGGATTAGTAATAGAGAAATGAAAATTAAAACTGGACTATTTCAAAAATCAAAGTTAAAAATGTATCAATTTTATTGTCATTTTTATTTTTATATCTATATATTAGGCAAAATATGTCAAAATGTTGCCATTGGAAACTCACAGCAAAGTTAATCTAAATAGAAATTCAGATATAAATTTCTCAGAATTCCGGGCAAATTTTCGTTAAATATATAAAGCTCACAAGTCTGCTTACTACACCAAATACTTAAAAAAAAAAAAAAAAAAAAAAGAAAGAAAGAAACTGCAAAATATATTTCTCAATATCGCAAAATATAATTCCATCAATTATAAACAATAGTCAAAATATTTCTGTCAACTCAAAACTAAATAAGAATATTAATTTTCAACTATAGTGCAAGTCAACCACATAGAAGTCCATCTATAACTATCAAGTTATTATTAATAATGATAATAATAACATTCAAAGGAGCGATTAATACCAAAGTATTACCACTGGAATTTAAGTGAATATTAAACTAAAGTAATTAAAAGATTTTTTTTTTTTAATTCGAATTCCTTACATAATTAGTTAGCTACAAAACAAACAAGTTTAAGTAACACTGATATCTTCTAAATTTAATCTAGTATATTTCAACACATCCTAAAATGCGTAATTATATATAAAAAAAAAATATATATATATATATATATTAATTAGACTTCTTTTTTATTTAGTTATGAAAGACAGTAAAATAAAAACAAATTTATTCATGCACTTTAGTAAAAATATTGTATCTTGAACATGTATCTCACCATTATTCTTTTTAAAACTGCATAAAAATTCATTAATTGAATAAAATGTAATAAATTCTCTAACAAAACTAGGATTAAACGAAAAGAAACTATCTTTTAAAACCAATTAAGAAAAATGTCAAGAACTTTAAAGGACACATTTCATATTTATCTTAAGTTCTTCTTTATAACATGATAAGTGTTTATTCAAATATCTTTTTCCCTTTTTTAATGTTCATCTATCTATAACGCGCACTCAACTTTTTAACGATACTTGTCCTCTTAAACTCAACACGACTTTATAGTTTTTATAAAGCATTAAACACTTTTTCTTTATCATAAAAAAGTAATAAACTTTCTACCTCATCATGTCTCCAGCTGAGACGATTATTACTTTGATGGGAAGTTTAAAGTGAAGATGGAAGCACTCATGGGACGGAAGTATAATTCTTTTATGGTTATTATAAGAGCATTTAAGAGGATCCATATGCCGTTCACTGAAGCAGCGAGAAGCTTTTTAGGAAAGGGTGAGAACTGACTTGTCATCAGTCAAAATTCATTACGTGCCTGATGGAAAGCAAAATGTACTTTTTTAAACTGAAATTTTTTAGATGAACGAGTTCTAGTTGAAACTTTCTTTCGAAGTCAATACAAGTTTGTAAACTATGTTTAAATGTACTGAGTCATTCTTACTTCCATTACCCGACTACCATAGGTAATGGAAGTACAGTCGTTAACAAAAGTGTCCGAACACTAGCAAAAATTCCTATGTAAAAAAAGTACACTTCATACGTTTTTGTTAAATAAATCCTTGTCGAATCCTCTTCTTAGTCAGTCTAAGAACATGATTCAATAAGGATTTATTTAACAGAACCGTATGAAGTGTACTTTTATTACATAGGAATTTTGGCTAGTGTTCGGACACTTTTGTTACCGACTGTATTGTATTCGATCTAAAATTTCGAAATCGAGTTTTCACCTGACTTTCACGTTTTAGGGTCTCCTGAGTCCAAAAATGTAGTTTTTGGCAATTGATTAGAGTGGGTATAAGTATGTGCATTTGTGAGTATGCATGTGGAGAATCCTCTGGCTATCATATCTCAGAAACTAACAAATATAGAAAGGTGTAATTTCAGAATTGAAATAGGTCTGGTGTACACATGAATTTTCTAAATTTTAGTGAAAAATGGAAAACAGAAAGTAGGACATTGACAACCGGAAGTGAATCCCTACCTCCAAAATGTCTCTAACAATTTTCTTCAAAGTTGATACATAAACACTCTATTAGATGTCATTTCGAATGTTATAGTTGGTTATTTTAGGAAAAATTGAAGGCGCCCTGTATAAATAGTTCAATTTCAGGTCTCACAAGCGCGTTCCTTCAAAAACGGCTGTACGGATTTTTTTTAACTCGCCATATTAAATCATTTTTAAATATCCTTTTGTATATAATTATTGTTTTCCGGTCAATAATTGAATATACAATATTTTGGTAAGAGTTGGTATCTCAAAAACGGCTCTAAAGATTTTCTTGAAAATTGTTACATATTCCATTTTAGATATCCTTTCTCATATATTACGTGGTTATTACAGAAAAATTAAGTCATCCTGTTTAGGAATGTCAGTTTTAGATCTCAGAAATTATTATTTCAAAAAATAGCTCTACCATTTTTTTCCACTCTTATTTTTTAACTCGCTATGTAAACTTTGTTTTATATGACTTTACACGCTTATTGGAGTTTCTCTTACCGGAAATATTTTAGGATTCTAAATCGTTAGGTCAGTTTTATGTCTTCTAACCACATTATCTTTTCTGATCAAGTCTCCAAAAAATGTTTATAATATGTGTAATAGTGGGTAAGGGAAGTCGTGTGGTTGTTTCACACCAATTTGTTTTTATTATTATTATTAAGATATGTAAAAGAGTAATAGAACTAACCTGTGCTATTAGAAACACATGGGATCACTTTTATGTCTTCTGATCACATTATCTTTTCTGATTAAGTCTCTAAAAAATGCTTATAATACGTGTAATAGTGTGTAACGGAAGTCGTGTGGTTGTTTCACACCAGATTTTTTAATTTTTTTATTTTATTATTATTTTTTAATTAAGATATGTAAAAATGTAATTGAACTAACCTATGCTATCAGAAACAAATAGGATCGCTTTTATGTTAGAACTATGTTCAAAATTTATCTTAACATATCAATATTACTCTAAATGTAAAATATATAATTTTCCTTTGTTGCATTGCAATTATGTCAATAAGTGCTCATATATAAAATATATAAATTTATAGTATTCGTAGTAGTTATTTGCACTTGGTTCTATTTCCCTTTTTAAAAATTTACAATCGAGGAAAAACAACATTAGACCTATAGACAGTTATTTTTCGCCGATTATGTAGATGTACACAAATGGTGAAAATTTTCTTTAAAATACTTTGTCAATAAATGTAAAATGTACAAAATTTAATAGTTTTATCTTAATTTCAGGATAAATAAATGATATTAGTTAAAAAATAAGTTTTAGGGAAGGATAGGGAAGTATAGGGAACAGTGGTGTATTTTTACATAAAATTCATAAAATTTTTAGGGGCATTCTACTACAAATGTATGAAGCAATATCATTGATTGTTTATAAAAGTAATGTTGCATTTAATATTGCATTGTTCCCGGTAGGTAAAGAACACCATGTCCATTTTTTGTGAAAATAGTTAGCAACATGTCCTTAATATGTATTTTTTGCTTTATTACATTAGAATTTTATAATGTGTTAAAGTATCACTAATCGACTAGTGCTAGTTGCAAATAAGTGCATTTAAACGTGCATTTAATGTTAAAAAAAAAAAAAAAATGCTGCCCTGAAAAATTAAGTTTTTCTGTTGTCTTTTACTTCTGGGGATTAGGTGTAATAAGGAAAATAATGAGCAGAATGCGTACAAAATATGTTTAATTAATTAAATTATTAAAATAACTAATTTTTCGTAGAAAAAAAAAAAATGTGACCACGAAATATAAGACGTTACCTTGATCTGTCACATTCCTAGTTTTTGCCATTTATTAAATCTTAAAAGTTGATATGAAATTATTTTTTGTGATAATTTTTTTAAATTTTTATTTAGTATTTTTTTAAACTAACACCACAATGAATTTTGAAAAGAACTGAAATAACTATAGTTTCATTTCACAAATAATAATTATCGCTGCAAATTGATTCATATCCATGGAAATTCAATTAATAATTGCTAAATAACCAAACGGACAGCAGCAGTTAAGCATTTTTCTGTGGAGAAGAATCCAATTAGCCATCTTGATTGAAGGAACGAGTGACAAGTTTGCTTTACACTAAAGTAGTAAATTTTGCTTTAAATCACAATAAAAAATTCTTTAATGAAAAGTTCATGCCATTTGATTTGTTGTCAAGATAAAATCAGGTAAATATTATGAAATTGTAATATTAAATAGAATAACAATTAACATTAGTTGCACAAACCTTAATGAAGCAACAATATTTAACTAAAGCTTAACATTTATTGGGTAAAATATAAATTATCATTAAAGCATCTTGTCCATCACCATCATATCCTTCACTGCTAAAAATGGATTCTTAAAATTGAGCTAAATTGTCTCAAAATAGCTCCAAAACAATATATACTTAAATTTGACAAAATGTGTACTTATTTTTGAGTATATTGATATGCTCAAAAATGGGGTTGACCAATAAGAATCTAAATATCCCCATGCTTCACATGTCAATACACTCAAAATAAGTACATGGGTTTTCAAATTTAACTATATATTGTTTCGAAGCTATTTTGAGAGAATTTAGCTCATTTTTAAGGAACCATTTTTAACAGTGTTGGATTTGCTGTGTCTACGGAAAGTGCCATCTGCTTCTACTTTTACTGTAATACTGTGTAGAAAGTAATACGTTAAGAAATAGAATAGTCGTTAATAATGGTATTTCCTTTTTTTTCAGTTTTGCTAGTAATTTTTAGAACTTTCCCGGAAGTTAATTTTGCACAATAAACCAATGAATCATTCCGAAAAATTCCAGCACTTTGTTCTTATTGAAGTTAGAGCTTCCAAACTTTCACTAACAAGATTTATAATTTTTTATACAATTTGGTCACCGAATTGCTAACTTCTACACCAAGGACAAAATCTGTATTGGCGTTTTCATGTGAAGACGTTACATTTAGCGACTGGGGTAGATTCGCAACCAAATTTGGTGCAAAATAATTATTTAGGTTTGACGGAATCAGTAAGCTCTTTCTCAATTTTTTAACGGAGTTATTTATTTATTTTTTTGCTATAATATTTCGTTTTTGCGCCACTTATGTTCACCAATGTGTACTAATGTCGGCCATCTACACATGAGTGAAATCCATTGAGCTCTAAATTATATGAATTTGTCAATGAGAAAATCTGTAATAAAATGTGGAATACTGTTTATAAACAAGCAATATTCGTTCTCTGCTGTGTAAATAATCTGTTATCGTTGCTTCTGTGGTTAAAGTAATAGTTTTTTTTTTTAAATCTTTTTTATTTATTGATTTCGAAAATATTCATGTACTGGAACCTTCATGTTTATTTACGAACCAGTTACCACACATAAAAATGTCAATATTTTCATAACAATAAGTATATTTCAATGGGTGTATAAGGAAGCCAAGTGGCGTCTACATCAGATTTTTTTTTAATTAAATGTCTGAATGGAAAACTAGCTTGTCTAACTTGAGGATTATGCACACGAATATACAACATTTAATTTTCTATAACGATACACACTCACTTTGAATCGACATATTGAAACTTTTGCACATCATCACTATCAAAACTTCATTCAAATAGCGACGACGAACGCTTGAAAATAAGAATTGCTTCATTATTTCACAAACTAAAAATAGTGTTCGATTTGACTAATCCACTGTGTTATAACATAGCCTCCTAAACTAGATGTCTTCCGCGTGGCTCAGAAATTTGACGGTAGACAACGCCACCTGGTACAGATTGCGCGACTTTTTTACTCAACAACCACCAAAAAATTTTAAAAGTGGGATTTGAAATACATAAAAGGCGAATAGAATCAAAGAAACGTTGATTATATATATCATATATCACATCTTAAAATTCTTGGTGACAGTTGATTAAAAAAGTCGCGCTATCTGCACCAGGTGGCGCTGTTTACAGATTGAACTGTTGCCAAGTTTCGTGCCACGCGAAAGGCATCAAGTTTAGGAGGCTATGGTTATAATATTTATTTGTACAATATATGATTGTTAAAAATGTCAATTGCAAATAAATTGCTATAATTAATTTTTATTTAATATTTAATCAATCAAGTAGCTTTAAAAAATATATATATCGCCTAAAACTAGCATAAAGTTCTACTTTTACTAATGATGCAAAAAATAATCGACAGTACATATCGTTAATTAGACAAGCTTTGATCTTGTTCATTATTTCAATTAAGCTACGAAATACATATATCATAATTGACTCAATTTTTATTCCATTGATATTTAATCCAGCTAAAATATCGAAACTTTAGAATATTTTCCCATTCATATTTCATTTATCATTACGTTTCTCTTTCATTTCGTTTTGCCAAATTCAAATAGTTTCTAACTTCAATTTCAACTTAAAAGTAAAAGTTGAATATTTTATATGATATATTATCACTTTATCAGAGTATTTTAAAGTTTAATACGATAAAACCATTGACTGAAACATTTTGAAGCTTTCAGAGACGAATTATCTCATCGTCAGTCAAAATTTCTGACCTTCTTCATATAAATTTTAATGTATTTTATACTATATAAAATATTTCTAAAAGAAAAAAAAAATTAAAAAATTGCTTTTTATTTCGAATATTTTTATGAAGGGCTGGAAAATAATTTACTACCATTTATAATTAATTATACTTTTAGTATAGAAAATAATAGATTTTGACATTAATGGAAATTGATATATTTCGGGTTCACCAAAGCAAGTGAGCCATCCCCTCCGTCGATGATCAAAATTGTGATGCCATGTCACCGAATCACCACTGGGGTGTGTGGGTGCGTGGGTGGGTAACATATCAGTGTCAATCGCCAATAACTTAGCACTAGTGCGACATAAAACCCACTCACTAACTCACTCAATCATTTGAAATTGTCTAAATAAATAATTATAATTTGGAGACATTTTCAACAAATACTATGCATACGAAATATTTTTTTATAGTTTTTTACAATGTATACACATATAAACGATATATAAAGAAACGATATATAAAGAAAAATTGAAATCTCAAATGAAAAATATTTTGTGGAAGTAAAAGGAAGATTGAAAAATGTTGCTGAATGAACTAAACGACAATTTTTTAAAATGTTACACTTTTTCAAGTACTGGCAATTTTTAGTAGGTATTTTCCTATTTAGAAAACGAAATTTAATGAATTGAAATTAATTAAAACTTAAATTAAAACACTTTACTTTAAAGCTTCATATTTTGGACCTTGTTGGTGGAGTACTTTATTTCAGTCCCCTCCCCCCTTTTGCTTTCTGCCCCCAGGAAGAAGGGGGGGGATTTCGATAAATCCCGTTACTTTAGGTGTCGGATTCATATACAACTATATACAATCCATTCACAAAACATCGTGACCGCAACTCTCATAAATTTCCCAGGACAAATTTAGCGCTAAAAAGGGTATTTTGAATTTGCCCTTCGTAACACGTACCCCCTCCCCCCTATTTTGGAAATAGTGTAAAGAAGATGCAGGGCTTTTTTCAACGTCTTTGTTCCAATTTTCGTAGAATTCTACTCATGAATCCGGAATTTGAAAATTTTCCGCAAAAATAGTTTTTTCCCTCCCTCCCCTTAAAAATCGAAATTTCCTAAATAACAGATAATGTTTTATTTGCAATCATGTGTAGTCAACCCATGTGCAATTTCTTCTCTGTGAAGTAATTTAGAATCGTGTTAGGCTTAAAAAAGTGTTTTTGTTTTCTGTCACCCCCAAGGGGGGAAGCGGTTGTAATTTTGATAAATCCCGTTATTTTAGGTGTCGGATACATATAAACAATCCAAGTATCAAAAATTCGTGACCACAGCTACCATGTATGTCTAAGGACAAATTTAGCGCTTAAAGGTGCGTTTCTGTTTTGCCCCCTCCTGAAAAAAAGAAAAAAAAAATCGCAAAACACAAAAAAAAAATCAAAAGTACTTTTTGGAGATATTCTAAGGAATTCGCACTGCCTTTTTTCAATATCTTTGTTCTATTTTCGGTAGAGTTCTACTCAAAAATCAGGAACATGTGAAATTTCCCACCAAAAATCGATTTTCCCTTAAACATCGAACATTCCTAAATCGCAGATTCTGTTTTATTTATACTCATTTCTAGTCTCCCCATGTGCAATTTCTTTACTGTGAAGTATTCTGGAGCCGAGTCATGCTTTCACACCTGTATTTGACTTTTGACCCCCTCGAGGGTTTACTGGGGGAGTTTCGAACAAGTTGATAGATATAATTTAAAGTTGCGTAAAGGCCTAAATTCCTGCCAAGCGCTGTTGAATTCCGTCCAGTCGTTCTCACGTGATACACATAAAACGATAGCGTTACAGACATAAAGACACGATGACACACACACACGCACAGGCAAATTTTTCTAAAGTCATTTTTGGCTTTCATGGTGTGTGAAACGTGAAGATATCGCAAAAATTTTTTATTCTTACAATTTTACACATAAAAGTTTGATTTTATTAATATAGATAATTCCCCAAAATAATATATATATATATATATATATATATATATATATATTTTATCTCGTTAACAAAAAATGTCTGTTTTTGCTAACGCTTTTAAGAAAGTTTGTTTCTCCTTTAATTTATTTTAGGAATATAAAATTACGAAATAATCTTGCAACAGAGATTTTGGATGCTCTCCAATCATATTCTTTGGTTGAAATGATAAGAACTGTCATGCAAGTCTCTCGGAAAACAGTAATGAGAACGAGTTTCTGTGAAATATGTTTTTCTTTCAAGATTGCTCAAGTTTTAAATGAGATGCATATTTTTAGTTTTGTATAATATAAGATTCAAGCTCAGCATTTTCTGACTATATAATATGATTTCGTTAAAATGTATTTAATGTTTTATCTTGATACAAAGTATTTTGTTATTCCATAACTTTTTCTAGACTGGTAAAATCATTCGCTAACAATTTGAATAAATATAATATGAGACGAGTAAGAATTATTTTAGTAAGAAATACAATAATGAAAATTAAGAACTAATCAGTTAATTTTTTACATTCTTAAAAAAATAAACTATATGCATATGCATTTAAATATAACTCAATTCGCATGCTTATGCTTATATATATATATATGGGGGGGGGATTGGACTATATCTTAATGTGTATGTATATAATTCAGTTATTTTCAAAATAAAATTTTTCCCACTTTCTTAGGTTTGTATATTATGCATGTTAGAGATTAAAAAATAATTCCATAAATACATAAGTTATAACAGTAACAAATACCAGTAGAGGACATTCTTAAACTTTAAAATTAATCTTTCTAAGTTAAAACTATCCCTTCTTGCTTTGTGTTCAATATTAATGTTACAAAACTACCTAATTTTAAAGTCTTATATTACGACGCTGACGCATTCGTTCTAGAAAGATATCAGTTCAATTCAAACATTGCGAAGTTTTTATAATTGTTTGTTTGTTTGTTTATTAATAACATATACATCAGATTTGTATGCTTGACTATTAGTCCGCTTGTAAATCTTCGTCAGATAATTACAGATAGCACATGACAGAATTATAATACGAAGAAACGGAAACACACCCAGGGCCAGCGCGGGAATCAAACCCCGCTCTCTTGCGCTCGAAAGCGATTAGCAGTGTTGTGACATAACCCCTCGGCCATGGAGGGCCCCTTTTTATCATTGTAATTTCTTGTACTGTTAAATGCAATAAGACACTCCCCTTCCCTTTTTTTTTCACTCACTTATTTCGAGCTGATTTTTTATAGCTTTATATAACTAAAATAAGCATATAAGATATATTTATTGCCTTAAAAGTTTAACTGTATAATATTTACATTGGTGTCAACTGTCAACAAATGGCTCATTGGTATGTAATCATTACTTCTAACCACTTTTCAGATGTCCTTTAGCAAGTACTATCTGGATACTACCGGAAAAGTAGCATGTGTTCAGAATAGTTAGTTCAATTATAGACCTCGGAAATGGGTATTTCATAAAACGGCTCTAACCACCTCTTTTTTTTTTTTTTTTTTTTTTACTAGCCATGTAATGTCTCTTTTATATGTTTTCACGACCTGTGTAACAGTTTGCTTTTACATGAAAATTGCTAGTAGTCTAATTTATTAACTTAATTTTTTCTCTTCTGACAACACTGTTTCAAAAAATAGAGTACAAGCGTAGTAGTAGAAAATGGAATTCGCGTGGTTATTACAAACCATACATTTTTTTAAGAGTTGTGAAAAATTCATATACTATATGCATTGGGATATAACAAAATTAAATATATTAATATTTGTGCTAAATTATTAATAATATTAAAAAATTAAAAATTCTTTTGGGAAATTTAAAGCGATACACAGCTGACGAATGTTTTTAATATTTTTTTTTCGCTGGAGTTCCTATTACTATAATTTAATAATGTGTTCAAAACATATATGTACACCACTTTGTGCATTCATTTGTAAGTTAATAAAAAAAAAAAAATCATAAGAGTATAAATTTTAACATTCACACATACAAGTACTTACTCACGTGTAAAAGTTTCATACATACAATTTGAGATTATATTCAATATTAAGTTTGTAATTAAAATAAAATAATAATAATTTAAATATAAAATTTTCTATATAAGTTTGCCATTCGTTTTCATAACATAATCATTACATACTTCGCACTTCATTTTACATCAAAATAAATTAACATTATCTTTTTTTTTTTTTTTTTTTTTTTTTTTTTTTTTTAATTTTGAAATAAGTAAGAAACACATTACAACATTAAAGAAATTTCAAACTCCGTACATATATATGTTTATTTTAGTATTCTACATATATAGATTTCTTTAAAATGCAGTGCGGTCCAAGAATTCGTGATATATTTTACTCCTTAACATAAAACAGAGATATTGACGTACAAGAGTGCGCTTTATATCACAAACAAATGTTTTGCTTAAGAATATAAAAAAACTACTTCTAGATATTCATCATAGCTGGCGCTGTACATTTTAATCAACAGCAAAACCTATCACAGGTTTCGACGCGGTCACTTTTGGAATATTACTACTTTTAAATTTAAATAATCCTGTGTGTTACTCACACGACTTTTTCTTACCCTGCATTTCAGTACTATGAAGACAGATTGCAGATTAACCCTTTCTCTACCAGAGCTCAGACGTCTTACTATTTAAATATGATACCAATTGTCATTTATTTTTGTGGGATGTACCCATAATGTTCTAACTAAAACCAATAACATCCTGTATATATTTTATTCTTTTATAATATAACCCGTCTGTGTGCGACACGATTTGATGCAAACAATTATCATAAACTGATAATGAACACCCGTCACATATTTGTGACGCCGGGCTGAGGTAAGAAAATCGGATCGTCACATATATGTGACGCTGGTAGCGAAAGGGTTAAAACGAAAGATCGTTAAGTAAGATAATACAGTTCAATCAAGTTTAAAAACAAGTTTAAAATAGACAATATACGTTTTCTTGGGTTCGAGACTAAATCATACCTAACATGTGACTTCTGATTCTCAATTTCCCTATGAATTTCCCTCTCGTTACAAATATTTCCCTACACAATGCAAACATTTTCCGATAAAGCATAAATGTAAAGATTATAATCCTGCATTTTCCCCTGTATCAGGGGTTTATTACGTAACGCGGATAAAGTCCATTTGGTTTAGGAACATATTTAATATATTATTTTATATTTTGAGCTACCGCCTTCCTCACCCCCCCCCCCATTCAAGTTTGGTGTTTAAAATTATTTAAAAATAATAAAAATTAAGGCTGTCATTAATTTGCTCTGAAACTTGTTAATCTTGATCAACTTTTCCAGTGCTTTTTACATAGAAACATCAAAATGACAAATTTGAATTCCCTGTAGATATTTGTTTTTAAGCTATGCTCATAATAGATATACATATATATCCCCTCCGTGGAGGATCAAAATTGCGATGGCATGTCTCTGGATCATCCTTAGGGAGGAGTCGCAGACTATCACCAATTACCCACTGTGCAGTTAAACCCAATTATCCAGATATATATACATATCAATCACTAAAAATTTGAATTTCTTATTCAGAAAAATTCAAAATTATACAAAATTATACAAAAAACTAGAATGGAAAATTGAACTTCAAAATATATTTTGATTACTGTATAAGAATTTAATTTTCTTACCTCATCAGTATTCTTCGACATATTAAATTGTAATAAAGCACTTCCATCAATTACATTCAATTGAAAAGAACTTTTAGCTTCATTTTGGGTGGCCCTGAATATTGCCTATAAATTACATAGATATCCCATTTCGTATTTAAATTTAGTCTTATAGGAGAAAATTGCAACACTAAATGAAATGCACTTCTCACAATTTCTAAGCACAGCACCAACATATCCAAATACTTTGGGCTGCTCTGTAAAAGAATGATGAATGTTATCCATACCTTAATCTACGCAAAAATATGTTTTTATGCATACAAAAAAATAAAAATAAAAAGAAGAAGTAGATTATGTTTATTCAATCTTGGTTAGGGCAGATACACTGCACTTACCAGAAATTTTCCCCGTAGACGTAATGTACTTAAATTTTCTTGGATGACCCTGTACACAAAATTCCTTGCGTGATCTTAACGAAATGTTTAATGTAGCATCTCTATATGATACTGATGTGGAGTTTGTACTTCCTGCTACTAACTGTGCTTGAAATATGCTGATAACAGACGCACAGACCAATAGCTAGAAACATTACTTTCCATTCAAGGAAATATAACAGAAATTTAATTTCGATTGTTTGATACAAAAGCAGTTTCTTTCAATATCATATATCTGTACTGATAAGTATAAATGATTTAAGTCCATATTCTTGATTTTTCAGGAGACGAAAAATAAAGTTAAACTAACTAAAAACTAATCAGCAAAATCGAGTAGGAAAAAGGGATCATGTTGGTTTATACGCTTTATATCATTCAGGTATTGTCAATCTTTATTTAATAATGGGAATAAATGGAATTAAATATTTTATACCAAATATTAATGCTAAATATCTGACTTGAATTTTTTTTTACCAGTAGATTTTCTCAAAGACTAAATGACATGGATTTAAATCCTTTATAGCAATCGATAGAGAATTTTTTTCTGAGTATGACTATGTACTTAACTCAAAGTCGACATTTTTGGACTTAAATCCTTTATACTTATCAGTACATAGATATATAGGTAAAGGAAAGAAAAAAATCATAACTGCTTGCAGTAGATATATTAAATTGAATAATACGAATATCGCTTTCTAAATGTATTGGTATTCAAAAAAGTGACTGCACCGTCCTTCCTGCTATCGAAAACGCAAAATAAGCAATAAAATAGTTTTTTTTTTTTTTTTTTTTTTTTTTTTTTTGAGGGGGGGGGGGGGTGAAATTTACTAAATAGTTTTAATATCTTTGTTTTTCAAATTTGAACCATATTCAAGATGGTAATTCAATTCAATATAAGTGTTCAGCCGCATAGATTGTAGGAACAAGTTATTTTTTACGCTATCACACAACAAGAAATAATTAAAAGTTAAGAATAGGGATGGAAATGGTCATAGAAAATCTACAAGAAATGCTTTGTAAATCAAACAAAATGTCAACTAGCGCCTTTGTTAGAAAAATTTGGAATTTTCTTTTGAATATATATATATATATATATATATACATTATATATATCTGTATCTTTATAATTATTGTAGTTTTAAAATACCATTACAAACACATGTACGCGAAAAACCGCCGTAAGAATATATATATATATATACATATTTGTTTCTGTTTCTGTCATTTAATAGTCGAAATATTCATGCTAGAAGCAGTATGTTGTTTTTGAATGATATTAAATAGAAATTATTGTGATAAATACCATAACTATATTTGTTTAAAGATAAACAGTTATCGTACATTACCAAGAAATCCAACAACTGAAATAATGAATAATCTTCTGAGAACTCTTAACATAAAATCGTTTCTGAATACGTATGACTAGATTTATTTTTATGTTTCATTCTTTATTGCTTTAGATGCAACTCAGAGTATCAAGAATCTGAATTATCGATTCCATGAATGGTGAATGAGACATATTCTTTTGCATTGATTGGACGTAAACACGACATCACATCTATTTTATATGTTATCAATATAATGGCCTGATATAGTTATGTAGACAATGTAAAAAATATACTAAATTAAGATCGGATTTGAAAAAAAAATATCCCTTTTAACACGAAGTTTTAGGGTGATAAACAACATTAAATAATATAGATTTTAAAAATAGATATAACACATGTTTTTGTTATATTTCGTAATATTTACATGTTTTTTTTTTTTAGTTTTTTTTTTTTTTTCTTTCGACGAGTGTTGCATGCTATGGTGACCAGGACATGGATTTCTTAATAATTTTGATAAATATCTAAGTTGTTCTTGCCAGTGTGTTCATCATCATTCACTATTTACTTTATTACATGTAGCTTATCACAGACAAAAGCACTGAACTTTTTTACCTGTTTTACCTATTTATGTACATATATATTGCTCTGTAATATTTTCCATTTTGTAGGACGGATGACTTATTAGTCTACATATTTTTACTATACCAGTTTTACGATAGTTGAACATTTATGGAAATCGAAAATTCATCTAAAATGTAATTTAATAATTTAAAAGCGATGTTATAATCTGAAAAAAAAAAAAAAAAAAAAAAAAAAAAACCAATAGTCCCCAATACTAAACTAAATTCTGCTTTTGCCAGAATTTCATCATTTTGCCAGAATTTCATTTTTCTTTTTTTCCTTAGAAAGAAAAAGAAAAGAAAAGAAAATTAATAATAATCATTAATGAAACAAACCGTATCGAAAAAGTTTTTTTTTTTCTTTTTTTTTCAAAAACTTTAATATGGCGTTGTAAGACAAAATTTCGTATAAAAGCACGTAATTACAATTATTGTTAGTTTCTCCCAAGACAAAAAGGGAGGGGGATATCATCATCATCACCACAGGGCTTGTAGGAGTACCTACGACGGCCAAGATCGTCGCTTATCTCCACCAGAGAAGAGAAGAAACACAGAATGGGGCTTGCATGATCGAGATGATTGGACCCATAAACTGAGAGAGTTCACAGGGAACTCTGATGTGATGATTTGACGACGGCATAGAAGAGATGACATGGTAACATAGCAGCTTGGATATGGATGCAGAATGGTAAAAAAAAAAAAAAAAAGGAAAGAAAGGGATCCTAAAGGGGTGGGAGAGCGGAATCACAAAGAGCCTGCATCCACCAGCACTCGGTCTGTCAGAGAGAGTATAGTCTTGAAAAAGACTCTTTTCTGGCATGAATGACAGAACTGAATGCTATCTGCCATACATAACACAAAATAAAATTAAAAAATAAACAATATTAAAATAAAGAAGAGAGTTTAGGGATAGTAACAAAAATTTAACTTAAATTAAATTAAAAACAAAAATTATATAAAAATAAATAAATAATTGAAAGTCATTTTCACAATAATATCTTGTATACAAAGAGGAAAATTCTATGCATCTCATTAAGCTAAATACAAATAATATCCAGTTTAACCCCTTAACTTTCCCGCAATTTTCAAGAAAACAGTAAAAAAAGTGCCTATTTTTTTTATTCATGAAAATTGTATAAAATAAAGTGTGTGAACAATATGTGTAATCATTTAATTTTTTATTTATTTATTTATTTATTTATTTATTTATTTATTTATTTATTTTTACCTTAAAATCAAGAAAAATTAATTTTGCAGAAAAGCAACAATCAGGGTTATTATGACTAAATGTCAATTTTCCAATAAGTAGAAAAAAATGAAAGATGTGTGTTTTAAACATTGCAAGAGAACTTTCTGAAAAGGATTTTACGTAAAATCATAGACCTATTATAAGAGTGGACGGAGCATTTCATTATTAAGGAAATAAAAGTAAAGGTGGCAAAGATGAAGTCACGTGACTGTTGAAATGGTTACCTTTTTTGACATTTATCGTGTTATTGGCGATTTTGTATTTTTAATATAAATATATACATATTTTATTTTTATTAAAAGATACAGCAAGCAATATTTGTGTAAAACACTATAGCTTCCGAAATTTATTTTAACCTTGTTATTACACTTTCCAACAAATTTCAAAAGTTTTCATGACTTTGATTTGTTTGTTTGTCCGCCCTCTGGCTCCCGTAAGTATATATTAAAGTCTAATAAGGAAAGGGCATGTTTACAAACAAACGCTCCGTCAATCAATCTGTGCCACTCTCGAGTGGCAAAAGATCAACCTGTATTGGTGGAAATGCCAATGTTATGCCACTTTACCTATAACTTAACTGCGAGTGACGTCACGTGCCCTTTCCTTATATATGTTATTCATGTTCACTATAGCATATTCTCTATTGACAGTACAGCAAATACTACCATTAGTTTGTGTACAGATACACCCAAAAATATATTCTAATGTTTAGTGTTCTGTGCAGAATATTTATACAAATCATTATTTAATATATTTATACTGCAGAAAACATGATTAAATTCCCTTTTAATATTTATATGCACAATAGTATTCTTTCTGTAGAAAAAGGTCAGATTAGCATTCATGTTCACAGGACCCTGCACCTTTCTTCCAAAACACAAATACAATAAACAAAGTAATATAAAATTATGATATCTAGTCGTGCACCTCACTTTTTGGTCCTTCTGTGTATTTCCGTTCAATATTGCATTTATTTGCAAATAGTTTATACAATTTGTTTTGTTTTTTTAATTATTATTATTATTTAAAGAATTGAATAAAGCAGATTTAAACATTTTACAAATATAATTACTTAAAAAGATTAAATAAAAAGCCATAAAATATCTTAAATGTGAAATGTTACATTTTTCTCCTTTTAAAAAAATATTTCTTGCACTTTTTTACATAACATTTAATAACCATTACTTGAGATGAATTTTCTTTAAGATTCAAAACAATCCATTTAACTTTTAAAATGAAATGAAAATTTTAAAAAGATCTTTTAAAGATAAAGTAAAAATATCGTCTGCTTTAGAAAAAATAGAGTATAGAGCATGGCGAGAAAATTTCAATATTGGCCAGTTTGGCTTCCTGTAGATCAACAGTCACGGGCTCTCCGTGGCCGAGTGGTTATGTCACCACACTGCTAATCGCCTTCGAGCGTAGGAGAGCGAGTTCGATTCCCGTGATGGCCCTGGGTGTTTTACCAATTCTTCGTACTGTAATTGTGTCATGGGCTAACTGTCTTTACCTGACGAGGATTTAAAAACGGGCTTCGAGAGTCAAGCAAATAAATCTGATGTATATGTTATGTTATCAACAGTCACGTGACATTTTTATGAGTTATCGTTGCCACTAAAAAAAGGTTGCCATTGTCCCGCTCACTCTTTTAATAGATGTATGCGTATAGAACACTATACGTATAATACATTGTTCTCAGATTCGTTATCCTGATTTTCCAAAATATCACTTATTACTGAATCACATATGAAATAAAAGAGAACTAGAATCCGAGTCACTTTGGGATTCTTACTCCATAATGTATACAATATTAAAAAAATATATTTTACCACGTAGCATAAAACAACGTGCATTCAAAAGCCTATCTGAGCTAGGATTACAAAATAAGTATAGCAAATATTTAAAATTGATGCTGCTAACATTTTAAAACAAACCAACTATCTCCAATTACATTTTAAATAGTCTGGTACGTCCATCTAGAGTATAAAATGAGAAAAAAAAGAAAATCCGGGCATTACAAATGGTTTGTTTTTAAATCTTTTTAATGCGTTAGTTTTGAGCACTCAAGCGCGGAAATAACGCGAGCACCAGAAATAGAGATAGAGACCTCACCCCATCAATTTCACGGGAGCGAAAAGGAAGGGGTTAAATTAGGCTGGATGTCTCCTTGTAGAATGGACCAAGGGTGAATAGTAGGTGTATAGTATAGCAGTGTAGCACTTTCGTCCTATTCTGATGTAAAGAGATCGCTGATTTAATCACTATGATTTCTGGTAAAATATCTACCTGGTATATATATCAAAATAAGTTTTGTGTTCGCAAAATCTTGCACATTCAAAATTGTTACACTATAAATAAGATTTTTCACTGAAATACTTCATGAAGTTGAAAGACCATACATTTCTGTTATTGGTGATAACTCACTATAAATGGACGATAATGTTCAATGGCTCGATATATGCTTCTGGGTATATATATTTTTTATCAAGATATTAACGTGACAGAATCGTAATATCATTAACTTGATATATTGTATAAATAATAGAGCAAATTTGGTTCTCTATTCGCAGATATTTTTGAAACACACAGTTCTTTGCGTAGGAGTATATATAAGTTACTATGGTGTTGTACATATTATGATATTTTTTGCCAGGTTACGTACCCGACAACATCTCAAAGATAAACAAATGCTAATTAAGAAATACACTTTAGCGACAAAAAAAAAAAAAAAAAAAAAAAAAAAAAAAAGCCGCACTTGGATATTTCTCTTTTTCCTTTTTGCAACTGCCAATTTTATCGTTTAAAAAGAAAAATTTTTAACAGATTTTAGTACGTCGCCCTCCATGTACACTTTAGGATTGAGCACAGTATTAAAAATAAAATGCAACTGTCAGAAAAATTATAATTTTAGAAGGTATTTCAAAAATATAAGGCATTTAACGATGCCACAAAAAGTATTAATTTTAGAATGAAAGTCAAAAAATATTTCAATACGTGAGATGGCAAATTAATTAAATGTTAACGAAATATTCCTGAGATGATTTTTAGGAACATGTAAAATTTTTTGGCAGTTTAAACCGAAAATGTGTCTTTAGGCGGCCATTTTGCCCATCCAAGCGAGATGATGGCAAGTTAAGAAACAAAAGTTTAAAAAAATCGATTTGTACATGCTCATAACTTAGAAAAGATTAAAAAAAGTGCATAGCAAAGTAATTTCTTTAAAAACAGTGTGGGAACAATTAAACAAAGTATGCTAAAAACCAGAAGATCTGCAAAAAAAGCTATTACTAAGGAAAAGAATAAAAAATAATAAATAAATAAATAAAACAAGACTTCAGTTGAGCAAAAATTAAAAAATATATATCAGTTAATTATTAGGCAGAACTGGTTTTCTCGGATGAGTCAAGTTTATTTTATTTCGGGTTGATGAAAAAAAAAAACTATTAAGATGATAAAAATGTGACCGAATCATTGAAAACTGCAATCATAAAACAGGGATACATTCTCCGTACATTATGGAAAGGAGGTGCATAAATTTTCAATGAGTCGGGAAATTTTTTATGCTCAAGGGATCAAGTAACTCGAAATAAAACGCGGCCATTGTAAAAACTGCGCCTGACTGACCAATTTGAAGGTATCTCAGACTTTCCCGCAAATAGAATTTCAAGATGATATTGCACCATACTAAAGGGCGTCTGTGGTGCGTTTATTCGATTCAAATTATTAAAACTACCTATGATATCCCATGTGCACCTATAATTTTGTAAGCAATTACATATTTTTTAACTTTAAGTTAAATCCCACAAAATATATCGTATAATTTCTTTTTCATCAATCCGCTCGAAAATGTTTAGTCTATAAAAAAGCACTGAAAAGGGGTGAGGATTAAAAAATTGTAGCCTACAACTCTTTAAGGACTAGATAAAAATATTTATTATATTCGGCACAGAGAAATTTTTTCTATTTATTTAAAACACTGCATAATACTATGCCATTGCTCATTAAAGCAGTAATTCCATATAAAGGTGGAATGACTCAATGCAGAATACATATTTTTATTAAAAATTGCTTAGATCTAACAAACAAATAGTTTTATTTCATGTATTAAAATATAACTTGTTTATATCATATAATAAATCATAATACAGTACAAAGTATATGTTTATTATATTACATTTAAAAAGAATGTTTTATGTAGATTTTTAAAAATTACTTCGTAGAGTGTAATAAAGTGAATTATTAAATAAAAAATGTCCATGTGTATCATTTCATCTCTTTGATATTATGCAAACATGACAGTTTTATTTGTTTCAACCATTAGTTTTGAAGTTATTTATTACAAATGAAAAAGGTATAAGTCAATTTTTCTGCAGTGCTGCTTTTTTTTTTTTTTTTTTTTTTTTTTTTTTTGTCGCTTAGTGTAGTTCTAGAGAATAACATGCTCATTAGTGTATTCCATTTTAAATATTAAAATTATTTATTTTTATTCTTGTTTTTTTAAATTATTCAAAATATTCCAATTATTTTCTTTTTTAAATAACAGAATTCCTGATTTTTTTTTTCTTTTTTTATAAATCATTTATTGATATTTTTAATCATAATACTTGTTAAATAAAAGTGTAACGTTTTAACTAATACGACAATTTTTACTTTCCGACACCGATTTTGCATTGTTTCTGTTAATTGTATTACACCTTGAATGACCGTGAAAACATTTCTGTTTTTATTTTAAATAAATAAAACTGAAAGATAGCCATTGTGTCTTGTTAATAAAGACAAAATCTAACTAATATAGTATTTCTTAGATCAATCGGATAATTGTTTGAAAAACATTAAATAAAGACCCCATCTTAACTTTAAAGTTATTTAAAAGAAAAAAAGTATATATGAGGCCAAAAATAAATAAAAAGAAGTGAAAATATTTCTTTTTATGTCAAAAAAAAAAAAAAAAAAAAAAAAAAAAACGGACAAATACTTATTTCTTTTTCTTTTCTTTTTTTTTTTTTTAAATAATTAAAATAAAATTGAGAAAAATCGTGCTAAAGAAATAGAACCGATTCACTATGGAAACCCTTTGCAAAATTTAAAATTTTGCACAAAATTAGATTGGACGTTTCTCGCCATGGTCTTTATATGGTCGCAAATGCAATAGCCGTAATGACAGCAAAAATTTAAAAGCCAGCAAGGGCCTCCTTAGCTAATTCTAGACCAAAGAAATTTTAAGAAATGAATATAGTAACTGCTGCTAGGGAGTGATTCAAATTACTGCATGCTTTTAGATGTAAGAGTAAACTAAAGTAAGTCCTGTCGTACCAAATTAAATTATGTTTTGTACAGAATTTTATATCTATTACTTAGAAAACAAAAACAGGTTTAGGATTTTTATTTAATTTTCTTTTATTTATCTACATTATTTCAAAAATTAACTTAAAAGTACCTTTGTTGTTTAGCATAGTCTTGTATGCATTTTACCCAATGAAAAGTCGTTGTTTAGCATTTACTTAATTAAAATTTATTTGTTAATCCCCAATCTTCAGCTAATTCTAATTGCCCCCGTTCTGAATCCTTAATTTAAAATAAGATTTTTTTTACTTGCTTAAGAATATTAATATTCTACTGCACTAATAATTTCTGAATCATTTAAGCATATGTTTTGTAACTAAATAATAAGATAATATAATATGCTCTATATAATGCATTAAACACCAGATATTTTCCAACTAATTTATAGTTATTAAAATTTTAAACAGCATAAAATTTTGTAAATATAACAATAATGTTTTTAAATTATTTTGCAAAAAAATAACACTATTAAATTCTTTTATAATCATTTTTAATAATTTTTAATAATTTTATAGGTAATTAGTCGGTATAATTGTGATTTACTAGAAGAGGCATTTCGTCTTCTTATTTACGATATAATTGTGTTTTAAGGAGAAATAAACAGTATTTATTTTTCATCTATTAAAAAAAATACCTTATCTTGAAAAAAAAAAAAAAAAAAAAAAAGAATTATTAATTTTATTAATATTATTTTTTCACTATCAAAGCCTATCTATCCATATTAAGCTAATCTTTATTCCACAAAGTTAATTTTACATATATCTTTGGCAAACGAAATCTACATATCATTTTACAGAAAATATTTTAAGACACGATTCATTATAAGAAAATCAAATTAAAAAATCTCAAACCATTTTCGGTGAAATAAATTTATCATTTCTTACCAATGATATCATATTTCATTACTGAACGTAACATTGTTTTATAAATATCATAAATTTTCTTCTTTAGAGAACATTTAGATGTGAGGTAATTATCTATTGTTAAATATGATTAATCATTTTCTACAATTATTGAAATTTCTAATTTATTACTTTAACAATGTAAAGATAATATGATACTTATATGTGTCAAAATTACATGAGTAATTGCATCACGTAACTATTCTTTGTTGATTGGCTTTCTTTCTTTCTTCTTCTTCTTCTTCTTCTTTTTTTTTTTTTTTTTTTTTTTTTTTTTTTCAGTGCTATATTTTATCTGACTGAAGAATGGTTCATGCAATTATTTCCCTCACATACGATATAAGAAATATTTTGTTTTTATCCGATATGATTAGTAATAATGTTCCGTCTATTTCGTGTGATTATACGCAGATTTATCCATGTACAGTACACCCACAAACTCATGCAACTTTTCACGAGTTCCCCTGTATACTATATATAATCAAAGTAAATCAAAATCATTATCTCTCACATACAAAGATGGGGAATGACAGAATTACAGCAATTTACTCGTAACGACCAGTTGAATTTCTGATAGAGTAAATGAACGTTTAAGCTGAAGAGAATGTTCCAAAAATTTTAATATAAGCGTTTTTCGTTAACCATAATTCCTATTTATCCTATATACGGTAAACGAATACTACATAAATTATTTTCTATCTATCCTGATATGGACAGATTAACTTAACAGCTTAAAAAATTACTGGGTTTAAAAATATACTACTAAAATTTGTTTTATATCTCTAGATATTTTTCTGAAAAATGTAAATTTTGGTCTTTACGGGTAGCTATTAACTATTACTTACTACAATAGTAAACCTGATTCGACAATTTTCAGTGACAGATAATTTTTGTTTTACTGCATTTTTTATATACACAATTTTGCTGCTGAACACATCACGTTACGTGTATACGTAACTAATGCTTGTTTGCAAGTTTTCAGTTTTACATTGCTCAATGACATGAAAACGTTCTTGAATGTTTTCAATGATTTTGTTTACCCGGCCCGCATATAGAGGAACGTTTCCGTTTGTGGGCACAGTTTTAATTCTTGCTTATAACTTTTGATAGAGCAGATATAATGTAAAAATAAAAATACATATAGAAAGCTAGAGTACTTAGCTAACGTTTCATGAAGTAACTATATTGATTCCATTAACCAGAAACATTTTATCACTCATTTTGTATACCGTTCATTTTTGCCGGGAAAAAAAATGTGTACCCGGTATTGGGTACATCTGAAAAATCCGCTAAAAAGGGGAAATGAATACGAAAACTGCCATATATACACAAGATAACAAAATTTATTTATTTTTTAAGGAATCAGTGGCCAAAATAACAACAGAAAATAGCATTAAATATATATATATATTCGTTATCTTCTTCGTCCTGGAATTCAAGAGTGCAATGCTTGCAAGTGAAATAACTTACATGCATAATGGTACAATTAAAAAGCACCAGATGATTGCACTCGTTGCATTTCATTGAATTGGCTCGTGTTAGGCGTGATGGCATGTGGTCCAAACATATGATACTGAAATAGACCCCATCTTCAGATGGTGACTCCTTTTTTTTTTTTTTTTTTTTTTTTCAGCGCGCTTGTTCAACAGTTTGGTAGGTGGAATTGCCTTATACTACCCAGGATTTTTCTGGAGGGATACAAATATTGCGAGGAAGTCAATATCCTTGGGCAGTCGATTTTGTGGGTTTCTTATACAGTCGGTAACATAAGTGTCCGAACACTAGCAAAAATTCCTATGCTAAAAAAGTACACTTCATACGGTTTTGTTAAATAAATCCTTATCGAATCATGTTCTTACACTGACTAAGAATAGGATTCGACAAGGATTTGTTTAATAAAACCGTACGAAGTGTACTTTTTTTACATAGGAATTTTTGCTGGTGTTCGGACACTTTTGTTACCGACTGTACATTAATTAATCGTTAAAGGCTTTAACCAGCACATCAGAATCAATTTCTTTTGGATCGGTTGAATTTTCCGGGGTTAACATTGCTAAAAATGTATAAAACACTAATAAAATGTGTTATGTTGGCATATACGATCATATTTGAGAATTTGTAAGTCAAACACACGCTTTAAAGGAAAGAAACAAGTGTGTCCATAACCTTGAATGGCAGCCGTTTTTGTAATGACAAAAAAAAAAAAAAAATATTCTTTCCATATTTTGGCTACATTCGATATTGCATCACATTGGCTACTTCTCACATATCAAGTTTTATTTGATAATGCGCAAAATAACCTGGGATATAGCCTTCCCCTAAATTGAAGAAATCGCTGTGTAGCAACGCCACCTGCTGAAAAGTTGCCACCGAAAGTTGATATGCACTAATTTATGTCAAGGTGCGTCTATATATAAAAATTATATGTAATTATGTGCAGTAGTTCTTCAGATATAGCCTTCCCTTAAATTGAGAATTTCGCTGTATAGCAGCGCCACCTGTAGTCCAATAAGCATTCAAATTGAATCAGCATAATGTATCATAATGACCTTCTAATATATCCAATTTTGTTCGATTATTCAAAATATAACCTTAGATATAGCCTCCCCTTAAATTGCGGAAATCGCTGTATAACAGCTCCAACTGTTGAGCGGTTGACACCAAAAGTTGATAGGTACTAATTTCGGTCAAAGTACATCTACACATAAATTTATATACAATTCTGAGCAGTAGTTCCGGAGAAACATTCGCCTCAAATTTTTTGTAACACACACACACAGATAGGCAGACAGACGTGCAGACAAGCATTTTATAAAAATAGTCAAACTGACCTGTCAAAACGTGTAAATCCGTCGAAAACCGGAAGCCGAAAATTTTTACGAATCCAACACTTTCTTCTATTGAATATAGAAGAAAGTAATAACTACGTTTTTTTTTTTCTTTTTCAGGACTGAGGACTATTAGTCTACGGTTTTTTACAATACCAGTTTTAAGATAGTTGGGCATTTATCGTAATCGAAAATTTATCGAAAATATAATTGAATAAGTTGAAAAAGATGTCAGAATTTGAAAAAAAAAAAAAAAAAAGGTAATAGTCCTCCGTACTAAACCAAATTCTGCTTTTGCTAGAATTTCATCAATTTTTTTTTTTTTTTTCTTTTTCTTTAAATAGTAATCAACCATTGAAAAATCAGCATAAACAAATGAAGACTGCATGACAAAAAAAAAAAAATGACATAAATAATATGTGATGAATAATTATAAAATTATAAAATAATAAATGAGGAAAAAAAATCTCTATAATTGACATATCATTCCCAGAGATTAAAAAGTTAAGGTTACGAAAATGCCAATTGTTACTATTAAAGCAAATGCTTTCTGACAAAAAAAAAAAAAAGTGAGGTTGTGGGGGGGGGGGGGATAAATAGCACCTAACAACTTCACAGAATTATCTAAATGTACGTGTTCAAACAGGAAAATCTGAAATATTACACTTAAAAATACAAGAAAGATGAAAAAATTATTTCCTTGCAAAAAATATTGCAAGTCACATGCAATAACTAAAATAAATTTTATCTTTCAAGTTGAAATGTAATTTATGATAAATGAAGTAGTTTTTAAATAAGAGAATATGTTAAATTAAAGGACCAAATTAAAATAGTAATTATTTTTAAGAAAAGATTCTTTAATCAAAATAACAAAAATTGATAGAATTATATAAATGATTCGGAAAATCCACATTACAGTAATAACATACCACTGAAAATTTTTAAGATTTAAGAATTTAAAATGTGCTATTAATTTAAAGAAAACATATTATATAAGAGTTATGGCACCTAAATTACATATGCTTAAAATTTAAATAAATATATATATCATAAAAAATATGTTTATTCAATCACATTTTAATCACGAGTTTGTTAAAATTTTTAATGCATAGCTTTAATGCATAGCAATTAGTTTTTCAAACTTTTTTTTTAATAAGATAAAATATGCTTTAATGTATAAAACTTTGCACAATAATAACTCATAGCGGTATAATAAATTAAATCTCACTATGACAAATAATTCCTTATAATCTTCGCATCACGAATTTTTCGTAATGCATCTAATTCTTAACTACTCGAAAGTCTTAATATTTAAGAAAAAGTTTTAATGATATGATTACTATATGAAGCATTACTTTTACAAGCCTACTTTGTTTTACATGCATTAAGTCACTCTTGAAAAATAAACAATAAATAATGACTATTGCGGTAAACTAAAACCCATTAAAAGTAGTCTTGGAAAAGAAACTTTTCCAGATGCCATTACTGATGTTGTTCTCTTATTTAACGTACCATAAAATGCTTTTCTTCCCAACGTTATTTCTACTGAGATGGCAGAAAATCAGGCCTATGTCGCTCAATTAAACAATATTCATGGGATTTTCGATCGAGATTCTACACACGTGTAATGGCCATGATATCTGTATTTAATTTTTCACTCTTAGTCAATAGTAAGAATTATTATGCAATTATGCTTGTAAAGAGAAATTAATTTGACTAAAAGTTGTTACCTAAGAACATCTATTTATCTCGATAAATAAAAAGTTCCTTTGTTACAATGTTCCCTGAAAGTAGTTTAAGGTTCGAAATAGAATGTTGTAGCCAACACAAAATTTTCTTCTATATTTTCTTATAAAATTTCATGCAATACAAATTATTTATTAAAAGTATTTTGAATGGAGAACTTTTTCATTTCAGAGATGTAAGATGCTAAAAATTGAAAGGAAATCAAAATTTTGCCTTTAGAGATAATATCTACTGTTTTTGGAGAAAAAATTGTATAATTTTGTTTTAATTCATCGCAAATCTATTGTTCAGCCTTTTTTTTTTTTTTTTTTTTTTTGAAAAAGAAAGGTATTGACAATTTCTTTTAAAAAACATTCATATTAAAAATTTACACACCCTGGTGTGGGGGAGAGGTTAATTCCCTCCAGGAGAATCAAGGATGTTCCTACATGCACAAGAATATATTCCTACTTTACAATACCTATTATAAATAAGTCATTAAAAATTTAAAAAAGGATTATAGTTTATTCTTATTAATTAAAAATACCTTAATAAAATCCTTAAACATTTTGAGCTTCTATATATTTCGGCACACCAGTCGGGGCCATCATCAGAGCTCGTGAATGACTTGAAGTTTACTGCTGGGCGTTTTCTTTATTCATCGTGAAAGGAAGTGAGAGGAAGAGTGAAGAAGAAACGGTGAATAAACAAACCGCCCAGCAGTAAACTTCAAGTCATTCACGAGCTCTGGTGATGGCCCCGACTGGTGTGCCGAAATATATAGAAGCTCAAAATGTTTAAGGATTTTATTAAGGTATTTTTAATTAATAAGTATAAGTAAGTCTTTATAATTTCCGAATTAATTGTTAAAAATAATCCGACTTTTATAAGAAACTTTATCTTATACCGCCATATTAAGAGTTTTGATAAAACGGGATGTATATTTGTCTGTTAAATGATTTGCACCATACGTTAATGTGCATTAACTCTTATCAATGTGCAACTACGTATAAATTTATATGAATTTCCGTATTAATTATCATTGAAAATTTCTTCAGCTAGAATTGCTACAAAATTATTTTTCACACACTGACATTTTTTTTTAAAAGTGATTAAATCGCATTCTGGGTGTCTCGAAATGTATAAATCCATCAAAAATTTGAAATAATTTTTTTTTTTTTATGAATTCAATACTTTCTTCTGTTGTATACAGAAGAAGGTAAAGGAAAGTGAGAGAGTGATTATGTGTTTATAATTAACATAAATTTTAGTGATAAAACTTTTGAATCAGTTTTTGTAATATATTTCTGCCACTGAATGTAATTCAGCCTTGTTGAATATAATTATTATTATTATTATTATTATTATTATTATTATTATTATTATTTTTCCCGTAACGTTAAATTGTCAATACGTAAATTTTTCGGCTTCTTTTAACCTATTAAACGCAGCTATATATGAATCCCACTGAACAATTTTGAATAATATTTAGTTTAAATATATGTAGTTTCTAATCATATGTAATTTAAATAATTCTTCAAAAAACATTTTGTAAGACGATATGATATGTTTCTAAAATGGGAGGTTTGGCATCTAACGGGGATAGAATAGATGTTGATAAATTGTAAAACACTTTTAAGATAGTTTTCTTGATCTCTGATTGTTATAATAAAAATAAAATCAATAATAATTAAAAAAAAAAAAAAAAAAAAAAAAACTACTTAATTTCATATCCTTTGTTTGAAACCCCTGCACTCAAGTGAGTTATTTTTCGTGATTTTATTTTCTTATGCAGTAAAAATAGACAATTTTGCCAACGAATGTTATGTGAGAAATGCCTAGCTGGTAATCAGCCAGGGCAGCTCGGTGGTTTGAGCATCTGCACGTAAAGCGGAAGGTCCGGGTTCGATTCCCGGCTCTGGTATTTTTCACAAGTTGGTATAAAAAATAAATCAACCTTTCACTCCATAATTTTCTTAAATAGACAATTTTATTTGAAAAAATTAATAATAATAATAATAATAATAATAAAATTTACATCACAAACTTTTTGAAAAAATTACTAACGAAGCTAAACTTGAATATTCAATGTTAAAAAAGAAAAAAAAAAAAGTTACCTTAATTACTTGTAGAGGAAAAATTTCTTAATCAAATGTTCCCGCATCGTAGCTTTACGCCTAATGGTTTAAGTCTTTATTGAATGATTTCAACATACAATTAATTTTTTAGACTATCAAAAACACATATCAATTTCCCTCCATGCCCCTTGAACATGACATTTGTATGAAATTTTCTGCGACT
The DNA here is from genome assembly GCA_963930645.1 of Salticus scenicus. Lineage (NCBI taxonomy): Eukaryota > Metazoa > Arthropoda > Arachnida > Araneae > Salticidae > Salticus > Salticus scenicus. Next base: position 100,047,198 of record OZ005652.1, read on the forward strand.
AACGCGCAGAAATGCACATCTTATTTGAGAATATACTAAAACCTTTCATACATCACTAGCTTTAATGTTTATATATATACATATATAAACCTCAGTGTTTTTTGGGGTTTTATTTCATATTATTCATTGATAATCTATTCCTATATATGTATATATATATATATATATATATATATATATATATATATATAATCATTTTTTTAGAAGTAAACACAATTTCCAAACCTCTATCCGGGACAAAAATTTAAATGAAAAGGTCTATTTAACAATATGGTATCTTATTAAATAATTATTTTAAGAACTACATTTGTATTAATTATGATTTTTTTTTAAATCGAAATACATTTTTTATACAAACAAAAATCTGTGATTTTTGCTTAATTTATTAGAAATTTCATACAGAACTGAAAAAAGTGGGATAATGTTATTTTAAGATTAGTTAAACTTTTACAACAATTATCTTGAGGAATATGGTTTATCGCATTAAATACTCTTTTCGAACAAAGCATTAACGTAAATATTTATAAGAAATACTCTTTGATAAATTTAAATTATACTTTGAGTGGTATTTTCTTCAATAATTGCTTCAAAATAAATTTCGAAATTGTAAATCATTTTAATATTTCATTTTCTAAAGTAAAATTTTAAAGTTCGTTGATTTCATTTAAAATAAATTTGGTTAAATAAATCGTTGCGAAATTTTTATTTGAAATACTTGCTCGTTGAGAAAAAATAATAAAGTATATTTTAGTTCCCCATCATACTATAGGTATGGGGAACTTAGGTAATCGTAAAAATTTTCGACCTCGGTTTTTTTACTTTTCTACACGCTTTCAGGTGTGAGGAATCCGAAAATGACAAAATGTGTATGGTGTCTGTCTGTAGGGTGTTTGTTAGTCCGTTAGTCCGTTAGTTCGTTAGTTTGTTAGTCTGTGTACACGACATCTCAAGAACAAATTGTCGCAGAGAGGTCAGATCAGTTTTAAAATGTTACTTTCGACACTGGCAAGAACCCTATTCATTTGCAACATTCGATTTTAAAAACTTCGCAAGTTATTAGAAATTTACGATTTTCTTAACATGGGAGAATAGGACAAAAATTCACTTAAACGTGCATTAAATGGAAACTTTTTACTGTAAAATTGTCAGACCAGTTTTAAAATATCAGTTTTGATGCCGGAATGAACATCAGTAACTATAAATATGCTTCTTTGAAAATTTCGCAAGTTATTGGAAATTTACGAATTTCTTAACATGGTGGTATAGGGCGAAATTTCACATAAACGTCAATTTTGAGAGATATTTTCATCGTAAAGATGTCAGACTACTTTTGAAATATTATTTAGGACACTGGCATGAATATTGATGACTATGAATTTTCCAATATAAAAATTTCGTAAGTTATTGGAAATTTACGAATTTCTTATCACAATAGAATAGGGCAAAATTTTACACAAACGTCAAATCTTGAGGGATATTTTCATCGTAAAGATGTCAAACCACTTTTGAAATATTATGTAGGATACTACAAATATTCTAATGGGAAAATTTCGTAAGTTATTCGAAATTTAAGATTTTATCAACATAGCAAAATGTTGCGATATTTCATATAAATATGCATTTTTGGGATTGTTGCATTGGAAAAATTAGCATGAAAAATAAACTACGAAATTGATCCCCAAAAAAATAAATTAATAGATTAGAATAAGATAAATATGTTGAATTGAATGGTGGGTAGCCTATTAGGTGAGGATTTCGTTCTGTCATTGTGCCAAGCATTTGGTCAAATTCATTTCTCTTAACATGAATATAATATGTCCTGTACAAGAAATTTATGAGAACATACATATGATGGGGAACTGAGCAGAGTCCACCTATGCGAACTAGTTTAATAAGATCTTAAATAACACTAAAACTCATTTACGGAGAATTTGTGAGTGCTAAAGTAAAACGCTAAAAGTATATGGTAGTAAAGTAAAACTATTAAATCTTGAAAAAAAAAAAAAAAAAAAACTGCATCAAATAAAAGGACGACAATTATATTTCAAATTTCATGTTGAAAAATATTCTCGTTCACAAAAAAAATTTTAAAAAGTTTTATAGTTATAAATATTTTTAATATTATACACTGTTAAAACGAATTCAGACTTGAACCACTATATGGAGTAAAGTTATAAACGATACCATAATATGGTTCAACCTCACTTTTAAGTTTTCTACATCTTACGATTGAATTTAATTGCACCAAAATTTGGAGCTACCGTACTTCCACTTACAAGGGAAGGATGAATCAGTAAAATCCCTATTCAAACCAAATCAATCGTAAATTAAAAATAGTTGTCGAAAATATAGGATAAAGCACAAATTTTGTGCAACAACTTACACATGGGTCAAGATAGGAACCTAGAAAATTTAGCGCTTTTATCAAAATCAACAAAACAGACTTGACACGATTTTCAGTTCAATCCCCGTCTCGGTCGATTTCTTTTTCTTCCTTTCTTATTTTCTTATTTTTTATTTTTTTTATTTTAAACATAATATTAATATTTGGTTCAACATAAAATTACTAAATCATGGTAAAAAGTTTGAACCATCGAATCGTTGCAGCTACTTCAGTTCAAACTAACACCAAATTTTTAACAGTGCAGTTAAAAGACTATTTTATATTTAAAAAAAACGTATTTATATTATCAAATATATATATATATATATATATATATATATATATATATAGGACAGAAAGAAAGAAAGAAAAGAAAGGTGATGTGTATAAATTTCTGATTTTTTTCGACAAATTTAAAAATTTTAAAAACGACATTTAAGAATAATGGTTAAATCATCATCATTATCTACAGCATGGATTCATAGATATAGTAATATATATAGATCTATCATCCTCATGTTATCGAGCAAAAAATTTTGATGCCGAAAAAAAGTTCTAAAATCAGCCATTAGAGAGTATTGAAAAAAGAGTAAAAAGAAAAATGAATTTTAAACTGTATATGGAGTTTTTCATTCACCTTTAGTAAATAAATTATTCATAAATTTTATTTACTAAAATATCCGTGTGTATTCGTGTGTGTGATTTACTCGGAAGAAGGCAGCCATTAGAGTGACTTTTCCCGAAAAAAAAAGGGTATTACTTTTTCCCTCTCGCTGATCAATCTATGTCTATTATTACTATATTTATGCATGGATTAGGCTATCAGCCTGTTCCGATCCCACTGACCAATCCACCGGAGCATATTTCTGCCCCGGCCTCGGTACACTGTTAAAAATTTCAACAGAAAACTCTGTGTAATGTATTATAATTCTTACGTAAACTTACAGAGAAAAATAAACGGAGATATTAAAAACTTATTTTATATATTCACTTTAATAACTAATATTAAGTTAATTAATTATTGGTGAGAATATATTTCGGACTTAAAATGCTTTTTCCAAAGTAGAAACAGCCATTTTTAATTTTAATTAAAAAATAAAAAAAATAAATTAGGTAAAAATACGGAATAAAGATTGAGAATCTCGATTATTTACTTTCAACTAAGAATTACTCTAAATTTACTGAGACTCTGGGTAAATATTTACATTAGATTTACAGAAATTTTTAACAGTGTAGCCTCTAGGTTTGTATTTCATCAGGTTTTTTGGTAGTCGGTCTTTGCTCATTAGCTCCATGTGGTCTTTCCATTTATCTTGATATTCTATTATTTTTTGGTTGATGTTGTATTTTTAAGTCGGGGCGCAAGGAATGATTTGTTAGGCGGTCCATTCTTGAACATTTCTTTACAGCTCTCAAAAACTTCATTTCCGAAGCTTGTATCCTGGATCGTTCTTTGGTGTTAACAGTCCAAGTCTCCGATCCGTATAGCAGCGTCGGTGTTGCGATTACTTTGTAGAATTTTAACTGAGTTTCTCTACGTGTCTTATTTCTTAGGATTCTGTTCAAAGCTTAGCAAATATGTTGGAATTTATGCAGTTATTTTCTAAGGTTTTTTTTTTTTTTGTTGTTGTTGTTGTTGTTGTTGCTGCTGCTGCTGCTGCTGTTATATGAAGTATCACAACCCAAATACTTAAAGCCTGAGACTTGTTCTATTATTTATTATCCAAGACGATTTTAATTCTTATAGGCTCTTTGCCTTTAAAAGCCCTCGTTTTAGTTTTATTTATTGCTATCTTCATGTTATAAATTTGAAATAGTTTATTCTGTTTATAGATTGCTCTTTGGAGAATAAAATTATATTAATAGATGTTTTAGAGGTGATGGTTAAGTACTCTGTCAGGAAATATATTTTCTTTTTTGGCGGGGGGGGGGGGATTATTTTATGAAGTAAATTGCCCTGTTACTAAAATATTATTTGTTTAAAATTGTTTATAAACATGCAAATGATTACTAACTTATACATATATCATCTTACTTGAAAAATTATTTTTCAAGTAAGTTGCTTCAAGTACATGCTCCATGTTACTTCAAGTACATGTTTACATGCTTCAAGTTGAAGATAGTGAAGAGTTTGTCCAGTCAAAACTATTTATGTAAACATCTGTTAATATTTTAGGGTGCTTTTGAGAAGAATAGCGTTTGCTTTTAAGAGTTAAGAAATTATGCGAGTCTACTCAAGTTTTTGGTGAGTTCAAGCATATTACATTACATTCACAACATATGAGGAAGTAAAAGTTTAAGTTATTCCTTTTCAATTAATATTAATTCATAAGTGAATAGTCATGACACCCCATTCTTAAATATTCTTAAAAAAAATGATTAATTTTTATATCACTGGTTCTACTCAACTTAATACAATTTAAGCAGATTCAATGCGAGACAATAAAGGTGCTGTAATTAACCAGACTCCACAAAGTTATTTTTACAAAATCATAGCTTTTGTATTTAAACTAATGAATATTTCAAAATATTTAATATATCTTAAATTCTTTCGAAAACTATTTTTAGAAACGACCCACATTTATTACACGGAATTGAGTTATGAAATAAAAATTGATAGCCAGATGCAGTGACGTAATAATTTATCTGCTTTTAAAAAATCAATTTATTCAAATGAAAATCCTTTAAAGAGCATCAAAGGACTTACACAAACTTACTTCTATTCTTATAACATGAGTGGGCGAAACATTAATTGTAAAGATCTGAATCTCTTTTGAAACATTTTCATTGTGTAAAATCATTTGTAATTTTCTAACAATTGTTAGAAAGGATCCTTATTTTAGAATTTATTAAACCCTTTATAATTCCATAGATTGTTATATTGTAAACTTATGCTTGATAATGACATTTTTATTTTTATTCACATCTTTATGTTTATTACTTTCTAAACTATTATAAGATTTGTCTTTCCTGCAATATGTTGAGTTCTGTGGAAATATAAAACTAAATTTTAATGTTTATGTAAGTGCAATCCAAGTGTTTAATTAAGATTTATTTATTATTTTTATTCGTCATTTTTATGAACAGTGTACCGGATCACAATTGGAGATGAATATCTGTCCATCTCCAATAGCCCACGACACCAAAACGTTAAACCCCCGCAACATAAGTAGAATATAAGGTAATAAATAATTTTCAATATTAAATTGAATTGAATTAATTTAGTATATATGCTAACGTATAATTAAGCAAATTCTGATTATTTCATTTACAGTTGATCTTGCATTGTATGTGATAATTTATAACCAGAAAATATAATAAAATCATCTCTACGAGTATAATTATTTGTAATATTTTTTAATAAATATCTAGTAAGAATCTTCACTTAATATATTTGAATCTCAATCGTATGCAAAATATTATATTTTATCACATATTTCTATTGCATGAACATTTTAAACATTTTCATGCAAATTCCTCTAACTATTTAAAACTAACAGGCTACGCCCACTTTGCTGGTCACTATATTTAAATAGATAAAAAAAAAAAAATAAACACTGTTTATTTTTTTATACATAATAATAATAATAAAATAATCTAAATCTCTAAATCTCGCTTCGTTTCCTCCCACACAGCATTGGGCCCAGCTTTGCTTCCTACTGCCTGCAGAGAGGTGGTGGTGGTTGGTGGTTGGGTTTTATGTCGCACTAATGCTGCGCAGATGGACAATTGGCGACGGTCTGGGACACACCCCTAGAGGTGGTCCGGAGACATGCTATCACAATTTTGATCCTCCACGGAAGGGATGGCTCTCCCGCTTCGGTAACCCCCAGAGGTATAATTTTTGATGGGAACCCTGCAGACAGGTCTTTTCCGGTCACATCAATTTGGGTATTTATCGACGACAGGTGCATCTGCTATTACATAAGAAGTACGATTTTAAAAATGACTGTGTCTTAGCATCTATTAAATATTTTAGTTTTATACCATGAATTTCATAGCCCTCGCTTTTTACACTATATTACCTTATGATTCTGACCAATATAATAAATAAAAGAAAAGGTAGAATTTTTTATAAATGAATTAAATAAATAAAAAACAAATACATTTTAATTAAACTCAAATGTTAATAAGTTTAATTATTTCTTATATATACTACCATTCTTTTTTTTTTTTTTCGATAAATACTACAAATTAAAAAATATATATATGTATATATATCCCTTTCAAAGGAACTAATTAGAAGAAAAAAAAAAAAAAAGAATGTTATTCTATAAAAATTGCACATCAAGATAACTGTTTTAAATAAGTATTTAAATTTAAAATTTACTACACTTAATTTCTTCTACTGCATTACCATTTGATTTTCAATAAATATATTAAAAAAAAAAAAAAAAAAAAAAAAAAATCGCCGTCAAATGAATGAACTAAATAAATAAAAAATAAATAGCGTGGTAGCCGTTGGTAAGATATGCAGATGATTGAAATGAAAGAATAAATTTTAGAAAAGGAAAATGGAGGAGCCACTGTTTATAAATTCGAAACTGAAAATTAATCTAAAAAACTTAAATTCGAAATTCTAAAAAAATCTCGAAAAGATGCACACCTACAGGGTACAAGGTACCCCTCTGCTAAGTTTTGTATCTCTGTGATCAATAGTGTGCGCATCTGAGCGTAGATACGCGCGCAGACACACATATATAGATACACTTATCTTCATTTATATAAATTTAAGATATTTTCTTTCTTTCTTTCTTTTTATGTTTATAAATTCATGGGTATTTTCAAAGTATTTAAAAATTTTAATTGTTTATTAGATATTTGAAGATGCTTTATGATTATATTTATTGAATTAAGAGAATCTAACAAATTGAATCTATTTTTTTTTAACTTATAAAAAAATTTCCTAAATTTATAAGAAAATTGTACAATTACTTTAATGTTCGCATAATCAAATTAAATTAGAATTTCTAATGCAAATCATTACACTAAATCATCTAATATATGTAAAATTTTAAGAGAAGTTTTGAAATAAATAATAATACTTCATGAAATATCAACGATATCTAATTTAATATAATAGTAAACTTGTGAAAACTTCAAATTTACTGCATAAAACTTAATAGAACATATATTTATAATTTAAATCTCAGAATACACTTTGTGATTTTATCATTAACTTTACCTAATTAGCGTGTTTAGATGAATATATAGAAAACTAGAATGTCCAATTAAGCAGGTAATTAGCGGAGAAAGTGTTAATTATTGCTTTTTTTTTATCATAAAGTATGAGTGTTTGAAAATTGAAGTTTTTTAAGTATGAAATCTTTATAAAAGCTGGAGAAATAATTCTACGTGATTAAAACATTGCTATGTAAAAGTGATAGTTTTTTTCCCTTCTATTAAATAATTTTCAAATTAAATAAATTTAAAAATATGGCTGTATAATTAAGCTTGTACATTTAAGCGTCTCAGTAATATATTTAAGTATTTTTATTTTTTATAGTTATACATCAATATTCTAAAATTATTCTAAAATTATTGCAACTTTTTTTTTTTTTTTTTACATAACTTTGCTTTTTAAAAAAATACTTTTTCCACTTATTATTTATTTCTTTTAATTAAAACATTTTACTTGTAAATTTTTGACTTCGTAAATGGTCTTTTATTTTGCGATATACATATATACAGTGTGTTGCATGAATATAAACGCACCTTAACATTAAGAATTATAATGGTATAGAAGTGTAATAAAAAAACATGAATAAGTTTCATTTGATGCAAACTATATGTGTATGATTCAAGAAATGAAAATACGAGTCAAAAAAATGAAAGACCAATATGATTTTTTAGAAAATAATTTTATTGAATTTATGACAAAAATACATGTTGCATGAATTTAAACGCACATGTAAAAAATAAATAACTGAGTAACAAATACCTCATCTAATACTTTGTAAAGCCACTATGGGCTTCTAGAACAGCTGGTAAACGTCTTGGCATTGACTGATATAGTGGCATGAGGTCATCCAAGCTGATTGTCTTCCAAGCTATTAGAATGGCCGATTTTAGTTCATCTGTCGTGTTAAACTGCCTCCCGTTTACGTAAACACGGCGAACCAGAATACTCCATACGTTCTCCATTGTGTTTAAATCGTGGATTTTTGAAGGCTAATCCAGAACTTTAATTTTATTGTCACAGAACCATTTTTCCACGATATGTGCTGTATGTACAGATGCACAATCTTGCTTAAAAATATAATTTCTTCCAGCTTTCTTGTCTGCTTGACGGCAGAGCTTCCTTGTGAGCATCTGGACATAATCTACAGAGTTCATAGTGTTCTCCATGAACTCTAATTCGAAAGTCCCTTTAAAACCTATGGCTGCCCACACCATGACAGACTCACCTGCAGATTGACCTTTTGAACAGTAGATTTCTTTGGTTCTCAAATCGTGACTGTAGCTATGAAATCCATCAGGGCAATCGAGATTAAACTTTTTTTCATCTCAGAAGATGACCTTTTTCCCAATTTAGTCGATCTAGAATCCATTTAGTTGCCCATTCCATCCGCATATCTTTGTGCTTTTGAGTGAGAGGTGGTTTCGCCTTTATTTTCTAAAATTTAAAGAATGTTGCAGCTTTGATAGTTCTCCATATGGTTGTCCGACGAACACCCAGCTTGTATTGAGTCTTTATCTTCGCACACGAAATATTCTTATTTTTTGCAGCTTTGCAAATTCGACATTTGTCGTAACTGGTGAGCTTTCCTGTACACTTCTGATACGCTTTTTTCCCATAATTTGCTCCTTATTCTTTATATAATTTCGCACAACACTCTCACTTCTTCCGATTCGGCGACTATTTTCACGATTGCTAAAGCCTTTACCACGCATAAAGTCGATTTTTATCCTCTCGTCTACTGTCAAAGTTTGCCCTCTTGCCACACTGAACAAACTCCGTAAATTTTGTACTCAAGCATTAAAACTATTTTTAGAGAACATTAGCAACACGACTATTTGTGTTTTGATTTAATTCCGGTGGCTCTGTTAAATTTTAAACACAAAACACAGAGTGCGTTTAATTTCGCGCAACAAACGAAAAACAGTGAAAAATAAGAAAATGCTTAAACACGTATCTACTACATAAGCTTGCATGAGACTAAACATACGTGCTCAAAGCACTTATTCAGTAGTTAGTCATATGCAATAACTGTAAGTCACATTCCTTCTTTTAAAATTGAAAAAAAAAAAAAAAAATATTTCTGGTTATTATATAAGGTGCGTTTATATTCATGCAACGCACTGTATATCAAAATTATATTTCTTAAAAAATAAGATAATTAATGCACATCATACATATTCTACTTGTTTATAATTAGATGCATATAATTATATGAAAATTATAATTAGTAAAATATAAATTTAAGAATTTAAATCATGCAAATGTCGCTGTTGCAGTCCCAGCATAATTAATTTTACTAATATTTTAGATGAGATGGAATGCAGTAGGCATTCCAATTGTACTGATGCAACTAACTCATTAAATTTCTCTTTCTAAAATTCTTTCTACATAATAGTAAATTTTGCAATTAAGATATAATACATTATAAGGCTTATTTATATTCTATTGTTTAAATACGTTATAATAACTATGTATTTGTTTGAAAAAATAATGAGAATAAAAATTTTCCTCTTATATTATGTCGTGTTATTTTCCATTTACTTTTTTGATATCAATTATTACGTACCGCAGAACTTTTATTAGAATGATAAATTCGATGAAAACACATATAAATGTTAATATATACTGTTTCTGAACTCCATGTATAAACTTTGATAGGAGGTATGAAACATTATTATGAATGAGATTGACATAATAAAGCAGAGTTCCAAATGCGCTTTTAAGTGATAAAGAGACTTAAAGACAAAGCAAAGATACAGTAGAAAATACTAAATGCTTTATTACGCATTGATAATAGTAATAATAATAATAATAATAATAATTCTATAGCCAAAAGCAATCACTGGAGAAGAGATGTTCGAAATTCCGCCCATCGATATTGATACATAATTGATATTTACGCTGCATAAATTGGCGAACATTTTCCAAAATACCGAACGTTTCGCGAATCATAGAAACAGCGATGGAAATTCTTGAAATAAGATCCATTCCAGAATCTACTGATGTTTCGTTAAACAATGGCTTCCACATATAAATATCGTGGTCTCAAAGTTCTCCAAGTTCCCATCAAAACTTACACCTCTGGGGATACCGGAACATGGGTTTAACTCGGCACTGATCCGAATCAAAATTCGAGTTCCTGTTTTTTGGCTGGGGCTGCCATCTTGACCAGCTTCTGGAGCTAAAGTCATTCTTCCTCCCTAAGTGGCGCTCCTAAAAACGGAAGACGCACCTCTCTTGCCTTAAATCCGGATAGTTCCACTACCGGGGCTCGGAATTTCCAAGTGGTATACGACAACAACAACATATAAAAATCAAGAATAGATGAATCAGGTAAGCTTTGGAGCCATGTGGCGGACATGGATTATATTCAATCGCTGCCGGATACAATGTGCTGACCTCAAGAGATAGAGTGCAGTGCTACCTATCCATTTGGTATCTTGCATACCTATGTGATCTATACTGATGTTTTATACCGCCCCTATAAATTTGTACTTGGCGTTCAGAAACACCTTGTATTACACACAAATTTTAATATTCGTCGAAAGAAAGCAAAAAATAATTTTAGAAACATTTTCATTTGAAACATTAGAAACACTTCCATCCAATAAATATCGAAGCTGCTCAGGAAGAGTTAATATTTGTGAAAGAAATAATCGAAAATAATTGATCAGTTATAGAAAACAGAAGGGAGGAAATAGAAGCTAAAATTATGAAGAAAGAAGATAGTGTTATAGAAAAAGAAGATAATTTAAAAAAAGAGTAAAAGCAAATGTCGATCACGTGCTTCACGGACTGAAAAACGGAATTTCTAAATAGAAAGTAAATTTAAGAAAATATCAGAAAGAATTGAGAGAAAAATGAAATTGAAAGGAATTGAGAAAAAGCGTGAAGAAAGATTTGGCAATGCATTGCATAATAGTATTGACAGCTTCGAAGAGAAGCTAGCATCAGTGTCTCATAAAGATGAAATATAATATGAAAGGCTACAGAATCGAGAGTCAATAAATCTTTCTATCTATGATGATAAAACTTTTTGGCAAGTGCATAAGACTCAAATTTTCCTCTTAGCTGAAGCTTAGAAATAGGATTCAAGACTGTCCATTTAGTGGAATAACAACAGGGTGACGCGGAACACTGAAAAATCTTTCAAAGAAACAGCGGTAAAGGATTGAGGCTCTGACAAGCACACTAGAGCTAAGTTTTGAAGAAAAATGCTTGAAAGATTATAGTCGCCCGCTGTTAAAGTTCCATTATCAGAGAGTAGGTGAAAGTGTACAAGAGCTTGCATCAGATATTCAAAGACCATCACGCTTGATTTTCACAGACTGCAACATTGGAACTCGCGATTGTTATGACTTCCAACATTTCATTGATTCCGTGAGAGATACAGAGACTCAAAAAGTCTTTTGACTCGCCAATGTCGAAGGTGTTGGATGAGCATTGAGATATGTGATGAAAGCGGTAATGTAATGAGACCAACAAGCCTCCTGTAGAGGGAGCCACAGTGACAGAGCAGTTTTTCTGTGTGATTTTTAAGTTGATCAGAAGATTATTTTTTGAATTTCCAGCTATGATCTTTTCTATAATGTTACGTTTGGAGGTGCCCTGATAACGAAAGTCCAATTTTTAGCAGTCAATCTGTATATATGTATTTGTTATAAGCTTACTTAAAAACAAATAAGTTCAGGAAATTCAGATTTATTGTTTTGAAGTCCGTATTATGTTGCCACTTAAGAATTTGATGAAGACTGGTAAGTTTGAAGACAAATTAATAACAGCTTCGATTTTTTTTTTTTTTTTTTTAATAATTGTATGCACTATAATTGAACGAATGTTTTAGGGGTGTAGTAGCCCACCTTACACAGAATTACGTGTCAAATAAACTGTTCTTAAACTTATTAAAGATTATTTTAAAAGTAAACCGAACTTTAGCATTTTACGTTATTAATCTTAGGATTTAACATCAATCTATCTTTATAGTGTTGAAATGTAGGATAATAGAAAGTCGTGTAAGTGACACACCAGATTATTTTATAACAGAGTAAGTGTTTGAATACTAGATTCATCTACCATGTCGATGCCAAAACGAAATGGTTTATTAAATTCAGAATAATATAATCTGTAAAATCATACTTCTTGAATAACTGTAGCGTCACTTGTCATCAAATAAACATTAAAACTAACGTGCTCGTTTAAGAAACAGAATAAAATTTAACGTAATGCTATGTTATCACGTTTTATTTAATTTTAAATAACATATAGAACGTATCGCTTAGCAAATTATATCATCAGATTAGGAATTTTATTCTTAATCGAAAATTGCTTGTATGGTAAAAATTCGAACGATGCTTCCAATTTAAAATTGTAATTATTTATAAACTAGCCGCTTTCGGCGACCAACTGGCTCGCGATCCCTGAAAAATCCGACTTTATGAAACTCCCGTTCAGTGGCGACTGCGGCGCCTCTTTCCCGTTTCAGGTCTAATAACAGCTTATCGATACATCGTGAAAATAGATTATTGAAAGCGCAGTAAATTCCCGTGCGGTAGAGCCTTCGGCGCCCTCTTTCTTTTTCAATATCTGAAACAGCCTGTTCGCTCACCATGTTATGATCTTTCAAATTTCTGACTTTAGCTAAGTCCCGCTCGGTGGCGCCTGCGGCACGGTATAACATTTTTTTAAAAGATTTGTGTCTGACTTATCTGTGGTTTTCACCAAAACTTGCTTAATTCCGGGCTATATATCGTTAAAAATTATTAGTTCGAAATGTGAGCGAAAATCTGAATTTGAAACTCTGTAAAATATAAAAGAATAAAAATTTTCTGGTTTTTCCGTAGTTTTCTCCGAAAGTTTCGTACAGAATTTGAACGGCTTATATCATTTTAATAGCCTGCAATAAAATACTTTAAAATATGTTTTGAATGATGTATTATCTATTACAATAATGTATATCTATGGTATATTTTAGACTCAAAATGGCTAGTCTATCAAGGGCGATTAACGATTTCTATTGAAATCCATTTAAAATTTAAGAATTCCAAATCTGCTTTTTTACAACCGAATTCATAAAAAAAAGGGGGGGGGGGAAATCAATATTATTCTGTTTAAAGTAACTCATAACAGATGAAATTGGTGAATGGTGTCATTAACAGATGAAATAAAAATGAATTTAAATAAATATAATAGTCTATTTATTTTATTTTTAAAGCTATACTTTAGATTTTTTAACTGCATACAGGTGAGCCATAATGACGGGCAATTTCGAAGTTCTGCTTTTGATCGCTTTTAAATTGAAAAAATTCAAAAACTGCTTTTTTTATTTCCAGTATACTTTGCCACGTGGGTGAAAAGCAAAAAAGCAATTTTTCCCGACCTCTAGCACCTGGCACTGAAGAATCTTATTCTCTCTTCTCTGTCAAGGTCAGTTGCAAGAGTTTCAGAAACGTCGATTCAGAATTTCATCGAAAACTGCCGCGATACTGAAAATTAAAAAAATTATAACTCATTCAGTTTTTGAAATTTTCTCTCAATCTTTTGGGTATTCAACTGTTGAAGCGAGATCTATATACAAAAAGAAAAAAAGAAATGATTTATCTCTAAACGCTTTTGAGTTCTAAAATATTTTGTGAAAAAATCGATGTTTCGTAAAATCTAAAAATATGGATCGCTAATCCGTATTTTGTAAAAATGTTTATATGGTACGAAAGAGGATTAAATGTCCTTTCCAAATATACCAGTTTTTAAGAAATGGAACAGTTATTCGGTCGTACAGGGCGTTTCAAAAGACAATCGAGAAAAAGAGAAATTTTCGACCCTTTTTAAAACTTTTTTTAAAAATATAAAAAATCCGTATTTAAAAAAAAAAAAAAAAATTGTATCGTAAGAATCGGTAATAAATGCTCTTTCTCGTGGTACAGGTTTATTTTCGATATTTCCAACAGATCGGCAGCGATCGCTTTAGAAAAACCCGCGAAATTTTTCTGTCTCTGCTTTCTCTTTTGAGGAACACGCTGAAGGGCGAAAATTACGATCCCTCGCTTTTTCATTAGACATTGGTCGACGTTTTAATTAATATCTCCGGAACTAATTAAAATTTTTAAATTCTGTTTTCCCTATCAACTCGGGAAGGCTTCTGAGCACCTGTATGTCAAATTTTATACTTCTGCGTTCAGTAGGGGCTGAACGTATAGATGCACAGACAGACAGACAAACATCTTCTTTTATTATTATAGATTATATTTATTTACCTGATTACAAAAATAAAAAAGTAACTTTACAAATAAATTTTAAAGTAAATTGTTTTGACATTTGATTTTGTTTGGTGTAAGTGGATAACGTTATATCTGAGAAATAGATTTTTTTCAGTTTTAGCCTGTTAAAATTTGAATTTCAAAAATCGAAGAAACTACAGCTGAAAACATTCCTGAAAATTTTCGAGTATCTGCATTCATTAAGCGTTAGGTAATCAGAAGTGATGGAGGGTCAAATTTTTAAGCCCGTCTTAGCACGCACATTTCTTTTAAGTTTTATGATCTAGTCAAGTTTCAAATATGTGGGTGGCCGCAATAGATTTCTGCTGTGCGGTGATGAACCAATTAGTAAGTTGGTAAAATAATCTAATAATATGTATATATAAGTACTCGTAAGATAGCATGAGAATTTTGAACAACTAAATGCTAGAAAATAAATATTCTAAAATATACATTCCATTTCTAACTTCTGAAAATAGTTTTGAAATCTTCAGGAAAGCGCATTTTCTAGATAAATTAATCATTAATATAGATTAATTTAGTACTCACAGATGTAAGATAAATATCTTTAAAATGTATTATTAGCATGCTTTAACAAAGATATTGTTAAAAACCTATTATTGACAACGTAATATTTGTGAAAACATATAATCTAATTAATATTACATAATATGTTTGTATGTAAATATTTGTAAAAACATATAATATATTATTATTATGATTTTGGCTTAATACTCAAAGTTTTTTGAAATATGTACGGGGGTATATATATATATTTAAATATTATAAGTGAATATTTTAATATATTCTTAAGCACCTTAATTTAGTCATTGCTTCTTTTTTTTTTTTTTTTTTTTTTTTTTTCAATAAATATACATATTTTTGTCATTTTATATACTCACTTTATACAAAATCTTTACACACAAACACATGCAAGAATACATGTTTTCTGCTAGAAATATTATTTAAAGTTTCCTAATTAAATGTTTTTAACTCGGTGTAATTTGTAGAATCAATTACAGAACAACTAATTCATAAATTATTAAATTCAGAATTCAGAACGAAATTAATTTAATGATTTTAAATATATCAAATTTTATCGGAGTAATTTAATTTTCAAAATTAAATTAATTTATCCAAAACTAATTTTAAATTATTTTTTCCGGATAATTTAAAATTTCATTCACCGAAATTTGCAGCCTAATATTTCTCATCTCAGTTCATAATTTCTTCATGTTTTCCAAAAATTTATTTCATCGAATGAACTTAAATTAATTCCCTTTTCAAATAACTTTGCATTTACATCAAACTAATTGGATAATATTCCCCACTATTTTTTTTCCTATGATTAGCATAAGAATCTATTTCAAGTTAATTGAAATTGGACGTCAATCGAAATTCAGATTGAATAAAGAAATAATCTGCTATCACATTGAAAAATCTTTGCTAGCAATTTAATTTCATCTTGTAATCGTCTGATTTAAAAGGTGGCGAATGAAACTGTCACAGTTTAACGGGAGCTTATATGTGATCCAGGGTTTAAATTAGATTCTCGTATTCTCAAATGATATGATTCGAAGAATTTGAAGTTTTTAAAATTAAATGTACAGTGGGGAAGTTTTAACGAGCAGAGAAAATTTCCAAATGGACAGATATTTAAAAGAATTAATCGTTTTTCATTTAAAATGGAGCTAAGTTACCGAATATCCATGAAGTTTTTAGAAAGATATAGTAATCTTTAAAATTAAAGGTTAATAAATAAATGTATAGCTTTAACTTTTTTGAAAGAATATATTATTACAATTTTTTAAAAACTTTTTTTTTTTTTTTTTTTTTTTTTTTTTTTTTTTACTTTATTTAAGTGTAGAAAATAGTGATACAAAATTACTTCTTAAATATATTCGTGTAAAAATTTAATCAAAGAAAAAAAAAAATATTAGAAAATACGGAGAAATATTTAAATTACTCTTTTTTTTATTATTTTCTGCTTTTAATTAGTTGCCACCAAGTATCCCTAAAAGGTTTTGCAATGATATAGTAGCTCGTTAAAACATAAGTTAATTATTAAATGTATAGCTTTCGAGTTCTAAAAAAGAATATATTACTAGAATTATTAATTAGTATCCTTTTGAATTTTATTTAAGTGTTGAAAACTATAGAAAAATTACTTTGGTATAAAGATTTTATTAAAAAAATCGAAAATGATATAAATAATGTAGAAATATTTAAATAACTCTATTATTATTTTCTGTGTGTGACTATTTGTAAACGATTATCCATGAAAGATTTAAAAAAGATATAGTAAATATTTAAGATTGAAGATTAATAAACAAATATATAGCTTCCGAATTTTCGAAAGAATATACTATTACTAAAATTTTTGACCAATACCACTGATATATATATATTTTTTATCTTATTGGTCATTGGTGTTTCTGTGATCTTGTATCTGTTGCTTGGCTTCTACTATGCTTAATAGTTCATCTTTATTATATATATATATATACTATATATAATCAAAATCTTTTCAAACATTGCAGTAGATGAAACTAAGTATCACATGAAGAACTAGAAAAAAACATGAATAAAAATTACAAAAAAGAAAAAAAAAAAAAAAAAAAAAAAAAAAAAGACTGTCCTGATATTAAAACATACAGCATTATTACTTTTTCAAGGGCATAGAATGAATGCTGCATGCAAATTAGGTGATATTTCTGTCGTGATGTATACAATTTGCTAAAATGTTACAGCACTATGAGCCCAATATCACCCATAAAATATGAAAATAATTTAAAAATCAAAGAGAAAGAAGAAAAATCCAAGAGAGAAGCGTACTTTTATATCTACTAACAACAATATTACTTAATAAATAAATTTAGTCCTAGGATTAAATAATAAAACAAAATTATTACTCTCTCTACTGCTGCAAAACACGCCGAAAAACAGCTCAAACGCACCTCAACAGCCATGACGCCGAATATAGTTAAATTTACAGTTAATTAGAGAGTCGTATTTATCTACTAAACTAATAAGTAATTATAGAGTTTAGTTTGAATTGTTCTGCTAATTTTAATAACTAATAATCTTAAGATTAAAATTAAAATGAATTTATTTGATTACATTTTAATTTAAAACTTACATTAATTTCAGACACGTAAATTCGCAAATGATAAGTAACATGCGAAGGTAGAGGTGTTTTCTATGGATACAAAACAAAAAGATAGGGAGGAACGATAGCACTTCTGTTAGAGTTAAAAAAAAAAAAAAAAAGTAATCACCCATATATGTATAATATTGCTTAGTAAAACCTGAACAAATGGTAGTTTTTTTATATCATCCTTTTAGAGAATCGGATACAAAATAAAAAACACCATGCAGTATAATTAAAACTCAAAATCGGGGAAAACTTTCTTTAGAAAGACGGACTAACTAAATTCATCATACTAAGAGTAATTTTAATATCTATATATTATTTTATTTAGTGTAGAGAACTCTGTTAAATGATTTCTTAAAAAGAAAAAAAAATGGTGTAAAAATTACATTAAAGAAAAAAAAAAAAAAAAAAAAAAAAATATAGAGCAATGTTGCCAACTTGTAGGACGCTTTTATTTAATGATCACTATAGAAAAAAATGGTTTATAGCCGTCTGCTGATTTTCTTCCACAGTTACCTACACTTAGAAAAAAATATATAAACCGCCTTCATCTAGAATGAATAGTGGTCATTTTCTAAATCCTTTAACTAGAAATATAGATTTCCGAGCTATGCACATAAGGCACGCCAATAAACCGAATTGACGAAATGATCGAGAATTTCTGGTCTACACATTTCTAGATGGTGAAACAATATTCTGAATATTCTGAATCTTTTGTATTGCGAAAAATCCTTGCTTGATTTTCTAGAATTGGGTAATAAACCAAGATTATAGTTTCTGAAACCCGCCTCTTATTTCGCATTTATTTGAAAAGGTTTTTACATAACTTTAACCTCGAGAATATATGCAAACGCTCGAGAATTTTAATATGGGTTTCTAGAACTCGTTTTCTAAAGGGGACTAGAATTTATAAAGATGACATGGAACTATTTTTTCTCGAGCCACAATTTAGATTCTAGATGTCAGTTACAGAATTTTTTCTCAGTGTAGTGAAACTGTCTAAAAGAGTCAGTGAGAACCAATTAAATAAAAATTGACTGATTTATTTAGAGCTTTAAAAAAGTGCTAGAATACTTCCCAACGCGGGTTTCCCTTAATTTACTTAAGTATACCTTAGAGGTTTCCTAGTAATATATATATATATATGTCACACATCGTGTACCATTATAATTTCAGTATATCATCAAGGTTTAGATTCAAGTTTCCCGTAATAAAAAAAAATAGTGAACTTTTAATAAAAATATTAAAATCTATTATAGGTTAGCACTAATGTTTAGAAACTGTACACATGAGAAAGAAATTTAGTATGAAACAGCTATAGTAAAAGCTTCCTTTCTATATCTTACGGAGAAATTTTAATATTATAATCATATTATTCTTACCAGGAAACCATCCCATAGTGTAATCATAAAAAAAAATCCAAACAAGCATTAATCAAAAGAGCATATATACATATGTTTTTTTTGTTTTTTTTTGACGCATAAAACAACAGTAACAAGCAGAAATCTAAAGAGTCAAATGTGTTCTTCAATGGCATAATCAGTTGCCCATTTGAACTTTGAGATATATTCAATCGAGATATAATGTCTAAAATTTCGCTAAAATAGAATCTAATTATTGATAAAATTCCAGGTTTTGGCAGGTTTTCACGGGGATCCGCCCACTTCTTTCAGAGTACTATATTTTTAGTCAAACTTAATTATAGATTTCTCGAGAATGGGCTTACGAGGGCTAACAGTTTATGCGTCAAAAATCACGTTATAATATGCCCTCTCAAATGAACATAATTTAATGCATTTATATTTTTGCACTACTAGGATGGTTTCCTGGTTAGTATTGTGACCAATGTGATTCCATTCGCTGTTAAAATTTTCAGTTCAAACTTGAACCACTATACGGAGTAAAGTTATAAGTAATACCATAATATGTTTCAACCTTATTTATTAGTTTTCTAGTTCTTGCAATTGAATTTCAGTTGCACCAAAACTTGGAGAAATGTTTCGGCGTATATGCAACTGTAATTCCCTTTCAATTCAAGAGATTACGCCACTAACGCGCTAAAAATTACCGGTTGTAAACCTGAGAGTAACAATGAAATTTGTGGAGTGAAATCGCGTGTGATGTCATTCAAATCCAATATTCATTACAAGAAAAAGTATTTCTTTATTCAATTGGTCACTAAACAGATGTTACTATAAGACTGTTCATTGAGGTATGTTCTTTTAAGAAGAGGGGGAAATCTATTATACAGTACAGGAAGTATGAATCAGTAAAATTCTTTTTCAAACCAAACCAAGCTTAAATTAAAGAGCGAGGTCGAAAACACAGGGTAAGGTGCAAATTTTGTCCAACAACTCTCCGATGCGTCAAGATAAGACTCTAGAAAATTTAGTTTCACTTATCAAAATTAAAGAAACAGTATAAACGGTCTAGAAAGCGTAGCACAGTGCCAGAGTGTTAGACATGAAACAAGACGGTCTTCCAATCAATCCCCACCTCCGTCGAATGCTGAAATTTTCGTTTTTTATTTAAAACATATTACCGATATTTTGTTTAACATAAAATTACTAAACCATGGTAAAAGGTAAAACCATAGGATAGTTGCAGCTACTTCAGTACCAAGTTTTGTTTCAGTCTAACACTACGTTTTTAACACTGTTTTGCAATTAAGAAACAGTAGGTTTAATTTTAACCTTAAAGCGCAACAAATGATATCAGGATTCAGTTGTTTGAAGCAAAATCAAATGAATAAGTTTTTACATTTTTAAAATTTGGGAAATATTTATAAATAGAGGTTGTGATATAATGGATTTAACGCAAGTGCTCACCGCTATCTGTCCCAACCGTCTTGAGCTCATTCGATCAAGCCAACAGTCTGCTTTCTTATTTGAAGCTCTGAATGTAAGGACTGTAAAATCTCTATCACACAATTTAAACACACTATTGAATGCACAGATTTTAGAAAGCATCCCTCGAATACCAATCACCCCAAGTCTTGCCAACACAACGGTTCGACAGCATGATAGGTGAAACTAGCCTAGGGTAATGCCCGCTCTATATCTAGTACAGTGCAGCCACATATCCTAAAACTAGCAGTAAGGACACGTCCAAAATATTGGAGGGATGGCAGCTTTACTGACAGTTTGAAATTTGGAAAACAGCTAGTAATTCCGCGCTCTGTTATTGCTCATTCTCTTTGAGTCAGATGACTGCCACCCCTATTTTAGCATTGGACTCATTGAGTTAGCACTTGCGCAAATGCTTCCATGGTTTCATGAAATGTGGTCGAAGAATATTTGGCCAACTGAAAACATTCACGATATCATTTGAAATTATCAATCAAAAAATAACAAAATTGAAACAGTATAGTATTTGAAAAAAAAAAAAAAAAAAGTAAAAAATCATTTTTTAAAGTTAGAAGCTTTTTATTGTGAAGCCCCAAAAAGCATAAAATAAAATTTATTCTGGCAAAGACATGCTACAAAGAAATGAAAGTTTCAACACTAAGAAAATTTTATAGATAAAATATAGGCACTTTCCTTTTGCAAGAGATTAACATTTTTTAATGTTCAAAATATTTAAAAAAGCTTTCGAGACCAATATTTTTAGTTATTGCTTTTTGTACAATCGTTAAGCCAGAAATTTCAAATGTCTCGAAAGCATTTTAAAATATTTTGAACATTAAAAAATTTTCATCTCTTGCAATAGGAAAGTACCTATATTTTTTCTCTAAAATTTTCGTAGTGTTGAAATTTTCATTTCTTTGTAGCATGTCTTTGCCAGAATAAATTTTATTTTATGCTTTTTGGGGCTTCACAATAAAAACTTCTAACTTTAAAAAATGATTTTTTACTTAAATTTTATTTTGTACTTTTTAGTTACAAAAAAGGAAAAAGCTTCTTAAAAAAAAAAACTAATTAAAATTTCTTACGATATTTTGTAGACAACGGAAGATTTTCGTTTATCAATTAACATTTTTTTTTTTCGATTATTTATCTGCAGAAAAAGTACTACATCGTCTTTCGAGGACCGAATCGCTTATCAGCAGGACGCTTTAACCAAATGTTTAAGAATTTGTCAAGAAAAATCATACAGCATTCTAGAAAAATCTAAGAAATACTTATACGAAAGGAATATTGTTCTCGAATGCTTTTTAAAATATTTGGAATATTAAAAAATTTTCATGTTTTGCAAAAGTGAAATATTTATATTTTTCTTTAAAATTTTCTTGAAATTTTCTTGTTGTTGAAACTTTTATGATTTTACAGCATGTCTCTGCGAGAATAAAATTTTATTTTAGGCTTTTTAGGGCTTCACAATAATAAAAAACTTTCAGTGTTATTTTTATTTATTTATTTATACTTTTACTGAAAATATTTTGTGCGTTTAGTAACTCAAAAAAAAAAAAAAAAGCTTATTTTAAAAAACTATCAAAATTCCTTAGGGCACTGTGTAGCCAATGAACGATTTTCTTTTATGAATTGACATCGTTTCTATTAATTATCTGCAAAAAAGTAACACATCGGCTTGCGAGGATCGAACCCACGAGCATCGCATTATCATCATGGTGCTCTAACCAAATGCGCTAACGAGCGACGAAAAAGGTTGTTTAAATTTGCATTAAAGTGGAGGCGTCTTCCTTTTCAGAATGACACAAAAACATGATGAAAAAAATCCAATTTCAATAAAAAGCTTCTAAAAGAATATATATATGTATTTAGTTAACTTTTTCTTTTATGTTTTTTAGTATCTAAAAATAAGCTTCTTAAAAAAACTCTTCAAAAATTCTTAGAATATTCTGGAGACAATGAACAAATTTCTATTAATTATCTGCAAAGTTTAACACATTGTTCCTTCGGGGATGGAATTCCCCGCCATCGTATTAGCAACTTGACGCTCTAACCAAGTGAGCCAACGAGCGACTATAAGGACTGCTGACATTTACTTTAAAGTTGAGGTGCCTTATTTATTAGCGTGACATGAAGGCACGATAACGTAACACAATTTCAATAAAAAGATTCTAAATAGCTTCTAAAAAATGTATTTATTTATTTTCTTATTTATCTATTTATTTAGTTTTATTTAAATTTTTATTTTGTGCTTTTTAGTAACTAGATAAAAAGCTATTTAAAAAAAAAAAAAAAAAAAAAAAAAAAAAACTTTAAAAATTATTAGGATACTGTATGCACAACGAAATATTTCCTTTTATCAACTGACACCTTTTCTAATATTTATTTGAAAAATTAACATGACGCTCTAACCATCTGAGCCATTAAGAGATAGAGATACAATGACTTGCTTACATTTTTTTTTTTTTTTTTTTTTTTTTTTTTTAAGTGGAAGTGTCTTATTTTTTAGCGTGACAGGAAACGCGATGACAAATTCAACTTCGTATAATAATATAATATATATATATATATAAAACTTCTAAAATTATTAATTTATGTATTTTGTACTGGAAACTTTTTATTTTGAGCATTTTTAATATCTAAAATGTCTTGTGTTTTCTAATATCTAATAAAAAAAAAAAAAAAAAAAAAAAAAAAAAAACTTCATAAAAAAACTCTTCAAAATTCTTAAGATATTGTGTAGTCAACGAACAATTTTTTGTTATCAATTGACACCTTTTCTACTAATTATCCTCAAAAATAAACACGCCGGACCTTCCGGGGACCGAACTCTCGACCTCCGCTTTATTAACGTCATGTTCTAACCAACTGAGCCACGGAGCCACAAACGGAATGGCTTATATTTACTTTAATTGTTTACTAGCGTGACATGAAGACATGGTGACAAAGTCAATTTCATATAAAAAGCTTCTATTAATAAAAAATGTTTACCTTAATTTCATGCCATCAGAAATAATAGATTTCGAAATATATGGAAATATTAATAATACATATCTAATCTTTTATAAACTGAATAAATTCTTTTCAATAATATTGTGTCTGAAATTTTAAAACGATTGCGAATATCGAAACATGAATATATAACACACATATTTTCAGAACATTAAAAAAGTTTTCTGTGGATAGAAAATTATAAAATGTTCATAATAATAATGTTGGAGGATATTAAAGACGTTTAACATTTAAAAAGAAAAAAAAAAAATAGAACACGCTGATTTTGAAGATGATAAAAAAAAAACAAATTCAAATTAAATAATCCTTGAGGGTATAAAAATTATTTAAATGGGTTTTTCTTTGCTTTTATTGGTAAATTCATGAGTTCAAATATGTATTTATATATATAACAGTAAAATTCATGTAAATAATATCAAAATTATTTTATTTGCGTTCCTAAACCTGAGTTTTTTTTTTTTTTTTTTTTTTAATTAGATTAATTTTAAAAATTAGAGTTTTATTATTATTATTATTATATTTTATAATGTAAACTATTGGCTATGTAAACTATTGGCTTCATGACTGTTAAATTAAACTCTGTCGTTAATAAATCTCAACATATTCCATCAAAAGTGCATTTGATTTATTTGCAAGACTAAATGCTTAATTATCA
Organism: Salticus scenicus; assembly: GCA_963930645.1. NCBI lineage: Eukaryota > Metazoa > Arthropoda > Arachnida > Araneae > Salticidae > Salticus > Salticus scenicus. The sequence continues at coordinate 100,071,686 of OZ005652.1, forward strand.
AGTCTTCGCTCATTCCGGTTGATGTAACATTGTAACGTGAATAAAAGTGACTTTAGTGTGTTACATTAATTGGCCCGCATTGGATGAATTTCTTGTATTGAGTATGGGAAACTGGTGTTATCAGAAAGTGGGTTTTCTGGTACGTTAAGTTTAGACCGTCATACTCTAATGGCTTTTGGAGATGGCATGACAGCTGCCATTGTAAAACTGATTTATATTGTTAATGGAAATCTCGCTGAAATGGAAACTTTTTAAGGAATGACTTGGCACTTTTACACAGAGGAAGGAAAGCTGAATAAAAATTTTCATTAAATGTTAAGTGAATAAATTACGGCGGGAGATAAATGTTCGCTTATTACAGAAATATATAAAGAGAATTCCGGAGACTTTAGATTGCAGTACATATATACATATAGAATTGCATTAAACTAATTATAACCTTTGTTATTTGAAACCATGATTTGATACAAATTTTGATATATTTTTATAACGTTTTATTATATCAGTTTTTTTTTTTTTTTTTTTGATAGATTTAGTCATTTAATTCTCACATTATTTTTTCTATTATTTTACAAATCATTTAGTTTATCTCGTATAAACATTTTTTGTAAAGGACCCCATTACTGGATCATATTATGTTAAGTACTGAATACAGAATATGTATATATATATATATATATCAAAAGAATTGGAGTGAAAGAAAAAAAAAAATAGATAGTAAAATGACACCATAATTCACAAGAGCCCTAATAAATTAATAAATAATTTTAATATAAATAACTATTAACATTTTTTTTTTATATGTGAAAGATTAACTGCATTAATTTTAATAAAGATTATATATACAATTGTAAATAATGTTATTAATTGATATAGATATTTAAATAGACTGAAACTATATTAAAATAAATAATATCAAGAAAAAAAATTGTTAACATTATTATTTTCGAGATTGTTAAACCTTTCATGGTCATGAACGCGTATACGCGGTCAGAGATTTTATTTCTAACACATTTATTCATTGCTACGAATTTGCTAAATAGAAAACAATCAGTTTCTCAGTATTCCTCATAAATTTCTAATATTATTAGTACTTAATGACTTAAAAATGCATAAAACACATCCCTCTAAAATGACTTCGAAGCGAAAAAATTAAAAATGGCGTGACCATGAATGGGTTTTAAATGACAATTTAGTGTAGTACTTTTTTTTTCACTATAGTCATAACAAACTAACACCAATTTTTTAATTAGCAAGTTAATAAATAAAAAGGTTGAATAATCTGACGCATGAAATTTTGGCATGCATTGCTGTTGCTATAAATATACTTCCTTTCATTGTAGTATACTTATTTTATAAATTTTATAAAAAAAGATGTGCTATGATTTTATCCTTTAACCAGTTCTATGAACAAGACGCGTGTATACGTCATGCATTAGTTTTACCTGTGCGAATATGATGTGCTAAAATATCAACGTGCAATTAAATACTTTCGCATCAGTTTCATTTTTATTTTTAAATTGTATGAATAGAGTAAACGTACGAGAAAAATTTTTTATTTACAGATTTAGTTTAAAATAATATTTTTAATTCAACACTTCACTAATTAATAATCTTTTCGAGTACTGTGAACAAATTTATAGATTTAACGCAGTAATTACGTTTATCTTTGCCTTATGCCTTTACTTTTCACTATTTCATATTCTAAATTTACGCGGTGTAAAGAACATAGTATATATCATACATTTCAGCAAAAGTTTTGTCTTGATGGCAAAAAATGAAATAATAACTAATTAAATAAAGTCAGAATAATTATCATTAAATGCTTGAAAAGACTGGTAAAAATTCTTCGTCTCTATAGCATAAGATATATATATATATATATATATATATATACAGGGCCCGAAATTTCAACTCGGATTACACTCGCCGAAAAAATAGTTTTACTCGCCACAAAATAGGGTTGTCATTTTTTTTTTTTTTACGCATTTTGGGTTATTATTATTATTATTATTATTATTATTTCCTAACTATTTATAATTAGAAATGAAAAAATATGAAAGGCCTTTACAAATATGTCTAAAATTATATATATTAAAAGTGTGTCGTATATTATCATGTTTCAGAATCATCTATAATTAAAAATCATTATAATGTATTGTATTTGAGATCTGAAAAATATTAAAATATCTAATACCATAAATGCAAAGAGTCATTAAAGAAAAAAAGAAGAAGAAAAAAATTCTTTGTCTAACAATATCCTGAGAAAATCTTTTTTATTATGAAAGATTAAGATTCCTTATTTACCTATTTATTTATTTAACTTTTTATATTAGAAATGTCTTTTTCGTCCATTTTATTTTTGTAATCAGACGGAATGCCGATGTGTATCACTTGTTCATTGTTGTCATTTGAAATAGCTATTTCGGAATAACTTTTTCGATAAAATCGTTGCTTACAAATCATTACAAGTGCAAATCCTTGGTGTTTCAGTAAAAACTGGAAAATATGAACTGTTTTTTGATAATTATTCAACAAAATAAACATAGGAGGTATCATTAAAGGGGCTCGGGCTCATTTTCATGTGTCAATATCTCATAGGCAAACTTTCGCATACCTCTTCTCTCGGATAGTGAACGACGGGCAAAGAGGCTCTCTGCTCCTCTATTCTCACTCTGTTTGGAGAAATACCAGTGGGAGAAACGAAACAGCCGAAGAGAACAAAACGTTTATGCATGCACTAAGCATTTTTCTTTTCCCAAGCTGGGCGATCTCGGGCAGCGCACTCGGGCTCTCCGAGAATCTAAAAAGGAGAGGTTAAATATGAGGTTATAAGATAACGAGACTTTGCCATATTTAAATCTATAAAAAGAACTTTTTCCGTCACCGTATCGAGTAAGAATTCTAGTAAGAATCTGTAACTAGACCAAATTTTTACTCGCCACAGTAAAAATTCCACTCGCCAATGGCGAGCTGGCTAGCGGAAATTTCGTGCCCTGTATATATATATATATATATATATATATATATATATATATATTTAATATATGTATTCACTGTATGCAAATAGCGCGTATATTCATGGAGATATAAAATACTTCTTTTTTTTTTTTTTTTTTTTTAACCATTTTCTGCTTTAACATGTAGTGGTTTTGAATCATTGCAGCATCAGTTTTACACGGAAAACGGACGCAACATGCAGCAATCAGAATAAGAAAACGTTAAGTTGTTGACGAAACATTTTTACTTTTGAGTGTATGAGCATTAACAAAATATATTTTACTTAATCTATTATCCAAACGAATTGAGTTACTTTTTAAAAACCTGTGGAAATATCGGGAAAATTCAGATTGATATCATCAATAGAAGGAATTAAATTTCAATTTCTCACAAAAAGAAGAAAAGAGATAAGGGATTTATTTACTTTTTTTTTTTTTTTTGAGTCAATTAACGGTAATATTGTAAAAATTATTTTAAAATAAAAATGGTGATAAAACCTTTTCAGATTTGCTTTTTCTTGTGAGTAACTGGATTGCAAACAATTCTATCCGCGATATCTTTTTTTTTAATTTTCGGAATATCTTCATGCCTTTTTGAAAGTAATTCAATATATTTAACTAATAAATTTTGCAAAAGAATTTTTGTTAATATTTGCGCATGCGCAATTAAAAATTATTTCGTAAAAATGCTTATTTTTTATTAGATATTCTGTATTTTTATAATTTGATTGCATTATGTTGTGTCACTGTAGAATGTCCAGTTTTCTGACAATGACGTCGCATTGGTTTTAAAACTGCATGTTATAAGCAATAAACGTTAGATAACGTTTTCTGATTATTAAAAAACTTCTGTATCTTCATGACTATACAGGACGTTCACATTCAAATTGATGCTGATAAATAAAATATGTCTCACAGTTGTATGCTACAGCTTAAACAAGGCATTTGAAGTATTAAACATTCAGGATTTTATTTAATTTGTAACTGGTACCATTTTTTACTTTCAGTACTAAAGTTTCACTAAAGTGTATTAGGTATAACATGTGTTTACACCCCCCGAAGTTTGGAAACTCAAGTAGTGAAAACGGATAGACATGTTAATCACCTGCATAATTTATGCGTTGTTTAATAATTTGTATTCTACTGTAATTTATAAACACATAAAAAATGAATTTTCAGAAAGGAAGTAAGAGTAAGAAATTAAAATAAATAATCTAGATTTAAAGAATTGATCCCAGATTAATTTCAAAGATACGGGTTTAAAACCTATAAAATTAATAATGCAAATTATGTATAGAATGTATTCAGAAATATATCTAATAAGATGTGGATAAAAAGCTTAAATTATAATAATTATTTTCAAGTAACAATGAATATTTTAAAATCTGAAAAAAAAAAAAAAAAAAAAAAAGTCTTCAAAAGGGGCCTAGTAATGAATTTACTTTCCTCTAAAATACCAAAGCAAGTACAGTGCAAATAAAGAAACGTTCATGGGAAGTGTCTCCTCCCTCCTGTTGTCGATTTAGACCAGCAAGCGACTTATAAAAATTTTAATTCATACCACACAGATTTTCAAAATAATTATAATAATAATTTTATTACGTATTCTGATTCCATAAGATAAGTAGTAATTTTTTGATTAGTTATTTCTTAAGTTACACTCCGATTACATATTCTAAGTGATTACGTATGATATTCAGACTTTAAGGCTCATTAAACCGTTTAAACTACCCCACAATACAAATGTTGTGTTTTTGAGTTTTGTTAAATATTTTATTTTACCTGCATATGATAATTTCATTCTGGTTGTTCTGGAGCTCAAAATCTGTAGGCGTTGGTGCTTTTGTAGGGATTTCTTTTTTTTTTTTTTTTTTTCTTTTTTTTTTTAAGCAATCTATCGTAAAATTGCTTTGAGGAAGGCCTAAATAATAAAAATAATAATTTAAGAAATTGATTATTCATTCTGCTTTTTTCTCATCGCAAATTTTAAACAATTTTCCAGCAAATATTCTTATTTAATTATTAGCATCTTCTTATTTAAATATGAATTTGAACAAGGAGCAATGATATCGATCTTATGTACTTACAAACTTTACATTCTAGAATACTTCTAAATAAAACTTTTAAGATTCCCTTGAAAAGAGTACTTCAAATGTTTGACAGTATAAATGTTTAATTACTAAATCAAGTTTCTTTCTAGTTCATGTAATTCTGTAGCGTAAATAAAAGGGATTTATCCAGGCTTCTCTTTATCGAGTGGCATTGGGCCGATTTCTGAGTACTTGCTACTGGGACAAGAGTGTAAACGAGAAGGATTCTAGAAAATATAACATTATAGTGCACTTAATTTATGTTTTTTATTGAAATTTCTGTTATAATTAAGTGTTGTTTTAGTTACTTTATCAGAAAATAAAGAAATTATATTTATAATGGTTTTAAGAAAATAGTATAAGAAGTGGGGATAAATTATCATAATGAAACAGCTGTAATCACATTTATTTTTAAAGATACGGAACTCGAACAATAATATTAACAAAATAAGTGCTATTCATAGTAATAATGATGATTTAGAAATGTGTCTAAGAAAGTCTGTATGAATATTTAGTTCTTTTCAGACCAGAATCAGCGTTGACAAATTTATGAACTTTTCCATTCAATTATCAACAAAAATTTTGAGGAATTATATTTGATATACATAGCAGACGATTAATCTTCAAAGTGATTCGACAATCATTGCAATTAAAAGTTAGTGGTAGATTTTGAATAAAAAAATTCCCTTAACTTGGCAACACCGAGCAGAATGTCTATTTATTGAAAATCGAGAATTAAAAGGAGAGGGGCGCATAACGAATAATTTGCTTTCAAGTGAAACAAATAAATATGAAACTAGTATGATGTGAACACGACAGGACTTCCTTCTATATTTTTCTATACAAATTCCAGCAGTACAAATTATTTGTTAAAAATTTTTATTTACTAGTGGATCTGCAGATCAGGAGCCTCAACGTCCTATTTACATCAGACATTATTCAATAGGTCATTTTTATATATTCCTTATTATACAATACTATATATTGATTCGATCGACTTGTTACCATAATCAGATGCATTCCTGAGGGGGGTGACCCCTCAACCCCTCGCTGTATCTCTCTTTGTATACCTATTTGTATATCATATAAAGTGTTACGGAATTGTAAATAATTGCATTTATTTTTGCATAAATTCTTTCAAAGAGGCTTAATAAGTTGATAAAATGCTATTTTTGTACATTTCTAGTCGTTTTAGCGTTAAAATAGCCTAATTTTCCCTTAAAAACGCATTAAAAAGCTCCAATAAGGGAAGAAATGGATTTGGCGCCAAATTTGGCGACTGTTTCTCTCCTTAACGATTTTTTTGGCGACCTTGGCGTGAAAATACTCATTAGGGATATACCAAATATGGAAGCTCTAATCTCACTGGCTGATGAGATACGAGAATTTTCCAGAAAAGTCTGTGTTCGATAGAAAATTATAAAAGGCGCATTTTGTTCGCCAAGGCGGTCAGTCTCAGATCTGAGTCAGTTTCGTCAAATGCTTGCTTTGCTTTGACCCTCTTTGAATGAAACTTGCTTTATGTGTTATTGCTAAACAGCTTGTACTGTTGTTTTGCTGTTAACGGCTAATAATTAAGCTGTGCTTACGGGTTGAATTAAAGCTGATACGTGGTTATAAATCTGTATTTTTCTGGAACTTTCTGTGAATAAATCAGTTAATTTTTGCAAGTTTCGCCTTTCATTCTCGGACAACTTACGAACCCCCAAGTACGCAACAATTTGTATTTTTAATAAACGACGGTCTTGTATTATTTCCCTGAAATTCATAAATACCAAATTTCATAACTATCAAATTTCATACAAAAAAAAAAATTACATAGCATATCGGAAACATTTTGCGTAACCTTTAAACTAATTATCAATTCTATGCCCACAATTTTCAACAGGGAAACATGCTTTTAAAATTCTAATAAAATTTCATTATATTTGATGGGGTTTAACCATGTTAAAATACACTTTAAGAAATACCGACTACAGACAGTACGAAATTCCTTTATGTATCCCGGAAAAGGAGCCACACTCATTATAAACGCCAATAATAAGAATAAACCTAATTAATTATAATTCATTAATTTTTCAAACTAATTTGACATCATTTGGATGATTACAGTACATACTCGGAATTGTTTTGTGTGGTTCCATGTCTGTACATAACCTTTTTAAAGAGTAAACATGATTTTAAGCATCTTTATAATGTATGTTAATTTTATTAAGTTCAATTCAGCATAAAAACATTAAAGTGCGCGCTTAAATAAAAATTTGTCCATAGGCTCTAGTGTTACGAAATTCTTTCGTGTATCTCTGTAAACGAACCATAAACATTGTGTACACCAGTAAAAACTATTGAGCTTATTTTGCGTTTAAAATTAATAATTTTTCCAAATTTAACATCGTTTGGATGACTACGTGACATTGTGAGAACAATTTTGTAGTACATTAATTAGAAATCTTAAGAGCACATATTTTCTTCAAACAACATAAGTTTAAGCGTCTTACTCACGTACGCTAGTTTCGTTTTCTTCATTGCAAAGTAATGATAATAAAATGCATTTAAACGAAATTACCCCCCATACGCCGTAATGTTAAGGATTTTGGCGTGTCCCTGTACACAGTTTATAAAGAATATAGCTATAAAATTATACAGCTACTTATATGCAAAGCTGGAACGAGTGCGCCAATTTGCAAGTCAATCGAAGGATTATTGAGGCCGCTATTGCTGTACATACAAATTCTTCCCATAGGCCGTAAGGATAAGGGACACTTTGCCGTGTCCCTGCACACGAACGACAAAAGGAATACACACCTAACACTATACAGCTAATTCCGTTGGGCTCATGAAAATGTGTACCAAATTACAAGTCAATAGCGTGATTTTTGGGGCCGCTATCGTGGTACATACAAAGTCTTCCCTTAGGCCGTAATGATAAAAAAAAATTTTGACGTGTCCTTGTACACGAACTACAAATGGAATGCACGCCCAAAACTATACAGCTAATTTTATGGAGATCATGAACATGTGAGCAAAATTTCAAGTCAATAGCGTGATTTTTGAGGCCGCTATCGCGCGACAGACGGACAGACGGAACCCAAAATCCTTTTGAGTCTCAACAAAGGGCCTTCATTCACGTTTCGGTAAAAATTGAAAGTCAATAGCTTGATTTTTGCGGTGGCTATCGCAGTACATACAGATTCTTTCATAGGCCGTAATGATAGAAAATCTTTGGCGTGTCCCTGTACACGAACGACAAATGGAATACACTCCTAAAACTTTACAGCTAATTTCGTTGGGCTTATGAATATGTGTATCAAATTGCAAGTCAGTAGCGTGATTTTTGTGGCCGCTATCGCGATGCATACAAATTCCTCCCATACGCCGTAATGATAAGAAAATTTTGGCGTGTCCCTGTACACGAATTACAAATGAAATACACACCCAAAACTTTACAGCTGATTCCGTGGGGCTCATGAACATGTGTACCAAATTACAAGTCAACAGCGGGATTCTTGCGGCTGCTATCACGCGACACACAGACAGCAGACAGACAGAGCCCAAAACCGTTTTGAGTCTCAACAGAGGGCCTCCACTGACGTTTCGGCAATAAGATTTATTTTACATGATGAATGCAGACGATTTTCATCTCAAAGAAACGTAATATAAAGAAACATGTAAAATAATAATAATAATAATAATAATAAAATAAATAAATAAAAAGTCAATTGTGTGCCGATGCCGACATATAAACAGATTTTTTTTTATTTCAAGTTTTTTTCGTTAAAAATGAAAAACATCAATAACTTTGATTTAAATTATCACAAATCTATGGTTGAAGTATTTGTTTAAAAGGTATTGACTGAACATTAAGACGTCCGCGGAGTCTTACTCCATCTCAAGGGAGGGAGAATGATGCTATTAGACATATATATATATATATATATATATATATATATATATATTTCTCTAGTTAACCATCGATAATTTATAATAATTTCATAATCATTCATTAAAAATGAATCTTAGTATGTACGTATATGCGAATTGTTATTCTGTATTGCCATTAGTAAAAAATGTGAATATATGGACTTCACTTGTTGAACAAATTATCCTAAAACTAATCAACACCAGTTTAGATCAAGTTCCAACAAAACACTAAGTTTAGTTATATGTACAGTCGGCGCTCATTATCACGCCCCTCATTGTCCCACAATAAAAAGTCTTTATAATGAGTGGTCGCTATAGTGGATGTAGTTCAAAATATATGTACACATACATACTTTAAACAGATTTTAACTAAATGTTGAAAGTAATTTTATCATTGGTATTAAAATTAAAATTTTATCATTAAAATTACTATTTTGAATTTTATTTTTAAATTAAAAATATAATTTTTAAAACAGGTTTTAAAGTAGAAAATAAAAACAAAAGTTACTATATATTTACAAAATATATTTTAAGAAAAAAAATGTTTATTTGTCTTTTCTGCATATGATTTTTGCAAAATATATATTTCCGTTTCATTTAAAAATAAATAATGTTCGGTAATTTATAGCATTTAATATATATACATATTAAAGTCTCAATAGCACTTGAAATATTTTTTATGTTAGGTGGCTTCAGCATTACCTCTTCGTCTTACTCATCCGATGATGGTGCAATTTTTTCCAGTGCAAAATAATAAAAAAAATAGTTTACTTTCGGACAGAATTTTCTACACATTCTAGGTTATAAATAATTATATTATACTCGAGAAAACTCACGTTTGCTTCCAATTTCATTTTCCTAGAAATTTCTTGCAGCATTTCTTCTTCGTCAATGAAATTTCCATCTCTGATTACTGCACTGAACAAGAATATATATAAATATATTCGACCCCTGATACTATTCTTGCTAATTCTTATATAAAATGACCTCCTGAATCCAAATATGACTACCATTTTGTCCAGTCACCCACCTTATTCTCGGGACACCAGTCCCTGCACCAATTTTTATCACTGTTCGGTAATTCTATGGCCATAAATTTGTTTTCGAGAATGAAAAATAATTAATTTAACACTAAAGAACAAACAATATATATATATATATATATATATATATATATATTGTTTAATAAAAACATTAATAATAGATTGAAAAAATATAAGAAATGTAATACATAAATTCAATAGCAAATCCTCCCCCCCATCCCCCCTAAATTTTCCCCTTGCCGCAATTGTTGATATTTCAGAATTTTCTAACTGTGTAGCCCTTCAGAAGGTATTTACCAGTTAAAACAATCTCCCACCCCCTAAAAAAAATTAAATTTATAGTCATAAAATCACCGAAAAGTGATAAAAATAGGGGACTGTCCCTGAAGAACGGTGGGTGATACGGCAAAATGGACGTCATATTCGGATTCAGGAGAACATTTTACATAAGCATTTGCCAAAATGGTGTTTGGGGGCATGTTTCATGCCAAGCCGTGTTATTTGAACAATCATTTCAGTAGTAGTAGATTCCGTTTTTGGTTGCTTTTTAAAACTAGCTTGTCGGAAGAAATTATTGGTGTTTTTTTCTTTCACGTCATTCCATGCTGCTTTGCAGATATGCAAAGCCGAGAGGATATCCATTTTGCAATTCCGTTTTCAAATGCAGAGACAATTCTTCTCAACTTCAGTTTCCTATAATTATATTTGAAACTCAAAATGATCTCTTGAAGAAATTCTGAAGAACATACAGGGTGATTATAATTAAAGTTACAATTTCTAAGCACTATAATTTTAAAACTGCCCATCAGAGTGATTTGGTATTTTTCCAGAGCAATCGTAATTCAATGAAATTTTGTTTGACAAAAGAAAAAAGATCCGAAATGTGCCGTTTATTATCCATAAAGTATTTGTTTCATGAAGCTCCTCTTTTTCTCTTTTCCCTATGACTGTTTCCGCTGTAAACACGTATTCTTGTCTTTTAGCTAAAAAAAATTTAGAAATTCCTTGAAGTCTATTGTTTCCTGCTATTCCATTGTGTTCCTATCAACATTCCTGTGTTTAATAAGTCCATTTAGGCGTTTCCCCTGACATTACCCTGACAGCGTCATCCATAGGAACATGTTGGAACTATTTTTTTCCTCCCCCAAACAAAATTTAATTGTCTCACTCTCTCTGGTAAAATATGAAATCGCTCTCTTGGGTAGTTTCAAAATTATATCGTTTTGAAATCGTAACTTTAATTATAATCACCCTTTATGTAATGCTGTGTGGAAATTATTTCCCTGCTATTTACTTAAAACCTCTTATTTCACGATGTGTAGTGTAATTATCAATAACAAGGACAATTTTTCTTTTCTTAATTGTCATTTGTCTATACAAGTAATGTAATCGGACGATATATTGGACTAGACGATACTGAAAGATCGTTATATCGGAAGTAAAATAACATGGAGTGTATAAGAAAACAATTTGGAATTTCACCACAGGCCGTTATAATGGAATAGTCTTTATAATGTGTGGTCGTTACAACGAACGTCGACTGTATTTCGTTTATTTGATCGAGAAATACAACGTCCACAAAATTTATGATACACTCACCCTAACATAAACACGCACACACACAAAAAAAAAAAAAAAAAAAAAAAAAAAAGATCTTTTTAAAAAATGATAAAAATCTTGTTTAAGGCATCTCAAAACATGTAAATCTATTGAAAATTTTCACTGATCCAATAACTAATTTCTTCTTTTATATTTAGAAGAAAGTAAAACTGAAATATAAAAACTTTTAGATATCTTAAAAATATTTTCTTTCATCTTTTGCAAACTCTAAAAAGTGTTCAATATTATTTAAATATAAACTCGAACAATCAGTCAATGAAATTGATCTTATGTGTTCACAAACTTTACATTTTGGAGCACTTCTAAATGAAACTCTAAAGATTATCATCAAAAGAGTACTTGAAATGTTTGACAGTATAAATGTTTAATTAACAAATCAAGTCCTTTTCTAGTTCATGTAATTCTGTAGCGTAAATAATAGGGATTTATTTAGCATCATGTTTATTGAGTGGCATTGAGCCGATTTCTCAGTACTTGGTATTGGAAAAAGAGTGTAAACGTGAAGGATTCTAGAACACTTGAAGATATAGTTCTCTTAATTTATATTTTTTATTGAATGTTGTGTTACTGTTCTACACTTTAATGCTTACTTTAGTTATTTTAACAGCTGATTGAGAAATAATATTTAGAATGAGTTTTAGAAAATATCAGACGTAGAGAAACTATCAAAATGGAAGAATCATATAATATATCTGTACTGATAAGTATAAAGGATTTAAGTCCAAAAATGTCGATTTTGAGTTAAGTACATAGTCAGACTCAGAAAAAAAGTCTCTATCCATTGGTATAAGGGATTTAAATCTATGTCATTTAGTCTTTGAGAAAATCCATTGGTAAAAAAAGATTCAAGTCAGAAATTTAGCATTAATCTTTGGTATGAAATATGTAATTCAATTTTTCCTTTTATTAAATGAAGATTGACAATTGCTGATTGGTATAAAGCGTATAAACCGACATAATCCCTTTTTCCTAATCGATTCTGCTCTTTAGTTTTTAGTCAGTTTAACTTTATTTTTCGTCTCCTGAAAAATCAAAATTATGGACTTAAATCCTTTATACTTATCAGTACAGATATATACTATATACATATGTATTATTATTATTATTATTATTATTATTATTATTATTTATTTATTTATTGACAAAGGTACAAACATAAAAATAATAATATCAGCAATAAATATATATATAATAAAGACAAAATATGTGGCTCATAAAGTTATAATTTTAGAAAAGTTTTAATCTTTTTACACCCAAAATGACTGTTTCTTAAAGTCTAAAAATATCTATATCTATCTATATATCTATCTATCTAGCCGATATATATATTTATATATATATATATATATATATATATATATATATATATATATATATATATATATATATCGGCTTGAAGCATTGTTAAACGAAAATTTTATTAAAACTTAAAATACCTTAATATTAAAAATGTAAGATAAAAATTGCAGGGAAAACAGTTCCGCGATTTTTTTTTTTTTTTTTTTTTTTTGGTCCCCAGTTTTTTTTCCTACAAAAATTTCTCACATATAAGATGAAAAAAAAAAAAAAAAAATCTAAAAATATGCTAAAAATTTCTATATAGTAATATTGGTAGCAGAAAAAGTGGAACTTTTTCATTTCTGAATAGTTAAATAATCTTTTTAAAAAGTATTTTCTTTTTCAAACTGTAAATAACATTCTAATGCCGAGTTCATCTTATACAAATAAAAGTTTTAACGAAGATTCATTGAAATCTATCTTATGTGCTTACAAACTTTATATTTTGGGGCTTCTAAATGGAATTTCAATCATTCTCAACAAAAGAGTAGTATAAATATATGACAGTATAATTGTTTAATCGTTCAATCAAATCTTTTTTAATTCCATGTAATTCTATATTATAAATAAGCAGCATTTATCTATCCTCTTTTCAATGGGGGGGGGGGGATTTCACTGATTTCTAAGTACCTGCATTGTAAAAATAATTCTATTATATTTCAGAAAATTCCTGGCAGCAAATTTGCCAGAAAAGATCTGTGCTGTGTGAAAAAAATTTCTATAACAAGAAAACTAAGAGAATATTCCTACACAACCGTTTTTCTTTTCTTTTTTTTTTTTTTTTTCGTAGTGTACACGGTAAACATTCTCGCACTGAATAATATTTTGGAGCTCTACCAGATAAAATCGAACCAGAACCTACCGCATTGAAGGCGAAAATATTACCTCTCAGCCACAGAACTTGGTTCTTATTAGTCTTTGCTACTCGGCTCTTATCAATCCTGCTTTGATGCCAATTTTACGCATGCAGAGCAGAAAATAATATCTAACTATCAGATGAAATCTGTATCAGATTTTATCTCGTTACAGAAAAAATGTTTCTTTTGAAATATTACGACTTAATTTTAAACTAAATATCTGTAGGTTTAGAAAACACAAATTTCACGTAGAAAATTTTCTATTTTTGTAGATTTTTTTTTTTTTTTATTATTTTTTTTAACAGTGTACTATTGTGAAGGGTATGTGTGCAAACGACAAGGATTCTAGAAAATATATTGCCATAGTAACTTATAAATTTTGTTGAAAAATATATAGTGCGATTTTATACTTTAATGGTTGTTGTAAATTCTTTATCAACAGTTGAAAAATGAATATTCAGAATGGCTTTAAGAAAAGTATATAAGAATTAATAAATAATGAAACAAGTACCTACAGATTTATTTTTATGAATTCAAAGATAGCACAAAAATGTATCCCTCCCCCTTAAAAAAAAAAAAAAAATAAATAAATAAAATAAATAAAAAAATCTGCTCAATTATAATGATTAATAATTTTGGATGCAAAATTTATAATATTTATAAATATACAACAATTGTTTCGTCAATAAATAAATAAGCACATACTTTCATCAGTCCATAAAAAATCTCGATAGAAAAACAAATTTTGCTTTTGTCAAAAAAAATTGGATTTTTGGCCTAATGACCAAACGTACTATTTTTATTTATTTATGCTGCTCGAAAAAAAATCTGTGAGAGATTTTGAAAATTAATGTATCTGTGCATAGCATCATTATCCGTTGTCTCCAAAGATAGCAACGACAACAATCGAAATACCTTCAAACGAAACCAAAAAAAATAATAATAATAATAATAATAATAATAATAATAATAATAATAATAAATAAAAAAAAAATACAGATACAAATATTTTACAAATGATTATATTGTGCTAACATTTATCACAGAAAAAAATAAAGGAAAATCATGCATTACTTTAATTTATGAAACATTTTCCAGCACTAAGGGAGGTGATTATATGTAAATAAATAATTACAAGATAAAAGAACTTTTTATATACAATGTTTTTAAATTTTCTGTTGAATCATATAAACTCTACCGAAAGCAGCGGAAACCCGGAACAAGTGGCTAAAAGTATTAATATATATATATATATATATATATATATATATTGCTACCGTGTTTTGAGCTATTATAAAAGTTTCAAATGGCTGGCTAGTCGGGAAGTTAGTTTAAAGTCGATTTCAAGCTTTGTACTGGAAACGCTTTTGAAGGCAGCAGGAACCCTAAACAGTTGGTTAAAAATATTTTAAAAATGCATTTTCACCGGGGTCTGGACTATACTGAAAGTTTCAAATGTCTAGCTAGTCGGGAAGCTAGTTAAATAAATTTTCTGTTGAATCATATAAACGTTGCCGAAGGCAGCAAGGACCTGAAACAGTTGAATAAAAGTATTTAAAAATTATATTGTCACCGTGTTCTGAGCTATCCTGAAAGTTTCAAATGTCTAACTAGTCGGGAAATTAGTGAAAAATCGATTGCAAGCTTTGTACTGGTAACGCTGTCAAAGGCAGCAGGAACCCGAAACATTTGGCTAAAAGTATTAAAAAAAATTTCATTTTCCCCGTGTTCTGAACTATTTTGAAAGTTCCAAATGTCTGGCTAGTGGGAAGTTAGTTAAATAAATTTTCTGTCGAATCATATAAATGCTGCCGAAGGCAGTAGGGACCTGAAACAGTTGTCTAAAAGTATTAAAAAAATGTATTGTCACCGTGTTCTGAGCTGTCATGAAAGTTTCAATTTTCTAGCTTGTCGGGAAGTTAGTTAAAAAGTGGTTGCAAGATTTGTGCTGGACAAACAAACAAACAAGACTCGAAGCTAATAAAAACATGGTAAAAATGAGAATGCATTTAGTCTATCAATAATATTTAAACAAAAAATAAAAGAAAAAATACCAATAGAGTTGTTAATATAAGATGTTATTGTAAATAAAGTAAATTTCCGTTTTAAACAAAGATTTATTTTTATTTTTATTTATTTTTTCAGAAGATAAACTTTTGGACCTACAAAACAACATTAAAAAGATATTTTTAATACATTATTCAGAATTTTAGGAACATTTTAAAACAAACTCCATGGAAATTTAGTGAAAATTATGTCCACAACAATTAAAAATGTAATGGCTAACCCAGATGTTCCCAGTAATAATAATAATAATAATAATAATAATAATAATAATAATAATAATCAATTAATTTTTGCTTATTTTATTTATTATTTTACATTTCCCACAAGAAAAATATATGAATGAAACATGAATGAAATATATGAATGAAATTTTACATATATGTTGTAAATATAGATTTTTATTCTCTGAACCTTAGTTTCTGATAATATGACCAAAATATTTTATTTTATAACGTTATCAACCAGAAAACTTAAATATTTAAAAATTCTATCAAATTTTTTTTATTTAATTATTTTATTTTAAATATTGAAATGTCAGATAAATTTCGAACTTGAGGTTTACATAATAAATGCAATATTTTTTAATTGAAATTATTAAATGTATTTAAATAAAAAAAATTGTGTTTTGATTTTAAATGGAAGTACTATTTGGATACATTATTTCATTTTCAAATCAGTTAAAGTTTTCGATTTATGATTGATCGAAATAATTCGTCAAATTGCATAATTTCCGGTTTCAAAAGATGCTTTCTGCTATTAAAAGAATTATGCATTTATGCAAAATCTTCTGATATATCGTACACATCATGAAACTTCAGCAATAAATTCTGTATAATTTAGAAGTAATTCAGTCAAGTACCCACATGGAATATTGCTTTATTATAATTCTAAAATATGTTATACAAAGTTTTTGATTAAATTTGTAAACTTACGTTTCATAATACTTTATACATCAAATCTAATTTTAACAGAGAAAGATGTGCTTATATTTTAATAAAGCCTTTGAATAATGCAAAATGTAAGTAGAGCTTAATCCTCGATTTCTGTGCCTTGATGTTGTATATATACTCGATGAATCTTGGATTATAATATATATATATATATATATATATATATATATATATATATTTAATGCACTAGTTATGTACCGAAAAAACATTAGATACTCAAAAATGTAAATAAATTAATCTAAAAACGTTTGTGGAAGTATGTTCTAGCATTATTATGATACCTATAGACTTATTTTCTATAAGTATTCACGGAACTCACTGTAGATTGAAACAAATATGCACTACGAAAATTAAAATTAACGAAAAATTTACTTTTTAAAATATTACTTTAATATCACTATTATAAAAATCTATAACAAATTCTTAATATGATTGAAAAAATATTTTTGGTGAGTTTCAATGTATTGATGTTCAATTTAAATAATTTTTATTGAATTCTTTACAATATTTATAATAAGATATATGTATATATATATATATATATATATATATATATTTCTTTTCATATATTCTAAATGTTATAATAAAAAATATATATAATAATTTAATTTAGTAATTTAACTAATTAGTCTTTGAATATATTCCAATAATGGAACAGTAATTTATTAATTATTTACAATTTTATGAGATTTAGCTATATGGCATTAAAATTGGATTAATATTTTAATTATTTTTGACATAAGCATAAAAAAAAAAAAAAAAAAAAAAAATCATTCACAAATTTTATAAATTTTGATTAACAAAAAGCAAATTGATTTGGTTATAATAATTACATTTCATCTACTTTTAAATAAAAGTTGGCTCTGGAAAGATTTAAAAAAAAAGGGAAAGAAAGAAAGTAAGAAAGAAAAAATTGCGGTTGAACCATATGATATATATATATATATATATATATATATATATATCAATTAAGTCCAAGGTTTTATGGAAAATAATAATAATAATAATACATTAACACATGTACGCTTCATATTAGCTTCGTTTAAAACAAGAATCCTTATAAATAATATATACAAGCAATTATTATATTAAATATTAATAACAAATCATCACTCCTAAAGAATTTTATATCACATGAAAACAGAAAATTATGAGATAATAAATAAAAATCTTGTCCATCATTAGATTTTCCCTCAGGGAGTGAAACCTATTTTCAGTAAGGAACGTAGCGCCATCTCGCGTCGAATTTCTTGCTACATTTTATTAATTAGAGAATAAATTGCAAATTCAACTTAGTGAGAGGCCTCGAAATGTTTTTCTTTTATTTTTTTTCCTATAGAGAATGAGATTAAATAAGATTATTATTATTTTTTTTTTTTTCTTGATAAATTATTCCCTATGTTACGTTGAATAATAAACTAAAGTTATATGAATAGAATATTAAATATGTTTTGAATCATGCACATTTTCCTTTAAATTTTATTCTAGTGTATTTTATTTATAATAAATTAAAATAAACTGTGAAAGCACAGTAAAAAAATTCAAAGTAAATTAATAATAAATGTATAAGAAAATATACAAAAGACTTATATTATTCATTAATTTCTCATTATATTGTAAAACCTGAAGACAAGAGAATATGGAAAGAGAGGAATATATAAAAAAATAATCTGGTGTGTCACTTACACGACTTTCTCTTACGCTACATTTCAATACTATAAAGACAGATTGCAATACGAGTCTTAGGATAATAATTAATAGCGTAGGATAATAAAGTTCAATGTACTTCAAAAATAAGCTATGATTGGTTTAGGAACAGTTTTATTTAACATGTTATCAAGTGTGAGAGGGTTCAACCTAATACGAACTTCAAAATACTAAATTTGAATTTTCTGCAGTTACTTGTTTGTAAGTTATGCTGATAAAATATGTATGTACAGATCAAACGCTAAAGATTGAACTTTCGTAATCAGTGTACCTCAAAACGTGATATTATACAAAATACAGAGTTCAAAAATAGAAGTTCAAAAAATGCATTGTTTACAGTATGGGTATGAAAAATTATTTTTTCTTTCTGAGCAGTGTTCGTCAACATAGTAAAATACAGCAAAGCACACTTCCATCAATTACATTCAATAGGAAAGAAGGTTTAGCTTAATTTTTGGTAACCTGTATATTATCGATAATCAATATGCACTATAAACAATATTTTTCACTTAAACCTAGTCTTACTTGAAAAACATCTAACACACAATTAATTACAATTCCAGAAATTTCCAAGCATAGCCCCAATGTATCCAAACACTCTGGGTAGCCCTGTAAATGAATGATGGACGATTTACATACCGCAATCTACATAAAAAAATGTTTTTATACATATAATAAGTTTTATTCATCTCGTTTCCTTTAAATTAGCCAATGGAAGTTACACCGTACTTACCAGAAATTACCCCATAGAAATAATGTATTTGAATTATTTTGTATGTCCCTGTACACGAAGCATTCACTTGATCTAAACGAAAAGTTTAGTGTAGCATCCCTATATCATACACATTTACAATACCAAGTTTAGATTTTCTCTTATCATTTGTTCTTGAGATATACTAATAAAAGTTACATACAGACTAACAGGCACACACACACACACAAGACAGTTGTTAAAAACATGATTTTCATATTCAGGTGACCTCAAAACGTGTAAATGGTTGATAAACAGTTTCGAAAATTTGACCCAAAAACAATACTTTCTTTACCATATATATGGGTAAGAGAAAGTAAAAAACGAAAAGTATAAAAGGGAATAAGGGAGTAAGGAAATAAGGTAGTAAGGGAACATTTCAAAATAATGTTAACATATTCTCGACCACTGATATGAATCGGTTGATTGATTGGTTGTATGGGACAAGGCTGATTAACTACAATAGAGTAATAGGCCTATAGGTGGTGAGATCTCCATCGGAAGTGTTCTTTCTAGTGGGTCCTAGGCCTTATTTACACTAGATTTGGAGAAAACCCCGGAAAACTCAGAAAGGCTAAGCCGACAAGTGTAGCTTGTAATCGAATCCGGCACTTTCTTTCTTCCAACACTGAGAGCAGAACCTCTCGACTATCAGTGGGCCTATGC
The DNA here is from genome assembly GCA_963930645.1 of Salticus scenicus. Lineage (NCBI taxonomy): Eukaryota > Metazoa > Arthropoda > Arachnida > Araneae > Salticidae > Salticus > Salticus scenicus. The sequence continues at coordinate 100,091,695 of OZ005652.1, forward strand.
CATTTTAAAAACCTGTACATCCACTAGGGGCACTTCTTTTAGATTTCCATGTGATATTACTTCTTAATATTAGTATACACAATACTCGAATTTGTACAACCAATGTACCAGTGATAAAAATACTTGGATTAGAAACAGCGTAGTTGCAATTTATATCTATTTGTAGTATAAGCATTAACAGAGAAAATCATGTTCTGAAAATAATACAACTTTCAATAATAACGTCCTCTGACTACGTTTATAGTCAAAAAGACAAAAAACTTGCTGGTCTCGAAAATAGAAATACATTGTTGTAATGAATATATATACAAATTGGGTTAAAATAAATATTTTATTCCCTGAGAAATGATTTTAAAAATGGTTAGACATCTCTAAAGTAAAGTGTTTTAAATTGCACACTAAAAAAAATTCTTACTATATTCTTTTATATGAAATTTCCTCCTATGCTGCCATATTAAAAATCATAAAAAAAATGGTATGACCGCGCCACCTGTTGAACATCTGATCTGTAAATGTAAATTGCGCCAGTCTAGGTCCAACTACATATAATTTTTTGTTAAATTACGTTCATTGGTTCGCGAGATATAACGTTCTTAAAATTTTGGCGTTAATTTTATTAACACACACACATACAGGTAAGCAAACAGACAAACATACCTAAAAATGATAAAATTGTGTCCTAGATATCTCAAAATATTTAAATCCATGGAAGTACGAAAACGTTCAAAAATTCAATATTTTCCTTTTATGTATAAAGAAGAAAGTTATAAACGAAAACAACAAAAAACAAAATGTAACTCAATCTATTTATCCGTTTGTTATTTAGCCTCCACATCAAACTTCTTAACTTCAATAATTAAGATTACTCGTCATCTGTCTTGTGTGACAGTTTCAAATAAATCTACTGAACCGACACAATAAAAGATTCGGTTCACTTTCACTAATCCGCTTCATTAGAATACAAAACAAATGAAAAGTCTCCTCCTCTTAATGAAACTCATTAAAGAAATTACCCTATCAGTTTGTTTTCGAATCCTAAATCCCTTCATCAGACATCTCCAATCACAATTCAGAAGACGCCTCTCATCAGTGTAATGACCCACATACAATGCGTTATCTTTAAGACGTAGCATTTATTAACAATAATTACAGTTTTATTCACGTCGCGTTCGACACGATGTCCTCTTTTACAAGGACAGACTAAACGCATGGGAAAATGCCCGGGGGTCAGTAGTGAAATCTCGGGTTCTTAGACCGGTTCAGACAGACAACCTGTAAAGCTTCTGTTTTCTATAACTAAAAACAAAAAAATAAATGAATAAATAAATAAAAAATGATGCCAAGAAGCGAAAAAGTAATTGCTAGTATTAGAAAAAAATATGTCGATAAATGTAATATATAGATAGGTGATAATTTCGTCAAGAGTAGTCCATTTATCCTTCTCTATCTAATTGAAAAAAAAAAAAAAAAAAAAAAAAAAAAGACAGAAGAGAAAAGAAAAGAAAAAGAAATAATAGCAATAATCAGCAGCAGAGTATACGCAAGTGTCCCAATTTTAAATAAACTTACATATTTAAAAATCGACTGATAAATAATGGATTGGCAAGTTGTAAAGTATTTAAGTTAATCGAAAGTTTCATATATCTGAGAAAATATTTCAAACCGTTCAGAAATTAGAAAAGTAAAACACAATAAAATGTTCTATTAACAATTTTTTACTTTCAGAACATATATAAGTAAGGAAAGTATTGTAATAAGGTCAAAAATCTGACTTTGAAATTTTGATGTTTCTGCACTTTTTGAGGTCCCTGAATTCATTTTTACTATTCGTATGGTGATGTATGTATGTTAGGGTATCCCTTAAGTGAATGGGAATTTTGTTTTTCTTTTTTCCTTTCTTGAAATCCAATACGCATACCCTTTTTTTTTTTTTTTTTTTTTTTTTTTTTTCTATTTGACCCTAAATAGTTTTTAACAAAGTATAAGATTTTTGGGACGATGTTGACCCAACCGAAATGACGGGAAAATCCTAATATTTATATTATTATTTCCTCTCTTATAGATGATAGCGTCTAAACACCTTACCTGGTTGGTTGGTTGGGTTTTTAACGTCGCTCTAGTACTGTGCTATGGGTAAAAGGTGACGTTCTGGGATGCATTATTAAGGAAGATCTAGGGACATGCTATCACAAATTCGATCCTCCACAGAGACGATGACTTCCCCGCTTTGGTGTCCCCTAGAGGTATAATTTGGTTAGGAACATGGAGGAGATTGCAGCCACTATGGATTTTACTTCAGCTCAAGTATCGAACACGCAATCTTCCGATTACGAGCTGGGCGCATTTGAAAATTTAAACACGTATAGGTCACTGCTGCATGAACTACGTGGGTTTTTAGGAGTCTAGCATTTATATATTTTTACAGGGAGACAATGAAAATTTATTTATCATTATGATCTATGTGCTCAAATCTTTTGAAAGGCAATATAGTCATATTAAAGAACATACTATGTAGAGAAATCCACTCAAACATCCTACTGTAATTTTCTCTTTTGTTTATTTAACGACTTCTCACACTAATTTATTTATACAACAGTTAATTATTTAATGCGCGGAAAGTTGAGTGGAGTTACTCTATATATTTTTTACATGCGTCATAAATATTACTTCTTTTGTCATTTTCATTAACTGAAGCTTTTTGTAACAATTAGGTTCAAAATCATGTTGTAAATTATTTTTCACACGTTCTTGCAGATAAAGAATTAAAAGTAAGTAAATAAATAAATAAATTTTAATTTAATTCATTTGTTTTATTTACTATTTGGACCTATAAAAATTAATAGGTAATATCCTAAAAAAAAAATATGTATATATGATAAGTCACTTGATGTTTTATTTAAATTAATATAGTAACTTTTACTAAGGAAAGCAATAAAATAATGTTTTTTTTTTTTTTTTTTTTTTTTTTTTTTTTAACATATCAAAATTAATATATTAAGTTTATATTACACAAAATATTCCTGTCGCACCAAACTAAATTCTGTGTCTAAGAGAGAATTTTAATTTATTTTTAATTTATTATTATTATTATTATTATTATTATTTTAATTGGCCACAAATTTGATTTATTTTTATTTTTCCTTTCCTTCTTTCATCTGTGTATTAGTTAGTTTTATGAAAATATATCCACTTTAACTTTTTAATTTATTTTACTTTAAGTCAAATTTCCCGTAAAATTTTTTTGTTTAAATAATGGTTTAATAATTTAATAGTTGCAGAAATTGAACCGATTTCATATTATAATAATTATTAAATCATGTATAAGTTAACAACTAGTTTAAACATATTCAAAAGAAATAGATAAGTATATTATCATAATGCATAATCAAAGCTTTATTATCTTACTGAGTAATTTAAGGTAATAATAACAGTATCCTAGTAAAATCCTTCCGTTTGCAAATCGTCTTAAATCATGTACATTTAGAATGTTCTTATTAAAAATCCGTTTCCATTGAAAAGGATTATATGTGGGGTTAGATTGGTTTGTCTTACACACGCAAAGGTGATTAATTATTCTTGAACTGAAAAATTGAATCGGCATAGCCAGATAAATTTTATAGCCTAAGACTACTTCTTGCTTTGTTTTCTCATTTCTTCGTTTCTATTTCTCATATTATTTTCAAACTGTGTGTTGATTTTCCGTTTGTATTTCGACATCAATTTATAGTATTTTTCGCTAATAAATTACATTTTACAACAAATTGTATTTCTTTTTTCTGTCGTATATATAAAACTGTGGGATTCTGTATAAGAAACATAGGTGCTTGATTCACATATCAAAACCAAAATGGTCCACCACGTACCATTTTTGTAGGATACGCACTTCTCATATGTATACAAATTGGTTACAGAGGATAATTTTAGTGTTTGTGTATTCAAACCTCTTGTTACATTCTTCTAACAGAGGCTTGATTATAGAAAACACAAACACTGAAATGATTTTTATTTTCTGAACATTGTACATGTGTCAGGAAAGTATTGTAATCATGTCAAAAATACGACTTTGACATTTTGGTATTTTTAAGGGTTCTGAGATCCCCTGAGTCCATTTTTTTCGATTTTTATAGTGATGTATGTATGTATATAAGTATTTATGTATGTGAGTAAACACAATATCGTCTAAACAATTTAGTCCAACGAGCTGAAAGTTGGTACTTATGGTCACCATAGCACGAATTCTTTTGATTTTGGTGAATCTACTCCCTTAGAGATTTTTTTCTTTTTTCTAACAGGGACACAAAAAATTCTGAATCATTGTGGTCAACGTGCCTAAATATTTAAAGTGTGATAGTGATTAAGTGCTTTATCTGATTTCACTGACAATTTTTAAACATGTTATAGATCACCGTTTCACGACCTGTATGAATTTTGAGGAATATAGCGCTTTTAGTTTTCTAACAAGGTCACAAAGGAAAATTCTTTATCATTCTGGCTTATTGGTTCAAATTATTGAAAATGCAATAGCATGTAAACACTTCATCCGATTGAGCTGAAAATTTATATACATATTATAGGTTATTGTCGTACGAGAGGTATAGATATTGGCGAATCTAGCACTTATAGAATTTTACAGGGACACAACGAAAATTTCTTTAACATTATGATCTTTAAGCTGAAATTATTCAAAGGCAATAGCGTTAAATAAATAACAACATACTATATACGAAGAAAAATACTCCAACATTCTATTATAATTTTCTCTTTTATTTATTTAACGACTTATCTTACTTTAACCTATTTATACAACCATTAATTACTTAATTTTCAAGAAGTCGTGTAGAGTGAATCTAGACTTTCTTTCTCTTTTTTTTTTTTTTTTTTTGCCGTTTTTGCTTCTTGGAATCTGTTGGTGTGAACCTGATAACAAACCAGCATTATTCAGCTTGCATTGTAACATTCATTGTCCACTGAAATGTTTTAAATTACCCAAAGTTTTCAGGGAATTATTAATAATATTTTTTTTTTTTTTATTATAATTCATTTACCTATAACATACACTAAGAACGTATTGTATTCTCTAAAGAAGCTAATAATTCCTAAAAGTATATATACATTCTTAGCAAATTTTAATTATTAATTCAAATAATTATGACTATTATTTAATAATAATTATAATTTTCTAATGTGTGGAATTTCTGGATAATGGTGCGTGGTGAACAAAAAATAATTATAGATTCGTTATTTTCAGCAAAATTATTCAATGACACGTATTTTCATCTAACGCACATTTTTCTTTTTGCAAGGTACTATTTACCGCAAATTTTTAGCTCCCCATCATGAACTTAGGTAATCGTGAAAAATTTCGACCTCGGTTTTTTGACTTCTTTATACGTTTTCAGGTGTGAGGAATCCGAAAATGACAAAATTTATATGGTGTCTGTCTGTAGGGTGTCTGTTAGTGTGTTAGTCCGTTAATTTGTTAGTCTGTTTACACGATATGTCACGAACGAATTGTCGCAGAGAGGTCAGATCAGTTTTAAAATATTACTTTCGATACTGGCAAGAACCCTATTCATTTGCAACATTCGAATTAAAAAACTTCGTAAGTTATGAGAAATTTACGATTTTCTTAACATGGGAGAATAGGACAAAATTTCACTTAAACGTGCATTAAATGGAAACGTTTTACTGTAAGAAAATCGGACCAGTTTTAAAATATCAGATTGATGCCGGAATGAACATCGGTAACTATAAATATGCTACTTTGAAAATTTCGCAAGTTATTGAAAATTTACGAATTTCTTAACATGGCAGTATAGGGCAAAATTTCACATAAACGTCAAATTTGAGCGATATTTTCATCGTAAAGATGTCAAACCACTTTCGAAATATTATTTAGGATACTGGCATGAATATCATAGACTATGATTTTTCCAATTTAAAAATTTCGTAAGTTATTTGGAATTTGCGATTTACTTAACATGTCAGAATAAGGCAAAATTGAGCATAAACTTCCATTTTGAGGATCATAAATACATTAGACAACTTTCAAAATTACATTTATGATATTTGTTTGAACATGATTGAATACAAATATTCTAATAGGAAATTTTCGTAAATTAATCGTAATTTACGATTTTATCAACATAGCGAAATTGTAAATTTTTCATATGAATATGAATTTTGAGGATTATTGCATCGGAAATAGTAGCATGGAAACTAAACAACGGAATCGACCGAGATAAAATAAATTAATAGATTAGAATGAGATAAATATATCGAAGTGAACGGTGGATAGCCTATTAGGCAATATTTCATTCTGTCACTGTATCAAGCTTTGGTCAATTTCATTTCATTTAACATTATTATAATATGTCTCGCACTAGAAATTTATGAGAACATAAATATGATGGGGAACTCAGCAGAGTCCAAATATGCCAACTAGTTTGTACACTTAGAGGGAGGGCTTTTATAAACTATTATATATCCAAGGATTCTATATTTTGAGTACACATATTTATTTTAATTAATGAGTTTGCTTTATATAATCATCAAATAAACATCAAATGAAAAATGACATAAAAAGTAGTGTTATTTATTTGCGAAAATTAGAGCGTAGTCACACAGACATATAAAATGAAATCATTAACTTTTTTTTTGCTTTGTCGAAAAATATCATCGAAAAATTCATCAATTAACATTTAAACTTCAATATTATTTAATATGAAATGTTATTAATGCCATTAAAAGCTACCAAACATTATTATAATAAGAATTTTAGTTGAAAAAATTTAAATAGGATCAGAAGTAGTTTTCGATTAATGAAACACTTCAATCACTTAAGTCATCTTAAGTCTTTACACTTAAGTCAATCGAAGTGTAATAAAATTATAATTTTCTTCTTGTAGACATTCTCTTAAAATTTGATGATAAACTATCAATTTTTGAAAGGGCGATGACTCAGCAACCTCTTCACTTAGAAATATAGATTTTTTCTTTTTTTTTTTTTTTCTTTAGACAAAAATCAGTATTTTTGTAAATGACAGTGATCGGAAAAGAGATACAGTAGACAAACATAATTTTATACTTTAATATGCCCATTGTCCCCGTGCAAAAAAATACATATTGGAAAACTACTAGTAATTCAATCAAAGCTTTTAATTGGAAGTAGTATTTTGTGATTTTTGGATTAAAGGATAATCACTGTAACGTCCATCTTATATCACTCTTCTATAGTCATAAGCAGGCATTGTATTTTCTAAAAGCTAATAATTACTAAAAGGACGCGTACATTTGTAGCGAATTTAAATCTCAAATTTAAAATGTCATTTTAAATTAATTGAAGAATTTATAAATTGATATTTTTGTATGTTTAAGAAGAGGCGCAGCTGGGCTCATTTGTTTAATCAAATTTCATATTTTGATATTGGTTTTGAAATTTTAAAACTAGTTACTTTCACTTAGGTAACAAAACTTTTCTTTTGAAAGGCAAAAAAAAAAAAAAAAAAAAAAAGCATCTTAAAAAAAAAAAAAAAAAAAAAAAAAAACAGAAAGAAAAGAATTTTTTTTTTTTTTTTTTTTTTTATGCGATTAAAATATTTTCAACGTGATCGCGTCCAGACGGCATTTAACTTAATATTCTACTAGATTAATTTCCGCTTCGCTGATCACTATATTTGGATGAATTCTCGAAGTTCCACATTATTATTTATAGGAAACAAATCTCAGAAAAATCTATAATAATAATTGAAATTGAAATCAGTCGAAACCTCAGTTAAAATTTCCACTGTCTTCAGTAATGTTTTTTCCGACCTCAACGTGACGAGTCCGGTTCCCCACTGCCTTCGGACCATATTACCTGCTTTCTACTCAACCTTCCCTCATCTCAGGTAAAGTAAGAAATTTTATGAAATCCCGTCAAAGTGCATATTAACCAAATCCACCAAAATTCACTATCTTGATGTAATTAGAAGCAGAATTAAGCTTGAAAACGAGTTTTTGGCCCCAAAGGGCAGGATGAGTGGATAATTTCCAAAAATCACTTTATAATGCGTTTTGGGTATACATAACCAACCGACGCTTCAAAAAGTTGCCTTCCTGAGATAATTTTGAAAGGAGTTACGCTTCAGAACATGTTTTTTGCTCCCCTCCCCCATCCTTAAAGGGGAAGAAGGCGAGGAATTTAGCAAAATCTTTTAATAATGTGTGTTGGATGCGTTTAATCAATACCTCATCGAAAATCGCCTATCAAAAATAAATTGGAACAGATTTAAGCTTAAAAACATTTGTTAGCCTAGGGTTTCGCAAAATTCCTTTGTAGTGCATGTTGGATACGCATAATGAATGAATCGACAGATTAAAAACCGCTTTCCTGAGATAATTTAGAACGTAGTAATGCTTTAAAAAGTGTTTTTGCTTCCCCCGCCCGTAAAGGGGGGGGGGGAGGAGAAATTTCTTGAAATATCTTTAAAGTGATAGTTGGAGAGACATAAAGAAACCACACATAAAAACCAATCCTAAAATCCTAATGAGATAATTTAGAGCAAGGTTACGTTTGGTAACATGTTTATTGCTGACAGTCCCAAGGGGGTATTTCACAAATCCCTAACAATGGTTGTTGGATACACATAAGTAGCCCGAGCAACAAAATTCGTGATCGCAGTTCCTATAGATTTCCCAGGATGTATTTAGCGTTAAAATTGTGGAGGTCTTGAATTTGCAACACTCGCAACCCCCCCCCCCCCCCACACACACACACACAAAAAAAAAAAAAAAATCGCAAAAATCCCAAACATTGTTTTCAGAAACTTCCTGAAGAATATGCACTGCCGTTTTCAACACCTTTGTATCGTTTCTGGTATCGTACTGGAATGTCCGGATTTTGTGGAATTTCACCTTGAAAATCGATGTCTCCCCTTAAGATTTAAAAATTCCAAAATCGTTGAAAATGATTTTTTTTTTTTTTTTTTTTTTTTTTTGTATTTAAGTCAAATCCCTCTTGTGTAATTCCTTCATGAAGTAATTTGGAGCAGAGTAATGCTCACAAACGTTTACCTTTTGCCTCCTGCTTACCTGCCGGGGGGAATTTCTAAAAGACCCGTTTTAGTGGAGTTCAGTGTCAAAAAAACAACCACACACACAAATATGTGACTCCTGAATCGCCACGGCTGTGTTCAGCCAGTCAGTCAATTTACACTTTTACATATAATACGCGGATGACCAAGTGTTCCAAGTGTGCGGATGACCAGAATGTGTCCTCGGTCTTATTGTAATAATCATTCATATCGTAAATAGACTTTTTGTTTTTTTTGCACAAATATATTTCTTATTACTTGTTTGCCCCTGACGGAGCACGATATGTCAGTAAAAGCTATTTTTTGGGGATAAATGGAAAATGTCAACCGAATTATCATCTGAAACCCTCAACTATAGATTTTTGTCAAAATCGTTCAAACAGATCTGTACTGATAAGTATAAAGGATTTAAGTCCATATTCTTGATTTTTCAGGAGACGAAAAATAAAGTTAAACTAACTAAAAACAAATCAGAAGAATCAATTAGGAAAAATATATTTCGTTGAGTTATACCCTTTATACCATTCAGTGATTGTCAACCTTCATTTAATAACGGGAAAAAATTGAATTAAATATTTTATACCATACATGGATGGTAAATTTCTGACTTGAAACTTTTATTACCAATAGATTTTCTCAAAGACTAAATGACATAGACTTAAATGCTTTATACCAATCGATTGAGAATTTTTTTCTGAGTCTCACTATGTACTTAACTCAAAATCGACATTTTTGGACTTAAATCCTTACTTATCAGTACAGAGATATTCTTAGAAAACACTTCAGCTACAATTTCATCTCGAAGAAGTACGGGTTACCAGCAACTACTAACATATATATGAGGAAGAAAATAAGGCAGATCTGTTTTTATCTAAAAAAAAAAAAAGAAAACCCTCTAATATTATTCTCTTTTAAGATCGTTCTAGTGATAATAAAAAAAAAAAAAAAAAAAAAAAAAACTTTATTTCTGCGTATATACCCCGCATGGAGATCAAGTTATCAATGGTCACTAAATATCTTAAAAATGTGAGTAATGTTGAAAGAAAGAATCAATGGAAATGTCAACTCAAAAACAAGTTAACGCTAAATTTTTATCAGAATCATTTAAGTACTTTCGAAGAAAACGAAATTTATTCCATTAATTTCCAAAACGAAGAGCGGTTTTCCTGTGAACACTGCGTAGGAAGAGGGAAAATTCAGATTGAATTGTACATTTGAAATTTTTACCAAACGCTCAAGTTGTTTCTTTAAAAAAAAAAAAAATAAATAAATAAAAAAGAAGTAAATGAATGAATAAATAAAAATAAAAATTGCCACAGGTGAAATAAGTGTTAACATTGAAAGCGAATTTTTCTGAAAATCAGGATAAGACCAATCGATTTTTCATACCCCAAAATCCTTAGTCCTAAACTTTGAGGAAAACGATTAGATATTTCTGCATAAACCAAATTTCTGCCTTATGTTTAAACAGGCAGTTGAAGGTCAACGAAGAACGCGAATTTTCCTGGAGATGAGGATTACACCGATCGATTTTCACATCAAAAAACCCTCAACCTCAAACTTTCATCAAAATCGTTACATATATTTCTGACTAAACTCACTTTCAACCATACATTGCAAACGATGGAGGAATGGATAACTGAGAACGTTGGTTTTCCAGAAGATCAGGATAAGACAAATCGATTTTTCTTACCAAAATCCTTTAACCTCAAACTTTTATCAAAGTTTTTATATATATTTCTGAGTAAACCTATTTTCTACCGTATGTTTCAAACGGTGGTTGAAGGGTCAACAGCGAACGCCACTTTTTTCTGAAGACGAGGCTTTAACAAATAAAGTTTTCACACCAAAAGAACTTTAACCCCAAATTTTCATCAAAATCTTCAGTGCTGGTTCTAGAAATCCCCGACAAATTTATATATATATATATAAGCAGAAAATAAGTCACGTTTTTAATTCGTTTAATATAAACGAAGTATAGATGTACCGTAATTTTCATTAAGCATCTTAACACGTATTGCTCAAAGAATTCATTGTGCAATTGAAATATATTGAATTTTCTTGTTCTTACCGTATCTTTGCGTAAACCTATTCTGGAGAACGTTCTGTGAATTACATTTTAAATATTTTAGAGAGAAAATGAAGTATTTTAAATGTGTTTTTAAATCATTTTTAGAACTAGAACAAATTTGCAAGTTTTAGGTTACTTATATGCTATTTTTGATTATGATATTCAAATATCGATTATTTATGCATCACAAGCAAGAGAAAAAAAATTCGAATAAGTTTTAAAATTCTTAAGATAAGGTAATAATAATAATAATAATAATTAAATATGCAATGAAACATGTATAATATTTTTATTTTTATTATTATTATTATTTATCTTTGGTGAAAATAATTCTATGTAATTAAAAGAAATAAATTATTGTAATATGTAGCTCTTAAAATCATTTCGCGAAATAAATTAAAATAAGCTTTATAAAAACTTTTTACACGCTTTACCTCTCTTCAAAATATTTATACAACCTTCAATATTATTTCCTTTTCAGAGACTAATTTAAACACATTTTGTGTTACATTTTTACAAAATAATAGATACACATTGTGCAAAATCAAAAATTAAAATACACTGTATATCACTCCTGCTGAAATAAATACATATCAAAACGATTGTAAAATACTCAAAATTCATCAAAACTTCTTTTCAAAATTTTCCTATACACGAAAAATAATTTCTTACTTTACGGTAAACCCGTACAAATATTTATCTTCACTAATTAATTTTCTAAGACTGTCTCTGTTGAAAACTCTGTTACTAAACTCTCAAGAAAGCCCTAAAGCTAACGCACGCAGCCTTTTACGGAATCCACAAGTGATATTAAGAATAAAAATTCTTGCCCCTGGACCTTTCTAGGTAAAGTTCCCCTTTTTTATATACTAAGCAAACACTTCGGTTTGAATGTTGGGAGTTAATCTTAAAAAGTAAATCTCACGCTGGATGTCTTTTAAGCATAACTTATGCAGTCAGGTTTGCTTTAACAAATCAAAGTTTGATTTAAGTTTTATGTTTTATTTGAATAAGCCTCTTTCGGTATGGGGAATTAATCTTTAATAACATGCATTTACTCATTACGCGTGCTCTTTTTGAATATTTTTCATTGAATATTAATGAAAGATTTCCTCTTCAATAAGTTCAACTTTTTGGATTAATGCGCAACAACAGCTATAGCTGCAAGACGTGCTGTAAATGTGAAAAGTAATTGGGAAAATGTCTAAGAAAATATTAATTTTTCATAGGAGGGTGTTGAATTGAATATTTCATCGCTTTTATTTCAGAAATATTTTCAATTAATAAGATGTCAGGCAACATTTCCCTTAGAATGTTAATAAAAAAAGTAAATATAAAATAAGCCATTAACTTGAATAAATTCTTCATTTCATTAAGGAAATATTAGTCTTTTCTACATCGGGAAAATTCAAGAAAACGGAAACTCCGTATTTCATGAATACATTTTTGATTTCATTAAGAAAATATTGCAGAGTTTTATATTAAGCAGATCAAGAAAACATAAAGCTTTGAAATTTATGAATAACCTACACTATTATATATGGAGAGAGAGACATAATGATGCCGTTGAAGATTATTCTTAATACTAGGTATATTTATGTTCACTGACATTTCACTACACAAGCAGCCACAAAAAATTTGAAACACGCTTTTATTCTTTATCATTTAGAAGTAAGCGAGCATTGTATATTGGAGAATTGTTCGAAAAAAAGTAGGAAAAAAGGCTATATTAATAAAAAATTTCTCTTGTTTATTAACAAAAAAGTTATTATTAATATTTTTTATACTACCCCATTAGAAAATTTTTGACAATTAGAGGTTTTTTATTTTCATCTGACAAGACCAAAATAAACAAATAAAAAAAAATAAACACATACAAACTATACAAAAAAAAAAAAAAAAAAAAGAGTTTATTTATATATTATTTGAATATATCTTTCTCCGATTAAAATAGACATCGTATACAAATTAAAACGGAAAATTTTCGATAAAAAAAATATATGTCAAGGAAATTCCAAATGCACTTAACTAAAACCTAAATAGAAAGAGGTAAACATACTTCTACCAATGGCGTCGCGGGATGCATGTCGCTTAACTTTGTTTTAAGTGAATTCAAAGAGTGAATAATATATATATATATGCATGAAAAGAGTTACACACGTGTATAAAAATATTTATTTTTTTATAATCATTACAATCATTGATTGTGTTTTATAATCTGACACAATAAAACTTCAAACACACAGCTACACAGAATAAACATTGTGAACTTAAATTGAGTTTCGAGTTTAACATCATATATGAAAAAGGATTTTATAACAATTTTAAGTTTAACAAGTCCTTTTTAAGAATTGTTTTACTATAAATATATGAAACGGCTAAATTACAGTTGAAGGAAAAAAAAAGTCTGCAAGTTCTTTTGTTAGAATATCCTTTTGAAGAAGAAAAATAAAATAATCTGGAGTAGCTAAACTCGACTTTACAAACATTAATTAATGAACTGTTCTATAAATAAATTAAAGTAAGGCAAATAGTTAAATAAACAAAAGTAAAAAATTATAATAGGGTGTTTGAGTATTTTTCACCATTGTTTAGTTTTATGCTATTTCACTTTAAATAATTTGAGCCCATAGATCATGATGATAACGAATTTTTCGTTGTGTCCCTCTAAAGATCTATAAGTGCTAGATTAGCCAAAATCTATATAATTCGTGTGAACGTGATCTATAGGACGGGCAAAAACTTTCAGATCAATGGAGTAAGGCATTTAGACGCTATTGCATTTTAAAACATTAGGGCCCGTAGGCCATAATGATAAAGAATATTTCTTTGTGTAACTGTAAAAATACTGCAAGTGCTATATTCACAAAAATTAATAGAGTTTGTGCTATAGTGACCTGTAACTTACGTACCAACTTCCAGCTCATTCTAACAAAACGTTTAGGTGATATCAGTTCACTAACACACACACATCATCGGAAAAATAGTAAAAACGAAATCAGGGGACTTCAAAACATATAGAAAAAAAAAACGAAATCATGGGACTTCAAAACATATAGAAACACCAAAATCACAAAGTTGGATTTTTGACATGACTACAATACTTTTCTTACATATGTATGTTAGTAAAATAAGAAGCTAAATTCGAAAATAAATTACATATATATTTTTTTCCATTAAAATATGTCAGTTTAAATATAAAAGACAATTTATAATACGTTACTGGATCACGAATCTAACCAAAACACGCAAAAATAGTCTTTTTTTTTTTTTTTTTTTTTTTTTTTGTTAATAATATCATGCATATTATACTTTTAAATTATTTTTCAAATTTATATTTCGAATTTGTTATATGGTCTTTCTGTTCAACATTCAAATTTCAAATGTCGTGTACACTAATGGTGGCTGGTGCCCGTAAAATCTGTCGTGGCCGCAATGTCCTCCATGTCCCCATCAAAAATTATACCTCTGGAGGTTACCGAAGCGGGAGAGCCATCCCTTCCGTGGAGAATCAAAATTGCGATGACATGTCTCCGGACCACCTCTAGGGGTGAATCCCAGACCGTCGCCAATTGCCCATCTGCTCAGCACTAGTTCGACGCAAAACCCAACCAACCAACCAACCAACCAACCAACCAACAACAAATTTCAAATAAGTAAAACTCACTAAATTTTAAAGATATAGGTATGTTTTTTTTTTTTTTTTTTACTATGTTGTTGTAACATTAAGAATAAAAAAAAAATCTAATTGACCAATTTTTTTTCTTGAGGGTCTTATAAAACTTAACTTTTTGAAAACTAGCGGAAAGAAATGTTTATTTAGGTTGTCATGTTTCGTATCTTGTTTTCGACATTTTTTTCAATTTACATTCCTCACTTATTTCTGATAAGTCAAGAGCGAAACCACGTTTCTTTCTTTTTAGGGCACTCTGTTTTGTGAATTGTTTTTTCCATTATATATATTTACATCTTTAAAAAAAAAAAAAAAAAAAAAAAAAAAAAAATCCTTGGTGCTTAAAAATACATAAACTAGGATGTTTAATGTGTAATATAATCCTTTATAGATATTTCTTCAAAAAATCCCTCAAAATATTTTTTGTCATAGTTTTCATATGAGAAAATTATTATGTGTACTGATAGATTTTCAATAACTAAGTATTAACTTTAATTGTACTAGTGACTATTTTTCAATTGTATCATAATCTCCAAAATAACATTTTTGCTTGAATAAGGAACAATGGATTGAATTCTATGTACAATAAAAGCAAGTTCATACGAAAATAATTATAAAAATGAAATTTAATTAAAACTTTATTATGAAAAAAGTATTATATAATATTTGGTTTCAATATATATCGTTCTTCTATTTTAATAAATAAAAAAATAATAATTATTGCTGAATTTGAATTAATTTTAACTAATAATTTTAACTAATATAATTTTAATTCATTGAGTTAATCTCAAAAATTTGCGTCTATAAAACGCAGACTATCACCATGAGAGGAATCAAGTGAAATGCACAACTTGAAATAATGCACCCAGACTTGAATTATCACAACCATGTACTATAAATAAACCTTGCGCTGAAGATAAAGTACTATAATATTTATCTTAGAAGCCTCTTTAAAGATAAGATACAATAAAATTTATTGCATCACAAAATTTTTTCTAATTTAAATAACCGAATGTATCTGCAAATAATTACTTAATAAATAAATAATTACGTGTTTCTCGAAAAAAATATTGTTAACGTATAAAAATAAAGAAACTTTTTTTGCTTTTGCCACGAATAGAACTTAAGTTATCTGAATTGCATTTGAGAACACTTTCGCAGTGACGCGGTTTACATCTCAAATGGTTCGTTAGATGGCTTCCAACCATTTTCAAACAATATGAATCTGATTATTTATCAACATTTGTTTCATTTATCTGTAAAATGTAATTATGAGAGTTTAACTAACATTATTCAAATTAACATATTTTAAAATCCCGGAAAGTACTTGAAATTAAAAAAAAAAAGATTCCTGTAAGAAACAATAAATTTAAACGTACCTTATAAATAAATTCTGAACAAGATAATATATTAAAACAATTGTTAAATTCTCGCACGTAAAATTTTGCAAATTCTTCAATAACTATTATTTGAATAAACAGCATATGATTCGCCTGTTAAGAAGTGCATAAATCTTGCAAAAAATTGTTCAGAATTTCGAAAATAAATAAATAAACATTGAATTTCAAGAATTAAATAATAGTATTTTTTTTAACTATCTTCATAAAAGCAAATTTCCCATTAATAAAATGTAGACAATAAAATAATTAGCTGCTGTACAGGTTTAAAGCACTGTATTACAGAAGACTTAGAAATATGATAAGACAGAAAAAAAAAAAGAAAGAAAGAAAAGAAAGAAAGAAAGAAAGAAAGAAAAACTGATATAAAACTTTTCCAATTTGTCTAATAAGTTTTCCAGATGTAAGAAATGATAATTGCAAATTCCCTTTTAAGAAGTTATGTAGAGGTTGCAAGTGTAAAAACAAAACTATAAACAAAATGATTAACAAATAGATATTTTATTTTGAGATCATTCAGTCAACAACTTCGTTTAAATATATTTCCAGATTTTTTTATAGTATAATACTGAAATTTTAGTAACTGTTTTATCAGAATATGAGGTACTTTTTGTTCAATGGGAAAAATTTTTGAGGTCCATTACAGAAATTTAAATTCGATATATATATATATATATATATATATATATTCGAATTCGAATTCTCTGAAATATTTATTAGATTTTACGAATTTTTTGCACATTTCTTCAGTTTATACTATATAACTAAGATCAATGTTTTTAAAACGTATTAAGTCTTTCCCCCTGCCTAAATTGTCCTGTTAATGTGAAAATCGATTTACAGGAAAATATAAAATGAAGAAGCAGTTCATTCACTTTCAGTGAAGTCAGCCTTGGCGACAAACTTCGCGACTTGGCCACCAAATTTGATGAAAAATTGTTGTTTATTGTTCTCGAAGTTTCGAAGCGGTATTATGCATGGTGTCCGAGATCTAGAACATTCTGTGGGATTCTTGATAAAATTAACGCCAAACCCCATTGCCAAAAGATATAAATAGGAGTGAGTTGTTTCTCCGAATGACAGTGAAGTCACTACGAGTCAGTGTTGTTCAGAGAATTAGTCTAAGCGCATTTTATAGACCTTGCTCCAAGCGACTGAATTTTGTTTCTGATCTTGCAAAAATTCCTGTTCTGGAGTATTTGATGTCATTTGTTTCACTCCTGTAGAACAAATGACTATTTTCTTGGATTGTTTCAGAACATTCGTTGAATAATGACTTGTACTGTACGAGTTAGAACTTCAATGAAATGTTTGCAGAATTTTCAAAGAATTATCAGTGCTATTGGACTGTTTTCGAGAATATTCGTTGTAATCACGTTTTGTTGTACAGATTTGAGAAGTTGCTCAAAACGCAGAACATCCATCGAATAGAATCCGCACGTTTCATTACGAACTACTTCTCACACAAGAATGTCGGCAAAATTTTCGTAATAATATTAAAGAAATTAGATACGAGATAAGGGTAGATACCTATAATTACGTACATGCTTAATATATATATATATATATATATATATATATATAATTCTTTGAAAAAAAAAAGCACCAAAGTCCTATTTATTCAGTTCTCAAAAATATTAAGAAACACTGTAACAGAAAAATACCTGAAATAGCAATTACATAATTGAAATCATATTTTTCTTTCTAACTTTTATAACGAATATTTGTGTTTTGTATTTCATAAATATTATAACAGATTTTCTGAAGAAATTCTAATAATTCATTTTAATATAGTAATAAATTTAATTTATTTTGTTCAGTTTCTTCAAAAATTCAGAAATTTATCTCTGAAACTAAAATCACCATTGAATTTCTACGATACCTTCCTTTAAGCCAGACTATGCAAACGATTTAAAGTCTGTTAAAGATATATTTTTAAGTAAATGTAGAATAATAACAGTACAAATACAATTAACACACATTTTCATTCATCTTTAATTAGACTGCAGGCGATAAGCGTGTCATAACTTGACAAATAAAAAAAGAATTACCTGTAAAATTCCTTTTATTTCAAGACGGCACACATAGAGGCAGAAAATGAAGTTTTAAAAGAAATCTTTATTTAAATATAAATGGAAATAATCTCAGTGACTAGAAATTTGTTATTTATTTTTGTAAGAATGAAAGACACGGTAAATAGGCATTTCTCAAAATTTGTAATAATTTTAAAAATAGTTTTTCTTGAAATAGCAACTTTAAAATTTGAGGCGATTTATTAGTCAACAACTGTTGAGAAAGAATTTAAAGCAATTATGCAGTTGAGTAAGTGTAAAATATTTTTGACTTACTATGGAAATATTAAATGCAGCTATTTTAAATATTGAATGCAGCTATCTCGAGAAAAAATTGTAGAAATTTAATGGAAAAATTTTAAGCTAGTAAACCACTGCAATTATAAAGAGCTTTTAAACTTGATTTAAAAGTACTTCCATTGCAATATGTCGATTAACACGCATTTCATTAAATTTAATGGATTTTTTTTTTTTTTTTTAATTTTATTTTTTTTTTTTTTATTGATATAAATAATTAATTTTTTTAAGTAAAAAAAAGAAGAAATAGAGGAAGAAGAAGAAAAGAAAAAGAATATACACTGAGAAAAAAAATTATGCCGCCTTTCCCTAGAATAAATAAGTGGGCATTTTCTAAATCCCTTAACTAGAAATATAGATTTACGAACTATGTGCATAAGGCACGACAATAAACTGAATAGACGAAATGGTCGAGAATTTCTAGTTTACACTTTTCTAGATGGTGAAACAATATTCTGAATATTCCGAATATTCTGAATCCTTTGTATTGCGAGAAATTCTCGCTTGATTTTATAGAATTGGTTGCTGAATCCCGCCTCTTGTAGTCTCATTTATTTACAGAGATTTTTAAATAATTTTGCCCTCGAGAATATAGGCAAACGCTCTAGAATTCTAATAGGGGCTGCTAGAACTCGCTTTGCAAGGGGACTAGAATTTATAAGGATGACATGGAACTATTTTTTCTAGAGACACAATTTAAATTCTAGATGTCAGTTACAGAATTTTTCTCAGTGTAGAATAATAAAAAGTCTAATAACTTTTCCTTAAATATATTTTACTGATCTTGAGAAATCGACATTTAATTTAAAGGTAAACAGTAAATAAACATAATAATCAGCGAAAAAGTAAACGTAGGACAGAAAAAAAAAAATCTGCAGACTACAGAGAATAATTCAAATAAATTTTTGCATATATATTTCAAGAAAATGCAACTACAGGAAAATAATAATATTAAGAATAAGAAGTTCGTATAAAGTTCGTTACCCATGTTTTAGAAATAGAAGCAAATGATCCTAATATATTTCAATATATTACGATGCAGCTACTATAACAGCAAAATCTAATGCTGCATTTTTTATAACTAACATGGATTTAAAAAATCCTTTTGAAATAGGTTAATATTATGGTACGGGTTTAGTTATAAGATTAATTAACGCTAAATACATTTAGAACATTCTATGTAAGTTTGTCAAAAGCATTGAATTCGGCTTTATCCAAAATATTGATCATAGATTTATAAATGACCTTAGAAATATATATAAAAATGGGTAAATATATAGATTCAATTTAGGTTTTTAAAAGATTCAGTTACAAAAAGATTTTTTTTTTCTTTTTTTTTTTATGATTTTTAATAGAAATCTCGAGTAAGTAGAACATACCCAATACCTTAATAAGTTAATGTATAAAATTTCAACATCGCATCATTAAAAAACCTATGAAAAATTTTAAACAAATTTGTTAACTGATTACACAAAAATTAGAAATTTAAATACGTTTATTTATTTATTTATTTATTTATTTATTACCATTAATTTCCCTCTTAATTTTCATATAATCCCAAAAATGTGATCTAATATGCTATTTTCCATCAAATAAAAATCTTGAAAGGAATTCGAAATTAGTTTATATTAGTGTTTTTGTTAATTTATATCTTGGAATCATTTTATGATACAATACAAAAAGTTTGTACAAGGCATTCGAGAGTTGTGTATATTCGACAATTGTGTGTACGTGAGACATCTACAAATATTACATAGATAGACAGTTATAAAATAACATTAGTATATTGCGATAATTTTCCCATAGGCTAACATTGGCATTCAACATGGGAATACTTCCAGAGGTGTGACTGGTGTCAAATCATAGCTACTCTTAAATTTCGGATTCTGTGGATGGTTTCTAATGAAATACGCCTTCTCGAATGGGTTAAACAAGACAAGTCCAGTCTTTAGACAAGTCCAGTCACTTGTCTAAGTTCTCTCCTTGTACATTTCTAGATATTTAACAGACATTTTCTCATTGTTTTGTCATTACCAAACCTGTGTAATCTTCCCGATTATAGAATCTGATGGAATCAATGCGCAGTCTCTGCTAAGTAGCAAATGCTCGAACTCTCTCATTTCGGTAGGAAAAAATGCGCAGCCTTTCATTCATTAATTATTAGCTTTTATTGAAAATTGTTGGTGTTCGCATCGTTAATCTACATTTGTTGCTTATGAGATATAGTTTAATAAAAAATTATTTTAAACTGTACATAGCACCACATTTTTTTTTTTTTTGAAAAGGACATGAAAAAGAAATTTAATGCATAAAACTTTCAAAGTGAGAGCTTTCAGAGGTGTTACAGCAGCTCAAGCTAGCTACAAAAGTTTGTTTATAAATACCACCCCCCACTCCCTTTATCTCTAATTATACCAAAACCCTCAAATTTTCGTATCTGATACCTTACCATTGCTATAAATGACTTAAGTTGGTTTCTGAATGTTGTACATGATTTCTGTAGTAATAGCGTTGCATTTTCACCATGAAAATGCGATTTCTTTTCAAAGGAAAAATACGACAAAACTAGTATGTTTATGTCAATGTAGTGAGAAGAAGAGCCAACGTAATTACATGCATTTCACATCGTATCATTGCAAAGAGCAATTTGCACCAAAAAAAGGCTTGAATTTGGTGGGATTGTCAATGCTCAATCCACTGCGAAATTCTGCAAACAGATCAAATTGTCACAGTAGTTCTATATTGTGATCAGTTAATTAGACTATGTACAGTAATGTGCGATTTTTCATCCAGTTCCTTGTAGTCGAAAAGGTGTGTCTTTCAAAATTGCAAAACAGGCTTCAAATGGTTTTAATGAAGAAGGAGAATCTAATTTATTTAAAAGAAAAAATTTCGAATTTTTGAAAATTTTCAGAGTTTCGTGGTAGATTTCCTGGTTTCAAAGAATATGATGTTTTAATATATGCATTTAAAACAAAGCTTAAATAATTGAAATTTCTCAAGAAAAAAAGAAAAGAAAGATAAACATAGCTTAAACCAACCATAGATAAACCAACCTAACTATAAGTAAATTTATATTTTCCCATAACTTAATTTTAACAATTTAAAAAGAAACTAGCTGGAACCCGTCGAATTCGACGGTCACTTTATTGACTGTAATGTTTCAAATTGTTGCATCGTTATTTAAATGTATTTCAAGTTAAAACATCTAATATAATTTACGACATTTCACTTAAAAAAAGAAATTCGGAAAAAGACTTATAAATAGAAATGAACCTTAAATTTGTACGATTTCAAATCTTTAACTCGATTTTGTTTGAATTCCTATTTTTAAATAAAAACATCGCAAAAAAAAAATAATCAACTGTAACAAAAAACTTTCAAGATTTTCCTAATTTTACTCTAAAAATGATCAAAAGAATGTTAGGAGTAATTAAAAGAAAGACAGAATGGGTATTAACAACTTACTTTTTTATAAACAGCATAAGACTAAGATAATGACTCGACAAATAATTACTTAACAAAACAGTATTAGACGCACATCGTTTAAATAGGAATTATTGCTAGCAGTTCAATAATTAAAAGAAATAATAATAATAATAACTATATAACTCCAAAACTTACCAATTACTGCTGCCTTTGTTGAGTCTTAAGAATTGTTTAGTACTTTTTTTCTGCATCTAGAAGTAAACTCTGAAATAATCACTAAAATAACACCCCTCCTCCTTTTATACCCGGGCTTGGGACCGGCGTTGGCGGAGTTACACTCACACATGCAAAATTACACTCATTCATACAGACAAACAATAAATAGACATAAATAATCTACTAAGGTAATATAAAAGGTAATCTACTAATATAAAAGTTACAGATTTATACCAAAAAAAAAAAAATAAAAATAAAAAAAAATAAACAAAAACTAAATAAACAAAATAATCTAATTAGAATACTTACAAAAGCTAATACTTACAACAGAGACGGCTACTGAAATTCAAATGTCGGTAAACACGCGTCTCGAGTCTCGAGAAGGCATGAGCTAAATCCGTATTCTGATTGGTTCAGTCGCTCGCTCTAGAAATCCGAAGAGACTCTCAGCGATTGGTCACCGGTTTCGTCTAAAGACAGGAACAGCCTCCGCGCATGCTCAAATCGTGCGATTTTGGTCTTACAGAATATCGCTTGTGTTTTAATATATAAGATAATTTAGTTAACTTGATTACAACGCTTGTTAAGTATTGCCTGCTTTATTAGAGTTTAACACATCATTAAAGATTTCATAAACAAAAGGGAATATCATTAAGAAACAATATGTTTAAAAAATAAATGTTTACTGGGTTATAATACAATATAAGATTAATTACCAACATATGTATATAATTAACTAGAAATATATTATTTTTGAATAATATTAAATAGAGTTTATTGTGATAAATTGTATCATTCTCATTGTTTAAACATAAAATATTTATCGAACATTACCAAGAAGACAAACAACTCAAACAATGAATAACCTTCTGAGAACTCTAAACATAAAATCGTTTCTGAATACATATGAGTAGAAGTATTTATATGTTTCATTTTTTACTACTTTAGATGCAACTGAAACAGAGTATCGGGAATCTGGATTATTAATTCTATAAATTGTGAATGAGACTCAATCTCTCTTTGCTTTGATTGGACGTAAACACGACTCCTGGAAGCATCACTTTTGTTTTATGTTATCAATATAATGGACTGGTAGTTATGTAGACAATCTATTAAACATACGGAAATAGTATGAGATTTAAAAGAATTATTTTGTTAAATAGACAGTTTTAGGCTGAACAACATCAAATAATATAAACAATAAAAATAGATATAATTTTTCGAAGAAATTATCATCTCCACTCTATAGTAAAGGTAATAGCAGATTCCAGCACAAGTACATATTTTTTAATTAATTGAAATATATGTATATATATTATGGTGGTTAGAAAAAAACCGATTTTTTTTTTCGGAATCACGTTACCTCTCAAAAGTTGTAGTTTGGTACCCTCAATTGGGGAAAAATAAAAAATAAATGCCAAGTTGACATCTTCAGTTCGCGCATGCGGCTCAAAGTTTGAAAAAATGTGTTAAAAATTGAAATTTTCAAAAAATAATAAAATTAGTTTTTTTTAATAATTTTTTATAATGCAACAGCCATAAATCGTTAATATAATGCGTAGTTTCCACCTAAATATATATATAACTTTTAGATGATATGTTCTGTTCGCGCATTAGGCTTAAAATTTGAAAAAAATGTCAAAAACTGAACACGAACAGTAACTGACCGGCAAGCGCTAAGTTGGCGCCGCACCGTCGCATTCTTATTCCACCGCCGACTTGTCTAGACAGTAGACACATTCTAGTAGACAATTTAAAGGCTCTGCTCTCACTTTGTCAGTCAGTTAGTAGCCGCTAAGCAAGCAGCATCTTTAATTTGTAACTGTAAGTTAATCAAACAAGTTCAGCTTGTTTTGCTTTGAGTGAATTATTTTATAAAGTTATTGGAGATTTTTATGCTCAAGTTTTGTTATATTGTTCTCCGTTCTCCAAATAATAAATAATGGGACCCCCCCCCCCCCCCCCAAAACTTCTAAACGCTTAAGTGTTTGTCCGTTTTTCGGTGCACCAAAAGCGTTAAGTCAAAGTGTTTTACCCACATGTGCAGATGTTTTGTTAGCTTGTTTTGAAGAAGCATCAAAATCTGTAAAAAACGAATCTTTTTCAAAGATTTCAGATTGCATTGCTGCTGAAATAGAAGAACTGCACTGTAAAACTTCTATACCAACGGTCAGTCATGAACGTATTGTTAAATTGATAAAGGATTACCATAATAAGTGCTACATTTTAAGAAAATCATTTAGTCGTGATAAAGATAAATTTAATTTCAAGACTAAACTCAATCACTTTGTTAATGAAGCGAAATCCAAACGTTTTGATGTTGCTTCCTGAGGGTGTGTGATGAATTTTGCGCTTTCATGTGGTAAGAAGCCTATCTCTTGTAGCTGTAAAGTAATTATGAATTGTAAATGTGATAAAGGAAATACGATCTCTATTATTGAGAGAGAGTTTTTGTACGACTAGCGAAATGGCCTTTTAAAATATATTGGAACTTTGGATAGAGTATAGGCTAATAAGATCGCAAAAAGAAATAAAAGAATGCAAAGTGAAAAGAAAAACGAGATTGCTGAACCTGATATTAAAGCTAGCAAAAGAGATACTCGTATAAATTCTGACCAAAATAGCCAGTTGGAGAGTCACAAAGCGAAATGTGACAGTTTGCCGTCAACATCGCAAATGCGAATTAAGCTTCCTGCAACAGCATTAATAAACGATATATATGTGATATCTGAGAAAGTCACTGCTGCTCTTGCTTCCTGTGTTTTGCAAGATGTAGGCATGATAAATGAAGGAGATATGTCTCTAGTAATAGATAAGAGTAAGATCAGACGAGAAAAACATAAAATTCGATACTCTTTACAATTAGAATCTCCAAATGTAGAGTTGCATGGACTGTATTTTGATGGGAGAAAAGATAACACTTATCAGGAAAAGAATGGTAACAAAATGTATCGCAGACTAAACAAAGAGGAGCACATCAGCTTGGTTCAAGAGACTAGTGGAAAGTGTCTGGGGCATTTGACATCTCCAAGGGCCACTGGAAGTTAAATAGCTAATAGCATCTTTTGCCATTTAGAAAACAATAACTTTTATTATGTTAAGCTTGCTGAAATTGGATGTGACGGAAGAGCGACTAACACAGGATGGAAAAACGGTGTTATTTGTAACCTCGAGCTTAAACATGGTCGTCGTTTACCATGGTTTATATGTTTATTACATTTCAACGAGCTTCCGTTCAGACATTTGCTTAAAAGTGTAGATGGTGACCCACAAATTAACAAGACATCTGCACATGTGGGTAAAACACTTTGACTTAACGCTTTTGGTGCACCGATAAACGGACAAACACTTAAGCGTTTAGAAGCTTATGGGGGTCTCATTATTTATTATTTGGAGAACGGAGAAAAATATAACAAAACTTGAGCATAAAAATCTCCAATAATTCACTCAAACCAAAACACGCTGAACTTTTTCATTCACATACAATTACAAATTAAAGATGCTGCTTGCTTAGCGACTACTAACTGACTGACAAAGCGAGAGCAGAGCCTTTAAACTGTTTACTAGAATGTGTATACTGTCTAGACAAGTCGGCGGTGGAATAAGAATGTGTTGGCGCGGCGCCAACTTAGCGCTTGCCGACCAGTTACTGTACGTGTTCAGTTTTTGACATTTTTTTCAAATTTTAAGCCTCATGCGCTAACAGAATATATCATCTAAAAGTTATAATTTTTATTTTAGGTTGAAACTACGCTATATACTAACGATTTATGGCTGTTGCATTATAAAAAATTATTAAAAAAAACTAATTTTATTATTTTTTGAAAATTTCAATTTTTAACATACTTTTTCAAACATTCAGCCTCATGCGCGAACTGAAAATGTCAACTTAGATTTTTTTTTCTTTTTCCTCCAATTGAGGATACCAAACTACAACTTTTGAGAGATAACGCTATTCCGAAATAAAAAAATCGATGTTTCCGAACCACCCTAATATATATGCATATATAAATTTTAAAATCAGGATTTACTATGCTGGAAAGACACTGTAAAACATTCTTTCATCAATTAATAGAGTTTGTATCAATTATCTGAAAAAGTATCAAACAGGAACTACCAGAATCGAACTCGTGAAATACGTGTTATTTAAACTGACGCTCCAATAGACTAAACTAATAGGCCACAGCAAAACTCGTCATATTTACGTTTCGCTTTTATAAGGATATTAATTAAAATATTAAAATTTCGAATTAAACAAAATATTTTATCAAAGTTAATTATAGTCTATAGAACTCAGGTAAAGTGCGGGTTTTCATTTGTAAAAAAAGTTTTTAAATCGATTTAGTAGTTCCAGAGAATACCCTTTACATACAAATAAATATTTCCTCTTTAAATATTAGTAGAGAGTAGTATAAATAAGTTGACTCGAAAATGAGTCAAAATTTTGAAAAAATGGCGAAACACATATTTAATGATTTCGAGAGGGGCCTCTTTTGGTGAAAAAAGTTTGGGCCCGGGGGGGGGGGAGGGGGGCCGCTAGGGAGGGCAACTTTAAAATTTCAAATGGGAATGTATGTCTTGTGACACATTCCTGGAAACGTCTCTTCAAGACAATGAATTTTATATAAATAAATTCGCCCTATGATGATTATTAAAGGAGAAACATGAGTTTTTAGACTTCTGAAATTTGGATTTTATACTTATGTATCCCCTTTAATAAACACTTCAGGACAAAACTATTTATACAAAACTCATTGTTTTGAAGAGACGTTTCCCGGGATGTATCACAAGTCATAACTTCCTATTTGAAATTTTAAAGTTGCATTCCCTTGCGGCACTCCTATCACCCCCTTGCTCGGGCCCAAACATTTTTGGGCAAAGTTTGTCGTGCGATACGTCCCTGGAAACTTCCCTTCAAGACAATGAGTTTGGTGTAAATAGTTTTTTCCTGCAGTGATTATTAAAGGGGATACATAAGTATAAAATCCACATTTCAAAAGTCTAAAAACTCATGTATCTTCTTTAATAATCATCATAGGGCGAAACTATTTTTATCAAATTCATTGTCCTGAAGAGACGTTTCCAAGGATGTACCACAAGACATACCTTCCTATATGAAATTTAAAGTTGCCCTCCCTAGCTTCCCCCCTAGCCCCCACGGGCCCAAACGTTTTTCACAAAAAGAGGTCCCTCTCGAATTCATTGAATACGTGTTTCGCCCTTTTTCAAAATTCCGACATATTTTCGAGTTAGGAGGGGAGTGTGGGAATTTTGGAACACCCTTTATACATATATAAATTTTAAAATCAGAATTTTCTAAACTGAGAAGACGCTGAAAAATTTTCTTTCATCAATTAATAAATTTTCCATTAGTTATCTGAAAAAGCTACAATTTGGACTTTGGAGGATCGAACTCACGACCAACGTGTCATTAAATAGACGCTCTAACCGAATAATCTAATTGGCCGTAGGAAATCCAGAGATTATCCTATCTACATACAAACAAAGTTTCCTATTTATGTATTAGTATAGATTATTTTTTTATTTTGATGTGTTTCATATTTTTTTTTTTTTTTTTTTTTTTTATTAACAGATGTTTTATTAATATTAAATGAGTAATTTATTTCACTATATATATATATATATATATATATTATTTAAAATAATATTTTAAAACAAATTTATATATATATATATATATATGCGTGTGTGTGTTTATTTACTTTTTTGAGATAAAAAATATTAATCTTGCAAAAAATGCAATTTAATATATATATTGCCCTTTTTATTATTTACATATAAAATTAACTTTGAAAAAGCAATAATATTCATCTCAAATTATACTTTTTTTTTTTTTTTTTTTCATTCAGAAATATTTTACGAATCTTTAAACGAGTTTATGTTTAATACGGTAATGATAATTTTCTTTAGAAATATCTTTTCTCCGCTTTTATTCATACAATTTAAAGCGAAATATTTTTATTAACACAGATAGTGCCCATTATCAATTACTTTATTAAAGGTTAACGCACCATAAAAGTCTTCACAAACAAAAGAGAATATCTTTGATAAACAATATTCTTTAGAAAATGTAATTTTCGGTTGTGAAGCGAGAAGAATTCGGAGACGGATATTTGCATTTAAATGGCAGCAAAAATGTGGAGGAGGAAGTATTAGGATTTTTAAAGCAAAAGATCAAGGAAACATGAATGGCATAAATGCAGCGAAATGTAGGAAAATGTCTTTTTCTATTTGGACGAAATTACTGTTTTGAAATGTTTATCACAGGGATAGCGTGCAGCAAACTTGCATTTAAAGAGCTTAGCTGAAATAAAAAGGACGAATTGGGAAAGTTATTTATTTTGAATAATTGCTTAATGTTTATTATACTTTATTATCGCGAGTAATTAAATTTTAGTTTAGAAACTCGGAATAGCACATTACAGATTGTTAAATGTTTAGAAAATGCATCCTTTTTTTTATTGATAAATATTTTAAAATTAATTTAAGCGCCATTTAAAAAATAATCAGTAGGAAAGCAATTAATAGATAAGGAGAAAATGCAATTTTATGATGACGCTATAAATCGTTTTAAAATAAATTTTAAAAATATTTTCAAATAATTATTTGAATTTTACTTCAGTCGCATTATTTAACGTAATAAGAGATTAAACAAAAGATTTATTGCAGAATCATGAAACAAATTTTAAGTTTTGTTTATTTCCACTAATAAAAGTTTATGGTTTTAAGATATCTTTTATTTAACTGATTTATGAATTGGGTACATTCCCTATTATTCAAAATTATATCTGCTTAATAATTCCATTGAATTTTCTCCTTTCGAATGTTTCATAATTAGTGCAAAGCATTATCGTATCCGAAATTTCAATAAAATGGTTGGTTGCGTATTGCATCATCTTACATTTTAAGTGCCACAAAATATTTTATTTATCAATAAAACAATCTTTTCAATAGGCAAAAGAGAATATCACTGAGAGTCAGAATTTTTGTCGAAAAAGTAAAATTTTGTTTCCTGATATATATATATATATATATATATATATATATATATATATATATATATATATATATATATATATATATATAAGAAGAAAGCACGGTATTTGCAAAAAAAAAAAAATTGACATCCGGCTTTCCACAGATTTACACGTTTTAGGAAGTTCTGAATGCGATCTGACCATTTTTACTTTCTTCTATATTCAATAGAAGAAAGTATTGGTTTCGTAAATATTTTCGACTTCTGGTTTTTGATGGATTTACACGTTTTGTGAGTTCTAGAACATTATTTTACAATTTTTAGAAAATGTCTGTCCGTCTGTGTGTGTGTGTGTGTGTGTGTCAGTGTGAGACAAAAATTTTGTGGCAACTGTATCTCCAGAACCACTGCTCAGAATTTTATATAAATTTATATGTAGATGCACCTTGACATAAGTTAGTGCCTATCAACTTTTGGTGTCAACCGCTCAAAAGATGGTGCTGCTACACAATGATATCCGCTGTTTAAGGGGAGGCTATACCTCAGTTTCTACTGCGTATAATCGAACAAAACTTGATATGTAAGAAGGTCATTATAAGACATTCACGCTGATTCAATTTAAATTCTTATGGATCAACATGTAGCGCAGCTATACAGCGAATTTTGCAGTTTAAAGAAAGGCTACATCTCAAGTTCTATTGCGTATAATTAAACAATACTTAACATGTGAGAAGGTCATCATGAGACATTTTGCTGATTGAAGTTGTATGCTTATAGGCCTATAGATATGCTATACTGAAAAATTCTTCGATAACGGGAAGACTGTATCTCAACTTGTATGGCATATAACAGTACGAAACTTGATATGTGAGATAACCATGCTAAAATAGCATTTTTTAAGATGTTATTTACAGACAATAAAATTGTCTTTCTTTGGATATTTCGTGTTATTTTTCTCTAAAATAAAAATCATTTGCTTTCATTACGTGAGATAATTAAAAAAAATAATAGTTTTAAATTGTTTTTGCCCTTAGTATATTTGTATAGGTAAATACAGAAGAAAAGTTTGTGGTGGCCACAACATACTAGTTGCAAAATGTATTTATGTTTGTGCATGAGAAACCAAAATTTTGTGAATGCTGTACACTGCAAACACAGATGACTGAAATTTCGACACAAATGTGTCTGAAATAGGTGTATTTAATTTGAAGATACAAAAAAGTGTCTTTTTTATTTCAGACACTTGAAGCATGTTAAAAGACACATCGTTTCAAATACTTGAAGAGTATGAAATTCCGCCAACTTTCATACACAATAGAGAAAATATTTTTTTATAAATAAATAAAAATTTGCTTCATATTTACATGTGTAATGAAAAATATTAATATTATTAATAATATAATTTTAAAAAAATCGTTAATGAATTTGTTCACTGCGTTATTTAATGAAATTAGAAATTACATAGTATTTTACATTCCCACTTTTAGATAAATTGGAAAAACATTTTTGAAAAAATATGCTGCAATCGGAATACAAGCGTGTTAAATATCTGATAAAATATAAGCCTTTTATGAATAGTTTTTTTTATTGCGCATGTGCAAACGATTAACAAAAAAAAAAAAAAAATTACTTTCTCTTACCCATAGGGTCGAGAAAGTACTGTTTTAGGGTCAAATTTTTGAACGAGGGTTTTTGTTATATTTACATGTTCTGAGGTCCCCTGAATACGAAAATCATGTTTTTAGTGAATGGTATGTGTGTTTATTTCTCTGTGTGATTGTAAGTCTGTATGTCTGTCTGTGTGTATGTTTGTGTATGTGTTATCAGCATATCTCAAGAACAAATAGAAGCAGAAATTCCAAACTCGGCATATTAAATGTGTATCATATAGGGATGCTACACTAAGCTTTTCGTTGAGATGAAGCAAATAGTTCGTGTACAGGGACACTCAAAATTGTTCAAATACTTTATGTCTATGGGAGAAATTGCATGTAAGTAGAGTTTAACATCTATAGACTGCACTAGACAAATTGAAACGAATATATATTTTTTGTAATAGAGATAGTCAACTGGGAAAAAAAATTTGTGTATGTAGAAGCCTCGCCTCCCCCCGGGGGGGAAGTCTCCCCTCGAAGGGAGTAAATTTTCAGGATGGGTATCTTCCAAAAATGCTCACCAATACCTTTAAAACGAATGGTTGATCTATGGATCTGCGATTATTTATAATAAAGTTATAGATTTTTTTTTTTTTTTTTCATTTTTAACAAAACAAAACAAAACACCTTTTTTTTTTTTTTTTTTTTTTAATGTAATATTGAGAATAAATTCAACTTTTTTTGGATATTCAGTGTTATACTACTTCTCTAATATGGAAATCGTCTGCATTATCATGGAGAAATTTTTTTGTAAATAATAATTTTGATAAATTATTTTTACTGAGTGAATTTGTGTAGGTAAATCTAGAAGAAAGTCGTGTGGTGGCCAGAACACACTAGTTATTTGTTGTTAATGGATGTGCTTTACTAATAATATTTTACAATTTCCAGGAAAGCTGTTCGGGAATTGAAAGAAATTCATCATAGAGATATGTTAAATAATGTATGATTTAAGCTAAATATTCATCGCTTTTTTTTTTTTGTATATTTACATGTTTTGAGGCTTCCTGATTACCGTAGTCAAGTTTTTTAACGTTTGATCTTTGTCTGTGTCTCTTAGAGTGACTTAAAAACGAATAATTTTAGGAGATCCAAGTATTGTATTTTGAAGTTAATATAAGTTTGTTGTTGGAAAAATTCGATTAAGATTAATAAGTTTCAATGAATGTTGCGTGTGAAAATTGTCTGTATAATGTTAAGTAAATTTTTAATTTTAATAACATAATTAAATTCTATATAAATATAGGTGCATTAATGAAACGGGGGTTGAGGGAGGCGGTAACCCCCCCCCCTCTCACACAGAAATAATTATCATATAAAACTGTTCCTAAGCCTAATTTGAATTGTTTAACATAGGTTTACATAACAATACTTGTTATCCTACCTCTTAATCTCCAATCTGTATTTATAGTATTAAATTTCAGGGTAAGAAAAAGTCGTGTGGGTGACACACCAAATTATTTTGCATAATTTTGATAGCCATATGTTTTGCTGACCTCATATTATAAGCATTGTCGAATATCATTGAAATTGAGAAAAATGTACGTAAAGTAGTAAGCAGTTTTTCAGTTGTTGATCGAAGTCGATTTTCTTTTCAGGGGTCATTCACACTCTGATCTTTTTTTTTCTTTTTTCATCAAGTCAAAAGAGAATTACCCTGAATAGCAGAAATCTACTTAATAATTTAAGTGTTGGGAATAAATGCGTTGCGATTATAGTAATCATATTTATTTCATTCATTAAATCAGAAAAACTTTCATTTTTCATCTTTTAAACATCTTAAATGTATTTTATTGTTGAAATCTTTTAAGTGGTTGAACAATGTTAGTGATTTTATATAATTTCATCTATCGCTTTCTCAGAAGCAACTATTTTTTTATTATCTTGATGCTGAAATTATCACTGATTAAGATATACAATTTTTTGGGGAGAAATTTCAAAGATATTTTTCTACATTTAATAACTTTTTCAATATATTTTGCTTTGTATAACTTTTTACATCCACGGGATTGAAAAATATAAATAAATAAAAATCAAATTATTGAAGCATGTGGAATTTCCAATTTCAGCAGATGCGTTATAGAAATTGGGCATGCAAATTGTAGCTTTTCATGGTTAAAGTGCGTATTTCTAAAATTTCTTGACTTCAATACCCAAACTACAAATGCAAAATAATAATAATAATAGTAATAACATATAAAGAAATGAAAAAGAAGAAGAAGAAGAAGAAGAAGGGCATAAATAAAAAATAATAAAAGACATGAATTTAAAAGCAAAATAATACTTACATACTGGCAAGTTATACGTAACATACGAATACTGTAGAGCTAAATCCGTTAATGGTTAAACATACAAATCTAGCCGTGCAAGATAATAAAATCATGGAGAAAATGAGCGAGATTTTGATTTTCCCTATTTTTACCTAGATAGAGTTTAATTTATTATATAAATATGACAATATATTTAATTAATAAATTACAAAAAAATAAAAATTAATAAATAAGATTTTGAGTTTGTTTTTGCTAAAAAAGGAAAACAAAAATAAAGAAGAAATTTTAGCATCACATGGAAAGTATCTTCATTTGTGCAAAATTAAATAATTATATGTCTTTAAAAGGTCTAAACATAAAGTTCAATATCCTAAGAAATATACAGCACTTGTTTCAGAAAGTAACAATAAACGTGTATTGCGGATTTTGATGCTAAAACACCCCTTTCTTAAAAACATATCTAATAATTAACCCATATTTTAAACTTATACGATTTTTCGTTACTTACATATTTCAGTCAAAAAAATAAAGACATTTTTCATTCAAAGAAATTACTGTATTTTTATAAGTTATTTCGAGGTGAAACCTAAACTTTTGAAAATACTCATTATTGCGAGAAAGAGGAATAACTTTTGACGCATCTCGTGCTTAAAATAACATAAATATTACTTTTTTTTTTTTTTTTTTTTTTTTAAAGAATCATACTTTGCAACACTCTTTCACCGATTTAAAGTTTGACAAATATATGCACATTTTGTCATCAACATATTGCACTAATTTTTAAGTATTTGTAGTTTCTCAGGAAAATTTATTATAAAATGTTAAAATTTTAAAATAAAATAGTTCATTTAATGGTTTTTAGAATATTTTTACAATATATACTACAGAGCATAATAATTAATTTTAGTAACTGATTTAATCTAATATTCACACTAAAATCTAAAGGATCAAGTGCCTTTGACAACAGTAACATCAGCAAAACACGATCATAATTATTTTTTACAATAGCTTACAAAAAAGTTGCTTTTAATACTTGTAAATTGTAAAAGGTGTTAGATATCGTATATCGGTCGAATAATTGTAATTTTTTTTTCTTTAAAAAGAATCAAAATATTTTTGTCGTTTTAAAAATTTCATACAGATTTACATGAAAATGATACAACACATGTACCGCATGCATTGGAAAGTATCTTCTAATTAAAATAACGAAAATTAATTTTGTTGGATAGATAATTCTTTTCCTAATTCAAATATTATAATTATTATAAAATAATAATAGTAATAATGACTATATTTGGCATAATTGTGCTTCTAATTATAATTACATTCTCTTAAAAGTATTGTTTTAGGGTCAAATTTTCGAACATGAGCATTTTTTTTTTATATTTACACGTTTTGAGGTCCCTTGAATCAGAAAATCATGTTTTTAGCGAATGGTCTGTGTGTCTGGCATCAGCATATCTCATGAACGAATAGTATCAAAAAGTCCAAATTTAGTATTCTAAATGTGCATGATATAGGGATGCTACACTAAGCTTTTCGTTGAGATTAACCAAGTGGTTCGTGTACAAGGACACCCAAGATAATTCAAATACATTACGCCTATGGGGGAAATTGCAGGTATGTAGAGTTTAACATCTGTAAACTGCACTAAACCAAATGAAATGGATATATATTCTCTATATGCGTAAAAACATGTATCATGTAGAACATGGTAGGGTAGGCATTCACTGTTCATTTACAGGGCTACACAAAAAGAGTTGATTATTATGCGACAATAGCTGAAAATTGATGAAAGTGTATTTCAGGTTATGCTGTGTATTATTACTATACGATTATATTTAGGTGCACCATGTGGTCTCTACATAATCTTCAAAAGATATACAGGACTGCAAATATTTAAGCGATAACATTCTTTTTTATCGTTAGTGGAAGTGCTTTGATATGGTATTTTACTATGTCGAGGAAAGCTGCTCAGAAATTGAAATAAATTCTTCATAGACATATGGTATATAATGTATATTTTTGAACTGAATATTTATCGCTTGTTTTTTGAATATTTAAACGTTTTCAGGCTTCCTGATTACCGAAGTCAAGTTTTTTAACGTTTAATCTTTGTCTGCGTCTATCAGAGCAACTTAAAAACGAATAATTTTAGGAGCTACAAATGTTGTATATTTGAATTAATATAAATTTGTTGCTGAAAAAGTTCGAGTAAGATTGATAAGTTTCGAGGAATGTTGCTTGTGAAAATTTTCTGAATAATTTTAAAGGAACTTTTAATTTTAAAAACAGATTTAAATTCTCTATAAATGTAGGTGCAGTAATGGAGCGCCACCCCCCCCCCCCCTCACTCTGAACTAATTATCATATAAAACTCTTCCGAAGCCTAATTTGAATTGTTTTAACATAGGTTTTCGCAACAGAACTCGTTATCTTAAACACTTAATCTTCAACCTGTATTTATAGTACTAAATTTCCGGGTAAGAGAAGTCGTGTGAGTGACGCACCATATTATTTTTTAAATGTTTAAAAGCTTATTGTTCGTAATTTCATTAATTTATATCGTACGTAATAGCAGTTAAAATTTCATTAAATTCTCGCTAACCTTCAAGTAGATACTGTGACGCGATATTATACATCTACGGGAATTTTTTTTCTGATATTCATAAAAATATTATATAAAAATTGTTGAACTATATTAATGACTATAATAGACAAATAAAACTTTTCTTAACACCAGTTAAAACTTACAAACTTTAAAAGTTATTATTATTTTTTAGTGCTAGAGGCCTATTTCAGTCGGTACATTTGTCGAATTTTTAATACACTCTTAATTAGTGCTAAGGGCCTATTTCAGTCGGTTTATTGAATGGGGATTTATTGAATGAAGTCCCCCCAAGGCACAACTTCGACATGAGTCCCCCCAGGCCCATCTTTTACATGAGTCCCCCCCCCCCAAAGTACCCCTATTTCAGTCGGTACAGCGTTGTCGAATTTTTATAATACACTCTTAATAGTGCTAAGGGCCTATTTCAGTCGGTTTATTGAATGGGGGTTTATTGAATGAAGTCCCCCCCCCAAGGGGGAAATATATTTACTTCAATGAATTATTCTATTTTTTGCGTCACGCCATCCAAAACTGAAAAAAATTTCACAGTTTTTTCTTTGCATCACGATATCTATTTGCATGCATTTTCAATTTATTTGGATGAAATGACACAAAGTAAACATTTCCATATATTTTACTTACAGCTTTGGATGGCGTGACGCAAAAGATAGAATAATTCATTGAAATAAATATATTTCAGTACATAATATAAGCTTAATGAAAGTGATATATTTGACAGCGTATTTGAAAATTAAAAGCAGTATTTCAATGTGCACATATACTTTAATATGCAAAACAAAATAATTGCAGAGAAATTTAAAAACAAATCACTTAATGTAACACCACTGCGTTACTGGAATTTCATATAATTTCTTTTAAAACACATGCTTTCATAGTATAAGAGATGTGAATGGAAAGGTATCAATGAGTAAATGCTATATATTATTTTATGTTGAAAATAACGTTTACACTGTAAATATAAATAAAAGGAAAAAGCAAATCCAAATAAGAAAATCTATGTATAATTTAATTAATATCAAAGCGTCACTGAAAATTTGATATCATTATTTTTAAGACCCGTATTTCTAATTCTTATAGCCATAAAGTACAGTGCTGCGTCACAAACTTTTAACCAGTTAAGGGTTTTTTGTATTGATATCATTACTTTTTAGGGGTTAATGATCAATACGTAAAATTAAAGGAGCATGGTAATGAGTTGTAACACTGTATTAAAAGTGTTATAGGTCATACTCGAACAAAATAACAAACTAAATAAAATTTCAAAATTTTATAAAAAGTGATAAAAAAGATGGACATATGCAACATTACAAAGGCATAATGTAGTACATTTTAAAAATGACAAAAATTTCTTATTTATATTTATTTCTTTTTATAATTTTTTAGGTATAGATTTGATTTAAAAGAGAAAAATAAATAATAATAGAAAAATCTTTAAAAAGTGAAAATTTTATACTGGTAAATATTTAAGTAGTATAGTTAATTATGAATTTAATTAAAAAAAATCTTAATCTATTCAAAATTTTATTATAGCTTAACATTTTGTAATTTATATATTATATATACTA
This sequence comes from Salticus scenicus, assembly GCA_963930645.1. NCBI lineage: Eukaryota > Metazoa > Arthropoda > Arachnida > Araneae > Salticidae > Salticus > Salticus scenicus. The sequence goes on from OZ005652.1 coordinate 100,129,043, forward strand.
GAAACTTAATGACCAAATTAATTATTTTCAAATTCTGTTTAAGAATTTTTTCAATCCGTAGTTTAAGTGATTTATCACCTAATTTTGAAAAAATTACAAATATTTGCATATGATTATCATATTATTTGTCATTTTTATGAAAATAAAGGAAAAATTTTGTTGTTGCAATCACCTTTTAAAATAGAACCAATTTTGAAAGTTAACAACGTATCAGCATGAAAACAATGCAAATACAAAGAATATTTTTGATAAACGAATGTCATATAAAATACAAGTACCTAAATAAATAACTCATTTAATATATATATTAAAAAAAGAAAAATATTTTTTTTTTGTGTGTGTTTATTTTTGACGCTTTCCGATAGATGGAGCCAAAAAGATTATTTGATATTCAGTATTTCAGATGGAAGAGAAGAAATTCGTCCGCGAAACTGCCGCATCACGGCATTTTCGGAGTAAAAAATAGTTCGATTTTTAAACTGAGTTATAAAAAAAACAAGAGTTTTCCTAGGGAAAAGGGAGATGTCAGGCACATCAGATAAAAGCGATTAATATCATATATAAATTAAACTAAATTCGCTCGAGCCATATTCGAGAAAAAATTCTTACACATATAGTCCGTCCATTTATAACTTAAATGAGCCAATTCATATCTCGAAATGTATTGCACGCAGAAATGTAGCGATTTCAGGGTAGGATCAGACAGAAGGTGAAAGTCTATTTTGAAAATATCAGAACATAACCTCCCATATTTCCTGAGATATTAAGTGTCGGCTTTCAGCGGTTTCTTTGATCTTAAAATTCCGGTATATATAAGTGTCGCAGTTTTCGTTCGTTTTTCCGTTTCCGCTGAGTGTCGTGGCGTTCGTTTGTTTTTGCGCTTGCGTCACTAGAAAAACTGCCGTTTTTCATGATATATATTATTTATTATTATTATTATTATTTTTTTTTTTTTTTGATTGAAAATGTCTTTAGTTTAACACTCTTGTTTAAAATAAAATACTTCATTAAAGAGTTTTTATTGTTTTTAAAGAATATTTTAATGCATTGTTGAATTATTTAGCATTGAAATGTTTAGTTGAATCTATGTTGTTTAGTATTAAAATATTCAGTTGGATTGCTTAAAATAAAATTTAATGGAATTATTTAAATATTTTCGTATTCATGAAATAATTAAATGTAAACATTATTGAAATTCATTTATATTTTAAAAGAGTTATATTAAAGAAGGTAAAGGCATATTGTCAGACTATAATGCATTAAAATTTATGCAGACTACATGTCAATTAGAATGTGTTTTACGTCTAAACATTTTTACATTCTCTTTGCCATGTATATTTGAGAAAGCATTGTTTTTAAATAAAATTTATGGAATTCAGTTCATGCAGTATTTACATATTTGAGATTCTTTGAATCCTAAAATTAGTACTTAGAGTCAGGTGTGAGTGTAAGTCCGTCAGTCTTTCCGTCTATCTATATGCGTCCGTCTGTGTGCGTAATAGGGTGGTTCGAAAAAATCGATTTTTTTATTTCGGAATCGCGTTACCTCTCAAAAGTTGTAGTTTGGTATCCTCAATTGGAGAAAAATAAAAAATAAATTAATTCTAAGTCGACATCTTCAGTTCGCGCATGAGGCTGAAAGTTTGAAAAAATATGCTAAAAATTGAAATTTTCAAAAAATAATTAAATTAGTTTTTTTTGTAATTTTTTATAATGCAACGGCCATAAATTGTTAGTATACAGCGTAATTTCAACCTAAAAAATTTATAACTTTTAAATGACATATTCTGTTCGCGCATGAGGCTTAAAATAAAAAAAAAAAATGTCAAAAACTGAACACGAACAGTAACTGACTAACAAGCTCTAAGTTGGCGCTGCGCAGTAGCATTCTTATTCCACCACCGACTTGTCTTGACAGTAAACACATTCTAGTAGACTGTTTAAATGTTCTGCTCTCACTTTGTCAGTCAGTTAGTAGCCGCTAAGCAAGCAGCACCCAAGTAGCACCAGAACGTTCTCTGAACGTCAAATAACGGTTGCAATAGTTCAAACACCGTGTTTCGTGTCACAAAAACGTTCTACTCGACGTTCAAAAATAGTATTATTTGGAACGTTCTAAAAAGGTGTGTTTTGTACCATCCATAATACGTGCAATTAAAGTTTTATGAAAAACGTTAAATAGTTCACCGTCATAACACGTTCTGTTTCAGTGAACTATAATGAATATTATAAAGCGATTCATTTCCACTTATAATGTATAAAAAAAATTTGAAAAAAAAAAAAAAAAAAAAAAAAGAACTTGAATTTCTTGATACGTTTAAAAATAATATTAGTTGGAAAATAAAAGAGATGAGGTGGACTGGTTTTTAACATAATTTTAAATTTTGTTTATCTGATATTTGCAATAAAATTTCTGTTTTATATTCTTGAACGATGTAAAACTATTTTTCAGATAATTTTTGAGTTGTATTATTTTTTTGTTTCATAAAATGTTAACATTAAATATAATATTAATATAAAAATTTATAACTGAATAATATTGTTTAAAAAGTCTCGCAAGTGCATAAAAACGGCTCTGTGGATTTTCTTCTGACTCGTCATTCTAACTTCCATCTAGACGTCCATTTGTATGTGATTTTAGGTTTAGGATAACGCGGTTAATTTACCAAATTTAGGTAAAACCGTAAGCGAATATAAAATTCTATCTCAAAGACGGCTCTAATGATTTTCTTCAAATTTGCAACGTATCCCAATTTTTACATGTATTTTCTTTCGTAATTTCTAGTTACTACTGGAAAATTGTTAGGCATCAGGATTAGGTAGGTCAGAAATTGGTGTTTAAAAAATAGTTTTATCGATTTTTTAAATTCGATATATAAACTTTCTTTTGTGTGTTTTTAACGCCGTATGTATAGCTGCCAATTTGTACATTTTTTTTTTTTTGACCGGAAATATTTTATAGGAATTTTTCATACATTTCCTATAAAGTTTTAATGATTAAATAAGGTGAAAATTTTTACTCAGAGAAAATGGTGTAAAAAAAAAAAAAAAAAAAAAAAAAAAAAGAAAGAGAGAGAGAGAGAGAGAGAGAAACGAGAAGTTGTCAGATATACGTATATATTAGATTGTTCTTAAGTCTTAAGTTAGGACAATTTGTTCAAAAATTGTTAGATGTTTAATGCATATCAATTTTATGTCTCTTCACCACACTATATCCAAAAGCAGTATATAATGTGTGTAGATGTAGGTAATTGAAGTCGGCTTGTTGTTACACAATAGATTTATTATTATTATTATTATTATTTAAATTATTTTTAAAAAAAATGACACTAAGATTTTTTTTCACTACATTATTTTTGTTCATAAAAATCAGAAAAAATAGTTTGATGTAATTATATACATATATTATATATTTGATTCTGAAATATTTTGTGATTTAAAAGTTGTTCAAGTATCGAGATACTTACATGTTAAATATTATATATTACTTGTATCTACAAATTAATTATTCATTATTTTTTTTTACATTTACTATTGTTTTAAATGTACATAAAAACCTTAATATATATACTTTATATATATATATATATAACGGTTTAATTTTTGAATGTATAAATCCTTGCTTTTAAAAAGAAGCTTGAGTTGAATAAATATAATACTATTTGCATTATCAGCAGCCACAAACATCTGCGTATGCTATGCGGATGGCAGTGGTTTATAACTTAGGCGTGTGTTTCGCTCTTTGTGGCGATTTTCTCCTTTGTTTTTACAGAAAATAATATAAAAGAATTAAAGCCCCCCCCCCTCTTTTTTATTATAACTGTTTATTTGGATGCCTATTTAAAAAACGCATAGGATCATGCAAATGCACATCGACAATTTTCCAATGAATCCACATATTTCTCTTTAAAGGAATTATTACTTTTAATCTTGCTATTTTCATTTATTTAATCAGAAATATGTATATTAAATTCGCTATGATTACTGTAGCATAAATACGCTGAAATTCAATTAATTAAAATGCCTCTTTTAGACCAATGTTTATTCGAATTATTTTTTATTTTTTTCACAAATTAGTTGTATTAGGTGCAAGATTTTTTGTAAGAAATATTTTATACTTTAGCTATAGAACCTGAATGATACATATTGATTTCAAAGATTATTTAAATTATTTATGGAAATGTGAATGCAGGCAGACGAACAAAGATTATTAATTAATCTTAACTTTATTTGAAATTTTGAAAAATGCATAACTCAACTGAAGATGCATTTCTAGCGTTTTCCATTACATCTCTTTGTGTCCAAATATGCAAATCGTTGCTAACAGTAGCATAATCTATAGAGAAAATGCTTTTGTGAATCTAAATAATATATGGTTATTCTGTTTGTTTTTGTGCTGATTCAAAATATTATAATGCGCCTTAAAGAAATAATCGTCATAGACTGTAATGTATCTGAATTCTTTTTGCAAATCCTTGTTTAAAAAAAAAAAAAAAAAAAAAAAAAAAAAAAAAACTGTGCTTTCATACTATTTTCAATAAAGAACATGACATAGTGAGCTAAATAACACTGTCATAGCTAACACAAAATCACATTCAAGGTATTCTAAAAATACTCAAGAAAGACAGACAGACAAACCGAAATCATAAATATTGTTCAACTTTCTTGGGAGAGCTAACATATTTGAATAATGCTTAATTTCTGATAATTTTTGTTTTAAAATTAAAACTCATATTTTAAATCTTATACCGATCAAATACTAATTATTAAATTTAATAATTAAAAAATTAAAGACACATATGGATGAATAATTAAATATATGTATTATGTATATTTATTGATGTTTTATGTCCCACTTTTTTCTTACAGAATTTTTTTGTATACTCTGGAATAAACTAGAGGGAAAATTACTATCCAAAAATAAATATATTAAAATCTCCGCAGTAGGATCTCTCATATATGTGTGTGTGTGTTTATTTATCTATACATAAGACTTTTTTTAGTAACATTTTCCGGCAAATTTTAAAATATTAAATGATATCGGTTTGTCTATTTTTCGACCCCCCCCCCCTTTTTCTTTCTTTACGGGGGGGGGGGGGGGTTAATTTAAAAAATGTTTTTATGATACTCTGAAACATATATGTATATATATATATTTTTTTTTTTTTCAAGTTCATTATAGTTTTCTCTTAATTGTAAATTATATAAATAAAGCTATTGTTTATGTACGGGATGTCTGAAAAGGACTCTGGCATATCATGGACTATGACAGATACTTCTGCAAAGAAATATTTGTTTTATTTTTATGCTGCATAAAACATCAGAAAATACTCATATACTATTCATATGCACAAAAACATGTTTTCTATAAAATGTGGCATGATCAACATAAGATTCACGTTGCGAGAGAAAAATATTAAGATACATTGGGAGATATACGTGAAAACTTCTTAAAGAGCATTTTTAGTTCTTTTATGCATTTTTAACATTATAACAAATTCAAAATGCGTTTATGATTTTGGTTCCATTGTGTATCTATCTTTCCGTTCTCTAATTCAGTTAATTATTTTAGAACATCTCTGATATATTATTCAGCTTTACTGTGGTGCATTCTTTATTAAAAAAAAAAAAAAAAAAAAAAGTAGTTTTCGTTTTCTTACAGGATCTCAGAAAATAATTCCGACATATTAGAGTCTATGGGATCTTTTTTTCTTTAAAACATATTTGAAAAGTTGTATAATCTTCACATTACAGCAAAATTAGCATACATTATTTAGATGTAAAATACTGTGTTTCCTGTAGAATATGATCAGTATTAATAATAGGTTTATAGGGATCCGAAATCATTTTCATGCCCTATATAAGTCGAACTCACGCAAAGTAAATTTTCAGTGTGTGAAATTCTTTTCGACTTTTGTCTTCTTTTTTATACTTTTTCTTTCTTTTTTTTTTTAAGTATAGTAATATAGGACGTATGCAAATTTTAAACGATATACAAAGACAACCACAATAATAATTAAAAAAAATCTATTTTATGCTTTCATTTTTAGAAAAAATAAAATAAAATAAATGATCTAAAACTAGATTTTGTGGGATTTCTTCCTTCTTAATTAAAACGATATACAGAATTGATGTGTCATTACTGAGGTAAATTTCACTTGAGATTAATATAAAGGTAAAAATTACTTGAAAAGTTTTTTATAATTTATACGAATTGCAAAATTTTTAAAATTAATAAAACATGCGTAATTGCTGTAATATTTGAATAATATATATATATATATATATATGTGTGTGTGTGTGTGTATATATATATATATATAAATTGTTTTCAAATTACATAATACAATAGTTTATGTTTCATACCGTTTAAGCAGTTTCTTCAATTAAAGAGCAAAAACAGAACAAAAAGTAATAAATATAAAATTTTATTGAATTTCTTTTATTTTTCACTGTGAATGTAATTTTTCTATGCAATTTTTATTCCATTTTGTTTTGATCAGGGCCCGTTTAAGACTGAAAAGCGAGGTAAGAGAGGTATCATTCAGGGGGTCCCCCTAGTCCTATACAAATCATCTATTCTTTGTTATATGTACAGATTTTTATTCAAGCTTAAATTATGTGACTATTCACCATAACATTTTTAAAGGGAAAAAAAAAAAAAAAAAAGAAGAAGAAGCATAAGTTAATATCTAGTCTAATTTTTATGCAAATGATGTCAGAACAGTAATTATTTAACATATAATGCTAATTCTATATTAATTTGACACGGTGCAGAAAGGAAATGGCATTCGAATACACACAAATCTCATGTAATTACACAATACCTAATAATATAGTAGATACTTTGTCAGTGAAAAATAAATACAAAGCACCCTGATAACAAAATGGTAGTGGATGCTGCAGATAATTTTAGACAATATCAAACATTAAGTACTTAAATTTTATTCAAATCAAAACTTCTTTTCATTTCAAACTATAATTATGGACTTTATATTTAGAAAACATAAAATGCATTAATATGAATGCAAAATAAATAAATAAATAGAAAATGATATGTCATTTAAAATACTTTTTTATAAACAAACACAAGACTGCCTAGTGAGTTTCGTAGTTTAGATAAAAGTTTCGTATAAAAAATAAAAAATAAAAAAATCTTGGACAAAAAATTATTTAAAAAAATATTTTAAAAAGTGAGATTTTGGGGGACCCCTTTGTAAATTCTTGAGTAAGCCCGGGCTTCACGGACCTATTCGGTAAACAGGCCCTGGTTTTGATGATTAGTTTTTTTTAAAACTAAAATAACAATGCAATTTATTTGAAGTAACATAGGCATTCTGAAACAAGGATTTACTATTTTAGCTACGATCGAATTTCAAAATTTTACTTTAAAAACCTTAAAAAAATAATAATAATACATAGAATAAAAATAAAATAGTTTCTTTTTAATAATAGAATTAAAATAATAATCGTATGTTTTACAGAATCTCGCCAACCGTTCAGTTTTCGTATGGTTGCCAGCCGGATGTATTTTCAAAAATCAAAACAAGTGAGGAGAAGCGCGAAGGCGAAGACAGTAGTCGTAATGAGTCGTTTAATGATACCATCTGCTTAATTTCATGTTTTATTCAGTTAAGATTTGCTGCTAGACGAAGTAAATCTACAGATAAAAGATAAGTTTAATTTCATTTTACATATTACAATTTTAGCTATTTTAAGAATTACAAATTTTATAAATATGTGCATCGAAATATAACAATATTATGTGAGCTTAAACTTCTCCGAAATTATTTAAATTTTTAAAAGTAAATTCAAAATATTTTTATTATTATTATTTTTGAAATTTTTTAAAATGTTCCATTCTAATTTGTTTTTTGCTGGTTTCATATTACTATTGTTTAACGATATATTTTAGTAGAATGATTAGTTAATTTCTTATAAATATTTTTATGTTTGAGAGCTGAATTTTAAGTTTTAGCATTCAAGCTTAAAAGTGTTTTTAAAACATTAACAAATTATTGAATCCACACCCAAAGAAAAGCACTGCGCTTTATTTTTTTTTTCTCATATATATTTAGAATTTATTGTTACATTGCAGTAATATAAAATCAGGTGAAAATAATAAAAATTAGTTAGAAAGAGATTTTTAAAAAAATTTCAAAAAAAAAAAAAAAAAAAAAAAAATGAAATTTGTTATTTTTAAATTTAAGTAGTTTTGGAGAAAACTTTATTTATATTGTTGTATATCAATGCATATGTATGGAAAATTTTTAAACTCTAAATAAATTATTTAAATACAGTTTTGCATTCTATATGCTTTGAAATATAATATCATTAAGTTTATTAAAATTTCTCAAAATCTATTTAAATTTACAATAATAATAAAATTTTTAGTTTTAATTTTTTGAAAATATTTTAGATGTTCCTCTTAACAAAGTTTTGTTTTATTTTTCCATCGATTATGTATTACTATAGTTTGGAAATAGAGTCTAAATACTTCTAGGTATTAATTTGTGTATACATTCATAAGTTAATGTTTTAAAAATATTTTCATTTTTAAATGAAAAAAACTTTCCAACAAACTTCAGTATATAAATAAAAAAAATCTTTAAAATTTTAACTTATCAATGAATCTAAAAATTAATACACAGACTAGATTCTATGGCTAAACTAAAATAATGTACAAACGGTGGAAAAATAAAACTTTTATTAGGAAAACAGTAAAAATATTTTTTTAAAATTAAATTAAAAATTTTTGTTATTATTGTAAATTTAAATAGATTTCGAGAAATTTTAATATACATAATAATATTATATTTTAATGCATTTATGTAAAATTGTATAATACTAAAACAGTAATTTACTAAAATTACTCACAGAATGATGCATTTGGAGTCACAAGGATTAAAACAAGCAAAATAATTCAAGAGTTTAGTTGTGCATAGCAGATGAAGAATAATGATACAAACAACAACAGGGATATGAACTACTTTTTTTATTAATTCAAATAATGTTTCAGAAATTTTAGCATACTTACTATTCCTTTAATTTCAATGTATATGCATGAAAAGTTCCATATTCTATTACAGTAATTCCCAAAAAGTGTCATAACATCTCTACATCCCTTAAAAAATTCCTTAAATTTTTGCATTTAAAAAGAAAAATTCTTTTTTCCTAATCTGAAGATAATGACGTAATAGTTTTGATTACAAGACTTTGAATAAACACCATAAAATTCAAGAAAATGCAACTGTTACAAACAAAGCAGCAACACATTCAATGTACTCAACGTGCTTGTTTACAGCTCTCATGTCTACATTGTTCGCCTGAAGAAAAGTTGTGTCTTCTTTTGACACGAAACAATTGTTGCGAGTTCTTGCATTTTATGGTGTTTATTCAAAGTTTTGTAATGAATACTGTATCTTCATTTTCTTCAGATTAGGGGAAATAAATATATATATATTTTTTTTTTAAATGCAAAAATTTAAGATATATTTTAAGGGATATAGCGATGTTATGACACTTTTTGGGAATTACTGTCGTAGAATATGGAATTTTTCATGCATATACGTTGAAATTAAAGGAATAGTAAGTATGTTAAAATTTCTGAAACATTATTTGAATTGAAAAAAAAAAAAAAAAAAAAAAAGTAGTGGGGTGCTTTTTTATAATGACGTCACAATTTTTTTTTTTTTTTTTTTTTTTTTTTTTTTAATTGCACTATTTTAGAACGTTTACAGTACGTTTTCTAGAACGTTCTGAAAATGTGTATAACGTTTTGAAAACGTTCTAAAAACGTTCAGAACGTTCTGAGACCGTATACATAGAACGTTCTCTGAACGCTTCTATAACACCAACGGTGATAGCTACACGTTCATTGAACGTTCCCTGAACCGTACTATTGTACGTCTTCAAGATGGACAAATAGACGTCTATAACACGTTCAAAGGGAACGTTCTTAGAACGTGTTTGCAGAACAATTTTTGAACGTTCAGAGAACGTTTCTGTGCTGCTTGGGCATCTTTAATTTGTAACTGTAAGTGAATCAAAAAGTGCAGCGTGTTTTGCTTTGAGTGGATTACTTTATAAAGTTATTGGAGATTTTTATGCTCTTGTTATATTGGTTCTCCAAATAATAAATAATGGGAACTCCTAAAACGTCCGTTTTTCGGTGAACCAAAAGCGTTAAGTCAAAATATTTAAATACAGTTGCAGATGTTTTGTTAGCTTGTTTTAAAGAAACAACAAAATGTGTAAAAAAGAATATTTTTCAAATATTTCAGATTGCATTGCTTCTCCAATAGAAGAACTGTATTGTAAAGCTTCTCTACCAACGGTCAGTCATGAACGTATTGTTAAATTGATAAAATATTACCATAATAAGTACTACACTTTAAGAAAGTCATTTAGAGCCTGGACGAAAGTGTTTGGGACATTTGAAACCTCCAAGGGCCACTGGAAGTGAAATAGCTAATAGCGTTTTTTGCTATTTAGAAAACAATAACTTTGATTATGTTAAGCTTGTTGACGGAACATCGACTAACACAGGATGGAAAAACGGTGTTATTCGTAACCTTGCGCTTAAACGTGGTCGTCCTTTAGAATGGTTTATATTTTCATTACATTTCAACGAAGTTCCGTTCAGACATTTGTTTGAAAGTGTAGATGGTGATACTGCAGGACCCACAATTTTCTCAGGACAAATTGTGAAGAAGTTGACTGACTGTGAGAAACTCGTTTCTAATTTTGAAACAATTAATAGTGAGGAGATAAATGTGACCAGAACTGACTTAAGCAAAGACCAACAGTATTTACTTAATATTTATCGAGCAGGCAAGACAGGGGAGTGTGCGCCAGATCTCGCTGTGAAAGATCCTGGTCATCTTAGTAACTAATAGGTAATTAATTTGTACAAATATGATCTTAAGACTATATATTTCTAAAGTAAAACCTTCTGACAAAATTAAACTGCTAGTCAGCTATATTAGGAAGATATACGCTCCAGTATAGCTTGGAATAAAAATGCATCCCTCTGTAAAGTTTGGAGCAGTTCACGTGTTTAAATTAGCACAGAAGACAAGACAGCTGCCCGACATGGTACGTAAAATAATTCATCTTGTCATTTAGAGGAATGCATATTTTTGTCATCCCGAAAATTTTTTAATTTCAATGGTACTAGGTGAGAGAGTGCATGTAAGACAGCTAGCTTTTCGAAGATTGCTAAAAGCAAAAAAACAGGAAATAAAAGGGAAATCGGTGCGAACTTTTCAACCACCGACCATCAATTTTGGAGCTTCAAATTACATTGAACATATTGATTGGTCCAAGTGCAAACCTACGCCTCCTCCAATAATGAGCAATGTGTCAACGCACAGCCTAGAAGATCTTATTAATGCTAATTTTCTCCCAGATTTTGAGCTAATTAAATTTCCTTGCCACACGCAAAGTGTCGAAAGAATTGTAAAGATCGTAACAGAATCTTTTACTAAAGTAAGTGGAGAAGAGAACAGGGATGGTTTCATAAGGACAATTTTGCTCTCAGGGTCAACTATGCCATCATTTGACTATAAATCTCGATTTAAAACAATGCCCAACACATCTGAGGAATCTTAAAGACACAAAAAATAGGTAAAATCTACAAATCATTCTGTAATTAGCTATGACATGCAATATTATTTTATACATATAAATATGTGTGTAACTATACTTGCACGTATAATACTAAAATAAAAGGTTATATTCAACAAATTTAGAATTTTTAAAGTACTTTTGAAACGCAAATATGTAATGTATGTATTTTTGTATATTAAACACGTAAATTTCAAATTTTAAGAGATTTTAGCCCAATTTAAGGCGTATGCGCGAACTAAAGATATTATGTAAAAGCTATAAAATATTTTTTTAGGTTCAAACTACGCTATATACTGACAATGTATGGCTGTTGCATTATAAAAAAAAAAAAAAAAAAAAAAAAAAAAATGAAAAAAAACGAATTTTGTTATTTTTTGAAAATTTCAATTTTTAACATATTTTTCAAACTTTCAGCCTCGTGCGCGAACTGAAGATGTCAACTTTGATTTTTTTTTCCAATTGAGAATACCAAACTACAGCTTTTGAGAGGTAACGCGATTACGAAATAAAAAAATCGATTTTTTCGAGCCACCCTAGTGAGTAATCCTGTTACCAGACTAGCTCTAAAAGAATATTAGGAAAAAGATAAAGTTCGGTGTTCTAAATATTTATAATATAGGGTTACTACTAAAAACTATTTTTGAGATCGGACAAATGTTCTGTTTACAGGGAAACACAAAATTATTCAAATAAACTAAGTTTTTTCGCGCAATATCAGGTAGGTACACATTCATATCTTAATTTTGCATAGACACAATAAAATTTATAAATATTTTTAGGTCACAAATATGCACATGTCACTTAGAATACTGTATGAAAAGTATTTAATATTCGTTTACAGGTACTCCCAAAAGAATTGTGTTATGCTTGGAAAAGCTCGAAGTGAAATTTAAATTGTGTTCTTCTTCTTTTTTATCCATACACTGTTTGTTGCGTACATATATTGCAGGTAATATACGGTCTAACCTCAAAAGTAAAAGAATGTTTCATAACTGTGACGTTGTTGGTGATAATTTGAGTAATTATAAATATACTTTTTTATTTAATCAATCATTAAATGTTATATGAGTATAAATATAATTTTCAAACGGGTTTGACGGGGAATTTTAAGGAAGGAGGAGGCGTTGGACTACAACATAAAATATTTTAAATAAAACTATTGCTAAAACAATTAACTCATTTTAATGAAACGTTTGTGGAATCTTTCCCATTGTGACTCGAAAAAAAAATTTCAGTGTCTTTCTGTCTATCTGTAACGCAATTGCACACGTAAATATCACCCGATTGACTTGCAAACAGGTACACATATTCCAGAATTAGCTGTATATCTTTTGGCGTGTATTATGTTTGTAATTCTTGTACAGAGACACTTTTTTTTTTCTTTACGCCCTTTGGTTAGAACTTTGGACTTTTGAATAGAGTACATTACGATAGCTCCCGCAAAAATCCCCCACTTGACTTGCAAATTGGCACATATGTTCATAATCCATACAGGATTAGCTGTATAATTTTTGGTGTGTGGTTTGTGTACTAGAACAAACCAAACTGTAGATCTTGCAGACAAAATTGCTTACACTGCGAGAGTGGCTATAAAAATCATCCGATTAATTTGGAAATTTGTGTATATATTCACAATAATATGGAATAAACAAAAAAGATTAGCTCAGTAATGAGTGATGTAAGTAGGTTGTTGAGACCTGTGCAGATCCACTAATTTTAAGTAATGCATATATGTGTAAATACTGGTGTCTTATCCTCCACCATATTATACGAGGTGTGGCTATTAAACAACGAGACTATTGCTGCTACAGATAAACTACATATGCGCCAAATCCGAACGACCGACAGCTGTGCAGTGTAAATCCTTCTCTTTCGATTGCAGCGCCTCCCGTGTTTGTAGAGAAATCAGTCTAGCCGTAACCTTCATTTGTGTAAAAGGTGTTTGTTTCGTTTTGCCGGAAAAACGTGATAAGTGTAAAAGTAGAGCAACGAATTGTCGTGAAATTGCACGTGAAACTTAGTATAACCGCTAGTAAAACTTACCTTTTATTAAAACAAGTTTATGGCGATGAATGTTTATCACGTGCGCGAGTTTATGAGTGGTTCAAGCGTTTCCAAAATGGCTGACATTGGAGACGATGACCGAAATTCAAAGCGATGGTGATCCTTTTTTTACGACATTCATGGTATTGTGTACCTTCATTGGGTTCCTGAATGTCAAACTATTAATCAACATTACTATCTTGAGGTGCTTGTTCAACTCCGTGAAGGGGTAAGGAAAAAACGGTCCGAATTCTGGAAGAAAAAGTCAAGGGTTCTTCATCAAGACAACGCGCCGGCTCACACGCCATTGTCTGTCAAGGCGTTTCTAGCCAAATACAACATCCCAGTTTTAGACCATCCGCCTTATTTGCCTGGCCTGGCCTGATATGACTTTATCCGTTCCCCAAAGTTAAATCTGCATTAAAAGGAACACGATTTGAGTCAGTTAAAGATGTGAAAGAAAAAGCGGCACGTCTCATGCAGGAGCTTACAGGACAAGACTTCCAGCACTGTATCGAACAATGGAAAATTCACATGGAGCGTTGTAGGGATAGAGGAGGGGTGTATATTGAAGGTGATAATAACTAAATATGTATAAATTTAAAATAAAATGTTTTACAGCAATAGTCTCGTTATTTAATAGCCACACCTCGTATGTCTAATATAATGTAGATTAAGTATATAACGCTAATGCCACTTAAGGTTACATTTTTTTGTAAAGTTATGAAATTTTGAGAAGTTATTTCGTGTACCCTCCCCCCCAAAAAAAAATTATATATATATATATATACATATATATATATATATACGAGGTGTGGCTATTAAATAACGAGACTGTTGCTGTAAAACATTTTATTTTAAATTTATACATATTTAGTTATTATCACCTTCAATATACACCCCTTCTCTATCCATATAACGCTCCATGCGAATTTTCTATTGTTCGAAACAGTGCTGGAAGACTTGTCCGGTGAGCTCCTGCATGAGGCGTGCCGCTTTTTCTTTCATAGCTTTAACTGACTCAAATCTTGTTCCTTTTAATGCAGGTTTAACTTTGGGGAACGGATAAAAGTCACGTGGGGACATGTCAGACGAATAAGGCGGATGGTCTAAAACTGGGATGTTGTATTTGGCTAGAAACGTCTTGACAGAGAATGACGTGTGATCCGGCGCGCTGTCTTGATGGAGAACCCATGACTTTTTTTTCCACAATCCGGGTCGTTTTTTCCTTACCCCTTCACGGAGTTGAGTAAGCACCTCAAGATAGTAAAGTTGATTAATTGTTTGACATTCAGGAACCCAGTCAAGGCACACAATACCATGAATGTTGAAAGAAAAGGATCATCATCGCTTTGAATTTCGGTCATAATCTCCAAAATCTTCTCAGCCATCTTGGAAACGGTTGAATCACTCATAAACTCGCACACGTGATAAACATTCATCGCCATAAACTTGTTTTAATAAAAGATAAATTGCACTAGCGGTTTTACCAAGTTTCACATTAAATTTCACGGCAATTCGTTCCACGTTTTCGGCAAAACGAAACAAACACCTGTTACACAAACGAGGGTTACGGCCAGACTGATTTCTCTATAAATACGGGAGGCATTGCAATCGAAAGAGAAGGCTTTATGCTACACAGCTGTCGGTCGTTCGGATTTGGCTCATATGTAGTTCATCTGTAGCAGCAACAGTCTCGTTATTTAATAGCCACACCTCGTATATATATATATATATATATATATATATATATATAAATAAAAAATAAAAAAACACTTTTTCTTACAACTTTTCATGCAAAGCACTATTGCAGCAGGCAGAATTTTTATTAATATTATATACATATATGATATATATATACCTTTCTATAATTCCATTATCCGAATACCGAAATAATCGAATTATTGTATTCAGTTTAAAACATGAATATTCAGTTTTCTCCTTTTTTACATGTTTTAAGAACTCCTGAGAGCAAAAAGTAGTTTTTGTAAGTTCGTCAACGTGTGTGTGTGAGTTTGTGTACATTTGTGTATGTGTGTATGTGTAGAATCTTCTGACTACCATATATCCAAAGTGAAGAAATATAAAACGACGAAACTTCAGAATTAAGATAGATCTAGTGTACAGATAAACTGTCCAACTTTTGAAAAAAATTGGAAAACTGGAAATAGGATAACCGTATGTTATAAACAGTAACTCCGTATCTCAAACATGGTTCTAACGATTTTCTTCAAAGTTTCTATATAAACCCGTTTTTAGATGACTTTCGTTTGTTTAGTTAGTTACTTCATAAAAATTGATAGGTATTCTATATAGTTATCCCAATTTTAGGTTCCGCAAGTGCGTTTCTTAGAAAACGATTCGACGGAATTTCTTCAAACTCGCCATGTTAAATTCTTTTTAGTTTTCCTTTTGTATGAAATTAAGATTTTCGGGGAACAGATGATTTTAGCAAGATTTTAGCGAAAATCGCAAGTGGGAGAGGGAGTTGTTATCACAAAAATAACTCGGACGATTTCCTTCTGATTTGCTACATACACACCTTTTCGATGTTCTTTCGTATGTATCACTTGATTACTATAGAGAAAATCACAAGCATCCTTATTAGGTATGCCACTTTTAGATCTTACAAATTAGTATTTCAAAAAACAGTTCTGTCGATTTTCTTTAAACCCGCCCAGTAAAATCTATTTTATATGTCTTTTTGTTGTGTTTATTAGTTTTATCTTTTCAGGAAAATACTTTGGTGTCTTATTTGTTAGGTAAATTTTATGTCTTCTGATCACACTGTCGTCAAAAATAGTTTATAATGTGAGTAATTGTAGTTAATAGAAGTCGTAGAACTTTCTTATGTCAATATGTCAGTGTTCTAGTCAAAGGCACGAAATTTAAATTTTAATTATACAAATTAACACACACACACACACACACACACACACACACATATATATATATATATACATATATTAAATAAGGCAAAATTGATAATTGCGAAATTTTAATGAATGAAAAATAATGTAAAAATAAACCATAAATTACACTGCGCTGCAAGAAAAAAAAATCGAGCCCTAATACTATTTTTGCTGATTCCTATTTAAAATGACCTCCTCGATCGGAATATGTCTATCATTTTGCACAGTCACCCACCGTTTTCTCGGTACACCACCCACTCCCCCAATTTCATCACTGTCCAGTAATTTTATGGCCAAGAATTTGATTTGGAGAATAAAAAATTATTAATTTAACACATGAAAAATAATAATAATAATGTTTAATGAATAGCATTAATAATAGATTTTTAAAAAAATTAAGAAATGTAATACATAATTTCAGTGGTAAATCTCCCTTCCCCTAAATTTCCCCCTTGCCGCAAATGTTCATGATTTAGAATTTTCCAACTCTGCAACCCCTCAAAAGATATTTAACAATTAAAATAATATCCCCCCCCTCCCACACACACATATATAACATTTATTGCCTTAAAATTACCAAAAAATGATAAAAATAGGTGGCCGTCCCTAAAAAACGGTGGGTGATAGGGTAAAATGAGCACCGTATTCAGATTCAGGATGTCATATAACATACGAATTTGAAAATGGTTTTGGGAGCAACTTTCATGCAGAGCTGTGTTACTTTACATTTTAAGAAAAACCTTTTGATATTACGTTCGTCTCTTTAAAAGTAATTCGTTTGACGTTTATTTCATTTGTTAATACAATTTATCATTATGCATCATTGCGTGATCCGAAACAGAAACTTGAGACATATTTGCACGAGACACAATTATGACAGTTAACTAAGATGAGAACACTATTTTTCTACGCAATAATTGAAGTGGGAAGATTTCACATGCTAGGAAAATGAAGTCTTCAACTTATTTTTCGTAAGAGTTGAGTTTAGTAATGCGTTAAATTTTAAGAAAATATAACATTTTAAAACGCATAACTATAATTATATGTATTGATCCATTTAATTATTCATGGAAAATGAATTCATTATACTTTTCTTTTTCATTTATTCATAGATTCTATTATGATGCAATGAAGTTATATTAATGCTAATTGTACTACATACTATAGAAAGCATTATTATTAGTATATGAATATCATATTTCAATATCATTAAGATTTGTTCAAACTAAAGTTAGAAAAATATGCTTTATGGTAATATCTCTCATAGAACGCAACGCTTTACAATACTTTCGTGTGTCCCTGTATATACACCAGTCGGAAATTTACTCCACTTTCAATAGCAAACATCAGAAAGTGAACTTGAATAACATATTTCCATTTAATAAATGTAAGGCAAAGTAAAGGTATTAAAATATGGTTCACAGAAATACCTCTCATAGAACGCAATCCTTTGATTTGCTTTCGGGTGTACCTATACACAAACTGGTGGTGGTATTTATTCCATTTTCAATAAGGAATATCCGATTGTGAATTTCAATAACATATATCAGTTTTCAGATATTTCATTAATATTTACGGGAGTTAGAGCACGGACAGACAAACAGAAAAACCAAAGTCAGAAACACTTTTCAACTTTATTGGAAATTATTTAAAAGAATGAATCATTATGCATATCATAATTGATTATTAACAATTTTGAATTATACGTTCTCATTACTTCGCTAAACAATTCAATTTACTTTGCCTACGTTATTGCACGATGAAGAGACAGAAAGACAAAAAGTCAGACACATAAACTAATGAAATTCATAATCAATCTTAAACATTGTTAGAAAGTGTTTCAAATGCACAATACAAACGGAAATACAATTTCAGGAATTTCCAATTGCAGACCTTAATATATTTGAATATTTTACTTTTACCCTATAAATGTGAACGCTAAACATAACATATTATTTATAAAATATTTTTTACATATTAACAATAAAGGTAAATTTCATTCTGATTTTTTTTTTAAATAAAAAGTTAATTAAATATCATTTATAAAAATTCCTCTCAATAAACCCAATGCATTGAAATTCTTTTTCGTGATCCTTTACACAAACCGTTAGTGCTGTTAATGTCATTTTAAATAGGAAATATTCAATAGGAAATATGAATAACATATATCCCATTGAAAAAATCTGAAGATATTTACGGATACTAGATGCGGACAGGCAAACAGATAGGACTGACTGACAGAGATAGAATCTAATCGAAATCACCGTTAAACATTTTTCAAAAGTGTTTAAAATGCTTACTCAAAAATTTAATGCAAAGCCAACAATTTTCAGTAATAGCCCTTAGAGTACGTGGATATTGTTGAATGAACCTGTAAATGTTAATGAAAATTAAATCCTATATTATAAAAAGCGTTGTTTTTGTGTATATGAATATTAAGTGTCAATTTCATTAAGATTTGTGCAAGATAATGGTGTTAAAATATGGTTTATATAAATATCTATCATAGAATGCGATGCTTTGGAATACTTTCGGGTATAAACAATCCAGCGGTGGTATTTAAACTACTTTCAATAAAGAACACCCGATAGTGAATTTGAATAACAGATATCAGTTTCAAAAAACTTCATTAATTTTTTTTGAAAGTTCGAGCGCGGACAGACAAACAGACAAACCGGAGTCATAAACACTCTTAGTATTTGTTGAAAGTGTTAAAAGAAGGAAAATAAAATAAAATTGAATAACTTTTCGAATTCATGTTTTATAAAATTGAAGCTTGAATTTTTTTTTATTAAGCAAAGAGTGTTGCTTAATATCATGGAATATAATTCAACATTACACTCATGAATGCATTCATACCGCTATGCAACGTGCATGGTCAAAAACAAAGAAATAGGTTACTAATTAAAAAGCTGCAATGAAATGACGTTATGATCAGTTTTCAGATGCTTTTAATTATATCCATGTAATAAATACCACAGCATAGGATAAATAATAGAATTATACGTATCAACTAATGTTGAGTTATTCTAAAGTGCATATTATTGAATATATTTGAATACATATATATATTGGTTTAAGGGGCAAAAATGTTAATAAGATTAAACTTTCTGAGTAAATAATAGGTAAAAACTTGTATATAATTAATAAAAGCATAAAATAACTGATAAGGTTTGATTCTGAGAAATGAAACATTAATTTACATTGTTTTAATTACGAATATAAAATAATATCTTTTATATTTGTCTTTACTACAACTGATAATAATTAAATCATGTAGTAAATTGAAAATTCTCTCTTATTAAATATTTAAATAATGAAACCATTAATTAAATATAAAGATACATATTAATAATAAAGATCTAATGATCAATCCTAATTTACGTAGCGTATTAAAGATATTTTGAAGAAAATATAATTAAAAGTAATTAAATTTAATTTATAAAAATGATATGATAAACAAAGTCAGATAAATATCAAGTTTCTTTTTAAATGAACTGTCGTGTATTTTGTTTTTATACCATTTAAAAAAAAATATTTCATTAAAGAAGATGGAAAAAGTACATACATTTTTTTCTCCAAGTTTTCTTTTGAAATAGGAAAGTAAACATTAATATTCAAAAGAAGAATTTTAGAAACAAATAAATATGTATGCATTTTTGTAAAATTATTATTCTTTTTAATCTAATATTTCATTTTTTTTTTTTTTCTTATTTGCCAATAAAAGAGGACACGTTAGGAAAAAACTTAAAAAAAAAAAAAAAAAAAAAAAAACTCTTGTTGTTAAAAAAAAGTTTTTACTTTGGCAAAATATATTAATACGAACTAACAGCTTAGTATACATTGTCTTAGTTTTACCATTTTCTCTTTTTTTTTCCTTTTTTTTTTTTTTTTTTTTTTTTTTATAAATAAGTTCATACTTAAATTAAAATATACCTGTTTTAATAAGAGATGCATATTGTCTAAAAGTAATGACTTTATTATATATATATATATATATATATATATATATTTTTTTTTTTTTTCTTTTTGCTTAGTATACGTTGTTTCATTTTTATCATGTTCTCAAAAAACATCTCTTTTTTTTTTACTAAAATTAAAATATACCTGTTTTTGTAAGAAATGCATATTATCTAAAAGTAACGATTTTCTTTTCTTTTCTTTCTTTTTTTTTTTTTTCATTTACAAAATTGAATTTTAGCTATTTTATTCTTCAAAATTTAATCTAAAGAATATACGGAGCCTAAAATTTGTTCTAAATATATATTTCGATACATATTTTGATTTTGATTCTTAATACATTTAATTTACTGTCTAATTTAGAATTCTATAGTCAAAAAGAATACAGTTTAATTTTTATAATAATCCTAGCACTTAGATACTCATCATAACAAATTCAATAATCTTTATATAATCAGTTTATCTATTTCAAAATTACTGACGTTTAAAGTATATACATTCATTACCGACAGACAAAACAAAAGCAGTGACAACAAAAACAGATATTATAACTAATACGTCCAACATAAAATATCAAATGCCCTTTTGCGTCGTTTCTACTAAATTATATTTTATAATTATAAATTATAGTCAAAAATTTTATTTGCTTCTTTTCAAAATTTTATTTAAAGTTTATTACTTATAAAGGTTTTTGATTAGACGTAATTCAAATGCGATTATGTATGAATAGAATTAATTTACTCAATTTTTATCAGAAGTATATTTGCAGAAATATACTTACAAATTTTTAGAAAAAATATATCCCATTTAGAGACACTTTTAAAAAATTATTTATTTAACTTGCATTTATATTTTTCCAGTTCAATATGTAACCTCATCAATTTCAAGTTTCATTTAAGTTTTTATGGACGCTGTTGCATCCTTCTCCAACAATAGTTACCGCCACTCCAAGTTTCATGTTTCCCATCCACAGTTTGTCTTCAAGGTTTGATTCCTTTCTACTACAAGTTTTCGTACAAGTTTCTTAGTGTTTTAGCTTCCATCCATTGACTCCTCCCACAGGATGACACTACCACTGCTCGACAAGTTTTCTTCACCTTAATATTACCACCACGACAGCCTTTCAATAGCCATCCAAAACTGACTTTTTACAACGCAAGTTGCAGTAATCAAGTGTTGCCTCAGTGTCAATGTAGAATGGCTCCAACCAATGAACTAAAAAAAAATTGTATTAAAGTAGCGATGTAACTGCAGCTTTAACCTGATTTATGGAATATATATTTGTAACACAGCTGCACACTGTACAAAAACATGTAGTTTTCCTGATGATGCCCTGCTTTTCAGGGCGAAAAGCTTAGAAATATGTAGTTTTTAATTAAATGTTTTTAAAACTTTTATACGTGTTTTAAAGTGTTTTATTTGTAAATTTATTAATTCTTACAAATTATATATTAGCTATTGATTAAGCTAAAATGTCTAAAATAGAAAGAAAAAAAAGGGGGGGGTACGTTGAGGAGACAAGAAATTTTGAAATATGTATACTTTGTATTGTCGATTGAAATGAAAAAGATTTTCTTGTTAATTTAAACATATTCTATAAATATGTAACTTGTAATTAAAAATTAGCTACAAATATTTTTTTTTTTTTTTTTTTTTTTACATTTGCGTAAATCAATGCGTATTCGTATAATCGCGTCTAAATTACGTCTAACGTATTTTTATTTTTTTTAAATCTGGATTATAACCGTAATAAATTTAACTCTTGTTTGGCTTTTTTTATTCAGTAGAATTAGAACTATAGCTCTACTCTTCAAACCAAGAGTCAGAGTCATATTACTCTTTTGTTAAATTTCCAAAAATAAACAAACAAAAACACACTTTTTTCATAATATGCATTTTTCATATAACGTGTGGTACAATTATGTTCTTAATATGTCAATATATATATTCCACACTAAAAAACAATTCAGTGACTGACAACTAGAAACTAAATTGAGGCTCTAGTAAAAATAGTTGCATGTCACCCTTACAAATTCCCGTTCCCTTTGCTAACGATTATTAAAAACACCTGTTAGAATTCAAGACCGTTTTCCTGTATTATTGTGGGGACAATCTCATTAAAAAATCTCTGAAAATAAATGCGATCACAAGAAGCAAGTTCTAGTAACTATTATTTTGTTTTATGACCCAATTCTAGGAAATCAAGAGAGAATTTCTCGCATTAAAAAGGATTCATAATACTCATAATATTGTTTCATCATCCAGAAACGTGTAGACTAGAAATTCTGGAACATTTCGTCTGATCAGGTTATTTATTTACCTTATACACAAAATTCAGAAATTTTTATTTCTGAATTACTGATTCAGTAAAATAACTATTTATTCGTTCTAGATTAAGATGGAATATAGAAAGCAATGTATGAAATTTGAAGCCCATAATTTAGAGAATAGTTTTTTGCCCATTATATTGCTTTTTCTCAATTTTCAGGAAATATTGTTCTTAAAATCATTATTTTCAATATGTTTTCTGAGAAATCAAAACTTACATATTATTCTTTCCTCGTATTTCATTTTAATACATTTCCCGGAAAAAATAACTAAAATTTGAGAACTAAAATAAAATAAAGTTTGTCGACCAAATATCGACAAAGAGAAATGAAATATTTTTTCGATTTGAAACATGGAAATAAACAAAAAATTCAAAGAGATGAGGTTATTTTATATAATTTTCTCGCTATATTTGAATTTAAGGCACATACTGTAATTCAATGAAATTGTTGCATTGTTTAAATCTGTATAATTATTACTGTTGTATTCATATCATTACGTAATTTTGACTTTTGACGATTGTTGCATTTATCATTTATCAATTATTTATCTGTAAGTTCTTTTTTACTTTGCTGCACAAAGTAAAAGTAAAAGAAAATAAAAATGGATAATAATAAAATGTTAAAGGTTGGTTAATCGAAAAAGGTTTACATCGCACTAGTGCTACGTTACGAACAATTGTAAAATATCGGAATTTTGTGATTGAAATTTTTTTGTGTAATTATGTAATTCCATTTTTTTTATAACGTGGCACCCCTCTTTAGAGATAGTCATAATTTTACAAGATTTTTAAAGATTTACTAGGGTGCTCTGCCCCCTGCTCGCTCCGCTCACCAACCCCTGAAGGAGGCTTCGCCTCCTCCCCGACTCACTTTACTTATTAGCGCAAGCAGAACTCTGCCCGCCTATTCGCTGCTTTCTTTCACTGAAAAGGAATATTAATAGTACATATTACAAGACAAAAGCAGAAAATAATTTTAGAAATCCTCATATTCAATGTCAAATATAAATATATAATATTTATATAAATAAATAAATATATATATATATATATATATATATTAATAGAAAGAAAATCATAATATCTAGACAATTTTGCATTACAGCTTTAGTATATGACCCTTTTTATTTCTTTTTTGCAACCTTAAATCCGGACCACGGTACCCTAGTCGGTAGAACGCCGAACTTGTAATTAGAAGATTGTGTGTTCGGTTCTTGAGCCGACCAAAGACCGTTGTGTACACTAATGGTGGCTGGTGCACGTAAAATATGTCGTGGCCGCAATAGCCTCCGTGTACCCATAAAAATTATACCTCTGGGGGCCACAGAACCTGGGGAGCTATCCCCTTCGTGTAGGACCAAAGCTGTGGTGGCATGTTTCCGGAACATCCGTAGGGATGCGTCCCAGACCGTCGCCGATTATCCATAGCGCAGCAATGGTGCTACGTCAACCACAACCTTCCTAATTATCTACCTACCTACAACCGTGTATTATATTTAATTTTCCCGAGTAAGAAGATTAATTTTTTAAAAGTAGAGAAAAATAAGTTGATATTTATTTTCTTTGTTTTTCACATCCATGGTTTCGGGCCGCGGTACCCTAGTCGGTAAAGCGCTGAGCACGTAATTGGAAGATTGCAATTCGATACTTGAGTCGACCAAAGACCGTCGTGTACACTAATGGTGGCGGTGCACATAAAATTTGTCGTGGTTGCAAAGTCCTTTATGTCCTCATCCCCACTATACCTCAGGGGCTCCCCTCCGTGAAGGTTCAAATTGTGATGACATGTCTCCGGAACATCTCTAGGGGTGCGTCCCAGACCGTCGCCATTTACCCATAGCGCAGTATTGGTGCGACGTTAAATCCAAGCAACCTACCTACCTACGTACAGTAGGTAACAAAAGTGTCCGAACACTAGCAAAAATTCCTATGTAAAAAAAGCACACTTCGTACGGTTTTATTAAATAAATCCTTGTCGAATTCTATTCTTAGTCAGTGTAAGAACATGATTCGATAAGGATTTATTTAACAAAACCGTATGAAGTGTAGTTTTTTTGCATAGGAATTTTTGCTAGTGTTCGGACACTTTTGTTACCGACTGTACAACCATGGATCACATTTTAAATTTCCCTTGTAAAATGACTTCATGACAGAAGAACACCGTCACTGAGAGAAACTTTTTTCAAAATGGCAAATAGAGTACCTTCATAAACTTGTCGTTTTTAGTTAATAACTTCTTCAATTATAATGATAGAAATTTCTAAGCGGCTGAAATGTCTACCTTGGAGTACTCGAAACACATTGATACCTCCCATGAAGCGAAGGACCCTGCCCTCCGTTAGAAGATGCTGTCGCAGACAAAAAAAATTTGACGCCAGTGACAGTAACTTTTTTTTATAATATAGAGATAATGTCCGCGTCTTAGTGAGTGCGTACGCGTGCTTCACATAATGAAAATATGGTTAAGCACAGAGAGTTTAAAATTTAATTTAGATTAGTAACAGCTAATTATATATTTTGTTTTACAGACTTTACATAACCTCCTTTCTATAACTTTCTTCGGTACTCAGCTGTGCTTAGATGTAGAAGTTTGAAATTAAATGTTTGAAAATTATCTAATGTCTTGTTGACTACCTAGATCACTATATAACATCAGTGCAAGTTAGATTGAAACATATTTTATATTTAATTTATTTAAAACGTTCTTTCAAAAGTTCTTTGTTTGTAAAATCATTCTTCTACAAGACTTTTTTTTCCCATGGTACTGCGAGAGATTTGAATAAAAAATGCTCTCTCCAGAACACTTATATAATTTCTGACGTTTTAATCATAAATAAAACTGCACTTTTCTTTATCATGTGAAATACTGTTCTTACAAAAGATTGCTTTAGAAATTTTTCATTATAGGACATTGTTTATCGAATTTTCGTTTTCAGTATCTTAACCCGCCAGGATGTACATCTCGAAATCGAATATGAAGGATATTCAGGATGGTTAAAACTCACCTATAAACAATATCCTACAGCGTAAAAGAGTGAACGAAATGCAACAAAATTTGGTGTATAGACTATACACGAGATGCTCTCACGGAATTGAAAAAAAAAGAAAAAAAAGTTCCAAAATGTCCACCAGAGGGCACTTTTGTCCGGGATAAACATTAAATTTAACATAATAAGCGTCCAAAACGGAATACAGAAACGATATTAACGTTTATTGAGTAGGTTCTGATCACCTTGTGATTGCGATCAAACCACATTAAGTAATACCTGTTTTGCATTAAGCTTCCTCTTCTTTAAAGGTCTCCTCTTAAAAACCTCTTCTTTAAGGTAATTTTGTTCTGGCAAAACGAGTGAAGTTGAAATTGCAAAATATAGAAAAATTCTGTTTTTCTCTGAGACGTTGCGCGGATAGAAACAAAATAGATTATTTATGGGAACTTAATTTATATAAGTTATTTAAGCCATATAAAAAGCATAAAATTCTAAAGCATGTTACCAAAACACTAAAACAAAATTCTAAACTATTGTACAATCAATAAATAGATTTCAAAACTTCTTTACACACCATGTCTTGCTTTTGCCTCCAAGGCAGTAGCACGTGTTCTTTTGCACCGGATGAAATAAGGCTACGTCCTTTAGAAACCGGTTGTACTGGCATAAATTTTATCGTTGTGTAAAGAAGTTTTAAAATCTATTAAAGCATGTTAATTAAATAAAAATTAACTGTCTTAAAAATTTAAAAAACGGCGCGATTTTTGCAAATTTTATTAATTTTAAGTACGATGCGTGAACAGAAGATGGCATCCGATTTAATTTTTTTTATGTTGTTCTTCTTTTTATTACAATAGGTAACTTTTTCTGACTAAAGCATTCCTAAAAATCATTTATATATATATATATATATATATATATATACTCATCCTAGTGTATAACTACATATCCGCTGATATTAATATGAAGATTATGAATATTTACAGGCAGTAAAATATCTCTGTATCGTTTATATTGAAATTTGTAACAGGATTTTACTCATAGAACATATGGAACGTGCTACGAACTTACCACAGATACAGGAGTACTACAAGTTCGAAGAAGATTGTACAAAAAATTAGTCTTTATACAATATTTTGGTAGATAAAATTTATAAAATAAAATGCGTATCAATGTAAACATCAATTTCAGATTATTATAATTGGTCCTAGAAAATATAGTGAATATTAAATTATTTTTAGTATTATATTTCTAAACCAATTTAAAATAATTTCTAAAATTTATATTGCGTGAAATTTAATTATTTTAAGAATTAAAACTGGACATTAATTTCTAAAATTTATTAATTTATTTGAAGAATAAAGTTTAATTCGATTCAATCTGAACGTTAAGAATTTTTTTTTTTTTTTTTTAAATAAATATTATTTTATATATATTTATTTTCTTTGAAGATGTACAATTTTCAGAACAAAGTTATATTCGATTCGATTTTAACTTTAAGAAAATAGTTTCTTTCTTTCTTTCTTTCCTTTCTTTCTTCCTTTCCGTTTTTTTTTTTTTTTTCTTTTATAAATATTATTTTATATATATTTATTTTCTTTGAAGGTGTACATATTTTTATAAAAATAAAAAGTTAAATTCAAAATGCAAAATACAAACTGAAAATAATAGTTATCTAACTATAAAAAGAAAATTAAAAATTAAAAAATCAATGTTTTTAGTGTATTAAAGTCTATCCCATTGTTTATTTAAAAATGAATGTATTAATGTTAATTGAACTTATGCTTTCAGCAATTAATGTTTTTCTGCATACAAATACGAATGTTATTGTTAAAAAATGTAACTGAAATATAACCTGGATTAAATTAAATTATTTCAGAATGATTGCATCTTAATTAAACATAATTGTTCCTTGACGTTTCTTTCTTTCTTTTTCTTTCCGTTTTTCTTTCTTAAGTTTTATAAAACTAGGAATAATGACAATTTTATTTCATACTGTACAACTTTTTCCTCTCATTAAGATTGTTCTATCATTGAGCTCGTTTACATTTATTTGAATGTAATTATTTACCATTTATTTCAAGAGTCATAATAAAACTTTTTTAGTAGTACATGTGACTTTTAACTTTATTTTAAATGTTAATTGTGATATTCATTATGAGGTTAATTAAGATAGTATGTATATAATTATATATATATATGTATATAATTATATATATATATATATATATATATATAATTATATATATATTATTATATATATATATATATATATATATATATATATATATATAATAATAATAATAAAGCTCCAAAACTTTTATGAAAATATGCACAACATTCTTCAACATATTTAATGGAACAATTTCGGATTAATGCAAGTGAAGGTCTAAGAATATATTACATTGGAAATCTTTAATTTCACCAGAAAGCCATCAAAATGTTCAAAAATATTGCAAAAGAGTTACGTTATTCATGTCTATAATTTTCATTCATTTCAAAACTTTCTAAAAATATTTGTCATATTACAGATCAATTTATCATTATCGAGACAATATTGAGGTAGTAGATAATATTAAAGTTTAGAAATATATTTTCAAGCAAAGGAGAGTTAGATTCCTATATAGCAAACTGTACAATGAAATTTTCATTAAGCTGAGATATTTTGAAAATTACTGTCTTATGGTCGTGCAGGACCATAAAAATGCTGTAAAGTAATATTAGTAAATAATATAATTTTTTAATGTATACTAAATATTACAGATATTAAATTACTAAGTACTAGCAGGCTTTGCCTGCTTCATTAGTCATTATATTTAAAATAATTTTAAAAAATATATTAATTAGTAAGTTTAAAATCACTTTATAATTAAAAACTAAAAAAAAAAAAAAAAAAAAAAAAACGTAAAAATCGCTTAGAACCGGCTTGTGGTCTCTGATGCTTTCGGCAGTATCTTTCCCGCCTACTCCATATTAGTTCCGGGTCAGCAGTGCTTGCATTTGGAACCTTAACAAGTTTTTCGGTTTTTTGTGCTAACTGGAAGATAATCGGCGCTTCTATTATTCAATAACTACGTTTTCTGGATAAAAAATTCTCGGACAGATTATCAACGTCACTCTTTGTCAACAGGTGGCAGTACCAGACAACCTTTTCAACTGAAAATTTTTAATTGATAAAAAAAAAAAAATAATAATAATAATAATAATAATAATCAAAAGTTTTAAAATCGTTCTTTGAGGTGCATCAGTAGAGGACAAAACGGATCTCCTTGTGAAATTCTGCAGCTCTGCGATGAGCCGTTTGCCTACAAATGACCAACACACCCTTAAGTTGAATTTTGCTTTCTGTCATTTTCTCGTTATCTTTACGGACTAGAATACTGTGAAGACAATGAATGATTTCCCTTTATCAACTGAGCCCTTGGATGATCACATCGGCTCTTGGAGAATCGAACCTACAAACGACGCATTATTTGCATAAGCAACTGAGCTACGAAAAGTTTATTTACTTTCACGTTTCTATCTCCAGAGTTGATCATTTCAGACGTTTAGAGATTTTAATTACTTTAAAAATAAGTAAATAAACAAATAAATAAACTAATCAAAAATTCGGAAATAGGGCTTTGAGGTTCGTTATGGACCTCCATGCAAAATTCTGTAGTTCTTAGATTGGCTGTTTCCATACAAAGAACAAAAATTCACACACATGCACTTTTTTTTTTACTTTCTCTTACCCATAAGGTAGAGAAAGTATTGTTTTTGGGTCAAATTTTAGAACGCGAGATTTTGTTATATTTACACGTTTTGAGGTCCCCTGAATACGAAAATCATGTTTTTAGCAAATAGTCTGTGTGTCTGTGTGTGTGTCTGTGTGTGTGTGTGTGTGTGTGTGTGTGTGTGTGTGTGTGTGTGTGTGTGTGTGTCTGTCTGTTATCAGCATATCTCAAAAACAAATTATGGCAGAAAGTTCAAACTTGGTATTCTAAATGTGTATCATATAGGGATGCTACAGTAAGATTTTCGTTAAGATCATGCAAATGGTTCGTGTACAGGGACAATCAAGAGAATTCTAATACATTACGTCTATGGGGGAAATTGCAGGAAAGTAGAGTTTAACGTCTATAGACTGCACTAAACCACATGAAACGAATATATATTTTTTGTAATAGAGATAGTTAACTGGGAAAAAAAATTGTGTATGTAGGAGCCTCGCCTACCCCCCTGGGGAGGAAGTCCCCTCCCCCCCCGAGGGGATTAAATTTTCATGATGGGTATCTTTCAAAAGAGCTCGCCAATACCTTTAAAACGAATGGTTGAACCATCTATCTGCGATAATTTAAAGCAAAGTTATCGATTTTTTTTTACTTTTAACGAAAAAAAAAACTTTTTTTTTTTTTTTTTTTTTAAATATTGAGAATAAAATGGACTTTTTTTGGATATTTGGTGTTATACTACTTCTCTAATATAGAAATCGTCTGCATTATCATAAAAGATAATTTTTTTTTAAATAATAATTTTAATAAATTATTTTTTAAAAACAGAATTATTTTTTAATAACCGAATTAAATTCTATATAAATCTAGGTGCAATAATGAAACGGGGGGTTGAGGGGGGCGGTAGCCCCCCTCACACAGAACTAATTATCATATAAAACTCTTCAGAAGCCTAATATGAATTGTTTAATACAGGTTTACATAACAGTACTCGTTATCTTACCTTTTAATATGCAACCTGTATTTATAGTATTAAATTTCAGGGTAAGAGAATGTCGTGTGAGTGACACACCAGATTATTTTCTAATTATTATTATAAGTAGAGATACATTAATATAAGTATGTGTTACTATTACAATTATTAATTTGTTGTTATTTATGCGTTTTACATTGCTGCGTGGAACGCATAAGGTAATACTAGGAGAGTTTTCGCATAATTCAAGAAAATAATAAAAATCTGAATAATAATTTATTGGTAAACTATTCATGAAAGATACTGTCAGTTTTTGTGTGTGTGTTTTTTTTCTATTGTTCCTTTTTGATATGCTATCATTTGACATAACATCGGTGAAAATAAATAAATAAATAAAGCAAAACGAGAAAGGCATTTTGCGCATTCTGCGTTGCAGGATTGGTTTGATTGCGCACACGAGAAGAAGAGACTGTTATAAATAATAAGTACAGTTAAATTCTTAAAACTATCAATTACACTTGAAAGAAATTGTTGTAAATTTTTATAAACAAATATTATTGTGTTAGGAGTGAATATTTAAGCCGAATTATTTAGCCTGGATAATAGGGTGGTTCGAAAAAAACTTTTTTTTAAATTTCAAATCGCTATAGTGCGGAAAAGTTGCCATTGGCATAGACATGAAAAAAGCACTAATTATTATTTTTTTATTAATTTGTCTTCCGGTCGCGCAATGCCATCGAATTAGCAAAAAATTGTGAAAATCCTTAATAATTCAAAATAATTTTTTTAAGCACGCCAGATGGTTTAAACTGCGTTCCTTTCCCATGAATTAACTACTAAAAGTATGTAAAATCAATATATATGCACTTGTTATAAATTTGTTTCATATCTTCCGGTCGCGCAACATAGTACAAAATGAGTGAAATTAGTAGTTTTTTCAAAATTTCAAAGTTTGACTGTTTAGTACATTTTAATCATACGACTTCTAGAAATGCTATAGTTTAATTCTATTACAATAATATATTTAAAATCCAAGCATTGAGATAAACATGGCTATAAGATAGACGTGGCGTACGTGACGAATGCCAGCGATGCGCGCGCAGCGCAGCCAGTCACAGCCATTATCGTTTCCCGCTATTTCCTTTTGTCTGCTTATGCCGCTAGCTCGAATCAGTACTAGATTGTGTTGTACTGAAGTCCTTATTTTTCTGTATACTTTTGCGTTCAATGTTTGTACTTGAATACGACAGTTATTGATACAATGGATGTGCCAAAGAAAGTTGGTATAGGTACAAAACCTAGAAAAGATTTTAAGTTCCCTATTTTTGGTCACCCACGAGACTTGTTATACAACAAGCTTCCTACTCATGAAGATGTCCTTCGCTGCTGCTTTCAACAGAGATTCAATCTAGCTGTGACAATAAACAACAACAGTGTATCTTTTTTAATAGAAGCCTCAACAGTGGCAAAGAAAATTATCGGTTTATATGACAAAGCCTCGATCCCAACTGTTACGGAGTACAGAGTCATCCAGCTAATTAGGTCTTACTACGAATCATACAGTAAACTCAGAAAGTCGTTTCATCGTGACAAAGACAAACCAGCATTCAAACTTAAACTTGACAATTTGAAGAAGAAAGAATGCTCTCTTTTTGATATCGCGGCGTGTAAATGTGTAATTGTTGCTAATGACTGTTCATGTAAGAAATCTTCAGATACATATGTATGCCCTCTAAGTGTGAACTGCATTTGTGAAAGAGAAAAAAATATTCCACCTTTTGAATTAAGGTTTACGTACTTGCACATTTACACGCCACGACATCAAAAAGAGAGCATCCTTTCTCCTTGAAATTGTCAAGTTTAAGTTTGAATGCAAGTTTATCTTTGTCACGATGAAACGACTTTTTGAGTTTACTGTAAGATTCGTAGTAAGAACTAATTAGCTAGATGACTCTGTACTCCGTAACACTTGGGATATAGGCTTTGTCATAAAAGCCGATATTTTTTTTTGCTACTGTTGAGGCTACTCTTGAAAAAGATACACTCTTGTTGCTTATTGTCCCAGCTAGGTTGAATCTCTGTTGAAAGCAGCAGCGAAGGACATTTTCATGAGTAGGAAGCTTGTTGTGCAACAAGTCTCGTGAGCGACCAAAAATAGGGCACTCAAAATCTTTTCTATTTATTGTACCTATACCAACTTTCATTGGTACATCCATTGTATCAATAACTGTCGTATTCAAGTACAAACACTGAACACAAAAGTAGAATACGGACTTAAGCACAACACAATCTAGTACTGACTAGAACTAGCGGCATGAGCAGACTGAAGAAAATAGCGGGAAACGATAATGGCTGCGACTGGCAGCGCTGCGCGCGCATCGCTGGCATTCGTCACGTACGCCACGTCTATCTTATAGCCATATTTATCTACAATGCTTGGATTTTAAATATATTATTGTAATAGAATTAAACTATAGCGTTTCTAGAAGTCGTATGATTAAAATGTACTAAACAGTCAAACTTTGAAATTTTGAAAAAACTACTAATTTACTTATTTTGTACTATGTTGCGCAACCGGAATATATGAAACAAATGTATAACAAGTGCATATATATTGATTTTACATACTTTTAGTAGTTAATTCATGGGATAGGAACGCAATTAAAACCATCTGGCGTGCTTAAAAAAATTATGAAAAATTAAGGTTTTTCACAATTTTTTGCTAACTTCGATGGCATTGCGCGACCGGAAGACAAATTAATAAAAAAATAATAATTAGTGCTTTTTTCATGTCTATACCAATGGCAACTTTTGCGCACTATAGGGATCTGAAATTAAAAAAAAAGTTTTTTTCGAACCACCCTACTGCTAATCCTCACAGTAGGCGAGGATGTTATCACACAGCCACGTAATAACCTTTCAAGTTATTATATAGCACTTCCCAGTCCTGCTTTAATACCAAACACCCTATACGAAAAGAAAAAATGATTTAAAAAAATACTCACCACATGAAATATGTATCCATTGATTTGAAAAAAAAAAAAAGTCTTTTGACACATTGAGATGTACTTTTACAGTAAAGATCTGTAGCTCTAGAAAACAGAAATATGCTGTAGGAATATTACTGAAGCATTCAATTTTTCAACAGATTTCTTTCATAGTGTAGATATTCTTGTGAAAGTGTTATTATAGCTAATTAAATATTTTTAAAAAAAAGCATTTATTTCTCAAATGCAAGAAGGAGTAGATAATTTCATTGTATATAAACTCTTTTTTTAAATATATTTCTTCTTATAACTATATATATATATATTAAATTAATGTCGTGTACATGGTGGTTCGTTAATGTATGCAAGACAAAGTAAAAATAAAACCATTATTTCAATATATAAGAATGTCATGAATGCTAAAAACAGTTTACAAAAAAAAAAGTCTTTTGACACATTTAGATGTAATTTTATAGAAAAGATCTACAGTTTAAGAAAACAGAAATTTTCTGTGGGAATATTATAAAGTATTGTACTTTTTCAGTAGATTTCTTTCACAGTGTAGATGTTCTCGCGAAAGTGTTATTATAGCTAACTAATTATTTTTAAAGAAAAACTATTTATTTCTCAAATACAAGAAAGAGCAGGCAATTTCATTGTATGTAAACATTTTTTTTAATATATTTTTTCTTATAACTGTTTTTTGATAAGTTATATTGGTTCGCTTTGATGTACTCTAGGCAAAGTAAAAATAAGTCAATTATTTAAATACATAAAAATAAGTATAAAAGTTAATAAAGTTTATTAATTCATAACATATGAAAGAGGAATATTTCATATAAAGACATGTAATATGAAATTGAACATATTTCAATAATCAATGCTTTTACATCAAAATTCAAAAAATTTAGCCTGATACATACGTATCAGAATTCCTTCAAAATGCATTTTTAATATATATATATATTAATTAATTATTAGTTAATAAATAAGAGTATCTTATATTAAGCAAAATTAAAATAATAATCATATTAAATTTCTGTTCTCGTTTTTGATAGAAAAATAAAAAGGATTTTTATTCCAAAAACAGAATTTATCAAAAATATATGCAAATTAGATTATGCAAGCAGCTTTTAAAATATTTTCCATTTTTGTTTCTAGGATAAGAGAAGGGAAGTGAAATTTGAATATTTTAAAGGAAATGGTTTTAAAAAACAATTAAGTTTTTTTTTTTTTTTTTTTTTTTTTTTTTATTGATTGAGAAAGGAGATTAAAAGTAAATTTTTTTGTAAAAAATAATATTCTGCTAAACATACCGATGTTGAGAAACATTTCTGTTAATTTAGGTTTTGGATTGATACACGTTTAGAACATTTGCAAAAGAACCATTTAACGTTAAATAATATATATATACACATAATGAGAATTTATTTTGATTCTTAAAATATATGCACTTTTAAAGTTTTTTTTTTTTTTTTTTAAATCTGAAAGCAAGTAAAGTCTTTATTATTATTTTTTCTTTTAACATTTTATTTTGTTTGTAAACGTGTAACTATCAGAAACGAAATTTTATTAATTCGCCTAATTTAATATATATATATATTTTTTTTTCATGAAGTCAATTTTATAATCTCAGTTCTCATGCATTGCTCCACTTTAAACAATTATCTTTGCAGAAATAGTAATATGTTCAGTTAATATTTTACTTGAATTGAAAAATTATATTAATAATAATGGCCACTTCAACTAACAGATAACTAAAATATTATATTTCAGATATTTTCAAGAATACATTTTCATATTTATTAACCATTTGCAAAGTGATTGCAAGAACTTTAAATATATTACTTTAAAGAAAGGAATTTTAATTATTTTGGGTTTATCTGATGGCAGAATAATTCACACTCTGGTCCTAGGTGCCGTTTTCGGGTTCTGGTTTAGACACGAATATGATACCTGTACCCAATTCGGACACCCTAAGGAAAATGTATTTTTTTCACCCCCGTGTACACGTCATAGGACTCCAAAAATGTATGACCACTATTCCTGGACTGTTGACTATCATTATTAAAATTAGCAACCTTGTAATTATTCTGGTTTAATTTAAATGATAAAAACAAAATTTTTTTATAAGTGTCCATGTAAGGAACCACCTGTCCCTATTATGGACATGCATGTCCATATTAGGGGCAGGTGGCTCCTTATCGACCTACTACACAGGGTGTACGGAAGAGCCACTCATCCAAGGGATTTTAGAGGTGAGGGGATAAAAAAAAAATATATCTTAAAGTATTGCGGGGGAGGGGGGGGCACAGTAAATATCTTCAGAACATGCACTTTAGAAGAGAGGGGGGACATTTTTGGTTGTGGCTCTTCGAAGATACAGGAAAGCACCTCAGTTACTACAAAATATTATGAAATAATATTGTTGCTTTTGCTTAGCTTTATTGCATCTGTCTGCAGAACTTACATCTGTTGTCACTCAGTCCTCACAGGATGGAAAAATAAAAACTTCTTCCTCATAGGCGCTAAATCCCACACAGTCCTCATGAACATATCTGCCGCATTTGATGCATGGCCGCATGTCTGCAACAACATCAATACTGCATAATAAGCAGTACCAGCTCTCCTTTGTTGAGGAAGCGATACCACTGGTATCTACAATTTCACCAACAGATACCCTACTGAGAGGAGGCTTCTATTGATTTTTTTTCAAGGGCTTTTTGGAGGATTTTTTATTGGAGGAGGTTTCTTGGAGGATTGTTCAGATGTCATCTTGTTGAACAAGGATTTTACCACTTTGATGCCTTTTGAGTTTATCGCCTGGCGACGTTGTATCTTCTTCCTTCTTACAGTTGGAGTCAATAACACGCTGGTGAAAGAATTTTCCATGGAAAATGATCTCGCAGGTGATGAAAGTGGGTTAATAACAGGAGAAGGTATGTTGTTAACAAGAGCTTCAACATCTGTACTTCCACTCTTATTTCGTAATGTAATGTACTGATACAAAAATACATATAAACATTAATTTATTATGAATTAGCTAAATAAAATAACATTAAACAGAATATTTTACAAATTTGTAAATCTAAAGATTCACTTGCTGTACTTCCAATGTAGACATAAGGTGTCCATATTGAGAATCGGGCGCAGTTTTACTAAATCTTGTAATAAATATACAAAGAAAACATTTTTAAGCGATATATGCAATAGCAATCAAAAATATGTTTTATCAGCTTTCTAAATCACTCCACCTTTTAATATTTAAAGCAATTTTACCATATCTAATAAGAATTTAAAATTACCTGTAATTACGATCAGCACACCACGAAAAAACAAGTTTCCTTCAAAATGGCGAACAGCACGCTTTTTTGCACTTTCCAGGCTAAATTATCTTTTCAACTGGTTTTCTTCACGGACATATAGTGCCATTTCTCGATCAAATTTGTTACTTTTAAAGATATTAGGGGTGTCCATATTGAGAGCACTGTCCATATTGGGTACAAGTACCTTATTTGTAGTTGTTCGGAATATACCTTAAGTCATAAATCCGTTCGAAAAGGTTAAAAAAGAGAGAAGGATCATAGAGCAATAACTTCCAAAACAAAACAAACCTTTATATGTTAAATATAAGAATTTATTTTAATCCTAATTATTCGGCTTATATATAATTTATAAGATTAATATCTGTTTTTTTTTTTTTTTTTTTTTTTTTTTTTTTCCATATATATATATATATATTTATTTATATCACGAATGCCAGAAAATTGTTCAAATCGTATTTTACTATTTTTATTAACAATTGTTTTGTAAACACCTATTTTTGACAATTCGTTTTTCTATCCCTATAAAGTTTACAGCCTTAAAAATACTTTACCACGATTTTTTTTTTTTTTTTTTTTTTTTTTAATATTGACAAACATAGTGTAATTCAATGATTAAAATAGGAAATATGTCATATCTAAGGCGCTTTGGTTGCATTGTGATAACTGAATATTATAAATAAAACTTTGCTTAGGAAAAGTTATTCTTATAATAAAATTGCTTAATGATGATGTATTTGTTTAATTAACAATTAAGAATATTTTATTTATGTTTTTAAAGAACTCGAAAACACTGACAAAAACGATGATATAAAGATGCGCTCTTATGAATATTAGTTTAAATATTATTGATAAGCGAGATGAATCTGCAATGGTCCCGAATTTTCCTCAAATATAGGAATCCTCAAAAATGAGATATTCCTATTATATGGATTTCCTTAAAAAAAAAAAAAAAAAAAAAACTGGATAAATCTGGATATTGTCTAGTATACTTAACTAGGGTATAAAACTGATTGAATACTATAATTAAACCTGCAAAAAAAAAAAAAAAAAAAAAAAAGAATATTTTAGATTATTATTACTATTATTATTATGAATACATATGTAGTCATATTTATTCATATTAATATTATTACTATGAATACAGATGCATTCTTATTCTTATTATTATTATGACTACATATATATATGTATTAACAGTTCATCCTTGATGTAATTCTCGATACAGTTCATGTCCTATATTTCCGTATCTTCTTGCATAAACTCAAGAATTATGTGTTACTTCACGAGGGTAAAAACCTTTTCTTTACTAGTTCGTAGTTGGTGTTGCTTTTAAGTAATTGTAATGTTCCTGTGGTAAATATATATATATCTGTATATATATATAAATTACGTGTCACGATGTTTGTCCGGGGTAAACTCCTAAACTAAGGAACCGATTTTAATGAAATTTTGCACACTGTGTGCAGTTTGGTCCAACTTGAGAGATAGGATAGTTTTTATCTCAATTTATTGTCACAATATTGTTTTATTGCAATTATTTGTTAATTATAGACCTTTATTAAAGTTGCTCCAAAATATCTGTGAGTTCCATTAATTTAATTGTTGCCAAAAAAAAAAAAAAATAAATAAATACGAGTTCATTTTCTTTCGACATAAAAATAAGTACATTTAATCAAACGTGAACGTTAAAAAATTATAAAAAGTTAAATTATGCATCTCACGAAAATTGACGTCATAATCAATTTAAAGATTTTATACACATTGATAAAGTGCTAATGTAGTTCTATCATAGATAGAGTAATATACCCCATGTTATCGTACAAATTTTTGATGCCGAAAAAAAAAAATAAATAAATAAAAGCTTTGGAAACAGCCATTAAGTGGTATTGAAAAAAAAAAAAAAAAAAAAAAAAAAGAAAAGAAAGAAAGAAATATGAATTTGAAACTGTATCTGGAGTCTTCCATTCCCCTTTAGCAAATAAATTATTCATAAATTTTATTTGCTAAAATATTAGTATGTATTCCCGTGTGTATTCACTCGGGGAAAGACGGCCATATTTTGGTAAAAACGTCGTCTTTTCCCAAATGAAAAGGAATAACTTTTTTCTCCCCAATGATCACTCTATTCTATATATGCTGTACTATATCTATGAGTTTTATACGCAAGCGAAGTGTGACTCACTGACCGTCTGTGCAGCCAAGAAAAAGATTTCCTATGTTAATTGCCCACTGGATTTTTTGTAAGAAATTATTAAAAATCGAGGAAATTTATTTCCCGATTTTAATCCTTATATTTGGGTTTAGATATGTATTAGTTATCGCGGGTGTTACATTGAATTATTTTGCTGTCAAATTGACAAAATTTTAATTTTTAATTTCAAAACTCTGTCGCCCTTGGCTTTTATTATTATTATTATTATTATTTGGCGATCAAAAGCGTAACACGAAAATATACATGCCAGATGTATGCATTGTACGAAATGTAATATGTATTATTCATTGTACGTATGTATGACATGTAATATGTATTGTACGAAATATTGTTTCACATTATTCATTACTCTTTTAATATAAGTTGTTAAAATAACCATGATTTTTGAAAGGAATTAAATATTTTCGCCAGATAATTTTCGATATTCATTTTTTTTTTCGCCAAGGATGACAGAAATGAAATCTATTCCGCTGCAAAATATTAGTATCTTACATCAGATATTTTATTTAGACATTTGAAAACAAATTTGACTTCAAACTATGATAGAATATTTATCATTTTCCTTTTAATTAGTATATTATTAGTATATTAAAATTTAAAAGCATGGTATATAAAGTTTTTTTTTTTTTTTTTTTTAAATCTTATAATTATTCTTATCGTAATCCTCAATGTTTCCCATCTTTATTAACTTGAATTTACTATTAAAATTTTAACATACTCAAAAACTTCTCATCACTTCGTTAAAATACACTAAACTTTTCCAAAATCTTTTTCTATTTAAAATGATACATGTATTTACTTTAAATGTCCAATATTTCATAAGATTTCCAATTTTAAAGTTTTAAAATATTTATCAAATTTACTTATTTTTCTGGTTTAGCCTTATTGTTTTCCTTTTTATAACTACAGCCGTTGCCCTCTTTAAAATATTTAAAATGATGAGGTCATTTTATAGTAAAATTATCCATTATAGCATATATTATATTTCACTCCTCCATAAAAATTGATTTTAAAATCGTCTGTTTCTTTTATACTTTTATTTTAATAGAATTTTAATAGAATTTAATTTATATATTAGTCATTTTAGCAATTTTATCCAAAGTAGCATTACAAATAATATATATCACTTCTCCATTAAAATTTATAGGACCCTACAATAAAATTAATTTGTGCTTAATATCAAAACTACGAAAATTTTTATCAATCGCTTCCAAATTTTGACCTAAGTTTCAAATCTCAACCCTGTGGGTTTTTACATCGGCTACAACGTTTTCGTCTTTGTTCTTAAATAATAATTTGACTGTACTAAATAGTTTACAGCCGTATAATTCAACGTATAACTTAGTCACAGCAACGTGTGGCCGGGTCTGCTAGTATATATATAAATAAAAGAAATTTTAGTTTTGATTAGATTGTAAAAAATATAATATTTGTCAAAACATAATATTTAAAAACTATGACTTACGTAATAATGATATATATTCAAAATATAAATAAAGATACATTAATTACGTTTAGCATCATACAGAAATTACCCTTTTTTACAAAACATTTTTTTTTAAACTTCAAGAAATTGAGATAAAAATATCTTACACTTATTTAGAAAATATCTAAAATCATAGTAGATAATCTTAGCCACACTACTGCGTCTGACCGATCTGGTAAAGTAATCCACTAACCGAAACCTGGTTTATAATAGATATAGGAAAACATTGATAGACTATTTTCTAGGTATATGTAATATATAGGAAAAGATTATTTCTGCTTGTCGAATTCCAGACTTTCTGGAAAATTCAATTTTGAAAACAAACATAAAGTTTTACTTAAATATACTATTCTGTCATATAAATTTCAGATATTTTATTCGTCTCTCTCTCTCTCTCTCTGCTTTAGAAAAATATTAAATTTAATTCTAAAGTTAGTCATTTTTTATTGATCATTTCTATAACGATCTTAGACATCATTAAAAAGTATGTTAAATTAATTTATTAGAAAATAAATAAATATTTTTACTATCAGGGTTCTTTTATTTCTTTTCGAATTCTCTACTTTAAAAAAACACTTTGTATTTAAATCTGGCAACACTCATTTTCCTCCAGAAAAGTTTTTTTTTTTTTTTTTTTTTTTTTTTAAGTGCATATGATATACATGTATTTATTACACACAAAACCCATTATTATGAGCCTTATGTCGCCATTCCGCTAATCGCTTGCTTGCTTAGTCGAGTGCGTTTGATTCCCGAATGAGTTCTGGGATTTTGTCCAGTTCTTCCTGTTTTAATCCTACCAAGTGATATATGTCGTCATCTGAACGAAAACTTACAAACGAGCTTCGAGTCAAGCATACAAGTGTGATGTATATGTTAATATATATATATATATATATATATATATATATATTTAAGATTTCATAAAAAAAATTAGCTTTTAAAAGATACATGATAATACCAACACCACAAACGTGGAACCGATTGTAACACAGTAAAAAAGCTAGCACAAAAACTTTACGATTCATTTTTAGTTCCAATTAAAAGACAAAACCAATTTAAATCACTTACACCTACATGAGTAAAAAGGACCATAAAACTTTGACAAAGAAAAATTAATGAAAGTTCTCAATAAATTTATTAAAAATGTGACGGGAAATAATAATTCAACTAAAAAGTGTAAAAAAAAAAAGACCACATGAATGAAGAATTTGATTAATAAATGCTTAAAAATAGAAGTATTAGATAATCAGGGGAACATGTACTTCTTTAAAGCAGAAGGAGCTGCAAAATTTCGTAAAAACTACACAAAATATTTCTAGCAAAAGATATAGCTCATGCTCCTATCTTGCAACAAAACCATTTTGAAAGCGGAATGAAATAAACTATTAAAGCAAACCTACAAGGAATCCAGAAAAAAAAAAATCAAAGATTAAACCACATGTCAAGCCATCACCAACACAGACACAGAGTGTAACAGGTTACCATCATAAGAATGATATTAAAAATAAATTTCAGACAATCTTCGAATAATCGATAAAGTTTCACATTTGAACAATTTCGTTAACAATTAAATTCACTTCGTAATTATAAGTTTAATTTAGTTTTTAAATATTAATTTAATTTTTATTTTTTCTTAATTCAATAAAATTAAATTCTTTCACGGAGAGGAATTTAATTTCTTCAAACATTAATACATATGTGTACTAGCGCCATTTATCGTGAAGCAAGATAACCAATAAACGTTTATGATAAGGTTGTAGGATTAAACAAGCAATTGCTGTTAGATTGTTTTATTTAAGAGATGATGTTTATTCTTTATTTCCTAATTTAAACAAGCAGTTGCTGTTAACTTGTATTATTCAAGAGAAGATGTTTTATTTAAAATACGGTTTGTTTCTTTATGTTTGGAATTTTTTATGAAATTAATTTAGGTTTAAACCTGAAGTGATCTTAATTTTTATTACTAGAATTAAATGTTATGATTTAAATTGTCTCAATTACAAGCAATAATCCCAAAAAGCACACATGTGAGGATAAGCAAATCATAGCTATTTTATTTATTTATTTTATTGTTATTATTATTATTATTGGAATTTTTTTTTCAATTTAAACTTAGGAATCCACCAAAAGCCAAAAAGCATTTAATTAAATCTAACGAGTAATGAGTTCATAATTCACAACATCAAGAAGAAAAAAATAATAATAACGCATCTTGCAAGAGCAAAAATCCTTTTTTTTTTTTTTTTTTTTTTATTTAACTTCAAACCCTCCCAACCAACTAGCCAAACAACACAACCCTTCCTCCTTAGTCAAACATCTGCCCGCCCATCCGCCACATTATTTATTTATTTATTTTATCTTTTGTTAAGTTATACAGATACATTTAATGACATACTATTGAATAAAGACATTTTTTAGAATAATACCATTTTTGTTGCAGCTTTAATGATTTCGCTGATATTTTTGTTTTATACATAGATGAGCAAAGATTACGTCATCGAAAGAGGTGATTGAGAATGATATTTCTGTTAAAAGATATATGAAGACAAGAATGAAAATGTGTAAATAAATTTACATTAAAACAAAAATCTTGTCTTTTGTCATAAAGATCAGTGTAAATTTTCCTTCGTTTAAGTTTAAGTTTTAAATCTAAAAAACTAATGCAGTTGTTATTAAAAAGATT
Source organism: Salticus scenicus (assembly GCA_963930645.1). Classification (NCBI taxonomy): domain Eukaryota; kingdom Metazoa; phylum Arthropoda; class Arachnida; order Araneae; family Salticidae; genus Salticus; species Salticus scenicus. The sequence goes on from OZ005652.1 coordinate 100,172,291, forward strand.
ATGAGGTGAGGTAATTAATTAAGATGATGAGAATATTCTAATTTTAATAAATTAGGAGAATAATTATTGACATAAAAAATTATAAGGTCATCAATGTACCTGTAAAAATATACATTTTCATTGCAAAATCCTTGTTTATAATGGTAAAGATATTTTAGCTAACAGACTCGAGCTACTTCCTCCTTGTGGAATACCGACCTTTTGGATATAAATTTTGTTATTATGTAAAATGGAATTATTGTGAACAATGGAATTTAAAAATGTCTTAAAAGATGCTACAGAAAAGTATTTGGGAAAAGATATTTGACATTTGAATATGTCAAAAAGACTAAAGATGATATGATGAAGATCTGTTAAATTAATGTTATTAAACAGGTCAGCAAAATCATATCTAATAATATCAGTGACATTCGTTTATAGATTGGACTTTAAGTTGATAGCTATTTTTAAGACAATAGAATTTTTTTTTCTAATAAAGCCATAGATTTGTTTGAGAATTTCAAGGAGAATTTTATTAGCATTATTATTGTATGCATTACAACCAACTGTGACAGTTCTAAATTTAATAGAAATTTTGTGAAATTTTGGAATAAGCGCAATATATGGATAATTGAAATTATTAAAAGAAAGTTTTAGTAGTTTATAAAAGCAATGAAATTCTCGGTTATTAATTTTAATGTTATTATTGCAGGATGAAAGTTAGAACTCGAAGATATGGATTTACTGAGAAGAGAAAGATAATAGTGTTTACAGATTATAGCATAACTATTCGGAGATTTGTAAACTTAAGTAATAACATAGTTTTTGTTGCAATATTTTTATAGATTTAAAAAGGTTGATTTTATTGTAATATGTTATTTTTGATCGATGATTAATTGATTCAGTTTTAATTTTTGAAATCAGTAAAAACTTTATTGATTAAAAAACTCAATAGGTTTATTATAAGATATGAAGATTTTATAAATAAACAAATCAATATCATATGATAAGTGTTGTAGAATGTGTGAAATAGTAGTTTTTGATGGGAGTCGATATTTAGTACCATAATCCATAAGTTTCTTTAATATAGGTTCATTAGCAATTTCAAGATTACCAGTTATGATATGTCCATGGTCCCTGTCAACATATTTTACATAGAAAGTATCATCACAATTACACGATACATCAGAAGAAAAATTAGACTTAGAAACTGAATTATAGTTAAAAAGCAAGCGATCACACTGAAAATATAACTGTTTTAATTTCAAACAGAAATGTGTCTGAAATACCAATTTAGACTCATAACTGTCTGAAACACGTATAAAGATACAAATTTTCAGACACCACATACGTCTGAATTTAAGACACATAAAAGTCTTTATAAAAATAGACTAAATTAAGTGTCTGAATAATATTGATATGTCTGAATTTCAGACACATTGCAGTTTTGACACTTGCAAATTAAGACATTTTGCAATTTCGACACCAAGAAATTCGGATATTTTACAGATCAGATACTTGGAATTTCAGACACTTGTATTAACTTAGCAATATTTTTACACGGATTCTATTTTAAGTAATTTAAGTTCCTTTTTGCGTCCGCTTCATTTAATAATATTTTATATGATAAGTGATATTATAAAATATGATATGATATTATAAAATTTAATAATATTTTATATTTAAGCTTTTTAGACCATTTAGCTTTGTGAAACTGAATTTTCAAAAAAGAAATCGAATATTTAAACAAGCAATCTTGAACGGTTTGTACGCGACTTCTGCTTAATTTTTAAATATGATAATTAAAAAAAAAAAAAAAAAAAAATCCGCATGAGTTCCTAAAAATCAGTGTAAAACAACCAATTTTCTCGTTTTCACGTAAATAGTGTGTTTTCCGTTAAATATAAGTTTAAAAAGCGAAAGAGAGAGAGAGAAAAAAAAAAGGGAAAAGGAAACTGTTTTCGAATTATCATAGGCAACACTTTTCGCACATTTATCTGACATATTTCAAAAAGAAAAAATACTAAAAATATACACATAAAATTTAAAATGGAAACATATATTAAGCTTTAGTTATTTGTTGATAACATTATATATATATATATATATATATATATATATATATATATATATACATATATAAAAGTTTGCATATATATCAAAAGATAAATTGGCAGTTTGACGAATACTACATATCTATACTACTAACCAAAGAAGGCTCACTGTCGATGGTTGTAGCTCAGTCGGTTGGTCGCTGGTTTGTGATTCCTCAGGTCGAGTCCAACCTATCGGAGAAGTTCGCTATGAACAGGAATTTTCGCATAAGCGTTTTCTGTATGCTCTAGGAAATTCGATATCCATTTTTTTAATTGATAGTTAAACCACACGTAATCTTATTAATTTACTTTTGTAATTTATTTATGAAAAATGAGGTGAAAGATAGCTGCTTTAAGTCACTTCAAGTGTCTTAAATCCAGTCACATTCATGTCTTAACTTAAGACATCTTACGTGTCTGAAAATAAGGACACTCATTTAAGACACTTATATGTCTGAATTTAAGACACCTGATTTTGCAGTGCAAGTGTAATCGGATATTTAAAAGTGCGAGAAATATGTACATCTTCAGTGGGAAACACGCAAGATTTATCATTAGTAATAGATGAAATATTAATTATATTAAATATTTGATCTGAAAAATTTATAATAAGCTGGGAATTAGATTGGATTTTTTGAGGTTTTTTAGAAATTTTTAAATTGAAGTGTTTTATTCTGTTTAAAAGTATATCACAAAATATATCAGAAAAATGTTGATTATAACTTTGGTTTTTAAAAACATTTATATAATTGGTCAATTACTTTTTTTTTTGCAAGCAAGAACTTTCTAATGGTGAGACAATCAAACTTTGCAATTCAAGGACATTCTTAATAATGAGATTTTTTGATATTAAACATTCATTAGATTGTTTACTTTGTTTTGAACGAGAAGTCTTCTGGTTGACACTATGATTAAAAACAGTGTAAACACGGGAATAATCATGTAGGGGATTTATGTTAGTATAAACCTTGACAATCCTATTAAAATTGTCATGATTCAGACCATAGGGATAAATAGTGTTAAAATATTTCATGTAGTGTGATTGAAAGAAAAGGCGTTCACTTTTTTTTTTTTTTTTTTTTTATATTAACAATATTAATGGTAGATGAGTAGGAATTGTGTACACTAAAATGTTTCAACTCAATAGTGGATTTACTATTTATGACAGTTGAAGATATTTTTTTAGAGTCTCAGCGATGTTGATTGATTTTAATATGTATAGGGTTAGACGTTTCACCAATATATTGCATTTTACACATACTGCAGCTTATTACTTCCATTACCCTACTACCGAAGGTAATGGAAGTATTGTATTCGGTCTAAAAATTCGATATCGGGTTTTCACCTGATTTACACGTTTTAAGGTCCCCTGAGTCCAAAAAAGTGGTTTTTGGCAATTGGTCAGTGTGTATGTATGTGTGTGTGTGTGTATGTATGTGGAGAATCTTCTGGCTATTATAGCTCAGAAACTAATAAAGATAGAGCTACGAAACTTTAGAATTCAAATACGTCTGGCCTACAGATGAAATTTCCAAATTTTGGTGAAAATTGAAAAACCGGAAGTGGGACATCGGAAACCGGAAGTTGGACCGTAAGTCCGTATCTCAAAAACGGCTCTAACGATTTTCTTCAAACTTGCTATATAAACACTCTATTAGATGTCCTTTCGAATGATATAGTTGGTTAGTTCAAGAAAATTGATAGGCGTCCTGTATAAATAGCTCAATTTCAGGCCTCCCAAGGACGTTCCTTTAAAAACGGTTGTACGGATTTTTTTCAAACTGGCCATTTTAACTCAATTTTAAATATGCTTTTGTATGTAATTATTGTTTTCCTGTCAATAATCGAGTTTAACCGGAAATGGGACATCGGAAACCGGAAGTGGGACCGTAAGTCCGTATCTCAAAAACGGCTCTAACGATTTTCTTCAAATTTGCTATATAAACACTCTATCAGATATCCTTTCGAATGATATAGTTGGTTAGTTCATGAAAATTGATAGGCGTCCTGTATAAATAGCTCAATTTCAGGCCTCGCAAAGGCGTTCCTTTAAAAACGGTTGTACGGATTTTTTTCAAACTCGCCATTTTAACTCACTTTTAAATATGCTTTTGTATGTAATTATTGTTTTCCGGTCAATAATTGATTTTTTGTAAACGTTGGTATCTCAAAAACGGCTCTAACGATTTTCTTTTTTGGTCACTTTTATGTTTTCTGATTGCATTATCTCTCAAAAATGCATGTAATACATGTAATAGCGGGTAATGGAAGTCGTGTGGTTGTTTCACACCAGATTTTTTTTATATTATATTATAGACCTGACAAAAAGGAACCAATTTTAAATCATCATAAATTTGGGAATATACCCAAGCAGCACCGAAACGTTCTATGAACGTTCAAAATTGGTTCTGCAAACACGTTCTAAGAACGTTCCCTTTGAACGTGTTATAGACGTCTATCTGTCCATCTTGAAGACGTACAATAGTACGGTTCAGGGAACGTTCAATGAACGTGTAGCTATCACCATCGGTGTAATAGAAGCGTTCAGAAACCGTTCTATGTATACGGTCTCAGAACGTTCTAAACGTTTTTAGAACGTTTTCAAAACGTTATACACACTTTCAGAACGTTCTAGAAAACGTACTGTAAACGTTCTAAAATAGTGTAGATACGTTCTGAAAACGTTCTATACACACGTTCTCACAACGTTATGTAAACAATTTTTGAACGTTCTTGGAACGTGCTAAAAATGTATTTCATGTATAATAAAATGGAAGAACTCGCAACAATTGTTCCGGGACGAAAGAAGACACGACCCTTCGTCAGACGAACATAGTAGGCACGAATGCTGCAAATACAAGAGCTACGTTGCAGTTTTTTTTGCAGCACTCCTCCCTACTTTGTTCGGTTGATGAAGGGTTGTGTCTTTTCTCGACCCGAAACAATTGCTTCGAGTTCTTGAATTTTATAGTGTCTGGTCAAATTTTTGCATTTGTTATTTTATTAATTTATTTTTCTTTTGTTTTTTTCTTTCCTTTCCTTCCTTCCCTCTTTTTTTCCTTCCTATCTTTCCTTTTTTCCTTTTTGTGTAGTTATATGCCCCCTCCTAACTAATTATTATCCCTCCCTAGATTTTGCATCATTATAATTTAACAATAGAATATAACCATATTTGGATATTAATTTTAATAGGTTAAGCAAAAAAACTTAAAAATATTTTTATGTCTAAATTTTGAAACTTACTGCAAACTTTTAGCATTCAAACACAAAATTTTTTTATTAAATTTTAAATTATCAATGAAATCTCAAATTAATGCCCAGATATGTTACATATTCTATTTTTAAACTATAATAATGCACAATCAATGGAAAAAAAAATAAAAATTAGTTAAAAGAAGTGCACAAGTGTAAAAATTAAATCAATAAACTGTTTTCTCGTTTTTCCACATAATTCTTAAACAAATAAACACAGAAGTATAAAATTTAGATAGCATGTTTTTTAAAATACCATGAATCGAATTTTATATAACTTTAGCATAATTAATAATTTTTAAACTAAAAATCATTAAATTTTTCTCAAAAGTAAACTTTGAAAAAATAAAAAATTTCAGCAATTTTAGAAAAGAAAACTTATTGAAAAATGCTCATGAAGATGCATTACAGATAGGTTTAAGATGTTCGTGCATCCATATTTTATTTGTAGATTAAAACCTTATATTTCCTTTTGTAGTCATTTTTTTCTTTCTTCTTTTTTCTTTATTTTTTCGCGTGTTAATATTTTTTTAAAAATTTTACATAGAAACATGAAAATCGGATAAAACGTTCATTATTAAAGTATTTATCGATGTTTTTATTATTCTAGTGATGGTCACAGTTTATACAAATTAGTAATTATTATTATTATTTTTTAATATTATTTTTTTTTTTAAATTCCATTATTAAAGTAAAAGAAAAATGAACACAGAAACTTGTCTATAATGCATCATTAACACAAATTTTCATTAAGTTTTCTTTACTAAAATCGTTGAAAATTTTCATTCTTTCCAAAGCTTACTTTTGAGAAATATTAATAATTATTACTTTAAAATTATTGCTTATGCTAAAGTTATGTAAAATTCGATTAATGGTATGATAACGAACATGCCAGCCAAATTTTATGTCCATGTGTTTATTTGATTAAAAGTTATGCACAAAAGAAGAAAATGGGAAAGCAGGTTTGTTCCTTTAATTTTGAACAGCGGTGTATTTTACATACGTAAAAAAAAAAAAAAAAAAAAAAAAAAAAATATATATATATATATATATATATATTTAAATAGATTCCGTGAAATTTCCTTAATATTTTCATATTTCAAATCATGCGTATGCAAAATTTATTTAAATTATTGATTTTGAGTTAGAAATTTTACATACACCATGCAGTGAAATATAACAGTATAAAATGAGGTAAAACTTTTTTAAAAATAAATAATTAATTAAAAGTTTATTCTGCAAACAAAACAAATAATAAAAAAATATTAATAAAATAAAATAAAATAAAATAAACTTCAAAATTTAATACATTTAGCAATATTAAGAATCACCTTCTTATTTTTTGTCTATGTTTTTTTTTTTTTTTCTTTATTTCTTCTCTTTCTTTCATTTTCTTCCTTTTTGATTTTGTGATTCATTTTATGTACGTGTGCATAATTGCCTTTGTGTTATAAAATTTTACATACATGTCTTCAAATATAATAAAATACAGTATTTTTTTTTTTTTTTTTTTTTTTTTTTTTTGGAAAATTATAATTAAAGAAAAATGAAAAGTTTTAAGATGCTCCTTACTGACTCTTTACTATTTTTCCCTTTGATTTTACATTCATATATTTTAACAATAGAACCTAAACATATTTGGGTAATTAATTTGTGAATTTCTTGTTAAGTTAGAATATATATATATGTTTAAATACTGAAACTTATTGCAAACTTTTGGCATTCAAACATAGAACTATTTTTAAAACTTTAACTTATCAATGAATTCACAAATGAATACCTAGATATGTTATATATTCTATTGATAAAGAGTAATAATGTACAAATGATGGTAGAAAATAAAAATATTTAAGAGAAGTATTAAAAAAAAATTAAATTAATTAATTAATCTATTTTTTTTTTAATCGATTTTGTGAAGTTTTAATTTTAAAGTATTGATTTAAAGTTTAGGAATTTTACTTACACATGCATTGAAATATAACAATATAAAATATAACATTTTTTGAAAATCTTTTAAATATAAAATAAATATATTTTAAAATTTAAAATATTTTAAAAATTTCTAGAGAGCCGGCTGCTAACTATTTTTCCCCTTGATTTTACAATACTACAGTGTAACAATAAAATCTAAACAAGCTTAAGTATATCTAAAATTAAACTGTAATAATACAAAAACATATGGGGGGGGAAATAGTAATAATAATAATAAATAATTAAAAGGTAGTTAGCATGAAAAATTTAAAAAATTAAAGTTTTCAAATTATTATTATTATTATTATTATTATTACTCTTTATTTATTTATTTTTTTTTTTTTATGCTTTTTGAAAACTTTAATTTATTTAATTTTGTTAAATTTCAATGCAGATTTGGGCAAAACTGTGTAAATCCTAGACTAGACATATGAAAATTGTATAGAAAAAACTTAGCTGTGATAGTGTATCCAAATGTCAGGAAGAAATCTTAAACCAAACACAATGAAAATGACGGCAGAAGAAGTTACCGTTATCTATCTTGGACCTTGGAGTCCGTATTCGTGCTTCTGTAGTGATAACTGGCAAACCCAATAAAAATTTCACAGTTTGGCGAATTTTTTCGTTTTTTTTAAGATTCAAGATTCAGCAAAATGTATGTCACTTTTATATTATTAATTAAAAAGGAATTTATTTTAGTTATATTTGTTATTTTTATGAGAAATACAAAACACTTTTTTTTTTTTAAATATTACGTGTTATTGCGTATCTATTTAATAATATTTTACAAAATAATAAAAATTTGATCGTAACTAAAATAATCGCATGCCTGTATATATGAATCAATTACAAAAATTACAGGAAATGTTAAACTAGTGTCTTGTGACTATCACACAATTCTTTTCTTTATTTTCTAATACATTTAATATAGTTTAGATCAAATCACACATTTTACACAGTAAAATTGAAAAACAAAATAAAATAAATAAATAAATAAATATATAATAATAATATTAACCCTTTTTTTTTTAATAAAAAAAATATCGATAACTTTGTTTTTCCTTTTCAATCCAATGTCTTTCCTTTTTAAAAAATCAGTTTCACAATGTTCAACTAAAGAAATCCCTATCGTGTGCATTTATAAGAAATTTTCTCCTCTATTGTAATATTAAAAATTTTGAAAAAATAAATGACAGTGCGACCAGTTGAGCGTAATATGTGTAAAAAAAAAGGGGGGGGGGATAATAATCACTAACTGATATCAAGGGGGAGCTAAATATAAGTTTTCAGGAAATTCTGTTCATTAGTTTCTGACCTAGAGTTGACACAAAATTCTTATCACACATATCCAGACACACAGAGAAACTGGCATTTTCTAAGAAATATCAATTTTTTATTAGAACATCTTAAAAAGGGAAAAATCTATCGAAACGCGAAAGTAAAAAATATTTACGAATCAAACCTTTCCTCCTTTTATTATAGAAGAAAGTAATAAATAAATAAGGAAAAAAAAAATTTTAGCTACTTTTTTTTATTATTTTAGCTTCTAAATTTACAATGAAGATCATTTACAACGTATGATCACTGTTTATTATTATGTTTGTTACTTACACAAGAAAAAAGCACTAGATTTGTGAAAATGTTCAACTTCCGGTTTTTAATAAATATACACGTTTTGTGACTTCTGAGTATGATGGCTTTTTTATCACTTGAAAATGACTGTGAGTTTGTAAATAAAAATATATATGGACGCGTTTTCTCACAAAGCAATTGACGCAAAGTAACATAACATTTGAATGGAATGGGAATTAAATTAGTGCTTATTAGCTTTTAAGATATTATCGTCCATCATGTGGCTCTGATATAATGTGAACCCATTTAAGGAAAGGTTGTATCACAGCTTGTATGATACATAAATGCACTAAAGTTATATATGAGATCAGCATTATGTATATCTCTGCTGATTCAACTTGGGTGCATATCGGTCGACAGGTGCCTCTGCTATGCTGCAATTTAATCTTGCTAACGGGAAGGCAGTATAGCAGTTTCTATGATATTTAAAGCCATCACATTTCGTTTGTGAGATGGCTATTGTAAAGTTAAATAAATTAATTTTCCATATCGTCTATGTTAGGTAGCGCTACTACGTTGAAGTTTTACCCGTTCAGTTAAAATTTTATTTCAACTTCTGTTATTTAAATACACCAAACTTAGTATGTGAAAAATATATTATTAAAATTTATTCTGATTGAATTCGGATATAAATTGGCAAACAAGTTGTGCTGCTATTACTTTTTACGATTTCTAGATGTCTAGATTTCAGCATCTATTGCTGAAAATTACACGAAATTACATATATAAAAAGTTTATTATATGAAAGTAAATTGATTAAAATTCTGTATATGCTAAACGTGAGTAACACTGTTCATATAGAATGATATAAAAGAAAGTTTTGTGATGGTCCCAGCATAACTAATTTTGTATTATAACTGTGTCACTCAACGAAAAAATAGTTATATTTTTATTGATACGAGTATAATACAGAAATTATTTATTTTTTAGTAATGAATTTCGTAATTAACAAAAGAGAAAAATAATTCGGACCTCATAGTTTATAAAAAATTTTCCATCTCTACTTCACTATATTGTTTAATTTAGTGATAAACCCTAAAGATAATGCCTTAAAATATGCTTGATTTCAAATGAAAAAGAAGAAATTTCCCGAAATCTATCTTTAGAGCTTTATATGGAAAATAAAAGTTTAAAATAGGTTATTTTTTAAATAGCTCTTATATCGTATAAAAATGTCGTGCACATTACATGCTGTGTAACAAAAGAGCATAGAAAGAAAAAAATTTCATACTATTGAATATTTACAAGGAGCAATTTCGAATTATATATCATATTTTTTCGAAAAATATTTGTGAGACCCTTTAAAACAATCATTAATATTATTCATAGCATATAATACACGTTTTATTTTGCCAAATCGCAATAAATATGCCAAAATGATATCCATTCCTGCTTCCGCGGCAGATGGCCGCAGATTCTTAACACACGTGGCCTCATAATCTGCTGATTAGGCGAAATGCATTTCATACATTTACATCCGCTTTTGATTCGGAATTTTTATGCTATTTAAAACTAATTTTTTTCTAAACTAGTATATTGCGGCCATTACAAATCTTTGTTTTATGCTTTTCTGTACAAGTACATGATATTTATTAAAATTATTATTTACCAAAATTATTTTTCTATGATGAATACAGACGATTTTCATCTGAAAGAAGTAAAACATTAAGCATACAAAAAAATAAAAAAATAAAAAAATCCATGGTATACAGAAGATATCTTAGGAAATGTGTTTTATAAATAAAAAATGTAAAAATGTTTTAAAGTTTCACAGATTTTTAGGATTCAAGCATTCGTTTTAAAGAGGTGGATGACTTTCTTTGTAAAACACATATGTTGAAATTTTAACCCATAGAAAAAGGCGATGCCCTACACAAATCATCAATAGATTTTTTTTTTTTTTCTAGTTGGCTATTGCTATTACACACACACGCACACACACACACATATATATATATTACATAATTTCAATATCACATTTTTATACTATTTTTAGTTTAGAGCATTTATAAGTAATAGACATTAAGCTATTGCTTTTTCGTTAACGAAATTAAATTGCAACATACCAGCGCCATTTGTCGATCGATATGCTCCCAAATGAAATCAGCAGAGTTTTATATGATATCAATATTCCATATCAAGTGTGTGTATTTATAATCATGTGCATTTATAAGTATATTTATAATAATTTATATCACAAAATCTGAAAAATTGCTTTATGTTGGCGGGATTAAATTTCAGAACAGCAGCGCAAACAGCTGGCCAATATACGCTTCTAAATTAGATCAGTGTAATTTTACATAATATCTTGCTTACATGTTAAGTTTGGTGCATTTATACACCGTAGAATCTGAGATAGAACTTCCCCGATTTACAAAATAGCATCGCCACCTTTCATTCGATAGATCCAAAGACAAATCATCAACAATTTAGGTCAAGATCTAACTAAATATCAAATTTTGTGAAATTCCGTTCATTGGTTTGTGAGATACAGAGTCCACAAAATTTTTACAATACGCACACAAAAAGACGGACACGCAGATTGAAATTTTCTGAAAATGGTCGAATTGTGGATATCTCAATGGATATCTCAATACTGTATAAACTGCTGAAAAACCAGAAGTCAGTAATTTTGAATTATAAAATACATTTTTCTCAGAAGAAAGTAGAAATACTATTTCTTTAACTTAATATACCTCTGCTAAATTTTTATGAAACATATACTATTGAATATCTGAAAAAAAAAGAAAAAAGAAAAAAACGGAGTAATATGTTTTATTAAATTCAAAAAATAAAATTATAAATACAGATATTTAATTTAATTTTTTTTCCTATTACCTCATCACTATTACCCTTCTTTACTAACATGTTAACAAAACGTAAAACTAAAATTAAGGCAACATAAACAGAGAAAAAGGCATTTTGTCATATTCGTTATAACAACACTGAGACAGAACGTGTCACGACGGTGATACACTAGAACGTTTTTCTTAGAACTAGAATTGTACGTTTTATAGATGGTACAAAGCAAACCTTTTCAAAACGTTCTAAATATTACTATTTCTGAACGTCTAATAGAACGTTCTTTTGACACGAAACACCGTGTTTGAACGATTGTAACCGTTATTAGACGTTCACAGAACGTTCCCGTGCTACTTGGGTACACACCACTCATATACCAGCCCGCCCGGTTCCCGCTGTTCAATGTATTTTTCTAGTCAACTTTGTCCCCTTATTACTTCCGGTGTGATTTTTTTTTTTTTTTTTTTCTTTAACACACTTAACATTGTGAGTTTTTTTGCTTTTCTTCCCACGCTATTCCTATGGGGTTTTTATCCTTTTTTCTACATTCTAAAGTGGCGGTGTCATCAATATGCAACTTAAAGTTCCTTTAAAAATAAAGGAAAGTTACAAAGTTTTATAATTTATTCCGGAGCATTCTTAGCCAGGCTTTCTTTTCGCACCAGTATTTTTATAGAACATTTCTCTCAAATATGTGACAACGACTAAATAAGAAGAAAATCATTCTCAAAACTTACTCGTATGAAAAAAAAGGGCGGAAGTAACAATGCTCGCGAATAAATTGCAAAACTTGGTAATTCTGTTAATGTTTTTAATAAATATAATTTAAAAATTCAAATTTAAACATTCCTTTGTGTCATTTTGTTCCGTATTGTGAAATAATCATGTGTTAGGATTTAATATACAACATCTGCATTATATTACCACTTATAATGTAATTTTATCTTTTTATACTATATTCATGAATGAAGATATATCGGATTTCATAAATGCCTATTCAGATCTATAATCATTTCTTTATTTTGTCTTATGCACAATCAAAAGAAAAAAAGCCGCTTTTGACATTTTTTTTTTTTTTTGCAAATCATAGTATAAATATGCAGCGGATTCAGATCGATTAGTAATAACGTCTAGTTCATAATGGTGTACATAGAATTTACGTAGGGATCTACATACTAAAACTACTTAAAACTTAGCCTACATATTATAAAACTTGCAACAGCTTCAAGTTTTCGAATGACAACACGCATTTATAACAATTTTTAGGGATTATTGGATTATATCTATACGGATTTCTTTCAAATTTTCATACAGATAGAAGCTGTCAAATTCTGAAAATGCTAATATTAAACGAATGTGACAGAAATTATTTCATAATTTTGATATTTCATAATTCATGCTAATTCATGATTTTCTTCATTCATACATAATTTAGTTTTGATGAAAAACATATTTTTAGTTATGAAAATTATTAATAAATTCATATTAAAAATATATATATGTATATGAATTACGACCTACATTTTTTTTCAGGAATAGAACAGGCATTATCTAAATCATGGCTTTTCAAATTTATAGCTCATTCCGACGATTATTTTTCGAATTATAGTGATATTTCATTTCTTATTGGCGTTAGGAAGCTTTCCCGTATTATCATTTTTGTCGTCTACAACCTTGCATACATAAGAGTTAAAATAATTACTTTAAGTAAATTTAAATACGCTCGGAATTTTAATTAGCATTATTTTATTTTATTTTATACTTCACTGTTAACAATGGTTTCTCAAAATTGAGCAAAATTGTCTCAAAATAGCTGCGAAACAATATGTACTTAAATTTCAAAACCCATGTACTCATTTTTGAGTATATTAACATGCTCAAAAATGCGGATACTGGGGTTCTTAGTGGTCAACCCCCTTCCTGAGCGTGAGCATGTCAATATACTCAAAAATGAGTACACGGAATTTTCAAATTTAAAGGCATATTGTTTCGGAGCCATTTTGACACAATTCTGCTAGTTTTTGGGAAAACATTTTCAACAGTGTTTAAATTTTTATACTTTTTGTCGTTATTACCTAAGTTAATATAATAACACTTTTCTGAACGAGATCTTGATTTATTTTATTTTAAAGTATGGATGAACCTCTAATACATTTTCGCTTGTAACTCTAGCAAAAACTTATTTAAAGTATGCAAATTATACCTTTTTCCGAATCTCATATATTTGAATATGGAGTAAAAAATGGGTGTTACTATTTGAAAAAATGAAGTTTATGACAATTTAATATGTAGACGACTATCTAAGCAGAATTTGAAAATGGTATTAATATGTAGGTGTTATTACCACCGATCGACCCCAGTCGCATGTTTCTAAGATATCTGTGAAAATTAGTCGAACTGTGATTTTTTTTTTTTTTTTTTTTTTATTGTACATGTTAATGCAATGGTATGCTACTTCAGAGGTTTGACTTTCTACATATTAACTATTATTTCGCACAGGCTGTTCGATCTGTAATACTTATATCATGCTCTTTCTTTTGACGTAACCAACGTGTGACACAAACTTTGCGTGAATGAAAGTTTCTCCTGTTTTCAAAATTCTGAATGAAATAAATGAAACCTTTAAAAGGCAAAATTTACCAAACTTGTATTTCCGAAAATTCAGATGTTTTGAACAAATATAATAGCATATTAATAAAAAAGTTAATTAAGTTCTTGCAGTTTAGATGGAAGAGTATAGAGATTTGCACGTTGATTTTATATAGCTACTATTTCTAATAAAAATGTTCTATATATACACTGTTCATAACTTTTTATATTATTTTTATTGTATACACTGTTCATAACTCTTTGTATTGTTTTTACTTTATACACTCTTTACTCTGTTTTGCATTATTTTTGTACTTTTGTCATCTTTTATGTGTAATTCTTGTCTTATTTTACTATTTTTTTCTCATATGACCATCTGGATAGGTAAACCCATCCAGAAGTTACTTTTTTAGCCTTTGTTTTTCATTCACCACAGTTTGGCGCCGCATGTCCCATTGTGGACCTTGCGCCAATAAAAAGCAACCAACCAATCTAATAAAAATGGTGGATTAAGTTAATTGATAAATTTGTTTTAGATCATAAATATGGGCTAAGGACAACAAACGTTTCATACACATTGCTTCATTTTTTTAAATCAAATTTACATAAAATATTTATCAAACTTACATAAAAAAAATTAATAAATGAATAAATCAATTAATTAATCAATGATTAATCAATGAGCTTAGTTGATATGGATATCTTGAAGCGGGTTATAAGTTTATCAAGTTTTAAAAAAATTGTTTCATAAATATATTTTATACAAATTTGAAATCTTCAAATGTCCGACATTTTGAAACGTATAAGATGGCGGATCAAATTGGCCAACAAACTCTTTCAAGATATTTCTAAGATAAGCGCATTGTTCAATTTTGGTTCGAATTGGTTCAGTTATCGATTGGTTCAGTTAACGATTGGTTCAGTTGTCGATTTATAACAAAATATATCTAAAGGAAAATATATTTTTAAATTATCGTCAAAGAAATGAAACTGATAACAAATGCAAAGAAATATCATGTTTAAATTATTATGTTTATTATTATTATTACTTAAGTGTAAAGGAATATGTTAAATATGATGTTAAACGAACTGTCCCCAAATGTAATCATCACAAGTTTAGGTCAATGTACATAGAATAAAGTAAAAAAGGAAAACAAAATGTAGAATTTTTATAAGAAAACTATAGACTGAAAAATTGCAGAATATTCATCATTTTCGAGATTAATTATTGCAATAGTTATATCTTTTATAACGGAAAATGAAACATGTTTATTATTTTCAGCCATTCGATCTCATTTTTATTTATTTATTTATTTATTTTTCAATTTATCATACATATATATATATATATTAGTTATTCCGCAGATTCAATATTGAAGAGTTTTAAAAAATTTAATCGTTCGCAGGATACGTATACATATCTTTCATTAATATCTTATTTATTGTGTTATTATTATCATCATTATTATTAATTCAAACTACGTCATTTGCTAAATATAAACTTGAATAATTTTTCTTTAATTCATATATACATATACATTTTTCATTTCAGGAATACGTAAAAGATTTCTATTACATTTGAATTATTTTTCTTTACTAGCCACAATTAAGAAAATGCATCATTAAAAATGATGAGGAAATTTCGTTTCTTTTTTTTTTTTTTTTTTTTTTTTTTTTTTTCGTTTTTCTTTCTTTTTATTATTTTTTAAAAATAATACTTCAAATTTTTATTTCTAGGAAAACGTTTTAGTTAAAAGATACATTATCAGATGAAAAATTTTGCAACTTGAGACTTTTATCATATGTTTCCGTTCATTATATCTTTCTTTCCATGTGTAAGAAAATATCATTTTTCTTTCAAAAGACATTTTTCTGTGTAATTCCTGAGAGATATAATTGGTGCATAAACAATCTAAATTTTGCTTCCTCGTTTTTCATGTTACATTTGTTTTTAAAAAAGAAAATTTAAAAATGAGAAATAATTTTTCAAATGCGCAATTATATTTATGCTTTGTCCAATTATGATAAAATCAATATTAAAGTGAGTACGAGTATTGAATATAAAAATAAAATTATCGTTATTATAATTAATTTATAAAAGTAAAAATATATGTAGAAATTATAAATTTTAATGGTTGAATTTAATTTAAATTAATTTTTTATCTGAAACTTAAGAGTAAAAATATCAATGCTTTTTTACTTTCTTCTATATGTAATATAGAGAAAGTATTGGATTCGCGAAAATTTTCGACCTCCGTTTTTTGACGGATCTACACGTTTTGGGATGTCCTGAACACGAATTGATAGTTTTAAAAAAATGTCTGTCTGTGTGTCTGTCTGTTTGTGTCTGTCTGTGTGTCAGTCTGTCTGTGTGTTTGTGGTTCAGTGTTTTCACCGTATCTCACGAACCAATGAATGAAATTCAACCTAACTTGGTATATAGTTGGACCCTGGCGGGGCATTGTGCTGATTAGATTTGGGGATCAATAGCCCATCAGGTGGCGCTGTGATCGCATTTTATGTAAATTTTTAACATGGCAGTATAGGACAAATTTTCGTATTTTTCACCGTATCTCACGAACCAATAAATGAAATTCAACCAAACTTGGTATATAGTTGGAACCTGACGGGGCATGGAGCTGATTAGATATGGGGATCAATCGTCCAGCAGGTGGCGCTGTGATCGCAAAATTTCTTATGTTTCACCATATCTCACGAACCGATGAATGAAATTGAACCAAACTTGGTGTATAGTTGGACCCTGACATGGAAAGGGTCTGATTAGATTTTGGGATCAATCGCACAGCAGATGGCGCTGTTATCGCATTTTATGTAAACTTTTAACATGGCAGCATAGGACAAAATTTCGTATAAATGTACATAATGAGCGTTATTTTAAACTTGTGATTGTAAAATTAATATGAATTATTGATAATAGTAGTAGTTAACTACGAAAAAATTTTTGTGCATGTGGGGGCACCGGTTCCCCCCCTGGGGGGTAAATTTTCAAGATGGGTATCTTTCAAAAGATCTCGTCAATACCTTTAAAACGAATGGTTGAACTATAAATCTGTGACAATTTGAAACAAAGTTATCGATTTTTTTACTTTTAACGAAAAAAAACTTAGAAAAAAAATCGTTTTTTTTTTTTTTTTTTTTTTTTTTTTTTTTTAACGAAACTTAACCAAACTTGGTATTTAGTTGGTCCCCGACATAAACTGGTGCTGATTACATTTGGGGATCAATAGCTCAACAGGTGGCGCTGTGATCGCATTTTTTCTAAACTTTTAACATGGCAGTATAGGACAAAATTTTGTATAAATGGACATAATGAGAGTTATTTTTAACTTGTGACTGTAAAATTAATATGAGTTATTGATAATTGTAATAGTTAACTAGGAAAAAATTTCTGTGTATGTGGGGGCATCGCTTGGGGGGGGGGGGTAAATTTTCAAGATGGGTATCTTTCGAAAGACCTCGTCAATACCTTTAAAACGAATGCTTGAACTATAAATCTGTGACAATTTGAAACAAAGTTATCGATTTTTTTTTTTACTTTTAATAAAAAAAAAAAAAAAAAAGAAAAAAAATCTTTTTTATTTTTATTTATTTATTTATTTATTTATTTTTAATATTGTTACTGGTCGAATATGTATTACTTTTAACAAAAAAAAAAAAAAAAAAAAAAAAAAAAAGAGAAAAAGAAAAAAAAAAAAAAAAACTTAGAAAAAAATCGTATTTTTTTTTTTTTTTTTTTTTTTTTTTTAAATATTGTTACTGATTGAATATGTATATAGGAAAATATAGAAGAAAGTCTTGTGGTGGCCACAACATACTAGTTCTAGTTTTAATTAAAAAAAAAAAAAAAGAAAAAAAGAAAATCTGTTTGATTTTGCATAAACTGGTTCATAGATGCTAATACGCCAGATTATTTTCGAACAATAAATTTTAATAGAACTATTCCTTTAATTTACCATTGAAAATTCTATTATTAGATAAGACGAAGATATTTTTTTGGAAATAGCGGCATGAAAATACCAGATGATTGGTACTTTTAGCTTGGTTTAATCTAGCAAAAATTTTATTGTAAAGTATTCTTATACCTGTGTATATATAAAATATCTCTATTTAGTATTGTAAGCATTTTGTAAAAGTTTAGCATTTTTTTTTTTTTCTAATATCAACTAAAAAACAGTTTACTGTAAACAAAATGATTAAAAGAAAATAGAAAAAAGTATAAGGGAAGCGAACAAAGAAAGCAGGTAATGATGAAAAAAAAGGGAAAATATGAATTTTGATGGTTATTTATTTAATTGTTGTTTATTGTTAATACTATCTTTCTTTTTTTAATATTTGCAAGTTTTACATTCAATTATTAGTTCCCCATCATACTATAGGTATGGGGAACTTAGGTAATCGTGAAAATTTTCGACCTCGGTTTTTTGACTTTTCTACACGTTTTCAGGTGTGAGGAATCCGAAAATGACAAAATTTGTATGGTACCTGTCTGTAGGGTGTCTTTTAGTGTGTTAGTGTGTTAGTGTGTTAGTCTGTTAGTGGGTCAGTCCGTTAGTTTGTTAGTCTGTGTACACGATATCTCAAGAACATGTCAGAATAAGGCAAAATTGAGCATAAACTTCCATTTTGAGGATCATAAATACATTAGACAACTTCGAAATTACATTTATGATATTTGTTTGAACATGATTGAATACAAATATTCTAATAGAAAAATTTCGTAAATTATTCGTAATTTACGATTTTATCAACATAGTGAAATTGTAAATTTTCCATATAAATATGAATTTTGAGGATTATTGCATTGGAAATAGTAGCATGAAAACTAAACAACGGAATTGACCCTGATAAAATAAATTAATAGATTAAAATAAGATAAGTATATCGAAGTGAACGGTGGATAGCCTATTAGGCGGGGATTTCATTCTGTCACTGTATCAAGCTTTGGTCAAATTCATTTCTTTTAACATGATTATAATATGTCTCGCACTAGAAATTTCTGAGACCATAAATATGATGGGGAACTGAGCAGAGTCCACCTATGCCAACTAGTTTTTTAATTCATCTGGTTGGCAAATGTAAAGTAGACTTTAATGAAAAAAAAAAAATGTTTACTGGAAATTTAATGTATTGTGGACAAAAATTGTTTGTCGGTTTGCAGTAAAAATAATTCTTCTTTAAATAAGCAATACTTGAAACATGAGAATAGCAAAAGACACTTAACGTTAAAAACTCTATCTTAGGCTGATTTTTACCAGTTTTTAATACAAAACTGAAAGAGAGAAATAAATCTCAGAACTGCTTAATTACAGATATACATGGAAAAGATATTTTTGTATCAAAATTTTGTTGAAGAAATCGCACTTTTATTCACTCTAAAATTAGAAAACAGTTAGGAAAAATTTTGAGTATCATTATTTTTAGAATATTATGTAAATATAATATAAATAACGCAACTATGAGAATTTAAAGTGTCGAAAGAAACAATTCCTAAAAAAAAAAAAAAAAAAAAAAAAAAAAAAAAAACACGTAAAAAAATACTTGAATGGACGAGAAATTTAAAACATAATAATGTTTACGTCAGCATTTAATTTTCCGTCGAAATAATAAACTTTTATACGCTTGATACTAAATTAAAATATTACAGAAGACTACGAACAGAGTTGCCAATTTTTATAATTTTTTCCGGAGCATTTTTAGCCCCGCCTTTTTTCCATCTCAGTAATTTTTAATAATGATTCTTTTTCCCGTTATTTAATCGCTGTCACATATTGGAGAGAAATATTCTATAAAAATTCTGGTGCGATAAAAAGGGAGGGTCTAATTTATAAAAGTTGGCAACTCTGTGCAAAAAGGAAAACTGTGTTCTAAAAAAAAAAAAAAAAAAAAAAAAGTCATATATATATATATATATATTATGGTAGTAGCTTGCAAAACTTATCGCATCCATCACCAAACTTCGATTCTGAAAGAATCGATAGACTTCCAGGATTATTCAAGCATGATACAAAAGTTATATTTCAGTACAGTTGTATTGCCCCCCCCCCCCCCAAAAAAAAAAAAAAAAAAAAAAAAAAAAAGTAGGAATTTGTAGAATTGAACGCGGTTTGCGAAAAAATCGTTCCTATTAAGTGTTTTTTTTTTTTTTTTTTTTTTTAAGGAAAAAAGTATATTTTAAATTTTCGTCGATAGAGGGCGCTGTATGTGAGCAAATCCCACATTTCCTTGAAAAAACTATATTTATCTGCATGAAAATGTTTACAAGCATATAAGTCCTTTTCTATGTGTCCGGCATAACCAGAAATTGCAGTTTGCAAACAAGTTATAACACCGCTCACTGCAGCATTAGTCGACGGTTCTTACCTGAGGGAAAACATCTTCACCAATAACGCTTTAACCATCAAGACAGCATTGCTAAAACTTCATGTATGCGAAAATAGAAGGCAAATTACGAAAGAAACTGTGTTAATTGTAAAACCATGAAATTTATACGACTCTGATTTGAATATTTCTTATTAGTACAACGCCATCCGTCAATAAAAAAATTAATAAAAATTACCTTTTTGTTTGCCCCCCCCCCCAAAAAAAAAAAAAATAATAATAATAATAATAATAATAATAAAATACATAAATAAATAAATATATCTTGTTTCACTAGTATTACTTTTTCGGAAACCGCGATTAGTTCTACCAATTCCTTTAATTTTCATGAATTTTTAAAAAGTCTACAGACTTATGGAACAGCTGCCATTTTTAAAGTCCTGACCTTTTTTTCGATCTCTATATACCAATTGTACACTAAGGAACCGTTTCGTTAAATTCTCATTAATTGCTATATGAGGAGGTCATGCGTCTAATTTTTATTGTTTATAATTTAAAAAATTGCTTTCAAGTAACTGAAAAAAAAACTATGTTCCAAATACATATTTCGTCTGCTTCATAATGCAGTGAAGATATGTTAAAATAAGTTTTTTGTTTCTTTTATATTTAAAAAAAAAATATTGGATTCGTAATTTTTTTTTTTTTTTTTTTTTTGAATTTTCGCTTTTGACTGTTTCAATAGTTCTTTAATGCATTTTGAACAATTCTGAAAACTATGTCTGTTTGTATTTTTGTCCGCGTGTGTGTGTGGAAAATTTTTTGAGATAGTGCTAGGTTAAAAATCTAATGCACATAATTTCATGAATGTTAATATTCACTTCTACATTGAGATAAAATGCTCGACTTTTGATACAATTATTGACACTGTTGTCCCTTATTTTCATAATTTCAAAGGACAAAACTCGTACAAAGGAACCCAAAGAAGATTATTTTATTTTATTTTATTTTTTAGTAATTGTGAAATTATATATATGTATATATATATATATATAACAGTAACAATCAATAGGATAAAACTTTTTTTTTTTTTTTTTTTTTTTTTTTTTTAACCCTATTCATGGGAAAAAGAAGGGATTTTAGATGCAATTTTCGAATTTATATCCTCCCTCGGAGATGAAAACTTTAAATAAAAATATTTTTTAAACGAATATTTTAAAAAATAACTTCGAAACAAGTGGTTGAAACATATAGCTGTTGATAATGTTAAAAAAATAATAATAATAATAATATTAATATTAATAATAATAAATAAAATGAAAATTAAATTCTTAGAAGAAAATCATCTGCACTCTCATGAAAAAAAAGGTCTAAATCGTGGAAATCTGCGCATAAAAATATAGAAGAAAGTTTTGTGATGACCACTACATATTCGTTTTTCCCAAATTCTTACTGTCATTCGCTACGGTATGTTTGTGAATCTCAACCAATTAAAAAATGCACCTCTATTTTAATATAAATACAATTTTTTTCATTTGTTTCTCCGTGGCTCAGTTGGTAAGAGCGCCATGTTAATCGGGGGACCACCGGATTACTAATCCGGTGATACCCCGTTCGATACTCTGAAGGTCCGGAGTGTTAGTTTTTACGGACAATTAGTAGAAAAGATGTCAATTGATAAAAGAAAATTTATCGTTGACTGCACAGTATTCTAAGAATTTTTTTAAGAAGCCTTTTTCTTACATCTCTTTTTAGAAGTAAAAAAGATATTTTTGTGGACTACAAGCGCCCTCTACTGGGCGGAATATTAACTAGAATGTCAATTAAACAATTAAAAATACATAATAAAAATGATTAGGAAAAACACATAAACATTAACCAAATCAGTAAAATGTTACGTTATAATATAAAATAATAATAATAAACTAAAATAATAATAAAAAGGTGTTTCAAACGAATAATAAAATTGGAGATATTGGCTCTTAATCAGAAAATGAAATCATAAAACTTATTGGCAATAGTGTGGTGGTTTAAGAAATATTTTCTCTTTTCTTAACACTGTTCAAATATTTCCCAATTTTGGTTAATGAACAAAAAAGTTATTTATTTATTTATTTTTTATTTTTTTTGGTAAATTAAATTTTATTCTAACTTCGAAAAGATTTATATGGTACGCTATAATAAGAATTTAGGTTTTTAAAGTTTTTTTTAAATAGATTATTACTTTTATACGCAACTATTTTAAGACTCGGCTTGGTTAGAGCACAGAAGAATTATGCCAACTCAGAGAGTTCTGATCGGACTCTCCCTACCTGGACTAAGACAATTTTAACGGGCTTGATACCTAAGATCAAAGAAGTAATTTCTGGTCTGATCTCTTTATCTCCTATTAAGATTTATTTGTCATTCTCTAAAAAGAGTATAAAAACAAAAATATATAAAAACCATAGTGTTACCAAACACGATCCGTTAGGTTTTAATTAAAGTAGCTACTTTTATGTACTTGAATGCAGTCGTTAAAAGTGTGTATTTTCGGAGAAATGTATATGAGAAATCATTTAAATTTTACAATATTTTATAAAAATTATTCAGACTACTTAAAGAATACATATTAACTATTAAAGAATAATCTTGGAAATAGCTCATTGGGTATTTTCTGTTGCTAAATCATATCTACTCATGAAGATTTGAATTTATATAATTTGCGCTAATAACGTTGCTACTTCTGTAAATGTTTACAAGACAAATGACATCTCAACACAAAATAACAAGTCTAGCATTCATTAGTCATTTGAAATATTACAAATACATATGAAACACTTTTAAATATTCAGGTATTCACAAAAGCTTTAAAGAATTTAAGAATTTTTCTCATTTAAGATTTCTATCCGCTTGGTAGTCAGTTAAAAATTTAGATAACAAGTTTCAGCCGATAGTGGCTGAAAAGCTGGAGGAAAATCAGTGTTAATGATTCATTTGTCAACTCTAATTCATCAATTACGGAAAAGGGTTGTGAGGAAAATTAAATCGTTTTTATGTCAGAATCTTTATTGGGATGAATTGAAATGACAAATAACTCTAAAGGTTGACATATTTGGTCACTTTATTTATTACCTTTCTTTTTTGTCTTCTTCAGATTTACAGCTTTTATAATACTCAAGAAACTTTAAATTTTTCTGGTTTATTCTGGCTTTTTTTTTTTTTTTTTTTTTTAAATATTCAATTATTTATCGATGTTTAGTT
The DNA here is from genome assembly GCA_963930645.1 of Salticus scenicus. NCBI lineage: Eukaryota > Metazoa > Arthropoda > Arachnida > Araneae > Salticidae > Salticus > Salticus scenicus. The sequence continues at coordinate 100,196,191 of OZ005652.1, forward strand.
CATAACAATTGTTAGTAGTATTCAGATGTTAATTGTAATCCAATACTAAATTTTCAGAATTTTAATTACAAAATGATATAATGTTCATTATATTTTATTGTCGTTTTATTCACTGTTTACTTTTGAACGCAATACGATATATCTGAAGCCATGACAAACGTTAGAAATCAATATACATTTTAATTATTAACCATTTCTTTATAAAAGATTCTTTAATTATTTCTATACCTACAGAAAAACATAATCAAGAAGACAAAATGCAAATCAATTTTTCATATAAATGTAAGTCTAAACGTTAAGTAAACCAAGTAGAACATCGGGGCTTTTTCGCATTAATAAAGTGGCATACACGGTCGTTTTAGAAATTGTGTTTCACTAACAATATTAAATTAAGCAACTGGTGTACGATCAATACTTAAACTTAAAAACTTCTTCACAAACAGAAATAATACGGCTTCCTATTGGTTGGTTGTGCTCCTCCCCCTTTGACTTTTGACCTGCATTCAGTGTTGCTTTGCCTCCAAGATGTTTGCAACTTGGCGACACACTTGCAACTTGGAGACACTTGGAGACATAAAGAAGTTCAAACGGTTTAAAAAAATTGTATTCCAACCGTAACTTTAAAATGGTTGAACTTCTTTATTTATATATTGCTGGTTCTATGTAACGCAATTACACCTGATGATGCTATTGTTATAATGGCGAAAAACTTTGTGAAGTTTTTAATAAAAATATTGTATCTAAGTGTTTTAAAGTGGTTTGTTAACTTTTATATAATCTATGATTTCTTGCCCATTATATTTGCTACTTTGATTTTGACAAAACTAATAAAATTTTGAAACGAAATTCGGATTACATTTATTTTTGAATAATTTATTAAAAAAATTTAATTTTAACCCTAGCATTATTTATAGCCTTGTGGAAACTAACCATAGAGTCTCATAGAGTAATTTCTGTAACTACTCTCTATCTTATTAATTAAGTTATTAATTATTTGTAAGCTATATAAATTGGAAATGTGTATCTAACAACTTTATCAACTTTCTTAAGTATTACTAATCTCTGTAGAAAAAAATTGCATGATATGGGAAATGAGAAGATTTAAATTTATCACATTGTTTTTAAATTTATCATGAAATAATGTGTATGATAATCTTAAAAATAAATAACCTTTCAACTTTACGGCGTCTTAAATGTATTCTCTTCCATTGTTAATGGTCTGCTCGGTCATTAAGGCATCATTTCCATTTGTGAAATTCATCGGCTTAGTAATGGATTGATAGAAAATTATCCCAATAGTTTTAAGCGTAACAAAATCTATTCTATATGGGACAAAACTGTTTTCAATTAGTACTTGAAACGACAACCTCTTTTAATTTAATAAAATAAGTTAAAATGTAATCATAAAATATATCTCAATTATAATATTATAAAAGTCGTAGCCTTTTAATATTTATTATATTTATTCTTTGCATTTATTTTTCCTTTTTTTTTTTTTCCCTTGTAAATATTTCCAATAACGAAAACTATATCTTCTTCATTAATATAAATCTTTATTTGTAAAGAAAGAAACACATTTGGTTTTTGTTTTAATTATTTTTCAACATTTAGCCTCCTTTCTTTTTTTTTATTCCTTCCTTCCTTTCTTTTTTTTTTTTTTTTTTTTTTTTTTTTTTTTACATTCTCATACCGATAAACATAACATAAGATGTGTTGTTTCAGGCCACATGTTCAAATTTAAGTGTACGCATTTTGGGGGTTTTGGAACACAGAATTCTAGTTTGGGTCTATTCCCTCTCCCTCTCTCTCTCTTTCTGTGCGTGTTTTTGAGTATATAATGAGCATAACTAGAAAATAAATAACAGCAGAAGCCCAAACTTGATACTCTAAATCAATGTCATATGGGAATGATACACGAGACATTTTATAATAATAAACAATAGTTAATGTACGTGGAACTACAGAAATATTTAAACACATTACGTTTATGGACTATATTAATGTTATTTACATTTTAACATCGTCAAGCAGCTGTCAAACATAAAACAAAACGAAGTTGATGTTGTGATATTTAATCTCAGACATTCTTTTATTAACTTTCATTTTTCTTGTTCCGAACTTTCTTTTTTGTTTTTTACTTCCCGCCAAAAGATTGTTCGGTGCACCTGCCTTATCACGTGACGATGTGTCGCGTCTCTCTACAAGTACATTGTAATTCTTTTTTTTTAATCATGTAATTTTCGTTATTCGGAACTGACGTTCCATTTTCTTATTCTATTTAATCATAATTTTTTCCTTTTGTCTAAGATGAATAAATTAAAGTAAAAAACATCTAGGCTTTCTTTCATTACCTAGCAACGAGTGAATTATCCTAAATATAATAGATCTACATATTATGTAAGAATTTCTCACTCTAATCAAGATTAATTATAGGAAAAGTAGTTGCTGGTCTTTAATACAGAAGTCATATTAAGGAGATTTTTTCTTCACCAATGGAATTTGCAATTACCTGTGAAAACCCAGGTAAGCCAAACTTTATTTAATTATATCACTGTTATTTTAGCAAAGAATTATTAGTAAGAAATATTTGTTATAAATATATTTAAATAACTAATTTGAGGAAACTCCGAACTCATGCACATATTCAGAAAGTATTTTTCTATTAGATTATGCGACTGATATTTTGAATTGAAAATTTAGATTTATTCTTGACAAAAGTTCAAAAGTTTTTTTTCATTGCACATTGGAAGAGATTGCTACATTTAAATAATAAAATAAATAAGAAATGAAAATGTAAGCGAAAATATTTGTTTTTGTTTCTTCAAAACCGAAGTGACACTAAATCGAAAGTATTGAAAAGTGCTTATTTTTATGAAAACTATTTAATTTTATTTTCTTCTTCAAGTACTATTTATCCTAACTGTGTTGATTTAAAATATTAAATGAATATTTACGAATTGAACAAATATTAACAAAACTATTACAAAAATTTTGTTTAAGTATGTCAGCAACGAGAGATATACAAATTGAACCGCTGAACTCTACAAATTATAATGTGTGGAAGTTTCGTATTGAGATGTACTTGCAAAAAGAGGATCTTTTTACAGTCATTACTGACGATCCTCCCAACCCAATAACCGATCAGTGGCGTTCAAAAAATAGAAAGGCCAGAGCCATTATAAATCTACTTATTGATAACGAACAAATCGTGTATGTTATGAATCTAGATACAGCACGAGAGTGCTGGAATGCTCTGCGCCAAGTCCACGAAAGATCATCCCTTACGAGTAAGCTTTTCTTACTTAGGAAACTTTATTCCATAAAATTAATGGAAGGTGGTGATGTAAACCAACATATAGCTGATATATATAAAACACGCGACAGACTCACTGCTATAGGTGAAGTCATAGACGAATCGCACCTAGCTGCATTAATGCTATGCTCACTCCCTCCTTCGTATGACGTTCTCATAACAAGTCTCGAATCGAAAGACGAAGCGCAATTGACACCTGAGTATATACGAAACAAATTAGCTGATGAATATGCCAAAAGGCTTGAAAACAAAACTTATCAAAATTCAGCGTTAAAAGTCCAATACCATAACAAATCGGAGAAATTCTGCAAATACTGTAAGAAAAGTAATCATAATATAGAAGAATGTTATAAGTTAAAAAACAAAAATAATTCTGCTGTTAAAAGTCACAGTAAAAATTTCAACAAAAAACCCAACTTCAGATCCAACATATGCTCTCAGAACAATGAGAAGCCAGATAGCGCTCAAATTGCAGAGGGGAGCAATAAACCAAAAGCTGATAAATTGTATTCTTTTTATGTTGGAGATAAAACTGTAAATTGGGTGGTTGATTCAGGGTCGTCTTCACATATCTGCAATGATAAACTAAAATTTCGCGATCTTAAAAATAACGTTTCTAACGTCACTATCGCGAACGGCACGCAGCTAAAATCTTTGGGTTCCGGTACTGTGGATTTGTATACCGTAAATTCGGAAAACACACAGAACAAAATAACACTTAAAAATGTTCTTTATGTCCCTGAAATAGAAACTAATTTAATTTCTATAAAAAGAGCAACAGAGAATGGCTGTATCGCTGTATTTGATGATAAAACCTGTAAAATTGTAAATCAGGGAAATACATGCATTGAGGGATATGTGAAAAATAACTTATATGAATGTCAATTAAATTATTCTGAAAACAAACACACAGCGAACATTGTAATACAAACTTGTGATAACGAAAATTGCATAAACAAGTGGCATGTGAAACTTGGCCACAGAAATACTAACCACATTAAAGATTTAGTTAACAAGGACATGGCTGTGGGTATAAAATTAAATGATTGCAAACATAATACTGAATGTAAAACATGCATAATGTCAAAATTAACTGATTCACCTTACCCCAAAGCTGCACAATTTAGAGCCTCCGTACCACTCGAACTGGTCCACACAGACTTATGTGGCCCTATGAAAACCCCCACTGTAGGTGGAAAATATTACTTTCTTACATTTATAGACGACTACAGTCGTTATACTATTATATATTTGCTAAGAAATAAGTTTGAGGTATTTTCTAAGTTAAAGGAATATGTGGCTATGACCGCAAACAAATTTGGCCGAAAAGTGCAAGCAATTCGCTCCGATAACGGGGGTGAATACACTAGTATGGAAGTGAATGAATTTTTGAATAAAGAAGGAATTGAGCATCAGTTTACCGTTCCTTACTCTAGTGCTCAGAACGGCGTGGCAGAACGTAAAAATCGTACGCTGACCGAAATGGCTCGCTGTCTGCTTAAAGACAGTAATTTACCGAATTCCTTTTGGGGGGAAGCCGTAAATACTGCAAATTACATACAAAATAGGCTCCCGACCTCATCATGCAACTCAACTCCTTACGAAAAATGGACCGGCCGTAAACCCGATTTATCAAATATAAAAACATTCGGATGTCGCGCATATGCATATGTACATAAAATACATAGGGGAAAACTGGATAGCACCGCTCAAGAAGGAATTTTTGTGGGATATGATAATCGTAGCAAAGGCTACAGAATTTGCACAAATAATAAAAATGTAATAATTAGCAGAACAGTAAAATTTTTGGTGGATGAGAATAGAGAATCCCACAATAATGAAACATCACAAATTAAGAATGAAAATTCAAATGATGAAATTCCGGTGTCCAAATTACCAATATTAGATACTGATATAAATATAGATATAGCGGGCGATAACGATAGTCCGGATGACACGCAAACTCTGCCGCGACGATCACAACGATTAAATAAAGGTGTTCCGCCCGACAGATTTGCATTTGCAGTAAATGACAAAAGAATTGATGAGCCTAAGTGTTTTGATGATATATTAAAAATTCAAAACCCAGCTGAAAAAGAAAATTGGCTGAATGCCACACTCGACGAAATGAATTCACTCAGACAAAACAATACTTGGGAACTTGTTGACGCTCAACCAGGGACCAAAGTAGTAGGGTGTAAGTGGGCGTTCAAGGCCAAATACAATAGCCAAGGACAAGTCGAGAAATATAAAGCCAGGCTTGTTGCCAAGGGTTTTTCTCAAAAATACGGGGTGGACTATGACGAAACTTTTGCACCAGTTGCATCGCATACCACTCTAAGAAGTTTCTTGACCATGTCACTATATAAAAATTTGAATCTAAGGCATGTAGATATAAAAACTGCTTTCCTACATGGAAATTTGCAAGAAGATGTATACATGCATCAACCCGAGGGTTATGTTGTCCAGGGCGAAGAAAATAAAATATGTAAGTTAAAGAAAGCGATATATGGCTTGAAACAAGCCGCTAGAGCGTGGAATTTGAAAATTAATGAAACATTGTGTAAATTAGGATTTAAACAAAGTCAACATGACAAGTGTTTATATATACGTAACAAAGATAACACAGAAACTTACATTCTTGTGTATGTTGATGATCTACTTGTAGCTGGTAAAAATCACGATATTGACATACTAATTAATCAACTTAGGGAAGAATATCCATTAACCGACCTTGGGGAAGCCAAATATTACCTCGGCATAAATATAGAAAGACCTTGTAAAGGGGTAATTACGCTTGATCAAAATAATAAAATACGAGACATTGTAACCAAATTTGGGCTAGATAACGCACGGCCCTCTGACACACCAATGGAACCAGGGTATATAAAATTAACTGATAATGACAATCTCTTACCAAACAACACAATGTACAGACAGGCTATAGGCGCGTTACTTTATATTTCTACAGTATCGCGACCTGATATAAGTGTTGCCGTTGGCATCTTAAGCCGTAGAAACGAAAATCCTAGAGCGAAAGACTGGGAGGCAGTTAAAAGGGTTATTAGATATTTGAAAAATACCCAAGATATTAAATTAAAACTTTGTAACTCTGGTGAACCTGTTCTTAGGGCATATTCGGATTCAGATTGGGCCAATGATCCAAGTGATAGAAAGTCTATATCTGGAAATTTATTTAAGATTGGAAAAAATCCAATATTTTGGACTTCGAAGAAACAGTCCTGTGTGTCCATGTCTTCAGCAGAGGCTGAGTACGTCGCAGCTGCGAGTGCTGCACTTGAAATACAGTGGCTCAACAAACTACTGGATGATTTAAATTTGCCGCAAGAATGTCCTATAGTGTTGTACCAGGACAACCAATCTACCATCAAGATTGCTGAAAATGAAAAATTCCAGTCCAAAACAAAACACTTACAGCTGAGATATCATCTTCTGCGAAACTTAATACAAGAAGGCCTAATAAAGCTTCAATACAAACCTACCAAAGAAATGAGCGCCGATACCCTCACAAAAGCTCTACCAAAAACTGATTTTAATAGACATAGAAATGCATTAATGAACAATTGAAAAATTTCTGAGCTTAAGAGGGGGTGTTGTGATATTTAATCTCAGACATTCTTTTATTAACTTTCATTTTTCTTGTTCCGAACTTTCTTTTTTGTTTTTTACTTCCCGCCAAAAGATTGTTCGGTGCACCTGCCTTATCACGTGACGATGTGTCGCGTCTCTCTACAAGTACATTGTAATTCTTTTTTTTTAATCATGTAATTTTCGTTATTCGGAACTGACGTTCCATTTTCTTATTCTATTTAATCATAATTTTTTCCTTTTGTCTAAGATGAATAAATTAAAGTAAAAAACATCTAGGCTTTCTTTCATTACCTAGCAACGAGTGAATTATCCTAAATATAATAGATCTACATATTATGTAAGAATTTCTCACTCTAATCAAGATTAATTATAGGAAAAGTAGTTGCTGGTCTTTAATACAGAAGTCATATTAAGGAGATTTTTTCTTCACCAATGGAATTTGCAATTACCTGTGAAAACCCAGGTAAGCCAAACTTTATTTAATTATATCACTGTTATTTTAGCAAAGAATTATTAGTAAGAAATATTTGTTATAAATATATTTAAATAACTAATTTGAGGAAACTCCGAACTCATGCACATATTCAGAAAGTATTTTTCTATTAGTTGACACCTATTCTATTGTGTACAAAAAATCAGTTTCTATATGTGTACAAAAGTTCTATATGTGTACAAGATTCACACTAAATTTTACAAGGTTCACACTAAATAATTTTGATAAATTAATATTTTGTTTGGTAGTGGCATGAAGTGCATTCAGAATTATGTTATTTTTTTTTTCTGTGTCACCTTTAAGAACAATATTTAGTGCTTTTACAATTTTTAGTTAATAATCGGGGCTATCTAAAATTAGTAGGAGAAGTTTCATAGAGTGGTATGGCAATAATTCTCTGTCAATTCGAAAATTTTTAAAATTTTATTGTAGCTTTTAAAACTTTCATGAATGTATCTATACTGTTTAATCGGGGGTAGAACGAGCTACAGCCTCCTTTCAGACTAAATACATGCTAATTAAATTTATTTCTTAAAAAAAAAAAATGCTTTTGTTTTAAATATTTTTGAAGTTTTATATAGGGCAACTCTAGGAGAGATGGTCAGTTTAAATATTTCCTAAACTTGATCGTGGTTGAAAGCATAAACTTTGTTCACAGGAAATAGTTCAATGAATTCATTCATTGCGACATGCATCTGCGTTTTTGATTACAAGAAAGTAAGTGAAATTTTAATGTTTATTGAATTTAGCTGTTGACTATTTTTGTTGAGTTAGGTATCTGAATGTTTTACAATAACCGCGTTACATTTTGTTTCGCTATACTGACTTTTAAAGCACATACATAATCCAGTCTTTACTTTTAAGCCTAAAACAAGAACATATAATGCCAGAAGGGTGCTTCAAATGGGGGGAATATATGTTCTTCAATTTTAAATGAAAACTTCAAAACTTCATACTTTAAAACTCCAAACTTTCCACTTTAAAACTTCATACATCTCATGATGTACCATCATCAACACGAGTTCTTTATGATATTGCATAAGTTCCTTATGTAACCATTACAAAAACAGTTATAAAGCATATCAATAGTATGTATGGGACGTTTCATGGTAAAAGAAAACTATGTTTTCACATCACCAGAAAATATTGAAAAATGCCGGAAACTTTCATCCCAGAGTTATACAAAGTTGATAAAAAAACTTAAAATTGTAGAAAAGTCTAAAAGAAATGCAAGGGAAAACGAAAACATGACACGAGGAAATGCATCTGAAATGATGAGATTCTAAAAATTCCGAAAGAATAGAATTTTATGGGGATCACTGCATTGGTTGGGAAAAATAATATACAATACCACAACGAAAACGAATGACTGGATATAACTGTTGATGGATTTACACATTTTAAGATGTTTTGAACATGATTAGATAATTTTTAGGAATCATCCGTATGTCTATCTATTTTTGTGTTACCAAAATTGTATGTGATTGTTATATCATGAAGCAATTGACAGAATTATATATAAATTTATATTTGGTTGGATCCTGATTTAAATTAGTGATAATCGGCTTTTAGGATATATCACACAACAGGTGATACTGCTATACTGCAATTTTGTCCAGTAATTTAAGACTATATCTCAAATTTTATAGCGTGAAATTAAACAGAATTTTATATTTATAACGGCCGTGATGAATACATATTTATTACAAAGACAGATAGCTCCATGGTAAGCTAATTGCGACTACAGTGACCTTATAGACAATGCATTAAAGCTCCTCGATCTTTCCGGGACTTGTTATTGGTCGTTACAATATTATTCATAGCATATCTCTTTTCTTTTGACATCACTTGAGATTTACTGTTGTTTAGAAATTTGAATATCAAGTGATTTTTTTTTCAAAAGCGACTACTAAATATTAACCATGCACATTTTGAAAATATGCATCTATCAAAAATATGTTTAAATTTTAATACTTTTTGTCTTACTATAATTTAACACATTAAATGGTAAAAGTGCAATGTATAGCTGCTGTGAATAATGTAGATCGTTTTGTGATAGCCATAGATCATTAGCCTTAGAAGCTGTTGATTGCATTTTAAAAATACTTGTATATAATCAAAATAATTGATTAATTAATCATTTGGAGAATATATACACTGAAATTGCGAGTACATAAAGAATCACGATAATATGTCGTGCTACTTATTTCCATGGAAAATATATATATGATATTTGTAACCACAAAAAAAAACAAAAAATCAATATTTTACATTTCAAATTTTATTGTGAAGGAATCAGTAAGATGATCTTAAAAATAAACAGACTTCCAACATTTCAATATCTTAAGCGTATTCTCAGAATATGGAAGTTTGCTTCTGCTTTGGTTGTTAATGGTCTGTTAGATCATTAAGTCATCATTTCCATTTGCGTAGTTCTTCTGCCATATGATCGATTGATAAAAAATTATACCGAACGCATTATGCATAATACTATGAATACTGTGCCGGACAAAAATCCCTCGGTCAATAGTTTGAAAAGATAAATCTCCTTTAGTTTAATAATTTATCGATATTATGATAAATTTATCCGAGGTTTAATACTATAAAAAACATAGTTTCTTAATTATAGCTTTTTATAACTTTATTATTATTATTTTCTTGCTTTCTATTAATATTAATAAAATATAAATCTCATTCAAACTTATTTGTGACAAATAAATCAAATTTTTGTTTTTTCTTAAACATATAAATGATAGAGAAAAATATTGTTTTAGGGTCAAGTTTTCTAAATACAGTTTTTTGTTATATTAACACGTTTTGAGGTCCCTGGAGCTGAAAATCAGGGTTTTAGGGAATGTTCTGTGCATTTGTCTGTATGGTGTCTTTTATCAAAGTATATATAAAAAACATATAGTGATAGGACGTCTGATCTCAATATTCTAAATTTGTGTCATATAGAAATGCTATACTCAACATTTCGTTAAGTTCAAGCAAATGGTTCGTGTGCAGGGGCACACAATTTAATTGAAATATGTTACGTTTATGGCTGACATTTTTGTAAGGGTAATTTAAAAATTGTAAACTAAACTAAAAAATAAAAAGAACATATCTACTCTATATACATATAAGCATTTTCTGTACAAAATATGATTTGAAAGTCGTTCATCATTCATTTACAGGGTTACCAAAAAAAAAATTAATATAGTGGGACTACACCTGGAAATTAATGTAACTGCATTTCACTTTTTACTTTGTGTTATTAATATAGGACTATATTTAAGTACACAATGCTGTGTGTATATAATTTATAAAACGAATGCAAATATGCCAATTATTAAGCGAAAACATACTGTTTTATTGAGTGTAATTGGTGTAATTGCTTTACTTTATTTTACCATTTGTAAGAAAACTGCATAGCATTGAAAAATAATTCCTCATACCCATATGATAAATAAATAATCTTTTAAGTAAAATTTTTAGCTTGTTTTTTGTATAATTACTTAATTGAATGTTCCCTAAATACTAGACTCGTGTTTTAATCTGTTGATATTTGTGTATGTTAGTTAGCATCGTAACTTAAAAATTGCAGTAATTAAATTATTGCAGTATCGTAACTTAAATCTTATAATGAAACATTCAAAAGGTGTCATCTTCAAAAAGTATTGAAAAAAATATATGTGATTCTACTCTTCATAAAACACCAGAAAATGAAAAAATTATCGGCTGAAATTAATTACAGCGACCACAAAATATTATCAAAATTAAGCATATTTGGCGATTTAGCGCTGTTAGGCGATACGTTTGCTAGCAACGAGATTGCCGTGTACGAACAGAACCGTGTTTTGCTTTTCCGCCAAGTACTGAAAATCAATCGCCTAGCAGTGTGAAATCGCCAAATATGCTTAATTTTGTTAATTTTTTGTGGTCGCTGCAATTAATTTCAGCCGATATTTTTTTCATTTTCTGGTGTTTTATGAAGAGTAGAATCACATATGTTTTTTTCAATACTTTTTGAAGATGACACCTTTTGAATGTTTCCTTGTTAGAAAAATTATTGCAGCCAAACCAAATGTTGTATTATGAAGTATATATGAGTTGCTACTTGAAAATTTCGATCAAGGTTTATAATATTTCAGTCGTTCTCCGGCTAAAGGTTGTCTGAAACATTTGGAATAATCTTTTAAATTTAATAAAAGCCTTGAATTTTGTATAAATGATTATATTCAAACGGGAGAATTGTAGGAGGCGATACACCCATCATACAGAAATTATATATCAAATAAAACTGTTCCTAAACATAATTTGAATTATTTTTATCATAGATCCATATACAGTGCTTACTCTCAAGGTTGCTGTGTACCCGCCATCTTAAATTTTCAAAGTTCCATGTTAACGTATGGGGGAATTTTGTTGCAGGCCTACAAAAATGAAGTTGAAAAAAATTTATTTGACGATTTCAGCTGATCTTTGTGTTTTTTGATATGCTGAAACCGAAAATGCAGCCCAATTTTCTCTATCACGTATAGATTTTCGTTAATACAGAGTGTTTACCTACCCAATTTCTTACATATACCATCATAACAATAGATTGGTTGGTTGGTTGGTTGGTATGGTTTTAAGTGGCACTAGTGCTTCACAATTACAACTATAGGCATCTATGATTAATTAATCATGGAAACATACTATAAAACTTACCATATAATTATATTGGTGGAAGAGAAATGAAAAACATTGTATAGACAGGCACCCTGTGTTGACAAAAACGTGTACGTAATAGAGAAAACTGGCTTTATTTTTGGTTTCAGCACACCAAAAACATAAATATCAGCCAAAATTATAACATAAAAATTTTACATGTTGGCCTGTGTAATTAATACAAAAATGCTTAAACATGAATAAAAGTTGTATGACATTAAACAAAAGAAATTGCACTTCTCGGTAGAGCTTTTGTTTTTTGATTTTCCTCACTGAAATAAAGTTATCGATGTTTAAAGTAAGACTTATGCGAATTCTGTCAGAACGAATTTAATTTAAATTTATTAAAAATCTTTTCTTTAAAAAAAAAATAAAACTGTAGGAAGGTGTGAAAAATTATCCTCTACAACACTAACAAATATTTTGCAAAACTATTGATTTTTGTATTAGTTGTTTAAGGACAAACTTTCTCCGTAGGTTAATGTGAAACTTTGAATATTCAAGATGGTGAGTACACAGCAACCTTAATTTGCAACCTGTTTTTATAGTATTGAAATGCATACTAAAAGGAGGTCGTGTGAGTGCTACGCCAATGTTTTTTTTTTTTTTTTTGTTTTTTTTTGTTTTTGTTTTGTTTGTTTGTTTGTTTCATCCTATTTACAGTATCTAAGACTCATTTTTTATTTTCTGTTACCCATATATATATAGTAGAGAAAGTATTGTTTTTGATTCAAATTTTCGAAATTGTGTTTTTGACATTTTTTGAGGTCTGCTTAATCCGAAAATCTGGTGTTTAGCGGTGTGTCTGTGTATCTATTATCAGTATATCTCAAGAACAAATAGTAGCAGGAAGTCCAAATACGGTATTCTAAATCTGTATTTTATAGGGATGCTACATTAAATTTTTTTTTAAGATCAAATATTTGGTACTTGTACAGAGACGCCTAAGAGAATTCGTATACATTGCGTGTGTGGCCGAAACATTTGGTTGGTACAATTTATCATCTGTTGGCTGTAATAAACAAAATAAAGTGAACACCCACACACACATATACATATATATATATATATATATATATATATATTAATGCACAAAAGCATGTTTCGAGTGAAATATAGTACGAAAATCATTTATCATTCGTTTACAGGGCTGTCCAAAAGAACTAGAATAAATTGGAATTATACTTGCAAATTGCTGGAGGTGCATTTCAGGTCATGTTGTGTATAATTAATATAGGACTATATTTAAGTATGCAATGTGGTGTGAACATAATTTATTGAAGACATACGGGGTTACCACTAATTAAGCGAAACCATTCTATCTTATTAAATGTGATTTGTTGAAGTGCGGTACTGTGCTTTACCATATCCAGAAAAACAGCTTAGAAATTATAATTATTTCTTCATACACATATGTTAAACGTCGTCTTTTTAAAATTAAATATTCAGTGCTTGTTTTTGGTACAATTATGTTTTAGTCTAATTCTTAAGGTTTGATCTTTGCGTACATTTGTTACAAGTGATAACAAAGGTTGTATTTTGAAGTCATGTAAGGTTGCTACTTGAAAATGTGATAAAAACTGATGAGGTTAAAAAATTTATGTGGGTGAAAACTAGCTACATAATTTGGAATAAACTTTTAAATTTAACAACAGCCTTGAATTCTGTATAAATGGTGATGTAATCAAACGAGGAGGGTGGTAGCCTCCTCACACAGAATTCTTTCTCTGTAAAACTATTCCTGAATTATTTTTAATGGTGGTTTTTAAACGATACTTGTTTTCTAATCCGCGAATCTGCAATCTGTCTGTATAATAATGAAATGCTGGATAAAAGGAAGTCGAGTGAGTACCACACCAGATAAGTTTTAAACAGAAAACAAAATTTTGCTTTTTAATTATTTCTTTTTTGTATTATCTCTGGATTTATTGGTATTATTTTGGAAACACTTTCATAATCGTTCCATAATTATTTAATTAACAATTTGTAGCATAATTAAGTTAAAAATGTCCATTTATCCATTGATTAGATATTGTTAAGAGTTTCCGATCTGTAAGGAAAAATTATTTATGAAAACACTGAGGGAGAAAAATTGAAATCAAAATTATTATTTAAAATTTATTTTTTCTATTATAATCTCAAAAATATTCAAGACATCCGTCTTTTCCATATCTTAAATTTATCCTTATATAATGATACTTAGTTTCATTCGTCGATGTTAATGTTCTGTGCGATCATTAAATCGACATTTCTATTTGCATAATTCCTCTGCCTGATGACAGATTGATAAAGAAAACTATCCCAAGAGCATTATACATTATATCATCTGTCCTATGTGTTACTAAAATTTCTCGGTTAATCGTTTGATGCGATTAATTTATTTTAATTAGAGGAAATATGTTGTTATCATAATTATGTTAAAAATATATCCAAATTTTAATATTAAAGAAAACGTAGCCCCTTAGTGATGGATTGCTTAACCAGTTAGATAATTTTTTTTTTTTTTTTTTTTTTTTTGTAGGTCCTTAATTAATAAGTGATCCCTGTAGCAGAATATTTTCTGTCAATCTGTGACAGCTTTTTAAGTATTAGAAAGTAATCTGCAGCATAATTTCACAATAAGCTACAAAAAAAAATTACCATATTCAGTAAGCGTATTTTTATCACAAGTGTGTAATTATTTAATGATATTAACCTGTTAGATATATCAAAGCATTGATGTTAAAAAGTTTTTAATAACATATACCTAGTAAAGAGTTGGAATTAACCATTATTCTTCTTATCACATAAGATAAAACATGTTTGTCCATGGTTTTGTTTGTACTGACTCAAGTAAAAATAATTTGTGGTAAGAGAATCTGAACACTGAAATTAATGCAGCTTTCTAAAATTATCTGGTTACTGTGTAACCAGGTGAAGGGTCATTAAGAAGTATAAACTTTCTTTTATCAACAATTATAATTTGTTTATCATGGACATATGCAGAGCCCGATTAAAGCCTGCTGAGGCCCAAGGCTCAAGACAATTTTGATGCCCCTCCCCCCCAAACTAATTAAAGCATTTTTTTTTTTTTTTTTTTTCCAAAAAGTTAAAAAAATAAAAAGGTTAAGAAAATGTAACTGGATACCAACTTGAAGTTTAGATTCAGTGGGTTCAGCGTTGCATTAGAGATAGTCAGTACGAAAATGGTGAAGATTTGGGATCTACCCTATGTGAGTTCCGTAGACGTGCCATACAACTTTGATTCTCCGTGGATGGAAATGGATTTTAATTAAAAATTGTTATCATTGGATAACTTTCTGTTAATTTTCCAAAGGAAATCTTTGCCAAGAAAAGCACTTTAATATTATTTTGTTGCCCCTAAATAGAGGTGCCCTAGGCCAAGGCCTAGTCGGCCTGTGCGATAATCAGGCCCTGGCTATATGTACATCTTGACTGCATTTTGCTCACCTTCTCAATGCCCGATCCCCAATTTTTACAGGAATCTCTTATACTGGAATTGAAACTCTGTGTTTAAGTAACATAATAAGTAGAGGTATTTTCTTTGCCAGCTCACTAGCAGACTTTTTGTAAAAAAGCTTTATTTCACATGTGATTCTTTCAGGTCTAACTTCTTCCTCTATAGAGCTAGCGATCCATTTACAAAAATACTGGTACTCAAACAAAAATGTGTCAAGATCATCCAATTTTGAAATTGATAGAAAATCTTGAATGGCTAAAAACTAATGATCTGTTAGTAAAAGCAAGTAATGAAATATAAAATTAGAAAAACTTATATAAAATTATATTTACAAATTCATTGTGAGTAATATGATTTCTAAACTAAACAATCTTCCAATTTGTTAACATCTTAAATCTATTCTGAATCTACGGATGTTTGTTTCTTTTTTCCGTTTTTAATAGTCTGTTTGATCATTAAGTTGCCATTTCTATTTGAATAACTCATCTGTTTGTTGACTAATAGATTGAAAAATATACCAAAGGTATTATATATAATATTTTCTGCGTTATGTGAGACAAAATTCCGTCAATTAATAGGTCGAAAAGATACATATTTTTTTTAATACAAAAAGAAAAAAAGAAAAGAAAAAGAAAAGAAAAGACTTATTATCCAGAAATATATTTATTCCACTTTTATATATGCTGTTAATAATTATGAATGAGTAATAAAATATAAACTTTCAGCATATCACAAAATTTTAAAAAACTTTATTCCGACGTTTCGGTTAAAACACATCTTTAACCATCTTCAGGGGGAAATGATGTTTAAAAACTATAAACATAGATAATTTAAGCCATTCTATGATACAATAAATACAATTCTCAAAGAAATTAAAAGGTGATTAAAATAATTATAAAAATACACTATATACATTTTAAAAAGGAGCTAAAAACACTTAAATAAATCTTAATCATGACTATTGCAAGAAGAATAAAACACTTAAATAAAAACGGAGCCAAAGTATCACACTGCGGGGTTGCCAGAACAAACAATAGCAGGGTTACCATAAATTATTTTAAGTTTAAGAAATGAAGCCAAATTGAGGAGGGGGGGGGGGGGGTATGGATAATGAATCATTACAAATTTCGGATTTCCTTTTAATAATTTCAAAAGGTTCATAGAGAAGAGCTTGATATCTATTGTAAGAACTATAAATTATCCTGGCATTTTCAAAATCAGGTTCTATGGGATTAGTATTATAAGTACGTGAAAAAGCTGTGGAGGATCTGTTATATTTTAAATCTGCTATATGTTCCGTCATTCTATCACTAAAAGGTCTATTGGTCATTCCTATATAATAGTTAGTTTTATTATCAATTTTATATGGTATTTCATAAACACCTGATTTGAATTTGGAAGGAGGGGGATCTAATTTTTTAGAAATTAATGAATTTAATTTTAGGGGAGCTTTAGCAATAAGATGAACTTTGTTATTAAATAATTTAGAAAATCCTTCATGTAGACCAGGCCAATATTGAATTTTCTTATATTTATTAGATGATTTATTACAATTAGAAAATGAAGAAGGGGAAGGAGGGGACATAATTTTATAAATTAATTTATTTATAGTTTTGATTTTATAGCCGTAATTCAAAGTCAAATTATAAATAAAATCGATTTCATTGTCTAAGGCTTCAAGAGTAGAACAATGACTAAAGGCACGTTTAATCAAAAATCTAAAATTAGCAATTTTATATGACCTGGGTATAGGAGAATTACTATGAAAAGTATATGGAACTATATTGGGCATTCTATAAACAGAAGTTTCAACATATTGATTAAAACGTTTAATTTTAATATCTAAAAAGGTTAATTCTTTTTCATTATTTTCAGTTTCTAAAGTAAATTTAAGGTTGGTTTTTATGTTATTGATTATATTCAAAAAATCGTTAGGAGAACTAGATGGATTTTGCCATATAATAAAAATATCATCTACAAACCTTTTCCAAAACTTAATACAATTTAACTGTTTATTAATAAATTCATTTTCAAAACCTCTTAATTCAATTTCAGCTAATAGCCCAGATATAGCTGAGCCCATAGGGACTCTGTTAAGTTGTTTATAATTATTACCGTTAAATTTAAAATAATTATTATAATTATAACTATTAATTATAATTATAATAATTATTTTAAATTTATAATTAATTTAATTAATATATTTAATTAATATAATATAATTAATATAATTTTATTAATATATTTTAAATTTAACGGCAATATCTATAAACAACTTAACGGAGCCCCATGGGCTCAGCTATATCTGGGCTATTAGCTGAATTTGAATTAAGAGATTTTGAAAATGAATTTAGTAATAAACAGTTACATTGTATTAAGTTTTGGAAAAGGTCTGTATATGATATTTTTATTATATGGCAAAATCCATCTAGTTCTCCTAACGATTTTTTGAATATAATCAATAACATAAAAACCAACCTTAAATTTACTTTAGTAACTGAAAATAATGAAAAAGAATTAACCTTTTTAGATATTAAAATTAAACGTTTTAATCAATATATTGAAACTTCTGTTTATAGAAAGCCCAATATAGCTCCATATACTTTTCATAGTAATTCTCTTATACCCTGGTCATATAAAATTGCTAATTTTAGATTTTTGATTAAACGTGCCTTTAGTCATTGTAATCACTCTTGAAGCCTTAGACAATGAAATCGATTTTATTTATAATTTGGCTTTGAATTACGGCTATAAAATCAAAACTATAAATAAATTAATTTATAAAACTATGTCCCCCTCCTTCCCCTTCTTCATCTTCTAATTGTAATAAATCATCTAATAAATATAAGAAAATTCAATACTGGCCTGGTCTACATGAAGGATTTTCTAAATTATTTAATAACAAAGTTCATCTTATTGCTAAAGCTCCCATAAATTAAATTCATTAATTTCTAAAAAATTAGATCCCCTTCCTTCCAAATTAAAATCAGGTGTTTATGAAATCCCATATAAAATTGATAATAAAACTAACTATTATATAGGAATGACCAATAGACCTTTTAGTGATAGAATGACGGAACATATAGCAGATTTAAAATATAACAGATCCTCCACAGCTTTTTCATGTACTTATAATACTAATCCCATAGAACCTGATATTGAAAAGGCCAGGATAATTTATAGTACTAACAATAGAAATCAAGCTCTTCTCTATGAATCTTTTGAAACTATTAAAAGGAAATCCGAAATTTGTAATGATTCATTATCCATACCCCCCCCCCCTCAATTT
Organism: Salticus scenicus; assembly: GCA_963930645.1. Classification (NCBI taxonomy): domain Eukaryota; kingdom Metazoa; phylum Arthropoda; class Arachnida; order Araneae; family Salticidae; genus Salticus; species Salticus scenicus. The sequence goes on from OZ005652.1 coordinate 100,215,053, forward strand.
GGCTTCATTTCTTAATCTTAAAATAATTTATGGTAACCCTGCTATTGTTTGTTCTGGCAACTCCGCAATGTGATACTTTGGCTTCGTTTTCATTTAAGTGTTTTATTCTTCTTGTAATGATCATGATTAAGATTTATTTAAGTGGTTTTAGCTCATTTTTAAAATGTATATAGTGTATTTTTATAATTTATGTAATCACCTATTAATTTCCTTGAGAATTGTATTTATTGTATCATAGAATGGCTTAAATTATCTATGTTTATAGTTTTTAAACATCATTTTTCCCTGAAGATGGTTAAAGATGTGTTTAAACCGAAACGTCGGAATAAAGTTTTTAAAAATTTTGTGATATGCTGAAAGTATATATTTTATTACTATTTCAGACTTATTTTCCTTTAATCTTAATTTTAATTTTATGAAAAATCATGGCTTTTTAGTAAAAGCTTTCTGTTGTTTTTTCATTGAATTATCTTTTTCTTTTCATTAATTCTTTTAATAAAAAATGATTTCAAATATTTATTTCCGAAAATTTAAAAATGAAAATAAAAATAAAATAAAATAAAATAAGCTTGATGTGCGTTAAAATAAATGTATTTTTTTTTTCTTATTTTAGTCATTCTCCATTGTTTAACCGTCGCGACGGTGAAGTCGGAAAGTAATAACGATGCGTCGTTATTACTTTGTCTTAACTATATATAATTTATAGAAATTTTATATATTGAGTTGTTACATATTTTGAGGTCCCTTGAATCCAAAAAAAAAAAAAAAAAAGGTTTTTAGTGGTTGGTCTTCTTGTTACTTTCTTCTACATGTAATATAGAGAAAGTATTGGATTCGCGAAAATTTTCCACCCCCTTTTTTTGACGGATCTACACGTTTTGGGATGTCCTGAACACGAATTGATAGTTTTTAAAAAATGTCTGTCTGTGTGTCTGGCTGTCTGGCTGTCTGTATCATTTTTTTGTGGACGCTGTATCTCACGAACCAATAAATGAAATTTAACCAAACTTGGTATTTAGTTGCACCCTGACATGAACTGGCGTCCATTAGATTTGGGGATCAATAGCTCAACAGGTGGCGCTGTGATCGCATTTTATGCAAATTTTTAACATGGCAGCATAGGACAAAATTCCGTATAAATGGGCATAATGAGAGTTATTTTAAACTTGTGATTGTAAAATTAATATGAATTATTGGTAATAGTAGTAGTTTTTTTTTTTTTTTTTTTTTTAACGAAATTTTACCAAACTTGGTATTTAGCTGGTCTCCGACATAAACTGGTGCTGATTATATTTGGGGATCAATAGCTCAACAGGAGGCGTTGTGATAGAATTTTATCTAAATTTTTAACATGGCAGAATAGGACAAAAATTCGTATAAATGTGCATAATAAGAGTTATTTTACACTTGTGATTGTAAAATTAATATGAATTATTGATAATAGTAGTACGTAACTAGGAAAAAAATTTTGTGCATGGGGGGGGGGGCATCGCTTCCCTCCTGGGGGGGAGTACCCCCCGTGAGGGGTAAATTTTGAAGATGGGTATCATTCGAAAGACCTCGTCAATACCTTTAAAACGAATGGTTGAACTATAAATCTGTGATAATTTACAACAAAGTTATCGATTTTTTTTACTTTTCTCCCCCCCCCCCCAAAAAAAAAAAAAAAAAAAAAAAAAACTTAGAAAAAAATTCGCATTTTTTTTAATATTGTTAGTGATTGAATATGTATTAATTTTTACAAAAAAAAAAAAAAAAAAAAAAACTTAGAAAAAAAAATCGTATTTTTTTTTTTTTTTTTTTTTTTTTTTTAATATTGTTACTGATTGAATATGTATAGGAAAATATAGAAGAAAGTCTTGTGGTGGCCACAACGTACTAGTGTGTTTTTGTATTTGCCTGTGTTGTGTGTTTGTGGAACTTTTATCAACATATTTCAAGAACAGGTTGTAGCTGGAAGTCCACACCCATTATTCTAAATCTGTATCATATGGTGATGCTAGAATGAACTTTTAGTTGTAATCAAGCAAATGGTTCGTGTACAGGGCCAACCAAGAGAATCAAATACATTACGTCTATGGGAGAAATTTCTGGTAAGTACAGTGAAACATCGATAGTCCGCGCTAAAAGAAACGGAATTAACATGCATTTTTTTTTTTTTTTTTCTTTTTGTATCCATAACAGCACATTTTGCGCAGATTGCCGTATAGAAATCACTCATCATTCGTTTATAGGTCTACCCAAAATATTTCGATACATTGGGGCCATACTTTGAAATTGCTAGAAGTATATTTCATTTTGAGTTAAATGTTTTTCATATAACACTAAATTTAAGTACACAATGTGATGTGTATATATTTTATCGAAAATATAAAGGCTGCCCAAAATTAATCTGAACGTCCTTTTACATTGAATGTAATTGATGGAAGTGCATTGCTACATTTAACTATATCGACCAAGACAGCTTTTTTTTTCTTACCCATACTGTAAAAAAAAAAAAAAAAAAAAAAAAGTTCTATATTCATTTTTTTTTTCTTTCTATAATATCGCGTTCAGATGTGCTTTGAATATGATAGTCCAATTTTTAGCTATTTATCTGTATGTATACTTGTTATTTGCATAATTTAAAAACAAATAAATACAGTAAATTCAAATTTTGTATTATGATGTTGGTATTAGGTTTCTACTTAAAGCATTTTATCCAGATTGTGTAAATTGAAGGCACATTAATAACAGACTTAAAAAAAAAAAAAGAAAAAAAAAATATATATATATAGGCATTATAATTAAAAAGGGGGTTGAGAGCTGCAGTAGCATCCCCTTACACAAAATTATATGTGAAATGAAACGTTTCTTAAAGCTGTTTTTAGATTCTTTTTTAAGTACATTTAACTTTATTTTCTTAACTTATTCATCTTGTGACTTATTCTGCGATCTATCTTTATAGTGAATTGGGGGTGAGGGAAATTTGTGTAAGTGACGCACCATATTACGCTTAACTAAGGAATATATATATATATATGTGTGTGTGTGTGTGTGTGTGTGTATGTGTGTGTGTGTGTGTATTTTATTATTATTTCATTTTTTTATATTTTTTAGAAACTAATCATACTATTCTGAAGATAATTTATAAATTATTATTATTATATTAAATTATTATTATTATATTAAATTATTATTATTATATTAAATAATAATAATAATAGCTGTGGAATATTTAAATAGAAATCGTTCCTCTAACAATCATTTATGCATTATTAAATGTTACTAAACTCTATATAAAAACTAATTTTGAAACAAAAAGAAAAATTCTCTTTATCGGAGCTATTGTAAATCATGAATATGACAATCATAAAAATAAACAATCGTTTAACTTTTCGACATCCTAAATCTATCATCAAAATATGGAAATTAATTTCTCTTTCCATTGTTAATGGTTTATCCGATCATTAACCCATTTGCATTATTCTTTTGGCTTGTAATCAAATGATGGACAAATATCCCAAGTGAACCATACATAACATCATCTGTTTCATTTGAGACAAAAATTCATCGATTAGTAGTTTTAAATGTTAAATAAACTTTAATTCTACAAAATAAGTTTGTTTTTATTTTTAGGAAATTCTTTAATTAATCTCTGCCTTTTCCCCCCTTTATTTCATGTTATACTCGTATTTCAAAGGAAGAACTACAGTTTTCTTAAAATAAATTTGATTTGTTGTTAATCAATTAAATTAGCTTTCAGTATTAATATTTTTGCAAAATTTTGAATCTTATTTTTTTCTTTAATAGAGGAAACATTTTTTTTTTTTTTTTTTTTTTTTTTTTACATTTATTTATTTTTTATTTATTTTTTTAGGGGTGAGGACTATTAGTCTCAATCTGGGATTTTTGCGGCGTCAATTTTTGATAGTTGGACATTTATCGAAATCTAAATTTTATCGGAAATATAACTGAATAATTTGAAAGCAATGTTATAATTTGAAAATAATAATAATAATAATAATAATAATAGTCATTAATATCATTTTCATTTATTTATTTATTTTATTTATTTATTTATTTATTTTTAAGAAAAAGAAAAGAAAATTAATAATAATCAGTATTGTTACAAGCGATATCTAAAACGTTTTCTTTTTAAATAATTTTGAGTAAGGAAATAAAAAGTGCGCGTGCAAAGTAAAAAAATGAATTTAATGATTTTTTTTTTTTAATTTAATTTAATTTAATTTATTTATTTATTTATTTATTATTTTATTTATTTATTTATTTATTGCACTGCGTTGGGGTCTAATGTGTTTTGATACTGTAAATTCTGAAACTATTGCTTTTTTTTTTTTTTCCCCTATCACGTAAGGAATTTTCCCAATGTAAGGACGAAAATCGGAATATGCATCCTGGGTCTATAGCAAATTCGACACAATTTATGCATTTTTTTCGAAGGATAAACATAACTGAAATTTTTATCATTTGCTAAGTGGTATATTTATGAATTTCTGACGATTTTGAAAGTGTCAAAACAAATCTTTTACACCAAAATCATTTTTGAAAATTTTTTGAGCTATATTTAATAGACATGAAGGCAAGTAACTTCAACAAGAACATTGTTCATTAAAATATTACTGTCCATATGTTAGTTGAACATTGTATTTTAAACTTATAATTTTAACTTTTTTGCTTTCATATGAGAAAGTCTAAATGAAGTAATAAAATTTCAATACATAGAAGGTGCATTCAGTAAATAACAAACTAAATCCTGTTACAACAAATCTTTTTTTTTTTTTTTTTTTTTTCAATTTCAAAACAGAAACCTTTTATAAATATATATTTTTCAAGTTTTATAAAATTTAAATCGAAACTATATTTCACATTTACACTTTGAAATGGAAGCATCAATATAGAATCAAAGAGACGTAATGCGATTCCTAACAGCCGGTGTTATAACTGAGTCATTTTAAATTTCAGAATATAAATTTATTTATTATTTATCCTCTACTTTGTATAAGTTCACGTGCTGAACAATAAGTCAAAATAATAATAATAATAATAATAATAATTTGGTGTGTCACTCACACGAATCTCTCTTACCCTGAAATTTATTACTATAAATACAGGTTGGAGATTAAGAGATAAGATAACGAGTACTGTTGTGTAAACCTGTGTTAAACAATTCAAATTAGGCTTCGAAAGAGTTTTATATGATAATTAGTTCTGTGTGAGGAGGGCCCCCTCACCCAGAAATTAAAATCGGTTTATTATTTATCGGTTATTAATTTAATCGGTTATTAAAAAATAATTCTGTTTTTAAAAAATAATTTATAAAAATTATTATTTAAAAATATATCTTTTATGATAATGCAGACGATTTCCATATTAGAGAAGCAGTATAACACTAACTAATATATATACCGCCCCCTCAACCTCCCGTTTCATTAATGCACCTACATTTATATAGAATTTAATTCGGTTATTAAAAAATAATTCTGTTTTTAAAAAATAATTTATAAAAATTATTATTTAAAAATATATCTTTTATGATAATGCAGACGATTTCCATATTAGAGAAGCAGTATAACACTAACTAATATATATATATATATATATATATATATATATAGATATATAGATATATATATCGATTGAAAAAAATCGATAACTTTATTTTAAATTATCGCAGATCGATGGTTCAACCATTCGTTTTAAAGGTATTGGCGAGCTCTTTTGAAAGATACCCATAATTAAAATTTACTCCCCTCGTGGGGGGATTCGAGGCTCCTACATACACTAATTTTTCTTTCCCAGTTGACTATCTCTATTACAAAAAATATATATTCGTTTCATTTGGTTTAGTGCAGTTTATAGTTGTTAAACTTTAATTACCCGCAATTTCCCCCATAAACGTAATGTATTTGAATACTTTTGAGTGTCCCTGTACACGGACCATTTGCTTCATCTCAATGAAAAGCTTACTGTAACATCCCTATATGATACACATTTAGAATACTGTGTTTGGAATTTCTGCTACTATTTGTTCTTGAGATATGCTGATAACAGATACACAGACAGACACACAGACAATTCGCTAAAAACATGCATTTCGTATTCAGGGGACCTCAGAACATGTAAATATAACAAAAACTCACGTTCGAAAATTTGACCCTAAAACAATACTTTCTCGACCCTATGGGTAAGAGAAAGTAAAAAGTTTAAATGAATTTAATGTTTTAATTTTTATATAAAAACATGATCACGTGCTATCAATAAAAAAGTGTAAAAATGAAAAGTTTATGTGATGCATGTGCCGTCTATAAAAAATGTTTAAGAAAGAGAACAGAATAAAGAAAGCTACTATGTTGAGTGCATTTGTTATATAGCTTGAGTTTTTGAATTTGAATTTAGTATTATCTGTCGTAGGAATAATTTCTTGTGTTAAATATATAGAAAATTGTTATGCGAGCACAAATTGATGCTACTTTATTATTTTTTAAAGTGCAATAAATTAATTTTTAAATAACAACTGTCGCCCGCTTTTATATAATTACTAGTTTATATTAGTAAGAAAAAAGTCGGGAATTTCCTGTGTCTATTCCATGGCTTTAAAGGAGGAACGAAAATTCAAAGGCAAACTTTTGTTGTTCATGGGAACATTGCTGTGTATCTTTCCAGGGTGAAGCAATGTTTCAAGCGTTTTTGGGAAGGTTTAGTATCGCTAGGAGATGACGAAAGGCCTGGCCTTCTGAAGCGGGTTAGTGATACCATTGTCACTTGAGTGAATGAGTGTTTTTGTGAATACAGACGTCAGAGTTTTTTGAAAAGAGCGAAATATGTTAATTTGAATTTCAATGCAGTTAAAGGCATTTTCAAGAACAAGCTGTAGTGATTGAAATCCAGCGCTAAATGTGTTCCATTTCATTTGGGGGCAGCACAAGAAAACTTTCGTATGGCCATATCATTAGGAATTTCTGCAACGTTATGCTGACGAAAGTGTGAATTTCTTTTCGAAAATTGTTACTGGAGCAAGACCTGATGCGACCATTCTGAGCCGGAATTAAAGCGTTAAGGTTTGAAATGGAGGAACACAGAACCACCACCGCTGCAAAAAAGAATGTTCATACAAATTCGAGCAGTCGAAGTCATCTTAATATTTTTTCTACCAACACGGACCACTACTCATCGTGTTCCTGTCAAAAATTGCCACAATTAACGAAATCAAGCGACACTGACCAGTTTGTGTAAGGTAATCAAATAAAAAAAAAAGCCTGGGAAACTGTCTCGAGACTTTATTCTCTTACACGATAACTCCCACTCCTAAACAGCAATTTCTGTTAAAAATCAACTGGTGAGGTTTCATTGGGGAATCCTAAACCGTCAGCCTACATTTCTAACCTGTCTCCGTGTTATGTTCATGTGTTTGGAGAAATCAAAAAGCCTTTACATAGAAGATTTCAATCAGAAGATATAGTGTAAGTTTGTTGGGAGAGGGGGGAGGGGAGAGGAGAATACAAACTATTAATAAACTTATCTCTTAAAAAAAAAAAAAAAAAAAAAAAAAAAAAAAAAAAAAGTCGTTATGTAATTACAAATACTGCACAAATAAAAATATGTTTTTTTTTTTTTTTTTTTTTTTTTTGGGGGGGGAGGGGGTATTTTGAATGAACCTTAAAATAAAGAATGCTCTTTTCCTTACTATCGATAATAACCTGTCCTGTTATTCAACTGTATTACATTTCCATACGAAATAAAATTACCAATTTATTTTTATGAGAGATAGAAATATTTTAATATAAATGATATAAATATGTTATGTGATAGATTATAGATACTGTGTGAGTGTTCTCACACATATGTCCTTTAAAAGCTTATTTATTTATCCAAATTTAATATATAACAAAAAGGAGGAATTAATATAGATTATATAAAATAAATCTTTTTAAATTTATCTAACTCAATTAATTAATTATAGAGAATTTCCTGTTTTATTTTTAAATCAAAATTTTCATTTCTTTGTTCTTCCATCGTTTCAAACACATTGATCTACGAATAAAATAAGCAATTTTTATATCAGGGTTTTTGAAAAATAGTATGTTTATACAGTTTCCCCGGATGGATTAAATTAATTTAGCCATAATTATTTATTTTCAGAGGGTAATTTAAAAAGCCGTTATCAACATATTTCTACTATATACAGCTATTAATAAAATAAAACAATCATTTGATTTCATGTTTATTACACTTGTATGTTTATGTTAAAAAACCTATTATTATTTCAAGAGGGTCATTATAATTCTAAAAATAGATTTATAATGATGTTTGATAGTCTAAGCGTCGCCGTCTTTGTTCATTGAGAGTTGAAGGTCATTTGGCATGGCTTCTCAATGTCAAATCGATTTAATATTTGTAACGAACTTTTTATATTCAAAATTTAGTATGAATATCTTAGAAGAACAAAGAAACAGTTTGGCATTCTTTTGGCTGCATTTCAATGATGCCAATCTCTGGGGTTGCGATTTTAAGCTATCTGTGGCTAGCAGATTTAGTGTATTCTTTTCGCTTTTGATCAAGTCCTAAGTAGACGTAAATTTTTGTGGTCCTCCTCCCTCTCTGTCTAGTTGATGGGGATAGAATTTCTGTTTCTCCTTACTAATATAGGAGTGAAATGTAAAGTTATTGGTGACTGAAACCTGAATATTATATTCCTGCATTAATAAATTACAGTACTAAAATGATGTGTATCCTGATTATTTTGAGGTAAAGACTTTTACTTTATTGCTCAACGATTCTACGATCCGGCATTTGTGTGAACCGAACCTGACTGTGCTAGACAATAGCACATATTAATTGGTGCCTGTCCAGCTTCCCCGATCTTCAAAAATGGAGGGGGAGGAGGAACCCGACGGCAGCATAATGGATTTTCTATAAATGAAATTCTGGTTTTCCTTTGGAGAGGAAGGAAAGGCATGCATCGAACATTTTATTAAGATTTTCATGCCAAAAAAACATATTTTAAGAGTAATAGACAGAAAGGAAAAAAGAGAACATTGATTTGCAGATGTTGAATTGTGAAGAAAAAAGTATTCACAGAGTTAAAGTGTTACGAATGCGCCTCTCCTCTTCATCTTATATGGTTTGCGGATGTGTGCCAGCTAGAGTTTGTGTACAGTGATCAAGGCTGTGTTTCTTCATGGGTGTCTATATCGTGGAGTTAAAAGTCTTACGAGTGTGCTCTAGTCTTCAAGAGATATTTCGTTTATGGATGTGTACGTGATCGGTGCGGTCTTTCTTCGGGAATATGTGTGCGGCGATACAATTCGTGCATCTAGAAAAAAAATTTTTTTTTTTCGCTCCTGCATCTCGTGTTTATTATGTGCAATGTGCGGATTTTTCGTCACGTAAGATGATCGCTTCATTTTTTTTTTTGTGCGTTTTGTGACATCTACAAAGATCTTGTGTTCGCAAGTGTTTTTTTTTTTTTTTCGACTCTGCAAGTGCAATTTTTTTTTCTCCTTGTGAAATTTTTTTGGTGACTGGAGACAAGGGTAAATATTCATGTGGGATAAACAGCTGCTCAATTGAATAAAGTGAATGAGCAGAAATTGATAAATATTATTTTGTTTAGAAAATAAATTTCTTTCTTTTGCCTCTTAGCAAATCTATGTGCTGGAAGTGGTAAGTTGTGAGTTTATCTTATATTTTAAATATCCTAATGGAACTATTGCTTTTTTTAATTTTGTTCCTTTCTCACCAGTAAGAAATAATAATGATAAATATAATAAAGAAGGGAAGAGAGTTTTTGGAAAATAAATTTTTTTAGAAATTCTATTTTGAAATTTTATTGAAACTTTGAACAAAAAAAAATCTTCCTTATTCTTTTGAATTTTTGAAATATATATTTTTCCTAATTTTTAATAAAGTATTTCATGTGATATAAGTATATGTGTATATATGTTTTGGTGTTTTTCATGATAATTGGTATTTTTCTTTGCTTATAGAGCTTAATGTGATTTATTTTTTTATTATTTTGAAATTTTTTGAAATATATATATTTTTCGTAACTTTTTTAATAAAGTATTTCATTTGATATAAGTATATATATATATATACATTTTGTTGTTTTTCATGATAGTTGGTATTTTTCTATGCTTATAAAATGCATAATATTTTGTGCTCATAGATCTTAACGCAATTTATTTTTTTTGCTAGGACAATTCTGAAATTTTTGGACTATATATTTTTAATGGGTCTCGCAGTATTTTGTTGGGATTTTATTTTTTTCATGATGATTAATACTTTTATTTGCATATTGTGATTTATTTTTTTAAGTGATTTATTACAATTACTGCTGCAAATTTCTACAATTCCTTATGATTTATTTTATTTTTCGAATATTTTAAAATATATATATATACACTTTTTGACATTTTTAATGAGGTATTTTATCTGATGCAGTTGCCGTAAGCATCAAAAGGAAAGATGCGTAATTTTTGTGCTCATTTAATTTAATATATTATATATATTTTTTTTTTACTCGAGTATTTCTGAGATATATTGGTATTTATTTGACCGAACATAAATAATTAAGATGGCCACTAAAAAGAACATTAATATTAATATTTCAAATTTTGACGGGGACTCATCCTTACTTGATTTCTTTTTTGATCAAATTGAGTCATATGCAAAATTAAATAGATTAAATTCAGAAGAGGCAGTGGCAATTTTAAAAGGAAAATTAACCGGCCCTGCATTAAAGTTCATGACTCAATCCTCCTTATTGTATAAATCCACAGATTTAAAATTTATCAAGGATGAATTCAAAATTTTTTTTGCTCCAATGAGCAGTACTCAGGCTCTTGTGGAATTTAACAATTTAATACTCTTACCACAAGAGTCTATTAGAAATTTTTCCCAAAGGCTAAATATTTTAGCCGATGTGGTATATTCTCAGATTAATGATGCTAATGCTTTAAATTCCATTAAGTTTACTAAATTTATTTCAACCATTCCCTCAAATATCAGAGTTAAGATTCAAGAAGAGGGAATCTCTGAGTATCAACAAGCGGTCAACCGAGCACAGAAATTACAAGATATTAATGCTAATGAAACATTATTACAATTAAGTTTAAATAACCCAGTCATAAATACACTATCTGAAAAGTTAGTCGAACTGACAGATAGAATGAATAATCTGTCATTCGCTCAGAAATCTGATGAGGTTAATCATACACACGAATCCCCAGTGCAAGATAGGCAAAGAAACTATAATAGACAAAGTGAATTAAGATATAATTATAAAAGTAGAAATCAAAATTTCAGGGGTAAACAAAATTTCAGGGGTAATCAAAATAAGAACAGATATCATTCTTCTCCCTATTTGCCCATTGTGCAATAAAAGAGGACATGTTGCTATTAGGTGCTTTAGATGGCAAAGAAATCAGACTAGGGGTAAAAATTATGACAGAAATAATTATAGTAAAAATCCAAGTAATTTAAACGAGCGCAGAGATGTAGTTTAGCTGATGCAAGTACATCTCAGGAATTGAATAGAGCATCAGCACAAAATTTTTCTCTGGACATTGATAATAACTTGAATCTATCCAAATTATCTAGTATGAGATTGGTGAATTCTACTGCGTCTCAGACACAACAAATCTTGAAAATTTCTGATTCTAAATGTACTCAAACAAATAACGATAAAAGGGAGAACATTTTTAATGTCCATGTAAATTCTCCAAAGTTACCTCATATTAAAATTTTGCTAGATAAACAAAAGGTAAACACACTTCTTGACACTGGTAGTTCTGTTAGTCTGTTAGCTGAAAGTACATTTAATAAATTAAAACATAGTTTGAAATATAAACATTTATCTTCCTATGTGACAATCAAAACCGTGAACTCGAATGTACAGTTTTCATCTTGTATACAAACCACTTTCAAAATTCAAAATCAATTTTTTTCCCAAAAATTCTTCATAGTGGATATACCTGAAGGTTCAGCATTTAGGGTTATTTTGGGTTATGATTTTATTCAACAATATCATGTAATATTAGATATGCAGAGGTCCTTGTTAAAAATTAAAGATCTGAGTATTCCCATAACAAACACATATAGCGACCATGAAGAAAATCTTAATATGCATACTCAATGTAAGAAACTTCCAGTAAAAACGGGACAAAAACTTATTTTACAACCCAAAGAAGAATCTTCTATTACGGTTTATTGTCCCAGAGTTTCTTCGGGTGATTATTTATTTCAGAGTAAAAAGAGTTCTTCCAAATAAATTTTTTTGGATTCAATAGTTAATATTGATCATTCTCAGAAACAAAATTGTAATAGTAAATATGATAGAGTAAAATTTCAGTTATATGTTAAGAATAACACTAATAAAAATATGCATGTAAACAAACATTCAAATATTGGTACAATTAAACAAATCGAACAAATTATAGACTATGGTTCAAGACAAAATGATAATGTTGAAATTTCTGAGGATTCACAATTTATTAATTATATTCAACCTTCTAGTGATGTATTAAAAATGAGAAAACAAGATTTAACACCCATGGACTTTGATGTTAAACATCTCAATGGGGCTCATGCAACAAAATTAAAACAAATTTTATTAAGTAATTTCGCAGCATTTTCTAAAAATATGAAAACCCTTGGACATACTGACAAGGTAGTACCAGATTTAAAATTTTTAAGTGACTATCCAATTAAGACTTTGCCCTTTCCCATTCCTCAGGCTTTACAACAGGAAGCTAGAGATCAAATTAACCAATTGGTAGAGGCTGGGATTATTGAGCGAAACTGCTCAGAATGGGCTTGCCCAATTTTATTAGTAAAAAAAAAAACAAGATGGATCTGGTAAACAGAAATTTCGCCTCGCGTTAGATTTAAGAATGTTAAATTCTATTATTCAAGGTTCTTCTTATCCGTTACCTAAAATTCAAAATATAATAGCTGATTTATCTGCGTATAAATTTTTCACTTGTCTTGATTTCCAACAAGCGTATCATCAAATTGATTTACCTGAACATTTACAAGATAAAATTACTTTCACATCAATGTTTGGCAGTTTCAAATTTAAAAGACTATGTTTTGGTCTTAAAAACGCGGCTTCTCAGTATCAAGCCCTCATGGATTCTTTAATTGATGAAATTAATATAGATGGAATTTACGCGTATCAGGAGGATTTAATATTTGGTGCAAATAGTTTTGAAGAGACATGTGTCAAACTTGAAAGAATTCTTAGGATTTTAATTAAATATAATTTAACCTTAGCTCCTAGTAAATGTACATTTCATAAGACTGCTGTAAATTATTTGGGATTTCACATAGAGAATAATTCAATTTCTCCAATTGAGTCAAATATCATTAAAATAAACTCTTTCCCTAAACCTACAACAAAAAGACAATTAAAACACTTTATAGGAGTTGTAACCTTTTATAAGTCTCTTATTCATAATTTTTCTAAATTAATTCAACCACTTATTGAATTGACTAAACCGAAAACAAAATTTGTTTGGAATAAACATCATCAGGATATTTTTAAGAAATTTCAAGATATATTTTTAAATTCACCTATGGTAAGATTACCGGATTGGAACAAGACTTTCTTTCTCAACACTGATGCATCAAATATTTCTATCGCAGGAGTTTTGATGCAGAAATATGACAATCAATTATTACCTGTCGCCTTTTTCTCTAAATCACTTAAACCGTCTGAAAAAAGATATCCGGCTATCAAACTTGAATTAATGGCCATTTATAAATCTGTAATTGCTTTCAAATATTACTTATACAATAGAAAGTTTATCATTTTGTCTGACAGTGCTCCTTTAAAAACATATAGAAAAACAAATAGTCCTGCTGATTTAACTACTAAATGGCTGTTAGAGTTATCAGAATACTCATTTGAATTTGAACTTATTCCTGGCACTACAAATGTTTTAGCGGATTATTTATCAAGATCAGACTTCTCAAATAATCAACAAAATTTAAAAACAAATCCAGAATTAATATTCAGTTCTCAACCTCTTCCTATTGTACAAGATGACACACTTTCAATTAATCAAATTTCCACTTCTACTCAGTCTGTGCAACAAAATCATTTCAACAATTTTCTAGTTTCTGGTAATACTCAAAATAAAGATCCCCTTTTGGAAATTTCAAATAATACATTTATATCTGAGCAAAAGAATGATCCAAAATTGTCAATTATTTACAGACAAATTTTGAGAAAAGGTTTTTCAAAAAATAATGATAATTTTTTTATTCATCCAGATTCTAAAGTTTTAATGTACAAGAAACAAAATTTGCATAATAATACTTTTTCATATCTCATTGTTGTACCTCATTCTTTAAAATCTAAAGTTTTAACCATTTCACACCTTTCTCACTTTGGGTTGACAAAAACATACGAATTTTTATCAAATAGATATTATTGGAAAGGTATGTACACAGACACTTTAAATTTTGTTGCTTCGTGTACTTTATGTTTACAAAATAAACATCATAACACACCACCAGCTCCTCTACAACCCACCTATACTCCAACACATCCAGGGCATACTATTAGTGTCGACTTGGTTGGTCCTTTTATAGATGGACATTCAGTTTTAACTGTGATTGACCATTTTTCGCGACACATTGAATTATTTCAATTAAAAGACACTTCTTCATTAAAAATAGTTAAATGTTTATTTAATTACATTACAACATTTGGTAGACCATCAGTAATATTATCAGATTTAGGCAAACAGTTTACATCAACTATTTTTAATATTTTTAATGATAAACTTGGCATAAAAATTTTACATTCATCTGTTGCTCATCCTCAAAGTAACTCTATTTCTGAGAGGATAATAAATCTATAAAGTACTCAATTAACACTTTAATTTCTGAGGGGCATTCTTTTGAAAATTCACTAGCTATACATAAATCACTTTACAATGGTTCAACACATTCATCCACATTGTTTTCACCTAACCTACTTCATTTTGGTAGGGAACTGTCTTTAATATTTGATACATTTGACCAATTTATAAATCAGCCATTTTTGGATAAAAATGTAGACATATATAAATTATTACACGACTTAGATAACATCTATAGCAAAGCATATTCTAACATTAAAGAAAATCAAGACAAAAGATATCAAAATTTTCAAAAGCGTGCAAAACTGAGGCCTGTTGCTGTTCATGATGTTGTATACTTGAAATCAATAGATAAATTTAAACCCAAGTATTCTGGGCCATTTATTGTTGTACAAAAACACTCGCCAGTTTCCTTTTCCATTAAGAGATTACATGTACCTGATAATAAAGCTTTCAGAGTCCATATTGATAGACTCCTTATTGCTCCGCCTCGACGTAATTATTTGTTTACTGAACCCAACTCCAATGTAACACATAATATTTGCAATAATTCTACACATCCTTATAACTTAAGAAATCGCAATTAATTTTTTTCACAAAAAAAGTTTGAATATATTTTGCTTCACAAATGCATTTTCCAATGGCCAAGGGAGTGTATTTGTTTGCTGTGCAGGAACTCGTCTTTATTTATTTTATTATTTTTATTTTTAGATGGCTGGTCCACTGTTTTTTTATATTTTTCTTTTGATGTAAAGACTATTTCTTGCATTGCAGTGTTGTTGAATATATATAATATTTATAAATAAGATGCAAATTAAAAAAAAAAAAAAATGAATGATTCTAATGATAACATAAATGCTTGTAGATCATATTTTGAATTTCTAAATTAGTAATCAAGGTGTTATTTTTTTATTTAATGTTTACTATATCTATTTTTATTGGGTGAAGGTTAAACAAAAGTAAGATAATTGAAATATATTTAATAGAGATATTTCATTGGAATACAGACTAAGTTCATAGGAAATTAATTATTAATGATAATAGTATTAACAGTATACATACAGCTAAATTTTATAAGTTTCCAATTGATTTTTGGTGTACAACATGTGTTTGGTTTGTTCAATATCCAATCTAAATTTTTATTATTTTGGCACTCCCTCTCATCACTCAAAATTTTGTCAATTTGTTTTCTTTTACTTATTTATTACCCTATCCTAGATATATGTTGTCTCGTTCAAAATTTTCTCCCGGGAGAGCAACATTGGATATGTGATGAGAATCTATATTGACATTAATTTTTCAACATTTATGACACTTAATTAATCGGTTTCGTGAGGTGTCCCTACAGGGGTTTGTGGACTCTGCTGGGGGACGGAGGCCTGTGCCTAACAGTACAGGTCTTTCAACACGCCCTGTCCCGCTAGGATGTTAGCCTTAAGTTAACATCATTACACTTACATTTTTGTAAGGATTAAGGGAAGATTATTTTTTTTGACTGCCAATGGCGTCCTTTTTAAAATCTTTCCTGTGTGGTATACACGAAAACTTTTCTGTTCTTTACTTTTATTTATTTTTTTGTACATAGTTTTGTTTAACGTTGACCAATATGTGTAACCAAGGTGTTGGACAAATAAATATTACAATAATATGTTGGAACCTTTAGTATTACAACAATGTATATGCATATGTGTAATTTATATTATTATTTTTTCTCTATTTCACCATACATATCAGTGTGAAAATTTAATATTTTGGAATGTAAAAATCTAACGTTAGTAAATGTTGATGTAGCATTATTTGCTAAGTTCATCAAAAAGAGACTCTTTCATAAAAAAAACATTTCAGCTGAAATTTTTGGTGGCATATAAAAAAAAATACTATAAACTATATTGAACTGCAGTTGAAATTATTTATAGAAGCCACATTTTTTGCGCCTGTCATGACAAGGTGTTTCTCTTAAAGTTTTTGGTTATACTGATATTTTTGAAATATGTGTATTTTGTAGTTTTGAATTAGTGTTTATATTTCATATATATTTTGTTTGTTCAATATTAAGCATTCATATAATTTTTACTTATGATGTAATATCATTTTTTTTAAGTGTGCGTCTTTGGTAAGTGCTTTTGAATATTATTGTTTGTATATGCATGTCTATACAGGAGGCGAGGAGGAGTTATTTTTATTTTTTTTGCTAGTCGAAGGGGAGATATATGTGTGAGTGTTCTCACACATATGTCCTTTAAAAGCTTATTTATTTATCCAAATTTAATATATAACAAAAAGGAGGAATTAATATAGATTATATAAAATGAATCTTTTTAAATTTATCTAACTCAATTAATTAATTATAGAGAATTTCCTGTTTTATTTTTAAATCAAAATTTTCATTTCTTTGTTCTTCCATCGTTTCAAACACATTGATCTACGAATAAAATAAGCAATTTTTATATCAGGGTTTTTGAAAAATAGTATGTTTATACAGTTTCCCCGGATGGATTAAATCAATTTAGCCATAATTATTTATTTTCAGAGGGTAATTTAAAAAGCCGTTATCAACATATTTCTACTATATACAGCTATTAATAAAATAAAACAATCATTTGATTTCATGTTTATTACCCTTGTATGTTTATGTTAAAAAACCTATTATTATTTCAAGAGGGTCATTATAATTCTAAAAATAGATTTATAATGATGTTTGATAGTCTAAGCGTCGCCGTCTTTGTTCATTGAGAGTTGAAGGTCATTTGGCATGGCTTCTCAATGTCAAATCGATTTAATATTTGTAACGAACTTTTTATATTCAAAATGTAGTATGAATATCTTAGAAGAACAAAGAAACAATTTGGCATTCTTTTGGCTGCATTTCAATGATGCCAATCTCTGGGGTTGCGATTTTAAGCTATCTGTGGCTAGCAGATTTAGTGTATTCTTTTCGCTTTTGATCAAGTCCTAAGTAGACGTAAATTTTTGTGGTCCTCCTCCCTCTCTGTCTAGTTGATGGGGATAGAATTTATGTTTCTCCTTACTAATATAGGAGTGAAATGTAAAGTTATTGGTGACTGAAACCTGAATATTATATTCCTGCATTAATAAATCACAGTACTAAAATGATGTGTATCCTGATTATTTTGAGGTAAAGACTTTTACTTTATTGCTCAACGATTCTACGATCCGGCATTTGTGTGAACCGAACCTGACTGTGCTAGACAATAGCACAGATACCTTATATTATGTCTTCAGATTTTCTTCAACTTCGTTTATTGCTTTTTACCTGATCGTATCTTTAATTTTTTTTTATTTTTTAGTAATAAAGTCGACGCTTTGGTGCTATTTAGCGTTCCACGTGGGGCATATTCACTGAATTAGTTTGACTAGACGCTTTGCGAAAGATATAAAGAAACTCCTCGAAGCTTTTGTTGCGAATTTAAAAGAGTTGAAAGTCAGATAAATTTTGATGGGGTAAAAGTTGGACTGAGTCACTTAAGGAATGAGACGAAAATTGGATGATACATTATGAAAGCCGTGTAAGATAGGGTGACCAAATTTTTTTGTTGCAAAATGAGGACAAGTTACGCGATGTCCTCATTTCCATGAGAAAAATGAGGACAGTTTTCTTCTAAAATGAGGACATTTCTGAGGACACAAAATTTCATAAAATATAGCACAAAATTAGCTTATATTAACCCCACTTGCAGGCATTAATCGTCACTATGATAAATTTGTACTACTTATGAACTTATACGATAAACATTATTTATATAAGCATTATTAAATTTAAAATAAACGTTATCATAAACTTGAACTCATTATACTTCTCTTCGTATAATATAATGACCATGCTGTTAATACTAAAGTTTTAATTTCTGATATGCGGTTGATACGAAAGTACCAAACTATTTTATATCTACTTCTATTAATATTTTTATAAACTCTTTTAACACAATTGTTACTGTTGTATAGATCAAGCTTTTAGTGTAAACGAATTCATAACTACTTCATATGGAAATAGTCCAATAAATAACATTTTAAAAAGAAAAGACAATCTACACAATGTCAAAAACTGGCTAGGCTAGGAATAGGAACTGACTTCTTGTCTGAAGGCGTAAAGCATTAATAATCTACAAACTGAGGCAAAAATCGACCTTCGAGTAGCACTATTTACTCGCTAGAAAGCAAAATATCGTGAGATGTCAACAAGATAATCTGCGTTCAGCTCCTATCCCTGACTTAGTCAGTTTTCAATCTGGCTAAAAATGTTTTTTCATTGCAAAGACTAAAATCTACCAATAGAAAAATATATTCTGTGTATTGCCTAGTATTGGAGATGATTTAAAAATGAATGGAATGAATCAAGGAATTGTGAATTTTTTTATGCTGTGTTGAGTTGCAGAATCACTATTGGAAACTAATAAGGTCAGCAGCATCTCTACTGTTGAAATTTTAAGTAATAAAGAAGGAAATAACTGAAAAATGAGGACAAATGAGAACAAACGTCCAAAAATGAAGACAAATGAGGATATGACAACTTTTGAAACAACTGAGGACAACATTTGAAAAATGAGGACTGTCCTCAGAAAATGAGGACGTCTGGTCACCCTAGTGTAAGATAAGATAAAAGCTTGGCACGACCAACTGAAAAAAAAAAAAAATGGTCGCCGCGCAATTAAAAATCCAGTCCGAAATCAAAGGAGTTCAAGAGCAGATACACGGAGTGACAGTAAATTGCGAAGGAAAACTTTTATAAATAAGAGATTATGCTCGAAAAAATATTTGAAAAAACAAAATAAAAAATAGAAGACATGGTTTTCGACATGGATGGAAAATTACAGAAGTGAAAGTTGGTGTCAATAAAAAAATAAAATAAATTAAAATAAATAAATAATATATATATATATATATTAATATGAGTAATGGTTTAATTGTTATAAATTTTCTGAACGTGAAAACGAAATAATAATAATAGTAATAATAATAATAATAATAATAATAATAAAACTGTAGAGCTAAATTGAAGTTAATTTTACACTGCAAGTTTAATTTTTCACAAAGTTTTATATCAATTTCAGTATTTAAGCATGAATTTCTTTTCATTTAAAAGATAAAAAAAAAAAAAAAAAAATCGACTCGTAACCAAAAAAGTTTATTTGGCGACAATTAAAAATTAAAATAAATTATGTATTTTTGTCTTAAAACGAGCTTCTTCAACTTTTTCGATACTTAATTTTATTAACTTTCCTATATTTTTCTTAAAAAAAAAAAAAAGATGAAATTCTGGCAAAAGCATAATTTAGTTTAGTATAGAGGATTATTCTTATTATTTTTTTTTTTTTTTCAAATTATAACATTGCTTTCAAATTATTCAATTATATTTTCGATAAATTTTCGATTTCGATAAATGTCCAACCATCGTAAAATTGGCGATTACGTTTTAATTTTAGATTGAGACTAATAGTCCCCCGTCCTAAAAAAAACTAAACTCTTGAGAGTAACGTCATTATTTTACAGCTGCAACGAGGCATATTTCCAATTAACAATTATTCATTTACTCTTAGGTTTACTGTGAAACTTTTAAAAATTGATGGAGAAACTTCAAGGAATGCTTTAAAAATAGGATTTGATATTGTAAGTTAAATATTAAATTCTTCGATATAGTAAATGAGAGTTACTTTTAAAGTTAATTCAGCGATATTTGTTGAATTCACATTTTTATTGGACTGCTTCGAGAATATTCGTTGAATTGACAATTGATAATTTTTTTTTTCAAGAATATAAGTTGAATAAAGTGAAGACGTAATAAGAAGTGAAGACGTGATAAGAAGAATAAAGTTAATAATCGACTAGAACCTCTTTTGTCTTTACGAAATTTTCTCAGCTCTCAAAATGTATAAAATTTTCTAGCTTTAAAAGCAGAACATATCGGTGATGGAAGGAGGTAAAAAATTAATCCATTTGCACGATTCAAAAATGCTGGAAATTGACCCAAATCACCAAACTGTTCAGATGACCGATATTTCAATACTCTTGTTTGTTAAACAATAATTTTGTAATATAGGTTTTTAGACCAGAGATATCAATATCATTAGCGAAATAAATTTTCAATTTTTATATAAATATTTCTTTGAAATTCGGATCGGTTTTGCCAAATTGATTAGTTTCCACTACAGTAGAAGGAAAAGGGGGCTCCTACTTCAGCAGGAGGGGTGAGGGGTATTGAGGGGTTAAGGGCTCCTTCTACTACTACCCGGTCAGCGTGTTATCTTATCGGTAATGCATGATGACATGAAAGATAAGGAGGGTTAGAATTAGGATGTTATCTTGAATGAATATTATTTTAAGAGAATTTTAATTAGGATTTTAAAATTAATTTTAAACTTAGAAAAAAAATTTTAAAAAGAGAATTTCTTATGTTTGATGAGATTTTCCTTATACTTAAAAAGAAAGAAAGAAATGTAATTTGAAATATTTTAAACTTAGAAAAAAATTTTTAAAAAGAGAATTTCTTATGTTTGATGAGATTTTTTCTTATATAAAAAAAAAAAAAAAGAAATAAATGTACTCACCTTAGAACTTTAATTAGGATTTTAAAAGAATTATGGTAATTTGAAATAGTTAGAAAAATTATGATTTTTAAAAAAAATAATTTTAATTATGGTTTTAATTATCACTGTCATCTGTTAGTTGATTTGAGAGAATTTATTTTTTCTGCCATATGCAGCAATAGAGTGATTTATCATTCAAATAGTGTATTTAAAGAACTTTATCAGTGTACTTTCTTAAATTACGGGATGTTGATATTATTTTTTACACTTGTAATTTTTAGTTTGAACTTCCATTTTATAATAAAATAGTTATATTATTTTCTATTCTAATATATTTCAAATAAATAGAGAATCTTGTAAATGAGTTGTCTTAGAAATTTTGCGAAGGACAATTTAAATAATGTGATAAGTGCGTATTTTCGGACATATGTAGAAATAGTGATTAAGAATTGTGTGTTAACGATTGTTTATCTTTGCAATTCAGGAAATGCTTAAACATGAGATCTTGGTCATAAACTTTTAAATAGATAAGGAATCTTTTAAATGAGTCGTATTAGAAATTATGTAAGAATATATTTTTATGTAGATAATTGTTAGATAAGTAGTTTTCGTTTAAAATTATGTGATTTAGGATGAAACTTTAATAGTGAATACGCATAGATAGAATTGATTTATTTATTTTTATTTTTTTAATAAAGAATTTAATGAGAGGCAATGTATTTCGAGGACTTAGCATTTTTCGCAAGCACTTAATACGTCATACTACAATAAACTCATTTTGTTTGATTATCTTATATAGTTCTACTAAACTAGTTAAAAAAACTTTTTTAAATTATTCGCCTTAAAGTGAAAATACTATACTACAGAGTTACCATTTATTTAATTCATTAAAAAATATGCTTCTTTTCTACACTTCCAAAGAAACAAATGAGTGATAAGGTTATTTCTTATCGACCATGCTGATACTACGTCATACTACGATAAACTCATTTTGATTGATTATCTTATATAGTTCTACTAAACTAGTTAAAAAACTTTTTGAATTATTCACCTTAAAATGAAAATACTATACTACAGAGTTACCATTTATTTAATTCATTAAAAAAAAAAAAAAAAAAAAAAAAAATATGCTTCTTGAAAATAATGACCTATCTAGAAGTATTTTTCATTGATATATTTATTTAATAATATTAATTTAAGAACTTTATTTTATAAATTAACTTCTATCAACCAATACCATTTTACCACGCAACAGAGTTATAGTAGATTTTATTTAACTTATCATAAGCTAAAATCAAGCCATGCACTTATTAATCTTATATTTATGTATTTGCATATTTTGTTTATTTATGCATCCTTAAGTATTTTAGTTATGTAATATTTTAAAATGTGATTGGAAAAAAAATATTTCGCATTATAAATGTAATTTAAGTTTATGCACGCACACACATAGAAAAATTTAATTATTTATTTTTTTAATCTTAATAGATTAAAACGGAAATTTAAAAGTTAAGCATATGTACATTGCGAAATTGATTAAGATTTAATATTACAAACTTAATTATATTGAGTGAAATTAGGATGTAACTTATTAAATAAGTAATACTTGTAAATATTGCAAAAATGTTGAAGTACATTAAGGTTTCATAGCTGCATAGTTATATTTTATGTGCATATTTAGTGCTTTTTGTGATGATATGCGACTTATTAGTTGTCCAATAGTTATAAATGATGCAAAAATGTTGAAGTACATTATGGTTTAATACTTGCTTAGATATATTTTATGTGCATATATAGTACTTTTGCGATGTTATGTAGCTTATTAGATAAACAATACTTATAAATATTGTAAAAATGTTGAAATACATTAAGGTTTCATAGCTGCATAGTTATATTTTATGTGCATATTTAGTGCTTTTTGTGATGATATGCGACTTATTAGTTGTCCAATAGTTATAAATGATGCAAAAATGTTGAAGTACATTAAGGTTTAATACTTGCTTAGATATATTTTATGTGCATATATAGTACTTTTGCGATGTTATGTAGCTTATTAGATAAACAATACTTATAAATATTACAAAAATGTTGAAATACATTAAGGTTTCATAGCTGCATAGTTATATTTTATGTGCATATTTAGTGCTTTTTGTGATGATATGCGACTTATTAGATGTCCAATAGTTAAAAATGATGCAAAAATGTTGAAGTACATTAAGGATTAATACTTGCTTAGATATATTTTATGTGCATATATAGTACTTTTGTGATGTTATGTAGCTTATTAGATAAACAATACTTATAAATATTGCAAAAATGTTGAAATACATTAAGGTTTCATAGCTGCATAGTTATATTTTATGTGCATATTTAGTACTTTTTGTGATGTAATGTAGCTTATTAGATGTCCAATAGTTATAAATGATGCAAAAATGTTGAAATACATTAAGATTTCATAGCTGCTTAGATATATTTTATGTGCATATATAGTACTTTTTCGATGTCATGTAGCTTATTAGATAAACAATACTTATAAATATTGCAAAAATGTTGAAGTACATTAAGGTTTCATAGCTGCATAGTTATATTTTATGTGCATATTTAGTGCTTTTTGTGATGATATGCGACTTATTAGATGTCCAATACTTATAAATATTGCAAAAATGTTGAAGTACATTAAGGTTTCATAGCTGCATAGTTATATTTTATGTGCATATATAGTACTTTTGCGATGTTATGTAGCTTATTAGAGGAACGATACTTATAAATGATGCAAAAATGTTGAAATACATTAAGGTTTAATAGTTATATTTTATGCGCGTATATAGCACTTTTTGTGATGCGAAACAAAATATTCTCAGGGGATAGTAGTTTTCAAAAAATTTAACCACAGGAATACACTCTATTTAAGATAGAAATAGGTGCACTAGTATTGAACATGGTGGTTTTTTGGGGTCACGTGATTTTTTTCGTCCAATCAGAAGCACGGAATTTTAATGAATAGTATTATAAAATTAAGTGTTTTTTATATACAGATATTTTTGAGGTTCCATGAACCAATCAAAACCAGGGATTTTTAATGAATAGTATTATAAAATTAAGCACTTTGTGGAATTAAGTGTTGATTGTGTACAAATAATTTTGGTGTTTTTTCAACCACATGGATTTTTAATGATTATAAAATTAAGTGATTTGTGGAATTAAGTGTTGATCATATTCAAATAATTTAGGAGTACCATGAACCAACCAGAAGCATGGATTTTTAATAATTGTAAAATTAAGTGATTTAAGTATGCAAGTTTCGGAAAAAACTATGAAAAACTTCAAACGAATAGTCTACAAGCTTTAAAATCTGTGATGCACAAATTATTTGTTTTAACATGTTGATAAACTAGATTACATTAAAAAGTTTGGGTATTAAAATGATATATATTTGCTGTGATTAATAGGGGTTCTAAAGAATTTGGCTGCTTTTCCTGGTGTATGAATTTAGCTTATATTTGGCGTGATTTCGCCAATAATTACAAATTTGGTGGTAAACCTGCAGTATAAATGCATTCGCAAAGAAAATTTTGTCAGTTGCTGCTGTATTTTTGAGGAGTGCGCACGTTTAATTTATCAACTTGTATTTTTTATAACACTTTACTTTTTAGTGAGAGAGATGGATTTATCTGCAAAAATGCCTATTTCAAATGAGGTGTCATCAAGCTTGGATACTAAGAAAGTACCAAAAACTTTTAGCTGTGTTTCTTGCAGTATGGTATTTAAACGAAAATGGGATTTGCTTCGTCACATGAAAATTCATCTCAACGAAAAATCTTTTATTTGCAATGTATGTCAGAAAGCATTTACCAGGTCAGATGAGTTAAAGAGACATTTAAAAATTCATGAAAATACTTTTATTGAACATAGATGTGGGCAATGTGATGAATCCTTTAATCGCAAGTATCAGTTGCTGATGCATATTAGAAAAAATCATCGAAAACCTTTACCAGTGCATTCCTGTGATCAATGTGCAGAAACATTTAGACAGAAATATAAACTTTTAGAGCATGTTAGAGAAAATCATCGAAAACCCTTATCGCAAGCAACATTAAAGGGAATATCAAATTCTGACCGAGATTTTCTTAAGGAGAAAATTATGCATTTTAAAAGAAAAAATGCTCTTAATACATTTACAATAACCACATTTGATAATAAAAACAAAGATTTGGATTTAACGTCATTTTTTAAAAATTTAAGAACTGACATTTTAAACGAATTAAACTTTCAATTAAATGATCAAGGATCATTGAAATGGTATATTAATGTAGAAGTTATTTTTAGTTGTATTTATGAAAATGGAGAGAAGGATTTTATTACACAAAATTTTAGGTCAAAAAGTATAACAACTCTTTTAATAAATGATTTGAATAATGATCTTGAAAACGCTTTTAACAAGATGAAAAAGTGTTTTGATGAATTTAGTGAACAAGGATCAGGTTGGACATTAACAGAAATTTTCAAATTAGAACTTTGTATGACTAAATATGGTTCTTTTCAAATGTAATATCTGATTTTACTATATATATATATATTGAAAATTGTTAGTTGAATCTTATAAAATTATTGTAAACTTTGTATAAAAATGATGCATGTAAAAATCTTATAATTTGAAAAATAAAAGTATGTGTACAAAAATTGTATTTTTAATTATTTATCTCATATAAAAATTTTATGTAAAAGTTTAAACTATTAATCGGATTTTTAAAATAAATGCACTTATGTAAACATGTTTAAATAGAAAGTTTTATATTTATTTTATCAAAGTAATTTTTTATTTTTTATTTTTTTTTTTTTTAATATGATTTTAAAACTATATATTTTAATATGATTTTAAAACTACATATTTTTATAAAACGTTATTTCATAAATAAATTGATATTTTATAGTAAATATAATCTTACCGATTTTAGAGATTGTATCAAAAAATCATGAACTTTCCAATTTTAGCATTAACCATTTAACATATAGTCTAGGGAAATACTAACCTGCTTAAAAGTTTAACTTTTCTGCATGCTTGAAATTAGACATCAACAAATTAGTTGTTTCGACATGTTGATAAACTAAAATATTTTACGAGATTTTTTAATGGGATTGGGGATATTTTACAAGATTTGGCTATTAAAATAACATATCTGCTAAGATTTGGCGAGATTTTTTTAATGTATTTGGCAATAAATACTGATTTGGCATTAAACATAGAGTATAAATTCAGTCTCAGAGGAAAATTTAATCAGTTGCTGACTTGTTTTCATGGTTCAGTTTTCATATACTATTTTTAAAGTTTTACTTTGATTATATTTATAATGGATCTATCTGAGGAAGTGCAAGTTTCTGTTCATCAACAAGCCACTTCATCATGTTTTGAAGATGAGACTTTTCACTTAAAGGATGTAAAACCCTATATTTGTGATATATGTAAGAAAGCATTTAGGAGATCGTACGGTTATAAAAGACACTTAAAAACTCATGAAAAACCTCGCATAGGATATGGGTGTGAATACTGCATGGAAAATTTTAGTCGTAAACGGGATTTTTTTAAACATAATGCAAAAATTCATAAAAAGACTTTACATAATCACAGTTGTGATGAATGTAGTGAAGTGTTTAGGACTAAACAAGATTTATTGAATCATAAAAAAATGCTACATCGAAAGGTTTTACCTGAATATCTATGCGTAGAATGTAACGAAAGTTTTCGATATAAGTATGAATTATTACGTCATAACAGAAAAAATCATCGTAAAGATTCTTCTGCTTACGTATGTACAAAATGCAATGAACGAAATACTCTCAACTTAGACAGTGAAAATATGAACTTAACGAATTTTTTGAATAATTTGAATACTGCTTTCTTAACCAACAGCTATTCTTTAGCCAAAAGCTTTCATGATGAAAATAACAATATGTATTTTTTAATATTTTTAAATAATGAAAATATGAATACCGAACGCATAACACAAAATATTGACTCACCAACCAACAACTTTGAGAGTGCAAATGCAAACTTAATGAATTTTTCAGATAATCAAAATATTGTTTTCGGTTCATCAACCAGTGAAAATGTGATCTTATCAAATGTTTTGGATAATAATGAAAATGCATACAACGTTTTACCCACTGCTAATGGAAATATGAATACTGAATGTTTGACACAAAGTATTATTTATGACTCACCAACGAACAACTTTGAGAATATAAATGTGGACTTTACGAATTTTAATGTAGAGTGTATGAGTAATCAAAATAATTTTTCACCGGTGAGTGTTGATAACGACTTGTTGACATTTTTGGATAATTTTAATGTAGAGTGTATAAGTCAATGTAACCTTAACGAATCAACAACAATTTAGATTTATATGAACCTGTTTTTATATTGACAATAATAATGTAAAATAAATTATTTTAATCAAAAATTGTGTTTTTATTATGAAATTACTTTCTACACTCCATTTTATATTACAATAGATACGTTAAGTCACGAAAAAATCTAAACATGTGTAAATATATTTTTGCTTTCTTATTAACTAAATCGTTTAATACATTTATATATAATAAGACTTGGTGATTTTAATTCATTTTAAAGAAATTCTCTCCCAACAAATTGGAATGGGACGAAGTGACTTATAAAAACCGTAAAATAAAGAACTCTAATATTGCTGATTTATTAAATATTTTCTACGAATAAGAAAGTGCCTATCAATGCACAGGGCGAATTGTTGTAAGCTCTTAATGATACGCCTAAAACCTTTATTAAAAACAAATTTTTATTATCTTCTGTACCCAAGGAACGGAAACGCCCAAATGTAGCCCCCTATTGGTTAAATTATTAATAAAAAATACTTTTTAATATAAAACACTGGTCTCTTTATTTATGTTTAAATAAAAACATGTTTATGTTTATTATGTTTAAATATAAAAATTGGACTTACCTCAACACAGTTGTTAATTTACGTCCTTCTCTTCTACTCGCACAGTGTGAAATGAGCGATAATGCTATTTCTTATCAAGATCACGTGGTAAGCTTTCTTATCTACTACGTCACATGACATTGTCTAGTATGACGTATCTACTACGTCACATTGACGTAGTAAGCTCTGTGACTGATAACACAAACCCTACACTAATGTAGTATATGTGACGTAGTAGATACGTCATACTAGACAATGTCATGTGACGTAGTAGATAAGAAAGCTTACCACGTGATCTTGATAAGAAATAGCATTATCGCTCATTTCACACTGTGCGAGTAGAAGAGAAGGACGTAAATTAACAACTGTGTTGAGGTAAGTCCAATTTTTATATTTAAACATAATAAACATAAACATGTTTTTATTTAAACATAAATAAAGAGACCAGTGTTTTATATTAAAAAGTATTTTTTATTAATAATTTAACCAATAGGGGGCTACATTTGGGCGTTTTCGTTCCTTGGGTACAGAAGATAATAAAAATTTGTTTTTAATAAAGGTTTTAGGCGTATCATTAAGAGCTTACAACAATTCGCCCTGTGCATTGATAGGCACTTTCTTATTCGTAGAAAATATTTAATAAATCAGCAATATTAGAGTTCTTTATTTTACGGTTTTTATAAGTCACTTCGTCCCATTCCAATTTGTTGGGAGAGAATTTCTTTAAAATGAATTAAAATCACCAAGTCTTATTATATATAAATGTATTAAACGATTTAGTTAATAAGAAAGCAAAAATATATTTACACATGTTTAGATTTTTTCGTGACTTAACGTATCTATTGTAATATAAAATGGAGTGTAGAAAGTAATTTCATAATAAAAACACAATTTTTGATTAAAATAATTTATTTTACATTATTATTGTCAATATAAAAACAGGTTCATATAAATCTAAATTGTTGTTGAATCGTTAAGGTTACATTGACTTATACACTCTACATTAAAATTATCCAAAAATGTCAACAAGTCGTTATCAACACTCACCGGTGAAAAATTATTTTGATTACTCATACACTCTACATTAAAATTCGTAAAGTCCACATTTATATTCTCAAAGTTGTTCGTTGGTGAGTCATAAATAATACTTTGTGTCAAACATTCAGTATTCATATTTCCATTAGCAGTGGGTAAAACGTTGTATGCATTTTCATTATTATCCAAAACATTTGATAAGATCACATTTTCACTGGTTGATGAACCGAAAACAATATTTTGATTATCTGAAAAATTCATTAAGTTTGCATTTGCACTCTCAAAGTTGTTGGTTGGTGAGTCAATATTTTGTGTTATGCGTTCGGTATTCATATTTTCATTATTTAAAAATATTAAAAAATACATATTGTTATTTTCATCATGAAAGCTTTTGGCTAAAGAATAGCTGTTGGTTAAGAAAGCAGTATTCAAATTATTCAAAAAATTCGTTAAGTTCATATTTTCACTGTCTAAGTTGAGAGTATTTCGTTCATTGCATTTTGTACATACGTAAGCAGAAGAATCTTTACGATAATTTTTTCTGTTATGACGTAATAATTCATACTTATATCGAAAACTTTCGTTACATTCTACGCATAGATATTCAGGTAAAACCTTTCGATGTAGCATTTTTTTATGATTCAATAAATCTTGTTTAGTCCTAAACACTTCACTACATTCATCACAACTGTGATTATGTAAAGTCTTTTTATGAATTTTTGCATTATGTTTTAAAAAATCCCGTTTACGACTAAAATTTTCCATGCAGTATTCACACCCATATCCTATGCGAGGTTTTTCATGAGTTTTTAAGTGTCTTTTATAACCGTACGATCTCCTAAATGCTTTCTTACATATATCACAAATATAGGGTTTTACATCCTTTAAGTGAAAAGTCTCATCTTCAAAACATGATGAAGTGGCTTGTTGATGAACAGAAACTTGCACTTCCTCAGATAGATCCATTATAAATATAATCAAAGTAAAACTTTAAAAATGGTATATGAAAACTGAACCATGAAAACAAGTCAGCAACTGATTAAATTTTCCTCTGAGACTGAATTTATACTCTATGTTTAATGCCAAATCAGTATTTATTGCCAAATACATTAAAAAAATCTCGCCAAATCTTAGCAGATATGTTATTTTAATAGCCAAATCTTGTAAAATATCCCCAATCCCATTAAAAAATCTCGTAAAATATTTTAGTTTATCAACATGTCGAAACAACTAATTTGTTGATGTCTAATTTCAAGCATGCAGAAAAGTTAAACTTTTAAGCAGGTTAGTATTTCCCTAGACTATATGTTAAATGGTTAATGCTAAAATTGGAAAGTTCATGATTTTTTGATACAATCTCTAAAATCGGTAAGATTATATTTACTATAAAATATCAATTTATTTATGAAATAACGTTTTATAAAAATATGTAGTTTTAAAATCATATTAAAACATATAGTTTTAAAATCATATAAAAAAAAAAAATAAAAAATTACTTTGATAAAATAAATATAAAACTTTCTATTTAAACATGTTTACATAAGTGCATTTATTTTAAAAATCCGATTAATAGTTTAAACTTTTACATAAAATTTTTATATGAGATAAATAATTAAAAATACAATTTTTGTACACATACTTTTATTTTTCAAATTATAATATTTTTACATGCATCATTTTTATACAAAGTTTACAATAATTTTATAAGATTCAACTAACAATTTTCAATATATATATATATATAGTAAAATCAGATATTACATTTGAAAAGAACCATATTTAGTCATACAAAGTTCTAATTTGAAAATTTCTGTTAATGTCCAACCTGATCCTTGTTCACTAAATTCATCAAAACACCTTTTCATCTTGTTAAAAGCGTTTTCAAGATCATTATTCAAATCATTTATTAAAAGAGTTGTTATACTTTTTGACCTAAAATTTTGTGTAATAAAATCCTTCTCTCCATTTTCATAAATACAACTAAAAATAACTTCTACATTAATATACCATTTCAATGATCCTTGATCATTTAATTGAAAGTTTAATTCGTTTAAAATGTCAGTTCTTAAATTTTTAAAAAATGACGTTAAATCCAAATCTTTGTTTTTATTATCAAATGTGGTTATTGTAAATGTATTAAGAGCATTTTTTCTTTTAAAATGCATAATTTTCTCCTTAAGAAAATCTCGGTCAGAATTTGATATTCCCTTTAATGTTGCTTGCGATAAGGGTTTTCGATGATTTTCTCTAACATGCTCTAAAAGTTTATATTTCTGTCTAAATGTTTCTGCACATTGATCACAGGAATGCACTGGTAAAGGTTTTCGATGATTTTTTCTAATATGCATCAGCAACTGATACTTGCGATTAAAGGATTCATCACATTGCCCACATCTATGTTCAATAAAAGTATTTTCATGAATTTTTAAATGTCTCTTTAACTCATCTGACCTGGTAAATGCTTTCTGACATACATTGCAAATAAAAGATTTTTCGTTGAGATGAATTTTCATGTGACGAAGCAAATCCCATTTTCGTTTAAATACCATACTGCAAGAAACACAGCTAAAAGTTTTTGGTACTTTCTTAGTATCCAAGCTTGATGACACCTCATTTGAAATAGGCATTTTTGCAGATAAATCCATCTCTCTCACTAAAAAGTAAAGTGTTATAAAAAATACAAGTTGATAAATTAAACGTGCGCACTCCTCAAAAATACAGCAGCAACTGACAAAATTTTCTTTGCGAATGCATTTATACTGCAGGTTTACCACCAAATTTGTAATTATTGGCGAAATCACGCCAAATATAAGCTAAATTCATACACCAGGAAAAGCAGCCAAATTCTTTAGAACCCCTATTAATCACAGCAAATATATATCATTTTAATACCCAAACTTTTTAATGTAATCTAGTTTATCAACATGTTAAAACAAATAATTTGTGCATCACAGATTTTAAAGCTTGTAGACTATTCGTTTGAAGTTTTTCATAGTTTTTTCCGAAACTTGCATACTTAAATCACTTAATTTTACAATTATTAAAAATCCATGCTTCTGGTTGGTTCATGGTACTCCTAAATTATTTGAATATGATCAACACTTAATTCCACAAATCACTTAATTTTATAATCATTAAAAATCCATGTGGTTGAAAAAACACCAAAATTATTTGTACACAATCAACACTTAATTCCACAAAGTGCTTAATTTTATAATACTATTCATTAAAAATCCCTGGTTTTGATTGGTTCATGGAACCTCAAAAATATCTGTATATAAAAAACACTTAATTTTATAATACTATTCATTAAAATTCCGTGCTTCTGATTGGACGAAAAAAATCACGTGACCCCAAAAAACCACCATGTTCAATACTAGTGCACCTATTTCTATCTTAAATAGAGTGTATTCCTGTGGTTAAATTTTTTGAAAACTACTATCCCCTGAGAATATTTTATTTCGCATCACAAAAAGTGCTATATACGCGCATAAAATATAACTATTAAACCTTAATGTATTTCAACATTTTTGCATCATTTATAAGTATCGTTCCTCTAATAAGCTACATAACATCGCAAAAGTACTATATATGCACATAAAATATAACTATGCAGCTATGAAACCTTAATGTACTTCAACATTTTTGCAATATTTATAAGTATTGGACATCTAATAAGTCGCATATCATCACAAAAAGCACTAAATATGCACATAAAATATAACTATGCAGCTATGAAACCTTAATGTACTTCAACATTTTTGCAATATTTATAAGTATTGTTTATCTAATAAGCTACATGACATCGAAAAAGTACTATATATGCACATAAAATATATCTAAGCAGCTATGAAATCTTAATGTATTTCAACATTTTTGCATCATTTATAACTATTGGACATCTAATAAGCTACATTACATCACAAAAAGTACTAAATATGCACATAAAATATAACTATGCAGCTATGAAACCTTAATGTATTTCAACATTTTTGCAATATTTATAAGTATTGTTTATCTAATAAGCTACATAACATCACAAAAGTACTATATATGCACATAAAATATATCTAAGCAAGTATTAATCCTTAATGTACTTCAACATTTTTGCATCATTTTTAACTATTGGACATCTAATAAGTCGCATATCATCACAAAAAGCACTAAATATGCACATAAAATATAACTATGCAGCTATGAAACCTTAATGTATTTCAACATTTTTACAATATTTATAAGTATTGTTTATCTAATAAGCTACATAACATCGCAAAAGTACTATATATGCACATAAAATATATCTAAGCAAGTATTAAACCTTAATGTACTTCAACATTTTTGCATCATTTATAACTATTGGACAACTAATAAGTCGCATATCATCACAAAAAGCACTAAATATGCACATAAAATATAACTATGCAGCTATGAAACCTTAATGTACTTCAACATTTTTGCAATATTTACAAGTATTACTTATTTAATAAGTTACATCCTAATTTCACTCAATATAATTAAGTTTGTAATATTAAATCTTAATCAATTTCGCAATGTACATATGCTTAACTTTTAAATTTCCGTTTTAATCTATTAAGATTAAAAAAATAAATAATTAAATTTTTCTATGTGTGTGCGTGCATAAACTTAAATTACATTTATAATGCGAAATATTTTTTTTCCAATCACATTTTAAAATATTACATAACTAAAATACTTAAGGATGCATAAATAAACAAAATATGCAAATACATAAATATAAGATTAATAAGTGCATGGCTTGATTTTAGCTTATGATAAGTTAAATAAAATCTACTATAACTCTGTTGCGTGGTAAAATGGTATTGGTTGATAGAAGTTAATTTATAAAATAAAGTTCTTAAATTAATATTATTAAATAAATATATCAATGAAAAATACTTCTAGATAGGTCATTATTTTCAAGAAGCATATTTTTTTTTTTTTTTTTTTAATGAATTAAATAAATGGTAACTCTGTAGTATAGTATTTTCATTTTAAGGTGAATAATTCAAAAAATTTTTTAACTAGTTTAGTAGAACTATATAAGATAATCAAACAAAATGAGTTTATCGTAGTATGACGTAGTATCAGCATGGTCGATAAGAAATAACCTTATCACTCATTTGTTTCTTTGGAAGTGTAGAAAAGAAGCATATTTTTTAATGAATTAAATAAATGGTAACTCTGTAGTATAGTATTTTCACTTTAAGGTGAATAATTTAAAAAAGTTTTTTTAACTAGTTTAGTAGAACTATATAAGATAATCAAACAAAATGAATTTATTGTAGTATGACGTATTAAGTGCTTGCGAAAAATGCTAAGTCCTCGAAATACATTGCCTCTCATTAAATTCTTTATTAAAAAAATAAAAATAAATAAATCAATTCTATCTATGCGAATTCACTATTAAAGTTTCATCCTAAATCACATAATTTTAAACGAAAACTACTTATCTAACAATTATCTACATAAAAATATATTCTTACATAATTTCTAATACGACTCATTTAAAAGATTCCTTATCTATTTAAAAGTTTATGACCAAGATCTCATGTTTAAGCATTTCCTGAATTGCAAAGATAAACAATCGTTAACACACAATTCTTAATCACTATTTCTACATATGTCCGAAAATACGCACTTATCACATTATTTAAATTGTCCTTCGCAAAATTTCTAAGACAACTCATTTACAAGATTCTCTATTTATTTGAAATATATTAGAATAGAAGATAATATAACTATTTTATTATAAAATGGAAGTTCAAACTAAAAATTACAAGTGTAAAAGATAATATCAACATCCCGTAATTTAAGAAAGTACACTGATAAAGTTCTTTAAATACACTATTTGAATGATAAATCACTCTATTGCTGCATATGGCAGAAAAAATAAATTCTCTCAAATCAACTAACAGATGACAGTGATAATTAAAACCATAATTAAAATTATTTTTTTTTAAAATCATAATTTTTCTAACTATTTCAAATTACCATAATTCTTTTAAAATCCTAATTAAAGTTCTAAGGTGAGTACATTTATTTCTTTTTTTTTTTTTTATATAAGAAAAAATCTCATCAAACATAAGAAATTCTCTTTTTAAAAATTTTTTTCTAAGTTTAAAATATTTCAAATTACATTTCTTTCTTTCTTTTTAAGTATAAGGAAAATCTCATCAAACATAAGAAATTCTCTTTTTAAAATTTTTTTTCTAAGTTTAAAATTAATTTTAAAATCCTAATTAAAATTCTCTTAAAATAATATTCATTCAAGATAACATCCTAATTCTAACCCTCCTTATCTTTCATGTCATCATGCATTACCGATAAGATAACACGCTGACCGGGTAGTAGTAGAAGGAGCCCTTAACCCCTCAATACCCCTCACCCCTCCTGCTGAAGTAGGAGCCCCCTTTTCCTTCTACTCACTACAATATATCCAATAATTTCCTGCGTTGAAAATAATCCGCAAACGTTCTTTCTAGTAAAATTTGTAATATCATTTACACCACTAACAGAGAATTAAATTTACGCAGCTTAAGTTGATCATTTTTTTTTTCTTTTCATTCAAAATTATTTGCAGTGTGATCTTTATCGTCACTATCAGAAGATGTCACAATAATGCATATACGTTTTTTGTATTTGTTTATTTCTTCCCTACTATTCCAATCAAAACCTCTCACCTTTATCAGTTTTAGAATTGCTTTTTGCAAGAAAAGTGTGTTGCGTTCATCACTTTAAAGTAGCGCGTATATATGCGCTTCGGTGATAATGGCCATGAAATTTTGGCGCATATATGCGCTTGTGACGCAAATGGGTTAAAAGTAATAAAACTAGGGAAATTAATAATAACTTACATATTATGTACATATATAAGAAAAAGATCCTTTTCATCTCTGACATACTCTTAAATAATGATATCAAATATACCTCGTTAAAAGAAAATCATAAATCATACTATTTACTTATTTCATTTATAAATTACCTTTGCTATCATATAACAAAACATTCGATTTTATTTTTTTCTGAGTAAATATCAATTACTAATTAAATGGGAACATTAATGGCGTTTTCTAAGCTTAGCATTTATCACACACCTAATAAATTGAAAGGAGGGAAAACATCTCTTTCTTTACAGCTTTTCCAAAGTTCAGTTTTTGTTTCCTGTTGCATACAAGCTTCATTAGTGAAACAAATTACAACACGTTACTTATATGAAAAATCTCAAAAGAGGATGTCGAAAAGAGTTTTGTCAGCAGAATGTGATTTATGTTAATTACTTTTTTTTATTTCTAGTTGAATTTATTACAACTATTTTTCTCTACATAGATTAGAAGAGGTTTTCATTTTAGCCTCGACACCTAGGATGAAAGATTTTTTGTTTACGTTAATTAACATCATCACTCGTTATATTAATTGTTCTACGGCGATACGCTAAGAACCCGTTAAAAGATTAACTAATTCAAAAAATGCGATACATACAAGAAAAATGAATACGATAAACGGTTATGAATGGAGATAAAGAACCTATAAAGTACATTATTTATGAAAGGAGTATTTCTGGAACTTGAGAATTAAAATGTTTTTGATTTTTTTTAGGGAAGGTTAAATAATATTGGTTGTACGGAAAATAGTAATTTGTATATTTTGGAAAACGTAAAGGTTTTTTTTTTTTTTGTAAAAGGAAGTAGTAAATTGAGATTAATTATTCTTGAGAAAATATTGTATAAACTAAAATATTTCAGCTTGCTTTAGTCAGCACTCATAAAGTTGAAAAGTTATTTTAGAACTTGAGAAAAGCCTTTTATGTTTTAAACTAACGTAAATAATGTATAAGAAATGAATTTTGTAAGAGAAGGGAATTTTTAATAAATAAACAATAATTAAGAACTTATTCGTAACTTTCGAATTTTTCGAATAATCAAGTTTATATGAACATATTTCAAATAAATAAAAATTCTTATATATATATATTTTTTCAAAGCAATGCATTAAATTTAGAATGCACTGTTTTTCATATAATTTAATAAGTAAAAACTATATTATATTTTTTATAATTACAAACAATCACACATAAAAAACATATCATCTGAATTCGTGATTTGAATTTTACATATGGA
This sequence comes from Salticus scenicus, assembly GCA_963930645.1. NCBI lineage: Eukaryota > Metazoa > Arthropoda > Arachnida > Araneae > Salticidae > Salticus > Salticus scenicus. Next base: position 100,252,594 of record OZ005652.1, read on the forward strand.
AATAAGAAAAAAAGTATATAGTACAGTTTGACAAACCATATAATCATTAAATTAAAGATTGTCCTAAGTAAATATAAAAGTGATCTCAATTTCATGAAATGTTTAATTTATATATTTGCACATACAGTAGGATCACTCTGAAATTTTTGAGATACGCCTATTATATATTGAGATTAGATTAATGTTAAACTTACCAAAATTTAGGTGTGTTCAAAGTAATCTCCTCCAGCATCAATGCACTTCTGTAGGCGAATATTTCAATAATTAAATGTCGCTAACCATTCATTTCTTGGAATCGATGAAAAAAATGCATTTATATCCTCATCAATCTCATCTTTTCAATAGAAACTACGCCCACGCAAGTTATTTTTCAGATTAAAAAATAGCCTAAAGTCACATATAGCTAGATCAGGTGGATAGGGTAGATATTCCTGCAACTTGATGCATTTTTGTTAAAGAAATTGAACTGTTAAGCCTGCTGAATGAGAAGATGCATTATGATGGTGGAGAAGGAGTCCTCTAACATTCCTTTCTTTAAGAATTTCTGAAATATATTTAGTAGTGTACCAGTTAGCTGTGACTGTCTTTTGTCCTTCCAGCTTGATAGCTTTGACCAATCCTGTATTTCTAAAGAAAATGGCATACATTACTTTTTTCATGGCATGTTGTCTTTTCACCATTGTGGGTTTGAGATCATCTTCAAAGACCCACACTTTGCTTTCTTGACATGTTGGAAAATCAAAAAATGGTATGTACATTTCATCACCAGTTATTATTTTAGAAATATTGCGGTGGCAACCATCATTAAGTAATTTAAGGGTTTCTCTGCTGATTCTAAAACGCTCTTGTTTTTGATGCTCTGTTAAATTATGGGGAACCTAATGGCAAACTAATTTTTTCACATGCAATTCTTCATGGATAATTTTATGTATAGCAGCGGATCCAATGTTAAGTCCCTTCTGTATCATATGGTAGATACAGCGAATGTTGTCGATTAACATTTTCTGAATGGCAGACACACTATATGGGATTACTGCTGACAAGGGCCTTTCTGTTTGTTTTTCACCATGGAGAGAATGATGACCTCTGTGAAATTCTTTAAACCATCTGAATACAGTTGCACGAGATGGACTTTCATTTCCAAAAGCTAATTGTTGGCGTTGAACGCATTCTTCTTGATTTAATCCCACTTTAAAATCATAGAAAATCATAGCACAATAATGTTCTCGCGTCAACTCCATTTTCTTTTCTGTCTAAAATTTATTCTACGCTAAACTACTTGCAAATGGGTAGTAAAAAATCGTCTGCCAGGCTAAAATAGTTATATTTCCAAATGTAATCGATAATTTTTTCTTATCGCTTATTGTCTGCGTGTATCTCAAAAATTTCAGAGTAACCCTCGTTTTTACATATATATTTATTTTTGGTTTTTCCGATTGTCTTTAATCGCAATGAAAATAAAATATATAAGATATAAAAAATTATTATATCGCTGATGAAAATAAAAATAAAATATATTTTTAATTCAACCGTCATCCATAACATATATATAACTTATTCAGTACACATTTGTTTGGAGATTAAAAAAATATATCTTAATACAAACATATATGTAATATAGATTTTTTTTTTAGCCTCATAATTAGAAATGTAAATTTAGTTTCAAATATTTAAAAATCATTTTAATTAATTGATTCTGTAAGAAATGTCAAATATAATGAATATTAGAGAACCCGTCCTTGAAATTATCTTAATTTTATGGATTATATTAAAACATAATTGTAAAGAAAAGAAGCCTTCGAAGAAAGATTTTCTACAAAACCTACAAACAAAAAAGTCCTGAATGCTTTTTTAATATATCTTGAAACATAAATAAATAAATAAATGCATTTCTATATATTTTGCAAATTGCATATATAATCTTTAATTATTTGAAACTAATTAAATATGAAGCTGGTATTTAATATTGGTTTTAAAATCTGAAATTCAATGGTACAATACCTTTTTAACTATGCATTTGTTTAAAGAAAATTTGATGCGACGCTCTATTTTTTTATTTTACTTCTTAATAGAAGAAATATATATTAACACCCTACATTCTCATTTAAACCTTGCTGTGTAGGTAAAACTATTATATTTATAGATTTTTTTTTCTTTTTTTTTTTTTTCTTTTTCTCGACCTAATGTTATTTCGTAGAGCATTTCCATCATCTAAAGCCAATAGAAAATATTATACTCTATTGATTTTGGGTAGCCTTGAATGAATCTCATATATTGCAATGCATCACACATTCTATTTAAATTCAGTAATCAAAAATTGATAATTAAATCAAAAACAAATTCATGTACCAAAATTTGAAATGAACTTAGAACCATTTCCAAGCGTAGCTCCTAATATATCCAAATATTTTTTTGTGGCTACTTATTTTCCTCTAGTACTATATAGAAAACATGTTTTTGTGAATATAGAAAATATATCTTAATTTTTTTAGTTTCAATGCAATCAAAAAAAAAAATAATAATAATAATAAATAATTAATTAAATTAAATTAATTAACCAAAGATAAATTCCATTTTTGCACATAATATATTTTAATTCTATTCTATGCATATGTATACTGAGCATTTATTCGAAGTGAGAAGATTCAATTCACAGTGAAGAAGATTCAGTTAATATCATCATGCCATACAGATATAGAATATTCAATTCGGATTACTTGTTAATATCTTTTTTTGGAATATGCTGATAACAGACATACAGACACACATAGAACAAACTTTAAAAAAGTTAAAACACACAAATGCTTAACATTTTGATTTCATATTCAAAGGACTTAAAATCTTGTAAATGTAACAGTTTTGACCAGCTTCACACTTTGGAATTTAGAAAATTCATCTATATCATTCGAAGGTGCTCTGCTAGTACTGGTTACTAACGCAAAATTTTTATTATGCACCGACACCAATATCAAAAACTTAAGAGCGTAAAAATTCGGCCACGTGAAATGGTAGCCAGAGTTGCCAACTTTTATAATTTATTCTGGAGCATTGTCTGCTACGCCTTCTTTTGATACCACCATATTTTTAGAGTAAACCCCCTTTTGGCGAATGATGACAGCAGAATGTGGCCTGGAGTTATTTTGATGAAGGATAACACTACGACGATTGATGAGACCTGGCCCCTATGCTACCAAATTTGAATGCAGCTTGTCAACTGCAGACATTAGAAGGCCGCAATGATGGTTTGGTTGTGTGGCAGGAACTCCCAGTGAAATATTCCCTTTACATACCACCACACACTCAATAACACCTTCTTGGGATGAAGTTCAGCTTTCGAATTTCATACAGGCGGATCAGAAGGGCAACAAACAGTCCTACGACGCTTTACGTTACGGTACATATTCCACCTCTAATCTCCTATCACAATTCGTGTCAAGAATGTGTCATTTTTGTACTGGGAAAGCAAGGAAACACATGTGGCGATTCGTTCAACCCGTTTATTAGCTGTCAGGTTATGTGGAAATCAACAATCCAACTTCCCCGTATAACCCAACATAACCAGCCATCTCTCGACCGTTGTCCGGTGTACGTTGAAGGTCTCCGCTAATTCTTGCACGGTTGGGTTCGGGTTGTTCCTTAGTGCTTGGTCAATCGTCGTCTCCAACGTGTGATGGCCGTTCACTCCTAGCCTGATCTTGCCAGCTTCTGTCTCCTTTCCTAAATTTACGACATGTGCTTTCGTCTATTGCATCCTCCCCATAAACTTGACAAACATTACTACATGCTGCGGCTGCCGTACTCCTTTTATCGAAATCTTATAACAAACAATGGCTTATATGCTCCTTCTCGCTTTCCATGTTACACCCTCTGATTTTTTTTTTTTTTTTTTAGATGATTAACTTTGTGAGACACGATGCATTTATATTTAAGGCACCCACACGTTTGATTGGCCAACGATTTGCATCATTACAATGTCATTTGTGACGTTAATTCCATTGAAAATTTGCATATCCAAAAACGGGTAGAACTTTCAGACTCACCGAATACATAAGATTTTCAATTTCTCTGTGGAAAATGCTATTTTTTATATAATGTAAATAAAAAACAAACTTTTAATATTAAAAGTTTTAAACTTAAAAATTTAATATAAATAATTAGACGTGTTGCAATAATGTAGTACTTATGATTCAGAAAAGCATTGCATATCTGTTTTTAATTTTCTTCGATCAGACACAAAATCATAGTTACTAATATCTATGCATTTTGGCTCCCTAATGCAAGGGTATATAAAAAAGCTCTATTGCAGTATTCCGGAGCTGAAAAGCGTAAAAGTTGGAAGCTATGCATAAATTTGTACATCTTTATTTCAAGTCTTTTAATATAAAACTTATAATTGAAGACGAAGATGATTAAGTTATTTATTACTTATACATTTTATAATAATTGAAATATATTTTAACGTAAGATTAAAAATATGGAAGACGAAGAATTGTACGTTAACTGGTGCTGCTTGATATACAGTATAGAGAATTACATTTGAAATGTCTTTTAATATAAATCTGTGAGTACTAACGAAGAAGTTACTGGTAGTACATTAATACACGAAATTATATTGAAATATATTGAAATTTAAAAATAAAAATGTTAAAGAAGAAGAGGGTTACGTTACTGGTGATATACTAATACATTAAATAATAGTTAGAATGTCTTTTATATTAAAACTGAGAAATTTAAAGAGAAAGAAATTTAAGTAACTGGTCAGATCATTAACAACTCACAATTATATATATATATATATATATATATATATATATATATGTGTGTGTAAACTTTTTTTTTTTTTTTTTATGTAAACAACGTCACTTAAGTTACTGATGTTCAGTCACTACACATAATTATATTTGACATTTCTTTTATTGTAAAATCGTGAATGAGTATTAAAAACGAATATATTTAAGTTAGTGGTGATAGGTTAATGCACAAAATTATATTTGGAAAGGTATTAATGTAAGACTTATTATTCTAAAACGAAGAGATTTATAAATGATAATATGATAATACACACAAATATATATTTTTAACAAATTTTTATGTAATACAATAATTCTGTAGTAGTTGAAAATAATAATAATAATAATAATAATAATAATAATAAAACGTTTTTTGAAAATAACGAAAAAATCATTAAAAATAAAAATAAAATGGCAGGATTTTTTTTATTTTTTCCATAAATAAAATTGAGGTTAATGTCTTCCCTCACAGAAAAAAAAATGTTTAATAAAAAAAAAAAAATTAAAAAAAATGAATAGAAGTTCAAACATCCCCTGTTTTAAAAATGAGGATTTTTAATGAAAAATTCCAAATCCTGCATTCAAAATCTCATAACAATCTGCCAACCCTAAATCGTCTATTAATTTTTCAAACCCTCTATCATTTAGAAGAATGTTCTTACGTTCGACTGCACCCTCTCAATCGGTTGAACGAATGGTGGCAAGCCGGTGGTTGTGCGTCATAATACCATAATTAATCACGCTGCCCTATGCACTGAACAAAGCTGTTTCATTAACACCCCTGTGAAGTGCGTCATGGATATTGTTCCATATTTTCCGCTGGTTTCATCCAAAAATTTGTTATTTCATACAAATTACTGGGTACAGAAGGGGGTGGAATGACTTCACGGTTGGGGATTCCGGACGAATGATAGAGATGATGGGAATTGATTTCTAAAAAATTACTAGAAAGGAGCTAATCTCATAAGTAATCTTTTGATAATAGTTTTAAAGGTTCAAAAATTGCATTTCCTGATACTTTAAAATATTCCATAAGCTGTAGAGTAAAACGTAATGGATTGGATTTAAAGCATGAACAGAGCTAAAAATTGAATATAAACTATATAATGCCTTATATTTCCTTGTCTTGTTTAAAACTGTGCTGATTCATAAGGTGATCATACTTAAATTTTTCTCTTAATTTTAATCCTACTCAAAGGCAAGATTATCGTTATAAAACTAACGAGAAAACATTTAAAAATTTAATAAAATTTTTAATAACTATTACAATAATCTTCTAACAGCATTAACTGAAATAAATTATAAAACTGAACTTAATAACTGGATAAGTGATTTTGGAAACATAACATTTATAATGAACATACGTTTCAAGAAGAAACAAACTTCAATACATGTATACACCAAAATTCAAGTGGTACACCCAGGAACTTAGAATAGAGAGAAATAAATTAAATGCATATATCAAAAGACACAAAAATCATCCGGTCAACATTAATTAGGAATTAATATATCAAAAACATAAAGCATTATACCGAAAAAACATAAACAAAGCAAAATGGGATGCCTGTGTCACATACTGCCATAACTATAAAAACTCTTTCGGCAAATTGTTTAACATTATAAGAGGTCAAACACTAAAACACACTGATTTAATTCTTACTTAGATATCAGACTCTCAAATAAGTGACTCATACTATAATATGTTAAATACACTCATGGGTACTCATTTTCCTACTGACAATAACTCACAAAATAGTCACACAAAATAGTCACAATCTGTATATATATATAAATTACGTGTCACAATGTTTGTCCGGGGTAAACTTCTAAACTAAGGAACCGATTTTAATTAAATTTTGCACACTGTGTGCAGTTTGGTCCAACTTGAGAGATAGGATAGTTTTTATCTCAATTTATTGTCACAATATTGTTTTATTGCAATTATTTGTTAATTATAGACCTTTATTAATGTTGCTGCAAAATATCTGTGAGTTCCATTAATTTAATTGTTGCCAAAAAAAAAAAAAAAATACGAGTTCATTTTCTTTTGACATAAAAATAAATACATTTAATCAAACGTGAACGTTAAAAAATTATAAAAAGTTAAATTATGCATCTCACGAAAATTGACGTCATAATCAATTTAAAGATTTTATACACATTGATAAAGTGCTAATGTAGTTCTATCATAGATATAATAATATATATAGATCTCTCATCCCCATGTTATCGTACAAATATTTTTGATGCCGAAAAAAATAAATAAATAAAAGCTTTGGAAACAGCCATTAAGTGGTATTGGAAAAAAAAGAAAAGAAAGAAAGAAATATGAATTTGAAACTGTATCTGGAGTCTTCCATTCCCCTTTAGCAAATAAATTATTCATAAATTTTATTTGCTAAAATATTAGTATGTATTCCCGTGTGTATTCACTCGGGGAAAGACGGCCATATTTTGGTAAAAACGTCGTCTTTTCCCAAATGAAAAGGAATAACTTTTTTCTCCCCAATGATCACTCTATTCTATATATGCTATACTATATCTATGAGTTCTATACACAAGCGAAGTGTGACTCACTGACCGTCTGTGCAGCCAAGAAAAAGATTTCCTATGTTAATTGCCCACTGGATTTTTTGTAAGAAATTATTAAAAATCGAGGAAATTTATTTCCCGATTTTAATCCTTATATTTGGGTATAGATATGTATTACTTATCGCGGGTGTTAGATTGAATTATTTTGCTGTCAAATTGACAAAAATTTAATTTTAAATTTCAAAACTCTGTCGCCCTTGGCTTTTTTTATTATTATTATTATTATTTGGCGATCAAAAGTGTAACACGAAAATATACATGCCAGATGTATGCATTGTACGAAATGTAATATGTATTATTCATTGTACGTATGTATGACATGTAATATGTATTGTACGAAATATTGTTTCATATTATTCATTACTCTTTTAATATAAGTTGTTAAAATAACCATGATTTTTGAAAGGAATTAAATATTTTCGCCAGATAATTTGGCGATATTCTTTTTTTTTTCCCCAAGGATGACAGAAATGAAATCTATTCCGCTGCAAAATATTAGTATCTTACATCAGATATTTTATTTAGACATTTGAAAACAAATTTGACTTCAAACTATGATAGAATATTTATCATTTTCCTTTTAATTAGTATATTATTAGTATATTAAAATTTAAAAGCATGGTATATAAAAAGTTTTTTTTTAAATCTTATAATTATTCTTATCTTAATCCTCAATGTTTTCCATCTTTATTAACTTGAATTTACTATTAAAATTTTAACATACTCAAAAACTTATCATCGCTTCGTTAAAATACACTAAACTTTTCCAAAATCTTTTTCTATTTAAAATGATACATGTATTTACTTTAAATGTCCAATATTTCATAAGATTTCCAATTTTAAAGTTTTAAAATATTTATCAAATTTACTTATTTTTCTGGTTTAGCCTTATTGTTTTCCTTTTTATAACTACAGCTGTTGCCCTCTTTAAAATATTTAAAATGATGAGGTCATTTTATAGTAAAATTATCCATTATAGCATATATTATATTTCACTCCTCCATAAAAATTGATTTTAAAATCGTCTGTTTCTTTTATACTTTTATTTTAATAGAATTTTAATAGAATTTAATTTATATATTAGTCATTTTAGCAATTTTATCCAAAGTAGCATTAGAAATAATATATATCACTTCTCCATTAAAATTTATAGGACCCTACAATAAAATTAATTTGTGCTTAATATAAACACTACGAAAATTTTTATCAATCGCTTCCAAATTTTGACCTAAGTTTCAAATCTCAACCCTGTGGGTTTTTACATCGGCTACAACGTTTTCGTCTTTGTTCATAAATAATAATTTGACTGTACTAAATAGTTTACAGCCGTATAATTCAACGTATAACTTAGTCACAGCAACGCGTGGCCGGGTCTGCTAGTCTATAATATAATAAAATAAGATGTTTGTGTGTGTGTGTCAGTGTGTATTTATGTCCTGAGCATTTTAGGAAAACGGCTGATTACAGAGCTACACAAATTTGCAAGGAGGTTCATAATGACCTCTTCTGATACACCTCGAAACCCGATTTTCGAATTTTTGATTAATATTCTTTTAATTAGAAGTTTTTGCTTTATTCAGGGATGGAACACGGGCGCAGAATTCATACCGGAATCTGTGTAAGAATATTCTCTACCTATAATATCGTTGATTTAAGAAGTAGACAATTTTCTTACATTGATAGTGGTATGAATTCTGCGCCCGTGTTCCATCCCTGTTTATTAAAATTGGATTTAGCCATAGAGTTTCCGTGTCACACTAAAAAAATAAGGCGTTTCCATCGTAAATGTGAGGATTTCGGTATGTCGGTCAATGGATTAGTCGGTTAAAGCGTCAAGTTATTAATGGGGTTCGATACTCGGGGGATAAACACACACAGACACATCTCTTTATTTTTAAAGATTATGATTTATTTGAAAGTTTTATGAAATAGTTACATTGTGTATTCGATTTAATTATTTTTCATTTTGAAAAAAAAAAAGCAATTTACAATGACAATTACTAAATTTTCAAATTTTATAAATCTCAGTTATACATTAAGTTTAAAATTAGATGTAAATGATAACAGTTTCTCCGAATGCAATGAAATTTCCTATTTAGATATAAAAATATATTAAACAGATACGTCTTACATACAGAAATAATCTCCTACATTTTAACTGGAATTTTCATAAAATTTCATCCCGATAAATAAAAAATGACGATAAAGTAATTGAAGGTAAAAAAAAAAAAAAAAAAAAAAAAAGAAAAGAACAGAAAGATTTTTCTTACAAGAGAGCAAATCACAATGCGGGAAAAAGGAAGAGGCGTTTAAGGAGAAGTTCTTGATTCCTGCGGAAGTGGCCTCAATGTTTATTGCGTATAAAAAGTGTCTTAAATGGGCTATAAATCGTCTTAAAAATATATTAAGAACAAAATGTACTAAAAGAACATAAAATAACCTCGGTCTATATTTAAATTTTGGATTCTATAATTTTGGCTGATCTTTGTGTTTTTTGGTGTACTGAAACCGAAACGAAGCTAATTTTACCCTATGGCGTAATAATTTTTAGATTATAATGGATTTTTTTCATAAAACTTTAAAATATACCTTAATTAAAAATAATATAAAACTTTTCAAATATGTGTGAAAACTGTATTATACCCGACAATGAATAAAAAATTGCAAAGTTCTATTTTTCTTCTAGAGAAATATATCTTTTATGAAGCAGAAAATATAACTTCTAAGATTTGAAAATATTTGTTGTTTTTTCACCTGCGAATCTCTATTTTTTAATTCCTACTATTAGTTCACACACTCCCTATATATATCTAGTACAAACCTTGCAATCGATTTTTAACTAACTTCCGGACTAGCTAGAAATTTGAAACGTTCAGGATTGCAAGAACACGGTGACAACACAATACTTCGAAGTCCGATTTTCGAATTTTTTGTTAGTTTTCTTATAATTAATTTAAATATGAAAATAATAACATCCTAATACAGTTAAAATAGCCTTTAAAATTTTAGCTATAATTTAATTGTTGCCAAAAAGAAATTTACTTGTTCATTTTCTTTCGACATAAAAATAAATACATTTAATTAAACGGGAACTTTAAAGAATTATAAAAAGGTAAATTATGCATCTCACAAAAATTGACGTCATTATCATTTTAAAAAATTTATGTACATTGATAAGAGCTCTATGATTCAACATAAAATTTAAAACATAGTATATAAAAGTTTTTTTTTTTTTTTTTTTTTTTTTTTTTATCTTATAATAATTTTTATTTCATTTTGCAAATATATATATATTTTTTTCATTTTTTCATTTTTATCACTTATTCCTAATTCAAAATTATTTAAAAAAAAACTTTTTCGATAGTGTTTGTAAGTAGGAATTGACTTTAAAATTTTTTCTTCTATATTACTTGTTAATTGTATTATTCAACTGCCCCGGTTAATAAAAGTACTGTTATCCAGTCAAAATTTTCGATGTCAATTTTCCCATTATTTACATAGTTTAAAGAGCCTTAAGGCAAAAATAAATATAAATAAATAAATAAAATAAAATAAAGTAAAATAAAAGATAAAATAAAAATAAAATAAAAATGGGAAATGGCTCTGTGCGCAAGCGTGTGTATTTGTGTGTGAGGGAACATTTTGACTACCACAGCGTTCTGAGCAATCACCATTTTGTCAGTACAGGTATAGTTATCAATATTTTAATTTATTCCGGAGTATATTTAACCCCGCCTTTATTTCGCACCACTTTATTTAAAGAATATTTTTTTTTATTCTTATGTATAAGTACGGAAAAATAAGACAAAATAACTCCTAAAATAAAATTGGTATGAAATAAAGGCGAGGCTAAAAATGCTCCGGAATAAATTAAAATGTTGGTAACTCTGGTAGAGGGTGTCTACCGATGCTATTTCTACCGTCACGTATATGATAACGCTTATAGTATGCTACCATGATATAGAGATGGTGTCGGTAGGCATCCTATATTGTCAATAATCTATGCGTGACAGAAAAAACTGGCTTTCTTCTCGGTTTCGGCTCACCAAAAAAATATACGTATCATCTAAAGTTATGAAATGAAATTTTGCCAACATTATTTTTGTAGATCTGCATAGTATTTATTATTTAATTTTTACTTTATCTTACCCATATAATGGCAATGAAAGTATTGTTGTCGGGTTTAAATTTTCGTAATTTAGATTATGTTATAGTTACACTGTTTTAGGTTACCTGAATCTGAAAATTCAAGTTTTCGCGCTCAGTCTCTGCGCATCTGTGTCTGTATGTGTATTTGTCTTTATGTTAATAAAAGAACTCAATAACAATTATCAGAAATAACTCCAAATGCTATACTCTAAATTTCATCATATTTAGAACTAAAACCTGAAACATTTTATTAAAATCGGACAAATGGTTCTGTTAAACGAATATATATATATATATATATATATATATATATATATAGATATTTTTCAAATAGTTTGCTCGCACAAAAATGATTTACATAAAACATTCTATGAAAATGTTCATGCTTCGTTTACAGGGCCATGCAAAGAATTTTAATATGTTAGTGCTATGTTTGACGAGGAATCAAAATGTATTATTCCTGTAATTTAAAACTATAGATATCGCAAATTAAATCGAAAATGATTACTGTAAGATAAGTAAATTCACAACAAACATATAAGTATCAGAAATATTATGATCTGCATCACATGTATCAGATTTGTCAGAAATGACGAGTTCATATATCTTTTTCATGACAGATAAAGATTAATCCCATAACGGTACCAATCTGTGTGGTACCAACATTATAATATTTTTTCGCATCACAAAAGAAGTATCAAATAGTTGTTATTGGACAAATATTCGATACCTGTTTTACGATTTGCCACTAAAGTAACGAATGCTAGGTATTATCTTGATGTCAGAAACATGATTTATATTTTTTAATATCACATTTAAATAATCGAAATATTAACGATAACGTGTCATTATTCTACTCGGTTTTGTTTACTGTCACCATTAAATATTTTTACATAAACTGGTTTGTATACTAAAACTCAGTTAACGTGCACTAATACAAAATTATACTAATTTTTATACGGCCAATTATCATTAGGAAAAATAAAGTCCACCTCCAATAATTGAAGGAGTCCTATTAATTTAAACCTATAGATATCGCAAATTAAATCGAAAATGATTACTGTAAGATATTGGTAAAATGTTTTAGATTCTACTATTGGAAGACCTATAGAGATTTTAAGGATAAAATGGTTCTCGAAAGTTTATATTCAAATCCTTTTTCAACCGTATTTAAATCTTTTATTTAATTATCTGATAAGTACAGTCGGTAATAAAAGTGTCCGAGCACTAGCAAAAATTCCTATGTAAAAAAAGTACACCTCATACAGTCAAATCCTTGTTGAGTTCTCTTCTTAGTCAGTCTAAGAACATGATTCGATAAGGATTTATTTAACAGAACAGTATGAAGTGTACTTTTTACATAGGAATGCCCGCTAGTGTTCGGACACTTTTGTTACCGACTGTATCTTTCTGGAGACACTTAATTTCACATAATTATAAAAATGATCCTAAAAATGACTGATGTCGATAAAGTCTGGTTAAAATAACAATTACAATAATCATAATAATAATAATAATAAATAAATATTTCTATTTTCAGCATTTCTGGAATGACATATTTGTATTGTCGGCTTGAGACATAACATTTTATTTCATTTTGTATCTTCTTACAAATATATTTCCGGAGCATTTTAAATCCTGAAAAGTTCCCCGATTTTTTTTTCTTTCTAGAACTAGAATGAGACCAGTATCCATATAATGGTCTTAGCTATTGTTTGTATCAATACAGTATATCTTTTTAAAGTTTTACTTTAATCTTATATACATTTACCAACAATTAAAAAAGATAAACAGAAAAAGTGAACTTATAAGAAAGTAGGAATTTAAATATATATTTCAGAATTTATTTTTATTCGTTTTATTATTTCTCCTAACTAATAATGTGATGGTGAGATTACGCTTTATCAAAACATTTATTCCGAATTTCATATTTACTTCTCTTATTCTTAATTTATTAAAAGAAGTTTTATAAAAAATGCATTTATTAAAATAAGTAAGTGTAAAAAATAATTAACATTTAATCATTTTAAATTTTAAATAATTTTTGAATAGACTAGTGAAGTTCTCTTTTTCTAAATTCTGCATTAAATACACAAAAAATAAATTTCTCTTTAGAGTGAATTTTGATACACTATTTTCACAGTCTAATGTCTTTCTAATTGGTTTCTTTTACATTTTTATCATCATTATTTTCTTTTAGAATCCGGAACGGCAGGAAGAGTGAATCATTCTTTAAGAAACTGTAGACAATGGACAGGAAACCAGAAAAGGTAAAGAAAAAAAAAAATCAATGATTAAAAGCTTAGAAAAAGCTTTAGGATATTCTCGTAATCTAGTTTTGTCAAACACATGGTCACTTTTCCTCACATCGTGATCTAAGTTTAGACGCCCATTTTTCTTCCGTTTTACACTTCTTTTGTTACAGAAACAGTTCCATGTGTCACTTAATTTTTGTTTATTTTTCTTTTCTTTAATCTTTCCAAATAATTGCAGTATTTTGACAATATATCAAAAGACCGAACTTTTTCTTTTTTTGATGAAAAAAAGATTGTTATTTGTGAAATTATCTTTCTTATGCGCTTATTAAATAATTTGTCAAAAGATTTTAAAATAGACTGACAGAGATGGCGGTTGGTTACTTCTGTATAAACCAAAAATAATAATAAAAAATAAAATTTAATAAAATATTGATTCATAATAATAAATTTATTTTACTTATTTATTATAAATAAGAATAATAATTAACCTTTTTAAACTCATATTTATGATAGTCGGTCGTGATTTTGCCACCGAGGTAGTAACACACGTTTTTTGCACCTGAAGAAGAAAGGCCACGTCCTTTAGAAACCGGTAGTGCTGTGTTTAATTTTATGGTGTGTGAAGAAGTTTTATAGGTTATATATTTGTGATATGGTTAAAAAATAGCTATACAGTGAATATGTGAGAACTTCCTTTTTTATTCATAAAAGTACCTTTTTGTGTTTTTCCATCTGTCCTGATTTTGGTAAATATTTCTTTATCTTTTGAAATAGCTGTTAAGAAGTTTGTGTGTATAAAATCCATGTTAAATGTAAAATTAACCTATTTCTCTAAACGATAAGCATCTAACCTAAACTGAAAATATTTTAAACTATGAAATGAAATTGTATGCAAAACTGTATTATAATGTAGAAAATATTCTACTGTAATAATTAAAAAAAAAAAATAAACAAACTTTTTATAACCTGTTAAATTTTTAAATCTATACAAACAACCTATAACATTACAATATATTGATGTATATTCTATTTCTACAATAAAAAAATAATAAAAAAACTAATGATGTTTGTTTTTATGGATGGGAATTATTTCAGTCTCGTAGAGACATATTTATTATAAATTTTATTCAGAACTCATTTGCCGATGCAAAAAACACAATCATTTATAAACTTTAGCTTTAAACTCCAACAAAAATAGAAGTGATTTCCTGTGTTACAGAAAGTATTGACTACTTGCTTAGAGAAGAAAATTGCATTTTATTTTTATATGATGTTTACACGTCACAATGGGATACAAAATAATTTTATCGAATCAGATGAACTATAGAAATAAATAAAAAAATTTGCATGTCTTCAGGGAACTTTCTGCAGGGATTTCCTTAAAAATAAACCTGAAGTCAATTATTAAAAAAAAAAAAAAAAAAAAAATATTTAAAAAAAAAATTAAGTAAAGAAATGCTTTTTTTTTTTTTTTTTTTTTTTTTCTAAACAGTGAATATTAAATCAACTATCTACTATTATTTTTCCTCTGAACATTGTCAATTTATTTTGTTCTTTTCTCATCAAATGGTATATTAATATTAATATTTTAGATATTTTTATAAAGATTTAATTATTTTTCTGTAAACATTTCTTTTTTAAAATTGTAATTAAACTTTTCTTGTATTTTTCTTTTATTTAACTATTGATTAATTTAAATGTATTAACCAATATCGGGAGATAAAAAATTGGTCTAAAATATTGAAATTTGGGACACTTAAGTGTTTTGTCATCGAAGTCTGTTATGTAGGAAAAGAAAAAAGTGTTTGGAAATGAACAACGGGGATTATTCATTTGCAATTACAACCTTTTAAAAATACATACGTATAATCTTTGTCAATGCTTTTAGGAAACACAGGTAAAGCGTAGTGTTGTTCAGATGGTTGGTTGGTTGGTTGAGTTTAACGCTGCACTAGTGCCGCGCCGTGTGTAATTGGTGACGGTCTAGGTTGTACCTCTAAGGATTGACCGCAGACATGCCATCACATCTGTGATCCACCTCAGAGAGGATGGCTTCACCACTTCGTTGACCGCCAGATGTATAATTTGGATGGGAACATGGAGGAAATTGCGGCCACATCGGATTTTACGTGCAAGTATTGTTCAGTAACAAAAAAATTAACCAAGATCCTAATGTAAAAAAAGAAAAAAAAAAAAAGAATTTAAACATTTCTTGTAAGTTTCTAAGTTATTTCCGAATACAATTTATTTTGACAATGCGCGTAAACTATCTAATATAAAATGATAGTAATTTAAATTTTGAAATGACATTGTATACAAAACTGCATTTTAATGAATAAACCTTATTCTCCAGTATATCCTTACAAAAACAAACAAACCAACTTCTATTCCTATACAGTCTCTTATACTATTACAAAAAGAAAAAAAAAACATATCTATTGTATTTCTAAATTTTAAACATAGCTAATGATATTTGTTTTTCAGAATAGAAAAAAATTCAGTCTCGGAGAGAGATTTATTATAAAGTTTTATTCAGAACTCATTTGCCGATGCAAAAATATAAATGTTTCTATACGTTTACCGGCAAAAACAAATATAAATACCAGAATGTAATACAGAAAATATTGACTTCTTGCTTAGCGAAGAAAATTGCATTTTCGGTTTGTATGATGTTTATAAGTCATAATGGGATACAAAATAAGTTTATCGAATCAGATGAACTATAGAAGGAAATAAGATTCTTGTATGGCTTGAGGGAACTTACTGCAGTGATTGCCTTAAAATAAACCTGAAGTCAATTATTTACAAAAATGTTATTTGAAATAGAATGTCGGTAGAGAAAGGCAGTTCATATGCAATAACTCTTTTTTTGTTAATACAATGAATGAATATTAAATCAGCTGGCTATCATTATGTTTATTCTGAAGCATTGTCATTTTATTTTGTTCTGTTTTTATCAAAAAAAAATCTTTTTAATAACATTTTAGGTATACAAATAAAACTTTAGTGCCTTTTCTTTAAACATGTCTTATGAAATTTATGTATTCCCAGCGTTTTTCTTCAATTCTTGAATCAAACTACAATTTACCAAGATTTATATTTCATTTCAATTTTTAGATTTATGCTCTAATCTAAAGCTCTTTATATTTTACAAGGTGAAAAATATTAATGATAATTTATAAATCAATGCCAAGAAAAATATTATGTCTATCATTGTGAATTTTATCAGACATGAGTGTTAAGTTGTAGAATTCTGTTAGAAATAGGTTTCATTCAATTCCTTTTTTTTTTTTTTTTTTTTTGTAGATTATCTAAACAGCAGTGGCGAAGCGTCCATGGAAGCGATAGTAGCAGCGCTTCCCTAATTTAAGATTTTTAAAAAGTAATCAACGTCGCCTCGTCGAAAGACTGTGTTGATTCTTCTTCTGCTTTTGGAAGCGCGGCGCTTCAATAGTTTTCTGAACCACACCTTGCTCCTGCTAAACAGAGATAGTTCTTTTATGGCCACACTGTAAATGATTATCACTTTAAAATCTTTGAATGGAAATTTATTAGAAATTTAAACATATTCCTCATAAATAACTAGACTTGGCACAGAACAGGAATATCAACATTTACGCAACGTTGAAGACGAAAATGTAAAAAATAAAATAAAAAAATACGTGCAGACTGCAGTTTCGGTAGCGTAAAGCGCACCGTCATCAGTGCAGATTATCATCATCATCCCGAGAGTTCCAGGAGTACCTGCAGTGATCGAGACCACCGCTTACCTCCACATGAATTTGAAAAAAGCTTGATATGGTGTTGCAGAATTAATCAATATCGGTATTCTTGAAATGAGTGAGTTCAAGCAGAAGTCGGCGTGATAATATGATAGGGGAAAAATGCAAGGTTGAGGAGAGCGGGAGAAGGGAAGGGGTGGTGAATATCTAAAAGCTATTAGGTACTTGATGGAATTCCGGAAGTTCCGCTCTTTCCAAAAAAAAAAAAAAAAAAAAAAAAATCCTTTAATTAACATGATTGGATCACACACAGTCGCACCTCAGGGCCCCCTCGGTCTGTCAGAGAAAGTTTTGCCTTGATAAAGGCACCTTTGGACCCACCTAAGTATGGAACTGCATGCTTTCCTGAATTTGCCTATCACTTTAAATTTTAAAAAAACTATTTACAAATATTTACAAAAGGATATAAGAATACAATTAAAGTTACATAAATGAAAAAAGTTACATGCAAAAAATGCTAAAAACTATTTACAATAAGAAGATGCATCCCTACTAGTAAGGTAACAAGGAGGAAGATTAACAGTATGCGACTGTGAAAATACACAGAGGGTTGAAGACGTCGGGTGGGGGGGGGGCGCAAGAAGTGGAAGAATAGAGGTTAGTTCTGCGGAAACATGAAATTGGAGTTAGAATACTGATGAGTGCAGAATGAAGAATGGATTATTGCTCATATATATAGGTACGGAAGTGGATTACAGAGTCAGAGTAGCAACCAATAGGAATTTACGAAATTGGAGCAGTAAGCTTATAGGAATTTGAGATGTAGAAAGCTATGTAAAAATTAAGAATTAATAAATCCACATATTCGTAATTTTTACGCTGCTTTCTAAATCCCAAATTCCTATTGGCTTACAGCTCCAGTTTTGTAAATTCCTGATGGTTGCTAATCTGGCTCTATAATCCGCTTCACTAACTATAAATGAGCAATAATCCAATTCGTCATTCTGCACTGATGATGCTGCTCTTTACACTGCCGAAACCTCTGTCTGCACTTAATATTTTTTTCATTGGCGTCTTTAACATTGCGTTAATATCGACATTCCACATGATGGAAACGAAATAAACCAAAAATTTGTGTATACATGCAGAAATCAGTAACACATCATTAATACGGTATATAATTCATTACTGTATAAACATTTTTATTTGAACATTAATAAAACTTATCGAAATTATTTTTCGTGAATTCAATCAAAATTCTGTCTTGCCTCGTTTTCAACAACTAAAGAAATCAAATCTATAGTAGGAAAGTTGCATAATCTACCTCTGTTGTATAAGATTGATAGTGCGTACAGTCGGTAACAAAAGTGTCCGAAAACTAGCGAAAATTCCTATGTAAAAAAAGTGCACTTCATACGGTTTTGATAAATAAATTATTATCGAATCGTGTTCTTACACTGACTAAGAACAGGATTCGACAAGGATTTATTTAACAAAACCGTAGGAAGTGTACTTTTTTACGGGCTGTACATGAGAACAGTGCTAAAATCTCTCCTATCGGTGAAAATTTGCTGTAATTTTTTGACTTTGTGGAAATTATCTCGCCATGATTTCCACAGTCTGCGGATAAAAACTGGTTTCAATCCAAATTTTCTGTGTAAATATGATGTTTTTTTTATTTTTGCTTATAATTTTCAGATAATCTGCTATTTTACAGCAGAATTGGGAGACTTATGAACTTTTATGTATTCAATAATTTATATTCGAAATTTTTTCTTTATTTAATATCGAAAATTCTGTTATTAAATAAGATTAATATCACTTACTACAAATTATTCAAAATTCTATTAAAAATTCTGGAGAACTCTCAGTGCTATGATAATACTTTAGCGTTACTTTCAGTAAACCAATTTTAACAATTGAAGAAATCAAAATAGTTTTTCAGCATTTACAAATAAAATTTCCTTTGCAAAATTAAATGTAATGGGAAGTAAAATCAATTGTTACATTTAATAAATAGATGTTAGCTATTAAAGAAATAGAAACATATATTTGGTATATAAGTATAATATTTTACATTGTTGATACAGCAAAAGAATGTTCAATAAAAGCTAGAAATAGAACGATTTAAATAAAAACATAACAAATGATTTTTATACTATTTTTTAAATGCATATATTTTGATAAAATTATAGTATATATATATATATATATATATAGCATATACATATATAAAGCATGTACATATATATATATCTAATATATTGCTTTAAAAATTAAATGTCTTTTAATATTTTTTTGTATTAAACAATAAATAATTATACAGGTCAGTGATTATTTTTTTTTCTTTCAATGTGTTGTATTTTTGGTGACCATAGCATTTAAACACGTAATTCAATTTGAATATCAGTTCTGATTTTTTTCAATACTTCAAAAATAATTAATTAAAAAGCTAAATTTTAAATGTTAAACTGTTAACAGACACACTAAAAAAAATGAAAGACAAAGACAGAGACTAGCTAAATTCATTTTCAATCTTAAACATTTTTGGAAACTTTTAAAAACGCTTATTATAAACGAACATACATTCCAGCAATTTTCATTCGTAGACCATAATGTATCCAAATGCTTTAGTGTAGCCTGTAAATTCAAATGTTAAACATGCTATATTCAATAGGAAAAATATATAAACATATATGGACATGATTAACAAATTTATTTTCGTTATGATTTGTACAAAAGAAAGACATTAAAATATACTTTTAAAAAATACAGTCGGCAGCAAAAGTATCCGACCACTAAAAAAAATGTTTATCTAAAAAATGTACACATAATACTCTTTTTTTAAAAAAAATAAACTATGGGGCTCTGCCCCCTGATCGTTCCGCTCACCAACCCCCAAGGGAGACTTCGCCTCCCCCCCGACTCACTTTACTTATTAACACATGCAGAGCTCTGTCCGCCTATTCACTGTTTTCTTTCGCTGAAAAGGTCTATTAATAGTCATATTACAAGACAAAACAGAATATTATTATGGAAATCCTCATTCAATGTCAAATTGAAATATATAATATTTATATATATTTTTAATAGAAAAAATTCATAATATCTAGACCATTTTGCATTACAGCTTTTGTATATGACCCTTTTTATTTATTTTTTACAACTTTAGATCCGGACCGAGGTAATCCCTTCGTAATTGGAAAATTACGGGTTCGGTTTTCGAGCTGGCCAAAAACCGTCGTGTAGTACACTAATGGTGGCTGGTGCACGTAAAATATGTCGCGGCTGCAATATCCTCCGTGTTCCCATAAAAATTATACCTCTGGGAGCCACTGAAGCGGGTAACCATCGCCTTCGTTTAGGACCAAAATTGTGGTGGCATGTCTCAGGAACATCCGTAGGGGTGCGTCCCAGACCGTCGCCAGTTGTCTGGGCGCAGTAATGGTGCGACGTCAAACTCAACCTACCTAATTAACTAACTACCTACAACCATGGATCACATTTTAAATTTGCCATGTAAGAACATTAATTTTCTAAAAGTAGAGAAAATGTTGATATTTATTTTTTTTCTTTTTTACATCTATGGTTTCAAGCCGTGATACCCTAGTCTGTAAAGCGCCGAGCACGTAATTGGAAGATTGCCGATTCGATGCTTGAGCCGCCCAAAGACCGTCGTGTACACTAATCGTGGCTGGTGCGCATAAAATCTTTCGTGACCGCAAAGTTCTCCATAATCCCACCCACACTATACCTCTGGGGATCCCCAAAGCGGAAGAGGGGGATCCCTTCCGGGAAGGATCAAAATTGTGATGGCATGTGACCGGAAACTCTGGGGGGTGCGTCCCAGACCGTCGCCAATTACCCATAGCGTAGTACTGGTGCGATGTTAAATCGAACCTACCTACGTAAAACCATGGATCATATTTTAATCTTCCCGTGTAAAATGACTTCATCACAGAAGAACAACGTCACTGGGGGAAACTTTCTTCAAAATGGCAAATAGAGTACCTTCATAAACTTGTCGTTTTTAGTTAATAACTTCTTTAACTAAAATGATAGAAATTTATAAGCAGCTGAAATGTCCACCTTGGAGTATTCGGAACACATTTCATACCTCTTATGACGCGAAGCACCCTGCCCTCCGTTAGAAGATGCTGTCGCAGACAAAAAAATTTGATGCCAGTGACAGTAACTTTTTTTTAATATATAGAGATACTTGTCGAATCGTGTTCTTAGACTGATTAAGAACAAAATTCGACAAGGATTTATTTAACAAAACTGTATTAAGTGTACATTTTGTATATAGGGATTTTTGCTAGTGCTCGAATACTTTTGCTGCCGACTGTACATCTCATAGAATGAATATTTTAGAATTTTTTTGGGTGTTCCTGCACACAAACTCGTGGTATAATTTACCGCATTTTCTACAGGGTAAATCTTAGTGTGATCTTGAATAAGGAATTACAAGAATAGTTATGAAAGTTAGAGCACGGATAGACAGACAGACCGAAATCATAAACATTTTTCAACTTTGTTATAAAATGGTAAAAATGATGTAATAAATCTGCTTTATACGCTGGTTTGGCTAAATTTCGTTATATGAGACTTCCTGTACTTATGAAATTCGAAAACTTTATCTCTAAATCCCAAATGAAATTCTAAAACTTTATGTTTGAATCCCTATTTATAGACCTGAAGTGAAAAACACTTTTGTAAAGAAACGTAGGATCCCATTCAGTGTCATATAATAGAGTCGGTAACAAAAGTGTCCGAACACTAGCAAAAATTCCTATGTAAAAAATTTACACTTCATACAGTTTTGTTAAATAAATCCTTATGTAATCATGTTCTTACACTGACTAAGAACATGATTCGATAAGGATTTATTTAACAAAACCGTATGAAGTGTACGTTTTTTAGATAGGAATTTTTGCTAGTGTTCGGACACTTTTGTTACCGACTGTACCCTAATTGAAACAGAAATGTAAAAATTCGTGCATACAACCTTAAAATATCGTAATAATCCTGTTCACAATCGTCTATACTTTGTTCCAATGTACAGCGTAGAGGCAGCAACTACCGGCTAACGCTACCAAGTCTGCTGTGTTCAACAGACATTGCTGACGCCCGCAGAGCAATAATATGACACTTCCTTTATTTTATTTGATTTTTTGAAATAAAAAAACTGCTTTAAATGCTGCCTCTGTGTGCTGTTGCTAATATAACGTTAAAGAACTTTTGATCTTGGGGATTATGCAGTTTTCTGATGTTTAGTACCTCATATATCTAATATGAAGTTTGTGTATAACCTTTTTATAATTTTCTTGTCTTCCGTAACATTTAAAGTTTCGATATTGACGTTTAAATTATTATTCCAACCCAAAAGATTCGGGAGATATATTTAAACATGGTCTTGGCGCTGTTTCCCAAAACGAAACGAATGGCTAAACAATGCATCTGTGAGATTTTTAAACAAATTCATTTTTAATTTTTAACAAATACATACATATGTATAAAGGGTGCTCAGGTAAGATGTTACAAAGTTTCAGGAGAGGTAGGATATAACTAGACGACTCAGAATCACATAGGAATACCTGATCGTAAACAACTTTTTGATGCTTTAAAGGCATTAAATAGGCGCGAGTGTTGCGAGTGTGTTGATTTCGAAAATTAATTTCACATGTTGCATTGTTTATGCATAAAACAAAAGGAAAAGTCACAAAGTAGAAGAAAAAGGTGTTTATTATTCATTGTCCATAAACATAAAAACAAAAGTGACAAATAAAATACAACTTATTTCAAAGGAGGTGTTCGAATTGACAACATTGCATATGATACAAGCCTCATAGCTTCGCTGCATGGAAGCTCAAATTTTTTCAAGCATTGAATGATTTTATTACATTTCCCGGGCAGCTGCAACGATTTGTGGCTGTAAGATTCACGGAGCTGTCAACGGGGCTTTCGTAGGCAAGGGAATTCACATCACACCAAAAGAAGTAATCTATACATGATTGGTCTGGCGAACGGGCAGGCGAATTCATTGAACATTTATGACCCTTTGTTGGACAATTGTTGCATTATTGTTATCTACAGAAAAGACTTTACTAAGTATTTTGGAATGAATTATCTTGGGTTGGTTGGTTGGTTGGGTTTTACGTCCGACGAGTGATGTGCAATGGGCAGTTGGTAACGGTCTGGGACTCACCCCTAGAGTTGATCCGGAGACATGCCATCACAATTTTAATCCTACACAGATAGGATGGCTCTCCCGCTTCGGTAACCGCCAGAGGTATAATTTTGATGAGAACATGGAGAACATTGCGGCCACAACATATTTTACGTGCACCAGCCACCATTAGTGTACACAACGGTCTTTGGCCGGCTCGGGTACCGAACCCGCAATCTTACAATTACGCGCCCGGCGCTCTACCGACTTGGCTACCACAGCCCTGAATTGTCTTGGGATATCCAAATAAAAGTATACATGTGTAGCATCACTCGGCATCAATTGTAACAACCGCATTATCGAAATTTTTTCTCAATTTATTAAAGTGTAAAGCATAGTAAAATTGCTATGAATATCTATCCATTTCGAACTTTATTTGAAAGTATACCTCTGTAAAAATAGTTAATAAAAGAAATATAGTTTTATAAAAGTTTAAAAAAGACGAAGCTTTAAGATTGGAAAATTATTATATATTAATATTGGAAAAGGTTAGAAAAAAAGCTTTAAAATACTTTAGCATGACTTTTATTAATCACAGCAACCAAATTGATTATAATTAACTTGGTTATATTCAATTACAGCAAATTATAACTTAGATTTAATTACAAACAAGAAATATAATGTTGATTATTATTTATCATAAGTTTGAATTCCTGATACACCATGTGTACTCTAAAATAAAAGGTGTTAGGAAATTAATAAATGGCATATAATCTTATTATTTCTTAGAAATTCTCTAGTAGACTTTATATTGAGTTTTAGTGTCTTAAGAAACTAATCTGAAATAAAAGATACTGTAATTTAAATAACAAATACGATAACTATTTTCTGAACTATTTTCAACAACGAAGTACGAAAATTCTTCCGATAAAATTAATTCTTAACATAAATGCTGAACATTTCAATTAAAATAAGAGCTTTCAAATGTAATATATTTATGTATAATGTCTGAAATCACGAAAGAATCTGTCTATTGAATATACGTACATAAATAGAAGGAAATAGCTAATTTACACAGCATTCAGAGAGACCACAAATTAAACATATCCAGTACCAGATTATTCAGATAAAACGAAATACCATTCAAAGTCAATTAAAACTAAATAAATCTTACAGGAATACTGCAGAAAACTAATTTTCTAATAAATTACACGCTTTGTGTCTTGGCGGTAAATGCATAATTTAAATTCGGAAATGCTACAAAATAATAATTGCGGCAATTAATGGTATTTACGCTAATTATCATAACCAGTTGCCTTGGCGCAGGAAATGTGTTCTGAAAGTCAGTAGTGATTTATACATAAGTGTGCTCTAAATGTCTCCGAGTGAATGTTAAGTTATTTCAAATTATCTTACGTAACATGCTAAATGCATTTCTTTATCAAATGCCAGAGTTTATAAATAATTTAATGTAAATCAAAAATTAGTTTTCGTTGAAATGAAACCACACTGATAAATGTGTAAGTTTTGAAATTCAATTAAATTGAATACCACCGTAGTGTGCTTGTAAAATGGACAATTTTATGGAAACGAAAGAAAAAAAAAAAGAGGGGTTTTATTTTTAATTGATTCTTATTTAAAAACCATTTTTTTTTTTTTTAAAGGGAAAAAAAATAAAGTGCGCAAAGCTTTGCAAGTATGTTCTTTTAAATATTTCTAATATTTGAAAGAACATACTTTTAATTCCCAGATACGTCAACCGAAAATTGCATGTTTCAATAGAGTAAGGAAATAACGATCTTTTATTACAGTGCAGTAAAAACTCTTTGCACATGATTTAGTGATAATAAAATTTTGAGCGGAAATATAATACATTAAAAAATTCTATGTAAAATTCATAATTATGTACTCTAAGGGAAAAAAAAAAAAAGATGCACTATGAAAAGTGAACACAGGCTGGCATAGAGGTTTCGACGGTAAATGAAAAATTTTAAAGTTTGGTGGCCAATATGTGAAGCTGAAGCAAATGATATGATATCAAAGAGGAGAATCTTTGTTTCCATGTAATTCCAAACTCTTTGAGACATCATAGCATGTACTCAGATAGAGAGTACCTATATCTCGCTTACAAGAGCGCGAACACTATGCGCTAATATCAGTATTTGAGAGAGGATGTGTAATTGGTTTCAAAGTGAGGTACAAACGGCAAATCGCTCGGTATTTGAATAGGAGCTACGTTACTCTTTGGCACTGTTGGTAGAAATGGGTAAGCCATGACCGAAAACTGTGCCAGCAAGGATGCGTTTGGTCTTTAAAAGCGAAACAGCTGGAGAGTTGATGAAAAATTAAACCGTTGCCCAGAGCCACAGATTCACTGGTTGGAGTAAAATTGTTTTCAGTAATCAGTCCCGCTTACAAGGAAATGGTCTTAAGCTAAACTCATAGAATTCAACGAAAATTTACAGGTGATAGTAGATGACTCAAAATAACTATGGTGAAAAAATTAGCTCTGCTTAATTGCAACGAAAAAGCGGTAAAAAATTAAGAAAAGTCAACATTTTTAACGCCAAATGCATACCTACTTGACGAGGATGCAGAGAAAAGCGCCAAGTTCTTTCATAAGCGGCCCATGTGTTCCCCGTCGCCAATTCATGGTAACTGAAGTTTCTGGTAATTCCGATTCAATTTACAACATCGTTCTACACCTTTTCTAATGAACTTAAGCTGCTAATTTCCAGAGTATGACTTTCCTTTAAGATCTTCCCACACCTGTACCAATTTCATTGAATTCTATGAGTTTAGCTACGGAACGTTTCCTTGTTAGAAATGAGCCCCGATGACTAGTAAAGGCGCGTCTGAAGACAACCCGGATACGTTAATGGATCCAAACCTGATATATTACAATTCCGTTAATGCTGAACTGTTTTTTAGATAATTCCTATGCTAATTATGGGTCTGCAAAAAGTGCTTCGTCGAATTTGAAAAATGAAATTTACTATACATTTTATTTTTTGATACCTGGTAAAGGTTTACGTGTAGAACAAAAAAATGGAAATAGATGGAAACAACATATCTTCAAGATAGTGTCAATTTGCATACCTAAGTTATTATTATTATTATTATTATTATTATTATCAGATTTTAATCAGATATTTTCAATGAATAATCTGATTTTTAATGGATTTTATGTAGCATTTGGAAGGTGGGAAATTTTAATTGCAATAAATTGCCAAATTAATCACAAAAATACAAGCATAAATTTGATTCTCTGTGGCATTAAGGGATGAAAGCAGAGTATGATACATGGGTAAGAAAGTTCTATAGGCGGTAAAACATAGCGAATTCTACCAATGCATAAAAATGTATTGATCCCTTGCATATAAATTACTTTCTAGGTTTAAACCTAGATCATGAAATTTATACGTGCTAGAGGAGTCGAAGATTTGCCAGTAGAATTCAGAATGTCGAAGAAACTAGAGAGTACGCAGAAATTAGTAAATATCAGTGCCCTCTAAAAGTTTTAAAAAATATAATCTGCTTACTTAATTTGAAATTTGTAAATGTAGTAAAATGTTCCATGCTTGAAAGGTATTCATTATGCAAATGAATTGTTAAAATGGAACTGGGGCTACTACACTGTAGGCCATTAACGCTAAGGAAAATGCCAACACAGATAAATAAAATATATTTCGACCTCATGGAATGCTAAAGTCTTAAAATTTATTCAGTGATATATTTTAGTATCAAGTAATTTTTCAGTTTTCTGATGTGACTTTTTTTAATGGAATTCACATTAGGTTGCTAAGGCAATTAAGCGTGTATCAAAGACTTCGTTAAGTGATTTCGTAATTTAAGCAATGTGCAGAGCTGCCAACCTAATCCGGCGAATTGTTAGTACCGCCCCTTTTTCTACACCACTTAATTGTTAGAGTATTTTTCTACATAATTCATCATAAATACATTTGAAGAGAATTGCTCTAAAAATTAAGTGGTGTAGAAAAAGGGGCGTTTTTCAATAGGCGTTAACAATTTGCTGGATTAGGTTGGCAGCTCTGAATGTGGTATGAAGTATTCAGAGGTAACACTCTCCGCCTATTTTTTAGGGCAGTTTCGAAAATGCGGAATTTCCACCTTTTTTAGTAACACTATTTTTATTCAGAAATCTCCAGACTGTTCAATCTCGACTTTCACTAAATACGGGTAGCAAAAAAGTTGGAATTTTCTCATCCCAGGAAATGCCCTAAAAAATGGGCGGAGAATGCAACCCCTGAATATTATCTAGCTATTAACCCTCGATGCCCTATCAAAATGTTTTAAATAAAATAAAATAATTTTAATCACAAATTTGTAAATTTTTTTGTATGTTCCATGTTTAGACGACATTCATCAGTAAAATCATGTACAGAAAATCTCTATTTCAAATAATTAACAACGCAGTCTTTAATTACTATTTTAGCTTAATTGTCTAACATATGTCGAAATTTCA
Organism: Salticus scenicus; assembly: GCA_963930645.1. Taxonomy (NCBI): domain Eukaryota; kingdom Metazoa; phylum Arthropoda; class Arachnida; order Araneae; family Salticidae; genus Salticus; species Salticus scenicus. Next base: position 100,280,760 of record OZ005652.1, read on the forward strand.
TATTTTTAAAAAATTAGTTGTTTTACTTTATTTTTCTAAATTTCTAAAATTATTTTTTTATATTTACTAATTTTAATACTGTGTGTTCTTCGCAAATATTTTAGTCAATACAAATTAAAAATTTTATTGTTCTTGTAAGATACATGCACATTAGTTTTAAGATGCTCGTAACAATCAAATTAGTCACAAATATCATTAGAATACCTGCGAATAACTCATGAAACTGAAGTACGTAGCTATATTGATATCTATCGCATTTGTAATGATATTAATTAGAGTAAAAGCTGCCTCCTATAAATGGCTTAACAATTGAGAATATCACAAAGGGTTAAGGAGGCACTTTACTCTATTGTAATTTGATAATGCAAATATTGTACCAAGCCTAGCAATAGCAAACGTTTAACTTTGTTAAACAAGTTTCATTAAATATCAATACTAAACAGTACTCAGATATTTGTTAAATAAACCAAGCACATTGTCAATCGAAAACAGAACCTTACGGTTTCATTTACTAAGTCGGTACTTAATTAAACTGTCTCAAACTTAATAGTGCTATTGAAAATTGTAGAATTTGTATACACATTTTGAGGATTTTCAGTATCAATACAACTTATTATTATTATTATTTTTTTTTTTTTTTTTTTTACAAAGCATGACATTATAAGGATAAAAGCTGATTTTATAAATGATGTTTCATTATTATTTTATTTTTACCTCATAAAATTTATGTTAATTATAGCTTTTCGATTCGAAAAATGAAGAATTTATACACGAACTATTTACGTTTAGTGGTCTTTATTATCAGAAGCGGTTAATGCAAAATATTTCAATAAAATGAATATTATTTGCATGACAAAATTAGAGAATGTATTTTGTTAAAATATAATCTGTTAGAAAACAATAATTACTATTTTACTTTTTAGAATTAGTTGCTTTGATGAATTCAACTTGAACTCCTCCTTCATGAGGAATATAGCGACAAAGTAGTTCCTACGAATTCAATTTTTTTTTTTTTTTTTTTTTTTTTTTTGCACGTTTCTGTGAAAATAATATTCCATTCTTTATTTAAAACTATAGAGTCCATTAATTGTTTTTGATTTCCTAGAAAAAGCTTGTATTTCGTGTTTTCTAACTCTAAAGATCCCATTGCCCTTTTATTAGTAGATTTTGTTGGATTTTGTTTTTCTAATCGAATAATTAGAACTTTTCTAGAATTTAAGTTCTCAAGACATTGGGTTGTCAATTTAGCAATATGGTTTGCTGTTTTTTTTTTTTTTTTTTTTTTTTTTTTTTTTCATGACAAAGTGCCTTTTCATTGCATTTGTATAAATTCATAGAATTTCTCTTTTATAAAATTGGAATAAAACATTATCAGTGTAAAACTGGGCATTTGCTTCCTTGGTACTTTAATTCATCACAATGTGCCCTTCCCGTAATTCCCCCACTGTCACGAATCCACTTGCACACTTTCCTGGCATTTTATTAGCAAATTTTATTGTTAAACTTTCTCCTGGTTGGTAGTATATGTTAATTACCAGCTAAATGTCTTTCATAAAGCTTTCTTTCTTTCTTTCTTTTTTTTTTTTTTTAATGCTTGTCTTTCTATGCTTTAGTAAATCCATAAAATTTATGCTTTAATAAATACGCCCTAATGAATAATAGTAGTTACAGTGCACAGGGACATATTTAGTTCTTTTTTTTTTTCTCTTTGGCTTAGTGGATTAGAGTTTTATATCTTTTTTTTTTTTTTGCTCATGATAAATTCTATCTTAAAAAAAAAAAAAAAAAAAAAAAAAAAAAGGTTTTGCCGTCATTTCTACATTTGTTTTCTTTATTTAATATAAATATTTTTTAGATTAAAATTATAAGGATTAAAACCTCACTCAATCTCTTTGGGCTCGAAATCGCGTTTAGTTTTCTATGGAGTGTTCCATTGAAAGAGTGTCAAAGTCACCAGTTGGTTCTAGCTTTAAATGGCAATGGTCTCGGTGAAGTTGCCAGGTTGAGCGTAGAAATTTTGGGTTTCTGTTAAAAAAAAAAAAAAAAAAAAAAAAAGATTGATGGTTATTCGAATATAATTTGTCGTTTGGGACAAGTAAAGACGTGGGAAAAGTTTAAAAGAAGTTGTGAAGATTTTCGTGTTCAGGTAGTTTTAGGATTGATATTTTACAGAAAATGAAGTGAATCATCCTCCATCTATTTTTTCTAAATGGAACTTCCGAATCAAGTAAGTTTTTGTGTTTTAAAATCGATGATTTTCACGTTGCTAATAAGTTTGGAGTTAATATCGAAAAAAGTACTTTTTGTACAACATTAATTATTAAGCTAAGTAAAATGTAAAAGCTTACTCCAAGAATGGTGAGTTCATTACTTTACTGGTTCATGAGATTTAACCCTTAAATGCTGAGTGTTGCCCTTCGGTAACGTACCCAATTTTGTCTTCTAAAGTATTATTTGCAAAATATTGAAGCTCTAATGCCTCATTTTTGCCGATTGGCAACGAATTGCTTTTTAGCTGTAAATCATAGATTTGTAAAGCTTTGAAATTTCTAATGGTAATGGAATCTAAAAACTCGATGGAAAGGTATTTTCAAGACAAACATTTATTAAAAAAAACAGAACTACTGTGCTTCTACAAGTGATTAAACTTTTCCCTTAAAGTACCATCCCTATCTCAGTAACAGCTTGGTATTCCTCTAAACTGCAAACCATGCTTAATTTGAGGTGGACTTGGTTAAAAAAAAAATGCTGGAACAATTGGGTGCACCTGGTGTATGTGTGAGGTTGAAGGTGGCGGGATGAGAGTTAAATCAGGGGTTAATACAGGTCGATTTTACTACCGTTTATGGGTACCTTAACAAAAATCATGCTGATAAAATGGGTACTTTCACAAAAATCTTAGTCATCCCAGCAAAATCTGACATTTAAATGAACACTTTTTTGAAGAAAAGTAACTTATTTGTGTATTTCTGTTGATGCTATTCGCGAAACAAGAATCATTAATATATATAATGACCCTCATCTGTCATGAACGAATCCGGTTAGTACCGCTTCAAAACAGAAACTTTTGGCAGCCATTTTTTTTCCGTTTGTTTAATTCAACTTACGGAAACATACATATAATTTTCATACATGTTTTGTATCGCACATATTCTTATTTCATTTAAACCTTGAAAAACTATTCAATTGTAATGTTTAAATGTCTAAATTAAATATAACGTATCACTGGCTATTATAAACATGAACCTATAAATAGAATTATGTAACTTCATGCTTATCAACAACGCAATACCAAATAAAAACAAACCAAAACTGTTGCCATTCAGAAAATACAAATTCCAAATGGACAACTCTTTAATACCGAATGAGCGAATCTTCGACTGTTTGATTAAAAAAACCGCTTAAAATATTTCTAAAACATATTAAAGCCTTAAAAATCTTAAAATATTTGTAAAAACGTATTAAAGTCTTCAAATATTTTTATGAAGCTTCATTGTTTGTTTACATTGTGAGGTATGATTGGCGTCGAGTTCAGTACGTAAATATCGCCAGTTGATTTTAGTTTTGAAATTAGTGTAAAGTTATAGTTGGGATAGAATGTTTGGTTGGGCGAGTAAAGGTCACCAGTTGAAATGAGTATTGAAAGTAGAGTAGTCTAAGGTGATAATGTCGAGTCAAGGTAAAATGTTCGGTTGAGAATGAGAAAGTCCCTAGCTGAATCCTGGGTATTTTGGCGATGTTGTGGGTGCGATAGCGGGTTGGGGGTATCGGGTAGAGGTGAATTTGGGTTAGCATCGAGTGTCTGCAGTTATTGGATAGTTAGTTAGAAAATTTGAAAACAGGATCTATGATAGTCTTAAAAAAAAGTATTTTGGTAAAATGAAGTAAATCGTTTTTCTTATTATGAGGACTTTAAATACGCAAGCAAAGTCGTGACGTCACTAGCTGTTAGTGGATACAAGAAAAATATTTCCTATGTTAAACGCCCATTGGATTTTTCGTAAAAAATTATTAAAAATCGAGGGAAATTATTTCCCGATTTTAATCCCCATATTTAGGTTTAGATATGTATTAGTTATCGCGTTCCCTTACTAAAATTTAAGGTTTTCTAAAACTTTTTTTATGGTTTTATCTAGGTTTTCAGGTATTTAAAAGGTTTCTTTGAAGTTTCGCTAAAAAATACTTCCTGAAAAGAAACCTCATCTAAGTTTTCTTCAGGTTTTATTCTTAAAACCTCCTGGAAACCTACGTGGTTTTAAGTTTTATAGAGGTTTCCCAAGGTTTCGAATAAATACATCGATGATAATAAGTTTCCCCATGGTATTTAGACAATACCTTCACTATGCCTACAATCAAAAACGTTTCTTAAAGGTTTTATTTTTAAAACTTTTTAAAACCTGCACTGTTTTAGGTCTTGTACAGGTTTCCCAAGGTTTCAGATAAATACATCGATGATAATAAGTCTTCCTATGGTATTTAGTTAATACCTCCACTATACCTACAATCAAAAACGTTTTTTAAAGGTTTTATTTTTACAACTTTTTAAAACCTGCACTGTTTTAGGTCTTGTAGAGGTTTCCCAAGGTTTCAGATAAATACATCGATGATAATAAGTCTTCCTATGGTATTTAGTTAATACCTCTACTATACCTACAATCAAAAACGTTTTTTAAAGGTTTTATTTTTAAAACTTTTTAAAACCTGCACTGTTTTAGGTCTTGTAGAGGTTTCCCAAGGTTTCAGATAAATACATCGATGATAATAAGTCTTCCTATGGTATTTAGTTAATACCTCCACTATACCTACAATCAAAAACGTTTTTTAAAGGTTTTATTTTTAAAACTTTTTAAAACCTGCACTGTTTTAGGTCTTGTAGAGGTTTCCCAAGGTTTCAGATAAATACATCGATGATAATAAGTCTTCCTATGGTATTTAGTTAATACCTCCACTATACCTACAATCAAAAACGTTTTTTAAAGGTTTTATTTTTAAAACTTTTTAAAACCTCCACTGTTTTAGGTCTTGTAGAGGTTTCCCAAGTTTTCAGATAAATACATCGATGATAATAAGTCTTCCTATGGTATTTAGATAATACCTCCACTATACACTATACCTACAATCAAAAACGTTTTTTAAATGTTTTACTTTAAAAACCTTTTAAAACCTGTACTGTTTTAGGTCTTATAGAGGTTTCCCAAGGTTTCAGATATATACATCGATGATAATAAGTCTTCTTATGGTATTTAGATAATACATCCACTATACCTACAATCAAAAACGTTTCTTAAAGTTTTTATTTTTAAAACTTTTTAAAACCTCCACTGTTTTAGATCTTATAGAGATTTCCCAAAATTTCGGATAAATACTTCTATGATAATAAGTTTTTCCATGGTATTTAGAAATACCTCAATCAATACTGCTTTGTTAAATAAATCCTTGTCGAGTCATGTTCTTAGTCAGTCTAAAAACATGATCAAGGATTTATTTAACAAAACAGTTTGAAGAGTACTTTTTTGATATTTTAATTATTGGCAAGTGCTCGGATACTTTTGCTGGCGACTGTAATTCTTATGCATTACTGTTTAACCAGGGAAAAAAAAAAAAAAAAAAAAGCCTCGCAGCTCAATATTTTATTTTTACAATCATCATTGCGAAGAGTTTAACATCCAGATGGTTTCAGTCTATAATATACCTTGTGTTTATCCTTTTCCTTAAAAGGAAAACGTGCATATCATTTATAAAAATAAATAAATAAATAAATAATATTTCAAATTTGCGTACCATTTTATATTAGATGTTATTATAAATCCATGGTGTATTTAAAGCTTTCAAATATACTAGATAATAACACTTTAAATTTGAATATATCCAAAACTAATCAATAAAATAATTTTTCATCATTTATTTATAGTACATACTAATATCATGGATACACGCTGTATATACTGATATCATGGATGCACACTGGGATGCATAATTGGAAAAATTACGCATACAGAAACTGCCATTTGGCTAAAAAATATAACTTTCTCAAATTAGCATAAAATTTCTCTAGCCCGAGACAACGCTAGGGGAGTTTCCCAGATCCCCTTGTTATATCTGTCCGCATTAAAATCTCGATTCTGAAACCTTCCGAAAAATTCTAATACAAACACTAGTTATTAAATTCAAGTCCTTGAAACAATTATTTAAGAAGTTTGTTGTTACAAAAAGACTGTAAGAATAAGAATGATTCATTGCTTTCTTTGTAATGCGTATGCAGAAAACATAGCTCAATATATATATATATATATATATATATATATTCCTTCTACAAATAATGCAAAAAACTTTTAATGAAAGTCATACATTTTTAAATGTTACTTAGAAAAATAAATAAATGAACACAAATTAAGCATAATTACGTCGATTAATAGTAACTAACATTCTATGACGTGATAATAATTTATAGAGACTATTAATAAATAATAATAATGAGTGAATAGTACCTGAACTACTGACTGGCCGCGGCAGCCTGGTCGGTAGAGGTCGAGTTCCAAATCAGAAGATTACCGGTTCGATACTCGAGCCGGTCGAAGACCTTCGCGTCGTGTACATTGATGCAGGCTGATGCACGTAAAATCCACCGTGGCCGCAATGTCCTCCGTGTTCTTATCCCAAATTATACCTCTGATGGTCATCGAAACAGGAAGCCATCCCCTCCGTGAAGTACAGCCGGCAGCAGAATTATTGAAGTGCTAGGAATAATTCCTGTTTAAAAGATGGGTACGTAATACTGTTCTGTCAAGTAAATATTTGTCGAGTCAAGATCATAGTTTTATACTGTTTATAAAAAAGTAAGTTGATGATAAAAATTAGGAAAAAAAAAAACATGAAAAATGTGGATGTGCGCTTCAATAATTTTGCTGCCAACTGTATCAATATTGTGATGGCATGTCTCCTACTGAGGGCTGAGTAGTTTTTACGTCGCACTAGTGCTAAGCTATGGTCAAGTTGATGCTTCATTTTCTTGAGATATCCTTTATTTTAAAGGCATTTTTCTAAGTTTTTAAAAGAATGTAGGAAGTTAATTATTTATCACTGATATTTTATTTTTAGTCCTCATTTATTAATAATGAAAAAATATATGCATAATTGGATAATTGTAGCAATTTTTAACGTTTCTCTATTATAAAGGTACTCTGATCTGGTCACTGTAGTCAAAGGGCGACGGTCGAAAACTCATCGTAAGCGATAAGCCATCACAATTTTGGTCTTTCACGGAGGGGATAGCTCCCCCGCTACTTTGAACCCCAGAGGTACAGTCGCCAGCAAAAGTATCCGACCACTAGCCAATAATTCCGATGTCAAAAAAGTGCACCTAATACTGTTTTGTTAAATAGATCCTCGTCGAATCATGTGCTTAGACTTACTCGACAAGGATTTATTTAACAAAGCAGTATTAAGCGTGCTTTTTTTTAGGCAGGGATTTTTGCTAGTGCTTGGATACTTTTGCTGCCGACAGCATTTTGGATGAGAACATGGCACGTCTCTGGGCTAACCTTAGGATTACTTTATCGCCTAGTGTAGCACTAGTGCGACGTATAATCCATTCAACTAATGCCAACCCACCTAATGAATCTTCGAATAAAAATTGCGGTTTTCAAAATGGTATTATAACAGTGTAACTTATGATGACCAGATCAGAGTACCTTTATAATAGAGAAGCGCTAAAAATTGCTACAATTACACCCAATTATGAATGCATTTTCTCCTTCTTAATAAATGAGGACTAAAAATAAAATATCGATGATAAGTAATTAACTTCTTACATTCTTTTAATAATTTAGAAAAAAGTCTTCAAAATAAAAGCTGTCCCCAGAAAATGGGGACATTTGATCAGCATAGTTAACAGGACAGATATTATAATTTTTTCTTGCAGAATGCAAAAACGTACGAAGTCAGGATTTTTTCTCACTTCTTTGTACTTCAGAATGTCCCTCCTAAATGAAAAAAAAAAAAAAAAAAAATGATGAAAATGGTATCATCAAACTATTTAGACTTTTATATCTTATTATCACAACAGTAAAAATTTCATTCTTCTTCGACTAAGTAGGTTTGGGCAATTTGAAAGATTGCAGAATTTTGGAGATTTCTAACACTGAAAAGTTTCTTCAGTCTTTTAGTTTCAAAAGATTTAGATATTCTACAATTTTTGAAATTGCATAACTCGATGAGCTTTGGCCTTAAAAGACGGTGACCAAATTTCTGGGGAGGATCTGCGGTAGCACAGTCCGTAGAATGCCTGGCTCGTAATTTGAAGAATACGCGTTCGGTACTTGAGCCTGCCAAAGACCTTTGTGTACAGTAATGGTGGCCGGTGCACGTAAAATCTGTCATGTCGCAATATTCTCCTTATTCCCATCAAAAATTATACCTCTGTGAGTCACTGAAGCGGAAGAGCCATCCCTTCTGTGTAGGATCAAAAGTGAGATGTCATGTCTCCGAACAACTAGGAGTGAGTCTCAGACCGTTGCCAATTGTCCATTGCGCAACACTAGTGCGACGTAAAACACATCCAACCAACCTTTATCTTAAAAGGAAAGCAATTTCTCTGATGTCATTAGTTTCAAACGTTTCAACCATTCAAATAATCTATCCGATTTGGTATCAGAGGTGGGCCCCTGGAGACACTAGGGGCCCCATGTAACATAAACTTGAATTTTTCAAATGGAAACCATATTTTTTCTTCACAGAATCGTTTAAGCGGAAAAATCTGTTTTAAAACATATAATGCTCTTTTTTATTTCTTAAACTAAGGGGGCCAGGGGCCCGATTCTTATGTGCAACTTAAGATCTGGAAACACAGAATTATGTTAAAAGGAAATCAATTTCAGTGATGTCATTGATTTCAAAAGTTTCGAACGTCCAAATAATCTATCCGATTTTTTATCACAGGTGGGGCCACAAGGAGCCCCGTGTAACATAAACTCGATTTTTTCAAATGGAAACTATACATTTTCTTCATAGAATCGTTTTAAGCGGAATTTTTTTTTCTAAAACAAAAAATGCCTTTTTTTATTTCTTAAACTAAGGGGGCCAGGGGCCAGATTCCTATGCGGAACTAAAGATCTGAAAGCTCGGAATTATGTTAAACGGAAAGCAATTTCACTGATAACATTGATTTCAGAAATTTTATGCATTGAAATAACCTATAAAATTCGGCATCAAAATTGAATTTCTGTTACATGGGCCCCTTATATTAAAAAGAAAAAAACAATAGTTTTTTTTTTTTTTTTTTTTAATTTCGCTTTACATGTTTCCGTGGAAAAAAAAAAAAAAAAAAGAATAGTTTGAACCATATCTTTCAGTGATATCATAAGAGACCCCTTCATTTTCAAGATGAAAAATATAATAATTATTAATAAAATTGTTTAAATGTTCTCATACAAGTATTGATTGTTTTTCAAAGAATTTCAGCAGCATAGTTTGTAGCATTTGAAAAACAATGATGGCAACACAACACTCAAGATGGACGCTTCGGCGGGCGGGCAAAGTAAAACCGTAAAACGTGCCTTTGGATTATTTTACTGTTTCTATCAAAGGTTTCAGTTATCAAGGTAAGTTAACATTTTTTATTTATATTTAATCAAATATTTTTGTTGCTTTGCACTGGTTAAAAGCGGATATTTCTATATTTTTTCCAAATAAGTAATATAAAGTATGTTTCATTATTTACAATACAGTTTTATTATTTGGAATATTAAAAACATGTTTTGCAATTAAGTTGATGTTTATAATAACCAACTGATAAGATCAGATCTGCAAATCCTTCTAATCCGTAATTGATTTTTTAATCTAAAAGAAATTTACATCTCATATTTGAAAAAAATTCACAATTTTACTTTTTATTACCATGTTTTTATTAACTTCGATTCTTGTTTGTTTGTTCGGTATCGGTACAAATCTTGCAATCTATTTTTAACTAATTTCCCTACTAGCTGGACATTTGGAACTTTCACAGTAACTCAGAATCCGGTGACAACACAATACTTCGATGTCAGATTTTTGAATTTTCGAATAGTTTTCTTTTAATTAAATAAAATATGAAAATAATAAGTTCTTAATAGCAATAAAATAGCCATTAAAAAATTAGCTATAATTTAATTGTTGCCAAAAAAAAAATGTACGTGTTCATTTTCTTTCAACATAAAAATAAATACATTTAATTAAACGTGAATGTGAAAAAAATTAAGTGCTAATGTACGATGTTAATATACGTTGTTCTAAAAGGAGTAATATTTTAAAACCAACTTTTTTTTTTTTTTTTTTCACTGTTATTATTTCACTGAACTGATTCCGCATGCTTAAATATTATTTTTTAGCCTCACGTATTTTATTAATGACTCATCAGAAAATTTAAAAACATGGTATATAAAAAGTTTTTTTTTTAATCTTATAATTATTTTTTATCAAACTTTTAGCATAATCATTACTTTGAAAAAACACAAATGGGTAGGTGGGGGGGGGGGGGGGGGTAACATTCTTATATTTATTATTCTGCAATTCATACAGACTAGCACTGAAAATAAACCACTATTACATGAATGTTTAACAAAATTAATCAGCGATGAATATTATTTCCAGACTTTCAAAAATATTTTGTTTCATATTTTTTAAATATGTTTATTTACATTTTATAGGTACCTATTATTTGAATATGCTTAAATTATTTACCATCATATATGAATGTGATAGATTAGTTTTATAAATATTGAAGAAATGTTTATTCTAAAATTTATTAAAAATCCTCTTTCCGTTTTGATGTCTATTTAATTAATAATAACTGACTTTGTATCTGCAAAAGAAAACTGTAAACAAAGGCAGTGATCTCTAATTTCCAAATTCCTATTATCTGCACAACCTCGGGACAAAACGTTTGAGGGAGTTGACTGTAAAACAAATGAAAAGTTTTTTGTTAGTTAAATACTGCACTTTATTTTTCAACTTAAAATATATAACTACAAACTGTGGATTTTTTTTTTTTTTTTTCTATCCTAGAGAGTTTGCAGACAGTCATTGGGTACCGTACCGGCTTCGAGTTTATACAAAAAATTGTATATACTTTTAAAAAAAAGTGCAAATATTATGGCTAAAAAGGAATTGTAGTTTAGATTTGGCATTATATTTATACTTTGAGTTTATATAGTTCATAAATTTTAATTTTGAACATCTGTTTTGTCTTTTGGTTTGTTTTTTTCCAGTTGGAAGAAACCCAACTCTGTTTAATAGTTTACTTCTTTTATCAGTTCTTGCAGAAAACCGGCACAATCATAGGTGTCAACTTTTTAAAAAAATCTGGGGGGGCGAGTTTCAATGGAGCTATGTTCAAATAAGATTTAAAAAACTTTAGAATTTATATATATCGCATGTGATACCCCTCATGTGGGCCCCTCGCATGTGATACCAACAATACGGCTATTAAAATGCATTCTTTATAAAAATTTTAACTTTCTATAAAGGGAAAAACACAACTGATTTAATTGTGAAGCAATGAACAAAATAATGAAACAAATCAGTAGGCAAGAAAAAGGAAAACTGATCTAATTGTGAAGTAATGAACAAAATAATGAAACAAATCTGTAGGCAAGAAAAAGAAATATTTAATCTGAACTGATATCAATCTTATCAAAAAGTAATAAGGAGAAATACAATTTCCGTAACTTTAAATTAAAAAAATTCGGAAGGTGATAAATGACTGGATTGAACCTGGCTACTGAACTAATAAGTTCATTAATGAAAATAGAGACTAATTTCTTTTCATACATACATATGAAACTAGTATGTTGTGGCCACCACAAGACTTTCTTCTATATTTTCCTATATACATATTTAATCAGTAACAATATTAAAAAAAAAAAAATTACGATTTTTTTTTCAAAGTTTTTTTTTGTTGTTAAAAGTAATACACATTCAATCAATAACAATATTTAAAAAAAAAAAAAATTTTTTTTTTTTTTTTGCTAAAAGTAAAACAAATCGATAACTTTGTTTTAAATTATCACAGATTTATAGTTCAACCATTCATTTTAAAGGTATTGACGAGATCTTTCGAAAGATACCCATCTTCAAAATTTACTCCCCCCCCCAGGAGGGGAAGCAATGCCCCCACATGCACAAAACTTTTTTCCTAGTTAACTATTACTATTATCAATAACTCATTAATTTTACAATCACAAGTTAAAAATAACTCTCATTATGTACATTTATACGAAATTTTGTCCTACATTGCCATGTTAAAAATTTAGAAAACATGAGATCACAACGCCACCTGCATAGCTGCCAAGTACTCCGTTTCTTCCGGAGTTTCTCCTGAAATATCGCTTAACTCCGCGTGTTCCGCAAAAGTGCCGTTTTACTCCGGATATTTTTCAGAATCGCCTTATCTAGTCTCAAAACCAGTGATTTAGACTCAGCTGTAGGCGTAGCCCTTACCTTGCGTACGAGACTAGAAGAAAGAAACCAATCAGCGGTTTCTGAAGGGCGTGGCATTTGCTCTGTTTACGAGGCTAGAAAGAAGAAACCAATCGGCGTTTTTTCGTAGGCGTGGTTTCCGCTCTGTTTGCGAGACTATTGGGAAGAATCCAATCAGCGTTGGCTATTTCTGTGTGACAACTGACTGCGTAGTGTATCGCTTTTCGGTGCTTTCTTATTGTTATTGTTTATTGTTTGTGTTGTTCGTACTTTCGTTTTCGCCGGCAACGAAATATTTTTTTGTTTTGTGCTTCCGTTTTTGCTGGCGATGTATTATTATATTAGTTTCTGTTTCGATCTGAAGTAAATATTACACTTACAGTGATGTCGAGTAAAAAAAAACATGTGCAAGTTTATCGAAGGGAATATTCTCAAGAGTGGCCTGTTTTAACAAGATCAACGAAATCGGCCCATCACATTTTCTGTCAGGTATGTAAATGTGATTTCTCTGTAGCTCATGGTGGCCGTACGGATTGTTTGCACCATGTTGAAGGACCACGTCATCGGGAAAACGCCGCAATTAGAGAATCAAATCAAAATATCAATAAAATGCTAGTTCCAAAAGATAACTTAAAGGTTACAAAAGCAGAAGCACTTTTTGCTAAATTTTTAGTAGAGCATAACTTACCTATGGCTTCTGCTGACCATGCTAGTCTCCTATTTCAACGAATGTTTCCAGATTCAAGTATAGCAAAAAAATATCGTTCTGGCCGTACCAAAACGACTGAAATTGTAAAATCTTTTGCTAAATCAACCCAGGAGCAGTTGTTTTCTCTTATCAGGGAAAAAAAGTTTACTCTGGCCACAGATGGAAGTAATTCTGTGGTGGATGATAAATTATTTCCTATTGTTATAACATTTTTTGATGAATCCTCTTCTGAAATTTCTTCTGCACTTCTTTCTTTAAGCAAACTTGAGAATGATGGAACTGGTGAGAACATTTTTAAACTTCTGAATGATACATTACAGAAAAATAGTGTTCCATGGACTAATTGTGTAGCTTTCTGCGCAGACAATGCATCAGTGATGTTAGGTGAACATAAGGGTGTTGGAGCATTTATTAAAAAAGAAAATGTTAATGTTGTTATACATGGCTGTGCATGTCATTTAATTCATCTTGCTGCTCAGCATGCAACAAAGAAAATAACAGATTTCAATGTTGAAAGCTTTTTGGTTGATGTATATTATTATTTGAAAAAAAGTACTAAACGTATACAACTTCTTAAGGTATGTGCAGAAGATTGCGAAGTTGATTACCAAAAAATTTTGAAATATGGTGCTACACGATGGCTAACTATGGGAAAAGCCATTGACAGATTTCTTAATCAATGGGAGGTTTTACAGAAGTTCTTCTGCGAAGAAGAAAAAGGTTCTTCCTCAACATTTCTACGAATAAAAGATTCATTTAAATGTCCATTAACCAAATTATATATGTATTTTTTGCAGTCTGTTATTCCAATATTTGAGGCTGCAAATGTGATGATGCAGCAAGAAGCACCCATGATACATAAATATCAAAGGGAGATGTTCTCATTATATGAGAATATTTTATCAAGGTTCATAAAACCCACAGCTATTCTCCGTTGCAGCTCAATTTATGAGATTAATTTGACAAAAGTTAAAAATCAGAAAGAAGACAGTGAACTGGTTATTGGGGGTAAAACTAGACAACTTATAAAAAATGAAAACCTATCAACTGAAATTCTTTCAAAATTCTATGCTTCTGTCAGAAATTTCTATTCAGAAGCCAGTTCGTATATAATTAGAAAATTTCCACTCACTGATGATGTCTATAAACACGCAGAAATAGCCGATATTTTGCTTAGAGATAGAATGAAATTCTCTTCACTTGAGTACTTTCTAAACCTATTTGCAGTTCCTGAAGGGGATAGAGATGACATAGAAAAAGAATTTTCTTATTATCAAGTTGATCCATTAAATGATGAAATTTTAACATCGACACGGTGCGACAGAGCATGGGTACTAATCGAAAATTTAACAGATCACAATGGATCAAAAAAATACAATCACTTACCTTCAGTTATGAAGACTATACTTCTCCTACCACATAGCAATGCTGGTTGTGAGAGAGTATTTTCTATTGTAAAGAAAAATCTAACAGAATATAGATCCAGCATGAACATATCAACTTTAGAAGCAATTTTAGTAGAAAAATGCAAAAGTACTTCTGTAAATTGTTACGACGTAGTTTTTCAGAACAAGATTTAACAAAAGCAAAGAAAGCTACATATAATGCTTTACAAAATTAATTTTCTGTTATTGTCTAATCCTAGAGCATTTTTTAATCGTTGAAAATTATTATTATTATTATTATTTTTGTTTTTTTACATTTAATGTTTACATTTAATTTTTTATTTTAATTAATTATAGTTGAAAATTACTTTATTGTGTAATATTAACTGTTAGTTATGATTGTGTAATTGGAATTTATAAATAATTCAATTTTAAACGTAATTTAGTACATTTTTTTCGTTACTTTTTTTATTTTACATTTTACTCCTGATATGCGTCTCAAAACTCCTGAAATTTACAAATATTTCTCCTGAAGAGTTGTTTACAATGTTGGCAGGCATGCACCTGTTGAGCGATTGATCCCCAAATGTAATCAGCACCAGTTTATGTCAGGGACCAACTAAATACAAAGTTTGGTTAAATTTTGTTAAAAAAAAAAACAGAAAAAAAAAAAAAAACAATTTTTTTTCTAAGTTTTTTTTTCATTAAAAGTAAAAAAAATCGATAACTTTTTTTAAATTATCACAGATTTATGGTTCGACCATTCGTTTTAAAGGTATTGACGAGACCTTTCGAAAGATACCCATGTTGAAACTTTGCCCCCCCCCCCCCCAGTTGGGGGGAACCGATGCCCCCACATGCACAAAATTTTTTTCCTAGTTAACTATTACTATTATCAACGAGACCTTTCGAAGGATACCCATCTTGAAAATTTACTTCCCGGGGAGGCCGCCCCCCGAAGATTTAAAAGTGGGGGGGCCTGCCCCCCCTTAGTTTACGCCTATGGGCCCGAAACAGTTGACTAAACCCGAAACAGTTGACTAAAAGTATTTAAAAAACATTTTCACCGTGTTCGGAACTATTCTGAAAGTTTCAAATATCTAGCTCGTCGGGAAATTAGTTAAATAAATTTTCTGTCGAATCATATAAACGCTGCCGAAGGCAGTAGGGACCTGAAACAGTTGACTAAAAGTGTTAAAAAATGTATTGTCACCGTGTTCTGAGCTATCCTGAATGTTTCAAATGTCTAGCTAGTCTGGAAGTTAGTTAAAAAGCGATTTTAAAATGTGTACTGGTAAAGCTGCCGAAGGCAGCAGTAACCCGAAACAGTTGGCTAAAAGTATTATAAAAATGCATTTTCCCCGTGTTCTGAACTATTCTGAAAGTTTCAAATGTCTAGCTAGTCGGGAAGTTATTTAAATAAATTTTCTGTCGAATCATATAAACGCTGCCGAAGGCAGTAGGGACCTGAAACAGTTGACTAAAAGTGTTAAAAAATGTATTGTCACCGTGTTCTGAGCTATCCTGAATGTTTCAAATGTCTAGCTAGTCTGGAAGTTAGTTCAAAGGCGATTTTAAAATGTGTAGTGGTAAAGCTGCCGAAGGCAGCAGTAACCCGAAACAGTTGGCTAGAAGTATTATAAAAATGCATTTTCATCGTGTTCTGAACTATTCTGAACGTTTCATATGTCTAGCTAGTCGGGAAGTTAGTTAAATAAATTTTCTTTCGAATCATATAAACGCTGCCGAAGACAGTAGGAACTTGAAACAGTTGACTAAATGTGTTAAAAATGTATTGTCACCGTGTTCTGATCTATCCTGAAAGTTTCAAGTGTCTAGCTAGTCGGGAAGTTAGTTAAAAATCGATTGCAAGGTTTGTGCTGGTAACGCTGCCGAAGGCAGCAGGAACCCGAAGCAGTTGGCTAAAAGTATTAAAAAAATGGATTTTCACCGTGTTCTGAACTATTCTGAAAGTTTCAAATATCTAGCTAGTCGGGAAATTAGTTAAATAAATTTTCTGTCGAATCATATAAACGCTGCCGAAGGCAGTTTCGACCTGAAAGAGTCGACTAAAAGTGTTAAAAAATGTATTGTCACCGTGTTCTGAGCTATCCTGAAAAATTCAAATGCCTAGCTAGTCGGAAAGTTAGTTATAAATGGATTGCAAGCTTTGTGCTTGCAACGCTGCCGATGGCAGCAGGAATCCGAAGAAGTTGGCTAAAAGTAATAAAAAAATGCATTTTCTCCGCGTTCTGAACTAGTCTGAAAATTTCAAATGTCTAGCTAGTCGGGAAATTAGTTAAATGAATTTTCTGTCGAATCATATAAACGCTGCCGAAGGCAGTAGGGACCTGAAACAGTTGACTAAAAGTGTTAAAAAATGTATCGTCACCGTGTTATGAGCTATCCTGAAAGTTTCAAATGTCTAGCTAGTCGGGAAGTTAGTTAAAAAGCGATTGCAAGATGTGTACTGGTAACGCTGCCGTAGGCAGCAGTAACCCGACCAAAAAAATTTTTGATTGCAAAAGGCACTGGTACAGGTCACAAGGAAGGTCCATGCAAATTTTCAGCTCATTAGCTGCAGAACTTTAGGCTCAATCGCCGTCAAAAGTTTTTGTCTTAACAATTACAAGAAGAAGAAGAAGAAAGTAACAGGGAAATTTCGTGTTTTCAAAGTTATATAACTCAGGCCCCTTAATTCGGAGCGATATGCAAATTTGTATGTTTTGTCTTAAGGGTATGCTTAAGGTCTCTGCAAAAAATCATATGTCTTGGGGATCAGGGAGCTAAGATACAGGTAGTCGAAAAGTACGAGATGCTATGTCGACATAATATACACTTGTAGCGTTCACCATTGACTTTCTACTTTGTAAATTTCATTTGAATTTCTTTTAATGTTTGTTTTAGCTTGGCGGGGCGGAACGCTACCGCGTTCCTTGATAAAGGCATAAAACACATATGGTATGGTCAGAAAATTAAGAAATAGTGGCCTTTATTGTATTATTTTAATAATAAAAAAATTATGCACTTCCACAGATTAAAAAAAAAAAAACCCTTTAATTTTTATTTAAACTTTCATTCTTCTCAAGCTTAAAATTTTCAATATCTGAAATGAAAGCAGGTGGGAGAAAGACAAAAATTGGCTGAGAAATCAAATCATTGAAAAATGATTCAATTTTGAGAGAAAATATCTCGTTTGTATTTCCTTTGAGTGTTTATGATTTTATTCTTATTAGTATTTTAAGAGTGAGTTTTATAAAGATATAGGGTAGTTATAGTAGCATATAATGCAACTTTTAAATGCTATTAATAACTATAGTATTAAAAAGATTTTAAAGTTTTAGTAATGAGGAAAAATATATGGACTTTCGTAGTTAAGTATTAATTTCATTTTGATACAGAAAATAGTAGGCTATAATGATGACACACTAACAAAATAATGTTATTTCTCATACACAATTAGTGTTTTGCAAGAATATTTACTTTGTCTCATTGAAAGAGAAATACAAAAATTTGATTCAATTAATAAATTTCACCTAGTGTGACATCTCCATACGGAAAATAGATGTGATTAGCATTAGAAGGAAACAAAACTATTTTGAGTCTGGGGAAAAGGGGGGGGGGCAAAAAGTCTTTTTTGGCATATTATCTGAGATTTAATTTTATTAACAGACATACAATTGCTAAAATTAGAAATTAGCTGAAAATGTTTTGCTAACATGGTTGTTTGGTTAATTGATTGAACATTGATAATGCCACTTTTAATAAATTGATTACCTAAACAGTTATATATATATATTTATAGCTTTCTGTCTACATTAAAAATTTCAGGATTTTTTTCATTAGCACAAAACAATTCTTTAATATAATTGCAATAAGTTTATATCAGGGTTGGGATTTAGGACGTCTGAAACTGGTTTTGGACAGGACAGGTGGTTTTTACCGTCCATCCAAAAGTGTCCTAAACTGTCTAAAAGTGTCCAAAACCTAAAATTATAGAAAATTCTATTCTCTACATTTTCAGTAGTTATTATAACTAGTAATTAAAATTATTTTATACTGAAAATTTAGACTTTTTAAGTTAAAATAAATTTACAATTTAATAATAGCCATAAAAATTTTTAATGACTGAAAAAAATTTCTTACAATAAAAAATGTGTGATAGGATTTCAAAATGAATAATTTGTCTTTTATTTTTAATTGCAAAATACTTACAGACCAATATTTTACAGAAATTATGTTTAAAAGTTATTTCATAAATTACATGTATTTTAAAAGATACCAAAATTAAATAAAATATGAAGGTATAATTAGACAATAAAGTCTATGCATTTTCAAAACCAGCAGATATGCATCCCCCCCCCCATCCCCAAAGAAAAGAAAAAATCTTTAAAGTGTGTACCATTTAATATTTTTACATATATATTTTCTCATTTATTCAAAAATAAAATAAAATGTATTTCTTGTGTAGCTGCACATTTTAAATATTTATTTCAAGATGATTTATTGTAAATATTTTATATATAATAATAATTATATATTATTTTGCTCTCTTGATATATTTATTCATGTTGCTTATGTGTGTGTAAATGTTATAAATATCAATATTTGAAGTACAATTATCCACATTTTTCCATTAAAGCTTCAGTAATAAATTTTTGCTTTCAAATATTATAATTGTTGATATATGCATCTTTCACTGAACATTATTATTATTAGAACTTAATGGATTATACTGGAAAATGTTACAAAACAATAATTATAATAATTTTGTAAATTTTTCAAATATTTGCATAATTTTAATAAAATATAATTCAACTAAAAAATATAATTTTGGACAGTTTAAGACACCAAGGTTTTGGACAGTACGGTGAAAACCATGGTTTATACCGTGGTTTTTACCGTAGTGTCCAAAACCTTTCCAACCCTGGTTTATATCCACATAAAACCTTATTAAAATTCCATGTCAACAACAACAACAAAAAAAAAAAAACATAAAATATGATTTTTATTTATGTACATTAATCATACTATTTAAAAAAGCTACAGTAGTTAATTATCACTTTCGAAAATTCATAAAACCAACTGAGTATTAATTTTCTTAAATTGATTTAGAAAAAAATTTCCTGCCTGAAAAATTTAGTCTACATTTTTTCCCTTGTTTAAACATTTGGAATAGATATTAAATATAAATATTTAATTTAATTGAGAAAAAAAAGTAGAATTATCAAGTTCAGTAATGAAGTTTAAAAATAATTACATATCTGAGAAATATTGAGCACTTCTATTTCTTTATTGTTTCTAGAATTGATCACTATCTGGAGATGTATATGTGTGTGTGTGGGGGGGGGGGTAAAAATTAATTACATGGGTAGGAAATATTAAACTCTTTCAGTTCTACTTCTAGAATCTAACAAACCAAGTTTAAAATGAATATTGATATTTATGTTGTGGATGGAAAAAGATTGGGAAACAAATGAATTCTGCAGAACATCTGATCGCCGATCACTAGTTAGAGATAAGAAAATGGAGGGAGGGTCAAAAAATAATTACATGAGCAAGAAATATTTAACAATTCTATTTCTTTGTATTTTTATAATTTAATTTAAGTAAAATGATTGATATTGTGGATATATATACTTGCACTTACACTTGATAAATTACAAATGTTGTACAATAATGTATGAATACATAATAAGTCATTAAAATCAAATAAATCTTAATTTTAAATTTAAAAAAATCCAATTTAAATAAATAAAAAAAAAAATCAACAACCCTGCACCAGAGCCAAAATATTATTAGGTTTTGTGGAATGAAATGCTAATGATACTTAAACTAAATCAGTCAAAGAAAAGTTTCAAAATATAATTCATGTTTGATGACTTAGTTTTTATATTTTCCTTGGCAAGACAGCCCCAATGGCGACTTATAAATTTTTGCCGCCATCTTAGCAAGATCCCTTTTATTTTATTGAAAATTAAAAAGCAGGGTTGGCCAATTTTTGCCGAAGTGGAAAAAACCGCCCCGGCAAAAATAGTTTTTGCCACAATTTTTGCCAGTGGCAAAAATTACCAGTATTTCAAACAGGGTTTTAAGGATTTTAATTACATGATTTTAATGTTTAAATTATAATTTTAACAAATTAAAACCAGAGATTTAATAACACTCTTGATCAACTGATTCTTATGTAAATCATTAAAATAATGCATTCTAAAATTTCTTTAAAATGAAATTTTTAACATTAACAATTAACGTAATTTTTTTCATTTTTAAAAATATTTAAATTAGCTATTTAAAAAATATTCTTCAATAATTAATTACTAGAATATTTGAGTTTTTCAATGTATTACATATTTTTGTTTACTGTGGGGAAAAGTCAAATATTGAGTCAATTATTGACTCAGCTGTTCTAAAATTTGCCAGTCAGTCACTGATCATGCATTTTTTGGAATTGAAATGTAAATTGCAAGTAAACTCTCTCTCTCTCTCTCTGAATATGTCTTACTTAAGATTTTTTTACTTCAATAAAATAAAAATATAATTTTGTAGTTTTATTTTTATGGTTATGTTCAGGGACTGACAAAGTTTCAATATCTTAGGAGCCAGAAATAGTGAATTATTTCTATGACAATACTTACAGCAAAACTTAATAATATTTCATAATTGTATAATTAATTCAGGTCATTCACATATTATTTTACATTGAATAAATGAACTATTCAGTTAAAAATGTGAACTAAGGAAATTTTTAAGAAAATAACTATCTTTTTATTTATAAAGATAAAAACAAACTATTGGGGGAAAAAAATCCTCAGAAATAAATATTATTTTTACCTTTAATATAATCATCAATTATATTGAGAGTGTTTAAGTTTTGGCTTTAAAATACTATTTGTCTATTAATTTTTCAGGACAGAATTCCTTTAAAGAGAATCCATTTGATAAATACTATCATACTATTTAAACTTTCTCATTGTCAATTCGAACATAATTTGCTTTAGTGTTTATGATGCTTGAATCTTGTTTAACATAAAGATGTTGACATGGAAAGTACCAGTATAGTAGTAAGAAGATTTATCAAATATGGGAATTTATTTTTCATGGAAAAACATCTTTCAAAAACAGAAATAATTGTTAAATTTTTCAGAAAACATTAAACTCATACTATTCATTCATTACATCAGCAATGTCATCTTTTATACCAAGACAAGAATATGGGAGGAAAAACAAAAATATACATAAAAAAATATTGTAAATGCATGAAATTTTTTTTGTCAGTCTGCCGTCCGTAACTGATCACCAATGGATATTTATAGTCACCCTGGCACCCGGAATTTGTCAGACACTGGTTATATATTATATTGATTAATTAATTATAATTACTTTTTAAATTAAAACATCTTCAAACATTTTTTTCATTGAGGTGCCAAAGTGTAAAGGGTGAAAATTGAAAGGGATTGTGTTGTTCTAATTTTATTTTTCCACTTTTCCTAATTTTTTCCATTTTTGCCAATTTTTTCCATTTTTGCCGCTTTTTGCCTGGTTTTTTCCACTTTTTTCCACTGTCCTGGCAAAAATGTATTTTTGCCGGCAAAAACCCAACCCTGTTAAAAAGTCACCAAGGGGAGCTATAATAAAGATGCCGTGATGTTGTTTACAGATTTATTATTTCTGTATAAACCAACCGCAGGGGTGAAACTTTTCAAAGGCTACCCCTGAATTCAGGGTTTTTGAAAATTTTGTTGTCTTTTAATTTCATGTTAAATTACTTTGTTTTTACAGAAATTTTTCATTTTGAATGTTTAACTTGCCTTTTAAATGTATTACAAACTCTGCAAATATCACTTAATATAGGTAGCCATATGATATATCATTATTAAATCTCCCTATCTGCATGCAAGGAACAGTTTTCATGGTTTTTTCAAGCTAGGTAGTTTCACCCCTGCAACCACTATTAACTAACCATAAAGTTCTAAAATGAGGATAAGGTGCCGCAGGCACCACCAGGCTGAACTTTGCTGAAGTCAGAATTTTCAAAGATCGTAACAAGGTGAGTAAATAGGCTGTTTCAGATATTGAAACAGGAAGAAGGTGTTGCAAACACTACTGAGCAGGAATTTATTATGGTTAAATTTTTGAATAAAGCTATTTGCTCTATATGTCAATAAGCTGTTGTAGGACCTAAAATGGGAAAAAGGCGCTGCCAGCGAGCGAGAGTTTTATAAAGTAAAATTTTTCAAGGATCACGAACCAGCTGGTTGCTGAAGGCTGCTAGTATACAATAAAATACACTAAATTTAACATACAGAGCGGGAAAAAGTATTTATAGTTAAAATTTTATAAGTATACTTTCTAGAATTTAAATACCTTATACAAAACTTTTCCATTATGTTTGACTGATTAATTTCGAACACTCCATGTTCATCCTCAGAGTCGAAACGCTAAACGCCGTCGTTCTTCAATTTAGCGTTTCGACTCTGAGGATGAACACGGAGTGTTCGAAATTAATCAGTCAAACATAATGGAAAAGTTTTGTATAAGGTATTTAAATTCTAGAAAGTATAATTATGCTTTTCCTTAAAAATAAAATTACAGTTTTATAAGTATGTTTAGATTTTAATATGTGAAACATGCTTGTGGAAGAGTTAAAATATCTGATTAAATGATTTCTAATTCCAAGTGTTTAATACATATATATATTTATATTGAATTTTTACTATGTTTTACTATAAGGTACAATTGTTTACAACTCAAAAGACTATTTTATGTAATAATAATTGTAAAAAGAATATTCACAACATGCATTGTTACAGATTGTTTTTTGTTTTTTTTTTTGGGGGGGGGGGGGTTATAATTTATTATTTTTTACTTGACATTAAATATGTAGTATCGTATTAGTGATATATATGCCTGTTTGATATTGCTATATGTAATAATTTTTCAACTTCAGTGTATGAACGAAATGGTTTTGAAAAAAGATGAGAAAAAATTAACAAAATTGCAAGTAATTTTTGTATTTTTAAGTCATACATGTATATATATATATATAAAAAAAGGAGGGGGGGTTAGTTATTTTCCTAAAATTCTAAGGATTTAACAACAAATATTTAACATTACATAACTAAAAAATATATATAATGTTGTCTTTGTAAAGTTGAAAAAAAAAAAAAAAAAAAAATCATGGTCTACGTAAATTTATAATTTCCCCCCTCTAAATTTTATAATATTATAATTTGACATGAAAAAATTAATTTACGAGTGAAGCTGCTAAGTAATATCCAAAAAGGCCCAATGGCAGAAAGTTTTGAAGCTGTCTGCGACAGGCTTTTAAAATTTCATAATCCGTCTGCAAAATTTGTGTGTAATCAGGGGTGAAAATGGCTTACACTCAAAAAGTTTGATAGCTGATGGGGACTGGGAGGGGAGGGGGGGATGTTAACATCAGTGGTGATCTCATGCAGCAATCTCGAATACAATTTTACTACAAAACAATATATAAACAATTGTATTCATTCAATTCATCTCATTCAATTAAATATTTTATAGCAATGTTTGACACAACACAATTATAAATAATTATAATAATATAAGTATTAGTTTTAGTTTTTAAAAAGAAATTTTTATAAGTGAATTGTTATCCGAAAGTTGTGGACAAATTTTTTTTCTCAGTGCAGACAACTGTCCGCAAGCCGTTTTTCTGTGTTCGCGACTATGTCGCGGTGTTTCTGCCACTGGGCAAAAATGTTTAGAATAGTATATTTTTAAACTATGGTAATGTAAAATCGAAGGGAAAAAAATTAAAATTAAAAACATTTTAAAAAATGCTTAAATTTAAATTATTTTTACTATAAATTATCATCACCATCATCTTCTTCAAAGATTAAATTAGGAGCCTGTTGCAGCTTCTTTGTCCAATTTCTGTTTTCTGAGTCTGCTGCAGTTTTGCTTGCCCCTTGGAATGTAGTTCAAGGCAGCTCTCAGTAGTCTTCCACGTTTCATAGTCTGGACATGACTTTTCCAATTAGCATGGTATTCATTGATCTTGTTTAATAGTTATTACTAAAATAACATAGCTGCCAACTCTCACGAAAAATTTGGGAGACTCCCGAATTTTGAAGCAATCTCCTGAACTCCCGAAAAACATTACTATCTCTGGAATTTTTCAAAATTTCGCCACGAGCCGTGCCTAATTCTTTTTTCTCCAGCTACCCCATACTGACGTTCCAGGCATGTGAATTTTGCCGGAAATTCGCGTTTCTTTTTTTTTTTTTTTTTTTTTTTTTGTCTAATTCGCGGAATTTGGTGAATTTATTGAGGAAATTTATTTCCTGATTTTAATTTCCATATTTGGGTATAGTTACAAATTAGTTATTGTGCACATATGTTAGATTAAATAATTTTGCTGTCAAATTGACAAAATTTTAATTTGAAATTTCTAGAAACAAAACGGGCATAAATTTGATATCTGTTCGTCCTTGGCATTTTGTGTATTTGGTGATCAAAAATGTAAGACAAAAAACATACATGTCCAATGTATATTTTTGTAACACATAATATATTGTACGAAATAGTTTCATATTACTGATTGCTCTCTTAATGTACATTTTTAAAGTAACAATGTTTTTTTTGAAAGGAATTAAATATGCTTGCCAGATAATTGAGTGATCTTTTATATATTTATTTTTCCCCAAGGACGGCATATATTAAATCTGTTCCTTTTAAATGAATCTCATTCTTTTGAACTGAAATGTTTATGTTTAGGAGTGGAAGTCTGCCATTTTATTTTTCTAGAGCATTGAAATTTAAAATTAAATTTTTATTAATTTGACAGAAAAAAATATAACACAACCTAACACACACAGACAGTAACTTATATAAAGTTATACACAAATAAGGGGATTTAAATCAGGAGATAATTTTCATTAATGTTTAAAACTAAACCAATTAATGTTTAAAATAAATCCAATTAACGATTAACATAGGAAATTTTTGCTTGGCACCATGGATGGTCAGTGACGTCATCACATCGCTTGCGTATACTAATAAATTTATTTAAAAAAGTCGTCAATTTCTTTTTTTTACTTGCATTTATTTTGAACAATATACACTTTTCAGTTTATACTGTTCAGAGCTGTTGTTTATACTGTTAACTGTTGTTTTTTGATCTACCACTCATGTACTCACAAGTAAACCTTCTCTCCTTTGATACCGGTTTACCGGAAACCCATATATTTTCTGAAAGCTTATGTCATAAGCAGAAAAACTGTGAAATCTTAGGGGCAGAAGAACAAGCGTTTAGGAGCTACAGGACCCACAAAGTATCAGTTAAGTGTGTACAGATGGACATATTCCCATAATGACGTCTCTATTTCTTGTATGTTCCCGTATGTTGCTTTGAAGTACTAACGTATTGTAGTCTTCTTACATTGTAGATGGATCCTAAAGTCATTGTAACTGCCTTGGTATCGCAATTCTGAACAAGCAAT
Source organism: Salticus scenicus (assembly GCA_963930645.1). Taxonomy (NCBI): domain Eukaryota; kingdom Metazoa; phylum Arthropoda; class Arachnida; order Araneae; family Salticidae; genus Salticus; species Salticus scenicus. Next base: position 100,306,793 of record OZ005652.1, read on the forward strand.
CGGTCTCCGAACATCCAGGAATCGGAGATAATAAAACACATAACTACCCTTCTGGAAAATGATATGGAAATTGTGGAAGAGATCCAGACATTAGGATTTGCTGGAGGCAATGTAGAAGAATGGGACGAAGAAATGGACTTCGGAGATGACGGTGTCAATAAGGAACAGCAATGCTCGTCGCAACAGTCGTCGTCCTCCACTTCTATCGTGACGTATTTTGACCAAGTGTGCCTGATGACAGGAAGAAAATTCTGCTTTTAGGGGATTCGTGGTGTTCTAACAAAGATCATGCATTGTTTGCTTTTGAAGTACCTGATAGTAAAGTCCTACAAAGATAGCTGGTACCTAAGGATGTACAGGAAAGATCCAGCCTCTGGATATTCATTTTTTCAGGCACTACAAATCTTTTGTTCGATACATAACAGACACAATCATTATCGAGACAGAGGAGCACATCTGGCATCGCGATAGTTTTCCGGCCCTGCAGTCATTTTCCCTATATAAGTTCAATGCTCCTCGTTTAAAGAACTTGATTAAGTATGCTTTTTATAAGTGCGGATACTTGGACGACGAATCTGGAATGTGAATTATACCAATGGATTACTGCTCCGATTCGTTGACGAATAGTGAGTGTGCAAAGTGTGCGGCTATCGCTTTTGTAAAATGTGCCCATTGTGAACTGTCTTTCTGCCCGTTTCACTATTTATTTGATAAATTGCGCACTTATTTTCTCTTGTAATAGATTTTGTTTGAAGTCAATAACACAAGACACATTTTCAACATCCCAACGTATATTTTTTCATTTCAATGAGTTGTTTCTTCCTTTATTTTGAGATCTCCACCTTCTTATTATATTATTAGTTCATATAAATTCGTGAAACGAGCATTTTATCGACTTTTGGTGTCATGTTTCTAACACTTTACTCATACTTTGTGGGTCCTATAGCTCCCAAACACTTATCCCTCTGCCCCTAAGATTTTGCAGTTTTTCTACTTGTGACATAAGCTTTCAGAAAATATATAGGTTTCCGGGAAACCGGTATCAAAGGAGAGAAGGTTTACTTGTCAGATTTCTTCCATTTTAATGGCTGTTTTATTTTAGAATAAAAAATCTGTAGTCAAGAGTATAGTGATGCTACATTATCCGTTACCCAATTAAGTGGGAACGACTGTAATAATAATAAAAACTTCTGTTTTTGAGGTTTTAGTGAATTAAAATTTAATATATTTGTTTCTTTTTGGGGGTTTTCCTGGTAATTACCTATTAGGAGAGAGATGTAGTCCAGTCAATAGGTATGTAAAAAGGGCTTACCTAGCAAAAGGTGGAGTAGAAGATTTTTCTTTTTTAATTTGTACATATTAGTGTCAATATGAAAAAAACGATTTATCCAACATGGTCGACCCCGGGAGAATTTTCGTTGGCTGAAAAACCTCGAAAATTTACTACTTTTTTTTGAAATATCTCAGAAATGGCTTAATTTAGCGATATTTTTCTATTATAAAATTTAAAGAGGATTAAATTTCCTACAATTTTCTTCATTACAACTTTTTTGTAGTACTAATAGCAAGCGCGTTACAGCCTCTTGAAAGTCGGCAATTTTTCTCAAGCTAGTAAAATACAACTCAAAGAAATGGGTCGGTGCATGAACTTTATTTAGAAAACGGAAAAAAAAGGAAAGGTCATATTCAGCTGTCTGACCTTAGGAAATGATATCTGCTTCGTAGCAAAGGAGGTAAAAAAGAAAACTGCCCCCCCCCCCCCTCTTGTAGTACGCTGCCTCGGCTGAGAATCTACCTATATTATTCAGTTCAGTTCGAGAACATACTGTTTCTACCCATGAGCGTTTTCTATTACAATAACCGAAGTGTTTGTTTTATTTACGAAATCAGTTTGAATAAAGGTGAAATAAAGATTCTGAACGAGAAAGGTATACAGAAAATCTGCAAAAGTGCAATGCAGAACGTCAAAATGAAGAACATCGGTGTTTTTTGAAGAACCTACAAGTAAGTATTCACAATGCCTGTCGCAAATGATACACCAATGAGCGAAGGATTGCAGCATATGTACGGCATCATACAACTGGTGATGGAGCTGGTCCAAACTGTGCGGCAACATATCTTTCATCAAGAACTGAAGGTTTCAATTTTAAAGATCAGTGTTTCCTGTGTGGAGAAGGGGATACTTGAAAATTTCTTTAAAAAACAGGAACGACTTCTTGAGCATGAAAGAAACAATTGTTAATGGTGCCGAAAATCGTAGGGATGAGTTTTTTATTTTATATGTTTTCTTTGTATGTGTTTGTGTGTGTATTATGTGTTGCAGTGGTAGAATACTATACATTAGCAGTTATTGGAGTCTGATGATGACTGCTGTTGTTAGGCCAGAATTGTCAGTGCGTGGCCAGGGGGGGGGATTGTTAGTAAAAATGGAAAGGGAAAAATTAAAAGGGTGATCGCCAATTTACCTGGCTAACATATTTAATTCTTTTCAAAAATCACGATTATTTTAACAAGGTATACGTTAAGAGCGGACAATACCTAATCTCGCCGGCAGCCTTCGCCCATGTTATTGTATGGGAAAATTTTTTCACATAATTACTCATTACCTAATGAATATTTTTCAATTCTGTTTTCACATTTAGAAAATTCATAAGCATTAAATTAGTACTTCTTTTCCAAAAATTGATTTTTTAAATTTTTAGTATTTCATTTTGCGAATAGAAAATGAGAAAAATGCATTTTGTGAAAAATCGCATTTTTGAACTCAAAATTTAAATATAAAAATTTTAAAAAATGAATTTTTCAAAAAGGAGTACTCATTTAACGGTTATGAATTTTTCTGACTGCGAAAACAGAATTTAAAAATATTCATTAGGTAATGTGTAATTGTCGCAACAAATTTTCCCATACAATAACATGGGCGAAGGCTGCCGGCGAGATTAGGTATTGTCCCCTCTTAAGAGAACAATCAAGAAAATAAAACAGTATTTCTTACAATATATATTGTAAAAATATACATCTGGCATGTGTATTTCCGTATTACGTTTTTGATCACCAAATCCAAAAATCCCAAGGACGACAGATATCAGAGCTGTATCATTAAAAGTTGTTAAGCTTTCTGTAAATAAAGCTTCTAATTCTAATAATTACTGTACATTATTTATAAGGAGTAATGCGCTTTTTTTACAAAGTTGAGAAAACTGTTTATTTTCAAGAAGCTGTTATGCGCTTGCTATTAGTTCTACAAAAAAGTTGTAATGAAGAAAATTGTAGGAAATTTAATCCTCTGTAAACATTACAATAGAAAAATATCGCTAAATTCAGCCATTTCTGAGATATTTCGGAAAAGGCCAAAAAACTAGTACATTTTCGAGGTTTTTCAGCCGACAAAAATTCTCCGGGGGCCGACCATGTTGGATAACTCGTATTTTGCATATTAGTACTAATACGTACAAATTAAAAAACTAAAATCTTCTACCCCACCTTTTGCAAGGTACATTGTATTTATTGACTGGACTAATGTGCATTACATAAAAAATGATTTAATAGGTTAAAAATAATTGCTGTTGAAATGTTATGATTAGGCAACTTATTAATGAGCTGCCTTGCTCTTTATTTAGAATAGCATTATATTTAAAAGATAATTGTAATGTAAATATTAAAAAAAAGTATTATAAATTAAATACAAAATAGCTTATAACTGCTATTTTTCAGTTAAAAAATAAATAAATAAACACAAAAACAATAAAATTTTTAAAAAAATTAACAGAACCAGAAGCTTGTTGTCATAAGGCTAGAAAAATGTAATATGAAAACGGAAACCACTCCTCTCAGCACAGATATGTCATATGTGGACCAAACACTAACAAATATGTGATTGTCAGAATAGATGAGTTCATACACATGATTAACCACTTTTCTTAGCATGGATATGTCAAATCTAAACTAATCATTAGCATTTCCGTTTTTCCCCGAGTAGATACACAATCTGAAAGTATTTTTACCTCTAGCTGATGTAAATTTCTGATGAGACAGCTGCTTAAAAAAAAAAAAAAAAAAAAGTGTGCTATGGGGAATAATCCACACTAAAAATTTAAGTTTTTTAACATATAATCTGCATGTAAATACAGTACTTAATTTTTATGTTTCTATACCGATGAAACTTACCGTAAAATCCTGAAAATAACCCCTCCCTTGAATGTAAGCCCCCTTTTCTTGCTGAAAGGGAAATTATTCCATTTTCTTAAATATACTCACCCCCTTACCACCAGGTGCATATACATGGCGCCAATAAATCTATCTTTCACCATTTCATCCAAACCTACTTTCAATCTTCTAGATCAGCACATCTGCGCTTTTGAAAAATGGGGTTACTTTCAAGATTTTACAGTACTTTAATATTTATGCAATGTATATAAATATTTTATTTATTTATTTTTTAACAGGATGCTTTGATATAATTCCTGAAAGAATCCAGATCCAATATAAGCACAGAAGTACAAAGATTAATAGATAAAATTTTGTCATTTATAAAAATTCTGTATATTTATTTTGTTTTAATATCTGTTTTGTATTTTTAATAAAACTATATTTAATAAAAGTATATTAAAATTCACATTTTCCTTTTTTCTTTGTCGAAAGATCAATCAAGGATCATAAGAAAATTTCAGCAGGCAGCCTACCCTGGTGCCTTTTTCTAATGAAATCTCGCCTTCTTTTATCCAATTGTTAGATTCCCACATTTTTTTTTTCCCAGTAATATTCTTGTTCACATTTTATGTTAAAATTCTTCACATATTCTTTTTATTTTAGAGTACTAGAACCAGAAAAACAATGTATGAGCCAAGGCTTATATGGAAGAAACTGCCATTTTGTTTTTTCTTGGTTACGCCCTTGTGAAGAATCAGGCTGATATGCAATTTTTTTTCTTTGCTTTCTTTCATTGTAATATAAAATAAATAGACCCCCTTTTTTTTTTTTTTTTTTTCTTTTGAAATACCCATTGTACATCCATTTCCTTTTGCTATTCTATTTTGTTCAGAAAATGTAAGATTTGTTAGTCTAATCTAAATAATACTCTTTCAGTGATGTCACAATCACGTGCATTCATTTAATCAACCTGTGCAGGCAAGTTGATATATGGATAATTTCTAGTGCTGATTCTAAAAAATGAAAAAAAAAAACAAGCCACCGTGGGTGATTTAATAAAACAGGCATTTTGCTTTCAAAAATATATTTGCTTAATTTGTTGTCCTTTGGGTTGTGATTTCTGTACATGATAAAAGTAAAAAAAAAATTTCTTGTATCTACTATGAATTTTTTCTTGCCAAAATGCTCTAAAACTATTACTAGAAAACTGCACTAACATTTCCTTATTTTCTGCCTTCACATTCTATTACAGTTGAAACTCGTTAATGTGAATCTCAAGGGGAATAAAAAATCTGTTTAGGTTGTGAGTAGTTCATGCTATCAGTAACTCAGAAACTAATATTTATTTTGACGGGTATTATGGAAGCAGTTCATGTTAAAAGTAATTCACATCAACAGTGTTGACATTAACAAGCTTAAACGGTATTCAGAATTTAGAGAGCAATTACCTTGAATAAAAATCAGTGTTGGGGATAAGAGTAAAATTGATTCTATTAATTTTAGATATGCTGTTATAACTGTAGTGTGTATTCATTCCGAGATGTTCTTTTACTTTATATTTTAAATCTAAAATATTACTGTATTCTATTCATTTATCTGTTTGATATATAACATATACAGTACAGGATCTAATAACCGGCATCCCGATATCTAGAACGCTCGGCCGGAAAGCAAAATGCTAACCAAAACTTTTTAATTGTGGCATAATTTAGGAGTGAAAAGATGTACTGCTACTTACTTCTGAATAAAACTTGTATCTGTATATAAATTTTATTCTGTTACAAGTGTTATATTAAAAAAAAAAAAAAAATAGTTATAATTAAATGTTATTTAACCCGTTAGTAGTCGCTATAGACAGCGCCACCTATTAAAAAGTGCACACTTTTTATTAAACTGTCACCAATAATTTTAAGAAGTGTTGGGACCGACGTTTCTTCGATATTATTCGCGGTTTATGTATATCAAATGCCACTTCTAAAAATTTTTGGTGGCTATTGAATAAAAAAATCTGGCAACACTAAAAGATGGGCGGCAAATCGACCAACTAGCGACTACTAACGGGTTAAGGTAATTGTGTTATTCTGAAGAAATATAGTGAGCAGAAAATTGCCCATTATCGTTCTTTCTTTTTTGTTTTTTAATAGCTTTGAGACTTTTGTTTCAATTGATCCATATTTTATTAAATATGGACAAGTAATAAGTACAAAATTTCCTTTAAAAAAAAAAAAAAACTGAGCTTAGGAAAATTCGGAAACTTTTTCCACATTAAAAATCGGTGAATCCGCCATTGTGATCAATGCAGTGTCAGTAAACAACAGATTATGAATGTTGCCAGATTCTGCAATTCTGTCGAGAGGCAGTAGAGGATTGTTTGAATGCTGATGAAAACACTCCTGTCAATCATCAGATGACTGACAGTGAGATTTGTGAAATGGTGACAGATATGTCTGAAAGTGATGATGATGATCAAGTTGAAATAGTTGAGAAAATTTCGAATGAGGAACTCATATTTTACACTGAGCAGCTCATTTCTGGGATGCAACAGAGAAGTTACTTCCATGAACAGCAAATTATGTCAGTGTACAAAATACAAGAGCAACTTGTACAAGAAACTCGTTATAAACAAAAAACTATTACAGAAATGTACTCAAAATTGAAATATAAGGATTCTGCTCCCTGAATTTAAATTTTATACATGATTTATTTATTTTTCATTTATTAAATTGCAATTTAAATTATAATTAAAAATGTTTTATTTTGTGTAAGTACTAATTCATTAAATTAAATTTATAATTAATATATTTCTATACTATATCATTCATAACTGCTATTTTTTAAAATTTTTCATGCATTTTTCATACTGACAATAAAGTGTTCCAAACTACGGAAAAAAACCCTTATCCAGAATACTTCAGGCCCCAAGCTGTCTGGATAACGGATCCTATACTGTAGAACATTTTAAATATAAAAATGTAAAACAAATGAATAAGAATCAAAGATCTACTCTTCCTCAACTCTACAATTAATATGAAATATTAATTTTACCAATTAAGATGAACACTGCATATGCTTGGCCTTGTCATAGCTATATATATAACAATATACTGCAAATTAATTTTCTGCAACACATTCTTTTTTAATGTCTTTTAGGGGAATATATATATACACATGTACAGTTTACCTTTTTAATATTTTATTATTATTTTTGTCCACAAAACTTCATTAAAAATTGTGAACTTAATGCATTTCAATACTCAACTAAGAATATATTTAGAAGATTTTTAACCCTATCAGCGTTAGCCATTTTTTGGTATATCTGTTTAATGATTTATAAAATTAATACTATGCACAGTATAAATATGAGAATTTAATATTGTATACTACACATGTTTATTAATCTTATTTTCTTGAAAAAAGCAACATATATTTCAAAATGTAGCTACATTAGCCTTTCATGCATGCTGGAAACAGACGGACTTAACACTTATAGGATTAAGTGCACATTTAATTGAACTTTTTATTTGTTTTTCTACATTTCTTTGAAAAAGATTTGCAAATGTATATTACATGAATTTTTTACTATTTCTCTTTCTTTTCTGAGTGAAACTTCTACTGAATATGAAGCATAACATGTTCCTTACAGTTCTAAAAATTCCAGATAATTTACGAAGAATTTTTTTTTCTAGATATTTGACAAAACTTGTAATTAAAAGAATGTCAAAATGTTTATTGGTAGATAGAGCATACAAGAAACATGGCTCTACTGGGGGAAAGAAAAATTATAGGATATTAAAAAAAAGAAAAAAAAATCCCTCTCAGATATCAATTAAAAACATAGGATATTTTAATAAATACCATTATGTATTTGTACAAAACATGCAAAGTGTTAAAAAAAAAAACTATAGGTTATTTGATACCTACAAACCTGCAATGTTTCTTAAAGTACTTCAATGTGTTTCTGAGAAACTTATGCCTATGAAAAGAAACTAAAAAAAAACATTGGGGAGGTATTAAAAGAAAGCTTTGAAGGCTTTTCAAAATACCTAAATGATTCATGATATTTTATAAAAGCCTTTAAAGGTATTTGTGATAAACCTATATAGATATTAATGGAGGTTTTATTAAGGCTTTATTTTGTACCATTAAGTATTCGAGAATACCTTATTTTAATACCTCTAAAACCTATAAAATACCTTTATAAAACCTTCAAAAAACATCAGAGAGGTATTTAAAAAAAAACTTTGTAGGTATATTGAAAATACCTACTTGAGTCATGGTATTTTTTAAAAACCTTTCGGTTTTTATAAAAAAAAACCTGCAATAACTTTCTGAAAAATACCTTAAGGTATTCATAAAAAACCTATGGAGGTATTAATAGAGTTTTTATTATGGCATTATTTTGCACCATTAAAGCCTTGATAATACCTTATTTTAAATACCTCTGAAACCTGTAAAATACCTGTTGACAGAAACCTAAAGAAAACCTTCAGAAAACATTGGGAAGGTATTTAAAAAAAGCTTTGTAGGTATATTAAAAATACCTACATGAGTCATGGTATTTTATAAAAACCTTTTGGTATTTATAAAAAACCTGCAATAACTTTCTGAAAAATACCATAAGGTATTCGGGGAAAACCTATGGAGGTATTAATAGAGCTTTTATTATGGCTTTATTTTGCACCATTAAAGCCTTGATAATACCTTATTTTAAATACCTCTAAAAGCTGTAAAATACCTGTTAAAAGAAACCTAAAGAAAACCTTCAAAAAACATTGGGAAGGTATTTAAAAAAAGCTTTGTAGGTATATTAAAAATACCTACATGAGTCATGGTATCTTATAAAAACCTTTTGGTATTTATAAAAAACCTTCAATAACTTTCTGAAAACACCATAAGGTATTCGTGAGAAACCTGTGGAGGTATTAATAGAACTTTTATTATGGCTTTATTTTGCACCATTAAAGCCTTGATAATACCTTATTTTAAATACCTCTAAAACCTGTAAAATACCTGTTTAAAGAAACCTAAAAAAAACTTAAATAAAACCTTAAAATTTTAGTAAGGGTTAGATTAAGTTGTTTTTGTTCTAAAATTGATAAAATTTGAATTTTAAATTTCAAAACTCTAGATAAAAAAAATGGCAAACTTCCATATTCAATTGAAAACATAAACATTTCATTTCAAAGGATGATATTTACACAATAAATATCCAACTACTATCTAATTAAAAGGAAAATGATAAATAGTTTATCATAATTTGAAGTGAAATTTGTTTTCAAATGTTTAAATAAAGTATCTGATATAAGATACTAACATGTTGCAGCGGAATAGATTTGATATCGGTCATCCTTGGCAGCAAAAAAAAATATATATATATATATATATATATCGCCAAATTATCTGGCGAATATAACTTAATTTCTTTCAAAAATCATGGTTATTTTAAAAACTTATATTAAAAAAGTAATGAATAATATGAAACAATATTCCGTACAATACATATTACGAAAATATACATCTAGCATGTATATTTTCGTAGTACGTTTTTGATCGCCAAATACAAAAACGCCAAGGACAACAGAGTTTTGAAATTTAAAATTAAAATTTTGTCAGTTTGACAGCAAAATAACTCAATCTAACACATGCGCATGATAACTAATACATATATCTACCCAAATATGGGGATTAAAATCGGGAAATAATTTCCCTCGATTTTTAATAATTTTTTAAAAAAAATTCAATGGGCGATTACCATAGGAAATCATTTTCTTGCATCCACAGATAGAGCCCCTAAATAAAATAATAGGCCGGCGCATCACCGCCATTTTTTTTGCCTCCATAGAGGCCAGCATTCCCGCTTGGCGTCCTTATCGCTTTCATAATGATTTCAAGAAATCTTAATCTGAAGCAAATCCGGTCAAGATAAGAGCAATAAGCAACAATAATATTCCTAAAAACACATTTTTTTTACAGTACATTCTCCGGATGTCATTTTATTCTAAGGATATCCTATGGATGTACGATGTGTTGTTAGGGTGGTTTCTGTTTCTTTTACAAAATGTCGCCAAAACTCAAATACACAGTAATAGAAGGTCTGTGAACACTTTATATTTACTTCTTGAATGATTATAGCAGTTTATCGCTAAACAAACTTCCATATCATAGTTTACTTAGCTAAAATTGTGAAATATAATAAAACAAGTTACTCTAAAGTAACGTAAGATGATCAAAAAAGAAATGTTTGTGGTTTGTTTATCAGAGAAACGCGCTGGGTACATGTGGCAACCCTAAGGCAACAAATTGCCTGATGCGCCAGCTCGTATATATAAGAGCCTTATCCACGGACGGTCAGTGACGTCACACTTTGCTTGCGTATAGAGTAGAACCCCTAAATAAAATAATAGGCCGGCCCATCACCGCATTTTTTTGCCTCCGAAGAGGACAGCATTCCCGCTTGGTGTCCTTATCTCTTTCCTGATGATTTTAAGAAACCTTGATCTGAAGCTAATGCGGTCAAGATAAGAGCAATAAGCAACAATAATATTTCTAAAAACACATTTGTTTCATAAAGTAAATTCTCAGGATGTCATTTTATTCTGAGGATATCTTAAGGATGTACTGGGATAAGATGTGTTGTTAGGGCGGTTTCTGTTTCTTTTACAAAATGTCGCCAAATTCACTTCTTGAATGATTATAGCAGTTTATCGCTAAATAAACTTCCATATCATAGTTTACTTAGCTAAAATTATGAAATATAATAAAACAAGTTACTCTAAAGTAACGTAAGACGATTAAAAAAAGTTTGTCGTTTGTTTATGAGAGAAACGCGCTGGGTACATGTGGCAACCCTAAGGCAACAAAATGCCTGATGCGCCAGCTTATATATATATGAGCCTTAGTATAGAGCACTTAATGGAACACTGGGATGTGTTGTTGCTGTTGTGTTGTCGGGCATATATTTATTGTCAACCAGCAGTTTTTTTATTCTCATTCATATTTATTGATCTGGTAGAATTTTTTTTAATTTCAGAACTAAAATTATAAAATATCGAAACACATTTGATTTATAAAAAAAATTGAAAATACATTTAAATGATTACATGGTAACCATCATGATCTAAACATTGTTTTCAAGATTTATCGTTCACATTCCGTCATTTTTGACGGGGTTATATACTAGTACAGAATATTGGTTGTAACCTAAACACAAGCATTTGCTATGGGCGAGAAGCGGTATTGTATAAGCGTGTATAACGGTAACGCAACGTATGTAACGGTATTGTAAACATTGTATGATTTTTTAAAGTATTTTTCACGTGTTTTATTCAATAGAGGAATAAAGTAAAATATTTTTAAATTGATTTAAATATAATCAGGTATTCAAGGGTTAAAATCTGTTTAAGTTGATTAAGTTTGAAATAGTATTTCCCCTCCGTAAAGTTTAAAATGCACAAAGTTAAGTTTTTGTATGGCTTGTCATCATTTGCATTGCATGGACATTTATTTTCTACTAATTAAGATGGGAGAAGAACAACAAACTGAGAAAACCAGCCGTTATAAAATCTCTAAATTCTTCATTTTATTACAACGATCTTAGAACACAATCCATCCTTGTAAAATCGTTCTAAGCGAATGTCTCTTTCATTCATTGCTAACATTATTTAAAAAAATACTAAACCTGTAACAAAATGAAAACTCAAAGTTTGAATTTAATTACCATAATGAACAAAATTATGCGCAATAAGTATCACAGTAAGCAAAACTGTTTTATAAATAAGTCACTTTTAACGAAACCTCGCAATCAATATAAAAGTATACATATATGCATTCTTAAAAATATTCGTGCAGAAGAAAGGGGATCAATTTAGACTTCAAGATCAAATACTTAAACTGATAACAAAAATATAATCAAAAATGTTTAAAATTTTAAATATCCATTTATATTTCTGAGTTACCGAATAAGATAAAAATAAACTTTAGAATTAATAATTATTTGACAATGATTACTCAATATATATATATATATATATATATATATATATATATATATATAAGACACTTCTATTGTTAGTGCCACTTGCTTTATTTAGAAGAAGACATATTTTGTTTGAAAATTTCAATAATTTTCATTGTAAATATTCAATACGCATCCTTTTAATCATATCAATAATTTGTATTATGAATCGTTAAATAATGCTTCACGTATGCATAGACCTGTATACATAGATATACACAAAAGATAAATTCTAGCGTGTAAAAGAAACGTTTTGTTATCAAATAGCATTATAATAAACAGTAAAATATGAAATACAATATAATTTATTTTAGTTAAAAAGAAGAGTTGTAAAATATAAATATGAATTAAAGCTGAAACAGTTAAGTGCTTTTAAAATAAAAGACTAATGCATTATGTATTTGTATAATGCCTATTAAATACCCACTTAAGTGGAATTCTAATTTTATTGCTTAAAAGTTGAAAGCTTACGATCAGTTAAAAATAGGGAACAGAAAATTTCGATTATTTGTAAAAGCCATGAAATGATTTTCAAACCAAACTTAATGTACATTGTAAATAAAATTGAAAATAATAATAATAATAACGCAAATAATACGTATGCATTTATGGAATACACAGAATATTTTAACTTCAGATAATAATAATAATAAGAGTAATTATAAATTATTTTATCTATTGATATTTTGATGCTTTAATTACCTTAATGCAAAGCGTGAAATTTCCTATTAAATTCCAATTTAGTTTTTCACTTTAAAAAAACACCAACCAAATTATTTTGTCTTATGACACTTAACATGTAATATTTCACATATCTGCAAAAATAAATAAATGAATAAATAAATAAAAGTTAGATTTTTTTTTTTTTTAAATAATAAATAATGATATTTTCGTTACGGCTTTTGAATTCACTAATACTATTATACCAATAAAAAAAAATTGTAAGCTGTAAAGACAAAGAGATTCCTTACTGAACTCAAAAGAAACATTTTTATTTCTTTATTTACATTAATTTCACTGGAAAAAATGTGAACATAAAGGATTGTTATGAAACTAAAAACGTCGTTTGTTGAATTAAGTAATTTTACAGTAAAAACAGAAGAAATTTATGGTACAAAATATGCAAAGCCATAAATGTAAAACTCATGTTTCAAAAACACATTTACGTGTAAAATTATAAATAACACTCAACACTATTTATTTTCGAAATCCCTTGTCTTTATTTTAAAAAAGACATATAGAATACCATCTATGTATTTATTTTTTAGTACTAAGAATTCTCTCTCATAAAATGAAATGCTACAATTTCATATCTGAATATAACAGAAAAGTGATGGATTTATAGTCAATAAAAAGTTGGTGATAATGTCTAAACCTTTTTCTCTTATTTCTCTTGAGACTAAAACTATGGAAATGGAAGAATTTCAGTCTTTTTTTTTTTTCATATATATATATATTTTTTTTTTTTTCATTTTTTTTAAACGTGTACAGGGAATTTATTCTTTCAAGTAATAAACAATGTCAGCGGAATACATGTTGCCATATTTCAGTGGTATTTTTAGGTTATTTTTCTCAGACACCAGTGATAAATTCAAAATGGAAATGAAATTTGAGGTATTAGTTTTAAGAAGAACTTTTTCAATCCCCCAAATGAAGTTTATGAACAACGTGACAAGGATAAAATAATGTACACATAAAAGTAAAGTTATTATAATATATATATATTTAATGTGCGCCAAACACATTTATGTCATCAGTAATTGGACAGTGCCGACTGTTTCATAAGACTGTAGATATTTTAAAAAATTATAAAAATAAAAAATAAAATCATAGATTTAAATCGATTTGTGGAAAAGTTGTTTTCAGAAGGGTTATTTATTTATTTATTTATGTTTTTTTTTTTTTTTTTTTTTTTTTTCTTTTTTGGTAAAGAAAAAAAAAATAGTTAATCCTTTTCTTTCGATAAAGGGCACAGTGTAGACCCGTAACGAGAAATATGTAAATCAGAGTTCAATAAATTACTCTGTTTTACGGATACAAGTTCCTTACTTATTTTCTCATCTACTTGTTCATACATGAAGTTCTAATTACGATGCGACTTAGTGGATAAAGCGTTACTGGAGAAGAAGTTTCACCTCAACTAAGAATCGCCTACTGAAGCTGCAGGTAGAGGTGATCTAACTTGTAAGCAAATTGTAATTTGTTGTTGCGACGGACACATAGAATGTGTGTTATATGCTTTTAAATATTCACATTCAAATAAATCCACTTGTTTCATGAAAATGTGTGATTTGCTCGCGTACAGTGCCATCTGTCGCCGAACATTTTAACTATTACTATTTTTCTTAGCCAAAAAAAAAACCCCTCTTCACGCGAATAACTCTTTCGCAAACCGCGTTCAACCCTTTAAATTCCTTTAACTTTCATGATTCTTAAAAACATTCTACAGACTTATGGGCATCCGTTATAATAATAATAAAAAAAAAAAAATAGCCTTCGTAAAAGAATCCAAAATTAACTTAGTTATTTATTAATTTATGCATTATTTTAAAAGTTTTCATGAACAGTTTTCGTATTTCTAAGTATTTCTTTCTTTTTCTTTTTTTCAATATTAAGGAATTTAAGATTTATATGTAATAAAACAATTTGACAAAAATTATTTTTGCTTTCGTTGAATATTCGTCGTAATAGACGCTTTTAGTCAGGACAAAGCTGTTAAAGCTACGTGAAGTTGTTATTGGCAAATCATTCATAACAAGTATTCGCTAGATAATCATTTCTGGCAAACCATGATAATATTTTTCATAATATGATGAAGTGTTGGATATCATTATATATTTTTATCAGCAGTGCTTATGAGAAAAATACGCAAAGAAATGGATTACAATTGATATATGATCCTATAACTAGCTATAAAATGCTAGTGGGAGATGAGGACATTAAAAATACAACTTCTGTAATTGAGCCGTTTTAACATTGAAAGAATATTTGTGTTTTAATAAGGTGGAAAGCTTTTATTTTTCTCACACAAGGAGGTTAGGAAACTTAAATAAGTAACATCACCTTTATAAAATTCTGATCTGTTATAATAGAATTAATTTTGATAAAGGTATTTAATAATAAAATGCGTGTCTTTTATATAATAATATAATATTTTTACGTTTCATTACATATTTCTCCCCTTTGATCATAACAAATGATGTCATATCTTTTACATTTAATATGCATATAAAAACACCTTTCAAAATAAAATAATGCAAAAAAATAATGTTTTACAAATGGTTAGTTAAATACACAACATAACATATAATACTAGCTAAATGTAAATAATAAAATAAAGCACCTGTAGTAAAAATTATCATGATATTATTTAATAAAGCAGTGAGACTTCGCATAAAGTAGAATGAATTTTGAATCATGACTACCTTTGACTATGGACTAAACTACATTATTATATCTGCTGCAGTTCAATTCATATAAATATGAAGCCATGTAATTATTTTGAACTAAATGTAAACGGAAAAAAAATATTTTGCAATATATGCACATGGGAACATTTTAAAAATACGATTTTGATTGACTTGCTAGCAATTCAGTAAGAATGATTGATATCAATAATGAAAGTAAAATAATAATAATAATAATAATAATAATAATAATAATAATAATAAATAAATAAATAAATAAATAAATAAATAAATAAAAAAGTTTTGCCTCTCTGAACTCAAAACAATGTTTATGCTTGCCATCAATGAGAATCAAGAAAATTAATATGTTATAATAAACTAAAACCAAATTTACCATAATATAGCGGAGATGCTAAATTTATAATTTGTTCCGAAGCATTGTTATTCCCATTCTTGTTTCACACCACTCTATTTGTAGAGTAATTTTCTGCAATATGTGACTACGAAAAAATCTGTAAAAAATTACTCTTTAAAATTTGGTATGAAAAGAGGTCGGTACTAATAATTAAATTGTAAAATTAAATATTAAATTGTAAAATTTGGCAACTCAATATACTGCAGAAAATGAAATTGAATCATTTATTTCATGAACCCGTCAAGTACACTTTTTTAAACTTTCGAAAAACTAAAAAAAAAAAAAAAAAAAAAAAAAAAAAGAAAGAAAGAACTTGTCTACAATTAATATTATTGCAGATGTTTGCCTAGAAAATATCTACAGTGTTTCTCAATATCTCCTAAAAACAAATAATGCTTCTATTTAAATTTTAAAATTATACTTCATTCATAAAAAACTTATAAAAGTTTTGTATTTTAACGGGTTTCTGCAATAAAATACCTTTTTTTTACTAAAAAATGATTTATTCTTTAGTAAAATTATGACTTTTTAAAAAGCAGTTGGGTATTAAATAGAAACACATCTGAATTTTTTAAATATCAAAGAAAAACAATTTCCAGTCAGTTTGGTCTAAAACAAATCTTTCTACTCATCCTCATACACCCTGTCTACGTTAGAGTCAGCTTCTGTTGTAGCCCACAGGAGGATGTTGTTGTAAAAATCTTCGTACCCTGCAGTGTACTTGGCCAACTTCTTCAGGTCTTGATTTTCTTCATATTGATGGAAAGCTTTCCAGATGAACATGCCAGCACTGTAGGGAACTCGGGAACAGTACTATATTTTTTAAGTGTGAAATTTGAGAAGGTTAAACCGTCGCGTCGATAAAGTACTTAGCAACCACTTATCCTTAGTCAGCTTTGCTGTAATAAAATTCTTTGTATGTGCACTCTCTAAAAGTAATCTTGTCTTTCTTTTGATTCCCCTGCCAGAAGTTTCATGTGAGTTTACAATCCTTATGTAAAACTGAAGCCACCAAATATTAAAACTATAGACAATCACTTTTGTTATCTATTGAACAGTAAAGCGTCCTGTTTTACTCGATTTAACAATCATTTCAGCATGCTAATTTTGTGTGTAAAACTCTATCTGTTCTTCGAAGAAGACGTTTAATACACCCAAAATCACGATCACAGGGTGAAAATGAGTACCCCCTAACTAGGAAGTAGTGACGAACAGTCTGGATAATCCTGCTGTCACAAAGGTTCTTTAGGAATCACACAACACAGTGATTTTTGTTTTGCCCTGAAGGGTCATCATAGAAGAGAACAAGATGCTTAGTTCTACTAGAATCTGCAGTTTTTAAATAGTGCAACGACATCGAGCAAACCTCCTCCGGGGATTTACTGGCCACGCCTTCGTGATATATATACATTTTTGCCTTGTTAATCTTCAAGCAATGAAATTCAAAATCATTAAGCCAAAGCTGGCGCATGTAAAACAGCTCCTGTACAGGTTCGGAAGTGGAATATTTTGCATGAAGTCAAAGCAAAGCACCACTGTATCTTCATCATTGTTGTTAATCATTGTTGTTAATCATCTCCTTTTGCTTTATATAAAACATTTTTACTCTGCGCTTATGAACGATTTGTTCAGTTGCAACGCTGCGCTTCACATTGTCGCTTAGACAAGGATCTCTTAGTTTGGATGTGAAATTCTCACATTGGCTGCAAACATCCACTTGATGATAGATTGAAGTTTTCCTTAAAGTAAGTATAATGAAAACTATATTTTACTTTATCTCTCAACTCAGGGTGTTCGGTTTGGAATATTTCATACACTTTTGAGATATTTTGCAGTGCATCCAAATATATAATGTGTTTCTCTTACCTCAAATTTAGAAATGTGTTCATGGATAATGACACATATACTGCTATAAATCGCATTTCACTACGATTTTGCCTTTCATACCAACAGGTATTCTATCCTGTAGTAATAGGTTACATAACCTTGCAACTCGATCTCGAGAAACTTCATATATTTGTAAAAAGGTATTTTTTCAAACTGGAGTAAACACCCCAGCGAACACATAAGTATAAAATCGTTACGTTCTGGTATCAGATGTATCCGCTTTGGATGTCAATTTTTATGTCAATTTTATTGCAACATTTAGATACATTTCTTATGAAAAATAAAGTTATATTACATACACTGTGTCTGCATGGTACCAAAAATATGATTTTTGTATAGGTGTGTCAAATAGTTGTTATCAGACAGGTATCCGAAACATGATAGTTTTAAGAGGCTCTAGTAGTGTATAGAATGCAAGATTTCTTTCTGATATCAGATATATGATAATCATTTACAATCAGATTAAGGAATAGAAATGTTAAAGATAGTGTATCATTATTCTCGCTTAGTTTCATTCATTGTCACCACTAAATATTTATAAATAAGCTTACTTGTATTTTGTGAAATTATTGACTTGCAGTCATCCTGGAGCATACTAATTTGTATCGGCCTATTATCGCCAGGTAAGATAAAGAATACCCTTTAGATTGAAGGGGTGTTGTATTTAAGGTTACGTATAAATGTCGGTAGGTAGCACAGTCTTAATAATTATCATGTATGCATCGAAAATAATTTATAAAACGTTAACCGCCAGGCACCATTAAAAACAATATTTGTGCCTTTTTTATATCGTTTTTCTGTCAGAAGTATCAGAATTCGTCCAGATTTGTATCGAATATGTGTTAGATGTATCGGTAAAGTTCGTTTCTATGTCAGATTTCTGGTACTATATCGAAAACCCATTCGCGGATCGCTAAAGGTACCCTTTTTTCGGACTCTTGTTCACAAAAATGTTACGATTTACTGGAATCAATGTGATACCTTTCCTATCCGTCGAAAGGCATCATTATTGCATTAAAACGATAGTTGTGTGTTTGTTGGGTCGCCATTGATATTAGTATTGTATACAAAATATTTGCTTTTTGTCTGTGAGATTTCAGTTGGAAGTGTAGCAGCACTACGATCATCATTATCTGATTTTTTCTTCTTTCTACGCTCAACTTCCCTAGCTTCTATCAAAGTTTCAATGTTTTCAAATGTAAATCTGTTTGGTGTTTAGTTTCTAATGAATAGAATTTGTTCCAGATCGCACTTTTTGCTCTGTTATTAATAGACAAATTGCATTTACGAGGGCAGTTGCACACAAGCTCATCAGGAACAGGTTTACCGTAAACAAGGTTAATTTTGTAGTTTGTGTATTCTTCACCTTTCACTCTTGCTTCCCTTATGACATTACGTTTTTACTTATCTTCATTTACAACACTTCGTTTTCTTTTGTTTTGAGGTTCATTATCAGAACTTCCACTGTGCATTTCTTAAAAAGAAATAATCACAACACACTAAATGAAACCACTGAACAATAATATTAACCACAAAAACGGAAGTACTACTCAATCTTGCACAACAGCTGTTAGTTTTTTGGAAAACAAAGCATTAAAAACATGTGATGCAACCGCTCAAACAATACTCAGCACGGTTGCCACAAGACAGGGTTGCCACATGTAATTCGCTGTAGAAACCCGCCATGGGATTTCGCTTGACGGGTTTCTGCACTAAAAAGAAACTTCAACATACTACTCCGATTCAAAAAATTAGAATAATGTAAAAAAGAATGAGTTTGATGTTGCTAACGCGTCAATTTGCATACTGCGTCCAGGAAAAAATATATTAAAAGTATCTAATTATCTTCAGAGCATTTATAAATATAACATAAATATTTATTTTTATCTGATATATTAATAATTAACTATTTAAATAATATTAGAATAATTCAAAGAAATAGAATACCTCGATAGCATGGTTCAAAAAATTAGAATATTTAAATTTTTCTTATAAGTTGAGAGAACGGCTGCGGGATTAACATCTGTGGGACTATAAAATGTGCTCCGTTGAAAATGAAAAGTCGTTTGGCATTTGATTGTAGCGTAGTATTTGCTTAATATGGGACGAAAGAGCGATTTATCTGAGGCTGTGAAATATCGTATTGTGTACTTGCACGAAATAGGAAAAACACAACTTTTTATAGCAAAAGAAGTGAAATGCTCTCAAGCAAGTGTGAGTAGAGTTTTGAGAGAATATTCTAATAATAAGTGTTTTCAAAATAAACACTTTAAAAGTGGTCGAAAGCCAGTCACTTCAAGAAGAGATGAAAGGCATTTGAAAAAGATTGTGAAGAAACATCGTTTTCGGAGTGTGAGATATGTGCATAGAAAATGGAAATAAATGGGTATAAATGTCTCCAAATCTACAACACTACGACGACTTCGCAAATTAGGTTTTAGATCACGTGTGCCTAAGATAAAGCCATTCTTATCATCTAAGCAAAGGGCTGCTAGAGTTAAATGGTGTAAACAAAGGCTATTTTGGGATCACGACGATTGGAAAAAGATACTTTTCAGCGATGAAAGTGTGTTTTGTGTGTCCCACGGAAATCAAAGTATACGTGTCTGGAGACTCAAACATGAAGCTTATAAGAAAGAATGTTTAAAACGTTCGTTTAAATTTGCGACCTCTGTTATGGTATGGGGCTGCATGACTGCTGAAGGCCCAGGGAGGTTGTGTATTGTTTCCACAACAGTCAATTCAGAAGTCTATCAAGAAATTCTTGAACATTTCATGATTCCTTCAGCTGAGGATTTATGTGATGACGATTTCTTGTTTCAGCAAGATTCAGCTTCTCCCCACACTTCCAAATCAACAACTAAATGGCTCAAAGAGAAGGACATACCTGTACTCCCTTGGCCTGCAAACTCACCCGATCTAAATCCTATCGAGAATTTGTGGGGAATTATGAAGAAACGACTTCAAGAAGTTGCGCCTAGAGACAAAAAAGAACTTATTTCTAGTATAAAGAGCATATGGGTGAATTTGAATAAAAAAAGATTGTGAACCTTTAGTTAAAAACATGCCAAAACGTTTAAGAGCTGTCATTAAAGCTAAGGGTGATGCAACAAAGTACTGATTAGCAAGTAAAAATACTTAGAGTTTAAATTATGTTCAATATATTTTCATTATTCTAATTTTTTGAACCATGTTAGAAAGTATTCTAATATTTTGAATTTTTTGTTGTTAGCTGATTTAAATATATTTTCTATTTCATTGTAATGTGTTTACATTTTTATAATCTGCAAAATATGCAGATTCATATTATAGTACTTTATATTTGATATTGTTGATTATTTATTTGATAAATTCGATTTTCATTTCCCTTGACCATATTTCTTTTCATTATTCTAATTTTTTGAATCGGAGTAGTAAAATATTACCCATTGGGAGGCTTGCCAGTTTACGTGTTTCTGCACAAAATGCCGTGTTTACTAAAGGCCATTTCAAATCTATTCAAATCACATTTTCGCAAAAAATGTCAGATGACGGCTTTCTGAAGTATACGATTCAAATGCGTGCTACTGTTAGGAACATCAAAGATAAATA
This sequence comes from Salticus scenicus, assembly GCA_963930645.1. NCBI lineage: Eukaryota > Metazoa > Arthropoda > Arachnida > Araneae > Salticidae > Salticus > Salticus scenicus. The sequence goes on from OZ005652.1 coordinate 100,328,256, forward strand.
AAGTTTTGCAAGAAGTATGTATGTTTAAAACTTCTGTGTACAATATGATGCAGTATTGGAAACGGAAATGAAAAATTTAAAAGAGTAAGTAAAAAGTATAGAAACATGGAAAAATTCGGCCGCCTCAGGCATTAGGCTAATTGCGGACACTAACATCAACACACTGCTGTTCGCGGATGACCAAGCTATCATTCAGAAATATGAAGACGATCTACAGAGATCGACATAGACTTCACAAATTTTGTCAAGATTATAGAATGAAAATCTCGATGGAAAAACCCAAATCCATGGCTTCAAAGATAAAGAACCAATTCGCACAAAAATTGTCATTGAAAATGAAGTTATAGAACAAGTATCACACTTTACCTATCTAGGATGTGATCTTACTTATGAATATGAGAACGAAAAGCTAATGAAATAGCACAAATTTCAACACATCTGCGAAACCTTGAGTAAAACGCTCAAGAGGAGATTTTGAAATGAAGCTCATCTTAAGGTTTACAAAGTCATGGCTACACCTGTCTTGCTCTTCGTCTCAGAGACATGGACCTTGAGAAGCCAGGATGTCAGAAGAATTCAAGCAACATAAATAAGACATCTAAGATCAGTAAATGGCTGCAAAATCACCGACAAAATCCGAAATGAAGACATCAGGAATGAATTGAAGATATTTAACTTATGTGATAGAGAACAAAATATCGTACTAAATGGAAACCATGTACAACGCATGAGAGTGACAAGATTCCCCATAGCTGCCTTTGACTGCACCATGAAAGTAAGAATAGACCGATGATGTCAAAGAAATCGGTAGATTGACCAATGGATCCTATTCTTTGAAGTTGAAGATGATAATAATAATAATAATAATAATAAAAAAATGTACTATATATATATATAAAGATCCCAAAAAATGGTAGGTGTATTTAATAAGTTTATTTATTTTATTTGTATAGTATTTTTAAGAAGTAATTCTATGGTTTGTTCTACAATATTTTCTAGCAATTTTACTTGTTCTTTGCTCCGTTTACAGTTTTGCAATTTTTATAAGAAAAACCGCTTCATAACTCTAATAAATTTGACTAAACATAATTATATGTTACGGGGTTCAAGTCATTTCAACTCGCAAAATATCAGTTCGTAAGTTAAACTGAATTTATCGTATATTAGAGTTTTTTTTTTTTTTTTTTTTTTTTTTTTTTTTTTTTTTTTAAACTCATGAGAAAAAAAAAAAAAAAAAAAAAAAAAAAAAAAAGAGGGCTGTAGTTGGATTTGAAAACATATTCTTGTCATATATTTGCAAATTTAGACCAATCTATATATTAATTTGAAACATGTTTTTGTCTGTCTCCACTATATTGAGAGAACTACTTCGTGTAAAAATTTGGTTGAGGTGTCTAAAAAAAGGTATTGGTCTGTAGATGTGCTATGAGAAGAGAAAAATAAAAAAAAAGTTGAGCGGTTTCCCCCCTGGGAAACCGTTACCCACCCGTTTCCTTTCGGGTTAAAAACACGTTTACGAGCTTAACTAAGCTTCAAATTACTTCACGGTGAAGAAATTGTACATATGGGGACTAGAGTCGAATACTAAAAAATCACCTTCTGCGAATTTGGAATTTTCGATTTTAAAGGGGGGAAAAGGGGAAAGTAGATTTGGAGGGGGGGAAGGGGGAAATTAGTTTGAGAGGGAAATCCGTTCTAGACCCACGCATGTAGCACCTCATTTTAAAGGTCTTGAAATTTCATGTTGATTGGGGATGTTTGTATACAATACAGGGCGCCCTCTGGTGGTGAAAAATGAAACTATGTCATTTTCTAGTAGACCCTATCATGTTACACCTTATTTTAAAGGTCTTGGTATTTCCTGACCGTTGGTGATGTTCGTACAGAACACACTGCGCCTGTTGGTGGAAAGTGCAACTAAAGGATTTTGCAGTTGACACCACCATGTGACACCTTATTTTAAAATGTCTTGGAAATCCAAGGCGATTGGTGATAAAGGTCTTAAAATTTCATGTTGTTTGGGGATGTTTGTACAGAATATAGCGGCCCCCTGGTGGTTAAAAATGGAACTAGGTGATTCTGCAGTAGACCCTATCATGTTACAACTTATTTTAAAGTTCTTGGTATTTCCTGACCGTTGGTGTTTTTCGTATAGGACACGCTGTGCCCCCTGGCGGTGGAAAGTGCAACTAAAAAATTTTGCAGTTGTCACCACCATCTGACACCTTATTTGAAAGGTCTTGGAAATTCAAGGCGATTGGTGATGTTCGTGTACAACATACTGCGCCCTCTGGTGGAGGAAAGTGGATTTTGTAGCGCGTTCGTAGCATGCCTGCTATATGATTCGGCAGCCACAGGCAGAGACAACACGCGTCAGAGATTCGTTCGGTTCAAAATTTTTGAGAATTTTTTCATGTTATTAGCGGCCTGCATATACGCTGTCGCAAGCACCGGGTTACGAGCTCGAGTTCCGTTCTGTTTGATGTGATTTTTTTTGTTACAGATTATTTTTTTTGTGTGATGCTTTCATTTAAAAATAGAAATTCAATCAAAATCGAGTTAAAGGTATAAAACCACACATATTTAAGGTTCATTTAAGGTTATTATCATGGGCCCGGGCATCGCCGGGCAGGTTTGTTCGGTTCCAGATTAATTTTGGAGAATTTTTTTATGTTATTAGCGGCCCGTCTATGCGTTGCCACAGGCAATGGGGTCACAAGGCAGAGTTTCATTCTGTTCGAGGTAATTGTTTTGTTACAGGTGATTATTATTACTTTTTTTCGTGATGCTTTTATTTAAAAACAGATATTCAAACAAAATCGAGTTAAAGGTATAAAATCATACAAATTTGAGGTTTATTTAAGGTATCACGGGCCCGGGCACCACCGGGCGGGTTCGTTCGGTTCCAGGTTAATTTTATTGAATATTTTTATGTTATTAGCGGCCCGTGTATACGCTAATGCAGGCATCGGGGTCACAAGGCAGAGTTTCATTCGGTTTGAGGTAATTTTTTTTGTTACAAATGATTATTTTTTCGCGATGCTTTTATTTAGAAATAGAAATTCAAACAAAATCAAGTTAAAGATGTAAAAACATACAAATTTAAGGTTCATTTAAGGCTACTACCATATACCCGGGCAACGCCGGACGGGTCAGCTAACATGTAGTCTTAGTATTAAACGGAATAGAAAATGAAAGATAGCAACTGTTTATTTGGAGTCAGTTTAACGTCACATTGACAGTTTTTTTCTAGACAGTGATGTCATATATAGTATTTCTATTTATAGGCATTTTTCCGAATTTCTTTTTTTTAAGTGAAATGTCGTAAATTATATTAGATGTTTTAACTTGAAAAACATTTAAATAATGATGCGACGATTTTTGAAACATTACAGTCAATAAAGTGATCGTCGAATTCGACGGGTTCCAGCTAGTTTATATAATAATTTGAAGTGTGTTTTTGTCTGTCTCCAATCAATTGAGAGAACGGTTAAGTGTAAAAATTTGGTTGAGGTGTCTAAAAAAAGGTCTTGGCATGTAGATGTGTTATGAAAAGAGAAAAATAAAAGAAAAATGAACGGTTCCCCCCTTGGGGGAAAACACGTTTGCGAGCTTATCTCAGCTCCAAATTACTTCATGGTGAAGAAATTGTATGGGGGGGGGGGTTAGTGTCGAATTCTAAAAAATCACTTTCTGCGAATTTGGAATTTTCGATTTTGAAGGGGGAAAAGGGGGAAAAATTGATTTGGAGGGGGGGGGGGAAAGGGGGAAATTAGTTTGCGAGGGAAATCCGTTCTAGACCCACACATGTAGCACCTCATTTTAAAGGCCTTGAAATTTCATGCCGATTGAGGATGTTTGCATACAGTATAGTGCGCCCCCTGGTCGTGAAAAAGGGAACAAGTTTGTTGTAGACGCTATCATGTTACACCTTATTTTAAAGGTCTTGGTATTTCCTGACCGATAGTGATTTTCGTAATGAACACACTGTGCCCCCGGGGTTGGAAAGTGCAACAGAAGGATTTTGCAGTTTATACCACCGCGTGACACCTTATTTGAAAGGTCTTCGAAATTCAACACGATTGGGGATAAAGTCCTTAAAATTTCATGTTGATTGGGGATGTTTGTATAAAATATAGTGCGCTCCCTGGTGGTGGAAAATGGAACTAGGTGATTTTACAGTAGACCCTATCATGTTACAACTTATTTTAAAGGTCTTGATATTTCCTGACCGTTGGTGTTGTTCTTATAGAACACCCTGTGCCCCCTGGCGGTGTAAAGTGTAACTAAATGATTTTACAGTTGACACCACCATTTGACACCTAATTTGAAAGGTCTTGGAAATTCAAGGCGATTGGTGATGTTCGTATACAACATACTGCGCTCCCTGGTGGAAGAAAGGGGATTTTGCAGCGCGTGCGTAGCATGCCTGGTATACGGTTCGGCAAACACGAGTCTGAGATTCGTTCGGTTCAAGGTTAATTTTTGAGAATTTTTTCATGTTATTAGCGGCCTGCATATACGTGCGGCAGGCACTGGCTCACAAACCCGAGATCCGTTCTGTTTGAGGTAATTATTTGTTACAGATTATTATTATTATTATTATTATTATTATTATTATTATTATTTTTTTATGATGTTTTCATTTCAAAACCGAAATTAAAAAAAAATCGAGTTAATGATATAAAACCACACAAATTTAAGGTGCATCATTATCAGGGGCCTGGGCAATGCTGGGCGTGTTCGTTACGTACCAGGTTAATTTTTTGGAATCTTTTCATGGTATTAGCGGCCCTCGTATGCGCTGCCTCAGGCACAACGGTCACAAGGCAGAGTTTCGTTCCGCTCGAGGTAATTATTTTTGTTACAACTGATTATTTTTATTATCATTATTATTCTTATTATTTTGCAATGCTTTTATTTAAAAATAGAAATTTAAACAAAATCGAGTTAAAGATGTAAAATCATACAAATTTAAGGTTCATTTACGGTTATTATCAGGGGCCCAGGCATTGCCGGGCGGGTTCGTTCGGTTCCAGGTTAATTTTGTAGAGGTTTTTCATGGTATTAGTGGCCCGTGCATGCGCTGCCGCAAGCACTGGGGTCACAAGGCAGAGTTTCGTTCGTTTCGTAGTAATTGTTTTGTTACAAATGATTATTTTTTTTCGTGGTGCTTTCATTTAAAAACAGAAATTCAAACAAAATAGAGTTAAAGTTATTAAAAAATACAAATTTAAGGTTCATTTAAGGTTATTACCATGGGTCCGGGCAACGCCGGACGGGTCAGATAACATATAGTCGTAGAATTAAACGAAAAGGAAAATAAAAGATAGGAACTGTTTATTTGGAGTCAGTTTGACGTCACATTGACTGTACTTTGTTGAAAGTGATGTCATATATAGTATTTCTATTTATAAGCATTTTTCCGACTTTCTTTTAAGTGAAATGTCGTAAATTATATTAGATGTTTTAACATGAAATACATTTAAATAATGATGCGACGTTTTTTGAAACATTACAGTTAATAAAGTGATCGTCGAATTCGACGGGTTCCAGCTAATAAATATTTAATTCAGTTTTTTCCCTTTATTAAATGGATTATTTATTATTCAGCCTAGCTATCGCCACTTTAGAATGTAGAAAAAGAGAGGAAAAAAGGCTAAAAACCCCATAGGAATAGCATGGGAAGAAAAGCAAAAAAACTCACAATGTCAAGTGTGTTAAAAAAAAAAAAAAAAAAAAAAATTCACACCGGAAGTAATAAGGGGACAAAATTGACTAGAAAAATACATTGAACAGCAGGAACCGGGCGGGCTGGGGCATGGGTCCTATCGTCCAGGATTAACACGACTCGCCTAGTATAACTCTTGGCGGTGGGTGGACGGGAACCACCGCCACTTTAGAATGTAGAAAAAGAGGGGAAAAAAGGCTAAAAACCCCATAGGAATATCATGGGAAGAAAAGCAAAAAAACTCACAATGTCAAGTGTGTTTAAAAAAAAAAAAAAAAAAAAAAAAAAAAAAAAAATCACACCGGAAGTAATAAGGGGACAAAGTTGACTAGAAAAATACATTGAACAGCGGGAACCGGGCGGGCTGGGGCATGGGTCCTATCGTCCAGGATTAACACGACTTGCCTAGTAGCTCTTTATTATTTGGAGTCAGTTTGATGTCACATTTACCGTATGACTTCACTCTCTTTAGAGAGTGAAGTCATATACAGTATTTCTATTTATAAGCATTTTTACGATTTTCTTTTTTTAAGTTATATGTCGTATATTATATTAGGTGTTTTAACATGAAATACATTTAAATAATGATACGACGACTTTTGAAACATTATGGTCAATAAAGTGATCGTCGAATTCGACGGGTTCCAGCTAGGAGTTACTTTATCCATTTCAACTTGAAATATAGCATTGTGAAAAATATAAATAATGCCATACAGGCTAGAATTCTCGTTATTTATATTGATAAAAAAAGTTTAATCACGTAATGGAATTAAGCTTTACATTTAGATAAATTGAGAATTAATTTAGAAATAAACATTCCTTTTTATTATTATTATTATTGAATGTAGTTTAGTTCAGTCTAATACAATTATCATTTATCCATACCATTATTTCAGTTAATTATTATTGCTACGTATGTTAATAGGTTAATCACTACGGGTATTTTTTATTTATTTATTGTACAAATTCGGACGTGCTTTTCCTTGTTCTTTCATTAACTTAAGCACTTAAGTCTTTACTGTTATATTGGACTCTTTATATATATATATATATTATTTGACCTGTGTGGAAACTTGACTCGTTACTATTCATTACGTAATATTCGTATATTTATCTGTGTATGTATCTCTCTCTCTTTATATATATATATATATATATATATATATATATATATATATAATTATTAAAATAAACGACAGAGTATAACAATATAGATGATTAACGATTAACGAGATAAAAGGATATGAAATATAAATATATATAGGGGAGAGTAGGGAGGGATGGGACTGTCTTGACAAAAATATTTTTACTTTTGCTCGTACAACACTGTATGTTTCAGAGAAACAAATTGAAACATTTTAAACATCTTTTAAAAATATAAATTTGATTTTATTTATTAAAATATTAATTTTATAGGCAAATTAACATAGTTATAAAAATGTCTCATCCCTCCCTTATGTGATGGAGGGATGGGACATGTTTGTAAAGTTAAAATAAATACATATTATACAGACATACTATTAAAAATGTCAGAAACAGTAGGATGACGCATGTAAGGTTAATTAATTACTAGTAACATCTATTTTATCTAACATTAGAGTATAATGTATCACTTAAATAAAAATTTTCAAATGGTCAATCAGTTCATCTTTTTTTTTTTTTTTTTTTTCCTTCTAGCAGGGAATGTACTGTTTGTAAGTTCAAATATTCAAATTGTGGTTCCCTGAATACTAATAAGGTTTCTAGAGGATAGTCTGTGTGTGTTATCAGCATATCTAAAGAGCAAATTTTATCAAGAAGTCCTAACTGAAATTGGCGAATGTAATTTCTTTTTTATATTTTACCATGTCCAGGAAAACTGCTCAGGAATGGAAATTAATTCTTCTTACATATATGGTAAATAAAGTATTTTTAAAAGTTAAAAGGATAAAAAAAAGTCGTGCGAGTGCCACACCAATTATTTTCCATGATTTTGAATTTGTTTCGTGCATTTTATTTCATCTATTCATTCATTTGCCTCTTGATATTTTCTGTTTGAGGAGTATGAGAATCTTCATTTTTCTTCCTTTTCTTACATGTCCCATCCCTCCCTGAGATGCTCTGTCCCATCCCTCCCTTTTTATTATTTTTCAAAAAAAAAAAAAAAAAAATCATTAGACACATGCTACTTTTAGGCTTAATTTAGATACTAATTCATAAAAGTTATATTATTAGGTATATAAAATATGAAAAGTAATTATGCTATCATCAGTGAGTGGCGTTGAAAACTTGCCTTAAAAATTATGGAATTGTTTACTTTTGGTGTTATAAAATAGTTTTTTTTATTAAATTAAATTACAGGGCTCTCCAACTAAAATGATACATAGCAACAAATACGGGGCTGTAGTTACTACACCTGGTGGAAATGTCAAAAACTAAAAACAATGTTTATTTTAAGAATAATTTTAGGTGTCCCATCCCTCCCGACTCTCTCCTAACTCCGTTTTAATATTCAATAAATTTATGACCATTAGAAATAGATAATTTTTCCAGAAACTAAAAATGTATACAGTTTCTTTTTAAGATTTAGAATTCACTCTGAATGTATAATGTACGTAATGCCCCTAAAAAACTATTTTTTTTTTAAAGGCCTAATTTAACGTCACGAAATTTCTGAATGTAAAAATTTAAGTAAACAATAAAAAAATGATGTGTGTAAAAACAACTCAATTTCCATTATTCGCTACTACGTATGAAATAAACCCTTTTTAGAGGTAGTGGTGTGGTCATAAGGCATACAAATGGACTAATTAATCTGGTAACAAACAATTTACCAGTACAATCTAGTACATACGTCGTAAAGACGTATAATACAGAGTGCAAACAGCGAAATATTTCATATACCTAAAACTGTACTACCTGATCAGAACGTCTGTCGATTTTTCTGTAAAAGCAAAAAAATACATGAAAAAGGATATTTAAAAGGAGTTTATGTAGCAAATTTTAAGAAATTTTTTAAGCTGTTTTTGAGATTTTGACTTTCGGGTTCACTTATGATGTACACCAAAACTTCTCAAACTCATATATTTACTGGAAACCGACAATTACATACGACCGTACATTAAGTTAGTAGACAGAGTTTAAGGAAGATCCACAAAGCCCCATTTTTAAAAAACCCACTTGAAAACCCTAGAATTTACCTCCTTATTCATGGTGCCTGTCAATTTTCCTGAAGTAAGCCAACTAATAAGTACTAAAGGAATCTAAAAAGGGGTTTGCAAGCCAACTTTGAAAAAAAAAATCGTTAGATCACTTTTTCTTCTTCAGATAAACTTGCGATCCTATATCTGGTTTTCTATGTCGCACTTCTGATTATCTAATTTTCACAAAAGTAGGGAAAGTAGTACAGCAAACCTGACTTAATTATGAAGTTCCACCGTTTTGTCATTTTTCCTTTTTTTGCATATAATAGTCAAAAATTACCCTCTGCTTCCCCCCCCTCCCCTTCTGAACACACAAACAATTATGCGCTGACAAATTGCCAAAAGAAAAGAAAAAAAAAAAAAAAGAACTTTTTAGGTGAAGTATACGTTAAAACGTGCAAATTGGATGAAAACTCATTAATTAAATTTTTGGCCGCATATAACACTTTCATATAGGAGAGTGTGAGGATGAATGGGACAGTAGCAAACTTTTTATGTTCTGCATGCACCAGAAACTTGACAATTTTTCTGATACATGGCAGTACTGAGGTCATTCATCAAGTGTACTTTCAGATTTGTGCTATCCATAGAAGGGCAGAAAGAAATTAAAGTGTCTTTTTCTGCGTCCAAACTAACTTTTACTGATTCAATTAGGTAGTAGTTAAGAAATTAACTATTTTTGCTTAGAGTTAATATAACTCTTATATGATGAAAAGGCATAATCTTTTACTGTGTTTATCATATTCAAGAAGAATATTGACAATTGTTCATTAAACATATTTCCTGTTTTATATGATCATGTGGTGGTGAGTATGAATTGGACATTCCGCACTATGTGCTAATTTAATAATTGTACACAAGAATTATGTTAAAACAAATCGTAAATAGATTTTCAATATTTTTATAACCTGTAGTTCAGTAGTTATAACATGGGAATTATAAAAATATCATGGTTTTAGAGAAAACTAGATTGAAATTAATTGTTCTGATTTTTGTTTATAATAATTATGATTAAAAAAATTCAACTTCAAAATGGGGTAAAAATGACCCCATCTTCGGAAAGCCGGGGATAAAAATAAATTTTGCTTAGAATAGAATTTTAATTTTTTTTTCCTTTCTCTGTTACATTTATTTCTTTTGAAATATGTATCTAATCGTTATTTTAAATCAATCAATAAAAAAAAAATAAAAATAAATAAATAAATAAATAAATAAAAATAAAACATTATTATGCATAAAATTTATTTATTTATTTTATTAACAGGATATCTAAAGTCTTCACTCCCAAGCAGCACCGAAACGTTCTCTGAACGTTCAAAAATTGTTCTGCAAACACGTTCTAAGAACGTTCACTTTGAACGTGTTATAGACGTCTATCTGTCCATCTTGAAGACGTACAATAGTACGGTTCAGAGAACGTTCAATGAACGTGTAACTATCACCATCGGTGTTATAGAAGCGTTCTGAGAATGTTCTATGTATACGGTCTCAGAACATTCTAAACGTTTTCAGAACGTTTTCAAAACGTTATACACATTTTCAGAACGTTCCAGAAAACGTACTGTAAACGTTCCAAAATAGTGTAGTTAAAAAAATAAAAAAATAAATAAATTATGACGTCATTATAAAAAATCACCTCAGTACGAGCTTTTAGAAGTAAAAATTACATAGCTGATGACAAATAATGATACAACACATGAACAGGGATATGAATTACTTTTTTTTTTCAATTCAAAATATGTTTGAGAAATTTTAACATACTTACTATTCCTTTAATTTCAACGTATATGCATAAAAAATTCTATATTCTATGACAATTTTCCCCAAAAAGTGTCATAACGTCTCTTTATACCTTAAAAAATTTCTTAAATTTTTGAAATTTTTAAAAATTTCTTTTTTTTCCCTAATCTGAAGATAATGAAGTTGTAGTATTCATTACAAAACTTTGAATACACACCATAAAATGCAAGAACTCGCACCAACTGTTTCGGGTCAAAAGAAGACACAACCCTTCATCAGGCGAACATTGTAGGCACGAGAGCTGCAAACAAGCACGTTGAGTGTGTTGAATGCGTTGCCGCTTTGTTTGTAGAAGCCGTGCTTTGTTTGTAGTAGTTGCGAGTTCTTGCATTTTATGATGTTTATTCAAAGTTTCGTAATTAATACTATAACGTCCTTATCTTCAGATTAGGGGAAAAAAGAAATTTTTTAAAAATGCAAAATTTAAGGAATTTTTTAAGGGATATAGACACGTTATGACACTTTTTGGGAATTACTGTCATAAAATATGGAATTTTTCATGCATATACGTTGAAATTAAAGGAATAGTAAGTATGTTAAAATTTCTCAAACATTATTTGAATTTTAAAAAAAAGTAATTTATATCCCTGTTGCTGTGTTGTATCATATTATTCTTCCTCTGCTATGTACAACTAAACTCTTGATTTATTTTGCTTGTTTTAATCCTTGATATTCCGAATGCGTCATCCTATGATTAATGTTTGTTTTTTATGGTTGTTTTCTGTTTGATTCTCTGAATTTTTGAAGTAAATAATTTATTCCAATTTATTCTTCATTTCTAACTTCAATTAATTTCTTGTACGATAGGGTGCCCGCTAGCAATTTGCTATTATAGCTGCTAACGAACGAAATCGTACATTGGTGCTCAACGACGAAAAGGGTCACCCCTGACGAGTTTTTTTTTTTTTTTTTTTTTTTTTTTTTTTCTACCTAGGGGAAAAAACAATGTCCTATGAATAATAATAATATAAAAAAAAACTGTTTAACTATTACTCGTTTTACAGCCAAATTGAATCAATAATATATATCAAATGTATGTCACGCAGAAGATTTGGTGAGTATATATATTACAGAAGCTGAGAGATAGCCTTTCTGTGAATGGAAAATTTTGGAACGTGGCAGTGCCACCTATCGTCCGATATGCACCCAAAGGCAATCTGTAGAGTTTTACGTAATACTAATTTCACTTACTAAATTTACAATATTTATAAATCACAGAAGTTGAGATTTTCCGTTTCCGTTATGAGATTAAATTGCAACATAGCCACGCCACCTGTTGGCCGATGTGCATCCAAAATGGACCAGTAAAGCTTTACATATAATCGATTTCACTTATAACTTCAGTGTATCACAAAATTTATTGTTAAATCACAAGAGTTAAAATATTGCCTTTCCGTTAAAATGATTAAATTGCAGATTAGCAACGCCACCTGTTGGACAATATATACATCCAAATTGTATTAGCAGAGGTTATGATGATATATGCCAATATATCAAGTTTAATGCATTTGTACACTATAGAAGCTGAGATATAGCCGTCCCATAAATGGAGAGTTTCATTGCATAGCACCGCAATCTATCGGACGATATATCCCAAATGAAATTCAAATAAACTCCAATTTAGGGCAAGATCTAATAGTGTAACAAGTTTGGTTGAATTCCATACATTGATTCCTGAAATACAAAATCCACAAAATTTTTCCATGAGTTTAAAATTTTGTAATTTTTTTTCACCTCACCGCTACTGATTATTGAGAAGCATTCTTTACTGACGTGCTAACAAAATGTTAAACTGAAAATGTAAAAAATGCTCTATTCTCTATCATGCTAAAAATTATAAATTTCGAATGACTTACGAAGTTTTTAAATTAGAATGTTGCAAATCTCTCAATAAGATTCTTATCAATATCATAAGTGATATTTTAAAACTGGTCCGATCTCTCTGCAATCATTTGTTCTTGAGATATCGTGTACATGAACTAACGGGCTATCACACTAATAGGTGCCGAAGCCGATACACATTAACAGATACCATACCAACCTTTTGACTTCCGGATTCCTCACGCCACAAAACGTGTAAAAAAAATCAAAAACTGAAGTCAAAAATTTTCATGATTAACCTATTTTCCCTACCAATAGTACTAAAAAGTCATTTTGTCATATTTGTTATAATTACACTGTTACAGAACGTGTTATGACGGTGTCACACTTGAACGTTCTATATAGAACTAGAATTGTACGTTTTATAGATGGTACAAATCAAACATTTCCAGAACGTTCTAAATAATACTATTTCTGAACGTGTTTTAGAACGTTCTTTTGACACGAAACACGGTGTTTGAACTATTGAAACCGTTATTAGACGTTCACAGAACGTTCCTGTGCTACTTGGGCTACTTTTAAAGTCCTTAAAAAGAAATAAACAAAAAATACACTTAAATAAAATTCATTAAACAGTTAAAAAATTTTTCAGAAACTTAAAAATGTTCCAATGATCAAAAATAGATTGTTTACAGATATCCAAACTAATTGTTATCTCGCTCTCTTTTTAACAAATCCTTATAAATCTTTTTTCCGACTTCTTCAATCTTGATCGCTATATTCTTAATCCGAATCTGATTCTACAGTTCTGAATACTTTCTAAATCTTGTTAAAATGTAGTTTTTCTTTTCTTCATCTAAAAGGACAATAAGTTTGATAACTAAACAGTTTTTATTATTTTTATTATTATTATTATTATTATGAACTAGTTTGAGATGAACATTAATCATTGAGAGTTATTTAAGAACTCTATATTATTGTTAAAATAATATGAACATCATAATTTTTTAGTGAATTAAAAGCTTTGAATTTAATATTAAAAAGAAAGTTTTTATATTTGTTTTATTAAATTTTTCGATAAAATGTTGACATCATTAGTTGAAAAACTAAAAAGTATAACTGAAGCAAAGTGAATTTAATAAGGGAAATATATCATCTACTTAAAACCTATAATATGTGTGTTGGGTAATTTAAAATATCTGATACTAATGTATTTAAAAAGTGTTACAATTTTGCACAATTTAGCGCAATTTATTTGCAATTACTTAGATTGTTGTGAAAAAAAAATATGTATAAGTCTTATCTTCTTTAAAGGAGAAAATTTTAAACAAATAGTTTGAAGTTGATTAGTTTGAACACTTGTTGAACTACGTTTGGAAGTTATTAATAACTACTCAGAGTTTTAAAAATTTATACGAAAAATATCTTATTTAGTAATACACCAAACTGAAGAAAGTCAGACAGGACACTCTTTATAATAAAAACCTTTAAATATGTGATATAAAAAAAGTATATCTAAACATAAAAGTTCATTATTTTCAAGTTATTATTGATAACGTGATCGTTCATAAAGCATTGTATACAACATCACATCGATTTATCAATATAGGGTTTTCCACGTGCGAGCCTTAATTATTTACAACGTTAAAGAGGCGAATTTCTTAATTAACGCCACAGATTCGTGTACAGATGTTTGGATATGGACTGCATTTCTATTTATATCGCCACAATAATGTCAGAGAACGCGCATAGTTTTTTAGCATACACTTTGTCCAGCGCATAGCTCACGCTGATGAAGGTTCAGTCAGTAAGAGGGCAATTAATGCTTACAGTATACATATTTCTAAACTTCATTGGAAAAGCCAGGTCAAATATATATATATATATATATATATATATATATATATATAATGAGTGAGTGAGTGATTCATCATCACCCAACCCAAATCCCTGGATCTAGAAAGATGAAATTTGATGAAAGCATTGCTATTAAGAAGCGATCCACTGTGAATCGATATTACAAAATTCGCCCTCTGAGGGATGGGGGGGGGGAGTTTAAAACGGGATTTTACAAAAACCTTTGTATCTTAAAAGAAAAAAAAAAAAACAGTTATCCGTAAAATTTTTGCTTTAAAGCATAGCTAACACAAATATCCAAAAACAATTTCTGGAATTTTAGATATTCAGCCCCCGGAAGGGGGAGGGGGGGGGGGTAAAACGTGATTTCACATAATACTGTGCATATAATCCTCAAACAAAAAACAAATATATGTGAGATTTTTGCTCTAAGATATATCTAACACAAATACTTAAAAACAAATTTCTGGAATTTTAGAAATTTGTCCAGGAAGGGCGGGAAGGGGGTAAGGGAAAAAAAAAGTGGCAAAGAAAATAAAAATACAGTTAGAGACCGTTAAAAATTGGTATATATAAGTTTTTGGGGAGTATAAATCGAATTAGGGTATTTTCGAACGTGTAAAATTATTAGGAGGGCGGGAAGGAGGGGGCGAAGGGGCAAAAAAACAGAAATAGAGTTAGGTCATTCAAAATTGGTATATAATTGTTTTTGGGGTCTACAAATCGAATGAGGATATTTTCGAAAGTGTAATTTTTTTAGGAGAGCCGAGAAGGAAGGAGGGGAAGGCGAAGAGGCAGAAAATATAAATAGAGTTAGACCGTTCAAAACTGGTAGAGATGGGTTTTTGGAGCTTACAAATCGAATGAGGACATTTTCGAAAGTGTAAAATTTTTATGAGTGGCACGAAGAGGGGAGCGAAGGGGAAAATTAAAGAAACAGAGTTAGACCGTTTAAAATCGGCACACAGAGATTTTTGGAGCCTACAAATTGAATAATGCTATTTTCGAAAGCGTAAAATTCTTAGGACTGGCAGAAAGAAGGGACGAAGAGGCAAAAAAGAAAAAATAGAGTGAGACCGTTCAAAATTGGAACATATAAGTTTTTGGGGCCTACAAATCGATGAGGATATTTTCGAATCTATGAAATTATTATGAGGGGCACGAAGGGGGGGGGGGGGTACAAAGGGGAAAAAATAGAAATAGATTTAGGCCATCTAAAATTGGTACATATAGGCTTTTTGGGCCTACAAATCGAATGCGGATATTTTCAAAAGTGTAATATTTTTACAAGGGGTGGAAAGGCTGAGTGAAGGAGGAAAAGAAAAATAGTGATAGAGTTAGACCGTTGAAAACTGGTACATTGAATTTGGGGCATTGAATGAGGATATTTCCGAAAATGGAAAATTATTTTGAGGGGCGAAAAGGGGGTTGCGCAAAAAAAAAAAAAAAAAATAAATAAATAAAATAAAAAATAAATAAATAAATAAATGAATAAATAAATAAAAATAACGTTATTATTATTATTACAACGTTGGAAATTGGTATTAGTATGTTTTAAGGCACGTTAAATCCATTGTAAATTTTTTCGAAAGTGTAGAATTACTACGAGGGACGGAAAGGGTGGGGCAGAGACAAAAATAAAGAAATTCAGTTATAACGTTGGAAATTAGGATCATCATGTTTAAAAGCCCGAGGAAACGATTGAGGATATTTTTGAAAGATTGAAATAATTAGGAGCCGGCGGAAAGGGTGGGCGAAAGAATACGTCCGATGCGTACACATTTATACGCTGCAGCAGACAGTGGGGACCCGGACCAATTATTCCACCGATGAGAGAAGAATTTTTTTGTACTTTATGTTTTCCCCCCTAAAATAATGTAGTGATTCATTCAGAATGCCGATATAAATGCGCGATGGCCTACGCAGCCGAAAGCTGTAGGGACCAGGTGCGACATTTTTCCCAATCATTTTTTTTTTCCTTACATGATAAAAATTAATGCAATGTTGAGAATTCTTTAAATGTAGTGACACATTTAAAAATAGTGGCTCGCTAGTGGACGAAGCTCCTAGTTTTGGTTATTTATATTTTTTTACACCATGCATTTTGTCATTATATGCTTTCTTAGGCGGGCCAGTTATGCTAATTTTTCCGTAATAGTGTTAGGTCCTACATTTTTTTTTTTTTTTTAGATTAGTATATTTCTAGAGTAATAGTCTTATTTATTGTGGGTACATAGTGCTGAATATTACTCTACAAATTTACTGGTTTGAAAAAAGGGCGGGGCCCAGTGCTATTACGGAACAATTAGCATAATTAGACGGTCTACTTTGTGCTTCAACATGCATTTCATGTTTTACAATTAGGCTATATTTATATTAACTATCAACATTCAGTAATGTTATTCATTTTTATTTCAATTATTCAATGTTAAAGAAAAGAAACATGTATTTAGCTGTAAGGTTTATAGTTCATGTGTTTGGTAGGTTTTCAAGGTGACAAAACTTTCTTAGATTAATATCTTTGTACATATTTCTTAGATTAATATCTTTGTATCCGCGTGCAAACTGATCGACAAAAACCAGTTTTCTATGTGAATATCATAAATATGAAATAGTTGACTATTTCTTGACTAAAATTTCTACCTGATAATTATATCTAAAAAAATGGTTCAGAGCACGGACGAGAGTGGATCAAAATGCAATGCCTCCTGTGTCATAAATCTTTACGAATAAACATATAACAGCAGAAGTTATAACAGATTATAGCATGAACTGTACTCTATACAAAACTACCTCTCAACATTGTCACCACTAATTTGCACGCATTTGCGCCATCGATTAACCCAGACCTCAAAACCATTTTGGAAAAATTTAACGTCATCTAAGTCACTGAATCTGATACCGAGTAAGTTGTCTTTCATAGGCCCAAACCGGTTATTGCAACAGTGTTTTGGGATACACATGGTGTTATTCTTGTTGAGTTTTTGCAACCTCGTGCCATATTCAACAGCAAAAACTATGTAACCACACTTAAGAAACTTAAGGAGGCTATAAGAAAGAAGAGACCACTAAAAGACGTTCGTTCCACCAGGCTTCATCATGACTAAGCACGCTCACATAGATCATTTTCCACAACCCAGGCAATTGCAAAAAAGTGTGGGTCAGTAATGCCTCAGCCACTCTACAGCCCTGATTTAACGCCTTCAGACTTTTACCTGTTTGGACTTACACAGTATCAGATTCAATGACTTAGATGACGTTAAAACAGCGTTAAATATCATGAATGAAGAAGCAAAACCTTGAATTTTGCCAAAATGTTTTTGATGTCTGGGTTAACCGATGGCGCAAATGTGTGCAAATTAGTGGTGACAATGTTGAGGGGTAGTTTTGTGTAGAATACTGTTCACTCTATAATCTGTTATAACTTCTGCTGTTATATGTTTATTCGTAAAGATTTATGACACAGGAGGCATTATATTTTGATCCACTCTCGTCCGTGCTCTGAACCAATTTTTTAGATATGATTATCAGGTAGAAATTTTAGTCAAGAAATAGTCAACTATTTCATATTTACGATATTCACATAGAAAACTGGTTTTTGCCGATCAGTTCGCACGCGGATACAAAGATATTAATCTAAGAAATATATACAAAGATATTAATCTAAGAAAGTTTTGTCACCTTGAAAACCTACCAAACACATGAACTATAAACCTTACAGCTAACTACATGTTTCTTTTCTTTAACATTGAATAATTGAAATAAAAATGAATAACATTACTGAATGTTGATAGTTAATATAAATATAGCCTAATTGTAAAACATGAAATGCATGTTAAAGCACAAAGTATACCGGCTAATTATGCTAACTGTTCCGTAATGGCATTGGGCCCCGCCCTTTTTTCAAACCAGTAAATTTGTAGAGTAATATTCAGCACTATGTACCCACAATAAATAAGAAGACTATTACTCTAGAAATATACTAGCAAATTAGTGGTGACAATGTTGAGGAGTAGTTTTGTGTAGAGTACAGTTCACGCTATAATCTGTTATAACTTCTGCTGTTATATGTTTATTCGTAAAGATTTGTGACACAGGAGGCATTACATTTTGATCCACCCTCGTATTTTGGTGACATTTATCCAAGTATGCCAACTTTGCTTCTATAGGGATATAGAGAATTTTTTTTAATGGGAATAGTATATTTTATATATTTATAAATGAAATATGATTTCGCAAATGTCCAAAAGTAGCGAGTTTAAATTTAATTTTTGTTTTGTTTTGTTTTTTCCCAAACATGAATAATAGATATGGAATTATCAAAGTACTTTTTTCCGTATTATTTTTCCTTTAAAAATGCCAAATATTAAGAAAGTATCAAAACAGGTATAAAATAAGCAGTTCAACATCTATGTGAATTGCATCTTGCGTTATTTTTGGCCATTTGTGCGGAAAGCGTTATGTATAGCATCTATTTCATTAACGAAACATTTTACAAAAAATAAGTACACTATCATTACTTTGCCTGATAATGCGATTACATGTAATTTTGGGCTCTATGATTTCTATAACATATCCCGCTGTTTTAGTGCTGTATACAGGTCTCGCAGAGTTTTTTAAATATTTTTGCTCCCATTATTTTGTTATTCCCACTATTTTTAAGCAATATTATTTTATATAATATTTTAGCATATAAACTTTCAAATATATTCCGTAAAAAATTCTTGTTTATGGCAGGGGTGACTGTATAATACAATGTCCGTAAAATTTTAGAAATTCTGCAAGGCCTGTATGATATGACTAAATGTTTATTTTACCTCGTTATTCTTGCAACCGAACCGCTTCAGGAAGTTGATGCAGCTGTAGACGGACATTTTTTTGGCATGACGTTGTGCCGCTATCTTGTACTGGCATTGAACAGAATATAAAAAGTGTAAAAAAGAAAATAAATTGTATATTTCAAGCTGTTTTTAATTTCGACACACAACAAATTTATTATTATTATTATTTTTTTTTTTTATTAAGCTTCTCGATTACATTGTTATCTTAGAAAAAGTAATTAGAGAAAAATGAACATGATAATGATTTTGTTAATGCCTAAAAGTCTGCCAGTTTCGATTTTAAAACTATGCTAAAACACGAAATAAGAGATTTAAAAAAAAAGAAAATGATAATCAGCTTGTTTATTTATTTATTTATTGATTGATTTTTTGTCTTTTCACTTTCTGTTTTTCTTTTTCAAAATAACAAGTATTAGGAAATAACTTAAGTAACGTATCTGCGAACTGCGACAAATATCAGGTTGGTTGCATGTTTTCGGACTTATAATCAGGAATTTGAAAATAACGAACATCTTGATTATATTTTTATCGTAGAAATATATATATATATATATATTTAGAGGAAAATAAACTTATGTCTAAAAATTAGAAAGTTTAGAATTTAGAGACAATTTTATAACTCAAGAAAAAAAAAACAAAAATCAAGAAAACATGTCAATCCTCGTTTTAAATACTTTTAAAAAGATAAATACTCGTATTCGTAATTAACTTCCAGAAAACTTACACGAGACCAAATTTTAAAGTCCAAGTTTTCTCTTCTTCTTTTTTTGACTCATTGTAAACACAGACAAATTGTAAACAACAAACTGCGTAATTACATATCTATATATATATATATATATATATATTTCATTTCAAAATATTTTAAACTAGATAATATATACAGGGTTGTTATAATAAAACTTCCCCTATAAACAGCATCCTATAGCGCAAATGAGTGAACGAAATGCAATGAAATTTGGTATATAGACTATGCACGAGATGCGCTCATGGAATTTCGGAAAGAAAAGTTCCATTACTTCCAAAATGTCCACCATTCCATTAGTTCCAATGTTCCACTAGTTCCATTTAGTTCCAATGTCCACTCCTCCGGAGAGAGCACCTTCTCCGGAAACATTAAATTTAACGCAATAAACGACCAAAACGGAATGCAGAAATAATATTAACAATCCAGAACTAGAATTATGAGTAATAAAATGTAAAATCTTCAAAAGCTATCAGTTCTAGGAAAAAAATGTCGAGATGTGCATGCTTGCGAAGAAGAGGAAGCTTTATGCAAAACAGGTTAGTGTATAAAACGTTTTCAGACGACAAACGTTTGCGATGACAAAGTGATCAGAATCTAGTCAATAAATATTAATATTGTCTCTATATCCCGTGTTGGTCGTTTTTTATGTTAAATTTAATGTTTATCCAGAAAAAGACGCCCTCTGGTGTACCTTTTGGATTTTTTTTTTCTTTCGACATTCCGTTAGCGCATTTCATGTATACTCTATAAACCAAATTTCGTTGCATTCCGTTCACTCGTTTGCGCTGTAGTATGATGTTTATAGGAGAAGTTTAACTATAACCACCCTGTATATATATATACATACATATATATATAACTTTATGAATATATAAGAAAATGGTTTCATATTTACAAACAGTCTTTACAACCAGAAATAATATACAAAGATAAAATATATTAAAATCCTATCAATCTTATTTATGCTATACATATATATATATATATATATATATATATATATATATATATATATATTAGAAATGAATAACTTTTGTCAGCAGGGAAACGTCAAAGTTCATTTCATATCACAGTTTATGTCAAAGTTAATTTCATATCACATTCGTATTTTAAGATTTTATTACGAAATCTGCAAGCTTAAAAATTTTTGATCTTTTTACCGAAGAATATTTATTGCTTTAAATTAAATAAGCATTTAGTTAAAGTGTTCAGTGCATTAACCTCATTCTCAATTCTAGACAGTAATTGCGTTAACATTAAGGAGAAATCTAAAGAAGCAATCTTCTGACAGTTTGGTACATTAGAAAATCAAAATTTTGGGAAAGAACTTTAACTCTTCTAATGATGGATGAGGATGCGACTGAAAATTTCATTCATTAAAACAGTTCAGCGCTTTCATAAAAGTACGTATCATTTATATTCTTTCAGATAAATTATTATTCTTAGATGAATACACGTCAATAATATTTTCTGTCAATATTCGTCAGTTTAATGTGAAATATTATATTATACGATTGTTAATTTATAGTAAATTTTCTTGGTGGCAGCATGATATTTTGTTTGACAATGCGATAAATCTGGTGAATAGCAAATTATTCTAAAGTGATCTGTAATCATTGTTTGCTAAAAGTTCTGTAAAAATAATTGGTTCATTGAACAAACAAAGCAAAAAATCTGTCCATTGACCAGGAAAGATAATTCCATTAATATTATTGATTCCTGATAAACTGAACGACAATGAATGTTGATGTGAATAACGGAAAATAAAACGGCAAATGTTCCGTTAAATCTAAATTTATTGATCGACATCTCACTGAATAACATCCAAGTGATATTGTATTATGAAGAGATTGTCAATAACGATTTTCATGAGTCACGCAATCTAAAGTGGAATAAATTCAATGGAATTCCGAAAGCGCGATATGTGCCTCTATTTTATAATCTCTCTGTGTTAAGTATTTAATTTTAATAAGCTGTTTTTGGCAATACAACATTTCAAGAATTAAATTTATGTATATATATATATATATATATATATATATATATATACATAAAAGACAGAGGGAGATGGAGTGTTCGAAAAATCTTAACTCCGCTTTAATTGTTAAAATATTGATATCATTAATATATATATATGTATGCATTTGATTAAAATTTTCAAGTTTTTCATTTTCAGAATTAAATTTTAAGACTTTACAATACTTACCAAATTTAATTCCTATACGTCATATATTCTTTTTAATATATATGAAAAGGTCTCTAAATGTTGACAATACCAGCACGCAATTATAAAAGAAGAGCTAACGTATTACATAGACAAATACTATTTTTGTGAAAATTATTAATTTAGAATTCTTTATTAAAGTTTTCTTTTTAAAGTGAAGTAGTGAAAGTAGTGAAGTTTAAAGTGAAGTAGACTAAACAATTGTGTATATTGTTGTAAATTTTGTATATCCGAGGAACGTGAAATATCTGTGAAAGAAAAGGGAATCTTGTGGAGGTTTAAAGTTTATTTACAAAAAATTCTAGAAGATTACATTTCTGTAAACCAAGAACTAACTTTAGTTTCACGTGAAAAAAAGCTTAAATAACAGCTGAAAACATCAAAATCACAACGTGAATTCTACTATAGCAATAACAAACCGCAATAGGCTTGTTACAGCCTATCAACAGTAGCAAGAGACCAGTCACGAGCGCTTTAGAGTAAGCTGATTGGCGATAAATCTGATTGACTTGGCCGGATCGGTTTCCAGTAACTCCTGTCCCAATCAGATATTAAATATTCAAGATATCGATAATAAGGATTTCCACGCCAAGTTTACCAAAAAGCGAAAAAGTCGCTAAATTTGGCGCCAAAGATATTGTTTGCTTGGTTAAGCTGTTTAACGGGTTTTTAAAGGATGATGAGCTGTTTTAACGCGGAAACAAGCTAGAAATGCAAAATTTTAACGTTTTATAACCTGACTAAATCTCTTTAGAGGAAATTACATAAAAACAACTACTATTATTTACAAATTTATTACATTGCGTCTCTTCAAAGCGCTGCACGTCCCAGGTAGTAAAACTGCTGGTTAGGAGGTAAAAACTAAAAAAAAATTACACAATCTATTATACAAAAACTAAGTTGAATATCACCATAAAATCACAATACAGACTCCAAAATTGAGTATTTGAATAATTTGCAGAATTTACAATAAGTACAAATGGTTACAGTACGCATATACAAATTTTTAATAATACCTACAACTGTGGCTTGTGGTTAAACTGTCGTAATGTACTACCTTCGGCATTGATGAAGGCGTTTTAGTAATTCTAACAACGACATCATTCATTCTTTTTGGGACACTATAAAAACCGCACTCGCCTCTTTTCTTGCACCCCTTAGGATAATCTTCACCCCTTCGGTTGTATGAATATTCAATACGTGTATTATTCAAAAGAGCTCATTGATACCAGCTGTACCCTGGAACTGTTTTATTTTAAAATAACTATTTTTACCAAATAAATAAACAAATAAAATGAAATAAAGAATTCTTCTGTCGCCTCTGTTTAGAAATTAAAATGCGGCGATCAGTGATTTTGTCTAAATTATGTGTGCATGATAAAATATTGTAGAATGTGTTGCAATAGTCACAACACACTAGGGTTTTTTTTTTTTTATTTAATAAAAAAATGATTTTGCATTATGCTTTATCAAGAACGTACTTACGTAATTTAAGTCTATTTGTACTTTAGACACCATAATCGACATTGTTCTAAACATCAACATAACATGTACAGATTTAAACACATAATAGTCGATAAATATTATTTGAAAAAAAAAATGCTTATAAACTTTATTCCATGTTAAAGTTCGAATGTTAAATATATTGGAGGAGCAAACATTCAAACTGTGTTTTCTCCAAAAATAAAAAAAATCGAGTCAGTGACTTTTCTTTAAACTTTGTATAACATGTCTACATATCTTCATAGATATTTCTACATATCTCCCTTACATCTAAATATACTATAATTAGGGTTTAAATTTAGTTATTTTTTTATTTATTAGTGTTTTGTGTTTTCTGAAAAATTATATCCGAAGGAGAAAATATGGTTTGAATATCTGCACCTCGTTTATGTACTTAAAAAAGCATTCGAAAATAAATTTTTAGATTTAACATTGATGTATATATATATATATATATTTATATTAAAGAAAAAAAAAGACATTGCCGTACTATTGACTAAACATTACCAACATTGTTTCTACATAAGCAAAACTTTAATACTGGTGTGACATCGCACCAAACCTCCGAACGGTTAAATTGAAATTGAAATCCTTGTGATTTCTTCATACTCCAAAATTTTGCTTCGAACTTATTTTTTCAGTCACAAAAATAAAATTAACTCGACAGTACTTGTTTTCTGTCATAACTATAATTTTCTAATATTTATAACATATATATATATATATATATATATATATATATATATATATATATATATATATATGTGTGTGTGTGTGTGTGTGTGTGTGTGTGTGTGTAAAGCGGAGTTTCTACATGTATTGAATTAAAATCTTTGTCACAAACGTAAAATTAAAATTACTTTATTTTATTTATTTGTTTATTATTCAAACTGTGTTTTCTCCAAAAATAAAAAATAAATCGATTTAGTGACTTTTCTTTAAACTTTGCATAACATGTCTACATATCTTCATAGATATTTCTACATATCTCCCTTACATCTAAATATACTATAATTAGGGTTTAAATTTAGTTATTTTTTTATTTATTAGTGTTTTGTGTTTTCTGAAAAATTATATCCGAAGGAGAAAATATGGTTTGAATATCTGCACCTCGTTTATGTACTTAAAAAAGCATTCGAAAATAAATTTTTAGATTTAACATTGATGTATATATATATATATTTATATATATATTTATATTAAAGAAAAAAAAAGGCATTGCCGTACTATTGACTAAACATTACCAACATTGTTTCTACATAAGCAAAACTTTAATACTGGTGTGACATCGCACCAAACCTCCGAACGGTTAAATTGAAATTTAAATCCTTGTGATTTCTTCATACTCCAAAATTTTGCTTCGAACTTATTTTTTCAGTCACAATAATAAAATTAACTCGACAGTACTTGTTTTCTGTCATAACTATAATTTTCTAATATTTATAACATATATATATATATATATATATATATATATATATATATATATATATATGTGTGTGTGTGTGTGTGTGTGTGTGTGTGTGTGTAAAGCGGAGTTTCTACATGTATTGAATTAAAATCTTTGTCACAAACGTAAAATTAAAATTACTTTATTTTATTTATTTGTTTATTATTCAAACTGTGTTTTCTCCAAAAATAAAAAATAAATCGATTTAGTGACTTTTCTTTAAACTTTGCATAACATGTCTACATATCTTCATAGATATTTCTACATATCTCCCTTACATCTAAATATACTATAATTAGGGTTTAAATTTAGTTATTTTTTTATTTATTAGTGTTTTGTGTTTTCTGAAAAATTATATCCGAAGGAGAAAATATGGTTTGAATATCTGCACCTCGTTTATGTACTTAAAAAAGCATTCGAAAATAAATTTTTAGATTTAACATTGATGTATATATATATATATATATATATATTTATATTAAAGAAAAAAAAAGGCATTGCCGTACTATTGACTAAACATTACCAACATTGTTTCTACATAAGCAAAACTTTAATACTGGTGTGACATCGCACCAAACCTCCGAACGGTTAAATTGAAATTTAAATCCTTGTGATTTCTTCATACTCCAAAATTTTGCTTCGAACTTATTTTTTCAGTCACAATAATAAAATTAACTCGACAGTACTTGTTTTCTGTCATAACTATAATTTTCTAATATTTATAACACATATATATATATATATATATATGTGTGTGTGTGTGTGTGTGTGTGTGTGTGTGTGTGTGTGTAAAGCGGAGTTTCTACATGTATTGAATTAAAATCTTTGTCACAAACGTAAAATTAAAATTACTTTATTTTATTTATTTGTTTATTATTCAAACTGTGTTTTCTCCAAAAATAAAAAATAAATCAATTTAGTGACTTTTCTTTAAACTTTGCATAACATGTCTACATATCTTCATAGATATTTCTACATATCTCCCTTACATCTAAATATACTATAATTAGGGTTTAAATTTAGTTATTTTTTTATTTATTAGTGTTTTGTGTTTTCTGAAAAATTATATCCGAAGGAGAAAATATGGTTTGAATATCTGCACCTCGTTTATGTACTTAAAAAAGCATTCGAAAATAAATTTTTAGATTTAACATTGATGTATATATATATATATATATATATATTTATATTAAAGAAAAAAAAAGACATTACCGTACTATTGACTAAACATTACCAACATTGTTTCTACATAAGCAAAACTTTAATACTGGTGTGACATCGCACCAAACCTCCGAACGGTTAAATTGAAATTTAAATCCTTGTGATTTCTTCATACTCCAAAATTTTGCTTCGAACTTATTTTTTCAGTCACAATAATAAAATTAACTCGACAGTACTTGTTTTCTGTCATAACTATAATTTTCTAATATTTATAACATATATATATATATATGTGTGTGTGTGTGTGTGTGTGTGTGTGTGTGTAAAGCGGAGTTTCTACACGTATTGAATTAAAATCTTTGTCACAAACGTAAAATTAAAATTACTTTATTTTATTTATTTGTTTATTATTCAAACTGTGTTTTCTCCAAAAATAAAAAATAAATCGATTTAGTGACTTTTCTTTAAACTTTGCATAACATGTCTACATATCTTCATAGATATTTCTACATATCTCCCTTACATCTAAATATACTATAATTAGGGTTTAAATTTAGTTATTTTATTATTTATTAGTGTTTTGTGTTTTCTGAAAAATTATATCCGAAGGAGAAAATATGGTTTGAATATCTGCACCTCGTTTATGTACTTAAAAAAGCATTCGAAAATAAATTTTCAGATTTAACATTGATGTATATATTTATATATATATATATATTAAAGAAAAAAAAGACATTGCCGTACTATTGACTAAACATTACCAACATTGTTTCTACATGAGCAAAACTTTAATACTGGTGTGACATCGCACCAAACCTCCGAACGGTTAAATTTAAATTTAAATCCTTGTGATTTGTTCCTACTCCAAAATTTGGCTTCGAACTTATTTTTTTAGTCACAATAATAAAATTAACTCGACAGTACTTGTTTCCTCTCATAACTATAATTTTCTAAAATTTATAAAAATATATATATTTATATATATATGTGTGTGTAAAGCGGATTTTCTACATGTATTGAATTAAAATCATTGTCACAAACGTAAAATTAAAATTACTTTATTTTATTTATTTATTTATTTTTTTTTTTTTGTTAACTTTTTTTTTTTTATAAAATAGGTATGTAATTATCCAGTAAAGGCTACGAGAATGTGGTTCATACTAGCAGTGAAATTTTATTATAGTAGTAAAAAATAATTAATTAATTAATTAAAACAGAAAATTAAAATATATATATATATATATATATATATATATAAGGAAAAAAATCTGAATGAAACTAAAATTATTTTCCCCTAGTATCTCTCTATTACAGATTTAGAACCAATTTTTAAAGAAAATATTCCACCTTTATTTGGAAAGAATATCAATAAATGTGGGTGTTCTGATGACTAAAAACATAATACATGTCTAAACGAACTGCCATTAAGGAAAATTTGTATGTTGAAAATTATTGAATACATGCAATTTGTGAAAATATACTGAAAAATATTTAAAATGACGGTAACTTTTTGATATTTTTAGTTATATGTTAAATTGGTAATCACTCTGAGAATAATAGCACAATGTGGTTTTCCTGTTTCTCCCACCAGTATTTTTCTATCGGATATTTTAATAGCATGTTTGTATGCTTAATTAAGCGAAAATTTATCATATAATTATATTGGAGAAAGAATTTGAGGTGGCGGATCTGTAGCCACCCTATAAGATTAAAATTATATATACATTTATTTATAATTTTAATTATTTATACATTTAATTATACATTTATTTGGTATATGCACATAATAAACATGAATCTGTAGCGTCATTAATTATAAACTCCAATAATTATGTTATTAAAAAAGTTATCAATGTGATATAAAGTAAATCACAGTAGGATTATTATAGGTCTCTAAAAATTTCGAATTTTACTTGAAAATATCCTGATATATAAATAGTTAATAAATAAGATGTACAGTTATAAAAAAAATTGAAAATAAATAAATAAATAAAATAACACGAAGCCTTAAGATTTAAATATTATTTCAAATTAAAAATTAGATTAAAAGCATTAAAATATTCCAAAATAAATTTTATTAATCACATACACCAAAATGATTATAATCTACTTGCTTATATTCAATTATAACAAATTATAATTTAGATTTAATTGCGAACGAGCAATGTAATGAAGATTATTGTTTCTATTATAAGTTTGATTTCCTGACACACCATGGATACTCTGAAGTAAAATGTATTTGAAAACAAGTAAATGGCATTTGATACACTTATTTCTTAGAAATTCTCTAGTAGATTTTATATTGAATTTTAGTATTTTATGAAACTAATCCCCAATAAAAGGTACTGTAATTTAAATAACAAATACGATAACTATCTTCTGAACTATTTACAACAACGAAGTACGCAAATTTTTCCGATAAAATTAATTCTTAACATAATTGTTGAACATTTCAATTAAATTAAGAGCTTTCAAATGTAATATATTTATGTATAAAGTCTGAAGTCACGAAAGAATCTGTCTATTGAATATACGTACATAAATAGGAGGAAATAGCTAATTTACACAGAATTCAGTGAGAATTAAATATTTCCAGCAGTAGGCTGTTTGTATAATTGAACGAAATACCATTCAAAGTCAATTAAAACTAAATAAATCTCACTGGAATTCTGCAGAAAACTAATTTTCTGATAAATTACATGCTTTGTATCTCAGCAGTAAATGCATAATATAAATTCGGAAATACTACAAAATAATAATTGTGCCAATTAATGGTATTTACGTTAATTTTCCTGACCGGTTTCCTTGACGTAGGAAACGTGTTCTGAAAGTCATTAGTGATTTATACAGAAATGTGCATCAAATCTCTTCGAGTTAATGCTATTACAAATTTTCTTACGTAACATGCTAAATTCATTCCTTTATCAAATGCCAGAGTTTATAAATTATATAACATGAATAAAAAATTAGTTGTCATTAAAATGAAACCACACTGACAAATGTGTAAGTTTTGAAATTTAATTATATTGAAATCCGCTGTAGTATGCATGTAAAACGGCAAATTTTAAGAAAAAAAAAACGACGGATTTATTTTTAATTGTTTCTTATTTAAAAACCATTTTTAAAAAGTGAAAATGTATTTCTGATTTCTATAAGGACACATTTTGAATTTTCAGATACGTCAATCAAAAATTGCAAGTGTGAACAAAAAAGAAAATATGGACCTTTTATTACAGTATAGTAAAACTTTTCGCGTAGTACTTAGTAGTAATAGAATTTTGACCAAAAATATAATACGTTAAAAATTTTATGCAAAGTTCATAATTTAATACTCTAAGACAAAAAAAAAAAAAAAAAAAAAAAAAAAAGAAAGAAAGAAAGAAAGAAAGAAACTAGGCGCTGCGCAATGTGGACATAAATTGGCAGGCATACCGGTTTCGACGGAAAATGCCAAATTTTTAAGTTTGGTGGCAAATATATGACGCTGCAGCAACTGACACGATATTAAAGAGGGGAAATTTCGATTCACTGTCATTCCAAGATCTTTAAGAGTTGTTTCGAAGTCAAGTTCTTGGAGAATTTCATTGCGTGTGCTCAGATAGACAGTAAATATACTTCGCATGCTGGTGCGCAAACAATATGCGCTAACGCCAGCATTTGAGAGCGGATGTGTAATCGGGCTAAAAGTGCAGTTGGTCCAAACGGCAAATCGCTCGACATTTGGATAGGCTCGACGTTTGTGGTACTTACTCTTTGGCGATGTTGGCAGGAATGGGTGAGCTATAACCGAACACAGTGTTAAGAAGGATGTGGCTGTCCTAGAGAGAAGACATGACAGGAGAACTGATCAAACGTCATATTGTTACTCAGAGCCCCAGATTCACTGACTGGAGTAGAATTGTTTTCAGTACTCAGTAGTTCTGCTTAGAAATGAGCCCGGGTAAATCGCGAAATCGTGTCTGGAGACGCCCCGGGCACTTTGGAGGATCCCATCCTGATTTATTAAAATTTTATTAATACTAAACTGTTTTTTTAAATAATTCCTATACTAAGTATTGGACCGAAAAAAATGCGTATACAATTTTGACAAATTAAACTTACTATAAATTTTAATTTTTTATACCTTGCAAAAATTTGCGTGTAGAACAAAAATGTAAATACTTGGAGACGGCTCATTTTCAAGATAGTGCCAGTTTTCATACATAAGACAGCTTTTTTTATTTTTTTTATCAGGTACTTTCAATGGAAACTCCGATTTTCTATGATTTTAGTGTAATAGTTGGAAGGTGGGAAATTTTAATTGTAATAAATTGACAAATCAATCGCAAAAAGTCAAGCGCAAAATTACTTCTCTCTGCCCTTAAGGGATAAAAACAAGGTAGGAAGGTATAGGTAGGAAAGTTCTATAGGCGCTAAAATCACAGCGAATTCTTCGAATGTATATATTATCCATGCATTGATCCTTTGGATATACATTACTTACCAGGTTCAAACCTAGATCACGAGTTTTATACCTGCTGGAAGAGTCAAAGATTTGCCAGTAGAACTCAGAATGTCAAAGAAACTTGAGAGTACACAGAAATTAGTAACTCTGGATGCCCTCTCAAAGTTCTTTAAATATAATCGACTTATTTAATCTGAAATTTGTATATTTAGCAAAATGTTCCTTGTTTGAAATATATTCATTATGAAAATGAATAGTTTAAATGGAACTGGGGCTACCAGACTGTAGGAATTTAACTGTCATGAAAAGGCCAACACAGTAAAATGAAATATACTTCGGTCTCATGGAATCTCAAAGTTTTAAAATGTATTCAATGACAGATTTTAGTACGAAATCATTTTTAATTTTTCTAATGTGATTTTTTTTATGGAATTCTTATTAAATTATTAAGGCAGTTATGTGTGTGTCAAAGACTTCATTAAGTGATTTTGCATTTTAAGCAGTATAGTACTAAGTTTTCAGGAGTCGCACTTTCCTACTATTTTTAGGGCACTTTCGGAAATCAGAACATTCCGATTTTTTATTAGCACTATTTTTATTCAGAAATTTCTATCCTGTTTAATCTCGATATTTTACTATGATTATACCACGCTTAATAATGTAATTTTCAACCAAATTACAATTTTACTTCTCTATAATTATACCATAAACGTTTCTCCATGGAAATACTGTTAGCAAAAAAGTCGGTATTTTCTCCTTCCTGAAATTGCCCTAAAAATTGGGCGGAGAGTACGATCTCTGAATATTGTCTAGCAGATAAACCTCGACGACCTCTTAAAATATTAAAAAAAAAAATATTTTTTTATTTTCTTTGTAAATTTAATTATATGTTCAATGTTTAGCTGACTTTCAATAGTAAAATCAAGTGCAGAAAATATCTATTTCAAACAACTAACTACGCAATCTTTGGTTATTACTTTAGATTAGTTATATGTCGAAATTTCATATCTTTTCAAAATTAGTTGTTTTAACTTATTTTTTTTTTTTAAATTTCTTAAAATATTTTCCAATATTTATTATTAAAAAAAAAAAAAAATAGTATTTATCGAAACAATTTAGTCTCTAAAAATTAAAAATTGTATTGTTCTTTAGAAATACATACTTGTAACAATAAATTTAGTCAGAAATATCATTAGAACACCGGCGAATAACTCATGAAATTGAAGTAAGTAGCTATATTGATATCTATCGAATCCATAATGATATTAATTAGAGTAAAATCTTCCTCCTATAAATGGCTTATCAATGGAGAATATCACAAAGGGTTAAGGAGGCACTTTATTGTAATTTGATAATGCAAATATTGTACCAAGCCTAGAAATAGCAAGCATTTAACTTTGTTAAACAAGTTTCATTTAATATCAATACTAAACCGTACTCAGATATTTGTTAAATAGACCAAGCACATTGTCAATCGCAAACATAACCTTACGGTTTCATTTATTAAGTCGATACTTAATGAAAAGTCTCAAATTTAATAGTGGCATTGGAAAGTTTAGACTTTGTATACATTTTTTGATGGTTTTGAGTATCAATACAGCTTAGCAATTTGTTTTACAAAGCATCTTTATAAAAATAAAAGCTGATTTTTAAAATGACGTTTCATTATTATTTTATTTTTATATAATGAAAATTCATGTTAATTATGGCTTTTCTGTCCAAAAAATAAAGAATTTATTTTGTTTTACTTTATTTTTCTAAATTTCTTTTTTTATTTTTCTTATTTTTTATTACTGTGTATTTATCGCAAATATTTTAGTTACTACAAATAAAAAATTTTATTGTTCTTAAAAAATACATACATATTAGTTTTAAGATGCTCGTAACAATTAAATTAGTCACTAATATCATTAGAATATCTGCGAATAACTCATGAAACTGAAGTACGTAGCTATATTGATATCTATCGCATTTGTAATGATATTAATTAGAGTAAAAGCTACCTCCTATAAATGGCTTAACAATGGAGAATATCACAAAGGTTAAGGAGGCACTTTACTCTATTGTAATTTGATAATGCAAATATTATACCAAGCCTATCAATTGCCATCATTTAACTTTGTTAAACAAGTTTCATTAAATATGAATACTAAACAGTACTGAAATATTTGTTAAATAAACCAAGCACATTGTCAATAGCAAACAGAAACTTACGATTTAATTTATTTGGTCGGTACATAACTAAGCTGTATAAAATTTAATAGTGCCATTGAAAATTTTAGGATTTGTATACATTTTTTGATGATTTTCAGTATCAATGCTGCTTTGCAATTTAGTTTACACACCACGACTTTATAAAAATAAAATCTGATTTTAAAAATGACGTTTCATTATTATTTTATTTTTATATCATGAAAATTCATGTTAATTATAGCTTTTCTGTCCAAAAATAAAGAATTTATACACGGTCTATTTACGTTTAGTGTTATTTATTATCAGTGAGCGATTATTGCAAAATATTACAATTAAACGAGTATTAGTTGTATTATGATATTGCTAAGGGAGTTTTGCTAAAAAAAAAAATCTGTTTGAAAATAATAATTATTATTTTACTTTTTCGAATTAATTGCTTTAATATATTCAACTTGAGCTCCTCTTTTGGGGACTATATCGACAAAGTAGTTCTCATGAAATGAATGTTTTTTTTTTTTTTTCTAGTGGGAGTAGCACATTTAATTCCTTCTTAATAAGGATGCAAAGACCATTAACACTTTGACTGCCGAGCCAAAATTGCAAATGTTCACCACGGTGCCGAAAAATTCTGTTGTGTAATTTTTTTTTTTTTTTTTGACATAAAATTATATATAATTTTTTTTTTCAATCTGATTCATTTGCAACAAATGGGGAGATTCTCATTCTCCAACAATCAAACTCCAGTACGATTTTCATGTAACTGATATCGTTTTTATAGCCAAGGATAAAGTGTTGAAAATCCACGGCTATCATATCTGATAGCCAGTGCCCCCAATGGAAACCTCACTGGCTATCACATATGATAGCCATGGCAGTCAATGTGTTAATCGTTTTTAACTACCTAGTAAAAACTCCTGTTTCCTAACCCCAAAAATCCATAACACCTTTACTAGCAGACTTTGTTAGATTTATAACTTTCTTCTCATGTAATTAACAATGCTGTAGAACTTAAGTTCGCAAGACACTAGATTGTTAATTTAGAATGTGGTTTGTCGCTTTCTCATGATGAAAAATGACTTTTTCTTTGTATTTGTAAAAATTCGTAGAAGTTATCTTTTATAAAATTTCAATAAAACGTTATCAGCGTAAAACTGCACATTTACTTCTTGGTACTTTAATAAATCACAATGTGCCTTTTCCCGTCATTCCCCAGACTAACACGAATCCACTTGTTAATTTTCCTGACATTTTATTAACCAATATCTTTAGTATGTTTTTTCCTGATTAGTAGAACATGTTTAGTAATGGCTAAATGTCTTTCATAAAACTTTCTTCGGTTCTTTTAAGGCTTGGTTTTCTGTGCTTTAATAACTCCATAAACATTTCTTTCTTTCTCTCATTTTTTTTTCTTTTTCTTTTTTTTTTTTTTTTTTTTATATATATATAGTTTTGTATTACGTTTTAATGAATAATTCTATAACAGAGTACAGGCATATATTTAATCCCTTTTCTCTCCCTCACTGCCTTAGTGGATTAGACTTTTATATGAATTTTTCTTTCTTTCTTTCTTTTTTCCTTTCTCTCCAGATGGAGAATTTTTAGCTTTTTTTATTTTTTTCTTTTTTTTTCTTTTAAGTATCTTTACCTATACTTATACATTCGTTTGTTTCATTTAAAAACTTTTATTTTATTTTATTCCTATTACTCTTGAAACTGCAATTTATAAAATTAAATTTCCTAAATATTTCATTTTATTACAATGATCTGGAATACATTCCATACTTGTAAAACCCTTTTTCATATATATTATGTCCTTTTCATGTATAATCATTGATGCCATTATTTAAAAAAAAAAATTAACCTGTAATAAAATAAAACTGAAATAATAAATTTTATTGCCGTAATGAATAAATTATGCCCAATATATATGTACTAGTATATAGCCCCGTCAAAAATGACGGAATGTGAACGATAAATCTTGAAAACAATGTTTAGATCATGAAGATAACCACGTGATCATTCAAATGTATTTTCAGTTTTTGTTTATAAATCAAATGTGTTTCGATATTTTCTAATTTTCGTTTTGAAATTAAAAAAATTCTACCCGATCAATAAATATGAATGACAATAAAAAAAACTGCTGGTTGACAAAAAATATAGGCCCGAAAACACAACAGCAATAACACATCCCAGTGTTCCGTTAAGTGCTCTATTTAAAGTCCTCATAATAAGAATAATCTAGTGTGTCACTCACACGACTTTCTCTTACCCTGAAATTTAATGCTATAAGTACAGGTTGGAGATTAAGAGGTAAGATAACGTGTACTGTTATGTAAACCTATGTTAAACAATTCAAATTAGGGTTCGGAAGAGTTTTATATGATAATTAGTTCTGGCCCCCCTCAACCCTCCGTTTCATTAATGCACCTACATTTATATAGAACTTAATTCGGTTATTAAAAAATAATTAAGTTTAAAAAAAATAATTTGTTAAAATTATTATTTTAAAAAGTTATCTTGTATGATAATACATACGATTTCCATATTAGAGAAATAGTATAACACTAAATATCTAAAATAAAGTTGAATTTATTCTCAATATTAAAGTAAAAAAAAAAAAAAAAAAAAAAAATTAAAAATGAAAGAAATCAATAATTTTATTTTAAATTATCGTAGATCGATGGTTCAACCATTCGTTTTAAAGGTATTGGCGAGATCTTTTAAAAGATACCCATCATGAAAATTTACTCCACTCGAGGGAGGACATCTACCCCAGGGGGGGGGGGGGCGAGGCTCCTACATACACAAAAAAAATTTTCCCAGTTGACTATCTCTATTACAAAAAATATGTATTCGTTTCATTTGGTTTAGTGCAGTCTATAGATGTTAAATTCTACTTACCTGCAATTTCCCCCATAGACCGCCGTAATGTATTTGAATACTTTTGAATGTCCCTGTACACGAACCATTTGCTTCATCTTAACGAAAAGGTTACTGTAGCATCCCTATATGATACACATTTAGAATACTGAGTTTGGAATTTCTGCTACTATTTGTTCTTGAGATATTCTGATAACAGACACACAGACACACAGATAGACACAGAGACTAAAAACGTGATTTTCGTATTCAGGGGACCTCAGAACATGTAAGTATAACAAAAACTCACGTTCGAAAATTTGATCCTAAAACAATACTTTCTCGACCCTATGGGTAAGAGGAAGTAAATAACGATTCACTTCATTTTACCAAAATACTTTTTTTAAGACTATCGAAGATCCTGTTTCCAAATACGTAAGCGAAATGTGACGTCACTGACCGTCCGTGGATGCAAGAAATGATTCCCTATTTTAATCGTCCATTGTATATTTTGTAAAAAATTATTAAAAATCGAAGAAAATTATTTTCCGATTTTAATACCCGTATTTGGGTATAGGTATGATATCGTATCCATGTGTTAGACTGAGTTATTTTGCTGTCAAATTGACAAAATTTTAAATTTCAAAACTGTGTCATCTTTGGATTTTTTTGTATTTGGCGATTAAAAACATACTACGAAAATATACATGCCAGATGTTTATTTTCGTAATACGTATTGTACGATATATTGTTTCATATAATTCAGTTAAAATAACCATGATTTTTGAAAGGAATGAAATATGTTCGCCAAATAATTTGGCGATATATTTTTTCCGCCAAGGATGACAGATATATTAAATCTATTCCGCTGCAACATATGAGTATCTTATATCAGACACTTTATTTAAACATTTGAAAAGAAATTTGACTTCAAATTATGATAGAATATTTATCATTTTCCTTTTAATTAGTATATTAGTTGGATATTTATTGTGTAAATATCATCCTTTGAAATGAAATGTTTATGTTTTCAATCAAATATGGAAATTTGCTATTTTATTTTTCTAAAGTTTTGAAATTTGAAATTTGAAATCTTTTTCTTGCATCCACTGCCCAGTGCCGTCATCACTTTGCTTGCGTATTTTCTAACTAACTATCTAATAATTACAGACACTCCATGCTAACCCAAATTCACCTCTACTCTATACTCCCAACCAGCTATCTCACCCACAACATCGCCAAAATATCCAGGATCCAGCTAGGGACTTTCTCATTCTCAACCGAACATTTTATCTTGACTCGATATTATCACCTTAGACTACCCTACTTTCAATACTCATTTCAACTGGTGACCTTTACTTGCCCAACCAAACATTCTATCCCAACTATAACTTTACATTAATTTCAAAACTAAAATCAACTGGCGACATTTACGTACTGAACTCGACGCCAATCATACCATACAATGTAAACAAATAATGAAGCTTGATAAAAATATTTAAAGACTTTAATATGTTTTTACAAATATATTTTAAGATTTTTAAGGCTTTAATGTGTTTTAGAAATATTTTAAGCGTTTTTTTTTTTTTTTTTTTTTTTTTTTTTTAATGAAACAGTCAAAGAGTCGTTCATTTGCAATTAAAGAGTTGTCCATTTGGAATTTGTATTTTCTGAATGGCAACAAATTATGTTTGTTTTTATTTGGCATTGCGTTGTTTATAATCATGAAGTTACATAATTCTATTTATAGGTTCATGTTTATAATAGCCAGTGATCCGTTATATTTAATTAAACATTTAAACATTACAATTGAATAGTTTTTCAAGGTTTTAGACGGAATAAATAACAATATGTGCGATACAAAACATGTATGAAAATGATATGTATGTTTTCGTAAGTTGAATTGAACAAATGGGGAAAAAAAAAATGGCTGCCAAAAGTCTCTGTTTTGAAGCGGTGCAAACCGGAATCGGGAATGACAGATGAGGATGAGGGTCATTATATATATGTATTACATTAAACAAAACTCTATTATAAATAGGTCATTTTTAACGAAACTTCCCAATCGATATAAAAATATACATATATGTATTCTTAAACATATTCGTACACAAGAAAAATGATCGATTTCAAAAGTTTTGAATAGAAGACAATAAAGACAATAAATAAATAAATAAAAATAAATAAATAAAGGAAAAGACATACAGACAAAGATGTTTAATAATTAAAAATATATATATATTTCTTCGTTACTGAATAATATAAAAATCAAACTTTAAGTTAATGATGATTTAAAAATAAACCTCCAATATTTATAAAAAAAAAAAAAGAAAGAAAGAAAGAAAGAAAGAAACATTTATTGTTAGTGCCACATGCATTATTTAGAAGACATATTTTGATTCAAAATTTCAATAATTTTCATTGTAAACATTCATTACGCTTCATTTTAAACATCTCAACAATTTTCTTTCTCAATTGTTAAAGAATGCTTTACATATACATAAACATCTTTACACATCTGTACATAAAAGATAACTTCTAGCGTGTTAAAGAAACGTTTTGTTATGATATAACAATAAAATGAACAGTAAAATGTGAAATACAATATAATTATTTCAGTTCAAAAGAAATGTTGCAAAATATAAATATGAATTAAAGTTGAAACAGTTAAGTGCTTTTAAAATAAATGACTAATGTATTATATATTTGCACAATTTGTATAAATACCCACTTAAGTGGAATTCTAATTTTACTGCTTAAAAGTTGAATGCTTATGAAAGTTTAAAAATATAGAAGAGAAAATTTCGATTATTTGTAAAAGCCAAGAAATGATTTTCAAACCAAATTTAATATATGTTGTAAATACGAAAAAAAAAAAATGCAAATAATACGTATTCATTTATGGAATACACGGAATATTTTAGTTTAAAGTTTTGGCACTAATAATAATAATTAAGAGAAGAAATATAAATTAATTCATATAAAAAATATAAATTAATAATTCCAATTTAGTTTTTCACTTTTAAAATCACCAAACTATTTCATTTTATGATATTTGACAATGTAATATTTCATATATCTGAAAAAAAAAAAAAAAAAAAAAATGAATGGATAAACACATAAAAGTTATATTTCTACTTCTTTTAATAAGTTATGATATTTTCTTTACCGCTTTTGAATCCATTAATATTATTATACCAATAATAAATTTTATAAGCTTTAAAGATACGAAGGATCCTTATTCAACTCAAAAAGATTCATTTTTATCTGTTTATTTATTTATTTTTTGAGTGGTAAAATCGTGAACGTAAAGCAACGTTATTACACTACAAACGTCATTTGATGCATTAGGTAATTTTACTGTAAAAATAGAAGAAATTTATGGTACAAAAAATTCAAAACATTAAATGTAAAACACATGTTTCAAAAGCATATGTACGTGTAAAATTATGAATAACGCTCAACACAATTTATTTTCGAATTCCCCTGTCTTTGTAAAAGAAACAAACAAACAAAAAAAAGATTACCATCTATGTATTTATTTTTTAGCATTAAGAACTCTCTCTCATGAAATGAAATGCTGAAATTTCATATCTGAATATAACAGAAAAGTGATGGATTTATAGTCAATAAAAAGTTGGTGATAATGTCTAAACCTTTTTCACTTATTTCTCTTGAGACTCTGAAGCTATGGAAATGGAAAAATTTCTCTCTCTCTCTCTCTCTTTTTTTTAAATATATATATTTGTTTTCATTTTTTTCACTGTGTAGAGGGAATTTATTCTTTCAAGTAATAAACAATGCCAGCGGAATATATGTTGCCATATTTCAGATACATTTTCAGGTTATTTTTCTCAGACATCAGTGATAAATTCAAAATGGAAATGAAATTCGAGGTATTAGTTTTACGAATAGCTTTTTTCAATCCCCCAGATGAAGTTTATGAACAATGTGACAAGGATATAAATAATGTACACAGAACAGCGAAGTTATTGTTAGAAGTAAGACATTATTATTATTATATTTATTATTATTATTGTTGTTTATTTATTTGTTTATTTGTTTATGTATTTATTTTTTTATGTGCGACAAACTCTTTTATGTCATCAACAGTTTGGTAGTACCGGCTGTTCCATAAGTCTGCAGACGTTTTAAAATTTCTTAAAAAATATAGAAATTCGTAGAATTGAACGCAAATTGTGGAAAAGTTATTCTCACGAAGGGATATAAACATATATTGTAAAGAAAAAATAGCTATTTTTTTCCTCGATAAAGGGTAATGCATCCACCCGTAAGGAGAAATATGCCAATCAGAATTTAATAAATTATTCTGTTTTACGATTAAAAGTTCCTTACTTAATTTCTCAGCTACTTGTTCATACATGGAGAAGATGTTTACCCCAGCTGAGAATCGGCTGCAGGTCGCGGTGTTCTAACTTGTTAGCAAATTTTAATTTGTTGTGGTGGTAGAAATATGTATGTGAGCGTTATTTTGTAAACAATAAAAAAAAAAAATCTGTAGTGACTCTACTCGAGTTTTTGAACTTTAGGTAGTTAACGGTTGTTTAAACTATTATTCGATCTGCATATCAGGAGCCACAGCATCCTAATTGCATCACTCATTACTCATCGGATAATTTTTATTTATATCATATTATCTAAAATAATTACTTCATCTCTCTCTTCCTCTCTCTCTCTCTCTCTCTCTCTCTCTATATATATATATATATATACATATAACACATACATGTACATGATTACTCATTACATAACCAAATACGTGTCTGAGGGAGCTACCGCACGCTACTGCCCTCCCCCCCCCCCCGTCGACTCCTGCTGTTCTATCTGCCTATATATATTTGAATTTTGGTATATGTATGTTTCATTGGAACTCATAGCCTTTAATTAAATCGTTGAAACCCAAAATACTTGTATCAAACTTCATAACAAATGGTTTGATAACATATTGGAATTTTTAAGGTAGCCCTGTAAACTGATTACCAATTCTGTGCCTAACATTTTCTAAAGATATCATGGTTTTAAACATTTTAATAACATATATTTATTTCACTACATGTAATGGAGTATAACCCTGTTAAAATGCACTTATAGGAAATACTGTCTATATACCATATTGGTAGAAAATTCTTTCTTACTAATACACGAGTTACAAACGCTACATACACTAATAAAAACTATGCAACTATTTCCTTTAAACTCATTAATATTGGAACAATATTTGACATCATTTGGATGAATATAGAATGTCATCGAAATTGTTCTGTGCAGTCCGGTAAATAAATTATTTAGTCTGTATAACAGGCCTCGCAGCATTTCGAAAATTTTACCTTTACTTTATTATATTGTCACCAGTACTATCAATAAGGAATTTCACTTAAATTCTTTTGACTGTTTTAATGCTAAAGTATTATGATTAAAAGTATTTTTTCAAAACTCTGATGAAAATACAATAAAATAAGCGCAAAATTTCAGAAAGGCTGTGAGGCTTGATGCACATACGTTTACTAGATACATCATGCTTTTAAACCTGTTAATAATGTACGTCAATTACATTATGTTGAATGAAGCATAAACACTTTAAAATACACTTAAACTAAAATCTGTATGAAATTATTTTTTGTGTCTCTGTAAACCAGCCCTAAATATTATATAGTTAGAAAAAACTTTTCAACTTGTTATACGTAGCTCAAGAATAATTGTTCGAAATTTGATATAATTTGGATTATTATGTAATATTGTCGGAATTCTTTTGTATGGTTCTATACATTCACTGTTTTGTCTCAGCATTCATTTTTCTACATAAAACACGCCCTCAAGGGTATTATTTACGTATGCTTATTTCATTTTCTTAAACGTAGTGTAACCAAGTTAAAATCACATTTAAAAGAAATTCTGTCCACAAAGCTTAATCACTTAAAAAAAGAAAAAAAAAAAAAAAAAAAAACTTTAGTGTGTCCCTGTAGATGAACTATAAACAATATTAACATAAAAACTATTTCTAAAGTGCCTGAACATGTGCACGAACTTGCAAATCAAAGAGGTAAATTTGCAGCC
Organism: Salticus scenicus; assembly: GCA_963930645.1. Lineage (NCBI taxonomy): Eukaryota > Metazoa > Arthropoda > Arachnida > Araneae > Salticidae > Salticus > Salticus scenicus. The sequence continues at coordinate 100,370,145 of OZ005652.1, forward strand.
TCTATTGTCGTACATAGAAATTCTGTCAATAAGCTGTAATGATTATAAAACTTTCGTGTGTCCCTGTACACGAACTACAAACAGAATTCACACCCAAAATCATACATCTAATTCCATGCACTTCATAAATATTTGTACCAATTTGAAGTCAATCCGGTAATTTTTGTAGCCACTTTCGCGTTACACACATGTATAAAGACAGACAGATACAAAGGACTCAAAAACGTTTTGAGTCTTTACATGCAGGCCTCCACAAACATTTGGACAATTAATTACAGTAAGAGAAGTCTGAAATCGAACAGCTCAATCGAATAGTCGTTTAACGCTATTGCACTTCAAATAAATTGTGCCCGTATTTCATAATAACAAAGAGTATTTTTTTACGTCCCTATAAAAATCTATAAATGCTAGATTCACCAATCTTAAAGCATTTCATACGACGGTGACCTATAATATGTATAAAAACATTCCATCTCAATTGGATAATGTATTCAGACGATAGCGAACTTTACATAATTTCAAGCTAAAGACCATAATGATAAAGAAGCTTTTGTTGTGTCCCCTGTGATAAATTAGAAGTGTTAGATTTAAAAAAATCTATATAGTTTATATGACGGTGATCTACATGTATATAAATTTTAAACTGAATCGAATGAGTAGACGGTATCGCACTTAAAATAAATTTAGCCAATAGTCCATAATGATAAAGATTTTTTTGTTGCGTCCCTGTAAAAAACGGTGTGTTAGATTCGCCAAAATCTACACAGTTCTTTCAAGGTTGGTTTTATAACATATAATATAAATCTTCAACTCAATCGTAAAAGGTATTTGGACGCTATCACATTTCAAATAATTTCAACACATAGGCCCTAATGATAAATAATATTTGGTGTGCCCGGTAACAAACACTACATGAGCTATATTCACCAAACTCAATAGAGTTCGTGCATCTGTGATCTATAAGATATGTACCAATTTTCAGCTCATTACGACAAAGCATTGAGAAGCTATTGTGTTCACTCACACACATAAACACACACATACATACATCACTGAAATTCATGTAAAATCGTAGATATCTAAATTAGAGAAGCTTGTATCAAAACCAAAGTTTAAGGTATAGTACTAACATCACGATAATACCAAATATAAAATTATAACACTCTACGGCTATTCTTTTTTAAGCTACGAGAAATACAATATCCATTTCGCAAATCATGGCTAAACTACTTTCTTTACATACAATTTAAAAAAAGGCATTTTTATGCATTAAATTAATTAATTAATTTTATTTCTTAATAGAATATCTTTACTATTTATGTTCTTTAAGACAAAGCAGACAAAAACTGCGGATAAATAAAAGTCAGTAAACAGTTAGACAAAATTTCCGAAACTTAAAACTGTTCCAATGATCAGAAATAGATTGTTTACAGATGTCCAAACTGATCGTTATCTCGCTCTCTTTTTAACAAATCATTATAAACCTTTTTCCGACTTCTTCAATCTTGATCGCTATATGTCTTAATCCGAATCTGATACTACAGTTCTTAATACTTTCTAAATCTTGTTAAAATGAAGTTTTTCTTTTCTTCATCTAGAAAGACAATAAGTTTGATAAGCAAACAGATTTTCTTTATTATGAACCAGTTTGAGATAAACTTTAGTCATTGAGAGTTATTTAAGTACTCTATATTTTATCGTTAAAATAATGTAAAAATAATAATTTTTTAGTGAATTAAAAACTTTGAATTCGGTATTAAAAATAAAGATTTTATATGTGTTTTATTAAGGTTTTTGATATTTTTTTCGTAAAATGTTGACATCATTAGTTAAGAAATCTAAAAAGTATAACTGAAACAAAGTGAATTTAACAAGGGAAATATACCATCTACTTAAATCCTATAATATGTGCGTTGGGGAATTAAAAATATCTGATACTAATGTATTTTAAAAAGTGTACATTCTTTTAAGAAATGTAGAATATAAAAGTATTAAGTATTTTAAATAAAAGATTAAGAGTCTTTTGTCCAAATTTACTACTAAAAAGCTTCGTTTGCTAATGAAAAATCAAAGACATGCAAAATGGCACATTTTACACAATGTAGCGCAATTTATTTACAATTGAATTCTGTTTTACTTAGATTATTCTAAATAAATAAATAAATAAATAAGCATAATTCTTATACGTAGGGGTTTCAAAAAGTAAAGTAACAAGAATAAACTACTAAGTCAGAAACGCCAAAGAAAATTTTTTGAATGCATCTCAATATTTGAATACATCTCAAATATTTCCTTTGGCGTTTCTGACGTAGTTGTTTATTCAGATTTTAATATTCCAACGCCAAGTCACCTGTTATTATAAAGTAACAAGGGCTTTGACGTATGTGCAATCTATCCATATGAATAAAAATCCCTCTGAAGATAACTAAGACGATCACAGGAATCAAATACACAGGTAGAGGGAGCTGATTGACCAATAACATGACTAAATCTCAGTTAGAAAATGGCTGCGTTGACGGAAACATGGTCCGCGGTTGAAATAACAAGTGTGGTAAGGTTCTTGCGTTAAAAAAAGAAAAAAAAAAAAAAAACTTCTCCAGCTGAAATTCATTAGCAATTAGTAGAAGTGTACAGTAAAATCTAAAAGTGTTATGTCACGAAAACAGGTGTGGTTTTGGTGAACGAAATTTGACAAAGACAAAACAGATGTGTGAGATGAAGAAAGAGAAGGGCAATCAAGCACGTTCACCGTAGATGACAATGTTTGCCGTGCCAAAGCTTTGACTCAAGTTGATCGTCGCATTACTCAGAGTAAAACTGCACAAGAATTCAATATCTCCATTTGCACTGCATATAATATTTTGCATTAACAATTAGATGATCGAAAGACGTGTGTTCTTTTAGTACCGAGATAACCACCACTTTTACAGGCCTGACCTCTAACCAAGTAATTTCCATCATTCAATTGCTCTTGTCCCTTCTTCTTGTGCTCAATTGCTCTTGTCCCGTCTCTTGTCCTCTTAGGACCATCAAAGAAACACTTGCGAGGTCATCTTTTCAGAGCTGATGCTGATGTTCAGCAAGTCGTCTTGACGTATTTTTCACAATTTTGACGTTGATTTCATCGATGCTGGTTTCGATGGTTTGGTGTGAAGATGGAACAAATGCCTCAAAAACATTGGTGATTATGCAGAGAAGTAATATGTACCAGTGCCTTCCTACATTGTATATATATATATTTTTTTTTTCCTGAATAAACGTTTATTCTTAATAGGCTTGTTACCTTACTTTTTGAAACCCCCTTGTGTTTTTAAAAGAAGAAAGTTTTAAACAAATAATTTGAAGAACTACACTCGTTGATTTTATTGCTACTACGTTTGGAATTTATTAACAACCAGGCAGACAGATCTTTAAAAATCTACACGAAAAATATCTTATTTAGTAATACACCAAACTGAAGGAAATCAGATAAGATACTTTTTATAATGAAAACCATTAATCATGTGATTAAAAAAAGTCTATCCAAACAAAAATGTTCACTATTTTCAAGTTATTATAGATAAATTGATGTTTCAAAAAGCATTGAATACAATACCATATCAATTTAAGAATATAGCATGTTCCACATGCGATCCTTAATTATTTACAACATTAAACGCCTTAATTAACGCCACAGATTCGTGTACAGATGTTTGGATACCGACTGCAAATCTATTTAGATGGCCACAATAAAGTCAGAGAGAGCGCATTTTTTTTTTCTTTCGCATACACTTTGTCCTGCGCATAACTCACAGAAAAAAATCACACTGATGAAGGTATGGTGAGTAAGGAGGCCAATTAATGTTTACAAAGTACACATTTCTAAACTTTATTGGAATAGCCTCATCATACATACATACATATATACATATTATTTCTGTATTGTTATTCTTAATGCTTGCAGATTTGTAAAATCCCCATACATTCTAAGCCTGCCCGTGAAGTTTGTTAACATAACCTGCAATAAATTTAAACATATGTGTTTTTAATTTTGGATAGTTATATTTTTTACACCCTGCATTTTGCCATTATATGCTTTGTTAGACCTGCCTATTATGCTAATTTGTCTGTAATAGTGTTAGGCCCCGCAATGTTTTCACACTAATGTATTTGTAGAATAACAGACTTCTGATCTAATCGTGCGTACATATTTCTGAATATTAATTTGCTAATTTTCTGATGTGAAAAAAAGCGAAGCCTAACGCTATTACGAATAAATTATCATAATTGGCAGGTCTGCTTTGTGCTTCAATATGCATTTTATGTTTTACTAGCCAATATCTGTATTTATATTAGAAAAAAACATTCAGTAGTATAATTTATTTTTATTTCAATTTTTAAATGTTAAAGAAAGGAATCAGACAGTTAGCAATAATATTTACAGTTAATATGTTTGGTAGGTTTTCAAAGTGATAAAAACTTTCCTCGATTAATATCTTTGTACATATTCAAATCTCTGTGCGATATGGTCGGTAAAAATAGTTTTCTGTGTGAATAGAAATCTTGGCATCATAAGTAGATTAGCTAGGCATCGAAAATATAAACACTTGACTATTTCTTCAATAAGATTTTTACATGATATTTAAAATTTGATTCAGAGCACGTATTTTGGTGATATTTATCCAAGTATGCATGCTTTCTTTTATAGGCATGGATATAGTGATTTTTTTTATTTTTATTGAGCAGTATATTTTACTAAATTCAAAATGAAAATGATTTCACAAATGTCTAAAAATAGCAATTTTAGATTTTAAAATTTCTTTGGATCCATAAATGACATATATAAAATTATAAAGTTATAAATTTCTTTATTATGCTTCCTTTAAAAATACCAAATACACTCTAAGACCAGAAAAAGAAAAAAAAAAAAAGAACCAATCAGACGTTATCTTAAGAGAAAGAAAGTTGACAGATGTGATGTATATGCAGAGAAAAACAAATTATTACAGCTTCAGGGAAATTGATTAATTTAGTGAAGAGTAAAGGACCTCACAAAAGGAACATAGTCAGTAACGAGTAGGTCCACTTGTGCCCCTAATGTAGGTAGTTATTTAGCTTGGCATTAATTGATAGAGTTGACAGATGTCCTCCTGTGAGATATCGTGCCAAATTCTGTCCAATTGGTGTTAAATTGGCAAAATCACGATCTCGCTGTAGAACACTTTTCATGATGCTACTAACATTTTCAGTGGGAGAGAGATCCTGCGAATTTGCTGGTCAAATTAATGTTGGACAATCACGAAAATTAGCAATAGAAACTATCTCTGTGCACGAGTGGGCATTATTATGCAGAAATTTACGATCAAAATTGCGTGATATGAAGAGCAACACACTGAGGAAAAAAATATACTGCCTTTCTCTAGAATGAATAAGTGGCCATTTTCTAAATCCCTTAACTAGAAATATGGATTTCCGAGCTATGCGCATAAGGCACGCCAATAAACTGAATAGACGAAATCATTGAGAATTTCTAGTGTACACATTTCTAGATGGTGAAACAATATTTTGAATACTCTTAATATTCTGAATCATTTACACTGCGAAAATTTCTCGCTTGATTTTCTAGAATTTGGTAATAAACCAATATTATAGTTGCAGAAACCCGCCTCTTGTAGTCTCATTTATTTGCAGAGATTTTTAAATAACTTTGCGCTTATAAGATTGGCATGAAACAATTTTTTCTAGAGCCACAATTTAGATTCTAGATGTCAGCTACAGAAATTTTTCTCAGTGCAACGGGATGCAGAATTTCGTTGACGTACCGCTAGGCTGTAAGGATGCCGTGGATGATCACCAAAGGGGTCCTGCTATGAAATGAAATAGCACCAGAGACCATCATTCTGGTTATTGGGCCGTATGGCTGGCGACAGTCAGTTTGTAATCTCCCCCATTTTTCGAAGCGTCTCCAAAGGCATCTTCACTGGTCATGAGGGCTCATATCGGAACAGGACTCATCACTGACGACAATTCTATTCCATTCAGTGACATTTCAGATCGAATATAACAGACATCACTACAAATAAACTTGATGGTGTACAGATTCTTATATTAGTCTGTGCAAGGGACTCCGTGTGCTCAACCCCATTTCTCCAAGCCGCCTACTAATGGTCTTTGAAGTCACTGAAATACCAGTTTTACGTAGGATCGATGATAATAATGAATTTGGGGCTTTAACCCCCGCTCTGGCGATTGATCAGTTCTCACGTTCTGTCCTCTCTCAAGGCTGACCGCTTCTTTCTTGACGCTGTGTTCGGCCATGGTTCACCCATTCTTGCCAAAATTACCTAATAGTGAATCACTCTTATCCAATTGTCAAACAATTCACAGATTAGAAAAACTGGCTTATTTGAGCCCAACTACACTTCTCTCTCATATGCTGACATGTGCGATATTATTTGCACACCTGTACGCGAGGTATAGTTACTGTCTGTCTTAATTGATGGAATAAAATTCTTAAAGAATTTATGGCCTAAAATCAAAATAATTTAATATTCTGCCAGTTTCACAGTTAACATTCGCTGCAGCGTCACGCGTTCATTCGATGGCAGCCAAAGTGTAAAATTTTGTATTTTCCATCGAAACCTGTATGCATGCCAATTTCTATGCAATTTGTATTGCTTATCTTTTGGTGCGTCGATTTTTTTTTTTTTTTTTTTTTTTTGGTGCTAGAGTGCATTAATAAAGTATCGAAACATGTATAAAGTACGCAGTGCAACATCTATGTGAATTGCGCCCGCCTTATTTTTGGCCATTTGATTGAAAAGCACCATATCGCATTTATTTCATTCCTGAAATATTTTACAAAAAATAAGTACACTATCATTACTTTGCCAGAAAACGCGATTAAATGTAATCTTGGACTTTAAGATTTCTATAAACTATACCGCAATTTTAATGCTGTATACAGGCCTCGCAGCGTTTCTAAAGGTTTATGCTCATATTTTTATATTTCCCCCACTATTTTAAAACAATATTTTTTCACATAATATTTCAGCATGAAGACTATCAAAAATATTCTAGAAAATTTTCTTATTTACGATAGTTGGTGACAATATAATAAAATTTTAGCAAAATTTTAGGAACGCTGCGAAACCTGTGTATCTGACTGAACATTTTATTTTATCTCGTTATTCTTTGCCATTGAACTACTTCAGGCAGTTCAACTGTTGCGGTCGAAGGACATTTTTTGGCATGATGTTGTGTCCCTATCTTGTGCTCGCATTGGACATAATATAAAAAGTGCAAATACGAAAATAAATTGTATATGCCATTTTTTTTTTTTTTTTTTTTTTTTTTTTTTAAATTCATTAAGTGTCTTGATTTCATTGTTATCTAAAAAAAAAAAAAAAAAAAAAAGGAAGAAAGAAAGAAAAAAGTGCAAAATAAACATGATAACGATTTTGTAAATGTCTGAAATGTCTGCCAGTTTCAATTTTAAAACAATGCTAAAAGACGGAATGACAGATAAAAAATAACAACATAGTTTTTAACGTTTTCCCAAAATGACTAGTATTAGAAAATAAGTAAAGTAATAATAAATTGCATATACCAGGTTGATTTTATTCTTTCGACATAAGTCAGGAACTTTTGTAAATAATAAACTTCTTAATCATATTTTTTTCGTAGGAAAAAATATTTAGTGAAAAATAAACATATATATGCAAGTTTACATTTTAAATGCAATTTTACAACCCAAAAAAACAGATAAAAATGAACAACATATTAAAGCTTGCTTTAATTCATTTTAAAAAGAGAAATATTAGAAAAGAGCATTCAAAAAATATCTACAAAAATACATTTCATATTCCAAGTTTTTTTTTTTTTTTAATTCGATAGGACTACTTCTTTCAGACAATGATTTTGCGTTGTCGTCATTTGTCATATTAAACCTTGAATGAATGTGCAAATATCTTCTTTTTTTTTTTTTTTTTTTTTTTTTAATATGTAAAGCTGAAAGTTTGTCATCGAATTTATACAGTTAATAGATTTTATAAAAATTCGTACACTTATTAATAAGAACAAAATCTAGCTGACGGTGTATCTTTTTGTTCAATCGGATAATTCATTCAAAAAATAATAAATAAAAACCCCATTCTAAATTTAAAATTATTTAAAAGAAAAAAAAAACAAATTAATGCCAATAAATAAATAAATAAATAAATAAATATATTTTTTAAATAAAAAATAAATAAGTAAATAAACCAAGAACGTGCATACTTTTTTTTTATTATTATAAAATCGTGCTAAAGATATAGCTTCAGTATAGAACTCTTTGCGAAATTTTAAATTTGCACTAGCTGGATCGTTTGTCTCAAAGGTCTTATATATATATATATATATATATATATATATATATATATATATATATATATATATATATATATACATACATATATATATATTTAACAATGTAAGCAAATAACTGCTTTGTTACTTATATCTATATATATATATATATATATTTCTTTTTAATCTCATATGATTTTTGACTACTTATATGTATCCATGTATAAGCTTATGAATACATAAGAAAGTAACTTTATATTTACAAATATTTTTTGCAACCAAAATGAAAAAAAAAAAAAAAAAAAAAAAAAAAAAAAAATTAAAATCCTATCAATCTATCTGTGCTAGTTTCTTTAGAAATGACTATCACTTGTTAGCATAGAAGCGTTCATGCCAAAGTTAATTTCATATCACATTTGTCTTTTAAGATTTTATTTCGAAGTCTGCAAGCTTAGATGTTTTTGATCTTTTTACTCAAGAAAATGTATTGCTTTAAATTAAATAAACATTTAGTTAAAGTGTTCACTGCATTAACCTCATTTTAAATTCGAGATAGTATTTGCGCTAACATCAAAGATCAATCTACAGAAACAATCTTCTGACAGTTTGGTACATTAGAAAATCAAAATTTTGGAAAATAACTTAAACTCTTCTAATGATGGATGAGGATGCGACTAAATTTTTCATTCATTAACAAAGTTCAGCACTTTCATAAAAGAACGTATCATTTATAATCTTTCAGATAAATTTTTATTCTTAGATGAATGCATGTCAATAATATTTTCTGTCAATATTCGTCAGTCTAATGTGAAATATTAATTATACGAATGTCAATTTATTCTAAATTTTCTTGGTGGCATCATGATATTTTATTTGATGATGCAATAAATCTGGTGAATAGCAAATTATTCTAAAGTGATCTGTAATCAATGTTTGCTAAAAGTTTTCTAAAAATATTTGGTTCATTGAACAATCAAAACAAAAAAATAGTTAATTGACCAAGAAAGATAATCACATTAATATATTGATTCATGATAAATTAAATGACAACGAATGTTGATATGAATAAGGGAAAATAAAACGGCAAATGTTCCGTTAAATCGAAAGTTATTGATCAACAATTCACTGAATAACAACTGACAGATATTGTATTATGAAATGATTGTCAATAACGGGTTTTATGAATCACACAATCTAGAGTTGTATAAACTCAATAGAATTCCTAAAGCGTGATAATGTGTTTTTTTTTTATAATCTCTCTACGTACTAGTTAGTATTCAATTTTAATAAGCTGTTTCTGGAAATGCAACATTAACTGAATTAAATTTATATACATATTGATATATATATACAAGGTGATCAGTTTAAAAGAGTACGTGTGGGTTTTTATTATAGCCCTTAAATCTGACGGATGTGGTATTATTACACGTATTATAATATTGAAGTATGATTGTTTGAACCTTGTTTAAGTTTGTGATACAATTTCTAACACTGATGGTCTGTTACAACTTTATTCGTGAGGTAAAACAGAAGTGGAGACGCACAATTTTGTTAATCTTGCATTTTTTTTTTTTTTTTTTTCAAACATTTGTAAATTTAACTTTTTTTTTTTTTTTTTACATTATCATTCCTTACAGAAAATGTTGAAAATGTTCGCCACCCTTTTGAATGCAAACATGAACACGTCGAACCAGGTTTTTGACACACTTCGCAACATTGTTGGTGTTATTGACGAGATTTCTTCAGTTATCATCTGTTTTAATTCATCGATGTCTGCAGGACTTCTCTGGAAAAGCCTGTGAAATGATAACGTAAAAATGATAATGATAATGTAAATGTAATGTAGGAATGGTAATGTAAAAATGATAATGTAAATGTAAGTGTAATGTAGGAATGATAATGTCAAACATTTCAATTAAATTTTGTTTTTCATAAATAAAATTATTACAGGATTAAAGAAATTTTAGTAGTGTTTGAAATTGTCACCCATACTTAAACAAGGTTCAAACAATTATAAATCAGTGTTAGAATAGCTTCCACATCAGTCATATTTAAAGATAATAAGAAAAACCAACGGGTACTCTTTTAATTTGATCACCCTGTACATATATTTATATATATATATATATATATATATATGTAAACCTACACAGAAAGAGAGAGAAAGGGAGAGAGAGAGAGGGAGATGTGGCATTCAAAAAATCTTTATATCCACATTAATTGTTAGAATATTGATCGTATTAATATATACATAAAATATATATATAATTGATTAAAATTTTCAAGGATTTCGTTTTCAAGAATAACAAAATTAAATTTTTAAATTTTACAATATTTACCAATATATATACGTCAGATATTTCTTATACGTCAGGTATTTCTCTTTGATATATATATATGTAGGTATACACTCATAGAAATATAATTTGTACAAATACACACTCACACTTATGTATATAAATGTATATATTATACATGTGTGTGGTATTTGTATTTATGAAAGGGTCTCTGAAAGTTGATAACACTGCCCACATTTACAAAAAAAATAAAAAAAAAGCGCCAACATATTACATAGACAATTATTATTTTTGTGAAAATGATGAATTCTGAATTTCATAATTTGTCTTAAAGGTAGTGAAGTAACTTTAAAAAGTTTTTCTATGTTAATAATTATCAACTTTCTTTTCTGTAATTAAGAGTACTAATTTTATACTTTTTCAAAAGCTAAAACAAGCTTTAAGCATTCAAGAATATTTTGTGCAATAATTTAAAAAAAAAATTAAAAAAATTAAAATGTGTTCAATTAAAACAGATTTTTTTTTTCGCAAGTATTCCAGCATTTTGAAAATGTTTGAAACGAAACAAAACAGACGTGGAAAATAATGAAGACTGAATACACTATTAATCTTGTCGGTCATTCTCTTTTACTCGTTAGTAGCCATAAACAGAATGAAAAAGTACATAGAATTACATTATTTTGTAAAAAACCGTGGTAATATTAAATAAAAATTTACCCTATTAGGACAGTGTATTCAATTTAAAAGAAAATAATAATAATAATAATAATAATAATAATAACTAAAAACTACAGGTTTTGGCTATCATGAAACATTTCTAATATTCTATGTAGCAGCGCCACCTACCGCTTAACAATCATTCAATTCATGTTCTTTAGAATAAAAACTTTACATTGTGCAATTTTAATGAACAAACACTATCATAATATGTAAAACGAATGAAGTTAAGAATCAGCTGCTTACTTATCAGCAGTCATTTATACAAATTTAGTCAAATTTTTTTTTTGTTGTCAATAATTTCAATGCCTATATCACACGTGATATTTGCTACATTTACACTCTATAGAAGCTATGATATAACCACGGGGTAAATTGCAGTGCAGCAGAGACATCTGCATGCAATATGCAGCCGATATGTACCCAAATTTAATCAACAGAAAATTCTAAGATGGAATTCTTACGTATCGAGTTTTTTGCAATTAGAATGAATAAATGCTTGGCTATAACCTTTAAGTAAATGGAAGAAATCCCAGCACAGTAGCGCCACCTGTTAAGAGATTTGCATCAAAGTTTTATCTGCAGAAATTTATGTCAAGGTTCAACTAGATAAAAATTTATATAAATTCTGTGCAATTGCTCTTGTTCTATAGTTTCTCAAAAAATGTGGTTACCCGTGCAAACAGACAGGCAAAAAGAAACGCGTGTGCAGGTTTTCAAAAATGATGAAAGTATGTTCAGGACAATTTAAAAGTGTAAATTCATCAACAAATGGGTAGTCAAATGTTTCTACAAATTCAGTTCTTTCCTATTTATATACAGTTCCCGCCTCTTTATAAATTCATCGGTTAATAAAATCAGCCGCTTAATCTGATCAAATTGTCAGGACTGGAATAAAATCAATACAAACTACTTTTAAAACCGCCGTTTAATAAAATCAGCATAGTGGGTTAATAAACTCAAAAAAAGTCTCTTCATCAGTAAAAATGTGCATTTATCCACTTAAAAAAAATTATTTACAGTTTTTTATTTATTTATTTATTTTTTCAATAAAATTAAAATATAGTGCAACAATTTCTCTCGTTATCTCTCTTTGTCGGAAATAATAACAAATAATAATTGCTGCATAATAACAAAATAAACTCGCTTCATCACTTGTCTTAGTAATAAATTCCAGGAATGTATTCTAAAAATCGAAATAATAAGTTAATGCTTTGATTTACTAGTAATTCTTTTTTTTTTTTTTTTTCATTTTTAATTATTAAATGTAATTCTTTTTTTTCAATCTGAAATAACTAAAAAACAACAAAAAAAAAAAACTTTTAAAAATGTCTAATACTTAATTAATGTATAAATATTGACTAATTTTGTATGTACTATGGGTTTATTAATTTTATATGGATTATGTGTTTAATTTACTCTTTTTGAATGAGCAATTAATTAATTGTCGGCCGAAAGTTAATTAATACTGTTTATTTCTCTCACCAATCGTAAAATTTTTAAATTTCTTTTTTAAAATCAAGGAAGTAATATCTTTTCTTAAGTGCAAGAACATTTGTCGGATATGAAAATCAGCTGCTTAATAAAATCACTTTTCCTTAGAACGAATGTGATTTTAATAAGCGGCGGTTACTGTATATAGAAAATAATATTTAGTTCATTTCGGATTCCATTTATTTAATTATAAATGCTGATAGCAATGTTAAAAAGTTTGTATTTTATTAAGTACTAATAACATATTTCAAACAAACATTTTTAAATATAATAATAAAAAAAAAAAAAATCATATACATAAAGTGTGCATAATACTATTAAATTCATTAGTATTATTATTATTACTATTCGACTTTCATTCCTGCCATGTGAGTTTCATATTTGTCCAAATTTGCAAATTACAAACAAGCGAATCTTTTTGTAATTAAGTTTTCTTTACATGCATTCAACACGCCCTTTAAAGGTCCAAATTACAATAGAGACGTTCTTAGAAAGACATCAGGTTCTGCTATGAATCGCAATGAAGAAATATTTTAAATAAAGGGAGTATTGTTATAACACAAAATATAGAAGAAAACATAGGCTCTTAAAACACAAGAAAACACATTGTTTCCTATGTAAAGAACGATTCTTTTTCATTCATTTTTTCTCGTAAAAAGCGTGCAAAATGAATCAGGAAGGCTTGCCTTGAGGGCTTAGCCGTATCTTATTCATCATTATTATAGTTGATTTTTCAGTCATGAAAACGCCTACTTGCTGACTGTTGAACCCCACTTTCCATTCAGCAGAAAACTTTTTCAGCCCAAAGTAATTCAATAGCGAAGTTAAACAGGATCAACCACTTTCTTGCGTCTCTTTAGGGACTATATATCAGCTATGCTTATGCTATAGTATTAACTTACCTTAAACTGCTCTTCGGTTGTCAAAACACAAATTGGACGTGGGTAAGTGATTGATAGAATAACTTGCTCCGTGACAGGCTTGCATTTATGGATTTTGACAAAGTTAAAAGTAAACTATCAGCTTTACATGGAGCTAATATAAGTATCAGTGAAAAGAACATGATCTCAATAGTAGTAATGACGAATCGATTTTTCATTCTACATTTTTCTTGTGCTTTCTAGCGTAGTATCAATGACATTTCAGATGCATTAAAAGAAAAATAAATGAATATATATTTTTCACACAAATTAATATTTTTTTAACCTAATGGAATTTTTTCACGTCTCCTTAGGAAGCAAATGGGAGATATTCTACAGTATCGAGTTATTTTAACCTGCTCTTCAGCTGTCAAAAGATAAATTCAATTTTAAGAGGTGATTGCGATAGAATAAGCTGTTTAGTGACAGATTAGCATTTATGGATTTTGACATGGTTAAAAGTAAACTATCAGCTTTACATGGAAATAATATAAGTATATGTGAAAAGAACATGATCCCAACAGTAGTAATAATTAATCGATTTTTCATTCTACATTTTTCTAGTGCTTTTTAGCGTAGTATCAATGATATTTCAGTTGTATTAAAAGAAAAATAATGAATATATGTTTTTCACGCAAATTAATAGTTTTACAATTTAATGGATTTTTTTTTTTTTTTTTTTTCGTCTCCTTACGGAGCCTATGTGAGATATGCTACAGTATCGATTTATCTTAACCTGCTCTTCAGATTTCAAAAGATAAATTCAACTTGAACAGATGATTGATAGAATAAGTTGTTTCGTGACAGGTTAGCATTTATGGATTTTTATAAGGATTTTGTCCTAAATATAAACCATCAAATTTACAAGAAGATTATATAAATATTTATGAAAAGAATGCCATCTTGTCATCAACAATTTCCATTCTATATTTTTCTTTTTCGTTACTAAGCATAGCAATTTTGTTATTTCATTTATATTAAACATATATAAAGTAATAAAAAAAATTACATACAAATTAACAATTTTAGCACAAAATATTCCAATAGCTTACTTCAAAGTGCTCTTCGGCTGTAAAATATAAATAAATGGGTAGATGATTGATAGAATATTATGCTATGTGACAGATTAGCATTCATGGATTTTGATAAGGTTAAAAATAAGCATCAGCTTTACGATATGCTAATTTAAGTATTTTTTAAAAGAACATGATCGCAAAAGCAGAATTATGAAACGATTTTTCATTCTACATTTTTCTTTCGCTATCTAGCGTACTATTTCTTATATTTCATTTAATACATATATATATATATATATATATATATATTAAATAAAAGTTAATTATTTTTCAGCAAAAATGAATAATTTTACGTCTCTTAAGAGACCATATATGAGATATGCTACAGTTTCACGTTAACTCAACCTGCTCTTCCTATAGGCAAGAATAAATTGAACTTGGACAGAAGATCGATAAGAATAACTTGGTCCATGACAAGTTAGCACTATTTTGAGTTAAACGTAACCTATCAACTTTACAAAAAGCTAATATGAATATTTATGAAGAGAATGTGGTCACATAAACAAAATTTTAAAATGATTGCTCATCCTATATTTTTATTTCCTATCTAGCATAGTATTTTTGTATTTCATTTGTATTAAACACAAATAATAATAAACAAATAAATAAATTTTACATATAAATTAACAACTTTTAGTCCAAAATTATTGAATAATGAAGTTGAATAGGATCTACACTTTCTGAAGTTGTCTGCACTGAGAAAAACATGTATACCGCCTTCATCTGGAATGAATAAGTGGTCATTTTTTAAATCCCTTAACTAGAAATATAGATTTCCGAGCTATGAGCATAAGACTTATAATTAGACGCCAATAAACTTAATAGACGAAATGGTCGAAAATTTCTAGTCTACAAATTTCAAGATGGTGAAACAATATTCTGAATATTCTGAACCTTTTGTATTGCGAGAAATTCTCGCTTGGTTTTCTAGAATTGGGAAATAAACCAAGATTATAGTTGCTGAAACCCGCCTCTTGTATTCGCATTTATTTGCAGAGATTTTTAAATAACTTTGCCCTCGAGAATATAGACAAACACTCTAGAATTCTAATAAGGATTTCTAGAACTCGCTTTCAAACGGGACTAGAATTTATAAAGATGATATGGAACTATTTTTTTCTAGAGCCACAATTTAGATTCTAGATGTCAGTTACAGAATTTTTTCTCAGTGAAGAAACAATCTAGTTTATCATCTAATACATACTTGCCAACATACTCATTAATATTCCGTAGTATTGTTAGCTCCGCCTTATTTTTCACACCGGTATCATTTTAGAGTATTTTTCATTTTATTCAATCGTAATTGAATTTGGAGAATATTACTCTAAAAAATTATTGATGTGAGAAAAAGGGCGGGACTAACAAGACTACGGAATATTAATTATGATATTGGCAAGTATGATCTAATATATGGTATCAGCTTACTTCAAACTACTCTTTGGCTGACAGAACATAAATTGGACATGGTGTGGATGATTGATAGTATAACTTGCTCCATGACAGGATAGCATTTATGAATTTTGACAAGGTCAAAAGTAACATTCAGCTTTACAAGAAGCTGATGTAAGTATTTAAGAAAATAACATGATCTCAACAACAGAATTATGAAACGATTTTTCATTCTACATTATTATTATTATTATCATGATTTTGTATGTGTGTTTTACCTAGCATAGTAATTCCTACTATTCAGTTTTATTAAAAGGAAATGCAGGAATAAAAAAAAAATGCCTACAATTAATACTTTTCATACCAAAGTAACCTTTTTGCATCATTTTACAAATCTGACAAAACATATATGTTTTGTCAGATTTGTACACCTACCGGATTTTTGAAAACCAAAAAAAAAATTTTTTTTTTAAGTATCCGCCTTCTATTTTAGTGGAAATTATGTGATTAAATGAGCCAAAAAAAAAAAAAAAAACTTTAGGGAAATAGTGGTACGGAAATAATCTGGAGGGTTACATGAGATATGCTACAGAGTTCTTATCAGCTTACCTTAATTGCTTTTCGGATGTCAAAACATAAATTGTATTTTGGTAGATAACTGATATAATTACTCGGTTCGCAATAGATTAGCGATTAAGATTTTTGATGATTTTAAACATAAACTATCAGCTTTATAAAAAACTAACAGAAATATTTGTGAAAAAAAATGTGATCTTATTAAAGGAAATGCAAAACGAGTTTTCGTTCTACTAATATATTGCGTTATCTATGCATTTATTTATATTTTTTCCTTTTTGACACTTTCCAACAAAGTTGAAAAATGCAAGTGAGATATGTTAAAAATAAATGTAGAAAAGAAAAATTTAAATTTTTATAAAAATCAACAAAATATAAATATCAGAGTAATATATTGCAAGTAACACTACATAGAAAAATAACCTAAGCCTAATTTCACTTTCTAAGAAATAAATATAAAATTCTGCACAATACTAAATTTAATTTAATACGACAGGACTTATTTTAATTTTTTTCTTCCATATAAAGGCATGTAGTAACCATGTTTCGTTCCTAGTATCAATTATTATATTCTTTTATTATAATTTCTTTGCCATAGCTTTTACATATCAGCCCCTTTGAAGCTTCTAAATTATTTTGTCATTTTGGCGATGAATTAAAATGGAAATCGCAATTTCTTAAGTAAAAATCTTTGAGAGAAACGTCCGAGCTACTTTGGTGCCAAATTTCAAATTTCTCTAAGGTGTTCTCTTTCTGTAGCACGGTTTTTCTCTCTCTTTTTTTCAATTATATATATATATATTTAAAATTGAATTTTCATTTTATTTTTTTTTCTCGACTTTTTGATAATTTGAAAGTTATAATGAAGTTTTATTTAAAACCTTTTGATCATCTTATCCGATTACATTAAAAATTACGGCATTAGCAAGATTTTGTCTTGATTAATAAATGTACCAGTTTTTGATAAAATCTAAATATCAAGACTAAAAGTTCGTACAGATATAATGACAATATTTCATCTTTATATATTTAGATAAAAACAAAATTGTTTTCACGTTCATTCAAGGTGATAAGTAAAAATTGGTAACGTCGGCAAAATTGTTGTCTGAAAGAAATAATACAACCTGTCGTACTAAACAGAAAAAGAGAGCTATAGAACGAAAAATTTCTAAATCTTGAAACAATTGAATTTTAGTCGCAAAAATTGAAAAAGTATAGAAAATTACAGAAATATTATATTGGAAAATTATTAAGTTTGGAATAAAAATTTTTAAGATAAAATACACATTTTTTTTTTTTTTTTTAATTAGATATATTATGCATAATTGTCGCTTAATATATGTATATATATATGTATAAGTATATATATATATATATATATATATATATATATATATATATATTATAGAAAAAAAATAAAAGGTTAACAAAAATAAAATAAAATGAACAATACTAAAACAAGGAATTCACATACTCAATGCGCAAAAAATGCAACAACTAGAAGATACGCAAAGATATTTATAATGTAAATAGTAATAATGTTATTAATAATAATGTATCATTCATTATATACATTTCAAACTGATAAAAAATAGGAGATTTTGATTTTTTTTTTTTTTTTTTAATATAAATAATTTGTATACTACATGCTAATCAAAATATTTTTTTTTACTTTTTTTTTTACCCAAACATATGGTAGAGAAAGTATTGTTTTTGGGCCAAATTTTAAATTGGGTTTTAGTTAGAGTTACACATTTTGAGGTTCCCTGAATCCGGAAATCCTGCTTTCAGAGGATGGCCTCTGCTGTGTATGTCTGTTATCAGCATATCCCAGAAACAAACAGAAACTGGAAGTCCAAACTCGGTATTTTAAATCTGTATCATATAATGATGCTACACTAAACTTTTCGTTGTGAATAAGCAAAGCGTTCGTGTACATTGAGATCCAAGATAATTCAAGTACATTACGTCTGTGGGAAAATTTTCTGGTATGTATAGTTTAGCATCTATACGTTGCCCAAAATTAAATGAAATTAACATATTCTCTTATATGCATAAAAGCCTTTTTATGTTGATTGTAGTATGGAAATTATTCATCATTCGTTTACAAGGCAACTCAAAGTATTTGGATATATATCAGGCTATACATGGAAACTTCTGGAAATTTATTCCGTTACATGAAATGTGTTTTTCATATGAAAATAAATTTAAGTGCACAATGTGATGTTCATATAGTTAGTAGAGAATACATAGGGTTAAACAAAATTAAGTTAATCGGTCTGTTCTATTGAATGTAATTGATAGAAATGTTTTGCTACATTTTAATATGTCGACGCACATAGCTCATGAAGGAAAATATATTGAGGCTCAGGCTATTCATGAAAACTGCTGGAAATTTATTTCGTTACATGTTATGTGTTTTTCATATAAAATTAGATTTCAGTACACAATGTGATGTGCATATTGTTAATAGAAATATATAGGGTTTGTGACGAACGAAATCTAGACGTCATATCTATTTAACTTTAGATTGAAGCTGAAACTTAATTACTTAATTAAATTTATGAAGAAATTACAAAGTCAGATTTATAAAATAAATGAGCTTAATACAATTATAATCTTAAGAGGGCAGCTTTCATAAATACTTTTAGCTTTACTTAATTAAACACCATTAATCTCAACTACTTCTTTTAAATTCATTAAATCTTACTGCTTAGTAATCTTTCGTATGTGGGAGGATTCCCTGACACCACTATACTACTCGGCTTACTATCTTCAACTATTCTACTCTAAGCAGCTACGTCAACAGCCCTCTTACTCTAAACCGCCTTCTAAGCCGCTAACATCTAACTTCATTTCATCTCGGCTACCTCTCAACTAACTTACTCTCCTTCCAACTAACTCCCAAAAGCAATCTTCCTTCTCCTTTTATACAATTCAGTTTCCAAAAATATTAGCATAATATGAATTACAGTTTCGTTTATCATTTATCATAGGAACTAACTCTATTGATCAGCCGAATCTAAATTCTTCACATTCATGTTCTACTCGTAAAGTGCGAATTTTAATTGTGCATTACGCTAACTTTGCTATACCTCACAGGTTAAACAAATTTAAGTTAATCGTTCTTTTCTATTGAATGTAATTGATAGAAATGTTTTGCTAGAATTTAATATGTCAACGAACATAGCTCATGAGAGAAAATAAATTTTTCATACCCGTACTATAAACAAAGTTATTTTTGTTGCTCTTTTTAGGCATGCTTTTTTTTTTTATGTAGGAGAAGTTCAGAAAGGTGAAAAAATTTCATCAGGGTATGAAATACACATATTTAAAGAAACCAAATTTATTAATTAACAGCCTGCAAAACAAACGAAACAATAAATTAACTCAACAAAATCGTAACAGGAAAACTTAAACTGAAACGAAATTTATGAAAAAATAAATTAAGAAACTTAAGAAAGGAAGGAAGGAGGCAGGCGGCAAGACTTTTGACTTGCCTGTGGGGTTAAACTAGTTTCACGCCGACAACACTCCCCCAGCCTGCCAAGACCAGAATATGGATTACAAAAAAAAAAAAGTCATACAATGTCATATGGATTACAAAAAAGAAAAATATATAATGAATGCATTCAATATAATTAATCGAGGGTTTGAGAGGGGCGTTACGCCCATTCACACAGAATTATATTGGAAATAAAACTGTTTCAAAACCTACTTTATATTATTTTAAAAGTAGACTTAACTTTATTATTTTGGCTTATTGATCTTTCGCCTTAATCTGCAATTTTTTTATATAGTACTGAAATGCAGGGTAAGAGTATTATTTTTTAAAATTATTTCTACATGTGATGTGAAATAAATTTCAGAATTTTTATGCGTGGAATAATTGAACAATTTACACGGAAATGTGAATTTCATAATGAGCATTTTGCTATTAAAAAGAAAAAGGAAGATGAAACAGAAGTAAAACATCAAGAAGTAAACATGTTATATGGTAGTTAAATTTAATATATATATATATATATATATATATATATATATATATATTTTCCATTGAAAGATGTATGACAAAAATATAAACTAGCAATCAAAAAGCGTACAAATATAATTTAATTTCTTATTTATTTTACTTTATTTTGTTTTTCAATAGGGAATAAATTTCCTAAGCACCCTCTCATTGTTTAGAAAAATGGCATGAAAAAATGAAGCCATATAAAATGAAGAAAAATGACAGGACCTAAACAAAAAAATATATATAACATACAATATTATTTAAAAATGAATATATAAATATATATATATATAAAAATAGAAACGAATTAGAAATTAATTAGAAACCGAACAGGTTAGATTTACCGTTAAAAGTTATGAAAACAAAGTTGTTTTACTATATAAAAATTAATTACAAATTTTCACATTTTTTTTTAATTATACGCTCTCGGAATCCCTAAAACAACTGTCAAGAATTGTACTAACTTTTTAATCTACTGTTTGTTTATTCTGGAAACAAATTGTTTATCTGAAAAGAAAAATCTTTTGTTTATAACATCATTATCATTTTCAATTTTGCGTGCAAGTAAATTCTCAGGATTAGAGAATTTTTTTATCTACTTATCGAAACATCGGTGAAAGAATTTTTCAACTTGTTGCTTATATAAAACACAGAGATAAGATTTTATATCTTGAAACATAAGCACAAATGGAAATGAAAAATCTTTGAAGATGCTGTTCAAGATATTTAGATTATAGAAAAAAAAAATCTTCTTTTCTTTCAGTGGATAATGTAAAGCTGATAAGCTAAGGATAAAATTTTGATGTAACTATTTCAGTTGTACTTAAACAAATGGAAAATCAGAAAAAAAAAAAAAAAAAAAATGTGTGTATTCAATTACAAGTAGAAAAATAAATAAATAAATAAATAAATAATCCTCTCAGTAACAACGTTCATTTGGAATAAAAACCATTTTACATGTTTTGAAATTGATATCATAATACAAATAATAGAAATAATTTATAAATAGTTAATAATATTTTATCATTGAAAAACATATTTAGACATATTAAGTCATTTGTACCAAATGTTAGGTATGGATATATCTTTGTGACACCCTAAATTCATATTAGAACCGATAATTTTAAACTATATCGAAAATAAAAATCTTTCACTTTACAAGTTATTAAGATTTTTACAGAAATCAAATGATAAATTTATACAACGAATTTTATTTTAAGATTAATAATAACGCAGTAATTTTTACATTTCAACCGAAAAACACATTCACAGTAAAATTATAACTTTTCAAGTATGCAGTACAATTATTTTAAAATTAATAATATCAATAAGTATAGAACATTCTGAAATGTTAGTGTTGAATAATGGTGAATAATAAATCTGTTGGCAAACACCATAAATTGTAAAAAAATGCTAGATGAAAAAAAATATTGTGTGGATAACATGAAATCACCATACAAATTTTCAACCATTATTACGAAAATATATTACAAAAGCATAACAATAACAATAATAATAATAATTAGTAAGAAAATAAATCATAAAAAATTAGCATGCAGTGGCCATTATAAAACTGTCTTCCATATTCAAAGTTAATATAATTTCTTAAAGTGGTATTAAAAGAAGGCGGTACTAATAATCTCCGGAATATATTAAAGAATACTCTGAAATGTTTGTGTTGAATGATGATGATGAATAAATCTGTGTGCAAACACCGTAAATTCTATTAAAAAAAAAAAAAAAAAAAAAAATGCCAGATGAAAAAAGAATATAGTGTGGCAGCATGAAAGCCTCATACAAATTTTTAATCATTATTATGATTATTTATTACGATTATATATTACAAAAACATAATAATAACAATAATAATAATAATAATTAGTAAAAAAAAAAAAAAGTTGCATACAGTGGCCATAAAAAACTTCTTCCATATTCAAAGTTAGCAACTTTTATAATCTATTCCGGGGCCTTGTTAGTTTTCACATCGCTTTTTTTATAGAGTAATTTCCTCCAATATGTAACTACAAAAATAATAATAATAAGAAGAAGAAGAAGAAGAAATATAATTTCTTAAATTGGTATTAAAAGAAGGCGGTACTAATAATCTCCGGAATCTATACATATAAAAAAGGACTTCCACTCACTCACTCACTCACTGACTCATCAACGCACAGCAAAATCTACTGGAGCCACTGACTCGAAACTGGGTCAGATTATAGAACATATAGTGTAAGCACCCCCTAAGAAGCGATTTTACGAAATTCGCCCGCCAAGGGGGAGTAGGGGGCAAAATGTGATTTCACAAAAACCTCCATATCTCAAAGAAAAAAACAGATATCCGTAAAATTTTTGCTTTAAAATATAGCTAACACAAATATCTAAAAACTAATTTCTGGAAATTTAGAAATTCGGTCCCCAAGGGGGGAAAGGGGGCAAAACGTGATTTCACATGCTCAAAACGTGGTTTCACATACTCCTATATATCTCAAACAAAAACACAGATATACGAGGAACTTTTGCTCTAATATATAGCTAATACAAATACCTAAAAACCTATTTCTGGAATTTTAGAAATTCAGCCCCCAAGAGGGGGAGAGAGAGGGGGCAAAACGTGATTTGAAATAATCCTTTATATTGCAAACAGAAAAAAAGATATATGTGAGATTTTTGCTCTAAAATACAGCTCTCACAAATACATAAAAATTAATTTCTTTAATTTTAGAAATTCATCCCAGGTGGGGCGGGAAAGGGGGCTATGGGGCAAAAAAAAAAAAAAAAAAAAAAAATAGAAATACAGTTAGATTGTTCAAAATTGGTACAGATAGGTTTTACAGGCCTGGAAGTCGAATGACGATATTTTCGAATGTGTAAAGTTATTGGGAGGGTCAGAAAGGGGGAGGGAGCGAAGGGGCAAAAAAATAAAACTAGATTTAGACCGTTCAAAATTGGTACATGGAGGTTTTTGATACTTACAAATCAATTGCGGATATTTTCGAATTTGTAAAGTTATTAGGAGGGGGTAAGAGGGAGAGGGTGGAGGGACAAAAAATAAAAATAGAGTTAGGTTACTCAAAATTGATACATGGAGGTTTTTGATACCTACAAATTGATTGCGAATATTTTTGAATTTGTAAAATTATTAGGATAGACGGGAAGGGGTGTAATGAGCAAAAATATATAAATAACGGTTAGAGCGATGAAAATTAGTATTGTTAGGTTTTGAGGCCGGATAAATATATTGCGGATATTTTCGGAAGTACAGAATTATTATGAGGGGCAGGAAGGGGGACGAACGCAGGGGTAAAAAGAAAGAAATTCAGATAGAATGTTAGAAATTAGTATTATTAGGTTTAAAAGACAGAGAGAACGATTGCGAGTATTTTTAAAGTCTAAAATAATTTGGAGAGGCGGGAACGGTAGGTGGGGAACTATACGCGGCGCGCAGGAAGTGGGGGACCGGATCGATTATTCGACAATGGGAGAAGTTTTTTTTTAATATATATGTATATATGTTTTTCCCCTACGATAATATAGTCATGCATTAAGAGTGTCGAACATAAATGCACGCGCTCAGCACACAAAGGCCTGCGCTGCCGAAAGCAGTGGGGTCCATTGTGTGACATTTTTTCCAATCAGAATTTTTATCTCTCCTTTTTTTCACATGATAAAAATTAATGCAATTTTGAGAATTCATTAACTACAGTGATTCCTTTTAAAATAGTGACCAGCGAAGCGGGCGTAGCCTGCTAGTAAATTATAAAAATGGACAACTCTATGCGTATTGTTTAATATAAATCCCAACTACAGATTAACGAGTATACAAATTTAATCAACATAGATTCTAAAAATAATGATTACAGATATGCAGCTTGGGTGCAATTTTTAACCAATAAATGCTGAAATATACCTCACTGAAAATTTCAGAGGGTTAATAATAGCAGCCCTATCCGTCAACAAATGTAATTCATATTGAGTCAGAATTCTACTTGTAATCATTATCTTGCATATAAAGTTTGGTGCATTTTCATTTTTACGCTATAGAAGCTGGGATTCAGATTTCGCGTAAACGCAGAAACTTTTAGCCTAGTAGAACCATATGAATGCCAATGCGCACTCAAATAAATCGGCATAGATTTTCCTAGTGGGCTTTTTACATATAAAATGTTGTGTAATTACACACTATAGAAGCTGAGACATAGCTTTCCATTAAATCGAAGAAATTTCAGAATAAAAGCGCCCTCTCTTTAGCGATACACAACACAATTTTATATAGGAAAGGTGGAACTAAATATAACTTTTGTTTTTTATTTGTGTGCATTATTTCGTAATTCAGAGCTGACATAAATTTGTTGATACATATACAGAGAAAGAGACAGACACCGGTCTAAAAATAGTCAAAATTCTTTCAAGAACTCTTAAAAAGTATGAAATCATCAAAATTCGAAAATCGTAGGTTTTGACAGATACAAAAATCTTCTCTAATATAGAAAAAAATAATAGAATATAAAAAGGAAAAAGAAAAATAGAAAAAGAATAGGGAAAAAAAAAAAAAAAAAAGAATTACAAATAACTTAAAAAAATTAAATCGCTATCTTTAAAACGATTTTATAGTTTTCCTTGCATAAAGTTTTTTTTTTTTTTTTTTTTTTTAAGAAAAAGTTTTAAATTTTGAATTTTACTATTGATTTTGTCTATATACAGTTGTCTTTCCGTAAATCTTGAACCAAATATTTTTTATTTCGTGTACTACAAAACGATAGACTAATAAAATATAAAATAAAATATATTTGTTTGCGTTAAATAATTCCATTATGGTAGCTTACTACTGATTGTCCAAGAAAAACATAGCTTAAAAGCTTCACCGTAAAGTAAAAGATAAAGTTTAATACTAAAAAGATAAATGTTTAAGATACGGTAACGTTCTAAGAATTTTCCATTAAATGCTTTTCAAGATTTTAAAGCAACATGTTTGCTTTAAACTTCTCCTTTGAAGTAAAAGTTTGTATCGGGGTGTTTACAAACTTAGTGTAAATGGATCTGAGTAAATATTTCTATTCAAACAAAAGTTCTAACTTGTTATGAGACGATCCGATTGATAATAATTAGCTCATTAGTTAAATCATTCTTTACCAATGTAAACACGTTTTTAAATAATTTAAATATTAGTAAAGAAAAAAAATATGAAATATAAATCCTCATTTATAAAATCTTTCTATAAATTTTCTGCTACTTTTTTTTTTCTAAAGAAAAAAAAATATATATATGAAAATGAATTTTGTCCCGTTTTGTTCGGCTACTAGTGCTTTTCCTAAAATTCGAAATAAAATTATTCTTTAATCTTATATTACTATTATCGATAAGCAAATAACAGATAAAATATATATATTTGCGTTAAAGATTTTCATTATACTACAGTACTGCTGATTTCGGGGAAAAAAAAAAAAAAAACTTAAAATCCTCACTTTGAAGTAAAAGTAATTTATAACTAAAAAAAATTAAATATTTTGTATACGGAAACTTTCAAGAATTTTTTATTAAATGCTTTTCATTGAAGAAAAATTTGTATCAGGATATTTACAAACTAATGTAAAAAGTTCTAAGTAAATGCTTTCATTGAAACAAAAGTTTAATAAGATTAAAAATAATACATTTTCAATATGTACTGCCAGGGGAAAAAAATAAATAAATAAATAAACATCCCATCTAATTTCTCCGAAAATATAATATGTGATATATGCGGCTGATGCAGAATGTCTAGTTTATAATGGTACATATAATTTTTGTTAGGGGGCTTGTCCACATATTAATTATTGTAGTAACTCTATTTTTCCGAATGGGAATTCCAATAATAATTTGCGGCAAAATCAGGGGAATTTTTTTTTTTTAACTGTACAACAATACATTTTTTTTTTTTAAATATCTATGATGAATATCAAAATAAAGTAGAGGAGAAGGCGTAGAAATGGGTATAGGTGTAAATATAGGCACCTCTCCACAAGTAGCTATGGGAGGGGCCGAAGTGTGGCGGTAAGAAGTGTAGATATATCTTTCTTAAGTGTAGATATATCTTTCTTATATCAACCCTTTGTTGATACAACAAAGTAAAGAGCAGTTGGAACCATTCTTTCAAGTAGTGTGGATGCACTGTGAGTTATTGTGCGAATTGATATTTATTCTGGATCTCAAACTTTTTACAGGTATCTGAAATAGTTTCTTTTCAATGTTCTTGTGGTTAGTTAAAAATAAATTCGCAGTGATATCCAGAAAGCGGAGATCCTAAGCTACTTCTAGAAGTACGTCTTTAGTCACGCACACCTTTAGGTTATATATGATAGAGGCCATCTTTTTTAGATAAGGTAAATATGGGAAACCTTTAATTTAAATATATTTTGTAAATATAAAGTAAATATATTTTATAAATATGGGCACCTTTTCTTGTTGTAAATATTGGCCTCAAAAACTTCAAATGCATATTTTCATTTCGATATATCTCCTATCCCCAACACTGAGAAGAGAACCACGACTCGTGGGTGCATAGAAGCAAGGTCCAGCCTCACCATTTGATGTCCATACAAGGATCAATTGACAAAATCGATTGAAAAAAGTGCTCAAAAGAAGACATCCTTGAATTTTTCCAGTGTAAGATACCAGCCAGGGTCCAGTATGGTAAAACACCGGCCAAGGGGGCGAAGGCCAATAGCCTTCAAAGAAAGAAAATTCAACCCACGAACGTGCTGTGACCCTCCTCTTAACAATAGCAATGATGACATCAATCTGGATAGCAATACCGGGATAGATTGAATTTGAGGTGCAACTTAAATCTTTTGGGATGGAATGTTCGCTGAACACGCCCGCATGAGTGGTATAATGTGTTAGGTACCAAATGTGGGTACACTTAGATTGTGCCGGTTTTGAAAGAGCCAGTTACGCCAGCGATTTCTATATAAATAATTTTTCCCGTAATAAATAAATTCTCTAATGTTTTGTGTTGTTTTATCATGTTTTAAAACATTTTAAACTATTTTTGTGACTTGTTTGGAAAGGGTCTACATTTGCATCCCATTTTTTTCTAGTGCATTTTTAAAAGCTTTTTGTAAATCTTCATTTTTGAGTTGAAATAATTGATATTAATCATTGTTTTGCCTCCTCTTATTTGGTAAACTTGTTATAGTTTCTAATGAATGTCAAAAACCTAGAATTTTTTAATATTAAAGTAACATTAAATAGAAAACAAAAGAGGATACCCATATTTACACCTTTTCCTCTACTATTTATTAAGTATTCCTTAAAAAAAAAAAAAAAAAAAAAAAAAAAAAAAGTAAAATAAAATATCGAACTTTAATTTAACTGAAATTGCAATAATATACGATATTAATACTTTTTTTTTTTTTTTTTTTTTTTTTAAGCTTTTGACAATTTTTATAAACATTTTACAATAGTTAAATTGTTATGTATTACATTATTATATTTCGTTTATTTGAAAGATGTACTAACAATAAGAAGAAGGGAAATGGTGATAAAAATAATTATAATTATAATAATAAATGTTTAACATAGAAACACACATGCAAGCCAGATATTAAAATATTAATAAAGAGATAAAATCTTTAGAATAAAGTGAACATTATTAATACATTAGCATACTGCATGTTATTAAAATTTTGAAATAATGATTGATATAATTATATTTTGTTTATTTGAAAGAAGTGATAACGATGAGAAGAAGAACGATATTGATAAACATAATGATAGATTATAATAATGTATATTTGAAACACATAGACACACTTGTAAGTCAGATGATAAAATAATAATAAATAAATAAAACCTCTGAAGAAAGTGGATGTTATTAATTATTTCAACTTATGCTGAATGAAACACTTGTAAAAATTCTACTCCTTTCACAGTTTAAACCAAATTTTGTCTAAGTCAATATATTAAATAGACTTCTATTTATTGACAAAAATTCTTCTTTGAAAGGTATTATTGAAAATAATTCCCAAAGCATCCTGTTTTCAATAGCTACAAAACAAATTCTTTTTCATCAACTACTTGTAGAATATTACTTTCAAATGTCTCAGTAGGACAAAAGTAATAAATTAGATTTCTTTTTCCAGTTCAACTTTCTTATTTTGTTTCATTCATTTTTAAAATTACTATTATCTCAGAGGATCTCGCTTAAAAGATATTTTTCTTTTATCTTTTTTTCTTTACATACACATTTTTCGGATTACTTTCATTTTACATTTTCTTGATTCCCTTAAATTTGCAACATCCAGTTTTCATTTCGCTTATTTGTTTTTAAGATTACTATGATCTCCGTGGATCTAGCTTAAAAGATGTTTTATTTAATCATTTTTTCTTCACATACATTTTTTGCATTACTTTAACTTTACATTTTTTATATTCACTGACATTTACAAGTCCAGTTTTTGATATAAGGTATAGCTAGAAACTATTGCGCGATAGGAGAGATTGCGCTCATAGAGAATAGGAGTCTATAGAATGAGATTTATACAAAATCCTTTTAAGTGAAACGATTTTTCATAAGTTTTTAACGTAGACTAACGATAAGAGCATCATCAGTTCTCTATAAAAGCGAACATTATTAAATGAAAGACTGCGCAATCTTTCTTACCGAAATAGGAGACTTGGCGTATTTGCTACAGGAGTTAAGATAAAGTTCGTATTAATTCGATTAAATTCAATACTATGAGAGATTGCGTAGCTTATTATTAATCAGAAGACAATAAAAGCCAATTTGTTAAATGTCTGGATCTGTACCAGAAGACAATTTTGACAAGTGACTGGAGTTTAACCCACTCGTGTCAGCGCATCTTTTTTGGAAACCGTCCCCAGAATCAAAAATTGGGCGTTATTCAGGATCGACAAATAAAGCCACACCTTTGTAGTATTTACTTCTTGAGTGCCAATTTTAGCCTATTGAAAATTTGTCGCAAATTATTTAATGTCATCGTTTATCTCCTTAGTTTTTCAATATTTTTAAGTATGATCCTCAAGTTTTGTGCAGCTAAAACAAAAGCGATAAAGCTGAATGCAAGCAAAAAATATCAGTCTTCTCAAATTTCTTTTTAAAGACTGTAAATCATCTAAATTTAAATAAATCAAAATAAAATAAAGTAACGTAACGTAAATGTTTTTAAAATTGAAATGAGAAGATTTCAAACTGAGTGAAATTTAGGTTTTGTGTTTTGAACACTTTTGTGCGAAAGGTTTTGAGAAAATAACCGATGGGCAGATTCTGGGCGTAAAAGCTTTCGGGACCAACCATATATCATTGGATATACAGTGTGCTACCCGTCTTTATGGCTCGGAAATGCAATGCGCAGACAGTGGTGAGCTATTCATCTGAAATGGGTTAACTTGTGGCAGATGATTGCACGAAAGTTGCATCATTTAAAAAAGTAAATGCAAATATTTTCGAGAATGACAGGTTAGGTAAGAAAACAAGAAAACATTCACACTGAAAAAGAAATGTGTTAATTTTAAATTAAACGTGTTATCTAGTAATTTTATGTATTTTGTATCCTTATCTGGTCTAGTTTTTTTCTTCTTCTTGATTCTTTACATTTTTTTTCTTTAAATAAAGTTTTTGAATTCTTTCTAAATTTTATATAGTTCTCTGATTCAAAGTTATCAGCAATGGTTTAGCAAAAAAATATCATTTGGATTTTTTATATTATTTTGTTTTATTGTGTGCAATCTCTCCTAGCTTTATCTTATTAGCATGTTATCAAAAACTGGCATATCCTGATCTGGTTTGCATATATTTTTAGAATATGCTAGATATTTTAAGCACTATACTTCAAGGACAAATAAACGAAATTTCTCGAAACTTTATTTTATACTCGACTTTAGTATAAAGTGGCACAGATTCGATTTTCATCTAATTATATTAACAGGTGGATCTGCTATTTTTAATAATTTCATGACACTTATATCAAATATTGTATTAAATATAATCCCGGAAGTCTTAATACATGGATTCTTATGATTAGTAATTACATTTATTTAGCTTTAGTACATACTTAACTGTCACGGGATGCTACATTGTCACATTTAAAAATTCGCCTATTGACTATATATGCATTCTATGGTACCATCAAAGCAACTGCGTCAAGCTTAGTATGTAGAACACTTCTGATGACAAATTAAGCTAAGTTAGATTTAATCTATATCTACCTGCTGTTTCATAATGTCTGCCTCCTATATCATATTTCGTGCAATTATAGGCTTAAGAAGCTAAGATATAGCCTTTCGTAAACGGAGAAAATTGCTGCATAACACTGTTTTCTCTTATCCGATATGCTTCTATTATAGTTCAACATAGTTTTTCATATTAGTCGTTAGATATTTGAAGAAGTGTGCACTTATACTCTATAAAAGCTACGGTATAACCTTAGCTTTATTGTGGTAAATTGCAGCGTATAGAAACGTTACCTATTGGACCTAAAACTTAATCAGCGTTATCTCAAACTTAATTAGCAGCTCTTTATGTCAAGGTTCAATCTAATATAAAGATTTAAAGAATTCCGTCAATTTCTTTTTGAGATAGGGTAAACGCACCCCCGCTACATTTACCTTATTCTTAATTTGCTGCTCAGTTTTATCTAGGTAAGTTTCGTAATTAAGTTTTCGTGCTATTCTATTCCATTTCCCATGCAATATTCCCAATAACGAAAGTTTATGAGAAATATTGTCCTATTCTTCTAATTTAAGGAAATCTTAATCCGAGTAACTTAGGAAGTTTTAAAAGATGAGTGTTCCTAGCTAACGTTGCTAGTACCAGTATCAAAAAAATAATATCTTATAAATAGATCGACATCTTTACGACGAAAATAATCCTCATAATGCATGTTTAAGCTAAATTTTTCACTATTTGTTATGTTAAAAAAATCTTAAAATTAATAACTTACAAAATCGTCAAGTTAGAATGTTGAAAATAAGTATAAACTTTGCAGCTAACATCAGTGATAATTTAAAACTAGTCCGACCTCCTAATGACCATTCGTTCTTGATTTAATGTATATACAGTTTAACAAAATAACTCACACATTAACTAATAAATGATTAATGTACTGGCGGACACATTTGTGAATTTTGGATTTCACATGCCTATATATCTGAAAAGTGTATAAACATCAAAAATGGATGTTGGATTTTTTTAAGAACATTTAAATATCCCGTGCTTACAATATAATGGGGAACTGATAATAATTTTCAATCATTATTCTTGGAAAATAAAGTAACTTTTTAATATAAAGGAAAAAGGTTCTTATACTAACATACGCGTAATCTATAAATATAAATAATATGTACAATAATATAAATGTGCGTAGAATATGATGAGGAACTGATAATAATTTTCAGTCATTATTCTTCAAAAATAAAGAAACGTTTTATTATTATTAGGGCTGAGGACTATTAGTCTCAATCTGGGATATTCGCGGCGTCATTTTTCGATAGTTGGACATTTTTCAAAATCATTTTTCGTTAGTTGGACATTTATCGAAAACTAAAATTTATCGAAAATATAACTGAATAATTTGAAAGCGGTGTTATAATTTGAAAAAAAAAAAAAAAAGAAAAGAAAAAGAAAAAGAAACTAATTGTCCTCCGTTCTAAACTAAATTCTGCTTTTGATAGAATTTCATTAAAATCTTTTATTTATTTATTTATTTATTTTTGAAAGAAAAGAAAAGAAAATTAGTAATAATCAGTATCGTTACAAGCGATATCAAAAAAGTTTTTATTTATTTACTTATTTATTTTTTTAAGAATTTTGAATTAGGAAATAAAAAGTGCGCGTGCAGTAATATGAAATAAAAATAAGTAATTTTTTTTTTTTTTTTTTTTTTTTTTTTTTTTGGGGGGGGGGGGGAATCATAAGATGAAATAATGCTTTCACTCAAAGAAATAAAAATTATAAAATATTAAATTTGCTCATGCATATAAAAAATGCTTATTAAAACGAGTCGAAAGAAGGAAGCGAAATAAGTATTGAGTTATATTACGATAAATACGATAGGATATATTAGACCTATCGTCCAGGGTTAGTAGGTATTTTCGTTGAAAAAAATAGTTTGTTCGTTCGGTGCAACTTGCACATTAGTCCCGTGAGGTACAACTTTCACATTAGTCCCTTGAGGTACAACTTGCACATTATTCCCTTTTAAATATAGTGACCAGCGAAGCTGCCAAAGCATTCGTTGATTCATTACCTTAATTGATTTCAAATTCCGTCATTTTTGACGGGGTTATATGCTAGTAAATAAATAAATAATTGAAACAAGTAACATAGATCGCAAATGCTTGATCGTTTATTTTTAATTATCATCTTCAAACCCAAATTCTGTTGTAAAATACTAGTTACTATCTTTAAAAAAACTTTGTTTTTGAATACTTTGTCTTCGTGCGTTATATTAGGACTGAGGACTGTTAGTCTCAATCTGCGGATTTTTACGATACCAGTTTTACGATAAATGGACTTTCATCGAAATCTAAAATTTACCGAAAATATAATTGAATAATTTGAAAGCGATGTTATAATTTGAAAGTAATAATAATAATAATAATAATATTTCTCCGTCCTGAACTAAATTCTGCTTTTGCCAGAATTTTATCAAACTCTTTTATTATTATTATTTTTATTATTATTAAGAAAAAGAAAAGAAAAGAAAATTAATAATAACCAGTATCGAAACAAACACTATCGAAAAAGTTTTCATTTATTAATTTTTTTTATGCAGAAAAAGTTTCAGTAACGCTTCTCCCGTTGCTGAAGATGGAAGTCATATTGTTGCGTAGCTGTTACATTTTCTTCTGAAAACCAAAAATGTTGAATTCTTTAAACATTTCTACAATTTTTTAAAAAGATTTTTCAGCAATGTGCCAATTAATTTTAATTCACCATTTCCATTTTTTATTTTAATATGAACTTTTATTTGGAAATTAAACCTATGCAAAGTGAAAAGTAAAACAATGCAATTTTATGTTTCAATACTAATAAAAGGAAGTGTTTGTGTGCGACATACAGAAAAATCTATGGCATGTTACAGTTCTGGATTTTTTTTTTTTTTTTTTTTTTTTTTTTCTAGATACAGATTTTATTTATTTTGAAATTAATTACAGATATTCAAAGTTTTTTTTTTATTTATTTATTTTTATCGTCGGCAATCAATGAATGCATATTTAGTTTATTATTATTTGACATAAAAATGTTTTTTTTTTTACAGATAACAATCTGACTATTTTTAAACTTTATAAATTCTATATAAATATTATTGTTTTTTTTTTTTTTTTTTAAGTAATTGTATTTCGGATATATATATATATATAGAGAGAGAGAGATCGATATCTGATCGGTATCTGATAATTCAATATCTATATCGATATTGAATTCCGTTGTGCTTCTGTTCATTATTATTAGTATAAAGTAAACTCAATAACCTATGAATGGTGTGAAGAAAGATTTATACACTCTCCCCTTTTCTTATTCATAAGCATGGCATATGATTTTCTTTTTGCAGTAGGTGGGAAGATATGTCTATTGTAGATAGGTTGTAAAAAAGAAAGAGACAAAGAAAGATACAGTAAATTAAAAAATAAACGTATACCCATTAAGGAAAAGGTGAAGCGTTCAGGGTCAAGTAATGAAGATGAAAAATGAATGTTCTGCTGAGAATCCCAGCAAAACTATTACGTAAAAGAGAATCGAGAGAGCTTATCTCAACAATATGGCTGATGAATTTATTGTTAACCTTTGTATGTCTTTAAATTAAATTTTCGTTGACATATTACGTGTGAATTTTTCACTTTCGGTATTGTTTAAATTTAACATAATACATTACCTTTCCATTAATGACTGGACATTTTTCATTTTAAACGTTTTGTCAAGTGCCTCAAAAAGTACCAGATAAATCCTTTTGAAAATTCAGGAATATAAAGAACGTGTTATAACTTATATATTTCAATGAATGTTTTGCTTCGAAGGCAAAATGGAGAGCTGTAAAAAAATAAAGAAAACTGAAAAAGTTTGGGATCACTGTGAAAAAATTAATGTTCGAAATGCGTTCTAGCTGTAGCATTGGATTATAAGGTTTCAACTTATTATCCGTGTAAACTGTTATGAAGCTACTCCATATGTTTATGGAGATATAAATGTTTCTTTAAAAAATTGTAAATAATAGTAATAATAATAATAAATAAAAATATCACTTTTTAAATGACAACACGTAGGTTATTATAACCTAGTACGAAACCATTTTTAGAAACTTTACATAGTATATTTAACACAGCATGCTGCAATCAAAATACAAAAATGTAATATCTAATGAAATATGAGCATTCTTACTAATTAATTTTTTAACTACGCTTGCGCAAATTTTAACGAAATTTCATTTGCGTAATATAAAAGCGAATAATATTGAGATATTTATATGAAAACCCCAAACAAAAATGGCGTAAATTCAAAAGATTCTACGGAATAGAATGAACTGAATTTTAGTTCTTCTCAAGAATAAGAGAAAGGAAAAAGGCAGACATGAAATATTAGCACAGAACTCCTACCACTATTAATGAAACAAAATTTTCTACCTGTTACATCAACGATAATATCGGTAGAGAAATTTTTTAAACAAATACTGGTATGAGTTCTGTCCCAGTGTTCCATCCCTGTCAGGGATTTTATCAATATTTATTAACAATCAATGAATACTGTTGCCACTAATCAAATAAAAATAAAAATGTGATTAAAATTCTTAATAGTTTAGCCTTTTTTTTTTTTTTTTTTTTTTTTTTTTTTTTTAATGTGGACTGAATGGTAATGTATCACGTACAAGTTTTTGACTTTTTCCGATAATTGTTTGAGGTTTTTATACAAGTAGCTCAATAGCTTTGGCTATTAAGTTTCGAAAATTAAATTCAAAAAACTTGCGTATGCACAGTTAAAAATAATTTAGAAAAAATACTCAGACATTTTTTTTTTTTTTTTAATTCTGATTAGAATATACCCTATCTAATGTAGTGAGTCAAATTTTCTTAAAAAAAAAAAAAAAATTGATCTGGTATTAAGACCTTGCTTGTTATAGTTTTAAAAATGGAAATTTTCCTTAGTTTCATAATCACATTCTACTAGAATACATTTTAAGCATTGTTTTTTACATGACCACAAACATTTTCATTTAATCTTAATTTTTTACTGGTTACCTTTTCTTTTGGAAGCAAAACTTTCACTGTAATATATGATGTATAACATGTTCTTCACACTTCTGAAATTTCAAGATGATTCATGTAGTACCTTTTCAGATACATGACAAAACGTCTGAAATCAAACGTTTTCGGTAATTCATTGAGAGGTAATGTACGTTCAAGCGGAAAATTGTACAATTAAGTTTATAGTACACTTGTATATTGAAAATATGTATAACTGTAATGTGCTCGTTGTTCTACAAACACAATTACAGATATCTAAAGCTGTATAAAATTTGTTACTACGTAAAATTCTACGTCATAAAACGGTTTTATGTTGTTAATGCTGCGTTGAAGTTACTAATATTCAGATTTAAAAATTAGTGACAGATAAGCATGGGTATAAATGATGTCACGCTTGGAGGGGGGGGGGGGTGGGGGGGTGTTCATGAAATTGTGACAGTTTGTGACAAGGTAGGGGAGGGGGTAACAAAAAGTATGACATCACAGATTTCAGTTAAAATACAAACATTTATATTCAGCAGATGAAATTTTGAAGTTATTTTAAAATTATCAAAGATTAAAGATATTTTTTTAATTCGGGTAAAAGTAACTTTATCCTGTGATTCCCCCCACCCCTCATACATTATTTTCTTTCAGAAAAAAGCATTCAGAGTATGTTTTTAGTATATGATAGCAATCGAAAATCTTTACTTAGAAAAAAACCTTCCCTTCTCACACTCTTGAAATGTCCAACAATATATCTTCACTTTAATTCAATGTATTTTTCATATAATATTTAGTGCTTATGAATTACAGATTTGTCTTTGAATAGTTAAAAGCATTATAAAATGAGAATCTTTAATAAATTTTCCATAAAATGAACTTTTTTGCTGGATTTGGCGACTTCGTTAAATGGAGGTACGACTGTATATTAAATTTTACTCAGTTTTCCAAAATGCTATTGTTTTCAATTGCTGTTTTCTATGAATACTTTTCAACTGTTCTATATTAATTTGGATTTTTTTTGTAAAACTTACTCTTAGTTCATACAAAATAACTACACATATCATTATTATGGTTATATTTACAGATGTCATTAAGATCCATAGTCAACATTTAAAAATAAAATTTTAAATATAATCTCTAGTCTATTTTGTTTCTGAGCTTCAAGTAATTATTGATGTATGTTATGTTCCGTGACATGTGACAGGGGGGGGGGGTATATTGAAACGTGACACTTTGTGATAAAGGGGGTGAGGGGGTTCAAAACTCTGAAAAAAAAGCGTGACATCATTTATGGACAGCCCCTTAAAGAAATAGGATTAATTTAATTATCATTTAAAAATGAGTATTAAAAGTTCTTTTTAACACTTTGGTTACACGTCACGTAAAATTACGTTTTTTATGAAAAATGAGCCCCACCTTCATGCGTTCATCTAAAAGAATATTTTACTTTAAAAAATAAACCATTTTTCTTGTTCGTGTTTAAAATTTTATATGCTACTGGTGTATATATATATGCCAGTGACATTTACAAAATCAATTACTAAGAATAAAAGTTTAATAATTTAATCTTGAATACATAAAGTTATTTTAATAAAGAATAGAATGTTTTAGAGCAACGTCAAAAGGTGGTGCTTACTGTTCAAAATAAGAAAATACCCTTACAACATTGTGTTAATTAAATTAAGAAATTTAATGTTAACTTTTGCATATCGTTAAATTTGTGTTTAGTTGTTAAAATTGCAATTGCATGTGAATTCTTTACTTTTTATATAGTGATCTATAGTGCAACTATGATTCTTTACTTTCTATACGGTAGAAAGTGTTAAATTTTGTACTATACGTACGAAAGTAAAAGCTGAAAAAACTAGTATGCTGTAATGTGGACTGCTTTAGACTTTGTGTTTATTACGAACTTTGCTGTATTTGTAAAATTACAACAGACCATTGGTGCTACCCATTATTAAACATCATAAAACATTTAAATTGTTAATACTACTCTAAAATAAAAATTATATGTATCCAGATTGAACAGTTATTTTCGTACACGTTCAAAGATAACTTATAATTCTGTGTGCTTTCACATTTCTTTAAACTAAATTCGCGATGATAGATTGCGTATACATAGTTGCCAACATTTTAATTAATTCTGGAGCATTTTTAGCACCGCCTTTAATTCGCAGCACTTTATTTATAGAATATTTTTCTCAAATATATAACCATAGCTGCCAATATTTTAATTTATTCCGAAGTATATTTACCCCCCCCCCCTATTTCGCACAACTTTATTTATATAATTTTTTCTCCAATACATAACTTTGATAAATAAAATACTCTTAAATAAAAAGTGGTATGAATTAGAGGCGGGGCTAAAAATACTCCGGAATAAATTAGAATATTGGAAGCTATGTATAACTACCATAAAATAAGAAAAAAAAAATACTATTAAGAAAAAAGTGGTATGGAATAAAGGCGGAGCTAAAAGTGCTCCGGAATAAATTAAAATGTTGGTATCTCTACGTTTATGTATATATACATACTTACCCAAATCCTAATTAATATTCCGTAGTGTTGTTAGTCCCAAACTTTTATTCACACAAGTAAATTTTTAGAGTAATATTCTCCAAATACAATTACGATTAAGTAAGATGAAAAATACTCTAAAATGTTACTCGTGTGAAAAAAAAGAAGGCTGGGCTAAGAATACACACATACACACATGTATAATGTTTAAACTTAGCAGGAAATCATGTGTGTTTGGAAAACATGCAAATGTTACATTTGTTTTACAGTCACTAGTGTAGAATAAATATTTACTGCACACGTGTAGAATGGTGATTTCCATGCCTTTTGTAGAAATACGAATGAATTCCTTTATTTCATAATATTTTGTATCATAAAAATGTTTATCATGTTAATGCTACAGTAAAACTAACAACAAAGTTTAGGATTACTTAATAAATGTATTTAAACAATTATTAATATACACTACAGATAAAGAGTGATAAACTCAGAGCTTCCAACCTAATCCGAAGGATTGTTAAGTACCGCCCCATTTTCTACACCACTTAAATTTAGAGTAATTCTCGTGAACTGTAATTACGATGAATTAAGAAGAAAAATACTCTAAATAAAGGCTGGTGTTGAAAAAGATGCTGTTACTAACAATTCTCCGGATTAGCCTGG
This sequence comes from Salticus scenicus, assembly GCA_963930645.1. Lineage (NCBI taxonomy): Eukaryota > Metazoa > Arthropoda > Arachnida > Araneae > Salticidae > Salticus > Salticus scenicus. Next base: position 100,409,356 of record OZ005652.1, read on the forward strand.
CAACTATGTAGATTGTTGAGCAACAAATGCGATTTTATTTAAATCTTTTATTACTATTATTGATAAATATATTGTTGTGCTTTGTAAATCATTAAATACATTTTTGTTCGACAGATTAAACGAAAATTTTTTATATTCTGTATTATTTAAATTCAGCATAATATATTTGAACGAAATTCGTAAAAATTACTTTCGTATTCCGCCATTAGTTGCAAAATTAATGTTTATTTTTGAATTTATAATATGCAAATTTAAATGGGTTTCCAGAAATCGCAATAGGCTTGATTACTATGCTCTATTTCCCATGATAAAGAATTTTATTTTGCTAATATATACCACACTAAAATTATATTTTTAAAGATTGTTCAAATTTCAGAGTTATTTTATTATTTTAAGATAGATATCTAAAAATGAGTTGGACACTTAATTTTTTCTTAACACTTGCTCGACCGCATATTTTTGTCTTTTTCACATTAAGGTCCGCCTGTGGGCGTTAACAAAATTTTCTGTATTCACATTTATATTACAAATGGGTATACATATACTCTTTCTAATCAAAGCTTTTATATCCATAGTATATTAACGGTACAAATATGATATTGGGTACATTTTTAAGAAATAAATAACATACAAATTGCGAAAGAAACGCCCACTGGTGGAGTTAGAGATTTTCAAATGACAGCGGTCATTTGAAAGTGTTAAAAGGAAAGGAAAGGAAAGAAAAAAAAATATATTGTATTTTTATTACCACAAAACCTTTTTTCGATATATTTCTATACAAATTTCACTTCAAATGATTTATTAAAATTATCTTCCCATGACTAATGCAGGTAATTTTTATCTCTGAAAAATCTTAATCTCAACTACATGTGAACTACAACACTCAACTACATGTCTCAAACACATGCGAACCTGAAAAAATTAACATCAACCATACCAAAATTGGACGTTTCTGTTTGGTCGGATTTTTAGTAAATTCAGGTAAAATGAATCGAATCAAAACTCTCAGCTATTATAATAAATATGAAGAGAAAATTGTAATTTTTTACATGCATAAACTGATTTAAGTAATATATAAAAGAGACCTTTTATAACAAACCATTAACGAAAACCATTCCTTTAAATATCCCTTTATTAACAGAATGAAACTAGGTAAAAAATGATAGATATGTTGAAAATATGAATCGAAAACTACAGTTTTATATATGTATACACTTCCCCCTTAAAAAAAAAAAAAAAAAAAATCCATAATGCATCGTACTCTGCCTACAATTGAGTGGGTTGACGACAACACGTAAAAAAATACTCCACCGATTTAAGAATGGACGAGGTGTTTCCATTAAGGCAGTAGGTGACTCCTTGGGGTCAATCAGTGAAGAAGAGAGTGTGAACAGGGGTCAGACGACCCCTCTGTTGTTTCGTGACTGAGTGGGTGGAGGCGACACGTTTCTTGAGTATAAAGTAAGCTTGTTTTCACTGATTTTGATGTTTGCATTCAGAACTTGTTAGCTTCGTTATTTCTTTACCGTTTGTGGTGGTTTGCAGGTAAAACAACATATGGTATATAGTATTTTGGGTGGGAGAAGCAAAAAAGGGTGTAGGAAAAATATTATTTAAAGGATGTTCTTTCAAGGTTTATATGGATTTTTTTTTTTTTTTTTTTTTTTTTTTTTTTTAGAACGGGATTCTGCACAAATTTATATTTTTAAAGATAAATGTATAGTTACGCAAATAATGAAATATATATAGAGAGATATATATTTGTTATTAGATTTATCTTTTCCAAGGACATATTTTTATTAGTTTTTTCTAGCTTCGAAACTTTATAATGCTGATAAACTTTCGAATTTTAAAACCTGATTTATCATTAATATCTTAAAACAGAAAATTCTGAAATTTTACTTCTGCGATTAAATTTAAAAAAAAGTAAAAAAAAAAAAAAAAAAATCTGGCATAAAGTATTTCGGAAGAAGAAAAAAAAATATATATATAATAATAATAAAAAGAGAGAGAGAGAGAGAGAGAGAAGAACGAAAAATCATGCGGTACGCATTGATTATAAACATTTTCAAAGTGTACATACTTGTGTGTAATCTTCAATGTCCTTTGTCTTCGAGATCACGAAACGGGGAGACAGAAGGACTGAAAGGCATACACATAGGCTAATTGTATCCATAATCTCTCTTAAAAATCGTTGGAAAATGTTAAAATTGTTTAACGCAAAAGAAAATGCAGCTCTGAGATTCTAATTGCAGTCCTTTATGTATCTGAATATTTTAGAGTAACCCTGTAAATCTGAAGATTAACCATATCATATTCTTTTATCATATTAACAATAAATGTCAATTTCTTTATGATTATTGCAGTAGAAAGTCATTTAAATGTGATTTATAAAAATGATTCTCAAAAACACAATACATTGGAATTTTTTTGCTTATCCCTGTACACAAACCAGTTGTACAGGACCTATTAAAGCTATTATAAATAGGAAACATATCACAGGGAACTTGAATAACATTTAGCAACTTTTAAAAATTCTGAGAAAATTTAAGGACGATGGGGACAGACAGACACACAAATTGAATTAAAAAGCATTTAGAAAGTGATAAAAACGTTTAATAAAAACTAAAATGCAATTCCAGCAAGTTTCCAATGATAGCCCTTTATGTAACTGAATATTTTTGTCATCCATATTTTAATCATACTCCATTCTATGGAAAGCATTCTTTTGCACATAGGAATAACATATTTTAATTTCATTAAGCTTTGTGCAAAATAAACTTATTAAAATTTTGCTTCCATCTTCAATAGGGAACATCCGGTGGTGAACTTGAATAGCATATATCAGTTTCAAGAAATTCCATAAATTTTACGGGAGTTAGAGTGCGCACAGAGAGATACACAAATTGAAATCATATTCACATTAAAAAAAAAAAAAAAAAAAAAAAAAAAAAAAAAAACTTTAGAAAGTGTTAAAAAGTTTAATATAAACGAAAATGCAATTTAAGCAATTTTCCGATTAAGCAATTTCCCTTAATGTAACTGTATACTTTTTTATGGCCCTGTAAATCTAATGAAAATCATTCCGTAATCAATGGGAAGCATTCTTTTGTTCATTTTCAAGGCAGATGAGCTAAAAAATGCAGGTATCCCACGAATCATGTGGCTCAGTTAATACGATTACAATGAAATTTCTCAGATGTATCCTCATTTTATACTGGTAAAATTTCGTTTAGTAACCACTGGAATAGGCGATATATATATTTTTTCTAAATTACAGAAGTAAGCTTTGCAGTAGAGGTTTATGAGATATTTATAATTTATTGTCTTACTACTGATATGATTAGTTTACGTATTGTTGCTAGTAAAGATTAATGCAAATCAGATAAATTTTAACTCCTTTAGGGCCGTATTCACCAAACTTCATTGATCGAGGATTAAACCATGGAACAGCAAATCCGAGAATCAAAGCTAACACTGGATTAAATTCCTACGGTATTCGCCATCAGCCGATTACGTGATCCATAGATTAACTGGACGAGAAATAAAAGCTTCATTTTGATTGACCAAGAACGAAGATAAACTTTATTCACAGGTTCGGCTTCGATTAACTAATCAATCGGATTAGAAGATTAGAAAGGGTAAAAAGCAAATTGACAACACTGATACACGGTTCGCTCTTGTTTACATCGCTTTTGTTTACGCATGGATTAAGAATCAATTTTACTTTAGAACATTTTAAAAAAGAATAACAACGCAGACGTCAACTGTTTACACTACGATTTAAAATGGATAAGAGAAAAAATTAGACGTATTAGTATTAGAGATTCCACAGAATCTTTATCTATAGCGATATCGAAATGCCACATTATGCAAAGAATCCAAATCATTTACTCTAATTTGAACCACCGTCCTTTTCCTTCTTTCAAATGTTTCCAGTAGTTCCAAGCTTTCAGTATCATCTAGTGAGAATAGATCGTCAACGTTAGCCATGTTTCTTATTTGTTTACGAAGCTGAGCTGCGGAGTGCGCATGCGTTACGAAAAGATCAGAGAATTATCTCTGTTAATCCTCCGATATTCGAGGATCAAAAACGAAGTGTTAAAGTGGCCGGGGAACTACTGATTTTCGTTGGAGAATACCGATTTTCGTATGATCGAGCGATTACCGCTGATCTGAGGTTTAATCCGGGTGTTAAGAAGTTGGTGAATATGGCCCTAAGAGTTTTTGCCAAACAGCGCCCGGTCACTACTACTGGCACAATTTATATTTACTAGCGTTAGTACTTCTTAAGAGTACTTCTTTCAAACCATTTTTGATTAATGAATTCGAATATTAGTTAATATGAATATTAAGCTTTACATATATATATCAAGCAGCAAATGGTGGTGTGAATTGAAATAAAAACAAGAAAAAAAGAAAAAAAAATCTGATAAGAGATTAAAAGTAAGGGGTTACATTTTTCCTATAATTTACGTTTTATTCTTTTGTAAGCACTATTTCAAAACAGTAATTTTTAAAATAATTCTATAGCTTTTCTTCTCTTTTCTTTACTTCTTTTTTTTTTTAGCAATTATATATTTATTTTCATATTTAATTGAAAAATGATAATAATAAATAATAAAATAAATAAAGGAAAATCGTATAAAACGCTTTTTAAAAATTGCAAGAATATTCTTTCCATCGCTTACCTTTCTTTGAGTGTTGTAATGCTATCCTAAACTGTAACCTTCTTAGTAAATCTGGGTTTCTATTTCTTATCAGCTCTTAACTTTTTGTTATTTTTTGTTTAATACATATTTTATTATTTAATTTTATTAATTTTTTTATTTCCTTTCTGACAGGCAATTCAATTTAGGGTTTCTTTACCTCATTACTTTCTCATGTTATTATGCAAAGGAAGATGCTTTGTTGTTGTTGCTCATCTTCAAAGACAAGCAGGGCTATGTCATGTCCATGATACTGTGCACCATAAATAAATCGAGAACCAATAAAAATTGTCAGTAAGATCCTGCCTAGAGATCTCCAGGCAAGCGAGAATATGATCAGAGGCAGCCTTCTCAATAGAACACTTACGCATAGGCTTCAAAATGCTTGGAACCATCTAAATATGATAAAGATCTAAAATGACCATTGTGTAAGCGAATGAGGGTGTTTGATCTTTCCTGTTACAATCAAGTGCCAGAGAGCGATTCGGCCGTTTACTCTAATATACGTTCCAGTGGTGCATTGGTGAAACACGCCAAGTGGATTTATTCTTGTTCTTGACCATGAGAAAAAGCTCCATATAAGTGAAAGACATAGAAGACATCAAGGCCCCAGAACCAGATTTGGCCATGGTGTCAGCAATCTCATGCATATTCACCCCAATATCATCCCTCACACTATGCCAATTGTTAAAAGGGGACTCTCTACCTATCGTCTCCGAAAGCCGAAGCCAGTGTTATTCTATGAGAAATTTTGCCCCATTATAATTCATTAATTAATACATATTTTTAAATTCCGTTTACAGTTTCCGAAAATTCACAACTATTAAACAAATTGTCGCTTTCCAAAAGTTGTCAAAAATGGAAAATTTCACATTGTGAAAATTCGCATTTTACAACCTCAAAATAAAATATTAAAAACTTTAAAAAATAATTTTAAGAAAGCGATAAATTGTTTAATAGTTGTGAAGTTTCTGAATGTGAAAATGGAATTAAAAAAAAATATTTTAGTTAATAAATTATAATGGGGCAAAATTCTCCATAGAATAACATTGGCTCTAGCTTCTGGGGACGATAAGTGTTGGATAGAACTTCTGCTCTCAGAGAAGATCCAGATGTCTTTTCCACCAGTGAATGGTCCAAGTGCACTTGGACCATTCACTGGTGGATTCACTGGTGGACCATTCACATACCATACATGTATCAAAACCTTCATTTATGTTTTGACGGTGTGCTAATTTGTTCCTTAACGCATTGTTGACCGGTCACGAGTTAACTTGTTTCATTAAAAGGACTAGTCTCTCCTTTAGGCGTTCCTCTAAAACAATATCCATTATTTTTAAAAAAGGATTTTGCTCATTCGTGTTTAATTCATTGAGTGCAATCGGAGTGTATATTCTTCAGTGGCAATTGCTGTATCGATTTCTGAAGGAAAAATTAAAATTATTTCTATAAAATATGAAAAATCCCTCTTGTTGTATAATGCAACGTTTTAAAACAAGGGTCGTAGTCCCGACATTTCTTTTTTTTTTTTTTCAAGGCACATTGTAGGCTGAGAAATGTACGCCTATACTGCACTTTTTTTTTTTTTTTTTTCTTACAGAAATATTTATTGTATTTTAAAAAGTAATATGTCATGGTTAAACAGGATAGAAATTATTGTATGAAAACAGTTTTACCGTAAAAGACTTAAATTTCCCATTCCTGAAAGTGTAAAAAAAAAAAAAAAAAAAAAGCGGAGAATACGACCCCTGTTTAAAGAAATGTCAAAAGTCGGTGTTTAAAAATAGGAAAATATGTGGGGTGGGCATCAAATCATTAAAAGATTAATCAACAATTCTGTCAATGATAAATATCTTTGAATGAACTATGAATAGACGTCAAAATGAGGCAATGTGTTTTTGAGAAAGTACTCTCCAAATATTTTGAAGGAGAACCCCCAAATTGTTAGGCAGGAACAATGTTGCCAGATCGGGCGGTTTTTTTTTTTTTTTTTTTTTTTTTTTTAGTCACTAATAATTTTAATATGTGATAATTGATATACACAATAGATTATCAATCTTCGAAGTGATTAGGCAAACGTTAAAATTAAAAATTATTGGCGATTATTGAATCACAAATACTCCAAATCCGCCAACACTTATAAGGAGTCATTCTTTTTTATCTCTTTTCATAGTGATTTACATCTTAATTGCATTCATCTATACATAACGTAAACACCTAAATCATTTTTCTATTTTTATTTCATTTTATCTTATTTTATTTTTAATACGCTTGATAATTTGTCTACAAAAAAGACAAAAATAACAATATGAAAAATAATTTACAAAGGGAGAGAAAGAATTGACTGAAGTTTTTTATCTTTTCTTTGTAATCATTCTTATGGTCATTTGCATTTAAAGTAAGAGAATTTGTCAAAAAGACAATAGACTGTGAATAATGGCTATGATAATTGTCTAAATTTGTCACTAGTGTTTTTTTTTTTTTTTCTTTATGTATAGAAATATATTTCATGCCACCGCAAACTATTTTTAAATAATAAATTTCCACAGTCTGTTTTTTGACAATATCCGTTTGATAAGAAATATTTGAAATGAACGCAATTGTCTGGGAGGCTGCGAGTAAGATAAAGAACCTCATTATACTGATCAATATTGATTATAATACAAGGCCTATTCATCCATTTGGTTAGTAGGAATTAACTGACTTTACGTCCATTTGCAAAGACTCCACAGAAGGGAAGAAGAAGAAAAACTAATGTCTTATCTATTCTGAATAAAAAAATTAATACGATATAATATATATATATATATGTACACACACACACACACACATATATATATATATATATATATATGTATATATATGTGAGTGTGTGTGTGCTTTATGAAAATAATTAATAGCATATACTTTAAAGAAACGTTATCCATGGTACATTATTTGAATTAACTTTATCAAGAAAAATATTTGCTTTTGAAGAGGTTTCGATTAATATTTTATAATCTGTATAATATTTCTCTAACGTGGACCACTTCCGGTTATATTTTGTTAAATTGATACGATAATGATAATTAATAAAATACGCGAGGCTAAAAAATAATATTAATAAATGGATAATATTTAAGCACGCGAACTCAGCTGAATGATCTAATAAGAAAGAAAAAAAAAATAATTACAACATTTGTCTAATGAGATTTTTTTATGGAAAAATGAATTTTTGAAAGTTGCATCTTCAGAATCTTTGCGAGTGCCATTTTAAACATAACAATACTATAAAGACAGAATATGAATTCTTTTTATAAATTGATTAAAAACACGACCATGAAAAGTATAATAAAAAATATATATATATCTATATATATATAGATATATATATATTTCTTTTTAACAAAAATCTGTGTCAAAATAAATAAATAAAAAGTTTTCGCCAATATGGCGAAATAAATTTAAAAGTCGTCATGAGGGCCTTGTACTAAAACTGTACTGCTGCGAAAGTGTGAACACTGGGTTCTCAACCATGAATTTTATTTTTAATCTTTCTTTGAACGATTTTGGTTTCACTGTTGCACAACGTTAACTTAGTTCTAATAATAATTTGACTACGTGTAAAGTAAAATTTTAATTTAGTGGTGAAATTGGTATAATATTTATGAGTTTCAAATTTTAAAGGTAAATAAAAAAAAGAAATAAAAGGGCGGAAATCTCGCACGGGTTTGCTAGTTTAATTTTAATACACCTAGGAAACAAAATATATTTTACTGAGAAGATTGGATTTAATTTAAATTTAATATACATAAAAAAAACACATTTTCTTCTTATTATTATTATTTAAATTTGCATTTATTTATTACTATATTTGCCAACAAAATTTTTTTTCTACGATGTCGTAAAAAATTATTCACGGAATATTACTTTTGAAATATATTTGTGAATATAAATTCAAATTTATACAATTTTCTATAAGAATTTCACATATGGATTTGTCTGTGTGAAATTGCAATCTTATAAAAAAAAAAAAAAAAAAAAAAAAAAGATCTTAAAATTTATATTTATGAATACAATTCGCTAAAACATATATGTGTATATGCTATAGATTAATTTGTAATACATTCAGGCCTCGCAGCATTCCAAAATTTTACGCACATTTTATCATATGATTTTATCATATAATTTTACTTACCACTATATTAAAACAACACTTTATTATATTGCGTTTACACATGCTTTAACACATACTTTCCAACATAATAATTAGTATTCGGTAGTACTGTTAGCCCGCCTTCTTTTTCACACCAGTATATTTTTAGAATATTTTTCTTCTTATGTAATAGTAATTGCATTTGGAGAATATTACTCTAAAAATTTACTGGTGTGAAAAAAAAAAAAAAAAAAAAAAAGGCGGGACTAACAACACTACGGAATATTAATTAGGATGTTGGCAAGTATGCTTTAACTTTAAAAAAAATAAAATAAAATAAAATAAAAGTCTTATTAACGATAGTTGTGGCAAGCAAATTTTTTCGAATACTGCGAAGCCCGTACATTTGTTTGAGATGAAAAAAAAAAAAAAAAGGGGGGGGGGGAAATTCTATAAAATTCTACCTACCCAAAATTTTGTGAAATTGAGGGCGCCATAAAACAGAAAATAAAATTAAAATAATTATTTAACCCTTTGCAGGCTCAAATGCTCTAAAGCGCTCTACATTATTGACAAATTTAGAGAATCTCTTATTCAAATACCACCAATAATTTTTGAGGTGTTATATTTGATATATATATATATATATATATATATATATATATATATATATATATATATATAATGGATAAATAACCTTCGAAGTGATAAACAACCGTTACAGTTAAAACTTAGTGGTGGATATTGAATAGGAAAGTCCAGCACTGACCAGAAGACTGAAATTAAATAGGACCGGAAAAGGGTTAAAAATAAATTTCTTTTTTAGTGAAAACTCAGAAAAAAAACCCAGTATAATTATAATAAAAGTATTATTTTAACAAATCTTCGCTTCTATGGAATTCATCTGTTCAAAAAGAAATATCTCATGATACATTTATTTTTAAATTTATGTCCATCCTAGGTGAAATTTGCATGAGTGTTTAGAATTATTATTTAATTCTGAAAATTTTAAAAACATATATTAATAATTCATAATCAATGTTAGATGAACTATTTGCAATTCAATATCTTCAAATTAAAAATAATTTTTTTAACATGCGTAAAACTGCTGACTACAATAACTAATGATTAATATTTTTCTGACTGAAAATATAGACGATAATAAGAATAGTAGGCAAATAGTAGTAAATAGTTTATGCATGAATTCCGAGCATATTTTAATGCATTATCGTGTGAAATGTTTTCTTATTAAATGTTATTGATATAAAATAAATAATAGGAAAAATAAAAGGCAATTGAATATTTTAAGCCCCCTGCAGTCTTAGCTTTAAATATGAAGATCTTGCACCTAGTGCTTTGTATGCTTGGGCTGGGGTTTACCCTACTGATCAATTATTATTAAACAATTTTTAAACAGTTTATTTGTCAAAACATTTCTAACAGTCACATCTAGAGAAAAATGCCAATCTTTTGTTTATATATATTTAGAAATATTTACAAGGTCCCATAAATTTATGTTTTGAGTACCTTTATTTTCAATAATATGCTTTGTTTTAATTATTGGGCGAATTTCTCCAATTTAATAAAGTAATACAGTGAAACCTCTTAAATTGGAACCCCTATAAGTTGGACACCCCTCTAAGTTGGAAGCTTTTTCTCGGAACGGAATGTATCCATTAACATTATGTCTAACCCCTATAAGTTGGACACCTCTCTAAGTTGGACACTTTTTCTTGAAACCGTAGGTGTCCAACTTAGAGAGGTTTTACTGTATAATCAATAATAATAATAATAATAATAATAATAATAATAACCTCATAATATACAACAATGTGGCCTCATTTACTTTCTAGCTATAATATAATGTCCTGATTAGCAAACTTATCGCCTTTTGATCGACACTCAACTTAACTATGTTAAATAAGCAATTATGTTAATTTAAAGCAAACAAAAAAAAAAAAAAAAAGTTTTCCTTTTTCTTCTTGTTATTATTATTATTATTAAAAGTTTACATCCTCACTTTGTTTAAGTAACCGGAAGTTAGAGAATAATCCTTATTTCAACACAAACCCTTAAATGATGCAACTTAACGAATCAGTCATAACCTCAAGGCACTTAGAAATGAAAGAAACAAGAGGGGGAAAAAAAAAAAGTAGACAACGTCAAAACTCTACACCTGGCGTCGTTTACTTTCATTAACTTGCTCCAGGGGTTCCTCTTGAACTTCATTTTTTATCCTTTATAATGTATATCTTCAAAGCTCCTTTATTATTTTTTCCTCTTTAACTGCTTTTCGTCGGAGGTCATGCAACGTTATGGGCGTGGTTAAAGAGCAACTAGTGTGGGAAAATTCATCTAGAAGAATTTGGCACGTGCTGACAGCATTTATTGTCAATAGATGGCAGCACAATGAACTTTTTGAGCTGATTCGGTCTTATTAAATTTATCCAGAAAGCGAAGTGAAATTCAATTTAGTTGCAGGATATTCCTAAGAATATTGTCATAGATAATTTAATTAAAATGGTGAATTTCCAGAGTTTTAAGCAGAAAACTTCGTATTATTAATATATGTTATATATCGTAAAATAAATTTTTGAATTGTGTAGTTTTATTAACCGAAATGTTTCAGAATTAAATGTTGAACATTACGATATTTGTTTTCATTAAATTAAAAATAACAATCTTTCTTTCCTTTATTATTATTATTGTTATTATAATTATTATTACTGCCATGTGTAAAAATTAATTAATTAAATTTAATTATGCTGTAAAATAATAACTTTATGAAATATTCCGGAAAACGTGTAATAATGTTTTATGTATTTATTCATATATTTTTAATATCCAAACATATAAAAGATATTTTGAAAATATCGTGACATTTTATCCTATTGCGTATACTAGTGATTTTAATGTATTTCAGGAGGAAAAACAGTGGATACGCAATGATTTAACCATAAATAATCATGGTTTTATTATTATTGTTATTACTATTCCGATTTGAATGTATATTTTGGGGAATTAAATATATTGCCAAAAAATTTCCATATGCTATGTTTTTTTTTCTTCAAATTCGTGCTGCTATTTTTATTTTTTTTTTTTACGAAAATAAAATCACTGAAAAAATGCTAAATACATTTAAAAAAAAAAAAATATCTTAATTAGTTAATTAATAATTTTTTTTTCTATTTATTATTACGGTTGCTATTTTTTTTTTTTTTTTTTTTTACTTTCCTATTTAGTTGCATTTGATAACTGTTAGAATTCTATTTTTACTATTCTTGTCGCTGAGATAATAAGTACAGAAAATGAAATATATGTTTACAATATGAAATTGTTGAAACCGTCAAAGTTTTGTAAATACGATATGGAACGGGAGTTATTCTTTTTTTACCCTTAGAATTTATCATCGTAAATTAAGTTTAACCCCACAGGACGGAGAGCATTGTCATATTTTTTCTTTCTTTCTTTTTCCTTTTTTCCTTTTCTTTATTTTTAGAAGCAAGTAACATCTGCATTAAGTTTGAGTTGAATGTAAAAGGAAGATAAACTATACATATAATACACTGATTTCGTAAGCATTTAAGAAAACTCTTTATCTTTAAAAATGCGTATCATATCCACACACTGCTAATAACACACAGACTCGCGTAATTTAAGTTTCGTTTTTTTATACATAATGTTAAACCGCTTATTAAAAGCAATGGAGCATATTTTTATTAATATCATCAGCATTGTTATCTAAATATCTGGGATAGATCCACACATACAAACATATACTTAAAAAACTCCAAAAAAAATATATATATATAAATATATAAGGGTTCGTACAGCTCGCGCTGGCCGCGGTAGCCCAGTCGGTAGAGCACTGGCCTCGTAATTGGAAGATTGCGGGTTCGGTACTCAAGCCGGTCAAAGACCGTCGTGTGCACTAATGGTGGCTGGTGCACGTAAAATCTGTCGTGGCCGCAATGTCCTCCATGTTCCCATCAAAAATTATACCTCTGGGGGTCACCGAAGCGGGAGAGCCATCCCTTCCGTGGAGGATCAAAATTTGCGATGGCATACCTCCGGACCACCTCTAGGGGTGAGTCCCAGACCGTCGCCAATTGCCCATCTGCGTAGCACTAGTGCGACGTAAAACCCAACCAACCAACCAACGTACACTCCGCGCTTTTCCCAGATCACTTATTTAAGGTATAAGAAATTTTCGCCTTTTATGGAACCATTTTAGGCAGACATTTTTATGGTATTTTTTATAGTAATGAGCTATGATTAAATATACATTCATACATAATGTCTTAAAAACCTCACATGTTTAGTTTACATGGAATATACTCAAAAAATACATTTATTTTAGTATCTGACACGTTACCAATGAACAAACATTGTTTATGTTATATAATTAATTTAAAAGACAATAAAATTAAAAACTTTTTTTTTTTTTAAACTTTTTAAAATATAGAAACATTTGATTTAAAAAGATAAATGTTTATGAATCGTTATGTAAAGGAATTTCAGAAATTACTTTGTCTTCTGATTTTTCAATAAATTAATGTTCATCGATATATTTTTATTTTTATTTTTTTCTCTGAAATTACAAAAAATAAATAAATTAATTAATTAATTAAATAAATAAAAATTAATAAATAAAAAAATACATAAAAAATTAATTAATAAAAAAAAAAATAATCACGCGCGTCCCTGTTGATTGACTTGTCGAAATAAATTCGAACTTGCACCATGTACAGTCGGTAACAAAAGTCTCCGAACACTAGCAAAAATTCCTATATAAAAAAAAGTACACTTAATGTACATGGCATCTTAAGAAATGCCTTATTTATCTATTTTTAAGAAAATAAATTCATAACTTTGTTTTAAAGGAACATGAATGTATGATTCAATCAATTTTTTAAAATATATTTTCGAGTTCTTTTAAGAAATACTCATATTGAAAATTTACACAAGGGAGGGAAAGGGGGCAGGGGTCAAGGCGTTCTTATATTTTTGCACACATTTCATTATAATATCACCAAAATTTTAGAATAATATTTTTTCTAAATAGTATTATAGCATTAAAATCTAAAAGTAATAATGAAAACTATAGCATAAAAATCGTCAAGTAATAATAAAAATCATAATTCATAAAAAATAGTGGTGGCAATAATATAAAACGCACGTAAAAATACAAAAACGCTGCGATCCCTGGGTTGGAGAAGTGAGGAACGGTGCACATATATACGTACAAAAATATCATCCTGGTTGACTATTTCTAATATATATATATATATATAATTTCACATTAATTGTCAGAATTAGTTCTCAATGTGTACAATTATACAATACTTTGCCATATTCTGCCGTATTAAAGGTTATGAAAAAATGAGATGACAGCGATACCTGTAACACGATATGCACCAAAATTTGAATGACACCAATGTATGTCTTGAAGTGTTCAAAACCGCAAAACCTCAAAACCGAAAAGTCGAAAGTTTTTATAAATCTAGTATCCCCCTTTCTATGATTAAAAATAAAATAACAAAAATTATCCGCGGAATTTTGCTGTGAGAGAAAATTTTATAAGCAATATAATGAAATCAAATATTCACAAGAAAACGATATTTTTCAGCATACAAACGCTATGTATATACGTGCATAAATAACAATGTGTAATTATGCATTTTTTTAAATGCAAAAATTCCTTTAAATTATGTTTACTTTTTATTTAATTATTTATTTATTTTTTCTTCATCTAAAAGTAGCTGAGATCACGTATGACTGTTTTTGTCCATTTTCATTTAAATTACTTTAATAACAGAATTTTTAATAAATGCAACCATTGATTGTTAAGCTTTGTAATTTCCTTCGTGTCGTTACTACTAATTGTTATGCATTATTATTATTATTGTATCATTATTATTTAGGAATTTCAACTAAGTTACTAAAAATAAGATACTAAGTGAAAAATAAACATTTTCTTTAAATTAACCTCAAACATTAAATGAATCTCAAACAGTCGACTTCAACGTGAAATTTGCTTCTAAAAAAAATTAGAAAGGTGCTGAAAAATTAACGAATTATAACGCCATCGACCGACTATAGCGACAGATGCAAGAAACGCATATTTTTAAAATGCATAGAATTCTTGCAATCATTTAAAATATTTCTTCTTTCCTTCATATATATATATTTTCCTTTCACAGTAGAAAATGAGGGGAGAACATTCTTTTTTTTTTTTTTTTAACTCCACACAAGTTAAAGGACAGGAGAGAACCCCACCATCAAATAATTCCCTACCACACATAATATGACTCCGCACGCGTCTGTCTGAGGCTTAGATTTCATTGAACTGTCATCAACATATGAGGGACCCCCTAAAATATGGACACCATTATAGATGTTGATTCATATGAAGATTCACACTTTGATAAAACAAAATGTGTAAGCTTTTATTCCTATACTAACTTTTTGATTTTTGATGTTTTTGAAAGGCCTTTTAAGTCCAACTGGACAATAATCAACTTGAAATAAAAATCGCAGTACCCATATAGTATAAAATACTTTTTAATTGTAATATATGACAAATCTATGTTAAAAAACTTTTAAAATTAATTAGAAAATATTACAAATACAGGAAAAATACAACTGAAAATGCAATTCTAACTCCAACTATGTCCACTTATATCCAAAAATGTGTATGAATATTTTCGTTTATCCCAGTAAATTAATCGTTAATTTTAATCCTATAATATTCTACAGAAATAATGTTTTTACGTCTAAGCAACGTTTGTTTGTTTCGAGATATTTTGTACATTATAAATATATTGAAAAATGTTTGGAATAAATTACTCTGATAGACCACAATATATCCGAAATATTTTGTGAGTGATTATAAGCAAATCAATAAAGCTCTTTTCTTTTCAAAAGGAAACGTGCAGTAAATTTGAATAATATAGATGAGCACCAAAGAACAAATTATCTAATGATATTTATGGAAAATAGAGCATAAACAGACATACAGTTGAAACAAATTCATAAGTATTTTTCAACTTTTTCGAAAAACGTAAAAAAAAAAAAAAAAAAAAAAAAAAAAGTTTTCTGAAATACGCAATATTTTTAATGATATAAATTTTTGCATGGATTTTTCCGCTAGCTAAAAGAAGCTGTTTAAATTCTTCCAAATGCTTATATTGTTATTAAAAACATTTATTAAACATTTACGAAATTCTTAAAAAATATTTCATAAACAAATGAGTAAAATATATGAACATTACTATATTCCTATTATTATTCCTAATTCCTTACATATTAAACTGAAACATGGAATAAAATTATAATGTTTCAATTAAGTTTCACGGAGAAACTTGGCAAATATGAACTTTTAAAATTACGATTTCGTATAATATTTCGATGAAATTAATTAAATGACTTCTATTAAAATGAACAACATTCATTTAAGAAAAAACCCGTTAATAGTTGTAGCTATTGTTTTCACTTTTGCATTAATATGAGATGAAACTACATCCATTCAGCTTCTTTTTATTCTATTATTTATATATATATATATATATATATATATCTTCTTACATCTTTAACACTTTGAAATAGAGAATGTACAAATGTACGGATTGGAACGTTGAGCGCCATGTCAGCCATTCTAGATTCGAGGCATTTTGTCTCGAATACTGTCTCGAATCTCTAAGTACTGAAGGAATTATCTTGAAACTTTAGGAGTGTGCAGAACATGTTATACTTCAAACACGTCAGTGAAAGTTTTACCCCGAAAGTAAAAGCAGTACCAATAAAAAATTAAAACGCTGAGACCTGTCAGCGATCGGTGACTGACAGTGTCAAATATGATATAAAGCCGTGTCAACCATCGGTGGCGGATATAAAATAGGAAATAAAACTAAAAATATTACATTTAATGATTGAAAATGTATTAAAAATTTGCTTAATTATTATTTATTACAGAAAGAATCATTATGGAATTTTAATGAATTTTAAGAATTTGCGTAGCACTCAACGTGTTAACTTTACGATTAGTTTCCTGTATTCTAATGTAATAAATACCAAAAACGGAGCGATTATAGAGAATTCCTAAAACTTGCGTGTCTAAAATAAAAAATATTCTATAAATTAAATTAATTTAAAGAGAAAAATGCTTCCGGCCCTATCGGGATAAGACGAATCATTTGAAATACACGGGGGAACACCTTTTATAAACATGTATAGAAATAAGCAAAATATGTCTAGTCACATAAATTTTCGAAAAACCACATATTGAAAATTCAAGCACATTAAACAGTTAAATTATAAGAAAATTAACATTGTAAAATATCAAATTTACAGTGTATATTGATTTAAGTTCAAATCTATAAGTATCCCATAGAGAAAAAAAAAACAAATTACTAAAAACACCACAATTTAGTTTGCGAAAGGAAAGTGGAGTTAGCCAAAAATTCTCAACTAAATATCTAATAAGCCGTATGCATTTAAGATAACAATAGCTGTTAAAAGTAACTTAAATTTGTTTTGCGAAATAATCTATGTAAACCAAGCCTCCTTAAAATTTCACTTTAAGAAACAGCAGTGGGTGGAAAAACAATGGAATGGTTTCCCAACAATGATGTTCCATAAAAAAAAAAAAAAAAAAAAAAAAGCATTATTTTTAACAGATAATTCCTAAAATATTCTCAGCTCATTCAAACGAAAACACCCTTGAAGAGTTGAAATAAAGTTCCAGTAGTAAAACGTCCGCCATAATATTTAATCCAACTAAAAGTGATGTCCGACATTTTGTGGAGGCAATTTATAAGATGGAGTACCTTGGAACAACTGCACCTGCCGCTTCTTAGGTCAAAAAAAAAAAAAAAAAAAAAAAAAAAAGACGAAAAAATTGCTCTAGGCTATATTTGTGAATTCGCGTGCGAATTTTCGATGCCATCTTTCAGTAGTGCGGAAAAACAAAACAAAATGACGCTTTCTGGGGTTGAAATAAATCTACTAAGAAAAACTGCTAGCTATCTGAACGTTTTATCACGTAAGTGGACGTTTCGCAACGCCTCCTTGGCGGATGTGACTTTTATTTTATTTTATTTTATTTTATTTTATTTTGTATGAGTACTTTGGAACATCATAAGAAAGAGCAAGACCTTTTATTGATGGTTACACCAGTGATTTTTAGGTGGGGTGGAATTTGAAAATTTTGTCGACATGACGGATTGTTATTATGAAATCATGTTTGGTGGTCAAGTGTCTTGCGCTGAGTTCCCCTTGACAACTTCTAAAGGTTAAAACAATAGGATATTATTATCGATAAGCTATTGTTTCTTTCTAAAAGTTTGTGAGCTCCTAAGGAATGTGTTTACCCCTTGAAAACTAGTTTTTATTTTATTTATTTATTTATTTTAATCCTGTGTGTGAATAAAATCGGAGAAAAGAACAACGTTAGTAAGCTTACGGAAGGTGTGGAAAGAACATTCCTAAATATATATATATATATATATATATATATATATATATATATATGTTCTGTGTGTGCGTATTTTATATAGTCAATTTCAAATTTGTCACAGACAGTGTAAAATTACTTAAATTTTAACAAGACAAGTTTAGAAAGAAATTTTTACTTCAACAAAATTTTTGATAAAAATGTTTAGACACTTTTTTCATTCATGTATCGTTCTACTTGTGCATATAAATAAAACGTGTTAATGCTTACAAACAGAAACGTTCGAAGTGGATTGACATTGACATATGAAAATATATTTGGTTTAAAAAAGTTTTGCAAATGAAAAAAAAATAACCGACTAATCATTAGGTGGGAGGTATAAAGAGAGAGGGAGAGATACAGAATAATCCAGAGCTTTATATTGATAAATTTTCTAAATAAGTAAAAGCGAACTTTTTTTTAAGTTAAGATATATAGCAATTTATGGTCATATGAAATATTCAATACATCATAATATTTACTGTTCTGATAATTTATTCCACTTAAAATAAAGGATTGAAACAATAAATATGTTATAATTCCTAGAAATGTATCATTTATGTTTGAAAACCTTTAGGATTATTATTTTTAACTAGAAAAAGGCGGTAAATGATATATAGTGTTATATACATATTAAAAATGATAGGGAACATATGTATATATATATATATATATACGTATAAAGGAACAAAGCAGTAGAATATAGGAAAACAGATTATGTATATATATATATATATTTTTTTTTTTTTTTTGAGGGGGGGGGGAGGGAAATTTAGTTAATTCTACTGATGATAACGCGTTTTGAATTTTTATGATTTTGGTTTGCAGTTTTCATATAAGTAACTGAATATGTTAGAATTTGGTTAATAAATCATGCCAAAAAAAAATAATAATAAATAAATAAAAACATTTTCAAAAGCTTAATGAGCTGTTTTAGTAACTAAGTGATTTTATGCATAGATTTCTTATTGCGTAACTGAACATTCATTACGCAAATGAAACAACGTAGAATAATTTACCCAATTTTAAACAGTTCGGAGACTAAGTTCTAACAATTTTGATAAATAATAAAGTGGTCCAATATCGAAGGAAACATCGATTCACTAATTAGTTTGCTTTAAATTGTAACTTCATTGCAAGTGCACTTTTGAAGAAATGACATAAAGCGATACTTCAGTACACGATTATTCAGAAATGACATACATTTGTTGAAAGTTTATAGCCTTGAGTTTTCAAATCTGAAATCACCAAATAAAAAATAATTAAAAGAAGATTTATAGTTTTTTTTTTTTTTTTTTTTTTTTTTTTTTAATCAATACATATTTTAGTTACGTAAAAGAAAAAAAATATAATAATTATCATAATTTTAATTTTTGCATAGTTTGTAAGTTTATCTAAAATAGGTCTTCGAAACTGAAAAATAAATTTCATACTTGTAGCACTTAACGTATGTCATATTGAAATCTCCGTATACATTGATTCAGTTTTATCTGCTCACAAAAATATACCATATACTTGCTTTTCAAAGAAAACATCAATCAAAAACTTACTTGTGAATTTATTATCGTTATTGTTATTACTATTTTTATTTCACCCCCATCCCGTGACGTGATCCGTAATGCTGTATATATTAAAACATTATTTTGTAAGTTCTAAAATGCAATAAATTAATATAAATTTAGTACAGTTTGAAAATAACAACTGAAGCTGGCTTCAAATTAATTGTAACGAATATTCAATGATAAAAAATTGTTGGTTTCAGTAAAAAGTTTTTTTTTTTTTACTTTCTCTTACTCATAAGGTAGACAAAGTGTTGTTTTAGGTTCAAATTTTCGAACGTGAGTTTTTGTTATATTTACACGTTTTGAAATCCCTTGAATCCGAAAATCATGTTTTTAGCGGTTGGTCTGTGTGTGTACGTCTGTGTGTTTGCGTGTCTATGTGTCTGTCCGTTATCAGCATATCTCAAAAACAAATTATAGCAAAAAGTTCAAACTTGGTATTCTAAATGTGTATCATATAGGGATGCTACACTAAGCTTTTCGTTGAGATCAAGGAAATGGTTCGTGTACAGGAACACCCAAGAAAATCAAATACATTGCGTCTAAGAGAGAAATTCTAGGTAATCAGAGATTTGCATATATATATATATAAAACTGAGTGTACTTGTCTTTCGTATAGAGAATATATTTATCGTTCACGTTGACTGAAAAAAAAATATATTAATTAAACTTAAATTTTAAATTTAAAGGTCCAGGCTCGTAAAAACACAGAGACACATTTTGTTCCTTTGCGAGTCTCTTCAATAATCAGGAATAATTTCTAAGGAACATGACCATAGTCCATCAAAAATGTTAACGATGACAGTATGGAGTGGGGGAACAGTACCGGGTCACAAGTCCCTGAAACGTGTTGGGCTGTATTTTGTTTTGTAATTGTCGTCTAAAGCTGGAGCGAAAAATAAAATTGCTTTTGGCGTTTACTTTTACATTCGCCAAGTGCAAAGTTCCAGAAAGAGCAAGGTTACAGTATTCGTTACGAATATTCTTACGTAATTTTTTGAAAAGGCAACCAGTAATTCATTGGCCGTTGTTAGTGAAAACTGGCATGATTTCGCCAAATTTTTAGTTCCTGGAAAATGATTAGCTAAGCAAATGTTTTGTCTGGATCATGTAAGGCAAATACGCGACAAGAGGGCACACAAGTTACATGTCGATATAGGATTAAATACAACCGAATCAATTAATAGTTATTCACAAAACGAAAGAAAAGAAATAAGTGAAAACATATACTTTTCAAAGCGAAAAGAATTTTCATTGCTCCAGAATTAATAAATGGATACTGGAAAAGGATCATTTTTTCTTTTCAGTATTTTGGAAAAATACGAAAGGGAACATATAAAACTAGAAAAAGTATATTGGTAAGTTTTATACGTTAAAAATAGTTATACCGTTATATTTAAAATAGTTGTTTAAGATTATTTTTTTTTTAACATTTATTCTATCTATTTACACAATTTATCTTCCTTTATATATATATATATATATATATATATATATATATTCCTATTGGGTGTTTGAATTCATTCGTAGCGTTTTCTAATAGATGGCGTGACATGTGGCATTTTCCAATAGATGGCGTGACTGGTATTCCCCGTAAACCTACTATCATTGAGCATCGTTATTAGTATATGTCATTTGGTTGAAGCGTAAATAACAAAATTTTTTACTTCATTGAATATGTCTAACTTTGTGCCGGATAAAGTGTGGGGAGTTCTACTTCATTACTTTAACATGAAGAAAAGCGCTGCTGAAAGTCATCGAATTTTAGTGGAAGTTTATGGAGAGCATGCACTAGTTCAACAAAGGTGTCGGAAATGGTTTGCTCGATTTAAAAGTGGTGATTTTGAGCTGGAAGACAAGAAACGACCTGGGCAGCCGAAAAAATTCGAAGATGAAGAATTGAAGTCATTGCTCGATGAAGATCAATTCCAAACTCTTCAAGATTTAGCTGAATCATTAAGAGTTGACTTTTCAACAGCCAGCAAACGCCTGAAAGCCATGGCAATGATCCAAAAGCAAGGAAATTGGGTCCCTTATGAACTGAAACCTAGAGACGTGCTCGTCCACACGTCGCAAAACCGGTCAAAACCTACATCGAAACGAACAAATGAGAGGTCCTGCCTCACTCGCCGTATTCTCCAGACATTGCTCAATCTGATTACCACTTGTTTCGATCGATGAGCCATGGCCTGTCTGAGGAACACTTAACTTCTTATGAAGATTGTAAAAAATGGGTTGATTCTTGGATTGCCTCTAAAGACGATTCGTTCTTCCGACGCGGAATCCGTATGCTGCCAGAAAGATGGGAACAAGTAGTGGCTAGTGATGGTCGATACTTTGAATAATCTATTTGTAATTATTTTTGCACAATAAAGTCTCAATTAAAAAAAAAAAAATAAACCGCTACGAATTAATTCAAACACCCAATATATATATTGTATTATACTTAGTTTCAAGTTTTATAAAATAGTTAGGTTTTTTCCTAATTGGTTTTCAAATAATTGTAAAAAATTCAGGTTTCTTCCTAATTTATTTTTAAATTTTAATATATATGCGTATATACATACGTGTGTGTTGAAATATAGATAATTCTGAATATGTTAATGAATCATTTGTGACTCTATGTACTTTGGTTAAAATATATGTGCAAAATTGTAACTAAAATTAACATCGAAATTACTAAATTTCAAATTTTAGCACTTTTTATCTCTATCCTCAAAACTCAAAACTTTGAAAAATTATTTACCTATGCTGCCTTTCAACTTTGCACAAACGTTTATATAAATTATATCTACAAAATGAATTAATGTTTAGTAAAACTTTGTTAAAATTTTACAAAAGAAATTAATTATTATTATTTTTTTTTAATTTAAAAAAAGATCAATTTTGAACTATCTCAAAATACTTAATTCATTTTAAAATATAATTTTGTATGTTCACTTTTAATACCTTTAAAAAAAAAAAAAATACAGTAAGATATTTTGCAGACAGTGGCAAGGAAACACTTTTTGGGAAATAAGCACCAAAGTCTGGAAAAGTTCAATTTGAAGTCATTTGAAATTTTGCTGATAGCTTTTTAACCAAATTATGTAGATACTCACAATCTATAAAATCGTCCTCATATTGATTTTTTCTTCAAAATTTATTTATTTAATTATTATTATTTTATTTTATTTTATTTTTATTTTTTGTTTTGTTAAAATCCCCTGTACACCTTTATCAATTTAAAAGAAAAGTAAGCGTTTTTTGTTTTACATAATGTTAAATTAAAGTAGGGAGGGGAGTCGGGATCCTTAACCGCAATTACGTTTAAGTATGTTGCACTGACTCCCCATCAACCTAAATAAAATCCTATATACACCTACGCTTCCAAATATTTTTCTTCAACTGCAAGTCCTTATTTCAAAAGCGCATGATATCATATATGTTTGATATTACTAAAGGTTACTTGTTTTTAAAATCTCAGATATAAAATTTATCTGTTGGTAAATTTTATTCATTAATATTATCAGATAAATTACCATTATTATTCGATAAGAATCATTTCACACATCAAATACATTTTTATTCGTATATTTATAAGTTAATAAAACAATCTAGTAAATATCCATTTGAAAGATAAGGACAGCATGAATATAAAATAATTGGGAATGTATGCTATTTCTAAGGTCAAAGAGGAAGACCAAATATTAAACGAAAATTTACTTTCTTCCTGGGACTACAAATGTGTTAGAGAAATGTATAAAATTATTGAACATTGAATACTGCAGCTGCTTGAGTATTATTAAGATTTAAGTATTATTAAGAGAGTATAATTAGTTAATTCAGTACTATAGCTAATTGAGTACTAAAGTCCAATAATAGAGTACTATACTATGTAGATTTATTTAATACTTTACATAAAAATATTTTTAATTTTACTGTTCTAGCACTGAACTGTTCAAGTTGTCCCATTCCCTATATTACGTTTGTAAAGCAAATTGATAAATAATTAAATGTCATGTATAGATAGACTTTTTCTTTTTTTAAATCCATAAAAAATTATTGCAGTTGAAAACAACGCTGATAATAATCACAATTATAGGTTTTCTTCTCTCCCTAAAGAAGAAAATAATGTATCAGATAATGTATAGTTGTCTTTTGATGAAACAGAAAAAACTGCTAGAAAGTAGAAATAACAGGTGTAGATGCAGTGATAAACTTGTACCCTACAAAATTTCCGCAAAGATGTATAATTTTCACATCTATTACTTACTTATTTCTTTATTTTATTTAATTTATTTTTTTATTTTATTTTTTTTTTTTTGTGTGAAAAGCCGATATCTAGTAAGTACTCAAAAAGAAAAAAAAGAAGAGTATCTTTCTAGAAAAGGGAAAAAAAAAAAAAAAAAAAAAAAAAATCTGTATGCATGTAGAGCCTAAAGACAAATACGGCAGCTTGAATGCCTTAAAACATTCATATACTTTCAACTTTTTTTGTTTTGTTATTACCTCAACAGGATGCATCAGTGCTTACATCCCAGTAGGCCTCAGACAGAAGTAAGTCATGCGTTAAGTGGGGTTGCTTCAAATCTCTTAATAAAAATGTTTGTGCAATTGATTGTTTCTGGTTTGTACTTAAGGCACTTAAGCATTGCGTGCAAGCAAATAAGTCGTGTTATACTTGTCGTTAGTGTTTTATGATACTCGTTATAAACATCATGGGATATGGTTTAGTAATTCAAGATGGATTAGAGTATATTTTGTTATGTTGTACTTATGTTTTCTAAATAGCGTTTTCTCATGCACGCGTCTTGCACATCATGATTTAATGCTTCGTTGCTGGTGCTTGAAGCTGGAAAAAATTGTTTGTTTCCAGAACTAAGGGCGTTTATTTAATGATTTTAACACCAGTTTATAGAGATGAGATCTAAAAGACCGCATATATTTTTTGTTGTATTTAATTTAATAAGCTTTTTTTTTCTTTTTTAAATAACTAAAAAAAATAATAATAATACAAAACGGTCTTATGAGGAATATACGTTAAGTTAAAATAGTCACACAAAATAAAAATTTCAGATATAACGATGTTTTTTAAAGCATAATATTTTCCGGTGTATAAACCGCAGGTTAAAAAATATTTTTTACACCAGAATTTCATATGAAAGAAGAAGCTTTATTTGCGCCAAGTACTCAATTGTAATATTTTATTTAATGAAATTTTTGGTACGCAATATATTTATCTCAACTGTGGAACATATGCGGGAATTACATTTCTGAACATAGAAAACTAAATAAATAAAACGTGTTAAGTTTTAAAATGTAATGCATTATTTTTGTCTATATTTCATCTGTATCATTTTGAAGACTTTTATTAATAACAGCTCTCTCACTCTCTCTGTATATTCATTCTTCGCCGCCTAACCGCTTCACTCAGTTGGCGCATTTGTAGGCGCACATGTTTTTCTCATTTCACCGTACCGCTTATACTTATGTGATGTGTCACTAAATACCTTCATAAAAATTATTTAATATTATCGAACACAAATTTCCTGTGGCAGTTTTTTGACTTAAATGGGCGTAATTTTCGAGTAGGCATTATATTTATGTATATATTATTGTGTCATTGATTGTATGAAGAGAGAGAAAAATTTAATATATTTAAAATGTACATTTATACAGTGTAAGTAATAATACTCTCTAAAAAGTAAAGAAGTTACACATAAATGATGGTATAATTTATACAAATGCTAATTTATACTTATGCTAATTTATAAAAATTCTAGATAAAATATGCAGTTTTATCATTAAATAAAGTGGTTTTTCGGTTACAAAATAAAGGTGTTTATGTATGTTTGTGTTACCATATTTTTGGGGGGCACTGTATCTTATGAAACAAAGATAATAATTTCACAAACTTTAGTTATCATTACTATAAGTTTGAGCAGTTAGATTTTCATATACAGGGTGAACCAAAAGTCTTGTGCTGATTATAAGTATTTATTGTGATCAAACTATTATAATTAGACATGTTTGTTTGGACATATTATAAGTACTGTTATAAATTTTTTATCAGAGCGTTAACATCAGTAAATTTCATCGTGTGCCCCTTGGTAGCGCGGAGAATATCCAAAGGATATTCCACTTCCCGCCAATTGTCCTTTAGCATGTCTTCTGTTACAGTACGCACAGCAGCTTGCATCCTAGCCTTCAGTTTTCTGACGTCAACAACTGGTGTGGCGAAGACAATCTTTGATGTCACCCCAAAAGAAAAAATCAAGGGGATACCTCGAGAGCGTGGAGGCCATGATGTTGGTCCTTCCCCTCCAACATGCAACCGAAGCCTTTCATGAAGAAGTCTTCCCAAACATGTTTGTTGTATTTGAAATTTACGTGATGCTTGACAAGTTGATTTAGTAATAGACCGTTGAAATTATTGCGATTAACAGTTGTTTCTCTCACACAAATCCTGCAACTTTCTGGGAAGGTCCTTAACGCTTTATGTTTCTTTAAACCTTTCATACCATCGTTTTATTGATTTTGCACCAGGAGGGTTGAGTCCATAACAACGTCAAAATTTACACTGAACATTAATAGGTGATTTTGTTTCGTGAAGCCAAAGCATACATTGCGCTTCCTCTTGAATCGACGCCATTTTGACGAAAACGATATCTTCTTTGCAAATATTCCCCTGAGCCACACTTGAAGGAACACTCACATCATTTATTGCACGAAACGACTACTAAAACTGACCTATCCAATGATACAAAAGCTACATTATTATACTGAACAGTTATTTTGTAATGAATTTTCATAATCAGGGCAAGAGTTTTGGTTCCCCCTGTATATTGCCCAGTAGCCTGTAGTTTTCCCGATTTATTGAAAGGGTAGATCTCAGCTTGTATATTAAGTTAAAATACGTAAGTGAACAAAATGTGATATGTGAGAGAACATTATTGTAGTGCCGATTGATTTTGGGTGTAAATCGGTTGATAGGATTGTTCTCCTATGCCGCAACGCTTATGTTTCCCGTTTATGGATCGGGAATTATTTAACTTATATAGTGTATAATTGCACCAAACTTGATAAATGCAAGCTTCGCAGCGCTCCTAAAATTTTACATACATTTTATTATATCATCACCACTGTCGTCAATTTTTTTGTTTCCCTTGAATGTTTTAAATCTAAAAATTATGTAAAAATTGTTCTTCTTTTTTAAACTAAACA
This sequence comes from Salticus scenicus, assembly GCA_963930645.1. NCBI lineage: Eukaryota > Metazoa > Arthropoda > Arachnida > Araneae > Salticidae > Salticus > Salticus scenicus. The sequence goes on from OZ005652.1 coordinate 100,436,461, forward strand.
GTGGTACGAATATAATAAAATGAGCATAAACTTTTAAGAACGTTGCGAGTTCTTTAAATGATATTAATATTATTCAAAATTATGTTGATTTAAATTATGTGTACATCAGACAGAATGTAGCGCAGCCTGAATAATTTTCCGCGATTTTTATATCGCTACATCCCAGTATCTATGCTATAGAATTGTACCAAACTGTGTACGGAAAATCTCAAATATGAGAAAATGTGTTGATTGAATTATTCTGCATAGTAATCACTGGGTTTTGCAATTATATAGTGAAATAGAAAAAAAGGTCTGTGATGGTCGTAACATACTAGTTTATGTTTAACACAGGCACACATATGTAAAAAGTGTCATCATTCTAAATTGATTTGAAGATTCTAAAATTTCTTTAAATTGATTTGAAATCTACCATCCATACATATCATTTAAATTTAGAGTTTGATTAATGTCAGTATTCATTATAAAAGATATTACTGTACATTTTGCACCATTACACTGAGAAAAAAAATAAACCGCCTTCATCTAGAATGAATAAGTGGTCATTTTCTAAACCTTTTACTAAAAATATAGATTTTTGAACTATGCGCATAAGGCACGCCAATAAACTGAATAGAAGAAATGATCGAGAATTTCTAGTCTACACATTTCTAGATTGTGAAACAATATTCTGAATCTTTTGTATTGCGAGAAATTCCCGCTTGATTTTTTAGAATTGGGTCATAAACCAAGATTATAGTTGCTGAAACCCGTCTCTTGTATTCGCATTTATTTGCAGAGATTTTTAAATAACTTTGTCCTCGAGAATATAGGCAAATGCTCTAGAATTCTAATAGAGGTTTTTAGAACTCGCTTTCAAAGAGGACGAGAATTTATAAGGATGACATTGAACTATTTCTTCTAGAGCCACAATTTAGATTGTAGATGACAGTTATAGAAATTTCTCTAAGTGTACCGCTATCATAATCATTATTATAACTGTAAAGTTTGCAGCTCTAAGGAAAACAGAAGTTTCAAATTATCACAGTAGAACTTTAATAATTGATGTAACTTGAAATATATGCATAACGATCATGGTTACAGGACAAAGATGTTTTTAGAAAGAAAAAAAAAGACACATAGACGTTTTCTCTCTACATTTACAAAAAATAAACTTCTAAAAATATATGTAAGGTATTCTATCTACAAGCAGGATTCATGTTTAACAAAATAGACTAATTGTCGCAACTTGCTAAGCAAAACGAGTTATTTGTCGTAACTCTATTTTTGAGTATCATTTACTAATTAATTTCAACCGTAATATTTTGAATGAAAATTAGACGCCTTTGGGATTTTTTAAAAATGTGAAACAGAACAACTCAACAATTAGAATATATATATATATATATATATATATATATATATATATATATATTTGCTTTTAAAAAAGTCGAGTTTACAGAACAGTGATTTTTGCAGCAGCAAAAATAGTTTGTCGATGTTAGCAAAACCATTCTTAAATGTACTGCATAAAGAGGTACTATAGGTATTTTTTTTTTCCGCTAGTGGATTCACATCCATGAATCCCGACGTACTTAGAAATTTTCAGGGGGGAGAGCTAATTTTATATGGATGTTTTCGAGTAACACCTCTCTTTTGGTTAATAAATAGATAAAATGAATAATCCATGAAACAACGTATAGTACAGGAATCGTGATACAATTAAATATTTCTGTGGCAAATAAATCAATTTTAAATTACAAAATTAGGTAAATCGTACCCTGTTTAGAAAAGAGTAGAATTTAACTTTCGAAAGCATTGCTATCTTGGGAATAAATATGATAAAACTTTGAATTGTTTAGTAAGTATTGTTGTAAAGTTTTCATATTTCTATAAAGTTAGTGATTTTGCCAAATGAATGAGCTAATATCCATAGACAAAACTGCTAAGGGATTTTTCCCGTCCCTGCTCTTCTGTCACATTGATATATTGAGTCCAATGCAGAATTTTGCATTGTATACTAACAGACAAAAAAAAATCGCCACAGTTGTATAACTTTATTTTTTCTCATAAAAACGGCCAATTTAATTATTTGAAAATAGGTATAAAACGTATATTGATTTTATCGTGTATGAAATAACCGTATCTCGTTGGAAATAGTATTCCAGGTATTCGATATCTGGTAAAATCCCTATTTGTTACATCCCTAATTTTAAATGTTAAAATTGGTGAGTTTTGAAAGGGAAAATTAAAGTATGCGCGGTTTTTTCCCTCTTAGTGTACTTTAAATTTTAACTGCAAGTTTTTCGTTCAATATATGAAAAATGAATAGAATTCTTGCAAATATCACAAGTGTGTCTTTTAAAAAACTGGTTCGAGCTTATTACAATTATTTATTAAATGACTAACTAACAAATTAACACTCTAACAAATTGACTGCCGCATATATATATATATATATATATATATATATATTTTTTTTTTTTCTTGATAACTTCAAAATACGTAACACTTCAAAATTGCGCACACTTCAAAATGCGAAAAACACCTCAGAACACATCTCAGAAATTTACACGATTACTTAAGTTTCCATACCTGTATAATATGATGGGGAACCAACAGTGTCTTTCAAAACATATTGTGTCTTCTTAATTTTCATAAAATTTCTTAAGATGCTTTATTGCATTTTGTTCTACATCTGAATATATGCTGCTATTTTTAATTTATACCAGAGCCGGAGCATTATTAGTAACCGCCATTTTTTCACAACTTTTATTTTTTTTTTTTTTTTTTTAGAGTAAAATTATTTTTATTTAATCGTAACAACATATTGAAGAAAATTACTCTACAAAAAAGTAGTGAGAAAAAAAATAAGTACTTACAATGCTTTTGCATGAATTAGAATTATTTGCACAACATCATCATCTCTTATAGTTTTCATCATTTTGCAGTTGTTAGAACTTTATATATTTCAGAAATAATGGTGTATCTGGTCAATCATTCATTAAATTAACTTTTAAAATATCCTGTTAAATATATATATATATATATATTTATTTACTTTTCAACAAAATTATCTTAAGAGATCAGTTTTTAATTTTTAGTTAAAAAACATTTATTACATTTGACATTAATAATACAGGTCTATAACAGTGATGTTTTAAAATTTGATTTGGTAATTTTATCTAATACATATGTTTTGTGGTTTGCTGAAAATGAAACGAAAGCCAGTTTTTCTCTTTCACGTATTTTTTTTTTTTTTTTTTTTTTTATAATACAGGGTGTCTACCGACATTTTTTTTTTTTTAATTCCTAGTACTTGCTAGTACATATGATTAAGTTTAAGTAATCATGTAAACATATAATAAACATTACCACATTATTGTATTAGTGGAAGAGTCACGGGAAAAATCGTACAAATTGTACAAATTGTACCCTGTACTGACAAATATCCATAGGTTATAGAGAAAAACTGGCTTCAGTTTCGGTTTAAGCACACACACACACACACACACAAAAAAAAAAAAAAAAAAAAAAAAAAAAAAAAACAGTCAAAATTATTAAATTAAAATTTTTAGTGTAGGCCTGAGTAATCTTTGAATAGGAATCGACTTATAAACTAGGAATACTTATCTATATAAAGTTATTTATATAAAGAATATCATTAAACCAAGTTCATTGTCCAGTTTTCTATAGTCTTTCGTTTCATGAATTTTAAAGAAGAAGAAAGTCACTCATATCCTTTTATTAACTCAGTCTTAGACACAAATCAATCATATTATGTATGTCTATATCCTCCCACACTTAAGTATATCATATTGTGAATATAATTTAAAAATACACAAAAAAACCATAAATCACCTTCAATTCTCCGTTATTTGAAAATGTTTTCAACACCCTTTCCAAATTGTAAAGACTTTTTGCTATTCATAGGTTGTAGTGCTGCTTTTTAACCTCAAAGGGCGTTGCCAACTTGTGGTATCATGGGTTGCAATTGTAAACCTGACAACACGTGATCAATAACAGACCGCATCGAATTAGTTCAGACGGACAAAAATAAGCATGGTATAGCACATTTTGGAATTTTGGAAAAGTTTTAAAAATTCGGTTTTTTTAGTACGTATGTCAAATTTTAAAGGTTTATTTACCAAAATTAATTAAAATTACCACTTATTCGTTGTAGATGAAAGCGGTATATTTTTTTCTCAGTGTACTTAAAGACGTTTGCGTGTTTTTGTTTTCCTTCCTAAATAAAGGGCTCTATATGTAAGTGTTAGTAAAGAAGGGACCATATATACAAACTAAATTTCGTATTTTAATATGTATACAGCTTCTTTTACAATAAAAGGCATAACCGAAAGCTAGCCGTGATTTGAACTAATTTTGTAATTGGAAATATGTTCCTATGACTTTAGTTTGCAAAATAATACTTGTGATACCTATTTTAAATCAACCGATATGTTTTATAAATCTATTTTATTTTATTTAGAACTATTTTATAGAATATATAGAAATTATTTTATTCGGAATATTAAGCATTACTATTTATATTCAGTTTTAAATAAAATTAACATAAAAGATTATTTTAAAATACAGTATACTCTCGATTATTCGCAAGTGAATTACGCGCGTTGCTGATTATCCACGGGCGGAGAAAAAGATCGGAATCTACAGAAAGGGATTTCTCAACAAGAAGAAAAAAAAAAGATTGCTTTTTTAAGAGAAAAAAAAACTGTAAATATAAAGAACTATGTTGATTTTGCTTGTACAGTTACAGTACGGTTACAGACATGGCAATATTTACTTTTACTCCGGAGCATTGTTAGTACTCACATTTTTTTTTCACTTTCCACACCACTTTTCTTGAAAGATATTTTCTTTTCTTTAATAGGAATTACATATTGGAAAAGTTTTCTTTACAAATAAAAATTCAAAAAAGGCGGATATCCACGAGGTTCTGAAATAAATTAAAATATTGGCATTTCTGCGATACTCTTTAATTTTAGTGTATAAATTATATTATTTGTACCTTGATTTTATCATAAGTACACTTATTTTTTTGTTTTTTGTTTTTACATTCTTTTAAAGCGAGTATATGAAAGGTAAATATTTTTACGACATTGTGAAATTTTCACACTTTATATTCTGCGATTTGCATTATCCGCAGAATCCGTGTCATTCAGTTCCGCGGATAATCGGGAGTATACTGCAGAATCAATATTATCCTTTTACATGAGAATTACTTACGCAATATTCTAACGCAAACCGTCTTATATATATATATATATTTGTACTCTAGAAATTCGCAGTTTGTTTTTGCAATATACAGATATTCTATCTGCAATGGGAGATGTGATAAAATAATACTTAATTTAAAATAAAATAATGTCGTTGAATGCTAATAAAATGTAACGAATATATTTATTTATAGAAAAATAAATCTTTAGATATCTTAACGTCGAATGTTTTTCCTTTAGCTTTAAAAACGAAAATATATCTGTAATCCGCTGGAAAGATATATGTATAGGTTCTAAACTAATACAAACAACAAATTTTTCAACATACTTATTAGTTCTTAAATGATTTAAAAAATAAAGTCTTAAAATTATATTAGATTTTATCTTTTATCTTCACTTTTTTTTTTACTATTTTTCATCTCCTTGAAGAATATATTTGAAGCAATCTCGACAGAGTGCCCTATTCCACTTCATTTTAAAAATTCCCTGAAGATTCCCAGCACTTCAATCTGTGCAGTTACAAAGCTTCTTCAGACACCCAGGAGATTTCACATGTCAAATCTAATTTCTAAATATCTTCACTAAGGTTCGTACATTTTCGATGTTATGAAAGATTCTTTTTTTTTTTTTCTTCCTTTACGGAATTGAAGAAAAAAGATATTTGTCAAATATGTATAGCAAGAAATAAAATAAAATAAAATAAAATAAATTGAAACATTTGCTGTAAATGTATGCATTTCGTTCGAGTTCAACATGTCATATATTATCTGATCATAAATTTTGATTTCCCGTGAGATTGCATAAGAAGTTCTAAGCGCTTTAAAATTTAATACTTTTCACAGGGTCAATGGATGAAAAGCAATCTTTGCACAGATGAATCGCCCATTTCATGTTGTTTATTTCTAAGAAGGATTGAAAAGTTTAAAAGAAAAAGATTAAGTATATTTATCGTAAACACGCGTGTAACATGTAATTCCGTCATGAGAGATGCTTATATAACAGGAAAAAATATATATGGAATATCGTTTCAATTTCTTGTAAGTAAATAATACATAAAATCGATTGAAAGGTTTATGAAAAATATTTTTTTGAATGAAAAAAAACTAATTGTGAACTGTCTAAAAAGTCAACGTTTGCATTAATTGATAAATATTTGTTCCTACATCCCAATAGCACACTTATCCATAGTACATCCTGAGGATGTCCCTTAGACGTACTTTCATCCCTAGGATATCATAAGGATGTCTTGTGGATGAGATGTGCTGTTAGGGATCTAGTGTACTAATGAAAAAAATGTTCAGTGCTTCATTAAAATCTAGTTTCAGTTTAAGATAACTTAGTTATAACCAATATTTTTAGAAATTGAGTGTTAGGTTTCACCATTTTAGTTACGTCACATTATTTTCAAACTTTTTAAAAATATACCAAGTGACGTTAATACAAAGAAGCACTAATATAAGCACTATTAATTTAATTCTTATGAAAATCCCCGCTCATTACATTTTGTCTATAACATTAGCTGTTAGCGATGTTAATTTTATACATTAAAGGACAGGTTACGTTTTAGCTTCTAAAATGTAAAAGTAAATGAAACTTGTCATTTGAAATTAATATTGTGGAAAACTCATGCTGATTAATTCTGGATACCCATAGGCAAACATATGACGATGATCAGCCACACTTTTCATGATGTGCTTGTTAGCTATATCTCGAATTCTGTGGCGATAAATCAATCCAAAATGTATAGATAATATGTTTATTTTAAAAACAAATGCTGAGTAGCTTTTGGCCATAACCTCCTAAACTAGATGCCTGTCGCGTGGCTCGGAAACTTGGAAACAGCTGAAACGATAGACAGCGCCACCTGGTGCAGATTGTGTGACTTTTTTATTCAACAGCCACCAAAAATTTTAAAAAGTGGGATATATATACATAAAAGGAGAATAGAATCGAAGAAACGTCGATTATATATATCATATATCACTTCTTAAAATTATTGGGGGCAGTTGAATTTAAAAAGTCGCGCTATCTGTACCAGGTGGCGCTGTCTACCGTTTCAACTGTTGCCAAGTTTCCGAACCACGTGACAGGCATCTAGTTTAGGAGGCTATGTTTTGGCGCATGTATTCTGTTCAACTGTTTTCCAATGCTATGCAGCAATTATCAAGATTTTTCATTTTTCCTGATCGACATGCATTGGGGGTAAACGTGGAAAACGTTATACGTAAAATGCATGTAAAGCCAAACTGTGCTATTTTTATTTTAGTGCATATCATCCGAGAGATTAGACTGTTATTAGTGATTGTCTGTAATTTTTTTAATGGTCACACTTCAGCATTTCTTTGTTTAAATAATACGAAACTGCATATATAAATTATTTACTAGAAAAAGCTATGTTAAATAAATTTCTATGTGTGTTGACTGGTATGTAGCTCCGTTATACAGAATAATAAGGAAGAAAGTATTGTGATGGCGACAACATTTTATGGGTACGAAATGAATGGATGTATGACAAACCGGAAAGAACTGTGATTAATAACTTTTTTTTTGGTAGGAATGCATATTAAAATTTTATTGCATTAATATTAAATTTCATCAACATTTCGTCGAATCATTCGTATGAATAAAAAATAAATAAAGATTATTTATTTATTTATTTTTTTTTTAAGATAAAGATAATAAAAAGGAAAATATTCTCTTAAATTTATTTTTAAATTTTTCAAAGCAGTAATATCTTCTTTACGAAACTTTATTTTTGTCAGCAGTTAGTTACTTTTATTTAGTAAACAGAAAAAAATAAATAAAAATATTCTTTTTAAAACTTTTTTTATAAAATACAAAACGAAGAAAACGTCCACAGGGTACAAAAAAAAAAGTTTAATTTAATATTATTAATATTTTTTCAGCTACCATTTTGATATTTAGATGAAATTTTGATTACTTTTTTCGCTGAATGATTATATTTTACGTGTTGTTGTATTCATAAGAAAAAATATAGTTGATAAATTAAAATATATAGAAAAATTAATTTCTTATAAAAAAAAAAAAAAAAATTAAAAATTAAAAAAATTAAAAATTCTCAAAATAAAAATACTCTTCATTTTTTTTTTTTTTTTTTTTTTTTTTTTTTTTTTTTTAACAACAGAATACAATAACTGACAAAAAACAAATAATAGAAACATTTCTCGTGGAGAAAACGTTTTATCAGATTACTATATGTACGTGAATAGGGAGACGAGGTTGATATTATTTTTGTTCATAAAAATATGATGTACGGAAAATGCAAATGACTCTTCAATATTGGACATTTTCTGAGCGTAAATTCTTCTTTTATTATTTGTAAGTGAATTCCTTCGACTTTATGGGGCTCTTGTAATCTGCAATTTGATTAAAACAGCATGTTCCAAGATAGACACAATATTTATTTAACGAAATTATCATTTGATACAGAAACATACACTAGTGTAAAATATCTCTATTTTCCAATGAACCAGAGTTCAATATAACAAAATTTACATAAAAAATATTCCGAGCGCACTTCCCCAAAATCTCTTGAATTTTACTGTGCTATAAATGGCTTGGCGACGTGACATTATTCAACGTACCCTATATTTTATAAATTTTCGGATAAATCATCAATCTATAATGTATTCGTAACATATGTCGCCAAAAAGTTGCCAAGATTTCCGAAAACTTCTTCCAAAGGTTTTGAACATTGAGAAATCAGAAAAAAATATTGATCTTTAGCGAATACACCGTGTGCGGAAACTACACGTTCTATATATATTCTAAGTTATCTCTATGATAATAGTATTTACAAATTCGCAACGGTATTAAGTAATTGTATTAGTGCGACATTCTTAATTTTTTCAGTCAGATTTTTCGCGTCGTCATCATTTGTTTGTTAAGGATAATTTTCCACTTGGCAAGAAGTTAAAATAATATTCAATGCAAAATTGAGATATATTTTTTTTTTTTTTTAAGAAATTAATTTCTTTAAAAAATATTATTTTAACTTCTTGCCAAGTGGAAAATTATCCTTAACAAACAAATGATGACGACGCGAAAAATCTGTAACATAGTAACCGTTGCTAAGGAATGCAAATTCATATTTTTAAGAAATCATTTATTTATTTATCATTCTTTTTGCATATTCACACCAATTTAAACTAGTATGTCGTGGCCTCCACGTGACTTTCTTCTATATTTTCCTATAGAAATTCACTCAGTAAAAATAATTTATTAAAATTATTATTTAAAAAATATATATATTTCCATGATTATACAGACGATTTCCATATTAGAGAAGTAGTGTAACACTAAATATCAAAAAAAAAAAAAAAAGGTCAATTTTATTCTCAATATTACATTAAAATATATATATATATATATGTTAAAAAGGAAAAAAAAAAAAAAAGATAACTTTATTTTAAATTATCGCAGATCGATGGTTCAACCATTCGTTTTAAATATTTTGGCGAAGTGTTTTGAAAGATACCCATCATGAACATTTAACCCCCCCCCCTCTCTCCCAGGGTGGGAGGCGAGGCGCCTATATACACATTTTTTTTTTTTTTTCAGTTGGCTATCTCTATTAAAAATATTTCTTTTAAATTTCATAATGATTATTAAAAAATTCTTCTCTTTATGCACATTCATACGAAATTTTGCGTATACCACCATGTTAAAGCTTTAGAAAAAGCGTGATGGCAACGCAACCTGTTAGACAATTTTTACCAAAAGTTGATAGATACCAATTTATGTCAAGGTGTAACTACATACCAAATTGTATGAAATTCTGTGCAGTAGTTCCTGAGATGCAGTTGCCATAAAATTTTGTCACACACACACACACAGAGAGAGAGAGAGACAGACATTTTCTAAAAATGGTCAAATCGTGTTCTACAGCTCTCAAAATGTGTAAATTCATCAAAACCCGAGGTCAAAAATTTTTACGAATCCAATACTTTCTTCTATTGAATATTGAAGAATGTAAAAAAAAAAAAGATATATTTAAAATAAAATTGCGAAAAATCATGTCAAAAAACAAAACACCTTTAATATAGGTCCCCCTTAGCAAAATTTGAAATTTTCATGATCGAGTCTCGGACGTTTCTCGACAAGCTCTTTACTTACGCAATTATGATAGCCAATTTAATTCATCACCAAAAGGACAACACAAATTTAAAAGTAACCAATCGGATTCTATATTAAAGCTGTACTAAAGAAATTTTAACAAACGCATATAATAACCGTTGCTAGGTAACAAAACACATCTGCACATACGAAAGAGAAGACTAATAAAAATACTGTCGCACTAAATTAAATTATGTTTTGTACAGAATTTTATATCTGTTCGTTAAAAAACAAAAATAGGCTTTGTTATTTTTTTTTTTCTGTAGTTATCATTTTTATTTTTATTTTTATTTTTTACTCCATTGCGCTGTTACCGTCGGTTTTTCAGTATTGTTTACATAATATTAAGAGCAGTGTTATAATAACTTTTGAAACTGCTGTAAAAGTGAAAATAAAACTAATGTAATTATTTTGATAAAATTTTGAACTATTTAAACATTGTAGAAATATCTAAGTAGTATGGATCTTTAATCCTGCCTTGTAATAAACTTTCTTAGAATTTTTCACTTGCTAGAGCATTCATTTGTTATAAGATTTAGAAATTAGCAATGAAATATAAAATAAAGAAAGAAAGTAAGTAAAAGAAAATAGCGTAATTCTTTTTCCGTTTTTATGATTTCTGATTATTTAATTTAGAAGTCAAATATTATTTAGTCCTAATTAATATACACTGATGGAAAAAAAAAAATCTCAACACCAGGAAGGAGCTGTGCTAGATAAACGAAATTTGGTAGGCGTGTTTATACATCTGAAAGATGACGTCGATTCAAATTTCGAGCTACGCGCATAAGTGTGGCGCTTGTAGCGACACTATGAACATGCAAATGAGGTTTGCTTTAAATAAGCGCTGTACGGTTCGTGATCGTTATTTACAGTTGAGATTTGACGTAGTGGGTTAATGTTAGTCAAGGATGCCTCTAAGAAGACGAAGAAGAATTATCAACAGCTCACTGAGTTTGAACGAGGTCGAGCAGTAGGGGTACGAGAAGGTAGGTTTTCTTTCTGCGATATTGCAGAAAGACTTGGCAGGAATGTATCCACTGTGCATGAGTGTTGGCAGCAGTGGTCAAGGGAAGGTACTGCCTCAAGGAGACCGGGTTCCGGGCGGCAACGTGGCTCTACTGTGAGGGAAGACCGCCGTGTTCGGCGTATGGCTGTGGCTAATCGTACTGCGTCTGCAGCTGAAATTCGAGCTGCAGTTGGCACCACAGTGACACAACGAACTGTTACAAATCGGTTACTTCAAGGACAGCTCCGAGCCAGACGCCCTGTAGCGTGCATTCCACTGACTCCAAACCACTGCCGTTTGCGACGTGAGTGGTGTCAAGCTAGAGCTCATTGGAGGACGGAGTGGAGATCTGTTGTGTTTTCTGGTGAAAGCCGGTTCTGCCGTGGTCGCAGTGATAGCCGTGTGTTGGTTAGAAGGAGGCCAGGTGAACGCCTGCTAGCGACCTGTGTGCGGCCTAGACACACAGGGCCTACTCCTGGAGTTATGGTTTGGGGAGCAATTTCGTATGACAGCAGGAGCACTCTCGTGGTTATCCCACGCACCCTGACTGCAAATTTGTACGTCAGTCTAGTGATACAACCTGTTGTGCTGCCATTCATGAACAGCATTCAAGGGGGGTTTTTCCAACAGGATAACGCTCGCCCTCATACCGCTGTTGTAACCCAACATGTTCTACAGAGTGTCGACATGTTGCCTTGGCCTGCTAGATCACCAGATCTTTCTCCAATCGAGCACGTATGGGACATCATTGGACGACAACTCCAGCGTCATCCACAACCAGCATTAACCGTCCCTGCATTGACCGCCCAAGTGCAACAGGCATGGAACTCCATCCCACAAACTGATTTCCGACACCTGTACGACACAATGCATGCACGTTTGCATGCTTGCATTCAAAGTTCTGGCGGTTACACCGGTTACTAATGTACCAACATTTCACATTTGAAATGGCTCTTCTCGCTTGTAAAAAAAAAAAAAAAAGATGTTACCATTTGAAATTTTCGAAATTCTTTCACTGTAATTGTGATCTTGAAACTTTAATCAATTAAATATGTTACCTAGACAAATGTATTGCTGAAATTTCATTACTGTACAATAATTTTTTCTTGGTGTTGGGATTTTTTTTTCCATCAGTGTAATAGGAAAACACCGCCTTGCAATAAGGCTTTGTTTAGTGTTTTTGCTAAAGAAATATATGCGAGGATTTCATCATTTTTCATTCATATTGAAGTTTCATTTTATATGCTGTTTAATACAAAACTATACTTCTACATTTAGAGATTTTATTTCAATCCTACTGAAAATAGCCTTTTCAGATTCATTAAAAGATATTTTTAAATTATCTACACGAATCATCTTCAAATAAATTCTACTTTATTATTCTATAAATAATTTTCTTTCTTACACAGAAACACACACCACACGCATAGCTATACACAGGGTAATTATAAAAAAATACCCCGATATATGAGACAATAGCTACCATACCGTTCCGTGAAACTGAATAAAAATTTGGTCGAAGGTATTTTGAGGTATGCGCACAAGAATCATATGAAAAAGAGCAGTTAAACTCTAACAGTTACGGTTACAGTGACAATATTTCGAATGGCAATATTTTTAATGGCAACACCTCCTTTTTTTTTTAATTAGAATGGGATCTCCATACCAAAAATCCATAAATAGCGTTGGAACGGTACCTGTAGCATCGCTACCAATCTAAGAAAAAAAGAAGAAAAACAACTGTTACGTGCCTACCAGAGCCCGAATTTCCTTTTTTTAATGACGTCACATTTCACACTGAGTCTTTGGTTCTTCTGATTCTGCTTCGAAACGAAATGAAGAGACCACAGTATCCTTAATTTTGTGTAAAGCTATTGAATAAGGGCTTTAATTTTGTTGTTAGTCATAAGGCGCCGTCATGACTGACGTCATCGCACTTCGTGAAAAATAAGCCATTGTGAAATGACAATAAAAGTCGATTTTGATGATGACGATGATGATGATGTTTCCCATTAAGCGGCATATTGTTCACATGGCAAGGAAGCAAGATACACATCACGCATTTCACAATGACATATTTTTCACTTAGTGGGATGTCTTACGAGTAACAACGAAATTAAAACCCTTGTTCAATAGCCTTATACGAAATTAAGGATAATATGGTCTCTTCTTCTCGTTTCGAAACAGAATCAGTAGACTTTAGTTAGAGCCGAAGACTCAGTGGGAAATGTGACGTCATTAGTCGCGCTCTGGTAGGCACATCACAGTTTTCTCTTTTCTTCTAGCGCTGGCAATTTTCGTGTTATAGGTACTGTTTTTACGCTATTTATGGTTTTTTGGTATGGAAATTCCATGAAAAAAAAAAAAAAAAAAAAAAAAAAAAAGATGTTACCATTTGAAATTTTCGAAATTCTTTCACTGTAACCGTAACTGTTAGAGTTTAACTGTTATTTTTTATATCATTCTTGAGCGCGTACCTCAAAATACCTTTTACCAAATTTTTATTCAGTTTCTCGGAACGGTATGGTAGCTATGATTTCATATATAGGTGTAGTATTTTTATAATCACGCTGTATATAAAATCGTTTGTCATGAGTGAGTGAGTGAGAGATTACTCTTCGCTCAGTGAGCCTAGAAGCATGAAATTTTGTGCCAATGTTCCTTCCATTACGTATACATCCACTAAGAAGCGATTTTACAAAAATCACCCCCTAAGGGCGGGGATGGAAGGCAAAACGCGATTTCACAAAATCTTTCATATCTCAAACAAAAAACAGATATCTGCAAAAATTTTGCTTTAAAACATAGCTAACACAAATACAAAAAAATAAATTTCTGGAATTTTGGAAATTCGGTCCACAAGAGGGGGTGTGTGGCAAAATGTGATTCTACATGCGCAAAAAGTGATTTCACAAAGAACCTTCATATCTCCAAAAAAAAAAAAAAAAGAAAAAAAAAAAAAAGAAACTATATCGGTAAAATTTTTGCTTTAAAATATATCTAACATAAAAATCTAAAAATCAATTTCTGGAATTTTAGACATTCAGCCCCTAAGGGGGGACAGGGGGAAAAACGTGAGTTTACAAAAATCTTTATACCTGAAACAAAAAAAAAAGATATTAAAATATAGATAACACAAATACCTAAAAACCAATTTTTGGAATTTTAGAAATGCAGTCCCCAAGGGGAGGGGGAGGAAGTAAAACGTTATCTATGTTACATCTTCTACAAAGTGGTGTAAAAAACTTTAAGACCGCCATTGCAATTTTTTTTTTTGCATTCAAAAATTAAAATCTCTTTTTAAATTACTTTACATTTAATATATAAAATGTAAGGAAAAAAAAATAATGAATTTAAAATTTAAAATTTAAAATACGTTTATTTTCGATATAAAGTAAAAATGTGTAATGTAATCAAATAGAAAAAACTTTAAGACCAGTTTAAAAAAAATATTGCTTGCATAATGAGATGACGCCACTTTTGAATAGTTTTGTGCGGGACAGTTGTTAGAATGAAATGAAACATTTTTTAATCATTTAGCTGAGTGTTGAATCAACTGAGATTATGGGTAGAGGAAAATTACTGAGTAAAATTGAAAAAGGTAAAATCTTGGCATTTCGAGAAAGTGGTATGAGTGAAAGGCAAATCGCTAGCAAAATCGAGAGGTCTAAAACTGTAGTTCATAAACTTTTCACAGATTCATGTAGATATGGTACAAAATATAGGGGAGGAATGCCTTAAAAACTATAAACCAGAATGAAAAGAAGCGTTATGATAATGGTTGTAAAAACAATGCATATTCATAAGCAATAAAATTGTTTCTAAAGCTTCAAGTAACGTCTAGAACTGTTAGAAATGTCCTGAATCGTGCGGAAAACATCAAATATTTAAAATTAAAATGCAAACCTAAGTTTGAAAAATGGCACACTGAAGCAAGATTAAAATTCGCAGTATCTAATTAAAAAAAAAAAAAAAAAAAAAAAAAAATGGCGAAAAATAGTGTTTACAGCTGAAAATAATTTTAACTGAGATTAACTATTGGCATGATTTAAGATAGGATACTACGCATTTCTCAAACCAAGTACGAGGAGGGCGGGGGGGGGGGGCTGTCATGATTTAAGCAGATTTGTGTACTCGAGGTAAGACTAATTTTGTATTCACTAAAGGTAATATGAACTCTTTTGACTATCAAGATATACTGGCTAACAATTTTCTTCCATTAAAATAAAAGTTTATGGCCCAAAATTTGATTTTGTTGCAAGATAATGCGCCTGAGCACAAATCTGTTTCAACCATTTCTTGGCTAATTGTAAATAACGTAACTTTTATGGAATTCCCGGCCAAAATTCTAGACTTGAACCCCACAGAAAATATGTGGGATAGCCTTGCCTACAAGGCATATGAAAATTTTGAACAATACTATTCTGTTTCTGAGCTCAAATCTGTTATTTCAAACCATGGGATAAAATATCGATTTTAACGTGCAAAAATCTAGCAAATTTCTCCCAAAATCGTCTTTCATAAGTAATTCGTGTGAAAAGAAAACACATGAAGTACTGAAAATTAGAATGCAATACTTTTAGTTGATGTTTAACTTTGTAATCTTAAAGTTTTTCCACTCTTTTATGTTGTGAAAAAAAAAAAAAAATCACTTGCATATAATATATAGTTATAACCATTCTTTTATTAAACTATGTGAGGATTTATTACCTTTTAATCTATTTACAGTATTTAATATTTCTTTTTTTCAGTAAAATTAAATTTTTTGCAATTTCACATGTGCTCTTAAAGTTTTTTTTTTCTCCACTGTATAATATATCTATTCTGTATATATATATTCTGTTCTTCTATAATAAAACTTTAAAATAATTTATTTCAATTTTTAATTGTTGCCAAAGAAGTTCACTAGTTAATTTATTTTTCGACTTATAATAAAATACCTTTTCACGTGAATAATAATAATAAAATAAATAAATTTGCTTAGGCACATGACAAAATGACGTCATTATCGAAATTAAATAATACTGTAAGATGGAAACTAATTCAGATCTATATTAAAGAGCTTTATTTATTGATAATACTGGGTATATTTTTAAATTTAAGGCTGAAGTAGATAGAACATTTTTCGCCAAGGTCTCTATTTTTGTGAGAGTACCTTAAGCCAAGTAGTCCATAAAAAATATAAACAAATTTGTATATATAAAAGAGTAAACTCAATGATTCACTGACTCAACACTGCCATGACGATTCTATGGGAAATAGAGTCACATATTTTGGCGAACATGTTGGTTTTAGGAGCTTGACCCCCCACTAAGACGGGATTTTGCAAAATACTCTCCCCCTGTCCCCCTTTGGGGGCTGTAAGCACAAACACCTTTATAAGCATAACTCGGCTCCAAATTACTTCACGGCGAAGAAAATGCAGATGGAAAGAGCACACTTGAGTACAAAAGAAAGTAGGGTGGTAAGGGGGGTAAGAAGGAAGGGGAGGAAAACGATTTTTGAATGTAAATTTAGCAAAATACGGATTTTCGAGCAGAACGCCACCAATAATAGCACAAACATATTAAGCCAAGTGTCTTCGTGAGGATATTTCCGAAAACTTATTATTATTTCTTTGCGATTTTCGATTTTGGGGGAGGGGGAGAGTTACAAATTCGTCCCTGAAAATCTATAGGAACTGAGATCACAAATTTTAGTGTGCGGCTTATTTACGGGTATTCAACGCTCATTGTAACGGGATTTTGCGAAATCCCCCTTACCCCCTTGGAGACGTGGGGTGGAAGCAGTAAACAAGTTTCTAATTATAACTTAACTTCAAAGTATCTCAGTAAGCTTAATTTTCACGTATGGGTTGGTTATGCATTCCCAACACGCACTATAAAGAGATTTTATGAAATTTTCCTTTCCCCTCCCCCTTTAAGGGCAGGGGGAGGGGCAGCAAAAACATGTTTTTAAGAGTAACTCTGCTCTAAATTATCTCATAAAAGCGATTTTTTGATATATCGATTGGTTATGCGTACTCAACCGACAAATACCAAAGGAATTTTTTTTTTAATTCCGTCCTACCCCCTTGGGAGTCAGGAGGGGGCGGGGGCAGAAAAACATGTTTCCATGCTTAACTATGTTCCAGATTATCTTAGAATGGTAATTTTCAATGTGTAGATTGCTTATGCGTACTCAACACACACTACAAAGTGATTTTGTGAAATTTCACTGTACCATCCTTTGGAAAATGGAGGGGCAAAAACATGTATTCATGCGTAACGCTGCATTAAATTATCTTAGGTTGGAATTTTTTTATGTGAGGGACAATTACATATATCTAACTCATAGTATGAAGAGATTTTACGCAATTTCCTTCCCCTTCCCTCCTTTAAGAGCGGGGGGGGGGGATTGAAAAAAAAAAAAAAGTTTTAAAGCTCTGCTTTAAATAATTTCAAAATCCCGAATTTTTTATGTGTTGGTTAGGCATGTGTGTGCAACATGCAACATAAAGTAATTTTGCGAATTTACCTCCCCCCCTTCCTCCTCTCCACTTTCTCTCTTTGGGGTGGACGGGAGTAGATAAAAAAGGAGAGTTTAAGGTCAGGAGGGGGGTGCACTGGTGCACCGGCAAGTCGTGCGGGTGCCGCACCACCCCTGAGGGGTCTAGATGGGTTGGTATTGACCTTGAGACGTCCTCTAACAGTATCGTGAAAGATGACGAGGGTATTAATGAGGAAATTTAATTAAAAAAATTAATGAGTGGTTTATTGTAAAAGGTGACGATGGTTTTAAAGCGATGTTTGCGGTAGAATGAAAAAAGCAGGATATTGTTTGTGAGTCATTAGGAAATTAATTAGGAGGTTAATTAAGAGGTTAATTAGGAAATTAATTAAGAAATTAATTAAGAAATTTTAAAAATTGAGAAATAAATAAGAAATCGATTGAATTTAAGGATGTGGATAGAGTATGCAAGAAATAGAGTGATCTGACTGGGGTTCGAACCAGGCATCTTGCAGTAAAAATATTTCAGTAGTTTTCACGTGTGTGCGAGTGATTTTTATAGTATATGTCTGCACTGTTCTTTTAAAACTATGAATGCTAGTGTCCGAAAAGAATTCGATCGTTTTAATGATATTAATTAGAGAATAATAATTAAGAAAAATATTAATTAAGGATCTTCTTGTAAAAAATCGTCAAATATTTTCCGAAAAAAAGGCAATGAAAGCAAAAATTAAGTATAAAGAACGAAAGAAAGTTTAGAAACATAGATTTTGACTGAGATTCGAACGATTCAACCATTTAAATTATATAAATTTACAGAATAATAAAGTATTAATTAAGCATTTCCTTCTAAAAGATTACGAATGTTTTATGAAAAATGACATTGAGAGTTAAAATTAAGTATAAATAATGAAAGAAAGTGTAGCAATAGAGACACCTGACTGAGATTCGAACCCGGCGCCTGTTTGAAGTGAGGAAATAGTAGTTTACAAGTACTTTAACCACTGTTCTTTAGAAATATACCTACACAGATCTTTTTAAACCTAAGAATACAAATGTTTGAGAACGACTCAACCATTTAAATAATATTAATTACAGAATAATTAAAAAATAATAATTGAAGATCTTGCAAAATTCGCTAATATTTTATGAAAAAAGATGATGTATGTGAAAATTAAGTTAAAAGATGTTTAAAATCTCAAATGTATAAGTGAAATTAAATTAGAATGAAAGACGAGAATTGTTTTTTGAAAGATAACTAAAAAGAGTGATTAAAATTTCTTATTAATTACTTAATTGAAGAAAGTTCGTTAAAAAAATACTTTTCATCATAAAGATTTTTTTAATTGTGAATACTAACTAGCATCCATTTTAAACTGTATATATTTTTTTTACTAAATAGAATAAAGATCGACTTAATTCGCCAATGGTGACGTCACAATGTTTTTAGGGAAGAAGGTGACCATCCCTTTAAGCATTTTCTTAGAATCGGGGGAGATGCTATTGTACATTCAATACAAGAAAGAGGAGGAAAAATACCAGTTTTGTCGCTACCTTTAACAGTGTTTAAATTTGATTATTGTTAGACGTTTTAAAAATATAAATTCATTTCTTTCTATCTTTAGAAGAATCTTATTGATTATTTGATATACAATATGGGAATATAATAACTTTTAATAATAGACATTTTCAGTAGATTTTTACAAATCGCTACAAAAAATTCATTACAACTTCAGAAAATCAAAAGTTTTTTAGATATAATTTGTAACTTTTTCGAATAATCCTTCACATATTAGACTACACCCTTACATTTCTTTAGTGTAAACCCGTGAAATTTTACCAATAAAATCAGAAATAGGGTCGTAAAAATAAGAATTTGGCATGATTTTAAATAAATTTTAGGATATATCTACAAAAATTTTAGAGTATTTGGCGATAATTCGGATTTGGTGAGAAACACCTAGTATTAATTTCGAGTGGAGTAAAATTTTGTCACATGCTAACTTATTTTTGCGTGAGTGAAGACATCTGTCTTTAACCTGAATTCAGTACTACATAAAAATTATTTTTTCAAGATGGATGTCAGAACAGATATTATTTTGTTAAATACATTTACTCATATATTCAATAGATCACATCTACGCAAATCAGAACTAGGGATTATAAATCAGCTTAAATTTCGAATGAATGAATTTATCAATTCAGAAATTAGCAATCAACTTTATGAAAATGTTGATATGTTATCTGATGAAAATTTTTATACCTGTTTAGATATTGTTTTAAAAGAAATGATAAAAAATGAAATTAATTGGGATAAAGCTGTAATTTACTTAGTATTTTCAAGTGAACTTATGGCAAAGCGCTTTAAGAGATCTGGAGAGTTTATCTTACTTTGGATAAAATTTTTTAATATCTTCCAGAAGTATTTAGGTAGTTGGATTATTGATAATCAAGAATGTATAAAAGTCAAAGAAGTGAAAAAATCATTTTTTCAAAGAATGTGGAGTTTTATCACTCGATCATAATATGAAAATTGTAAAAATATTATCTGCTATGTTGAATTATGTTCAGTTCAATCTGTAAAAGAACAATGTTCAAGAAAAATGTATGTATGTAATGTGAAACTCAAAGTAAATAAAGAACTTTAAATGGGAATTTTGTTTAAGAAAAAATTATTTGAAGTAAAATTCATCTTTAAAAAATAAATAAATAAAAATAAAAATAAGTTGATCAATGTAAAAAACTGAAAAATTCACTAAAAATATAAGAAACGCATTTTCACAATAATAAGATTGTAAATGAAAGATAAAATCACAAAATTACCAGCATAAGAGACTGTAGGTATTCGAAAAAAAATTATGAAGTCAACAATTTTAGTGTTAAACAGCACATCTTATTTTACAAAGTACTAAGTTTTTTAAAATCATATAGTTTGAACTTTTTCAAACTTATACTTATAAACTGAAATTTTTGTGAATGTAAAATTTTTTACACAAAGTATTTTAGAAAAAATATCATCTCAGAAATTAACTAACTTATTTTTAGAATAAAAATATAAGAAACTTATTTTTACTAATGATAAGAATGAAAATGTAAGGTAAAATCTCATTCTTACCAATTTAAGAGACTGCAAGTATTTGAAAAATCATGAAGTATGGAATTTTAATGTTTCACACGTGTTAATAACGCGTCTTATTTTACAAAGTACTAAGTTTTTTTAAAGTCATTTAGTTTGAAGTTTTTCAAACTTATACTTATAAACTGAAATTTTTGTGAATGTAAAATTTTTTACACAAAGTATTTTAGAAAAAATATCATCTGAGAAATTAACTAACTTATTTTTAGAATAAAAATATAAGAAACTTATTTTTACTAAAATATTTTTGTACAAAGTATTTTAGAAATTTAGATAACTTGTTCTTGAATAAAAATATAAGAAACTTATTTTCACAATAATAAG
Organism: Salticus scenicus; assembly: GCA_963930645.1. Classification (NCBI taxonomy): domain Eukaryota; kingdom Metazoa; phylum Arthropoda; class Arachnida; order Araneae; family Salticidae; genus Salticus; species Salticus scenicus. The sequence goes on from OZ005652.1 coordinate 100,457,771, forward strand.
ATTATAAATGTAAGATAAAATCACAAAATTACCAGCTTAAGAGGTTGTAGGTATTCGAAAAAATCACGAAGTCAACAATTTTGGTGTTAACAACACATCTTATTTTACAAAGTGCTAAGTTTTTTAGTCATTTAGTTTGAAGTTTTCAGACATATGCTTATAAACTGAAATTTTTTGTAAATGAAAAATTTTTTACACAAAGTATTTCAGAAAAAAATATCATCTCAGAAATTAATTAACTTATTTTTAGAATAAAAATATATGAAACTTATTTTTTCTAATGATAAGAATGAAAATGTGAGATAAAAACTCATTCTTACCAATTTAAGAGACTGTAAGTATTTTAAAAATTATGAAGTATGCAATTTTAATGTTTCACATGTGTTAATAACGCATCTTATTTTACAAAGCACTAAGTTTTTAAAAGTCATTTGGTTTGAAGTTTTTCACACATATGCTTATAAATGAAATTTTCGTAAATGAAAAATTTTTACACAAATTATTTTAATACAAATTCTATCTCAGAAAAATTAACTTTTTCTTTTTAGGTTGAAAATGTAAGATAAAATCTAACACTTATCGAATTTAGAAGCTGCAGATGTTTGATGAAATCATGAACTTGAAACTTTAAGTATTAACAACCTACCTTCTTTGAAAATACTAAACCACAAGTTTCGACAAATCTATAATCAACTGTTAAAAAACATAGAATATTTTTTTCCCTAAAATGTTTAACGTAGATGCTACATCCATAAAAATACAGAGTGAAAGTGTACAAATTATCTGTTTAGACATGTTGATAAACTAGAATTTTCCACAAGATTCGAGTATTATAGCAAGGTATGGGATAATATTTGGCTAAATTTCCACTAATATTGGCGATAGTTATAAAAATTTGGAATGAAATAAGAGAATTTGCCGTAAATTCTTAAGTAAAACTGATGAATGAAGAAAAAATTTGAATTAGTTACATTCTTTTCTCGCTGTAGAGTTGTCTAAGTTCTCATACTTAGTAGTTTTTAAAGTCTTACTTTTAGAGTGATTTTTTACACTTCGCTAAACTGAAGTACAAAATGAATAATACTTTAACGTCCGAGGAGACACACGTTTCCGTTCAACAAACCCCTTCATCAGGTTTTGAGGATGAGAAGTTATCTAAACTTTTTATTTGTCCAACTTGTAAGAAGCCATTTTTTTAAAAATCCTATCTTACTAGACATGTCAAGGTTCACAATGATATTAAACCTAATATTTGTTACGTGTGTGAGAAAGGATTTGTTACTTTACATCGTTTAAAAAGACATATGGAAACCCATAGAAAAATTTCCATAAGATACAAATGTGAATATTGTATTGAAAATTTCAATCGCAAGTGTGATTTATTTAAACATAAGAGATTATTTCATCAAAAAGTCTTACCTGAACATCTATGTATTATTTGTAAAGATGCTTTTAAACACAAGTATGAATTGGAAAAACACAAGAGGGTGCATTATCGTAAACCTGAGTATCTATGTGAGGAATGTTCTATAACCTTTACAACAAAACATGCTTTTTCAAACCATAAGCGAAAAAGTCATAAAAAGACTTTACATACATACTGTTGTGACGAATGTACTGATACTTTTTCAAACAGACGACATTTTTTAAAACATAAAAGAAATATGCATAAAAAATCTTTAATGCAAACTAGATGTGATGAATGCAGTGAAACTTTTCAGTGTAAGTATGAATTATTGCAACATAAGAGAAAGAATCATCTTAAAGACTTTAACATACGTAGAAATTGTAATGATCGAAGCACTAACAATGAATTATCAACAGTTAATAATGACAGTGAGAATCTGGACTTGTTAAATTTTTTGGATAATTTTCACATTGAATGTGCGAATGGTGTTTTTGACTTACATTCCAACAACTTTCAGAATGAAAATATAGACTTAGACTTAAAAAATTTTTTGAACAATTCGAATGTGGAATATACAAGTGGAAATAATATTGATGATTTATCTGCCAAAGATGAAAATAAGGACTTAAATAATTTTAACCTGATACAAACTGATTTACCTCTAGTAAACTATGACAATGAAAGTCTGGACTTGTTAAATTTTTCGTATAACTTTAATCCCAAGTGCTTGAATATTTTTTCTGCTGACGACGAAAATATGAATTCGAATAATTTTAGTGCGAAGGAAAATGAGTTGGTGACAGATAACTTTAACAATGAAAATCTAGACTTGCTAAATTTTTTGAATAACTTTAATACTGAATGTATGAACGATATCCAAACAATATAGATTTGCTGTCTTGTATTATTGTGAATGAATTTCAAATACAAAGATTTCAATGAAAATGATTTGTTTTAATTTTTATTACAAAATCATCTTTTTTATAATATTTTCTATTAGAATACAAACTGAAGTGTCATCTTTTTTTAAAATAAAAACATGTAAAAAGTTTACTTGTGTATTAACGATATACTTTTTCATTACTGTAGTAGAATTGATTGAGTATAATATTTAAACACTAAGTAAAAATTATGCACAATAGTAGTTTTATAAACTATCAAACTTACATCGAAGAAGAAAAAACTTGTAAAATTGTTTTACCACTCAACTGTAAAGTACTTGTGAAAATCTTAAATGAATTTATCTTATTAACAATTTTCCTGAAAAACTAGCTTATAAAAATTTTAGATATAATTATGAAGTTAGTATTTTCCTAAGTATCACGTTTGAATCTTACTTTGAATATACATCATCAAAGTGTTTTATTCTTTAACTAAAATCACAATCTCTATTCCAAAGAGTGTAAAAATAATGTTATAGTAACAACTTAAACTTTTATATATAGATACTTTCACGATTGTATTTTAACTTTTTTTATTTTTTAGAATGCAGAAAATATTTTGTAAGAATTGTGAAAGCTTAATTTTAGAAGTTTGTGAAATTTCACAAAATTTTTTTAAACATTTTTGTCAAATGTTTTCTTTATGTCACATCACTTAAAAAAATTTAACTGTTTTTAACAGAATTGCTAACACAAAACATTAAGTTAGAAAATTTATAGATAAAACTTATAAGATACGAAAAACCATATGTGAAGTAATAACAAAAGGTGTATATACTTTCAAGTTTAGACATGGTTCAACAAGCTTGAGGAGACACTAAAACCTGTAGCTGACGTCATAACCCCTGTAGCGTAACTTTTCCCTTACTACTACGTCACAAATGTATAATTTAACAAAAAGTACTTATGTCACCCCACAATTCCTGTCTTGTATTATTTTACTTTGTGTATAAAATCAATGATCTATAAAAAAGCTTTGTCGTTTTTATACACTTTGAAGTAAAAATTTTCTCCAAAAACATCAAATTATATTTCGCAAGTATGAATTGATATGTATTTGTTTTAAATATCTCTAAGTTACATTATACCAAAGTATAATTTCTAATATTTAAACAATTCTCACTTTACAAAAATTAACTTGTATGCATTTCTAGATCTTTAATAAAAATCTTTAATTTTTTTTATCTCAAAGACTTTAAACTATTCGAGATATGTGCAGCTTAAGTGCAATCCAATACTATTTGCATAACAATGTGGAACATCATATGTTAAGAAAATCTTAAATTTTGAATATTTTTCAGTTGATTATAGATTTGTCGAAACTTGTGGTTTAGTATTTTCAAAGAAGGTAGGTTGTTAATACTTAAAGTTTCAAGTTCATGATTTCATCAAACATCTGCAGCTTCTAAATTCGATAAGTGTTAGATTTTTATCTTACATTTTCAACCTAAAAAGAAAAAGTTAATTTTTCTGAGATAGAATTTGTATTAAAATAATTTGTGTAAAAATTTTTCATTTACGAAAATTTCATTTATAAGCATATGTGTGAAAAACTTCAAACCAAATGACTTTTAAAAACTTAGTGCTTTGTAAAATAAGATGCGTTATTAACACATGTGAAACATTAAAATTGCATACTTCATAATTTTTAAAATATTTACAGTCTCTTAAATTGGTAAGAATGAGTTTTTATCTCACATTTTCATTCTTATCATTAGAAAAAATAAGTTTCATATATTTTTATTCTAAAAATAAGTTAATTAATTTCTGAGATGATATTTTTTTCTGAAATACTTTGTGTAAAAAATTTTTCATTTACAAAAAATTTCAGTTTATAAGCATATGTCTGAAAACTTCAAACTAAATGACTAAAAAACTTAGCACTTTGTAAAATAAGATGTGTTGTTAACACCAAAATTGTTGACTTCGTGATTTTTTCGAATACCTACAACCTCTTAAGCTGGTAATTTTGTGATTTTATCTTACATTTATAATCTTATTATTGTGAAAATAAGTTTCTTATATTTTTATTCAAGAACAAGTTATCTAAATTTCTAAAATACTTTGTACAAAAATATTTTAGTAAAAATAAATTTCTTATATTTTTATTCTAAAAATAAGTTAGTTAATTTCTGAGATGATATTTTTTCTAAAATACTTTGTGTAAAAAATTTTACATTCACAAAAATTTCAGTTTATAAGTATAAGTTTGAAAAACTTCAAACTAAATGACTTTAAAAAAACTTAGTACTTTGTAAAATAAGACGCGTTATTAACACGTGTGAAACATTAAAATTCCATACTTCATGATTTTTCAAATACTTGCGGTCTCTTAAATTGGTAAGAATGAGATTTTACCTTACATTTTCATTCTTATCATTAGTAAAAATAAGTTTCTTATATTTTTATTCTAAAAATAAGTTAGTTAATTTCTGAGATGATATTTTTTCTAAAATACTTTGTGTAAAAAATTTTACATTCACAAAAATTTCAGTTTATAAGTATAAGTTTGAAAAAGTTCAAACTAAATGATTTTAAAAAACTTAGTACTTTGTAAAATAAGATGTGCTGTTTAACACTAAAATTGTTGACTTCATAATTTTTTTTTGAATACCTACAGTCTCTTATGCTGGTAATTTTGTGATTTTATCTTTCATTTACAATCTTATTATTGTGAAAATGCGTTTCTTATATTTTTAGTGAATTTTTCAGTTTTTTACATTGATCAACTTATTTTTATTTTTATTTATTTATTTTTTAAAGATGAATTTTACTTCAAATAATTTTTTCTTAAACAAAATTCCCATTTAAAGTTCTTTATTTACTTTGAATTTCACATTACATACATACATTTTTCTTGAACATTGTTCTTTTACAGATTGAACTGAACATAATTCAACATAGCAGATAATATTTTTACAATTTTTATATTATGATCGAGTGATAAAACTCCACATTCTTTGAAAAAATGATTTTTTCACTTCTTTGACTTTTATACATTCTTGATTATCAATAATCCAACTACCTAAATACTTCTGGAAGATATTAAAAAATTTTATCCAAAGTATGATAAACTCTCCAGATCTCTTAAAGCGCTTTGCCATAAGTTCACTTGAAAATACTAAGTAAATTACAGCTTTATCCCAATTAATTTCATTTTTTATCATTTCTTTTAAAACAATATCTAAACAGGTATAAAAATTTTCATCAGATAACATATCAACATTTTCATAAAGTTGATTGCTAATTTCTGAATTGATAAATTCATTCATTCGAAATTTAAGCTGATTTATAATCCCTAGTTCTGATTTGCGTAGATGTGATCTATTGAATATTTGAGTAAATGTATTTAACAAAATAATATCTGTTCTGACATCCATCTTGAAAAAATAATTTTTATGTAGTACTGAATTCAGGTTAAAAAACAGATGTCTTCACTCACGCAAAAATAAGTTAGCATGTGACAAACTTTTACTCCACTCGAAATTAATACTAGGTGTTTCTCACCAAATCCGAATTATCGCCAAATACTCTAAAATTTTTGTAGATATATCCTAAAATTTATTTAAAATCATGCCAAATTCTTATTTTTACGACCCTATTTCTGATTTTATTGGTAAAATTTCACGGGTTTACACTAAAGAAATGTAAGGGTGTAGTCTAATATGTGAAGGATTATTCGAAAAAGTTACAAATTATATCTAAAAAACTTTTGATTTTCTGAAGTTGTAATGAATTTTTTGTAGCGATTTGTAAAAATCTACTGAAAATGTCTATTATTAAAAGTTATTATATTCCCATATTGTATATCAAATAATCAATAAGATTCTTCTAAAGATAGAAAGAAATGAATTTATATTTTTAAAACGTCTAACAATAATCAAATTTAAACACTGTTAAAGGTAGCGACAAAACTGGTATTTTTCCTCCTCTTTCTTGTATTGAATGTACAATAGCATCTCCCCCGATTCTAAGAAAATGCTTAAAGGGATGGTCACCTTCTTCCCTAAAAACATTGTGACGTCACCATTGGCGAATTAAGTCGATCTTTATTCTATTTAGTAAAAAATATATATACAGTTTAAAATGGATGCTAGTTAGTATTCACAATTAAAAAAATCTTTATGATGAAAAGTATTTTTTTAACGAACTTTCTTCAATTAAGTAATTAATAAGAAATTTTAATCACTCTTTTTAGTTATCTTTCAAAAAACAATTATCGTCTTTCATTCTAATTTAATTTCACTTATACATTTGAGATTTTAAACATCTTTTAACTTAATTTTCACATACATCATCTTTTTTCATAAAATATTAGCGAATTTTGCAAGATCTTCAATTATTATTTTTTAATTATTCTGTAATTAATATTATTTAAATGGTTGAGTCGTTCTCAAACATTTGTATTCTTAGGTTTAAAAAGATCTGTGTAGGTATATTTCTAAAGAACAGTGGTTAAAGTACTTGTAAACTACTGTTTCCTCACTTCAAACAGGCGCCGGGTTCGAATCTCAGTCAGGTGTCTCTATTGCTACACTTTCTTTCATTATTTATACTTAATTTTAACTCTCAATGTCATTTTTCATAAAACATTCGTAATCTTTTAGAAGGAAATGCTTAATTAATACTTTATTATTCTGTAAATTTATATAATTTAAATGGTTGAATCGTTCGAATCTCAGTCAAAATCTATATTTCTAAACTTTCTTTCGTTCTTTATACTTAATTTTTGCTTTCATTGCCTTTTTTTCGGAAAATATTTGACGATTTTTTACAAGAAGATCCTTAATTAATATTTTTCTTAATTATTATTCTCTAATTAATATCATTAAAACGATTGAATTCTTTTCGGACACTAGCATTCATAGTTTTAAAAGAACAGTGCAGACATATACTATAAAAATCACTCGCACACACGTGAAAACTACTGAAATATTTTTACTGCAAGATGCCTGGTTCGAACCCCAGTCAGATCACTCTATTTCTTGCATACTCTATCCACATCCTTAAATTCAATCGATTTCTTATTTATTTCTCAATTTTTAAAATTTCTTAATTAATTTCTTAATTAATTTCCTAATTAACCTCTTAATTAACCTCCTAATTAATTTCCTAATGACTCACAAACAATATCCTGCTTTTTTCATTCTACTGCAAACATCGCTTTAAAACCATCGTCACCTTTTACAATAAACCACTCATTAATTTTTTTAATTAAATTTCCTCATTAATATCCTCGTCATCTTTCACGATACTGTTAGAGGACGTCTCAAGGTCAATACCAACCCATCTAGACCCCTCAGGGGGTGGTGCGGCACCCGCACGACTTGCCGGTGCACCAGTGCACCCCCCTCCTGACCTTAAACTCTCCTTTTTTACCTACTGACGGGACAAAAAACACATTTTGAAGCTTAAATCCGTCCAAATTACCAAAGAATGGCGAATTTTGGTGTGTGGGTGTTGATTTAGTTTACACATTATGCATTTTGATGTGATTTTGCAAAACTTTTACTTTAACTACGAGGGAGAGGGAGTAAAAAGCAGGTAAAAGACTACCGAAGGCATTGAGACTCCAGACTCGACTGTGGCAAGCGGGAATTTAAACTTAGATTTTAACTAATTTCAATGATTTTCTTTTTCTTTATTATTATTATTATTATTATTAATGATAGAGTGTTTTGAGGATTCCTTTCAATATAATGATCAGCGAAGCGGGCAAAGCCTGCTAGTGCTATGTAATTATTTAATCGCAATTTTCATGAACACAATTTTAAGTAAGAATTACAAAAATTAGATTTATGAATTTCTGTTTCTTATTTTTATATTTATTTATTTTTCATAGATTTATTTTGAAATAGGCATCTGTGAGAACAATACTAATAACTTTTACAAAGTGATAAAAAAATATTTATATCCTTAAGATCAATTTAAATCTACTCCCCCCCCCCTTACGATTTTGCAATTGAAGTAATTATAACATTCTCATAGTATTAAAATTTTATTGTTTTTTAATTTTATCAAATTAATGTATATTAATTATTACTATCAATTAACTTATAACTATAAAAACGTATATATATTTTATAAAATATTTCAGGAACCCTAATGTGATCATTGCAATACAGTACACATTATAATAGTATCTAAATAATCATATTTTCTAAATGACTATTTACTTCAAAATACTAGAAAATCCAACTATAATTGCCTTATTCATTTTGGCTTTTTAAGTTACTCAGTGAAATTAGAAGATATTTTGTAACAAAAATGTAATTAATTAGGTATTTTACGAAAACGCATATTTGTTATATTTTTGTAAAATACATTTCTTGAAGTATTTGCATGAAAATGCATTTTACCAGAAATAAATATTTTCTTTAATATCAGTCTTAATTCACATAATTGAACTCCACTTTTCATTAAATTAAAAATTGTAATTGCAACTAATTTTACATACTGATTATTGTACGACAAAAATAAATAGGTTTACTTTAAATATTAGCAAATACCATTTTAATGACGTTATTATTTTGCTGTTTTGATTACTCAGTGAAAATGAAACGCTATCTATAAATAAAAAGTATAATTGATTATGATGTGTAATTAGAAATATGCTTGATAAAGATCGGATGTGAGGAAATATTACAAAATTTTTACATATTCAATTAATTAAAATTGCCTTAATTATTTAATTATTTTTAATTAATCAGTGTCAGTTGCAGGATGACATAATGTCAATATTTTTTTTTATGATTGTTCATTAACTGGAAAATAAAAATTTAATTCCAGTTATCTCCGTCGTTTATGAGTTTCATTTAAGTAAAACTTTCTCATTTTAAGAAAAAAAGTAGCATTTAGTGACATAGCTGCAACGATACGATATTAATAACGTAAAAACTACAGCATTTTTATGACGATTAAACATAAAGCGTGGGGAGAAAAATCTCACTTTCCCTGAAAAAAAAAAAAAAAAAAAAATCATATCTGGTTGCACATTCATTTACTTAAATTTCCCTAAATTCCAGAATAAAAATCCCTCCACCGATCCCATATTGTTCAGAATCTAGATATTTCTCCGTGGTATAAAGGATAATTGACTTTGCACGTGTTAGAGAAACAACGATTTAGGAGAGTGGGTGCTGATCATATCTGACGTGGGGATACTCGGGAGGGTATTGCGTGAATACGATGTAGGATGGTTGTGATCTAAATGGTAAGGGAAGGAAGATACACGCGATATAAACAGCTTTGATAGGGGGATCCAGGGCGAAAAAAAAAAAAAAAAAATAAAAAAAAAAAGATTTGACGCATGGAGAACGACAAAATGATCCGCCACGTAATAGAAGCTCAATTTGATGAAAGACAGATGTGATATGATGTAGGCGAAATTGGTATTCTATAACGGGTTTAGCTTAGATGTATATTTAGCTATCATACGCTACATCATTCTTTTTAAAGAGGAAAACTAAAAGTATTCTTTTGCAGAGAAGCTTATCTATTTCAATTTAGTTTTGCCGTTAATGAAGACTTTTTTTTTTTTATGCATAAGATATAGCAGAAAGTTATCTATTTTGCATTGAGTAAGCAGGAGATTTATATTCACAGATAATGATTTTTTTTTTTTTTTTTACTCGAAAAAAAAAAGTATAATTTGCTTTAATAATAAAAGTGCTGATAGATTATCTACATGCTACACAAATTGGTTTATTAGTTGCATTGATCGAAAGTCATTATTAAGGTTAATTTATATTTTTTTCTACTACTGGAAAAGAGATACGAGCAAATAATTTAAAGAAACATTTTAAAGAACATTTTAAAAATATATTTTTGAGACGCACACACACACACACATATACACACACACACACATATATATATATATACCGGGTGATTCAAAATAGATGTTACAGCGATTATCTCGTAAACTAAGAAAGATAGAAACATACTTCCAATTACAAAATTAATGCAAATTAAGAGTAGATTTCAGGTATGGCATTTTTTTGTACAAGGTGCTGTATACATATTAAATACGAAATTTAATTTTTATACGGCCCCTCCTATCATATGACTTATATTTAGAAAAATATTCTCCTCGCTCTACAATCAAAATAAAAAATTAATCATCTCTCTAAGTCAAAATCTCGCTGAGTTATTGCAATTTCAAAATTCTAGCATTTTTCGCCAAACCTTAAGGGGTTGTATCAAAAGTGAGAAATTGTAATTACTATAGCTTTTGTAATAAGGCACACGTTGATCAGTGTTTGGGGGGGGGAAAGAAAATTCATTCAGGGAAAGATGGCTATTTTAACTTGTAATGTCTCTGTGAATATACAAGAGAATACTCATTGATAATTTAACAAATAAATTTTATGACTAATTTATGTGCTAAAAGGGAATTTTCAAATCATTTTTCTTTCTTTTCTTTTATACATTCTCTTAGTCATATACACGGTGTAGAGAAAGAATTGTTTTTGAGTCAAATTTCCGAAAATTAGCTTTTAATATATTTGCACGTTTTCAGATCCTCTGAATTCAAAAATCATGTTTTAAGCGGTTGGTCTCTCTCTCTCTCTCTGTGTGTGTGTGTGTGTGTGTGTTTCTGTGTTATTAGAATATCTCAAGAACAGATAGTAGCAGAAAATCCAAATTCGATATTCTAAATCCGCATCATATTGCGGTGCTACACTAAAGTATTCGTTGCGATCAGACAATTGTTTGTTTACAGGGTCATCCAAGAGATTTCAAATACATTACGTCTGTGAGCGAAATTTCTCATATGTACAGTGCGACATGTATATACCGCACTAAACAAAATGAAAAGCAGAGATTTTTTATACGCATAAAAGCATGTTTTATGTAGATTGTGGTATAGCAATCATTCATCATTCATTTACAGGGTTACCCAGAGTATTTTGATAGATTGGAGCTATACTTGGGAATTGCTGGAAGTGTATTTAAATTTATGTTACTTGTTTTACATATAACACTAAATTTACGTACACAAAGTCATTTGAATATAGTTTATAGACAATATACAGGGCTACCCAAAATTAAGGTAAACATTTTTTTATTATTATTATTAAATGTAATTGGTGTAAGTGCTTTGCTGTATTTTTTTTTTTTTTTTTTTCGAAGAACACTGCTGACACAGAACGAAAAATTAATTTTTCATACCTGTACTTTAAACAAAGTAGTTTTTGAAGAGCGATTTTTTTTCTGTAAAATACCACATTTTGAGGCCTCCTGAATACGAAAGGTAAATTTTTATTGGTTGATCTGTATATATATGAATTATCAGCATAATTTAACAACAAATAATCTGGTGTGCCACTCACACGATTTTCTCTTACCCTGAAATTTAATACCATAAATACAGGTTGGAGATTAAGAGGTAACATAAAGAGTACTGTAAACCTATGTTAAAATAATTCAAATTAGGCTTCGAAAGAGTTTTATATGATAGTTAGTTCTGTGTGAGGGGTGATCTCATGAAATTATTCGTTTCCTGAAATTATTCGACGCAGGCAAAGCTCAAACTTTTAAAAACTTGACTTTAGTAATAAGGAAGCCTCAAAACGTGTAAATACACAAAAAAAACAAGCGATGCATATTTAACTTAAAAACATACATTATTTATCATATGTCTATGAGAAATTCATAGTAATAATATACGGCACAACCTAAAATGCACTTCCATCAATTTTCAGCTATTGTCGCATTATAATCTAGTTATTTTGTGTAGCCCTGTAAATGAACAGTGAATGATTTCCCTGCAATATTCTACATGAGGCATGTTTTTATGCATATAAAAAATATATATTCATTTCATTTGGTTTAGTGCAGTCTAAACTCTATTTACCTGCAATTTCCCCCATAGACGTAATGTATTTGAATATTCTTGAGTGTCCCTGTATACGAACCATTTGTTTCATCTCAATGAAAAGCTTAGTGTAGCATCCCTATATGATACATATTTAGATTGCCAAGTTTGAATATCTGCTGTTATTTGTTCTTAAGATATGCTGATAACAGACAGACACACACACAGACCAACCGCTAAAAACAGGATTTTCATAATCAGGGGACCTCAAAACGTGTAAATATAACAAAAACTCACTTTCGAAAATTCGGCCCAAAAACAATACTTTCTTTAGCTTATGGGTATGAGAAAGTAATAACTACAGGAAGTGCGAATTTGGTACTTCGTATTCCATATCTAGTTGCCACTTGAAAAGTTGATCAAGATTCGCAAGCTTCAAAGAAATTGATAACAGACTTGATTTTTGTTTTGATAAGTATAGGCACTATAATTAAACGGGGGTTGAGAATGGCGGTAACCTTCCTGACATAGAATTATACATCTATACGATATCATATTCTATACAAAACATTTAGAATATTAACAATAAATATTAATTTCCTTATGATTTTTACAGTATAAAGTTATTTAAATGTAATTTATAACAATGTCTGTCCCAAAACGCAATACATAGGCATTTTATGTGCGTTCCTGTACATAAACCAATTGTAGAGAATTAATTAATGCCATTTCAAATAGGGAATATCATAAAGTAAATCTCAATAATATATATCATTTCTGAAAATTTCTGAAAATATTTATAGACGTTGGGGGCGGGCAGACGGAAAGATGGACAGTCAGACAAAAAAATATGCAAATTAAAATCCTATTCACAGTTAAAAATTGTTAAAATTTTTTTAATGTAAACGAAAATGCAATTCCAGCAAATGTCCAATAATAACCCTTAACGTAACTGAATATTTTTGTGTGCCCTGTAAATCTAATGCTAATCGTACTGTACACTATAGAAAGCATTCTTTTGTGCATTTCAATTTCATTAAGATTTATGCAAAGTAATTAAAATTTGGTTTATAGAAATATCTTCACATAGAACGCAATGCTTTGGAATAATTTCGGGTGTCCCTGTATACAAACCAGTGATGGTGTTTACTCCATTTTCTATAGAAAATATCCGATAGAAAACTTTAATAACGTATTTCAATTTTATTAATATATGCAAATATTAAAGGTATTAAAATATGGTTTATAAAAGTGCCTCTCATAGAACACAATGCTTTGGAATACTTTCGGGTGTCCCTGTGCACAAGCTAGCAGAGGTATTCACTCCATTTTTAATAAGGAACATCCGATAGTGAACTCAAATAACATATATCTGTTTCAGGAAATTCTATGAATATTCAGGGGAGTTAGAGCGCGGACACACAGAAAGACGAATGGACAGACAGACAAATCGAAGTCATTAACACTTTTCAACCTGTCTGGAATTGTTAAAGAGCCGAAGTCATTAAATTTTTCAACTATGATGAAAAGTGGTAAAATTAAAGCGCGAAAATTCCACACGGTTTTGCTAGACTTCTAAATTTTTTCCTCTCTTAACGTGTTTTAATTTGCAGGTGACCCCTAAGAAATTTAACTATTAAATTTTTTAACCATACGAAATAATGTAAATTTGCATTAAGTTCTTAAAACTGTTGATTTCACGTGCTTGAATGATTTTAGTTGCTATTTTAAAATAAAGGATCTTTTTTTAAATTTTTCTCATCTCATAGATAACCCCCTAAAGTGGGCCCATTGGAATCGAAAAATAGATGCCAAAATTGGAAAAAAAGTGGTGTAAGTCATCATTTTCAAATTGCAATAACTCAGCGCGATTTTGACTTAGAGAGATGTTTTTTTTTTTTTTTTTTTTTTTTTTTTTTTGCTTGTCAGAGCAAGAAGAATAATTTTCTAAATATAAGTCACATGATAGGAGGGGCCGTATAAAAATTAAATTTCGTATTTAATATGTATACAGCCCCTTGTACAAAAAAATGCTATATTTGAAATCTACTCTTAATTTGCTCTAATTTTGTAATTGGAAGTATGTTTCTATCTTTCTTTAGTTTACGAGATAATCGCTGTAACATCTATTTTGAATCACCCGGTATATATATATATATATATATATATATATATATATAATTTATTTATTTATTTTTTGAAGGTAATATTATAATATTTTAATTTTAGATTTATTTATTGTATTTAACATTCATTTTATATAAAGTAAATGTTATTCAAAGAGAAAATAGATAATGAAACAAGTATTAAATAATGAAGCATGTATTAATTAATCTGAACCTGTTTGGTGATCTTTGCTCTGGATTTATATCAATTTATTTCCTATAATAATTAGTCCTACATGAATTATGTCTGTGAATTTCTTAAGTATTTTCGATATTTTGCACTTTAAAAAACATTTTTTTTCACGATAAATACTTGAATTTTCTTCGATGATTTCTTAACTCTCCTTCAGTGCTGCCCATGCAATTCTTAGAACTCAAATTAAACTGTATTTGAAAAAAAGAAAAAAAAAAATCTTTAGGTAAGACATAATGTATCCAATGCATGCCTACTCAAAATATTCGTAAGATATTTACACGTGATTATTTATTTTAATTTTTAAATATTTATTGTCTATTTATTTATTTATTTATTTTTATTCTAGGAATTACAAACAATACGAATTCCTTTATATTTTTTAGGGAAGAATTAGTTTCGACCATAATTAGTGATTAAAAACAGATTGATGGAAAAAAAAAAGAATAGCATTTGCAAAGAGAAAAAAAAAAGTGGGGGGGGGGGTTACAAAATGCTCAGTAAGTGTAACAAATATACATATATATACACACTGTAGAATTTTTAGATGCACTTGTGTAACAATAACAGGAGAAACAAAAAGAAAAGGAAAAGAAAATTATTATTATTATTATTATTATTATTATTATATATATAAATTATAAGAATAATATTCATTTTTTATTATTATTATTATTATTATTATTATTATTTTTTTTTTTAATGTTTTATTTAAAAATTGTAAAATGTGAATTTTCACTAAATGAAATTTAGTATTTTCTAGTTATGCAACAAAAAAATAAATAAATAAATAAATAAATAAATAAATGTTTAGAAATATCAAACGAAATAATAATAATAATAATAATAATAATCTCAACAATTCTGAATTTCCTCATTGTGAAAATTGAATTTAAATATACATGTTAGTTATTGAGTTATAATGGACCAAAATTCAACATAGAATAACATTTGCTTTGATTTCTGGCGACAGCAAGTAGGGTTATCCAAGTCAAAGCCTCTATTTCCACAATTACTCATTATTTAATGTATTTATTATTATTATTATTATTATTACTTTCTCTTATCCATAAGGTACAGAAAGTATTGTTTTTCGGTCAAATTTTCGAAAGTGAGTTTTTGTTATATTTACACGTTTTGAGGTCCCCTGAATCCGAAAATCATGTTTTTAGCGGTTGGTCTGTGTGTGTGTCTGTCTGTATTGTGTGTGTGTCTGTGTGTATGTCTCTGTGTGTGTGTGTCTGTGTGTCTGTTTCTGAGTGGGTGTCTGTGTGTCTGTCTTTTATCAGCATATCTTAAGAACAAATAGCAGCAGAAATTCCAAACTTGGTATTCTGAATGTGTATCATATAGGGATGATACACTAACCGTTTCGTTGAGATAAAGCAAATGGTTCGTTCACAAGGAGACTCAAGATTATTCAAATACGTTACGTTTATGGGGGAAATTATAGATAAATAGAGTTTAACATCTATAGACAGCTCTAAACCAAGTGAAATAAGTATATATTTTTCATATGCGTAAAAACATGCACGATGTAGAATATGGCAGTGAAATCATTCATTGTTCATTTACAGAGCTACACAAAAGAACTAGATTATAGTGCGACAATAATTGAAAATTGATGGAAGTGTATTTCAGGTTGTGCCGTATATTATTACTATAGAATTATATTTAGATGCACTATGTGGTTTGTACATAATCTTCAAAAGATTTACAGGGCTGAAAATATTTAAGCGGTATCATTCTTTTTTAATGTTAGTGGAAGTGCTTTACAATAATATTTTATCATGTCTACGAAAGCTGTTCAGGAATGGAAATAAATTTCTCATACATAATATAATAAATAATGTATGTTTTTAAGCTAAATATTAATCGCTTGCTTTTTGTATATTTACACGTTTTGAGGATTTTTCATTACCAAAATCAAGATTTTAAAAGTTTGATCTATGTCTGTGTCTCTTAGAGTAACATAAAAACGAATAATTTCAGAAAATCCAAAAGTTGTATTATCAAATTAATTATAAGTGTATTGCTGAAAAAGTTTGATCAAGACTGATAAGTTTGAAGGAATGTTTCGTGTGAAACTTGTCTGAATAATTTAACATAGGTTTACATAACAGTACTCGTTATATTACCTCTTAATCTCCAGTATTTATAGTATTAAATTTCAGGTTAGGAGAAACTCGTGTGGGTGACACACCAGATTATTTAATCCTGATTACACATTCAGAAAAATCACAACTGTTCAATTGGCATTTTTTTTTCTTCCAAAAAACAATTTTTCACATTTTATTTTCGAACTAAACAATTAAAAAAAAAATACAATTTTTTAATTTTTGCTTTTTTAAACACAAATATAAAATATAAAATAAAATCAATTGAAAATAAAATAAAAATGAGAACGAGTACTAATTTAACGTTAAGAATTTTCAGACAATAAAAACGTAATAAAAAATAAAATAAAATAAAATAAAATAAATCAGGTACTGAATAATGGACTCTTCCCACCTGACGTCAGAGGTCACATGATAGAGGAAAAACAAATAGCAGACGAATTCTTGTTTATCTAGAGCGATTGCTGAAATAACATATTTTATATTCTTATTTTTGATCAATCGCATTTAATTTCTGTTATTTTTTATACATCATCATTTTTAATCAATTTTATATCATTATTCATCATCTTTTGTTTGCTGTATACATTTACAATCATCATTTAGTTTATACCTGTTATTGATGTTCATGAGGACATGTTTAAATACTCTGATTTTTGGTACTTAAATCAGTGACAGTGCAATATCGTACTACGTAAATCCATTTAGACCAGTAACTGAATTAATTAACTTATTGTAACACCTTTATGCAATTAAATTAAATGAAAACATTTTAAAATTTCAAATGATAATCCATAAACATTCCACAAGAACAAGCTATTATTTATTGCTAGATCAGTTAATGTTACAGTTACACTACAATATACAAAAATCGATTCTTATGGGTAAAAATAAATAAACACATAAAATGTTTTTAAAAAATTATTAAATTTACAAATACAATTATTCTACTGTTTACAAATGCACAATATTACTTTTATTTTATTTTATATTAAATATTAAAATTTTTGTTCTTAAGAACAATATTTAATTGAATTCGATTCTCAGAATTCGATTATTCGTTTTCCTCTATCACGTGATTGAGCAGACGACGGTGGGAAGAGCCCATTGTGAAAAAAAAAAAAAAAAAAAAAAAAAAAAAAAAAATTCCCTATAACCTGGGCTTTTGTCTGTGAGTGAAATTCGGTATTCGACTCTTATTCGGTAATTCGACTCTTACAGTTAAAATTAGAAATTACCGCTAAGATAGCAGAGAGAAGAATGTACTTGCATGTCGTTATAAATTATAATCCTTACTTCATTTTTACTTTCTTCTATATGTAATATAGAGAAAGTATTGCATTCGCGAAAATTTTCGAAGTCCACTTTTTGATGGATTTACATGTTTTGGGATGTGGAGAACACGAATTAATAGTTTTTAGAAAATGTCTGTCTGTCTGTCTGGATCATTTTTTTGTGGACGCTGTATCTCACGAACCAATGAATGAAATTTAACCAAACTTGGTATTTAGTTGCACCCTGACATAAACTGGTGCTGATTAGATTTTGGGATAGAACTGGGAAAAATTTTTTGTGCATGTGGGGGCATCGGTTCCCCCCCCCAACGGGGGCGGGGGGGAAATACCCACCCGGGGGGGCAAAGTTTCAAGATGGGTATCTTTCGAAAGGTCTCGTCAATACCTTTAAAACGAATGGTTGAACGATAAATCTGTGATAATTTAAACCAAAGTTATCGATTTTTTTTACTTTTAACAAAAAAAAACTTAGAAAAAAACCGCAATTTTTTTTTTTTTTTAACGAAATTTAACCAAACTTGGTATTTAGTTGGTCCCCGACATAAACTGGTGCTGATTATGTTTGGGGATCAATAGCTCAACAGGTGGCGCTGTGATAGCATTTTATCTAAATTTTTAACATGGCAGCATAGGACAAAAATTTTTATAAATGTGCATAATTAGAGTTGTTTTAAACTTGTGATTGTAAAATTAATATGAATTATTGATAATAGTAGTATGTAACTAGGAAAAAAAAATTCTGCATGGGGGGCATCGCTTCCCCCCCTAGGGGGGAAATACCCCTCCAGGGGGGGTAAATTTTCACAATGGGTATCTTTCGAAAGATCAGGTTGATAATAGTAGTAGTTAACTAGGAAAAAAATTTTGTGCATGTGGGGGCATCGGTTCCCCCCCCCACCGGGGGGGGCAAAGTTTCAAGATGGGTATCTTTCAAAAGATGTCGTCAATACCTTTAAAACGAATGGTTGAACGATAAATCTGTGATAATTTAAACCAAAGTTATCGATTTTTTTTTAGTTTTAACAAAACAAAACTTTAAAAAAAAAATCGCAATTTTTTTTTTTTTTTTTTAAACGAAATTTAACCAAACTTGGTATTTAGTTTGTCCAAGACATTAACTGGTGCTGATTATGTTTGGGCATCAATAGCTCAACAGGTGGCGTGTGATAGCATTTTATCTAAATTTTTAACATGGCAGCATAGGACAAAAATTCGTATAAAGAGTTGTTTTAAACTTGTGATTGTAAAATTAATATGAATTATTGATAATAGTAGTATGTAGCTAGGAAAAAAAAATTATGCATGGGGGGGGGCATCGCTTCCCCCCTGGGGGGAAGTACCCCCCCCCCACCCCGGGGGATAAATTTTCAAGATGGGTATCTTTCGAAAGGTCTCGTCAATACATTTAAAACGAATGGTTGAACTATAAATCTGTGATAATTTAAAACAAAGTTATCGATTTTTTTTACTTTTAACAGAAAAAAAAAAAAAAAACTTTTTTTTTTTTTTTTTTTTTTTTTTTAATATTGTTACTGATTGAATATGTATAAGTAAATATAGAAGAAAGTCTTGTGATGGCCACCACATACTAGTTTTTTCTTTTTTCCCTCACCTTGTACAATTTTGAATAAAAGACTGTAAGTGATGACAAAAAAAAAAAAAAAAAAATTAGAAGAAAAAACGAAAAAAAAAAAAAGTAAGAAATATTTTTTTATCATTGGATATAAAAAAGGTCAATTAAGATTTTTTTTTTTTTTTCTAAATTTGTGAAATAAATATATATATATATATATATAAATGATGAGTAATAGAATTATGTAACAAAAACAGCGTGAGGATTGAAACGTATTAGCGACTGTTATAAAATTAATTATTCTTATAAAAAATAACCTTTTACGTGTCTTTACGAAAATAATTTTAAAAAAATGACAGCAACTTATTAAATTCTTAAAATTTTACAAAAAAGCATAGCATAAGCTAAAATATTACAACAAATTAATTTCATGATTAAGAAAATTATTAGTCATGCTCATATGTATGCTATTTATTGTGCTTAAATATGTTATATTTTAAATTGATACAACTCTTTTTTTTTGTTAATGACTGAGATAAGTCATAATATTAATATTAAAAAAAAAAAAAAAAAAAAAATGTTTTAGGGTGACTGCACCAGTCAATAAAGTCACTTGAAGGACAATTTTTTTTAATTTTAGGAAATATATCGGTAACTGGGGTTCAGCTTACCAATTATCTATTTCAGTGAATAACAGTACTGTAAAAAAAAAAAAAAAAATATTTTTATGCTCAAAAAAATATTTTTCCGTGAAGCTTAAAATTCGTCAACAGTAGACATTTAAAAATCCAATAGGATACACTGTTTTGTTTCAGTGGTTGACATTTTTGAAAATTTCCAGAAAAAGCAAAATAAAGTACGAAGCTGTTAAAAAATGATAATTTATTGTTATTATTATTTTTAAATTAACGTGTTGAAAATCAAGAAAATGTATCTTAGAAGCGTTATATCGATTTATCTTTGTCTATCATCTAGCTAAATTTTAATTTAGACTATTTATTTCATGTTCCAATAAATTACGAAATTTCCTAAAAAAATTTCCAGTAGTTTGTGTGACAGAGTGTGCCAGCAAGTTTTCAGATTAAAAAAAGAAAAAGAAAGAAAGAAAGAAAGAAAGAAAGAAAGAACGGAAGAAAAGAAAAGGAAGAAAGAAGAAGAAGAACTGCAAACATTTTTTAAAAATATTTAAATGTGATCCTGACATCAAAAACAGTGTAAGTCCACCAAAACACCAGAGATTTAATACTGACACAGTCCAAATGATTTCATCTTAAGTTTAAAGATAAATTACAGTTAGATCAATTATAATCAGTTCTTCATAACTTTGCTAACCATGCTACCACTACTATGCTTTTTATTTTTATTTATTTATTTATTTATTTTTTTTTTTTTTTTTTCAGGGCTAAAGGGAAAAAAATATTAATATATTTATTATCTCAATCAGTCTACGACGTATAGAAAAGTAATTTGTTTATAATAATTTCTTTACACAAAATTAATCTGCATATTTTAGTAATATTGAGTCTACCCATGTATTTTTTTTTTTTTTTTTTTTTTTTTAATTTAAATTCGTATTTTCAATTACATTATGTTTAAAATATGATTTGCCATCTAATGATAATTATATATGTTTCTCCTTTAAAAAAAAAAAAAATTATCTTTAAATTAACGTAATAAACTATAAAGTATATAAAAGTATAAATATAAGGTAAACGCACCAGTAGTATGGGCACTTTAAGGAAATTTTCCAGCTATTTTTTGTGTAATTTCCTAAATTTTAGAGTTTCAAAAAATAATAAATATTTCAGACCTTTACTAACTTTTTCTTAACACGACTGCATTATGAAAATTGCTAATTGTAACATTTATGTATGTAAAAAATCAAAAATCTGAAGAGCTTAAAATGAGCCCGTAGTGGACACACCATTAAATTAGCGTACATTATTGAGATACTTAAATTTATGATTTCTGTGGAAAATATGTGTACTTAAGCTTCATAATTAATGTACAGGACCTTACAAAAGTATTCCAACAATGTTATATAATCATCCAAGTTTTCTGAAATTTCGTAGAATTATTTATGAAAAACATAGAATTAGTTGAAATGTTTTTACTGCTGTTCTTTTACAGAGAAACGCAAAATAATTTCATAACATTAGAATCTATGGACAATTTTTTACCTAAGCGCATTTTAACGTGTTTATTCTGCATTTAGTGGAATTAACATACATTATAAACATATTTAAAAGCATGTTTTCTCGCTCTAAAAAAAAAAAAAAAAAAAAAAAAAAAAAAATGTAAAAGCTAAATTTATTTACAGGACCACACAAAAGAATTCCGATGATATTCTGCAATCATTCAAATGATGTCAAATTAGGTTGAAATATAAATGAGTTATAATTAATTAGGTGTATCATTTTTAGTGCTGTATATAATCACGGTGATTTTTTTTGAGGAACACGCAAAAGAATATTGTACCATTATGGTCTATACATGATAAGTATTAAAAATATGTTTTAACATGGTTACACTAAATATAATGCAATTTTATTAGAATGTTTAAAAGCCTGTTTTTCTATGAAAAATTTTGCGATAGAATTGATAATTAGTTTAGAGAGTTATACAAAATAATTCCGATATGTTATGTTGTCTTTTTTCAGGAAATTTGGTACAAGTTTTTATTATTTACAAGGAATTAATAGAAGGCTGTTTCTAGGAAAATATATAAATACTAGTATATAACCCCGTCAAAAATGACGGAATGTGAACAATAAATCTTGAAAACAATGTTTAGATCATGAAGATTACCACGTGATCATTTAAATGTATTTTCAGTTTTTGTTTATAAATCAAATGTGTTTCGATATTTTATAATTTTCGTTCTGAAATTAAAAAAATTCTACCCGATCAATAAATATGAATGACAATAAAAAAAACTGCTGGTTGACAAAAAATATAGGCCCGAAAACACAACAGCAACAACACATCCCAGTGTTCCGTTAAGTGCTCTATTTAAAGTCCTCATAATAAGAATAATCTAGTGTGTCACTCACACGACTTTCTCTTACCCTGAAATTTAATGCTATAAGTACAGGTTGGAGATTAAGAGGTAAGATAAAGAGTACTGTTATGTAAACCTATGTTAAACAATTCAAATTAGGCTTCGGAAGAGTTTTATATGATAATTAGTTCTGGCCCCCCTCAACCCCCCGTTTCATTAATGCACCTACATTTATAT
This sequence comes from Salticus scenicus, assembly GCA_963930645.1. Lineage (NCBI taxonomy): Eukaryota > Metazoa > Arthropoda > Arachnida > Araneae > Salticidae > Salticus > Salticus scenicus. The sequence continues at coordinate 100,480,521 of OZ005652.1, forward strand.
AGAATTTAATTCGGTTATTAAAAAATAATTCAGTTTTAAAAAAATAATTTATTAAAATTATTATTTAAAAAAGTTATTTTGTATGATAATACAGACGATTTCCATATTAGAGAAACAGTATAAAACTAAATATCCAAAAAAAAAGTTGAAATTATTCTCAATATTAAAGTAAAAAAAAAAAATAATAATAATGTTAAAAATGAAAGAAATCAATAACTTTATTTTAAATTATCGTAGATCGATGGTTCAACCATTCGTTTTAAAGGTATTGGCGAGCTCTTTTGAAAGATACCCATCATGAAAATTTACTCCACTCGAGGGAGGACATCTACCCCAGGGGGGGAGGCGAGGCTCCTACATACACAAAAAAAAATTTCCCAGTTGACTATCTCTATTACAAAAAATATGTGTTCGTTTCATTTGGTTTAGTGCAGTCTAGAGATGTTAAATTCTACTTACCTGCAATTTCCCCCATAGACGTAATGTATTTGAATGTCCCTGTACACGAACCATTTGCTTCATCTTAACGAAAAGCTTACTGTAGCATCCCTATATGATACACATTTAGAATACCGAGTTTGGAATATCTTCTACTATTTGTTCTTGAGATATGCTGATAACAGACACACAGACAGACAGACAGACACAGAGACCATTCGCTAAAAACGTGATTTTCTTATTCAGGGGACCTCAGAACATGTAAGTATAACAAAAACTCACGTTTGAAAATTTGACCCTAAAACAATACCTTCTCGACCCTATGGGTAAGAGGAAGTAAATAACGATTCACTTCATTTTACCAAAATACTTTTTTTTTAAGACTATCGAAGATCCTCTTTCTAAATACGTAAGCGAAGTGTGACGTCACTGACCGTCCGTGGATGCAAGAAAAAGATTCCCTATATTAATCGTCCATTGTATTTTTTGTAAAAAATAATTAAAAATCGAGGAAAATTATTTCCCGATTTTAATACCCGTATTTGGGTATAGATATGCTTTCGTATCCCTGTGTTAGATTGAGTTATTTTGCTGTCAAATTGACAAAATTTTAAATTTCAAAACTGTGTCATCTTTGGCGTTTTTTGTATTTGGCGATTAAAAACATACTACGAAAATATACATGCCATATGTTTATTTTCGTAATATGTATTGTACGAAATATTGTTTCATATAATTCATCGCCCTCTTAATATAAGTTGTTAAAATAACCATGATTTTTGAAAGGAATAAAATATGTTCGCCAAATAATTTGGCGATATATTTTTTCCGCCAAGGATGACAGATATATTAAATCTATTCCGCTGCAACGTATGAGTATCTTATATCAGACACTTTATTTAGACATTTGAAAACAAATTTGACTTCAAATTATGATAGAATATTTATCATTTTCCTTTTAATGGACTCTTCCCACCTGACGTCAGAAGTCACATGATAGAGGAAAAACAAATAGCAGACGTAAATCCACTTACACCAGTAACTAAGTTAATTAACATGTTGTAACACCTTTATGCAATTAAATTAATTGAAAACGTTTTAAAATTTCAATTTATAATCTGTAAACATTCCACAAGAAGCTACTATTTATTGCTAGATCAGTTAATGTTACTGTTACACTACAATATACAAAAATCGATTCTTATAGGTAAAAATAAATAAACACATAAAATGTTTTTTAAAAATTATTAAATTTACAAATTCAATTATTCTACTGTTTACAAATGCACAATATTACTTTTATTTTATTTTATAAAAAATATTAAAATTTTTGTTCTTAAGAACAATATTTAATTGAATTCGATTCTCAGAATTCGATTATTCGTTTTCCTCTATCATGCTCATTCATGAGCAGACGACGGTGGGAAGAGCCCATAAGTATATTAGTTGGATATTTATTGTGTAAATATCATCCTTGAAATGAAATGCTTATGTTTTCAATGGAATATGGAAGTTTGCTATTTTATTTTTCTAAAGTTTTGAAATTTAAAATTTAAATTTTATCAATTTTACAGCAAAAACAACTTAATCTAACGCATGCACACGATAACTAATACATATCTATACCGAAATATGGGAATTAAAATCGGGAAATAATTTTCCTCAATTTTTAATAATTTTTTACAAAAAATCCAATGGCCGATTAAAATAGGAAATCTTTTTCTTGCATCCACTGACGCCCAGTGACGTCATCACTTTGTTTGCGTATTTTCTAACTAACTATCTAATAATTACAGACACTCCATGCTAACCCAAATTCACCTCTACTTTATACTCCCAACCAGCTGTCTCACCCACAACATCGCCAAAATATCCAGGATCCTGCTAGGGACTTTCTCATTCTCAACCGAACATTTTATCTTCACTCGACATTATCACCTTAGACTACCCTACTTTCAATATTCATTTCAACTGGTGACCTTTACTTGCCCAACCAAACATTCTATCCCAACTATGACTTTACACTAATTTCAAAACTAAAATCAACTGGCGACATTTACGTACTGAACTCGACGCCAATCATACCTTACAATGTAAACAAATAATGAAGCTTGATAAAAATATTTAAAGACTTTAATATGTTTTTACAAATATTTTAAGATTTTTAAGGCTTTAATGGATCATATTCCCACTTTGGGTTCGAGGCTACAAGAATATCAGCTGGTTAGGCAAACAATCCTCAACTCTACCATAGAAAAGCATTGTGGCTTGAAAATTTTTATCTTGCAATATTATTTATAAGAGTTACAGATTATATGAAATTGAAGTAAGAGTGATATAGTGATACCTTTGTTTTGTTTTTAATCCAGTTTTAGTAATATACTTTAATATTAATCAACATATGTAATATTAAAAGTTGCCATGTGAACTGTGGCGATGTTAACAAATTTAAATGGATGTTCGATTTAATAAATTACTTTATTAAAGTGATTGAAATTCTAATTATTTAAGCTTTGATGTCTATATATATATGCGTGTCTGTATAAAATGTTCTTATTAATCTTTTATCCATTATATATGTGTGTGTGTGTGTGTGTGTACATAAAATGTTCTGCAATTTTACGAAATGGAATAAATAGTCTTAACTTTATCATTCAATTCAGTTGTTTACATTTCTCTTTTGTTCTTGTTTGAACAGATATCTGATAATTAAGTTTCACTGAAGAAATATTTAGGAAAATGTTATGCGTAACAATAAAATAGCATCTTGATTCTAGTTTGTTTACAAAATATCGGCCACGTGTTCGGCGATTTTACCTACTGTGACGTCACAGGAGTATTGTCCATATGTTTTAGAAATATTTTAAGCGTTTTTTTTTAATGAAACAGTCAAAGAGTCGTTCATTCGCAATTAAAGAGTTGTCCATTTGGAATTTGTATTTTCTGAATGGCAACAGTTTATGTTTGTTTTTATTTGGCATTGCGTTGTTTATAATCATGAAGTTACATAATTCTATTTATAGGTTCATGTTTATCCAGCCAGTGATCCGTTATATTTAATTGAACATTTAAACATTACAATTGAATAGTTTTTCAAGATTTCAGAGGGAATAAATAACAATATGTGCGATACCAAACATGTATGTAAATGATATGTATGTTTTCGTAAGTTAAATTGAACAAACGGGAAAAAAAAAATGGCTGCCAAAAGTCTCTGTTTTGAAGCGGTGTAAACCGGAATCGTGAATGACAGATGAGGGTCATTATATATATTAATACATGTGTTGAGAGATAGATATAGACAGAGATATACAGCGGAAAGTTGAAGGGGAGTGGTAACCCCCGTCAGAAATGTATCTGTTTATGTAGCGAGTCGCCATATATATGTATACTTATATATAATAAAAAGAGAGAGATGCATGTTAGGACTCACCCGAAGAGACAGAAAACGAAACATTTGTATTAGATTAGGGAGAAAACCAATGTTACTGATGTTATTTCTAGAATTAAGTTAAAATGGAGCTGGACTGGGCACTTCCAGAAGAAATGGTGATAGATTGACCAGCCCTCCTATTTTGGATGCCGAGTTAAAACAAAATACCGAGAAAGAGACCAGTATTTTGTTGAAGAGATAAAATTGTGATGTTTGGAAGAGAGAATGGAGAAGAATTGCAGAAAACAGGGCAGATTGAAATCACCGAGATGGGGCCTTTATCCTGCAGTGGATTGATAAAGTTTGAAATTGATGATGATAATGATAGATATAAATATGGAATTAATAAAAACTATCAATGATCTAATGAGTGATGAAAATAGGACGTTGAGGCTCCTGATCTGCAGATCCCCTAAATATTAATATTTTCCCCTTTTTTAGTACTTTTTCTCAGGAGTATGATTTTAGCACTTGTGTGCAAGATATTTTAAGATTTATTCAACGAATCACAGTATTATCAGAAATATATTACCCTAAATGTAAACTCAATTTCTTCAAATTGAAACCAATTTTCCAAATTTATGTGCAAAGTTTACTTCCAGAACATTTGGTATTTACATTACCTATCTTAAAAAGAATATATTAGCAACATTTTCAGGTTGCCCCCGAAAAGTTGAAACGAACTTGTTTTTAAATGACATTTTTAGCTTATGGCCCACGGTCTATAAGAAGAAAACTGCAAAATCACAAAAAGTGCAAATTTTTTTAGTTAAAGTAACATCATTTTAAAACTAATGGCCGGAATTTTTTTTTGTTAAAGGGTTTAACAGTAAAAGACTATAACTCCCTTCCTGAACATTGCTCGAATCTTCAGAATTTTAGGTAGTTTATTTTCCGAGTTTAAAATTTAAAGTGCCCACTACTGGTACAAGGCCCACTACTGGTGCGTTTACTTTATATAGAAACAAACCTCCAAATTAATTTTTAGAAAACGAAGAGAAATTAGGTAAATTTCCAATGTTTCATATAGCTAACATATGATAAAAATATAAAATAGTCAGGAGGGAGAGGTTACTATTTAGTTGTTTATGAATAAATAAAAATAAAATTTTAATATAAACGAAAATTACCATTTGTTTAACACTTTTAATAAATGTTTTATAAACATTTACAACATTCACTATATATGAAAGAAAAATAGATTTTTTTTTTTTTTTTTTTTTTTTAAATAAATAACGAAATACAAAGAAGGAGAAACGGATTATTTTAATTTTTCTTGTATAGTGGTAATTCACTTAGGGAATTTAAAGTGTAGTTTCAATTTTCTATTGCTGAAACATGAAATCCACTCTAAACAAACTTGACAGCTATTCATTACTACTCCGAAAGATTAAAATAAACCACCAGAAATATTTTTTCCATTGACACAATGAATTAAAAAAAAATGATTAAACCTTTTGAGCCATAGAAAAGCGAGATGAATTAAAAGTCTTTTACTTTTATTTCAAATTTTGCTGTTTAATTTCCTTCTTTTGGATTTTTAATATTCCGTTTTCTTTTCAAAGAGTAATTCTCTCCAGTATAAAAATAAGAGAAAGATTAAATATCAAAGCTCATTCTAAATTGTGACACAATATTCTTCCGGATACCAAAATAATATAATTCTTTTACAGTGACTAGATTATTCTGGTTGCTTCTGGATAGCTTTTCAACAAAAATAAGATGAACCACTTGTGTAAGTAATTGAAAAATGCAAAGTGTAAAAGAAAAAATAATACATTGAAAAATATGCATCTTGAAATGTGTAATTCCTTTCATATTTTTTATTAGAAATTATTTTATTTAATATAACAAAGTGGTTTTTGCTCTCCAAAACACTTTTTAATCCTCAGGTGTGAAAAGTAGCAGTAAGATTTTCTTTTATTTGAATATATTTTATTTGAATAAAGATATTTAGATATTTGATAAAGATATTTTAATCTTTCACAAGGTTTTCTTTAAGTGTTTTAAAATCTTTACATGAATAATTTGAACATAAAAATAACATTATAATTTTCAGATTTTTTAAATGTAAATTTATGAAACAAATTCATTACTTTTTTCCATATTCAATAGAAGAATGTATTAGTTTTTCAAAAATTTTCGATTTCGGGTTTTCGAGAGATTTACATGTTTTGAAAGATCTAGAACATGATTTGAACAGTTCCAGAAAATTTGTGTCTTTGTGTCTGTCCGTCAGACTGCCTCTGTGTTTTGGGTACAAATGTTTTATGACAACTGTATCTCAGAAACTACTGTACATAATTTCATACAAATTGACATGTTGTTGTTCCTTGATATAACTTAATGCCTATAAACTTTTAGCGAAAATCTTTCAAAAGATGGTGTTGTTATCCCGCTTTTTCTCAATTTTTAACATGGTGGTAAAGAGCAAAATTACCTATAAATGTGTGCAGTGACAGCTATTTTTAACAAATCTTTATTGAATTAAAAGCAGTTATAATAATAATAATTTAAAAAAAAAATAATAGTCAACTATGAAAAAAAATATTGGACACGTAGGAGCAACACTTCCCTTCCTGGCGAAAATTCCCTCCCCCACCCCCCTTCTTAAGAGCGTAACTTTTCAGAATGAGGATCTTTCAAAAGAATTCGTCAAAACTTTTTAAAAGAATGGGGGATCCAGTGCTTTATGTGATAATTTAAAACGAAGTTGTCGATTTCTTTAGCCCCCCCCCCCCCCCCCCGAAAAAAAAAAAAAAAAAAAAAAGAAAGAGAGAAAAAAAGTGCATTTTTAAAGCACGAACTCCACTCTCATTTAACTTTGTATTTCTATGGGAAAAAATCGTCTGCATTCAATTATTTAATAAATTATTTCTTTTTTAAAGTTATTATTATATTAAATTACTTGTACCTAGTGAACCTTTTAGGGAAATTTTAAAGTTTGATGATGGGCATAATATGCTAGTTTTGTATTTTTACTGTTTAAATACAATTTTCTATTACAATATAATAATAATAATTTAAAAAAAAGTTGGACTGGCAAGGAGGGTTATTGGAAGTCCGTAATCGATTCCAAGAGATTGGAAATCTTAGATGTTAATAAGTTCAACAACGTTCGTTCGTCAACGCGCGCCGTACCGCAACAAATCATGACCGGTATTATATGCTAACAGTTTGTCGAGGCAAAAAAGACATCACTACTAAGCTGTAAAGATAGCTTTTATTTTATTTTATTTATTTATTTATTTGTTTTGTAATAGGATGTAGTTTTTCAAGCTAAGAAGTTCAAAATAAGACTTCATGAAAATTAGATTTTTGCACATAAGCCAATCATGTGTATTTTAAGACCAAGGTTCCTAAAAAGGGAAATTTAAATACTAGAATATATATATATATATATATATATATATATTAAATAAATGTTATTGGATATCAATGATTAGTCAAGTTTAAACTTACTATATAAAAATAGAGGTAGTGAAATTTCCGTTTGTGAGAACCGTATTCAAATCTCTGTGCGGCTCAAGGAAGTTTAGCTGCTGAACATTGAGATTGTGGATGCAATGAGAGGCAAGTCAAATTTATAGTATAGGGCAGAATCAGCATCGATTGCCGTTCATAACTCCATATTATTCGCAATGGCAATTTGATAGCCCAACGCTATGCAGACGAGTTACTGTAATCTGGTTCCATCAGTTATGCTTCAGACAGACGTGATTGCTCCATTTTAACGTATAATAATTCCAAACATTATGCAACTCAAATTGCGTAGAAATTTCTCGACATGGAAAAAATATAACATATGCAGTACACAGCATGTTAACTTATATCCTATCGAGTATATTTTGGACATACTGGGAAATATAGGGAAAATGTTTAAGTTTACGCTTAAGAATCTATCCACATTGCACTTCTTCAAGAATGGATATTGCGCTTCTTCGAGTATGGAACAAGATTTTTTTAAATCTTATTGATAATTCTATCGGATTCATGGAATATAAGTGTGCAATAGTCGAGGGGATTGTATAATAAGGGGATTACATTTTTGCGAGGGGATTATATAATATATCAACATTTCCTCCTTCCTTTAAAAACATATCACAACTTTGGCATGGAAATATATAAGTAAGGTATAAAAAAAATATTCTTGGTGTGGCAAAATAATACTAGATTTTTCTTTTATAGTGATTTACTGATTAAGCGATAATTCGTATTTCCCATAATACTATATATATATATATATATATATATATATTATATGTATGTATGTATAAATTATCGCTGTACATTAAATAACTGAATTATTTTATAAATCAAATCAACCTAATTAGTTTGGGTAATCAAATTATTAGTTTTATTTATTATTGTTATTATTATTTATTTTATTTTTTATTTTTACTTAAAAAAGGAGGGGGGGGGGACTTAACGAAATGGACATGTACTTCAGACATGCAAATAACTTTTAAAACACATATTTCCCAGTATAGATTTATTCGTGACTTCTGTATAAAGATTAAAGATAATTTGAAGAATAGCACAAATACTTTTATCTCCCTGTATTATAATAGAAAAGTAATATCGACTTGTAACTTTAACATATGATTTTGGATGCATAATATTCGTATGTTTTTTACGCGAATGGCACTATTATTTGGATATTATCATTATTATTTTTTAAATATTATTTTTTAGCAAGTTTTTTGTTTCTAACAAGGATGAATTTCAGCAAAATTTTACAAAACTCACAGAGAAAATGACAAAACATTTGAGAAAGATTTTTCTGAACCATAAATGCAGATGTGTAATTTTTACTGATGTATAAACATTTGTAGTAAATAATTATTTACTGCGCAAACGTTAAAAAAAAAAAAAATCACATAAATTTAAAGCTTGATATATCGGGCAATTTACGTCAATAATCCATTTCTATATCTTCTAAAAAAGGAGGAAGAATTTTGATATTTTCCAGAGGTGAAATTTCATATATATATATATATATTTTTTTTTTTCCACATTGCACGTGTTTAATTTGAAGATTCAATTATTTTACTTGCGTTTCAAGAGTTCCTTTTTGTGTAAAATATCTTATGAACTCACAAATCTTAGTAAATAAATAAAAATATATTACAGTTACAAGCAATTAAGTGGTTTGTCCCCAAACCTAAATAAAGTAATGGGATTTCCAAGTAAAATACGAGGTATGTAAAATACCTCAAATAAAATTTTACCTCTGGAAAGCATCAAAAAACGTGCTCATTCTTTTGCCGATAAGTTGCTTGATTTTTACTCTATTGAAATAAACTTTTGACATAAGTTGCCCAATATATATCGCTTTCAATTTATGTGATAAATTTCTATATTTTGCTCATGTTCAGTATAAAACTATTTACTTACAATGCAAAAAATACACGTGTGCATTTTATGTTTCAGAATAATGTTTCTTCTGTGTTTTGTAAATTTTTCTGTAAGTTTCGTACCATTTTTTTTTAATCTATTCCAGTTTTAAGCAAAGAACCTGTCAAAAATGTTGTATTTTTTAAAAAGAAAAAAATCTATTTTTCTATGTAATCGTGCGATTCACACAAAAAAGAACACAGATATTATACTTTTTAAGTTAAATCATTTGTTAAAGTTGTAAGTCACTTGTAGTATTTTATGATAAAGGGTGATCCAAAGTACTTTTGTTTTTCTACAATTTTTGCATTGTCCCCTAATTGCACTCGTGATTAAATCTATAGCGGAAAATATGAAATTGTAAATGTTCTTTATATGCTTGAAGTTCAACTCTATTTCATCTAGTATTTTTTCAGAAAATAGAAAATATGAAAAAAAAAAAAAAAAAAAAATCTAATAATTACATGGTAATTTAATTATCACCCACTGTACATTGCAACAGATCGTTTTTTTTTTTTTTTTTTTTTTGTAATCGAGATATTTTTTGTTTTTTCGCTAGTTATAAATTATAAATTGTTTCTGAATAATAAGCCATCTTACTACAATTACTTCAAATTATTTATTAAATTATGTATATTTTTTTATTATCGAAAATTCCTTTTTCGTATAACTGAAATAAACATAAATATTTTGCAAAAATTAATAAACTTGTCTTCTGTGATAATCAGTTGAAAGAAAAAAATATCTGTTTTACATTATAAAAAATAGTCCAAAGCTCTTTTTCTTTTTAAACATAACATTTTCTTTTTATTGAAAAGTACAAATTTTTAATTGATGCTAATGTTTCTTATACATCAGAAAAACACCTTTTCTTCATCAATCGTCTAAACTTTACCAATTAAACCATTGATTTAAAAATTATACTTAAAAAAAAAAAAAAAAAGTTTCATGAATAGTCGGATATCTAACATTAACCTATCAAATATTAACCATTCATTCCACATAATCTAATAATTCTCGCTATTATCAAAACTTATTTATAACAAAAGAATGGAATTTATTTAAATTATCAAATATGATAATTTAAAATGTCAAATAATATGTTTCTATAAGCCACTTAATTCTAATTTGAAATTTAAATGAAAATATATACCGAAAACAGAGTTTTAAAAAGAAAGAGGAGAGTTTTTGTGAGAATAATTTTTTCCCCTTCCTTTAATCATCGGAAAGGAAAAAAAGAAGTGGTCTTAAACAGTAATTAAGATTTATTTTACGTTTATAAAACGGTATGAATAATATTCTAATTAAGAAGCTGAATTCCCACAGGGAAGTTAATTGCCGAAAATTATTCCGGTTGTTTAATGGATTATTTTTCACATCGGAAAATGTGCGTGACTTTTTCAGAAAATATGTTTTTCAAATCATTTCAATTATAAAATCGAAGTAGCTCGTTTTATAAAAACATTCCAATTAGTGTATATAAAAAGATAGAAGGATTTTTATTAGAGAAAAAAGAAAAAAAAACTTACTCAAATCTTAACAGATTTCAGTATTTCTTTTGATCTAGAGGCTTTTATGGGCTGATATGATGTAATATTTAAATAATTAAGGTCTAAGTCAAGAAATCAAACGAGATAAAAAGATGATAAGTCAGTTTCTTTAAAGTTAATAGAAAACATGTTCAAACACTCATAAAATGTGTTTTTTGAATTTGAAAAAAATTGCAAAATACATTTTAATTAATGAAATAATGAGTTTTTATGTAGCATGGAAAACGTTTTAATCATTAAATATCTTTTAAATTAGGTGCTTTAATGATTATTTTATATTTGCTTCCGAACGCTTTTTTATTGTGGATAACTTAAAAATAAATGGCCAATAAAAATATGCTGTTTTGAAAGAATCGTGAAAAAAATCTGGATATAAATGTCACATAGTACAATACTATTAATCTGAGATTTACCATTGTTAAACATGTAATATATTAGTTAAAAGGTTTTGTAATGCGTAACGTTTTTTACATGTATGTATAACTAATATCGTATTAAGAATTAATTAAATAATTAAGAGGTATTTTTCAAAGCAATGTGTTACAAAAATTAATCACAAACGTATTGTATTGTTATGTAAACTTTTCTAGAAGCAGTCTGTGTGTTTTTCCTTGGAAGCTTTCGACTAGATAGAACTTTACATGATGAGAGTACCAATCTTATGTAAAACCCCCAGCCTGGTGGACTAGGGTGTTCTTATCCTATGGCACCTTCATTTAGACCTGTCCAGCTTGGGAGATCCTACCAGTGGCTAGGCCACAGCCGGAATAGATCATTAAGTAATTGGTGCATGCAAGCCTAACCACCCTAGCAAGGACAGCTACAATATCAGGAAGGAACAGATACACAGCTGAAGTTTTATAGGGTTATGTTAGTGTCCAATTTGCTCACAGACATGAATCCTGAGTGCCCAAAATAGAAGCAGAATCCGGGCAGCAGTGATGCGGTACCTACGATCTGTAAGGGGCTACACAATTATGGACAAAAACACAAATGGAAATATAAGAAGAGGATTAAAAGTTTTTAGCCTCTTAGACAAGATCAACGAATACCGCACAAATTGGAAAAATCATGTTCAAAGTATGACACGCGGAAGACTACAGAGAGCTGCTTACTACTACATTCCAAGGGGTAAGTGAGACCACGGCAGACCCAGAAAACGGAAGTTAGACCAAGAAACCGAAATAGGCTCCTAGCCTTATCCTTGAAGAAGATGACGATGATGATGAAATTTCCTAGAATTATATTATGTTATACTTACATAATAAAAAGTACGTAAAGCAATGAATAAAAAATTGCTTCCGATTTAAATTTAACACCGGAAAGACATTTTGTAATAAATAAAAATAATTTTTATGGTGAAATATATTTCTTGATTTATGAAATTATAAAGAGATGTACTTTTAACCGCTCTGCAGCTATGATATATTCCTGTTTAAATCAGTAAGCTTAGTCTTTTGACATTTCCCTAAAATGTCGCTGTTTTTAATAAAATATGTTTAATCGTTCATTTAAAAATAATTTAACATTTTATTCACAACAATCGAAGCACAAATAACACTATCATGTGTATATACTAATAAAAAATAGTATGTATGGATATACTAATAAAAAAAAAGAAAAAAAAAAAAAGACCTATGATACAGATGGCAGCAAAAGTATCCGAGCACTAGCGAAAATTCATATGTAAAAAATGCGCTCTTAATAATGTTTTGTTAAATAAATTCCTGTTGAATAATGTTCTTAGACTGACTAAGAATATGAATCGGCAAGGATTTATTTAACAAAACAGTATTAAAAGCACCTTTTTTATATAGGAATTTTTGCTAGTGCTCGAATATTTTTGCTGCCGACTGTACATAACGGGTTAAACACGCATGCGCAGAATCCTATTTCTGAAATAATACATTGTTTCAGAGTTTCAGATGAACAACTGAAGATAGGTTTCATTTTTATGTTGTCTGCTATCTACAACCGTGTGTCGACAAAGGCTTTGTATAATAAACAATTGCTAGTTTAAAAGGAATGTGCATAGTTAGTACGACCCTTGAATTTTCGCGATTTTCTGCACCACTAATATTATACAACATTTTTTTTCTATGAACAAACTTTAACAATTAATAGGAAATATACTGTATGGGAATACCAGTGGAAGAATCCTTGAAAAAAGACGTGCTTGTACAAATTATGTTGTATCACTAAATTTGCTTATACCTGGGTGATAAACAATAATATAACATAGTTATTATTCTTATTAATAATATTAATATTTTATTTATGATGCTTCTTTTCTTAACGTCTAAAATACATCTTTTAAAAAATGTGCAACAAAAAAGAGCCCACATAAATATAGGGCAGAGAAGAGCTAGTGTGGTCTTTGAGATACTCTGGACAACTTATACCATTCTGCTATTTTTTTACTAAAAATTTCTCTGTATGTTTTTCTCTGTATTTCTCTGTATGTTAATTTCTCTGAAGTTTATTTACACTAGTATTTACTTCCATGAGCAGTTACATAATAGCACAAATTTTATTTTAGCAATAGTTCATAAAATAATGGTTTAATGGCGGTGAAAGAAATTTCTAATTGCCTTTTTAATGGCAATTTCAAGTTATTTCACTTTATTATTTCGAATAAGAAATTGTAAAATTTTATATATTACTATATTCAGTACATATTTTAATATTTACATTTGATCTGCATTGTTTATGTAAATCTGTATAATGTATATTTATACAAAGAGTTTAAAGGGACTAATCTGGACACATGACATCAATGTTTTGTCCTAATGAAGTTTCTATAATAAACAAATAAAGCAGTGTTGTGGAGTATTTAGGTAGACGTGAAACCGTAAACTAGGTTTAATATATTTTGATATTCATTTTTTACGAAAAAATTATGAGCAAAGCAACATTTTTAGTAAGGAAGGTAAATCATTCTCTTTTCTAAACATTTAAGATTTGTCAATGATTTCATGAACTGAATTCTAGTCAGACTACTGAGCAACTTGACTTCTCTGATTTTGGGGGCTGTGCTGTAGTATTAAATGCAGCCTTTAGAGCTTAGGGCAATTGGAGTTATTGATTACCTGAAGTTGCTGGTAGCACAGTCGTCACTACATCTCGATTGACATTTACTGCTGACCTATCAAAATTATTCGAACGCAAGCAAAAAATTCTAACATAAAAAAGTGCACTTAATATTGTTTTGTTAAATAAATCCTTGTCGAATCAAGTTCTTAGACTGACTAAGACCATGATTCGACAAGAATTTATTTGGTAACAAAACTATATTGAGTGCATTTTTTTTATATAGGAATTTTTGTTATCGCTCGAATAATTTTTCTGCCGACTGCACATTATAATACAGAAACATATATCCATTTGTATACTGAAACTTCAAAAATTCAATTTTCAAATATGTATATATATACATATATATATATTAGAGCTTTATAGTGTATTTTTTTTATTTAGTACAAGTCTGATTTAAATTCAGTATAAGATTTAAAATGCATTATCAAACTTAACATTTAATAAGAACTGTTTTATTTAGTAAGATTTGTTTTTATTAAGTTTTTATATACATTTATATGAATTACATTACACTTATTCGATCAGATACCGAGGAAATTTGCACCATTACGAAATAAAGTACAGATTTTATTTTGGTTCGTCAAAATGAAATTAATAACGTAAAAATAAAAATTGCATCAGAAGAGCATACCAGAGAGACCCTTAACTGAGAATTGTTTTTAGAGAAATAAAAAGTCTTTAGAAACTGTATGTGTCTTAAATAAGAAGATTCCAGGACATCTTTGCATAATTGACGTTAATTTTCAGTCAGACACAATGCGTTCTTGTACAATCTTAGTAGATCTCAGAGATTAACAAAAAAAGAATTAGATATGCCAGTTTCGAATGTGATGAAAAGTTTAAATCTCTAGCTTACAAAGCTAAAAATTTTCAAGTAGAACAAAACAGTAGTCCTAGGAGGAGGATCTGAACAACAGACATGAAAATAACGACAAAGGATAATGGAATTTCTTAATCAAAAAATGGTCGCCAACAATGTCTGTTTTCATCTTTCTGGTAATGAATAACCACCACAATGTACGAATTTGGGAATGTGAAAGCCAGCCCCATGAATACCTTGGCGTACAAAGTAACATCATAAATATTAATATGTGGTGTGGACTTGTGTATGACGTGTACGGCCACATCATAAGCTCCTTTTTTTTTTTTTTTTTCAAAACAAAGACAATTAAATCAGTCATTTAGTCATTTACTTAGACATGCTAGAAGTTTTTGTATTTCCACTACTCAAAGTGCTTTAGCGTCATGCTTTTTTCCAATAAGATGGCGCATCACCTGATTGGGACACCACTGTATGTAATTTATTAATGGCTATTTTAGAGGAAGATGGATTGGGTGAGCTGGCCTATTTCTTGGCCATCCAGATAACATTATATAATATTTCTGGGATTTATTCTTTGGGGTCTTCTAAAAGACGTCGTGTGTAAGAAAGGTGTGTCGAATATTGATGACGTAAATGCAGGATTACAATTATAAAATCCACTCTGTATAACAATATGCTTGTCCGTTCTTGGACTGAAATCGACTACTGTTTTGATATATTAACAAAGCAAATTCTAATGTAGTAACAAATAATAGCAACCAAGAAACTTCTAACAAATTTATTCTTAGAAAATTCATACAAAATATTTTGGGAATAATTTTGTGCAGTCAATGGCAACATTTCGATCCATCCGGATGACAACTCAACTCTCGATGACACGCAAAAGATTTATGAGAACGATAATGATGAATGTAGCTGCTAGTCTAGAATAACGAAATATGGTATTTATTTATAAATGGAAACGAAGATGTATAATTTTAAGGGGATTTTTTTTTTTATTACAGTGTAGAACGTTTTATTAATTTAGACGTCTCTGCTTTACGTCGATTCATTTCTTTATCTAAATCCTGTTATGTTTTAAGCGTATTATGTCTGGTCGTTCCATTTAAAGTTCTTGTGTAGAAATGACCATGTGTCATCATTCAGTCTGATATTTTTTACCGAATGCACAATCCTATAATATTATATTTATAATCCTGACGTTAAATCTCCTGCCTAAATCGAAATGCATTAGTAAGAATGCTGAGATTCTCCGAGTGAAGATTTAGACGGGTAAAATTATTTGGCGTATTATGTTTTTAATGTTCTAGTCATCAGAAAAAAATTTTAGAAATCTTAAAATAGTATATATGGCATGAAAGACATTCAGAATGTCTAAATGTCAGAATGTTAAAATATATACATTTGATAACAATTATGTTTTTTAATGAATTTTTATTTGACACCCACTCAATGTTCCAGTAATTGACACTGCCATTTTCCATTTTATCAGTAATTGGCCCCTATGTTCCAGTGTTTGACACTTCTAGTTATTCATTTTACCAGTTATTAGTACCCTATGCTCCAGTTTTTGACATAAAAAGTTAAAATTCTTATATGTAAAATCAATGACTTTATGTGTAATGACTTTATTATTTCTCTTATTTATTAAATATTTCGGAATATGTGTCAATTACTGGAGCATGCCAATCACTGGAGCACCTACCCTACGTGTATATATTTTTAACACCAGGCATGAACTTTTGCATTATATTGCTTTTAATTTGTAATATAGTGCATGTATTTTAAATTGAAGGAACATTGATTTTATTTGAAAGTAACTCAATTGTTTTACTTTATAAAACCTCTTATTAAAAAAAAAAAAAAAAGTAAACTCCTAGATTGTTTTGTAAATAATATTTATCTTTATGTATACAAAAATATTTTTTTAAGACGTAGATATACTGAAATACAAATAGTGCAGTAAGAAGGTTTGTGCATATATATAATTAAGAAGATATGATTCGATTTAAAAATTCTCTCAACTTTCCCAAATAAAACTTTTGATTCCCAGAAGCGCTTCTGAAATTGAAAAAAAAAATGCTTTAAAGTAGTGTGTTTTGTGAAACAATAATGAAAATTATCGATTTTTTGTAATAAGTAGTATCATTCTTTCATGATTAGTTTCGAAAACGGATATTGTCTTCTTTTTATCAGTATAGAAGTTTTAGTATTATAAAATAAGTATTTTTAATAATACTGATAAGAGTTTTCATTACTTTTGCTTACACAGCTTCAGTGTACGATAAAAATATCCAAGGCAAATATTTGAGAATCATAAAGAAACATTATCCATGTGTCTTTTTGTAATATTTATTAAATACATTTTAAGAAATTTAAAATAAACATCTGAGTACTGAAAATGTATTATGCAAGTCGTACACAAATTAGGATAATTCTATTCGAAAAAGGGTGATGAATGAAATAATGCTAGAGCTATTGATGGCATTTAAAGTTCTATTTTATCATTTTACTCTTGTTTGAATATAATTGTAGCCCACCTGACGCATGTGTAATAGCTCTGATCCGAATCCCGTTGTAAAACAAAGTGTACAAATTTGGCAGCAATCAATTATACATTTATCTTAATTATACATTATATACTCAAGCTAGTATATTTATTTTATACAGACATACACCGTGTCTCAAAAGTTTAGACAATCAATAAAATTTGCATTAACATAAAAAGCAATAAGGTACAATTAAATTTCGTTAGATAGGTAATAGATAAAAACAGTTTTGCTTATATACGTATATAAATTATGATCAAAGGTTTGAAATTATAAAATGTACATTAAATTATATAAAAATGTACTGTCCGTAAAGTATAGACACGTGTAAGTTTTTTTGGTTTTACATTTATAAAAGTAACTAAAAACTTACTTTTTAAATTGAATTGTATTGCCACGACATTTTATAACATCAAATACACGTTGTACAGTAGAGTTAATTAAACATTGCATTAAAGAAGGAGATATTTCGTACTACGCTTTGTCAATTGCAGCTTTTAAGTCATTTACACATTTATATTGATTTACAATTTCATATATTTTACGAGATAAGATCCCCCATATGTTCACCATGTGTTCTCGCCAGTCTAATAGTGTGATATTGTTTTATCTAAACATTGATCTGAATGTGTGGATGGATGCCCATCTTGTTGGAAGACACAGCCCTATCCTGCTAGCAAACCCATAATTGGCAGTAAATTAGTACGTAAAATATCCTGATAATCTTCTGATTTCATTTTTCTGTCCGTAAATTCTAGAAACGTTTGTCCACTGAAACAAAACCCTCCCCGGGTCATTATGCATCCTCCACCTTGTTGCTTGCTGAAACAGTTCTTAGGTTCTTTTCTTAGGTCATACAAGTAAAATTTATAACCATCAGGGCCTTCCAAATTCCATTTCATTTCGTCACTGAAGATGATAGAAAGCCACTTTTCATCGTATGACATATGTTTCTAGCCCACTTTAGATAGCATCTTTATGTCTCTGCTTTAAGCAAGATTTTGCTTTAATTCTCCTGTAAAAAATGTATTTTGAAGCTTTAATTTTTCTGTGTACAGTACTTTTTGAAATTCTGGAAGTTGATGCAATTGCACACACAAATTATCAACTGAAGCTTTTTTTTTAACAACATCCTATCATCACGTAACGTTGTTTTCTTTGGTCTTCCGACTCGCTTTCGAGTATTTCATGTTCCACCTGATTTCAAAACTCTATAAATATTGCTCAAGGATATCTTTATTCTTTCCGATATTTGTACAGGATTTTGTCCTTGCGCTTTTAACTGTAAAATCTTAATAATTTCATCTTTAGAAATTTCTTTAGAACGTGGCATTTTTATCAGAATACGCAGGAAACGTCTTTTCCGAATCAAAAACAAAACAATAGATTGAACTCATGAAATTATTATGCTAAAATTATAGCAGACAATGTTTCAATATTTTTTTTTCTTTTCTTTTTTTTTTTTTGCATTTATAGAAGCAGACGACAGTAAAAATATTTTATTCTGTGAACAAAAATGTAAAAGAAAACGTGTAATACTGCACAGTGTCTATACTTTTGGGAAAGCACACTATTATACAATTTAATGAAGATTTTATAATTTCAAACCTTTGATCATAATTTATATGTGTATATCACCAAAACTGTTTTTATTTATTACCTATATCATGAATTTTAATTATACCTTATTACTTATTATGCTAATGCAAATTTTATTGAATGTCTAAACTTTTGGGACACGGTGTATAATATCATATATTATAAAAAATTTTAAGAATGTTTTTCAACAATTAGAACTTTGTAAACAACCATCATTAAATGCTGAAAATCGCAACGAGTGTTTTAGGTCGAAATAATTATGCAAGATCTTTCATCAGAAAAAAAGATGTCGGCAGGAGTGCAGGTATACTTCTTTTTATACATTTACACTAAATTTTCGATGTTATATTACTGATAACCTAACTGTTTTATTGCGGAATGAGGTAAAAGTTGATGAATGGATTTTATTCACGATTTCGATTGTATACAGTCTTGATAAAGCGTCAGTCTTCAGTCAGACGATCACCATGACGGATAAAAAAAAAATGAACGAATAATAGAAGCAGAAATGATTTAACAGGTGTATATGACTAACTTAAATGTATATGCATCATTTTCTACAGAAATCATGCTTTGAAATATTCTACTAATATATTTTAATTCCACCACGTTATTTGCAGTACAACCACGTTAAAATGTACTTAAAAAATTTTTCATTAATAGACCATAATGGTTCGAAATTTTTATGTCTGTCCAAGCACAGAAGCTACATACACTGTATACTACACACACACACACACACAAAAAAAAAAAAATCTATTCAGCTAATTCCTTGTAAATTCAAAGTGCACGTAGAAAATTTAATGTTAAGTAAATGATTAACTAATGTATTGGAATTCTAAGTTGAATGGAGCATAACACGTAACTGCACTAAAATGCGCTAAATTGAAATCTGTACATAGACTGTAATGATGTGAAATTCATTTGTGTATCCCTGTAAACACAATTGACAACAATAAAAACTATACAACTAATTCTATGTAGCTCCTAAGTAATTGGACGAGATTTGAAATCATTTTAATCATTACATAACGATATCGAAACAATTTTGGTCTTATAGATTAATTATTAAGTATGTGCATAAATTTTTCTTAAGAAAACATGCTTTATTTTTATCTTAATAATGTAAGAAGTTTCAGCTTGTTGAATACAGTATAAACAATTTAAAATGCGTTCAAATGAAATTCTCTCCATAAGCTGTAATGGTAAGAAGTATTTTGGTTTGTCCCTATACAAGAATAATAAATAATATACATATAAAAAAATTACAGATTATATTACATGGCTCATTAATATGTGTACCAATTTTCAAATAAATCGGATTATTTTGTTTAACAGGTGCCGCGGCCCACACAAATTCTGTCCACAGGCCGTAATGAGAAGAAATACTTTGGTGTGCCCTTTTTCACAAACTTCGAGCATTGTACACACCATAAAATATACATATAATTACGGGTAGTGCATGAATAAATGTACCGATTTACAAATGAATCGGGTTATTTCTGGAGCCGATGTCGGGGTACACACTGACAGTCACGCAGAATAAATAATTTTTTTTGAGTCTTCAAAAGAAAGCGGCCACAGACGTTTCGACCATTACATAAAAAATAAATTTCACCATATTTTTTAACAAGAAAAATCCTATACAATAATTATAAAACCTATCTTCAAATACATAGTTATATTATAAATAATCTAGTAATAATTAGTAATAATATTAGTAATAACCTTTATTTTAGCACATTGTAAAATCTGTATATGAAAGCGAAATTTCTACCTCTTATTAGGAAATTCGTAAACTTCGAATAACTTAGGAAAACTTCAAAGTGTAATGTTCATAGATGATGCTCATCACAGTATTCAAATTTATGTTTAAAAGCTAATCTAACATCTTTAAGACAAGAATATTCATTTTAATTCACATTTAAGCAAAACTTTGTCCTATTTTGCCATATTAAGGAATTCGTAAAATTTGAAAAATTTTCAAAGTAAAATTCTCATTGTTATGATGCACATGCTAGTATCATAAACCATATTAAAAGCTGATCTGACATCTCTACGATTAAAAAATATTTTTTCTAATGCATGTTTAAATGAAATTTCGCACTAGTCTTCTCTGTTAAGAAAATCAATCATTATTTTCGAATAACTCATGAAGTTTTTAAAGTAGAATGTTGCAAATGAATAGGGCTCTTGCCAGTATCATATGCGATGGTTCAAAACTGATATGAACTCTTTACAGCAATTTTTGTCCTTGAGACATCGTGTACACAGATTAACAAACTAACATCCTAATAAATTAGGCGCTAACGCACTAACACACTAACATACACCGAACAGATGGTCATCATATAAATTTTGTTAATTTCACAGTCCTCACACCGGAAAACGTGTATAAAAACCGAGGTTGAAAATTATCTCTATTATCTAAGTCCCCTATTTCTATAGTATAATGAGGAACTAGCAAACATTAACACTGCATTTTCTTTCTTTCCTCTTTTTTTTTTTTTTTTTTTTATTATTTATTATTTTTTTAAGTTGTCTTTTTTATTTAAAATTATGGCCGTGGTAACCTGGCTGGTAAAATACCGGTGTCATTACTGGAAAATTTCAGTTCCGATACTCGATCCGGCTGAAGACTAGAATATGCATGGTAATTGTACACGTAAAATTTGTCGTGACTTCAATATCCTCCATGTTCCTATCTAGTATATAAATAAAGCAAAGAGTTTGTCGGCGGAATACATCCGGGTAGACCACTCCTATTTTTGATTGGTCTAGATTTAACTTTTTTGGTGTTGAAAGTTGGCCATTTTTTTTTTTTTAGAAAAACACTGATGAATTTTTTAAAAGATACTGCATAGATAGTATACTTTTTAAAAAGAGCTCTGAAAACTATTCATTTTTTGTGGGGACACTATATACATCAAATTATTAGATTTAAAGATATTACGCTGCAAAGTTTCACAGCGTGATATCATTCGATTGCTTTTATCTTAAAATAAGAGTCTAATATTAAACAAAAAACAGTTTAAAATTAAAGAATAATGAATAACGTTTTAAAAATTATCAGTTTTGGGGTTCTAAGAGCTGCAATTTTTAAATTACAGTGTACTTATTTCCCACACATAATCTATTAAATTTGTAAACAACTGTTGATTCATTCTTGAGAATCATTCACATAAGAACATAGAGCATTGTTGCAAAACGAGTGCATGGTTGGTTTGTTGGGTTTTACGTTGCACCAATGCTGCGCAACAGGCAATTGGCGACGGTCTGGGATTCACACCTGGATGTTGTCCGGAGACATGAAATCCCAATTGTGATCCTCCGCGGAAGCAAAACGAGTGCAAAACGGTAGAAATATTTTATTTAATATAGTGTAAAGAGCGGGGGATAGGCAACGGGTACCCTAAGCGAGGTTTAGATCTATTTTAGTATATTTATATATAATATGGTATAAAAAATAAATAGTGATTCAATTCTTTTGAAAATTCATTTAAATACAGGGACCAGCGAAGCGGGCGTAGCCTGCTAGTCTGAAATAATACCTCTCGTGGTCCCCGAAGAGGGACAGCCTTCGGTAGAAGATCCGAATTAGTGGTGACGGAGAAACACAGGGAGCACAGAGAGTGTGCGAAGAAGC
Organism: Salticus scenicus; assembly: GCA_963930645.1. Taxonomy (NCBI): domain Eukaryota; kingdom Metazoa; phylum Arthropoda; class Arachnida; order Araneae; family Salticidae; genus Salticus; species Salticus scenicus. The sequence continues at coordinate 100,503,052 of OZ005652.1, forward strand.
ACAGGGCTAATTCCCCGATCGTTGCCAGTAGTCCATAGCGTAGAACTAGTACGACATAAAACACATTTAATTCAACTCATTTAAAATTGATTGATTGGTTGAATATTTTTAAAATTTTTGTGATATAGATTGCGCAAAATAATAATAACAGTAATAAAATAAATATATAAATAAATAAATAAATAAAAATCAGATTTAAAAAAAGAAAAAAAAAAGAAAGAAAGAAAGAAAGAAAGTAAAAGCTGATATAAAATTTCTAGTGTTTAATAACAACTTTTCTGCATTCAAAATAGAACATTTTATATCAATTTTCAAAGGAAAGTAAATCTCCTTTTCATAAAAACGGAATACGAATTTGTTCAAACAGTGTATTTAAATTTCTCTTTTATTCCAAAATTCACATGCGAAAATAAATATACAGTTCTGAAAATATCGAATTATATTTTGAATAACGGTAAATTCTTACTGCAAAAATAGAATAGGAAATTTTGATAGAAAAGTGATACAGTGATAAAATATATTGATTTCTGTACTAAATAAGTTCTAGGTTACAAACATATTTATAAAGAATATGTTTCCATTTTTTTTTTCTTTCTTTCTTTTTTTTTTTTTTTTTTTTTCCCAGTAAAGAAAAGGAATTTTGTTTGAAAATGACGTTTGCTCTTTTTGTTATCTCAAAGATTGCATTATTTTTATTTGTCTAATATCAAAATAAGAAAACACTTAAAGAAACAAAGTATATTTAAAAGCTGATACTTTTAAATTTATAAGGTGAATTGATTAAACATTATAATTTGTTATTATTATTATTATTATTTTAATAACTGAAATGAATTAGCAAAAATGTTTGTAAATTATAGAATTATAGTTGATTAAAAAGAATTTTCTTAACAAATCAAAATTTAACACACTGAGATAACTGGAAAAATTTTATGCATAAGGAGTTATACCCAGCTTTAGTTATTTTATCTATCAGGATTTTGAATTAAATTAAAATAACTACAATGCGTTTTATATTGAATAATATGTTTCCTCTATTTAGTTATTACTTATTTATTTATTTTATCAGGAAAGAAAAAGAATTTTGTTCAAAAATGACGTTTGCTTTATTTTTTATCTTTAAGATAGCATTAATTTTTATTTTTCTAATATGAAAATAAGAAGACATTTAAACAAACAAACTCAATATATTAAAAATTTGACCACTTTTAAATTTATAAGATGATTTAATCAAACATTATAAATGTATAAAATATTAAATAGATTATTATTATTATTATTATTATATATATTTATTTATTTTTTACAACTGAAATAAATTGACATAAATATTTGCAAATTATGGGAAAAACTGAATTAAACAAATTTGCTTAACAAATAAAAATATAACAAACTGAGATGATCGAATAAATTTTGTACATAAGGTTTTATACCTGCACTCCAATTATTTTTATCTATCAGGATTTTGATTTACAAAATTAAACAATTAGAATGTATTCTCTTCCACATATGTGTTTGGAGATGGATGTAAACTTTGTAGGCTATCAGCGTAAAAAAAAAAATCAACAATTGTTTAGAATCGAAATAATTAAGCACATCCGTTCATCAAGCGAAAAAATTATAAGCTCAAGTGAATCATCAAAGAAGCTACACAAACTATTTTTTAATTTTGCACTTGTATTTTTTTTTTTTTTTTTTTTTTTTTTTTTTACTTTATAAAAGTTAGTGCTTTAGTTATTCCAAATCGAGTCGAAAAACTATTGCATGTATTTATACTATACTGACAAAAAATAAAACGAAGTGAACAAGAAAATATTTGCAAGCTGTATACTAGCTGTTTTCAACCGAGAAAAGTTAATAATCATTTTACGGTATAATTGACGCTTATATTTTCTTTTTCCATTAATTTTTCTAACCTTAAGTATCAATTGTCTTTTCTGTCTTCCTTATTTTTTAGTGATATAAAAGAACCAAAATAACATGTATTTTCGATTAATACGTTATTTTATTTTGAGTTGTGGTTGAGTTTTAAGCACCTGTGATCAACGCCATGCATCATTCTCAAATAGCAAAATGTGAAACTGAGGATGTGAAACTTAATTTTATTTTTAACATGCTTTTATTGACTTGATAGGATGTAACTATTAATGTATGTAAAAGAATTTTGAAACTCAATTTTCGGCCAATACTGGTTGTTCGATTGACCTGAAATTTTGCACACGACTTTATAGTCAATGACAATACTACATATAAGTGTTTCTAGGCTCCTATCTCTTCGGGGGCAGGTTCTAAGGGAAAACAAAAAAATCTATATATGTATATAAAACTCTATCGTATGTGACATAGGATTTGGCGGTATTTGTATAACGTCGAGTGGCAACAACTAATCAATTATTATTATTATTATTATTATTATTATTATTATTGTTGTTGTTGTTGTTGCTAAGATTTAAAAGTATGTAAATATTATGGTGTGTCACTCACATGATTTTCTTTTACCCTGCATAAAGGTAAGTATTTTGTGCTTTTAAGTTCGCGTTTCAATGATAGCGTGTTATTTAATTTTTTAAAGTGTAATTTTATTTATTACTGGATAATATTTCCTTGTTATTTTACAGTGTAATTGGCATTTAAATTTTTTAAACTTTTCTTAACTGAGGAATAGTGTTCGTTTTTCATCTTCGGTTACAGTTTTTAATAAGCTGACCGTCTTTGAAAGCGACTTAAGGCCTGGGGTGGGAATGTTCTCTATGAAAGATCTTTTTAAGAGATTCCAACCCATACTCACGAGAGTTTGCACGAAAACAAAGAAAACTACGAAAAATTAGTGTGACGAGCTCGACCGAAATTTGATTCTGGCATCATCGTCTATCAGCTAATACAGAAGAAATTGTTGGTCATTGTTTGTGCTTAAAAAAAAAAAAAAAAAAAAAAAAAAAAAAAAAAAAGTTTTGAATATCATAATGTTTACTGAATTTACATAAAATGAAATTCCAGGAAATCATTTTTGTTTATTCAATTCGCGGCATAAATTTATGCAGCATTTCCCTTTTTCTTCTTTTTTTTTTTTTTTTTTTTTTTCGTCTTTAAACATTAAATGCAACTTTAAACAAACCTTTCTTGATTCAAAAATTGTGCAATGCATTCCCACCATATGTTATGTAGTTAATATATATATATATATATATAAAACCTTAAAAATATTAAGGAAGGCCTCTTTATTTTTATTTTTTTATTTATTCATTTATTTACTTATTTATTTAAGTAGTTGAATTTAACATAAACTTATATCTTTCTACGGATATGTAACATGCATATTCATAATTTTCGAAATTCAACTTGCATAAAATACAGTACACTTCACATTTATCAAATAAAATAAGTTTCTCATACACATATGCATAAAATAAACCATCCATAGTTATATGCAAAGAAACTTTAGATATTTTAAAGATAAAAACTCCTAAAAGATTTCCTTTTGCTATGAACGAATCATGTTTTGATGCAAAATAAGAAGTTTCGGGAAATGAGTTTTACACAAATTATGAAAATTCAACATTTTGAAAGTAAATCCAAGAAAAGAAAGAGGAAACAATAGTTTTGTATAACCAAATATTTACATAAATTTCTCTTCATAGTAAAACTGTACGTTATATAAAATAGTGTACAAAATATTTCAGAAATATTATATCTTTCTATTTATCTTAAAATATGTATCTCGGTAGACTAAAGAATATAAGCAAGAACCTACGCCAGTTCTGGAAATGAATACGAAAGACATGAATTAATATTCCCACTCGTGCAGTATAATAAATAATCAACATATCTCGGGCGAGTATAGGGCATATTTTCTGCGTTTTCTGGCATCTGAATCTTTTATGCCATATTCCAGGATTCTACCATTTTTCAGTGCTCAGCAAGTTCTATTTGAAAAGATCTGATTCACAACAGAGATTAATCTGAAAAGTTTATGCATATGTAGAATATTAAAATTAAATGTAAATATTTAAAACCTGAAGTTAAATTTTACCTATGCCCACATAAATAGATACAAGAATTTATAAAGTTCTGTAGGTGGGGATAAAGTAGAAAATGCACAAATACTTAAATATGCACACATACAAATACATTAAGACAACTTTGCATTCAATATGTCTGTCCATATTTAGTGTTATGTTTATTGTGACCTAAAATATTATAAAATGTTACTAGTCATTCGAAAATCTGTTATTTAAAATTACTTGAAAATGCACCGAAATTCCCAAACATACAATTTATTTGTCTGTCAGTGTTTATCATAGTGTTATGTAAGATCTAAAATATTATATATACTGATGTTCAAATGTACAGTTCAAAATTTTCACATTTCCTTTTATTGCGCATAATTTTTAAAGAAATGCACCTATTGCCACAATTTTTGATGGCATGTTCGTTAACAAATCATTAATATTATTTAATGCAACTTAAACATAAATAATAACAGATTTGCATAAAACTATCGGTTAAAAAAAGTCACCGCTCGGTGTATGTTGCCAATAAATTGACTACCTATTTTTAACAGTAATTGAGAATGCACTGAATTTCTAAATAGGCTTTTATATGTCTGGGAGTGTTCATTATAGTGTCTAATACGATCTAATATATATATATATATATATACATTTTCGTACAGACATTATTTGTATTTTATTTCTTTTTCTTTAATTATCTATTCATTTTATTTATTCATTTTATTTTATTTAATTATTTTATTTTTTATTTTATTTTTCTATTATTTTCATATCCTTACTGTTGCTGGCAGCACTATTCATGTTACTATAATTAATAAGAATCCTAATTTACGTAAGGATTCAACATGTTTCGGTTTATGAATTCTCTAAATTTACCCCATGTTTACTGCTAACATTGAGCTGACTAACTGTGCTTTTAACTAATATATGCTTGTTAGATTTTACATGTGTCTTGTTTTTCATAAACTATGTGTTGATTCTTTTTTGTGAGAGTTTAAAATTACTATATTTATTGTCTTTTATCAATAATAATTTTTTATGTGATTTTTTGGATTAACATTTGTAGTGGTGAGTTCATTTTGATCTTCGTTTTTCTTGTTTTACTTCCAATGTGTTTTTCATCCGCATGTTATAGTTTACATTTGACTAGTATTTAATAAATTTTGTGCGGCTTATTTCTTGCTTCTTTGTGATTGTTTAGGGCTTAAAATTACAATGTTTATTAGTGTACTATCACTAATAATTTTTTAAATGGTCTATTGGATTATCATTTGTAGTGATGAGTTTTATTTTGATCTTCGTTTTTTCTTGTTTTATTTACAATGGCCTGTTTCGGGCCTGAGAACAAAGAAATTCTTAGCTTTAGCTTTCTTTGTGACAGAAAATCATCCATTCTACCAGGCCCTTGATAACGCTAGAATTCAAATAATGCTTTTTTCTCATTCCAATTTGCTATAATTCATTTAGATTTTACTTTATTTCTTTTTTGGTTTCATTTGGGTGGTCTTCGTTTTTGATCAGAATAACTGTTTGAATATTGAAATTAAATCATTTTTCAATTTCAAATGCTTGCACTGATAATATATTAATACTGAACGTTCTGTTCTCTCTCTCTCTCTCTCTCTCTCTCTCTATCTCTCTCTCTCTCTCTCTCTCTCTATATATATATATATATATATATATATATAATTTAGGGTTGCCAGATTAATGCTACAGTTTTATTTTTTAACTCCACTAATTTTATATCAAAGCAACCGATTTATACAAAAAATGAATTAGGTGCAATTGAACTAATAGACTGATACTGTAAAAGTTAATGGTGTTAAGAATTAAAATTGTAGTAATCATCTGGCAGCCATGGATATTGTTCGTAATTTTATAAACCATGCTTTAAAATCACTTAAAATGTACCAAACTTCTAAATCAAGCTATTTGTTTGTCTTTGTTAATTGTAATGCATAAAAATTATACACATCATTATTTATTTTGTAATCTGTATCGTCATATTCCCTGAATTTACAAACTTGAAGTTTACTTACAATTTTTAAATTGTACTCCTAATAAAACTGAAATAAACAACTTTTAATATTTTTATTATTTTCAGTGTTACTGTGAAGTTACAAAGAAATTATACTTCACTCTCTAAATGAGAGTGTGAAGAAGAATAAAAAAGGAAAATTTACGCCAAATTATATTGTAAATATCATTTTTATTACTTACATATAGCAAAAACTGATGTAATTTTTCATTAACGGCTGTAAATTTTACAATAAAAATGCTAACATCGAAACTATTGTAATTTGGGATATTTATTGTAAATTGAAGTTGTTGTAATTTATAGTAATGTAAAGTTTGGTATAGTTCCATTTTGTTATAATATTTTTTGTAATTCTATTCAATAGATGCCGATATATGAATACCACGAAAATTGTTTTTATCTCAGAAATAAAAATTTAACGAAAATCCCTGGTTGCATGAAAATAATGCATATAATAAGTGTTATCGGGATATGGCATAAATGGTCTAATGGGTTATTAGATCATAATCTAATAACCCATTTAAATGTTTTCGAGATTTAATGAGATCACAAAAAATATTTTTTAAGACCTTATTGTACAAAATATATTAATATTTTACACTGAGAAAAAAAAATATATACCGTCTTCATCTAGAATGAATAAGTGATCATTTTCTAAATCTCTTAACTAGATATATATATATCTATATTAATAAAATCAGAGTTTTGTCTGTAAATTTGTCGGAATCGAAAAATTTTGCGATATCTTCACGTTTCACACCCCATGAAAGCCGAAAATGACTTCAGAAAATTTTGCCTGTGTGTGTGTGTGTGTGTGTGTGTCTGTGTGTATGTCATCGTGTCCGAATGTCGCTTTTTTTGTCCGGGCATCACTCGAGAACGGCTGGACGGAATTAAACGACGCTTGGCAGGAATTTAGGTCTTCACCCAACTTAAATTTATATCTATCAACTTTTCGGAAATTCCCCCCCGTTCCCCCCGTAGGGGGTAAAAGACTAAAACACGTTTGTCCGGGCATCACTTGAGAACGGCTGGACGGAATTCAACGACGCTTGGCAGGAATTTAGGTCTTCACCCAACTTAAAATTATATTTATCAACTTTTCGGAAATTCCCCCCCGTTCCTCCCTAGGGGGTAAAAGACTAAAACACGTTTGTCCGGACATCACTCGTGAATGGCTGGACGGAATTCAACGGCGCTTGGCAGAAACTTAGGTCTTCACCCAACTTGAAATTATATATATAGAAATTTTCAAAATTATAATTAGTGTTTAAATTGTGGGTAAAAAACGCCTGCGCATGCGCCATAAATATCTTTTCACTGAAATGCTTTGAATGAAAAAATGAAATATAAAAATAAATTTTTAAGTTAAAGACTTTTGTATTCGCGTGATTTTCACTACAAATTATGAAAAGATTGAAATGAAGTGTTGCCATCTAAGTTTCATACTTTAGTTAATTTTAAAACATCTAATTGTAGTATCGAAAAACTGTTTACACCCCAGGATTCAGAAAAATCACCTCTTTCATTTGGTACTGAATTTGTAATGATAGGTCCGATATTTCTAATTTATTTTTCCCTTTATCCGTTTTTCCGTTGCCACTTAAATTTCATACTTTAGTTATTTTTTAAAAATCTAATTGTCGCATCGAAAACCTGTTTGAACCCCTGGATTCACCAAATTGGCCCCTTTCATTCGGTATCAAATTTATAAATATAGGTCTGATATTTCTAATTTATTTTACCCTTTTTCCGTTTTCAACCCAGATTCGATATGGAACAGCTTTAGTATTGGATCCCTTTGGCAAAATTTGAAATTCGGCACCGAAGTAGCTCGGACGTTTCTCGCCAAGATCTTTAATTGCACAATTGAGATAGCCAATTCAGTTCATCTCAAAAATGGCTTAAAATATTTAGAGTCACCAAAGGGTTCCGATACTTAAGCTGTGCTTTTTGTATTTATTAGTGCTAGAGGCCTATTTCAGTCGGTACAGTTGTCGAATTTTTATAGGTCACTCTTAATTAGTGCTAGAGGCCTATTTCAGTCGGTTTATTGAATGGGGATTTATTGAATGAAGTCCCCCCCAGGCACAACTTTGACATGAGTCCCCCCCAAGGTACCCCTATTTCAGTCGGTACAGCGTTGTCGAATTTTTATAATACACTCTTAATAGTGCTAAGGGCCTATTTCAGTCGGTTTATTGAATGTGGATTTATTGAATGAAGTCCCCCCTAAGGCACAACTTTGACATGAGTCCCCCCCAAGGTACCCCTATTTCAGTCGGTACAGCGTTGTCGAATTTTTATAATACACTCTTAATAGTGCTAAGGGCCTATTTCAGTCGGTTTATTGAATGGGGACTTATTGAATGAAGTCCCCCAAGGCACAACTTTGACATGAGTCCCCCCCCCAAGGTACCCCTATTTCAGTCGGTACAGCGTTGTCGAATTTTTATAATACACTCTTAATAGTGCTAAGGGCCTATTTCAGTCGGTTTATTGAATGGGGATTTATTGAATGAAGTCCCCCCCCCAAGGCCCAACTTTGACATGAGTCCCCCCCAAGGCCCAACTTTGACATGAGTCCCCCCCCAGGCCCAACTTTGACATGAGTCCCCTCCAAGGCCCAACTTTGACATGAGTCTCCCCCAAGGTACAACTTTGACATGAGTCCCCCCCCCAAGGCACGCCTTTGACATGAGTCCCCCTCCCAGGCCCAACTTTGACATGAGTCCCTCCCAGGCACAACTTTGACATGAGTCCCCCCCAAGGCACAACTTTGACATGAGTCCCCCCCAAGGCACACCTTTGACATGAGTCCCCCCCAAGGCACACCTCCCCCTCATTGGGAAAAAGAGAAAAAACGTTGTTTTGCGGCTATAAGACAGTTTGGACTTCCAACGTTATTTGTTACAATATCTGCAGCTGAAACACATTGGTTTGATTTAATGAAAACTTTATCATGGAATTTAGATCGTCACGAATTAACTAAAGAAGAATTTGTCGATATTAACAAGTTTAGCAGTAGGCCTCTGGCACTAAATTAAAATCTGTCAATGTCAGATTTTCATGTTTTAAATAATGAAATAATGTCGTGTCTGTATAATTTTTATTATTTTTTTTTATTATTATTTATAATACTGTCTATTAAAGACTTCTGTGGTCACGAAATTTGGTGCGTAAATTATTTGTATGCATCCGGCACTTATTGTAACTGCATTTCACGAAATTCGAAATCCCCCCCTTCCCCCTTCTCGGAGTCGGAGGGCAATAAACATGTGTAAAAACATGTTTTTCCTTTTGAATTCGCTTTGAATTATCTTAGAATGGCGAATTTTGGTGTGTGGGTATTGATTAAGTGTACGCATTATGTACATTAGTGGGATTTTGCAAAACTTCGAACTCACCCGCTGAGGGTGGGGAAGTAAGAAGTGGGTAAGTTGTGCCGAACACAGTGGGGACCCAGACTCCTAACATTGGGAGCGAGAAAACCTCTACCAATCACAGCGAGAACTTAGGTTATTAATAAAGATATGGCATTTTGACAAATCATTTAAGTTTAACGTCCAGCGAAGCGGGCAAAGCCTGCTAGTATATATATATATAAATAATAGATAACGTAATAAAATTTAATCTTAAAATTTAGCAATTAATAGAACTAAAACAGTAACAGCACACTAAAATATAGAACTGAATTTAACATAGAGGAAAGTATGACACAAAAAGTTGCGATATAGATAAGGAACCAATGAGTTACCATATTAACTAAAAATACTTACGCCGACCTGAAGGATAATAAAAAGGACCATTAAATTTGTGAAAGAGAAAAAAGATAATAAACCACATAATCAATTGGATATAAATGCTTAAAATTAGAAATATACATATCAAGGGGCGCATACTTCATAAAGCAGAGAAAGCTGCAATGATTTCGTAAAACGATATTGCTAATCATAGCAATTTATATCATCTCACGCCCCGATCAATGCAGCAAAAAAACCATAAAGGATGAGAAAAAAGTGAAAAATTAAATTAAAACAAAGGATAAATAAATATTAATTAAAATCTTAAAGGAAACCAAATTAATAACGTGAAATAAGCATAGTAACTACATGGAAAACAGTTAAAACAAACTGGAAAAATGGTTGATGCCAAAACCTAAATTGAAGTTAAAATAATAGCTCGACAGATATCGATTAATCGAAAATACTTCAGAACAATTACATTAAAGATAAAATACACAGAGTAAATATTAAATGATAATGTTAAAATTAATACTAGTAAAGTTAAATTAAATCGTACCAAAAATATTAATAATTAAATCGTTTAAGATAAGGACTGAAGAATGAAGGTTAAAGACTACTAAGTACAAGCGCCATTTTTTGGTTAGCTATAATAACATTAAGTCAGTTATATAAGATGTATTGACTGAAAGATTAAGATAATTTAGAAGTATTAACAGCAAGATTAAGATAATTTTTAAGATTTTTATTTAAGATGTATTGACTGAAAGATTAAGATAATTTAGAAGTATTAACAGCAATATTAAGATAATTTTTAAAATTTTTATTTTGAAGTCAAATTATTAAGTGTTAAGTTTTAAGAAGACATAATTACAAGCAATAATGCCAAAGAGCACAACTATAAGGATAAGCATTATAATGCGGTCATCATAAATTAAAATGAAAAATTAAAATTTATAAGATTTTTTATTTTTATTTTTTTAATATATATATATATTTCCGAGCTATGCGCATAAGGCACGCCAATAAACTGAATAAACGAAATGATCGAGAATTTCTAATCTACAGATTTCTAGCTGGTGAAACAATATTCTGAATTATTTGTAATGCGAGAAATTCTCACTTGGTTTTCTAGATTTAGGTAATAAACCAAGATTATAGTTGCTGAAACCCGCCTCTTGTATTCACATTTATTTGCAGAGGTTTTTAAATAACATTACCCTCGAGAATATAGAAAAACTCTCTAGAATCCTAATAGGGGGTTCTAGAACTTGCTTTCAAAGGGGACTAGAATTTATAAGGATGACATGGAACTATTTTTTAAAGAGCCACAATTTAGATTCTAAATGTCAGTTACAGAATATTTTCTCAGTGTATCTGGCTTTATTTCAAAAGCGCAAAATGCAGGAACATACGGATTTTAATGCGTTAACAAAAACAAAAAAATAAATTCGTAAAATATATCATTTCAATTAACTATAATTTATTTTATTAATCATCAAAAACTTATACAGGTTTAATAATGGTTTATACATCTCATGCTTCAATGATTTCATTTTTTTTTCTTTTAATAAACATTGTTTAGTATCAACCAGTTAACATTAATTGGAACATTATAATAAGTTCGATGTGCCAGTTGCATTAAATTAAGTAACGTACTTCTTGCCTCAAAAATGTTAACTAATAAATAGAAATAATAACACGGTATTTACAGTGAGTAGTTAATTTATTACGACTACCTGATAGTTTTATACAAATATGTTATCGTATTACTACTAGAGGGGTAGTAAGAAAAAGAAAGCTGAGAGTTCATGAGACAGTATTATAATATAATTTCTTATGAACATATCGAAAAAAAAAAAAAACACACGATTTCACGATTTTTTAAAGTAGACGTAATAACAAGAGTTGAGATGTAGTATCAATTATCAGCGATACTGGCGCAATTGTGAAATGTTTACGATGAGCTCTAGTGATGTGACAAAAATGGAGTGTCAAGCAAAAGACATGCCCTGAAAAAGTAAATTGTGACCGACAACATGTGATAAATAATCGCTCAGAATGAAGAATACCCTACATTAGAACAGAAAACATATCAATAAAATTGCAGTAAATTGTATCAGATCTTAATTAAGAATTGTTCCAAATTTTCTCTTAGCGCCCATCGCGCCGTAACATGCTTCGAACGTGCTGCGGAAGTCAAAGGGCAAAGTGAACAATGCGGTGTGGTCATAATAAAATAACTCGTTAGTATATAATAACAGTATTCAAGAAATACTGATAGTTTTTGTAAATTTATTCAAATGAGGTTCTTTATATATATATATATATATATATATATATATATATATATATATACAGAGAGAGAGAGAGAGAGAGCTACAGAGTGGTTTTAATTAAACTTCCCCTATAAACAGTAGCCTACAGCACAAACGGGTGAACGGAATTTAACGAAGTTTGGTATATAGACTATACACGAGATGCGTTCACGAAAATTTCGCAAAAAAAAAAAAAAAAAAAAAAAAAAGTTCTAAAACGTCTACCTGAGGGCGCCTTTTCCGGAAAAACATTAAATTTAACACAAAAACGACCAAAACGGAATACAGAAACAATATTAACATTCACTGACTAGTTTCCGATCACCTTCTAATCAAACCACATTAAGTAAGGGTAAGGAAAAAATAACAGTAGGCTGTTTTGCATAAAGCTTCCTCTTCTTTGCATGCATGGAAATCTCGAAATTTTTTTCCTAGAACTGACAGCTTTCCCCGATTTTACATTTTATTATTCATAATTCTTGTTCTGGATTGTTAATATTGTTTTTGTATTCCGTTTTGTTCGTTTATTGTATTAAATTTGTTTTTCTGGAAAAGGCGCCTTCTAGTGGACATTTTGAAACTATATATATATTTTTTTCGCAATTCCGTGAGCGCATCTCATGTATGTTTTATATATCAAATTTCGTTGTATTCCGTTCACCCATTTCCTCTGTAGGATGCTGTTTATAGGGCGAGTTTAATTATAACAACACTGTTCATTTCTATGACTATAAAAAGGACATAATATAACCACATTACTAATTAATTAGCCCTAAAATTTGAAATAGGAGAATTTGGGAATGAAATTATTTAAATACACAATCTATGATTACAAAAGGAAAATAAAAAAAAAATCTATACGTTTATTATGAATTTTAATGGCAAACTACCATTACATGGGGCATTGTGTATAAGAAGTTATTAAATAACTGCATTTATGGCTATTTCTTTTATTGAGGATAGCTGATAGGATCTTGGTTATATTCTTTTTAGAAATTCTTTACGAAATAGGTAGTATCATACAGATATAATAGCTGTTAAACGATTTGTAGATCCCAAATCACGGGTCTGCAAAAAACATTGAACGGCTGAACATTGAACCCATTGCGGTTAACACAAATAAGCAAAACCAAAGTAACATTTAAAATGAGATAAAGAATACTATTTTTTTTTTTTAATACATTTTAATTAAAAAACATTAAAATACAAGACAGACGCTTCTGCTAAACACCAGCCCTCCTTAGCGCCAAACATGCAAAGCACAACATTTACAAAAAAGTTCATAATACATCAGAACAATATTATGTATTCCAGACGAATAGCTTTAGCCTCGTTCAAGGAAGAATGTTGTAATTTAGTAAGAGTGCCCTCTAGAAAAATACGGGATTTATATATATTTACATTTGAAGATACATTTGAATTTATATATATTTACATACACCAAAAAGTATTTTTATTTTTATTTTTTCGATTAAATAGTTGTAAAATATAAAAAATGTATCTTTTTCTTTTTAAACTTTTCCGTAATATTTTCAGCACCGGCGCTCTTCTGTAATTTTCTTCTTACTCAATCATAGTTTTGTAGTTTAGAAAATTACTCTACAAAAACGTAGTGTGAAAAAAAGGGTGGAATTTTAACAATGGTACAGAATAAATTAGAATTGTCGGCAGCTAATGATGCATAATCTTATTTAAATTCCCATGAAATTTTATTAATCTGACACTGGAAATGCGTAATTTACTTTTTTTTATTATTATTATTCAAACGTATGTATATATATATACATATATATATATACTAATTGTGCGTTCGAAAATTCCGTATAATTAATATATATGTATATGTTATTATGTAACTTATGCAATGTACAAGAAAATTTTCCTAGCAACTTTTAAATAGGAATTTTTTTTTTCCATATTTGATCCTAAAAATTTGTCTAGTTTCACAAACAGAAGGGAAATCAGCGTCTCCTGTTTATATATACACAAACAGCATAATGAAATGCACATTCTAGAAACCAAAAATTGATTTTGTTTTTTTTACATTAAGATACTGCACATTTCGCTTCATAAAAATGCTATCTTGTTATTTTATTCGGCTTTTATTATTTACCAACTGTACCCCATAATAAATCAGCTTATTTAAATCTATAGATACTAAAGTAATTTAATCAACACCGTTAAAAGAATAAAGAACGCAATACTTTATATTAGTAAATATATAATTCATGTAAATTGTCAATAAACTCTAATGTAATGCAAATTTTTATAGAAAAATGACAAAGAATGCGTTCGTTCTTTGAAAAGGCTAATGAAGAACATATCGTATTGAATAACAATTATAATTCTAAACTGCTTTGTGCTATTTTTAGAGCTGGCATTGTATTGTTTAATATCAGTTCCTCATATTTCTACGAAATAAAAGGAAACAATAAATTTCTGCAATGTGTAAACTACACACAATAGAATTATGTAAAATAAAGTTTAAATATTATCTTCTATGTTACGTAAACTGTTACAAAACACTCTGTCATAAACAAATATTTCCTTAATTAAAAGCAAAGGGCAAATAATTAAATTTTACTAAGGAATATGTTAATTTAGTGGAGATTTGAATAAAGAATCTGTTAGAACATTATAGACTCCGAAATTCATATTTAATATTAACCTAGAAACTTTTTCATTTAAAGAACTCTCATTTTCAGTACGTGATATGTAGATGTATTAAACTCAATTGTTTCCGCGTTCTCGCCACACCCTGCGGGTTAAATGTAGATGAATCTGATGTATCTTTTTTCGCCTCTGTGAAACTGTTTAGTTTTACGAATGTAAGTGCTTCTTCGAGTAAGAGCGAGCTTCGAGCTCGCTCCATAAAAATAATACTACAATAAATATTCAAGAAATCAATTATTGATTAATTTTTACATGAATACAATTCACCAAAGATTAAGATAAAATGTTATAGATTTCATTACAGAATGAGTACTGAGTCCCAGAATAAAAAAACTGGAGAATGCAGACAATCACCAGTCAAGTAAGATAATATAAAAACAGATTTTCCAGTAAGAAGATTTACAGGTAAGCGAAATTTTACTTACCTAATGTCTATTTGACAAGTGATATAATATTGAAAAATAAATATCTCAAGGTAAAGTTTGAATAAGAGGTAAAAACTTACTCACGCATACTTAATAGGTGAATATTTTATTCAAAATAAACTAATAGATTATGAGTATGATTCGATAAACTGTTTTTTCAAAGAAACTATTCTTGCTGAAACAAACAAAAAAAAAAAAAACAGTTGACATTTATATACTTTACATTGAGAAATATCACAAAAAAAAAAAAAACTGTTTATATTTGTTTATATTTCAAATAAACTATTCTTGGTGAAAAATAAATTACGAACACTGATAACTATCTTTAAAAAAAAAAAAAAAAAATAACTGTCTACTTATATACCTATATATTAACGAATTGAAACAAACTGTTGTTTTTTCAAACAGACTATTTTGGAGAAATAAATTAAATAAACAAAATGAACTTATTTAAAGATACCAACATTGAAGCACTAAATGCAAATAATTACGACATATGGAAATTTAGAGTTGAAAGTTTGTTACAAAAAGATGATTTATTCATAGTTATAAGTGATGAGCCTCCAACGCCAATAACCGATACATGGAGGTCTAAGGATCGTAGAGCGCGTGCAATTATAAATTTATTAGTTGATGACTCTCAAATAGTAAACGTTAAGAACCTATCCACAGCTCGTGAATGCTGGGAAGCTCTTAAAAAAATACATGAGAGGTCATCGCTCTCAAGTAAACTATTTCTCCTTCGCAAGTTATATTCCATTAAATTAAGTGAAGGAGGTAATATGACAGAGCATATCACTAAAATATACCAAACGCGCGACAAGCTGATAGCAATTGGTGAACAAATAAGCGATCAGCATCTATCAGCATTAATGCTTTGTTCTCTGCCGCAATCTTATGATGTATTAATTACTTCTTTGGAAAGTAGAGATGAAGCAGACCTTTCTCCCGAGTTTATCCGATCCAAACTGATCGACGAATATTTAAAGAGAGAAGAAAATAAACACGAAAACAATATTTCAGCTTTGAAAATAACTAAAACAAAAAATGAAAACGTGAAATTCTGTAAGTTCTGTAAAAGAAATAATCACGATATCGACGAATGCTGGATTCTAAAGAGAAAAAATAACTCGAGATCCAAACAAAATAATAGATATAACAAAAACAGACAGCCCTTTAGAACTGCAATGTGCTCTCATGATAGAGATAACGCAGACAAAACACAGACTTCGGCAACTGATAAAAATAAATCAAATAAGGTATTTACATTATATATGGGTATGAAATCAGATAAGTGGTATATTGATTCAGGCTGTTCGACACATGTAAGTAACGATAAAAGTAAATTTTATGAATTCTATCCTAGCTCCTCCTGCGTGACGATCGCGAATGGGCAGGAAATAAAATCGTTTGGACATGGATCTGTAAAATTACATACCATAAATTCAAATAATACACAAAACACCATACTGTTAAAAAATGTCTTGTATGTACCGGATATTGAGACAAATCTCATATCTGTGAAAGGGGCAACAGAAAATGGGTGTATAGCAGTATTTAAAGATAGATCATGCAAAATAATGCATGAAGGCGAAACATGTATTGAAGGGTATATCAATAATAATTTATATGAATGTAAAATAAATTCAGATACAACACACACCATAAACATTGTGAAAACGTGCGAAAACAAAAACTGCATAGACAAATGGCATGTTAAATTGGGTCATAGAAATGTTAATCATATAAAACAGTTAGTAAACAAAAACATGGCAACAGGGATTAAACTAGATGATTGCAAACATGATAGTGTATGCGAAACTTGCATATTATCTAAGTTAACTGACAATCCTTATCCCAAAAAGGCTCAATTTAGGGCAACAAAAGTTTTAGAGTTGGTTCACAGCGATTTATGCGGGCCGATGAAAACCCCCACGGTCGGTGGAAAGTATTATTTTTTGACATTTATAGATGACTTGAGTCGATTTACCGTTATATACTTATTAAGAAGTAAGGACGAAGTTTTATCAAAATTAAAACAATACATAGCAATGACTACAAATAAATTCGGGAGAACTTTGCAGGCAATCCGCTCAGACAATGGAGGGGAATACACCGGAAAAGAATTTGATGAATATTTAGGAAAATTAGGAATAGACCATCAATTCACAGTCCCCTATTCGGCTCCTCAGAATGGCGTTTCTGAGCGTAAAAATCGAACTTTGGTTGAGATGGCACGTTGCTTATTAAAAGATGGAAATTTACCGAATTCTTTCTGGGGTGAGGCAATTAATACGGCTGTTTACTTACAGAATAGACTCCCGACTTCCGCGTGTGAATCAACACCCTACGAATTATGGACGGGTCGAAAACCTGACCTGTCAAAATTAAAACCTTTCGGTTGTCGTGCCTATGCTTATGTACAAAAGGTACACAGGGGAAAATTAGATGATACCGCCCAGCAAGGTATATTTGTAGGGTATGATAATAGGAGTAAAGGGTATAGAATTTGTACGAATGGTAAAAACATAATTATAAGTCGTACTGTAAAATTTGTAGAACATGAAAATAAAGAAATAATAAATAATGAAACATTAAAAAATAATGATGAAAGGCCTGATAACATAAAATTATCACCAAAACTGCAGATAATAGACTCGGAAGCAGAAAACACAGATGATAGCAGTTTGTCAGATAATTCACAAGACTTACCGCGAAGATCGCAAAGATCTAATAGGGGGGTACCACCTGATAGATTTACGTTCACAGTAAACAATAAAAGAATTGAAGAACCGAAATGTTGGGACGATATAATGAAAATGAAAAATCCCATAGAGAAAGAAAATTGGATTAAAGCCACGTTAGAGGAAATAAACTCACTTAATGAAAACGAAACATGGGAATTAGTAGAAGCCTCACCAGGAACTAAAGTAATTGGTAGTAAATGGGCATTTAAGGCAAAATTCAATAATCAGGGACTAGTGGAAAAATATAAAGCGAGGTTGGTAGCCAAGGGATTTTCCCAAAAATATGGCGTTGATTATGATGAAACCTTTGCACCTGTTGCATCACACACAACCATAAGAAGTTTTCTAGCAATGTCCCTGTACAAAAATTTAAGTTTAAGACATGTTGACATTAAGACGGCTTTCTTACATGGGGAATTACAGGAGGATGTATATATGCAGCAACCAGAGGGTTATGCTGCACCAGGCGAAGAGCATAAGGTTTGTAAGTTGAAAAAGGCCATCTATGGGTTAAAGCAGGCCGCGAGGGCTTGGAATCAGAAATTAAATGATACATTATGCAAATTAGGTTTCAATCAAAGCCAGTACGATAAATGTCTTTATAAAAGAAAACAAAATAATTCAACAACGTATGTTCTAGTCTATGTTGACGATTTATTAATTGCGGGTGAAAATAAAATTATAAACATGTTAATAGACAAATTGAAAGAAGAATATCCGTTGACAGACTTAGGCGAAGCTAAGTATTATTTAGGTATAAATTTAGAAAGACCCAGTAAAGATACGATAACGCTCGACCAAACAAACAAAATAATGGAACTAATAACCAAATTTGGGCTTGAAAATGCGAAACCGACAGATACTCCCATGGAGCCAGGCTACATAAAGTTAGTCGATAACGAAAACCTTCTACCGCACAACACCCAATACCGACAAGCTATCGGAGCGCTACTCTACATAGCCACGGTATCGCGACCGGACATTAGCGCTGCAGTGGGGATTCTAAGCAGAAGGAATGAGTGTCCCAGATCAAAGGATTGGGAGGCGGTTAAGAGAGTCATACGCTATCTAAAAACAACAATAAACTTAAAATTAACATTTAGCAATAAAGAAGAACCTATCCTGAGGGCATATGCAGATTCAGATTGGGCAAATGATGCATCCGATAGAAGATCAATCGCAGGAAACCTGTTCATGGTCGGAAGAAATCCCATTCAATGGAGCTCAAAGAAACAAAATTGCATCGCTATGTCCTCCGCTGAAGCTGAATATGTGTCCGCAGCGAACGCTGCACAAGAAATAATATACATTAAGAATTTATTGCACGAACTAGATTTAAATCAAGAGGAACCAATAACTTTGTATGAGGATAATATGTCCTGCATTAAATTAGCAGAAAGTGACAAGTACCATCATAAAACGAAGCATATAGATATACGATATCATTTGCTTCGTGAAAACATTAAAGAGAAAAAAATCCAGATGGTTTATAAATCTACAGAAACTATGATTGCAGACATCCTCACAAAGGCTTTACCCAGAACTATCTTTGTTAAACATAGAAACAAACTATTGAACTAAATAAAAAAAAAAGACTTTCAGAGTCTAAGTGGGGATGTTAGAACATTATAGACTCCGAAATTCATATTTAATATTAACCTAGAAACTTTTTCATTTAAAGAACTCTCATTTTCAGTACGTGATATGTAGATGTATTAAACTCAATTGTTTCCGCGTTCTCGCCACACCCTGCGGGTTAAATGTAGATGAATCTGATGTATCTTTTTTCGCCTCTGTGAAACTGTTTAGTTTTACGAATGTAAGTGCTTCTTCGAGTAAGAGCGAGCTTCGAGCTCGCTCCATAAAAATAATACTACAATAAATATTCAAGAAATCAATTATTGATTAATTTTTACATGAATACAATTCACCAAAGATTAATATAAAATGTTATAGATTTCATTACAGAATGAGTACTGAGTCCCAGAATAAAAAAACTGGAGAATGCAGACAATCACCAGTCAAGTAAGATAATATAAAAACAGATTTTCCAGTAAGAAGATTTACAGGTAAGCGAAATTTTACTTACCTAATGTCTATTTGACAAGTGATATAATATTGAAAAATAAATATCTCAAGGTAAAGTTTGAATAAGAGGTAAAAACTTACTCACGCATACTTAATAGGTGAATATTTTATTCAAAATAAACTAATAGAATCCCTGTTAATAAATATTTTACGTAATTCCAAGACATGGATTAGTGAAATTTGAAAACGTTTGATAAAATTCTTCATACATAAAAAAGATAAAATTGTACGAAACGGTAAAAAATATTGTTTGGATATCGATATATATTCAAAATATCTGATAAGCATTTTCTAAACGTATACAATCTACGTTAATTTCCATCTTAAAACATAAATTTTCATTAAATTCCCATGAATATGCAAATTTATTAATCTCATTAATACGATTGAAACCAGTAATTTTGTTATACACTATAAAAATTTTGTCAATAATTCATGAAAGTTTGTATGATTTATGTGTTTTAATATTAGATATAAATCTTTACTAGTGTTTAAACCTCATTAAAATTTAAGGAAATTCGAAATGGAAATTGCTTCATACGAATTAAAATTGATAAACATTTGAAAAATCCTAAATAAATTAGTATAAAATGGCTACACCTCTCCTTATATATATGCTTTATAAATTAACTCAAATAACGTACTTGTGTTGTAACCAGATATTTTTTTTCGTCCATTTATATTATACTAAAATACACTCTTTTCTATCTTCATCAATGATTTAGAATACAGTTGAGTCTCGTTAACACTTTTTGTTTAAATATTCTAACTAAATAAGACTAGTTTCTTTTTTAGCATTTATTAATTAATTCACTGATGCCTTTCGCAGCTCATTTCTTACACAATATCAAGAGTATTTCTGTACTGATAAGCATAAATGATTTAAGTCCAAAAATGTCGATTTTGAGTTAAGTACATAGTCAGACTCAGAAAAAAATTCTCCATCGATTAGTATAAAGGATTTAAGTCAATGTCATTTAGTCTTTCAGAAAATCCATTGGTAAAAAAAAGGTTCAATTCAGAAATTTACCATTCATGCATGGTATAAAATATTTAATTGAATTATTTCCCGTTATTAAATGAGGGTTGACAATCACTGAATGGTATAAACGGTATAAGTCAACGAAATACCTTTTCCCTAATCGATTCTTCTGATTTGTTTTTATTTAGTTTAACTTTATTTTTCGTCTCCTGAAAAATCAAGAATATGGACTTAAATCCTTTATGCTTATCAGTACAGATTTAACCTTAAAATTACCCAATTATTTATAAATATAATATTTAAAAATACTACGAAGGCTGAAGTAGATGAAATTAAGTATGATGAAATATTTTCATTTCATATTATTAAGGATAAAATTAATGATGTCTGAAATCTCCAATTTTACGCTTATCAATTAACTACGTTATCAACTCTAGTATTTCACAAAGTTTCTTTTTCTACGAGATCAGTGAAATATCACATTATAAGTGCGCCTTGTACTTAAAGAAGTTTGATGAATGATAAGTTTTATGCCTTTACTGAAAGGTAAGTTCTATATCTTTGGGGGGAAAAAAAAACTTTTTTTTTCCTCCATACACAATCCCTGAAAGTTATTTAAGAAAATTTTAGGGGCACAAACAGAGAGTTTATTATTAGGATTGAATTTTAAAATTTTATAGTTATTCTGGGAATGCGCAACAGGTCTGCTTTTGTATACTGAACAGCCACATTTTTACGACCACCTGGGAGTTTTATGTAAATATGTTATTGGGTTAAAGTGTTGCCGGGAATAAGTTAATGTAATAAAAAAAAAGGGGGGGGGGTGAAGAAGAAGAAAGCTTAGTTTTTGAGACATGAGTATACGAAAAATTACTTGAGAATGTATCTAGATCTACAGAAAGTATGATTTGACGGGTTTTGAATGCGGAGTAAGAGTACGAGCTCGGATGCATTGGGCAAATATTAGCGAAACTGCTGCATTTGCGAAATTTGTACGACCAGCTATATAAACTGAAAGTGTATCAAGACCAGATTGTCAGTCAAAAATGCTTAATTTTTGCGGATAATTTGTGGTCGTCACCGAGTGGAGAATGATCGCACTGAACGGGAATCTCCGAATTGCCACAGAAAACAGAATGTGAACAGTGCAATAGATTACAGCAAATTTTAAACCAGAATTGTCTCAAAAAATCTCGAAGCTCATTGTTGGTCGTACCATGCTTCATAGGGGCTATGTATATCGAAGGCTATAACGAATAGTGCGGTGGTTACAATAAATTGGCCGTTAAGCGTATGTTATTTTGTCTTATAATTTAAGAATAAGAGAGATACGGTTTGGAATTGTTAATTGTATGTCGATTGTCTGCTTTAGGAATCTAGGTTCCCATTCTTTAAGAGAGTGAATAAAATTTCAACAGGTTAATAAATTTGGAACAGTTAATCCCTTTACTGAAAGCATCCCTGTCATGAACTAAAAAAAATAAAAAAATAAAATGTATCTAATATATTAAATAAAATTCTCTTTATATATATATATATATATATATAGATTCGTTTTATACTATACATTGTTTTTTATAATAGGTGGAAGAAAAATACATTTGATTTTGGAAAATTATTCCATAATATTTTAACCTGTTTGAGAATTCCTACATATGATTGTAAAAGACTCGTAGATTATAGACTATTTTTTCTTAATTTTAATAAACATATGCTTTTTAAAAGGACTGATTGTTGTAAATCCAGAAACATTTGTATTTGTGTACGTGCGCGGGTGTGTAGTTTAAAAAAAAGACATGTATTTTTGCAATACAGCTTTTGTACTAGGCTGCACATTTTATGAGGGATATTATGCATGTATGATGGATTATTCCTGGGATAAGGAACATTATCTATTGTTCTTAAGCATTATTTACCACGGTGCTCCAAAAGTATAACTTTTAACTTAAAAGTTATGCGCTCTCATTTTTCTCAGTGGTTTAGAAAAAGAAAAGAAATAGAACGTCATTTCCATCTTTTGAAAAATATCGACAAGGGCACTATGCCAGTGATATATGGTCTTAGTGTAAGATAAATAGCTCCGCGGAGAGATATACCATACAAAAATTTCTGGGCACGTTTCGTTCTTCGCACGTATTGCAAACAATCCCCCTCATGGGCATCTTCATGTCATTCTAGCTACTATAGCTCGGCTATATCAAAGAGAATACGTGAATGATCGGATGGAGTGGTATTGGAAAGGAAAATGTTAAGATAAACATTGTTGAATTGTTTATAGATAAAATATTGAAAAGGAATAACAAAAACATTACTTTTTCTTGATATGATACCATTATTATAAATATTCGTAAGTTAAAAGTATGGATTTTGTTTTTACAAAAGAAATCATCAGATTTCTAAAACAAACCACTTTAAGATGATAAAAAGTAAAAACTAGTTGGCATAGGTGGACTCTGCTCAGTTCCTCATCATATTTATGTTCTCATAAATTTCTAGTGTGAAACATATTATAATCATGTTAAAAGAAATGAATTTGGCCAAAGCTTGATACAGTGACAGAATGAAATCCCCGCCTAATAGGCTATCCATTGTTCACTTCGACATATTTATCCTATTCTAATCTATAAATTTATTTTATCAGGGCCAATTCCTTTGTTTAGTTTTCAAGGTACTATTTCCAATGCAATAATCCTCAAAACTCATATTTATATGAAAAATTTACAATTTCGCTATGTTGATAAAATCGTAAATTACGAATAATTTACGAAATTTTCCTATTAGAATATTTGTATTCAAACATGTTCAAACAAATATCATAAATGTAATTTGGAAGTTGTGTAATGTATTTATGATCCTCAAAATGGAAGTTTATGCTCAATCTTGCCTTATTCTGACACGTTAAGTAAATCGTAAATTCCAAATAACTTACGAATTTTTTAAATTGGAAGAATCATAGTCTATGATATTCATGTCAGTATTCTAAATAATATTTCGAAAGTGGTTTGATATCTTTACGATGAAAATATCCCTCAAGATTGACGTTTATGTGAAATTTTGCTCTATTCTGCCATGTTAAGAAATTCGTAAATTTCCAATAAATTACGAAATTTTTATATTGGAAAACTCATAGTCATTAACATTCATGCCGGTGTCCTACATGATATTTCAAAAGTAGTCTGACATCTTTACGATGAAAATATCTCTCAAAATTGACGTTTATGGGAAATTTTGCCCTATACTTCCATGTTAAAAAATTTGTAAATTTCCAATAACTTGCGAAATTTTCAAAGTATCATATTTATAGTTACTGACGTTCATTCCGGCATCAAAACTGATATTTTAAAATTGGTCTGACATTTTTACAGTAAAAAGTTTCCATTTAATGCACGTTTAAGTGAATTTTTGTCCTATTCTCCCATGTTAAGAAAATCGTAAATTTCTAATAACTTACGAAGTTTTTTAATTCGAATGTTGCAAATGAATGGGGTTCTAGCCAGTATCAAAAGTAATATTTTAAAACTGATCTGACCTCTCTGTGATCATTTGTTCGTGAGATATCGTGTACACAGACTAACAAACTAACGGACTAACACACTAACACACTAACAGACACCCTACAGACAGACGCCATACAAATTTTGTCATTTTAGGATTCCTCACACATGAAAACGTATAAAAAAGTCAAAAAACCGAGGCCGAAATTTTTCACGATTACCTAAGTTCCCCATACCTATAGTATGATGGGGAACTAACAAGGCAATAATTTGAGGATAATATGTAAATAAATACAGTTGGAATAGAAAGCATAAGCAAGATCCATGACATAAGTAGAACAGAAAGAGAAAAATGAGAGAAATTATCAATATCAAACAAAATTTCTTGAGCAGTTATGGAAAGGAAATGTTAATATAGACGTTGCTGAATTCTTAAAAAAAAAAAAAAAAAATTAAATAAAGAAAAATTAAAATTAAAAAATGTAGAAAGCTAAGATATTGATAATAATATAAGATATTGAAAATTATTATTAAATAGATTTATTTTAATAGATTTTCTTAATAAAATACAATTACTATAAATGTTCATAAGTTTAAACTACTTGTTAGGTTTTATAAAGAAAATCTCCAAATATAGAAAACAAGTCATTTAATATAAATAAAAGGTAGACATAAGGCATTGATTCGTGGATATTTTTGAAGTTAAATATTGTCAAAATAAAAAGTATACACAATAAATATAAAATATAAGGAATACAAGAAAGAAAGAAAGCAAGATCGGAATCATCTTATGAAGACAAAATTCCTCTTAAGCTTTATATTAAATTGAAACAAAAATTTTAGTAAGTTATATATCTAGTATAATAACTATTTTACGGAATTTTCTTGAAAGGAATGTATTTTAATTTACCAAGGTTTTAGTGGTCTCTACCCTTTTTTTTTAAATATTAATCTTCATATTATCCAGTAGCAAAATAATACTGCGAAAGGCTACTGAAGATTATTAAAAAAAAAAAAAAAAAAAAATTGCAGTATTTAATTCAAAAAGCGTATTAAATGCCTTAAATGTCCTAATTTTAATCTTAAAAGCCTTAAAGTGAATTTCAACCTCCAAAGAAATCAATTTTTTCAGAAGAATCTTTCTGATATCTCAATAATCTTAAACGTTTTGATGCTTTATTTATGATTCGTTGTACTTAGGAGCAAAGGTTATATCTAAAATTATAACTGACTGTGAGTGTCAAACTTCATTGCATTGATTTGAGCAATGCTTTTTCTCAACGCTTTGCCACTATCCGCAAGATTTAGAAAAACGCTTCATCTATTACTATAAAGTTTTACATACAGATTTACATAAAGGATATCTAATGAATTAATATTTACTAGTATCGCCCAGTGGTCGAAACTCGACCATTTTTTTTGCAAAGCGAGGCAAAGGAAAGTTATTGCCTTGTCCTAAACGGAATGTAATTGTAACACAGCTGCGGCAATTGTTTGCCGATATTCACTCTAACTGAATCAGCAGAGTTTTACTTAATATAACTAGTTCTCTCTGTAGATGTTAGCCTTTCCTGAAATGAGAGAAAATCGCAACGTGAAAATGCCCCTTGTTGTGTGATACAGCCCAGAAGCTAATAGGTACCATGTCAAAACAAAGCTCAACCAAGTATCAAATTCTGTTAAATTAATTCGATTGGTTCATAAAATACAGTGTTTGAACCAAAAAAAAAAATAAAAAAAAAAATATTTTTCAAAAATGGTTGAATTGAGTTCGGGAAATTTCAAAACGTGTAACTTTATCGAAAACCGAAAACCGAAAACTTTTCTGAATCTTATATTTTCTACTTATATATGCAGAGGAAATAATAATAAATCCACTTTTTAAAAAATAAAAATAAGTAGTCAATTTCACTTAATTAAAATGCAAGGAAATCTCAAAACGTGTAAATTCATCGAAAACTGGAAATCAAAAGTTTTTGTGTATCTTCTACTTGCTTCTTCTACCGATAAAAGCTAGCAATAAAGACACTTTTTTAAAAAATAAGTAGCCAATTTCAGTTAATTGAAACGTAAAGAAAGCTCAAAACATGTAAATTCAGCAGAAAACGGAAATCGGAATTTTTTCCTTATCGTCTACTTATACATGCAGCAGTTAGTAACAAATCCATTTTCCTTTTATTTAGTATATTAGTTGAATATTTATTGTTTAAATATCACACTTTGAAATGAAATGTTTATGTTTACATTCGAAACTGGAAGTTTGCCATTTTTTTTTTCTGGAGTTTTGTGATTTTAAATTAAAATTTTATCAATCTTTCAGAAAAAATAACTCAATCAAACACATGTAGATAGTAACTTATATATAACTATACCCAAATATCGCAATTAAAATCGGCAGATAATTTCCGTTATTTTTTAATATTTTTTTTACAAAAAATCCAATGGACGATTAACATAGAAAATCTTTTTCATGGCTCCATGGACAGACAGTGACGTCGCCACTTCGCTTGCGTATAGTGATGCTACATTATATAAATTACTGTGTCTATGGTTTTATTTGAGCTTTATTAAATTGCCAGATTTAACAACTTTATACTTTTAGGTATTTTTTAATGTAAAGGAATACGTGTATAAAAGGGAAAAATGGGGGAAAATGCATAAAAAATAAATGTATTTTTAAATACCTTCTTGACATCGTAAGAAAATGATATTTGTATTCGCACCTTCCGGCTAACCATACCTTTCCATTTTCAACCCTCTACTCCCATAATTAATATGTTAAAAAGGGACTACAAATTTTATGCTTGCCTATTAACATATAGATTAAATAAACTTATTTAATATATATATATATATATATATATATTTTTTTTTTTTTTTTTTTCAAGTGAACAAGTGAACTTTTAGAAAATTTTCAATATTTTTTTTAGTTTTACATAACTTTAAAAATAGTAAATTTTTAAATATCTCTAAATCCTTTATTCATTTTATGAAAAAGCTTTGAAAAAGCAGTTTAAGACCAGGGAAAATCCGATAGTTGAATTTTACTGCAATATATTATGAGCATGGTAACAAAAGAGCCCGTTTAAGAAAATAAGCATTAAAGTTTAAAAATGTAATGAAGTTCTATATTGACAACAGTTATAATTTTTTTCATAACTGTTAAACTAGTAAATATAATTAAAAATGAAGTATCAAAATATTTATAATTGTTGATATTTTGAGAATTTCAAACTTTTTTTTTTTTTTTTTTTTTTTTTTTTTTTTTTTTTTTAAGTCAATTTTTTTAAGGTTAAAATTTTTAAGACACTTAAATTACGGAGGATATTAAATAGGGTTCATCATTGCTGAAAATACGAGAAAGGAACTTCATTTAAAACATTTCTCTTATAGTTCCTTAACCTTCTGAAGGTTGTCGTTACAGAAAAGGGTAGGCGTGGGTCGCATCAATCTGTGGCTTCCTGAAACTAAACAAAACTATATTAAAGGCTCTAATTTACAACATTACGTACATAAGAACTGATTTATGCATCTAAGGAATTTTAACTCTATGTTTTGTTAGTTTTCTGTTATGTTTTAAGAAACTCGTATACATCTTAAAAAATCAAACGAATGTAAATATCTTCCAACATTTTTTATAACTAAAATATACCTTGATGCATTTGTATATACAAATTTGTGTATATTTCTTCAATTCAAAATAGCATTTTTTCACCCATTTGAAATAAAATTTACCTAACACCACTTACTTTAAAAGTGTAATCTCTAATAATGATAATTTTCAGAAAATGAAAATTCCATTTTATGTATTTGCACTAATTGATTTTGTATGATATGGAAAATAAAATAATTAAACACTTTAATATATAATATTCCAATTAACAATTTTAGATCAAGAAGATCCATACTACATTTCACTATCTGAAAATTCCTAGTTATTTAAGAACTTATCTGAATGGTAAAGATGTAAAATAAAGATTAATTTGCGTTAATAACATCAAAAATGCCGTTTTATTCGCTATAGTATATTTTCGTAGATGCATGTAATTTATTCGAATTTTTCATGAAAGAGGTTCAAACTGTAAATTTGGATAAAACAATAAGTATTGCACAAATATTACAGAGCACTGCAAAATTAATATTATGCTAAATAACATTTATAATTTTATGGATAAAGAGAGAGATTTTATTTCTTCGAAAATGACAGTTTCGTATTTTGTAAAGAAAATTTGTATTTTATTTGAATTTCTTTTATATGTTTTGTTTCATTTAACCCGTTAGTAGTCGCTATAAACAGCACCACCTATTACAGATTGCGCACTTTTTATTTAACTGTCACCAATAATTTTAAGAAGTAATTTGATCGACGTTTCTTCGATTTTATTCGCATTTTATGTATATCAAATGTCACTTCTAAAAATTTTTGGTGGCTATTGAATAAAAAAATCTGGCAATAATGAAGTATGGGCAGCAAATCGACCGACTAGCGACTACTAACGGGTTAACTTAAATGATTTATTAAAGTTTTACGAACTTCTAAAACTTGTGATTATTCAGCATATTCTTTTCCATTATTATCTAAATCTGAACTAAATTATATATTTTTCAAAGTTAAATCATTATACATAATGGAAGTAATACCAAATGTTACTTTAAAACAGCAGAAATTAGCATTTCATTTGCATTCTTCGATAGGTAATATTTTACATTTTACAAATTCTACGATCTTGTTTCGATACAGTTAGCTTTTTTTTATATTTTAAATGCAATTCCCCCCTCATTTTTTTTTCCAGGATATAAATTCGCCATATCACACTTATCAATCAGAAACTACTAGAGTAGCTATTACTTGAATTCACCCGACATGGAAAAGAATGAAACAATTTATTTACCAGTGAATTTTCCAGTTACGTTAAACTCGACTGTACAATTTCACACTCACGGAAAATTTCTTTGTTAATAAAAAATACCCATTATTCTCACAGGTATGTTTTAACGATACATCGCACCCTAATAAATCTTCCAGTGCTACAAAAGAAACGGATATAAATAACATTATCACGATTTTTGCTTACGGTAGTTATTTTATGATGTGAAAATTGTTCAGCAAAAGAAATATCGTGACGGCTTCATAAACAGCCTAATTTTATGAGACCAGCGGGATAAATGTAAAAGAGTTATAAATTATGCCTTTGACTAGCCTTGTGATAAATTGTTTCTACTGTATCTGAATTGTAGTCAGTATAATTTATGAATATTTTATGGAAATTTGAAATTTCTCAAATTTAAGAAGTAATCATAATTTGTTGTAAATAGCCGTTCAGCTCTATCATTTATTTTTAGCTTGTTTTGCAAAATAAATGCATATTTCGAAAATTTGTATGAAGAAGAAGGGGAAAAAAAAGTGCAGAATGGAAGGCGTTAAGTCTTCGAAATGCGTGTCATTAATAAAGAAGTTATTTATAATAAATGATTAAATTTTTGCTGAATGGTCTAAATCATATTTACGAGTAGAAAACAAATAATAATACATAGGAAACGTTTAATTTTTCGTAGATTTGTAGTCAAATATTACTTATTGTTATTCGAATTGGGAAAATAAGATGAGAAAGTACAAAATGTATCACATAACTTTAAAAAATAGTAATAATAAAATGTGGTTGGAATAAGAAAGATTTCCAAAATTATCGCAAAATTCTGCTGAATAATGAAAAGTGTAACTGGGATAGGTATATTAAGCTAACAATCAGTTTCTTTTAAAAATTATATTCATATTTACACTAAAGCGATCAATTTTTAACATAATTCTTGCAATAACATTCTATTAATTTCTATGTTGCGTGCAAAATAACTTTTATAAAGCATATTCAAATTACACTTTTAATTATCAAAGATTGATTTCAAATAGTTTAGGAAATACATATTTTAACCTTTTATTGAATTTTAATAACACAATAAAGTTATATAGTTTTGATAATTACAAAAGCGTGGTCTGAGAACAGACAATCCCATACGAATATTCAAAATGAGGTTAATTAAATAAATTGTTATGTTGTAAATAAAAACAGAACGTGAAAATTCTCCAAAAAGTATTCAAATCACCTAATACAGAAACATGTGTAGAGACTTCTCCCACAATAACAGGACCCCCAGCGGCCGAATGGTTCTGTGCTCAAACCTGGTAGATAGGAAGTACCGGATTCGATCCCAGGTAGAGCTCATCGACCTAGCCTTTCGGAGTTTTCCGTGGATTTCTCCGAAACTCGAGTAAATACTGGCTGGGATCCCTTAGAAAGACCCCCATGGAGGGCATTTCACCTATAGGCCCATGACTCTAGCGTAGTTAATCGGTATTAAAACCTACTACCATCCAACCAACCTTTCTCACAATGATAATAACGATAAATCAACATTATACATTCAATAACATTTGCTATTCATTAATATATCACAAGATTTATAATTTTATAATACTTTCAATTACTTATTTCAACGACATTTTTAAAGTGCACCTTTAACCATCGCAAAATTTACCAATCATTTGATGTTATGAACTTTATTATTATCATTATTTCTATTTAATGCTATAGATTTAGAAGCATGGAAATTTTAGTGTTATACTGATAAATACTTATGTTTAGAGAAATGTGAAATTTGCAAGTAATTTGGAAAAAAAGTATTAAGAAGTAATATTTAAAATGTGGTCTGAATTTTTTACATTTTACGTCGTGAAAGATACTTCTCCTAAATTGCATATGTTATGCAAATATTTTACCGTAAATTAAACATTAATTAATTAATTAATTAATTTAACATAAATTCAACACATCTGCATGATTCTAGTAAATTTTCATGATCATTTCAACATTTAGATAGGAGAAAATTACAGAAGATATGCTATAAATAACTTTTGAAGTGATAAAACTGCATTTTGAGAGCGAGAGAGAGAGCGAGAGATTGAGCGAGAAAGACAGTTAAAATCGTACTACTTTCACTATAATTAGAATAACTGTTTTTAATTTCTCACTGATATCACAAAACTTGGTGTCCTATTATTAAGACCTCTAGGGGGTGAGTCCCAGACCGTCATCAATTGCCCATTGCGCAGCACTAGTGCGACGTAAAATGCAACGAAACAACTAACCAACCAACCTATTATTAACAATAAAATTATTTTTTTTAATATATTCATTATTTTTATCAATTAAAAATTTAGTACTTTAAATTTAAATAAGAAAAATAAGAAAATTTCCTATAAGAAAAAATATTTCTTTAAATTCAGAAGGCTTACAATAAAATGAAAATTTTCCTATTTTATTCATATTTATAATTTAAGAACTACATTACAAACTGCTAACTACGTATTTATTAAACAAGTTACATTTAAAATTAATGTCTCCCCAAAAGCTAGAAAATGAAAATTTCCTCGTTTTCTCGGAGTGTTTCTCCTCTTATGATAGGAAAGTACGTAACTAATTAGAACTAATGAAGTAAAATTTGCATGATGTACTAACTTTAGTTAACTTTATTTAATGAATAAAATAAGAGAATACGTAACTTATGTTTCATCTTCACTAGAAAGTGTATAACCGAGAAGTCAGTTAAAAAGCAGAAAAATGTGAAGTTGTTATGATGAAATGAAAGTGAAATTAAATTAAAAATAAAATAAATTAAATTAAACCTTTCAAAAAAGTAAATATTTAAACTTAATATAGGTTAGTAAATCCATTGTTATTATATAATGATAAACTGTTCAAGATAGTTAGTATGTATATATTGTGAGAATTATCGGGTTCCATCTATAAAAAAGAAAAATAAATGTTACATAATTAATAAGATATAAATTAAGTTATTACATTTTAAATTTTCATTTACTAAAATATTTTAAAATCTTTTGCATTTAAAGAGAAATTAACTCCAAAAAATGTCTTCACTGACGATTTTTGAAAACAGTAAACATGAATAAACTTAAACATGTGTAAAAATAAGCTAAATATTTAATAATATTCAATACAAAAGTTTATTTAAGCATTCAGAGGTCAATATAATATTCTATAATGCATTTTGTTTTTAAATAAAGGCCAAATTATATTATTAAAGTATGAATAATCAAGAGGTTAGGATTCGAATCTGGATCTTGGGCATAATTTTCCAGTGTTCTACCACTGAGCTTATTCTGTATATTTCTAACCAGCCCTAATCACGCTCGTGAAAAATGAAAATTTTTCATCTGTTCTGCGAATAAG
Organism: Salticus scenicus; assembly: GCA_963930645.1. NCBI lineage: Eukaryota > Metazoa > Arthropoda > Arachnida > Araneae > Salticidae > Salticus > Salticus scenicus. The sequence goes on from OZ005652.1 coordinate 100,535,816, forward strand.
AAGCAATCTTGCGAAAATCTATGGTAAATATAATTTAAATTGCAATAGTGTTGTATGACAAAAATTAATTAAGATTCGGCCATGCACATATTACACATGTGGATATAAAAGCCGGGATCAATTTTCAAAAAGAATTAAAATTGACCAACCTTAGAAACTCGGTTCTGGGCATAACATTTGAGCTAATCGGACGGTTTTAGCCCAGCACTTTTTTTTTTTGCTTGAAAAATGGACTTTTTTTTTTTTTTCTGCAACTATCGATTCACTCAGCTTATTCTGTCGATTCATAACCAGAGCACTAATCATTCAAGTTAAAAAAAAAAAAAAAAAAAAAAAAAATCTCCTCTGCGAATAACGTGCAATCTTACGAGTAAACGTATTTTAAATTGCAATATTGCTATATGACAAAAATTAATTTAAATTGCAAATTTTACCATGCACTTACTATACTTGTAAATGGAAAAGCCGGATAAATTTTTAAAAAAAAACGAAAAATGAACGAGTTAAGTAACTTGGTTCTAGGTACTTCTGTACAATTGAGCTCACTGGACGATTTTAGTCCAGCATTTTTTCTTACGTGAAAAGTGGAGATTGTTTTTATTTGTTCTGTGACTAAAAAAGCGGTCCTGCCAATAATTACTTTTTGAATTCTAATATAGTTCTATGACAAAGAATATTAAGATTAAAATTTCAACAATTTATGTGTTAATTTTTTTTTAATAAAAAAGGTTAAATTAGATTTTAAAGAACAAACAGATTGATTAGCCTGGTATTCGAACCTGGGCACTTGGCATCACGTGCCAGTGCTTTAACATTGAGTCAATCAAGTCACTTTTGAACCTGCACTATCTGCTTACGCGAAAAATGGCTAACTTTAGTCACTTCCGCGTATAACTGCATAGTATTACGGATTTAAAAAAAAAAAAAAAAAATCAGTATTGCTTGATGACAATAAATAATTAGGATTTTATATTCGGCAAAATTACTTATATACGGGAAAAAAAAATTATTAATTTTAAGAAGAACGAAAATATTCTAAAGTCAGAATTTGAATCCATTGCCTTAATTACACTGCCTAGAAGTATGTAGTGTGTTTATCGCCCTACAACAAAATATCTCTGAAATAAGGAAAACCGAGAGAAGGCGTATAGTTCCGACGGTCGTTTATTTACTTTTGAAATCATTTTTTAACTGATTCATCGCCAAAACAATTATTATCAAACAGTTTAAATGCTATTTCAAACGTATATAAACGACGGTGGGAACTCGAGTACCTCTCGCAGCTTCTTTCCTTTCAAAAATATATTTTTTAGCATGGTTTTAGTGCGATAAGTGCACTTTATACAGTTGGTAGCAAAATGATTGAAGCACACATCCACATTTTTCATATATTATGCATATATATTAGTTTGATCGTTAATTCTTAATCATCGATTTATTTTTATTTATTTATTTATTTATTTTACAAACAGCATAAAGACTAAAATCATGACTCGACAAATATTTACTTAACAAAACAGTACTAGGTGCCAATCTTTTAAGTAGAAATTTATTGCAAGTGCCTCAATAATTTTGCTGTCGACTGTTTTTTCAGGCACCGTAAATTGATATCTTTCATAATGCGCTAATGCTGTACCTATGAGCTAAACCCGTCAACTTCTAGTAAAGCACTGTTGTCTCTTACAAAAAGTTTAAAACTGTTATCGCTTCTGCTATTACCAGCACTTTTTTATTAATAAATTTTACTTTACTAAACGAAGCAGTAGCTTATACGTAGTAGAAACTACTATTTTCGTCATTACATATATTTAAGTTTTGATTCCATTTTTGTCACTCTATGACTTATTCTGAAAACAATAGCTAAATAGACCGGAACCTATGACTTAAGATAGTTTCTGGTGGCTTCTGAAGCAGAATAAACATCTTCGCTTGTATCAGGATTCGAATCAGTCCCAAGTGATAAACCTTTGGATACCAGACAGATCTCTCTATTCAGGTGGTTCTATTAAAACTATTTAAAAGGATGATTTTTTAAGCTAAATTTCACAAAAATGTAACTTAACATAAGAGATAATTAGTTTGTAGTTTTAAATTTTAAAATAAGAATTTTGTGTCTAAATAATCTTAAAGAATGATGATTTTTCTTCTTTAAAACAAAAACGTTAGTATTAATAAATTTGAAAAGTATTAATTATTTTACTAAATTGTATTTGTAGATCTGAATAACGGTATTCATATTTAAAAAAAAAAAATAATAATAATAAATAAATAAATAAATAAAAATAAATAAATAAGTGCTACATGCACACTTCTTTCCATAGATACATGAAAGATATGATATACCATATAAAAACATTTCTCATATACTATAATTTCCGGTGTATAAGCTGCATGCTAGATTTATCAGTTTGACATCAGAAATTTTAGTTAACGATTTTAATTTAGTTTTTACCGTGCACTAATATAATATAGAATATCACATTTTATTAATTAAAATTTCTGTTGTAATCAACTTCATATGGCCGGTATCTTATACACCAGAAATTCAGGTACTTTAAAAACAGCTCAAAATAATTTTAGCAACAGTTTCAATTTTCATACATAACTGTGGGAAAAATATCTGCATTTTTTCCAACTTGAATACTGTACCTATATTCATTAAAAAAAAAAAAAAAAAACTGTTATTAAGGGGGAAAAAATCTGTTATTAAGGAAAAAAATAAAATAAAACAAAATAAACTATTCGGTTAATTTTTGCCATTACAAGTCTGAAATTTATTCGATTAATTTTGTGTAGCCCAGTATATTAGCTAAATATTGCAAAGGCCTCAGGTATTCTACTTAGATTTTAATATATATATATATATATATATATATATATATATATATTACACGACTTGAATTGTACTTTTAATCATTTCCAACAGTAGACCTGTTTAAATTATTCTGTGTGGCCTTCTGCATGAAGTTTTACTTATATAACATACATGTACAGGTTAATTTACTTTTGTTTAGTGTACTCTATATATATTAAACTGTACAGACAAGAGCTTTCACATATAAACGTAATTCATTTGAATAATTTTGTATGTCCCTATACACAAGTGATTTTTCTGATCGCAATAAAAATATTTCAAGCAATATTCTCACAGAATGCTGATTTAGAACACCGAATTTCGACTTCCTGCAAATATTAGTTTTTATATTTTTTTTGATAAAAGACCACACACAGACACAGATAGACCAAACCCAAAACGTTAAAGAACTGATTTTCTTATTTAGAGAAACTTTAAAACGTGCAATTATAGCGAAAACTCAATATCGAAAATTTGACCTGAAAAAAAAAAAATACTTTCTGTAGCGTATAAGCTTAAGAGGGAATCAACAATTAGAAAGTCAGTAAAAGAAGACAATCTTGATTTTATAGATAAAATCTCAACAAAATACTCCTCTAATTAAAATGTGTTATATGGAACACAAATATTAATTTAAAATTTTTCTTTTATAAAATACCTCAAAATTCTGCAGAAACATTTATCACACAAGAAAAGATAAAATCATCAAAATTAACTTAGATTTGTCGTATTCATTCATTTCGACTAATCTACCATGAAATAAATTAATTGTTCGCCATGGAGCGTGGAATGTTAATATTCACGTGAATTCTTAAAATGCGTTATTCCTCTTATAACACTAAAGAACACATTTAATTAGATACTAATGAATGAAAGTTCGGAAGTATTCTGATTCTAGTTACTGTGTTTGCTTTAATTTAGAATATGCGAAAACTAAAGTTTGCGTAATAAGCTGTATGTGCTGCATCGAGTATTATTCTATTTCAATGTTTATTTAAATGTCATAGGTAATTTGATTATGTAACTAAATAAAGTCCGCTAAATTTAGACCATTGCAACACATTTCTGAAAAATTTCTATCTTGTGAATGAATGAATTCTTAATTAAAATAAAGATAGAATTTTAAAAATGCAGTTCTTATTTGGATACACTTGGTAAGAACTTCTAAGTAGTTTGAATAAACTGTTGAAGTTCAAACTCCTTGATTCTGAGTTTAATTGCATAAATGTATAGAAAGGTATTTGACGGTAGTGTCAGTTATCAATTTATATTTTTAATTTATTCTGTGTGTAAAAGAAAATAGTATTGAATTCATAAAAAAAAATCGACATCCGGTTTTTTATGATTTCACACTTTTTAGATATCGTGAATTTTTACCATTAAAAAGAAAGAGTATGTTACCAAATTTTTATGTACATTGTACCTACAAAATTGGTGTTTGGAAAACGATTTTTTTTTAAACTGATATTTAAAAACAAACATATTATACACATCAAAACCAAAACATTATCGTTTTAAATTTTACATTGAGTTGCAGACAAATATGCGGAAGAAAAGAGTAAAAAAAAAAAAAAAACATATACACAAATTGCTCAAGATTGTTCAGTTACAAATTCACTTCTTTAGCTACAAGTTACTTATACTTTGTATATCTTAATATTATTTTCTTTTATTACTAGAAAGAGCTTTAAATAAAAATAACATTTTTTTTTATTTTTTAACCAGTTAAGTTTTGCTACTAAATATGTTATATCATCAATTATTTCAAACATAGTTCTATGCAAAGAAGGCCTATATTTTTTGAGTATTATTCTTTGAAAATTTAATTTCATAAAGCTAAAACGCTTTAAATAGCTTCTTAACTACTTATTAACATACTTTAAATAGCTTCTTAACTACTTATTACATAAAATTATATTATAGTAATTCGATATTAAAATACTTTTAACAGGTTATTCATGCTGCTTAAAATGGATTCAATGGGAAAAATTTGGTAAATGACACAAGTGTCTTAATTTATAAATGTCAAAATTGTAAAATATCTTAATTTGTAAGTGTTAAAGTCGTAATATGTCTCAATTTCGGATATACCAAGATTATGCAGACACCTATCTCAGTTCATTTATAAAAAGACTTGTGTGTCTTAAATTCAAACGCGTGTGCTGTCTGAAATTTCGCATACTTATGTGTTTAAGGCGTTTTTGTGTCTGAATTCATACTTCAGACACAATTCTGTTTAAATTTAAAATGATTCTATTTACAGTATACTGACGGTACTTCGAAGTACGGTTATAATGAAAATCGTGAATTCCAATCGTTGTAAGAAATGTCAAAATTAGGGATAGATAGTGCGCTTCACTTTTTGCTTCTATCTCACTCCACAGCACTAGACACCATATAGCGATTTTTTATTCAGAAATTAATATATACCTTACTCTCGTTGCCTTTGAATGACTTTTTTCAAGATCCATTTTTAAATTGTAAATGTGATTATTAATTTATATATGACTTCAAAATCCTGCATTTAGTATTGGAAAGATATAAAGGACATAAAAAATTCATAAATGTTTACATTTTTTTTTTCTATGGTTTTGATATCTTTTTTCGTCCTCAAGGTAACAATGGTCACAAAGTGCTAAATCTTTAGATTCTCATTAAATACAATGATGAGATTACATGTATAATTTTTATTGCTTCTAACTTTAAATTTCTAACTCTAAATTACTATCAAGTAACCAAAAAATTTATTTAAATTCATAAAGCCGTAAATAAAAGGTTAAACTTTCTAATTACTACTACTTTTTTCTAAAAATTCTTAATTATTCTTTTAATCATTAAATAAATAAATAAATAAATAAATAAATAAACTGCTGTAAGAAATACATTAAAATTAAAACAAATAAATAAATAAAAAATAAAATAAATAATAATAATAAATAATAAATAAATAAATAAATAAATAAATAAATAAAGATCATATAACTATGCATGACTCACATAATATATGCTTCGAAATTACTATTTTGACTAAATTTTGGGGTGTATCTCATGAGGGAGTGCCTCATAATGATAAGCAGAAATTTTCTAGCTTACTTCAAACACATTTTAAAATTATTGACATCTTATGAAAATAATTGCACAAAACTTAATGCAGAATATGCAAGGTATAGAAAACTAGGATTATTATTATAATTATTATTAGTAGTAGTAGTGCATATTACCCGAGAGGTGGCCACAGTGCACATCACCGGAGATACAATGTTTTAACACTCTACTTGCAGAAAACTTACTTTTAAAAAATGGATGTATAGTTGTTAAAATATGCATACATAAATAATTGTTTGAGGAGAATGGATGCTAATTCATGCAATAATAATTCTAGATTAATAATTAATGATTTCTAATAATAAGAAATACTCAAATTTCTGCTAATGCTCTGCAGAACCTTTTAAGATTTCTTCAACCACAGCTTATAACGTTAGACATCTTATGAATACAATATTATAATCGCATGAAACTTAATATATAAGATACATATTATACAATATATATATACAGTCGGTAACAAAAGTGTCCGAACACTAGCGAAAATTCCTATGTAAGAAAAGTACACTTCATACGGTTTTGCTAAATAAATCCTTATCGAAACATATTCTTACACTAACTAAGAACATGATTTGACAAGGATTTATTTAATGAAATCATATGAAGTGTACTTTTTTCACATAGGAATTTTTGCTAGTGTTCGGACAATTTTGTTACCGACTGTATATATTAGTTCAGTTCATATTACCCGAGAGATGGCCATAGTGCATATCACTAGACAACACATTACTTGCGGGAAAAAGGACCTTTACTTCTTGCAGGCTGTCACTAGAACACAGGTCACGTAAAAGTACGTTTTATGGAAAATGAACTCCCGCCTGATTTAAACGTTTAACGTTCACACCGTATTTTCTTTTGAAAACTACTAAACAAATTTCAAAAAATGGCAATTAAACCCTTATCTGATCCTAAATACACGGGTAGAAGAAGAAAAGAAGAAGAAAAAGAAACACTTTTAAATTTCGAGAATTTTTCTGTTTCATTTTTTTTTTTTTTTTTTTTTTTTTAACCTAATGAAAATTCAAATAATAATTAATTTAATAATAACAATAAATAAATAAATAAAACTCTGTAAGTAAACACGATAAATTACAAAGAACTCGCAATATTTTTTTCAGGTCAAATAACAAAAAAATCTTTCATTAGGTAAGAAAAAACTAGGTACAAGTACATCACAAAAGCAGCAACTAAGAATCCATGCTTTTTAAGAAAGTGAAATCTGGATTTTGCATCCTCTATAACATATTTTAAGAAATTTAAGAGTAGTGCTTCTCTCTACTGAACAGAGAAAAAATAAAAGTTTAAAAAACTTTTAAAATAATGAAAAAATAATGAAAAATTAATGAATAAAATTGCTAAATGTTCGTTTTCAGTGAGAAACCCATGAACGTTAAAGGGTGAACACCTAATAGATTATTGTTGAACAATCTTATTATTTTGAAAAGTAAGTCCATCTTTTTAGTGTTCCTCATTTTTATATATATATATATATATATATATAAATTATTTTATTTTATTTTTATTTTTTTTACATTGAAATTAAAAAATTCTTTATTACTATAGGCTTTCACTCGCTATGACTTCATACGTATTTTTTACGTAGTTGCTTCAAATTTAACTTGTTCGATGAGTGTTATTTTTTATTTAATCTTCAAGAAACTTCGTTTAATTTATATATATACAGTCGAACCTCGTTAACGTAAATCTTAAGGGGGATAAAAATTGTGTTCATGTTGTCAGTAGTTCATACTATTAGTAACTAATATTCATGTAACTGAACTAATCTTCATTCTGACGGGGATTCTGGGAACAGTTTATATTAAAATTAATTCGTGTTAACAGTGTTTACGTTAACGAGGTTCGACTGTATATATATATATATATCTTAACACAAAACTTAATTACAATTTTTAACTGTTTGTTTTTCAGAACTTTAATATTTCGAAATTAAAAAACAATAAAAATAATAATAGTGATGAATTATTTTCGAATATATATATATTTATTTATTTATTTATCTTTTCACATAATTATGATTGATAATAAAAAAATTCAACTAACTTTTGTTAAAATCATCTAAAGTTACCGCTAAAAAGCTTTGTAAGTCTGCTTCAAAAATTAATAAGCAAGAAGCCTTATGAAATTCAACAATTAATTAATAATTTTAATTAATATCTTAATTAATTATAATATTAACGTTAATATTTATATAGTATTTCTCAACTACAACCAAGAAATTTTAAAACTGTAACTTATTGCAACAGTACATTTAAAATTGTAGATTTTTTTTTTTTTTTTTTCCGGCCGCCTTAACTATCTTAGAAATAAATCTCAGTATTTAAAATTAAAACCAAACATAATGAGTTTTCATCAGTTATATTATAAGGATAATTTTAACAAATATTCGACGAATTGAAGATAATTTATTTAATCTAATAGCGAAAAATAAGATATTTAAAATCATAAGCACTCGATAGCTAATTACCAATGGAAGGAAATTGGTTAACTTATATGATTTCCTTCTATTCGCGTGTATAGTGGATAGATTTAATGGAGAGTGAGAGAAGTTATTAACTTAGAAAAGTGATTTATAGTTCCGGAAGTTCACTACTATTATGCAACGAGGTTTCATACATACAAAATATCAGAACGGATATAAGTTTCTTAAGATTAATAGACGCAGTTCAAAATATTCAGGATATAAGAATTGAATCGCTGTGATGAGCTTATTATATTAAGATCATTATAAATGTAATAAATTCAAGAAAAGTAATCGTTATTTAAACAATTGTTTTATTTAAATTGATTCATAAAATTTCATGTAACACAACATATTCTTAATAAAAAAATTAAATTTATACATTCAAAATATGTAAAAATGAACATGACTGTGATGATCATTTATATATTATTATAGCTAAAGTAAGAAAATGTGTCCTGTAATTTGTGTTAAAGTCATCATATTTAACCTTAATTTACTTTATATATATAAAAAAAAAAAAAAAAAAAAAACATTTCAAGTTTTTGCGACTTTACAACAACTCGAAGTTCCGACATTTCTTTTATTCAATGCAAGACATGTTTTTTCACGTTTCAGGTGACATATTCAGAAAACAAAAAACATGTTTTTGTGCTTTTGAATAATAAATATGAATAATAAATGTTTTATGCAGTATAAATGCTATTAAACTTTACAAAATTTATATAAATAACTATCATAGAACGCAATCTATTAGAATTCTTTTAAGTAGATAAAACAATAGTAGTCCAACCAATCCCATTAGATAAACCAAGGGTATTATTTCCACCAATTTGCACAAAGACCATCCTCTAGTAAACTTGTACATGCACCAGTTTCAAAAGATTCCAATTATATTTACGAGAGTTAAAACGTAGTCAAACAGAGAGACGAACCAAAGTCATAAACACTTTACAACTGTCTTGGAAAGTATTTAGAAGAAGAAATAATTCATCAAAATAAATTCCTCAAAAAATATATATATATATTTTTTTTTAATCTGCGTAAAAAAAAACTGTGAATTTGTTCCTTTCTTGCTGCACTTGTAAGCGACATTTTCTTTTTCATTTGCTTATGAGAACACGTGTCTAAAACAATTTATGTACGCTTTTAAATTTAGAATATTTTCTTTCAAATGTTTTATTTTTCCGATTAATCACACTTTCTGGTGCATCCCTTATTATGTTCCGACAAATCCCAATTTTCCTTCATTTTATGAAAAGGTGGATCGTGCTATAAGAATTCCTTATATTTTAAAAGTAATATGAATGAATTGCTGAATTTTATATATTTAAAAATAGAAATGACTTTGTCCTATATGTCAGAAATTAGCTTATTTTAATTTGACAATAGGTTGTAGAATATATCGACAACAACTTTATACCTCCATTCAAACTAATTTCATAAATTTTGTACACTTTAATGAAATTACTTTCATAGAAATATTAAAATTATTATAATCCATATGTATAAAGGAATTACTATTTATAAATTTGAATCACAATTTATAAGTAGTAATTCCTTTAAACATACTGTCGAACGATTTCTTTATGCGACCGATCCGAGTTTAAATTTTATAACAGTATTAACCACATCCGATAATTGTATTTCGAATGCTAGTTATATGTATGTATTTTTCCTAGTGTCAGAATCCTTGCAATAATAATAAAGCTTTAATTTTGATATATTCTTTAATTTTAATAATAAACTTTGGAGCGTAAGACAATATTAAACAGGAATATTTCTGTTTTATAAATTCTTTAATTTCCATTTTATCCAAGCTCAATACTAAATAAAGTTTTTCTCTAATTCTCGGAAATATATAATTTTTCTTTTCTATTTATATTACTTATTTGGTTAGTTCCCCTTTCAACAAATTTATGAAAACTTTTACAAAACTAAACACTATTTTTGCATGCATTTATCATACTGCAGCTATGTGTTCAGCGAGGTTTTTGTGTAATACTTCCTTACAAAACTAGTATGATGTGGCCAATATCAGACTTTCTTCTATATAATTTTACACAAAATCCGTGCAATATAAATTATTTAAAAATTATTAAGTTATTTTCCGTGATAAACGCAGACGATTTTTATCTGGCAGAATTATATCACTAAACGCCGAAAAAAAGTCAATTTTTTGCCAATATGAGAAAACATACTTTTTCTTTTTTTTTCTCCGTAAAACATTAAAAAACTTGATAATGTTGTTTTAAATTATCACAGATCTTTGGTTCCGCCATTTGTTTTAAAAGTATTGACGAGATCTTTTGAAAGATACCCATATTAAAAATTTAGACTCCCCGGGGGGTTACTTCTGCCTCACGTGAGAAACGATGCTCCCGCATTTCCCCCCTCGTTTACTACTGCTATTGTCAATAATTCATATTAATTTTACGATCGCAAGTTAAAAATAACTTTCATTATGCCCATTCATACGAAATTTTGTCTTAATACTTCCATGTTAAAATTCAGAAAAAAGGATCACAGCGCCACTTATTAGACGATTGATCCCAAAATCTAACCGGCGCTAGTTTATGTCAGGGTCCAACTACATACCATATTTGGTTAAATTTCGTTCATTGGTTCGTGAGATACAGCAGCTACAAAATTTGTGATACACACACAAACACAGACAAACATTTTCTAAAAACAGTCAAATCGCGTTCAGGACATATTAAAACGTTTAAATCCATCGAATACTGGAACTCGAAAATTTTCTCGAATTCAACACTCTTCCTCTCTCTCTCTCTCTCTCTCTCTCTCTATATATATATATATATATACAGTCGGCTGCAAAATTATTCGAGCACTAGCAATAATCCTTGCCAAAAAAAAGTACACTTAATACAGCTTTGTTAAATAAATCCTTGTCGAATCATGTTCTTAATCAGACTAAGAACATCATTCGACAAGGATTTACTTAGCAAAACAGTCTTAAGTGTACTTTTTAAACATAGGAATTACTGGCTAGTGCTCGAATAATTTTGCAGCCGACTGTATATATATATATATATATATATATATATACGCAGAGAGAGAGAGTGAGAGAGAGAAGAATGTAAAAATTAGATTCGCAGAATTATTGAGTGAGATATACATGCTATGTTTTTACTTTCTCTTACCCATATGGTAAAGAAAGTATTATTTTTCGGTCAGATTTTCGAAGGCGAGTTTTTGTTATATTTACATGTTCTGAGGTCCCCTGAATACGAAAATCATGTTTTTAGCAAATGGTCTGTGTGTCTGTCTGTGTGTGTGACTGTTTGTTATCAGCATATCTCAAAAACAAATTATGGCAGAAAGTTAAAACTTGGTATTCTAAATGTGTATCATATAAGGATGCTACACTAAACTTTTCGTTAAAATCAAGGAAATGGTGTACAGGGACACTCAAAAGTATTCAAATAAATTACATCAAAGGGGGAAATTGCAGGTAAGTAGAGTTTAACATCTATAGACTGCACTAAACCAAATGAAACGAATATATATTTTTTGTAATAGAGATAGTCAACAGGGAAAAAATTGTGTATGTAGGAGCCTGGATTTCCCTCACCCCCCTGGGGGGAAGTCCCCCATCGATGGGAGTAAATTTTCATGATGGGTATCTTTCAAATGAGCTCGTCAATGCCTTTAAAACGAATGGTTGAACCATCGATCTACGATAATTTAAAACAAATTTATCGATTTTTTTTTAATTAATTTATTTATTTATTTTTAAATATTGAGAATAAAATGGACTTTTTTTTCGATATTTGGTGTTATACTACTTCTCTAATATGGAAATCGTCTGCATTATCACAAAAGATAATTTTTTTAAATAATAATTTTAATAAATTATTTTTTAAAAACAGAATTATTTTTTAATAACCGAATTAAATCCTATATAAATGTAGGTGCATTAATGAAACGTCGGGTTGAGGGGGCGGTAGCCCCCCTCACACAGAACTAATTATCATATAAATCTCTCCCGAAGCCTAATTTGAATTGTTTAACATAGGTTTACATAACGTCGTTATCTTGCCTCTTAATCTCCAACCTGTATTTATAATATTAAATTACAGGATAAGAGAAAGTCGTGTGAATGACACACCAGATTATTTAATTTTTGAATAAGATTTAGCACCACTATTTTTTACTAGAGCTATTCCCTATCACTTTACTACAATTAAATCAAGGGTAAATTGTTGTAAAAAATTTCTGGTATGAAGTCTCCTGCTGAAATATGAAGAATCGGCAACTATGCTGAGACAATTTTAATGTCGTTTTTTCTGTCAATCTTGATTTTCAAAATAATTTACTTCAAATTTGAAAATCTATACGAAATTGTTAGTTTCCCATTCTTTTATTTGGCCCATAATATTATTTAATGTTGGAATTCCTAGTGATGCGTATGAAGCTGTTGTAGAAATTTTGTTTTATTACTTATTATAAAGTCGCATGTTAATATTTTTGTTCTTTGTTGCACATATCATTGTAAAATACATACTGTGTAATATAGAAATTCGTTTTATTATTTGACAGTTAATTTATGAATTTAAGAAATTCATTTTGTGCTCGAAATATCGTTTAATAGTGTTGTAGATCTTAGATATGTTTTTCAAGCTATTGTAGAAATTTTGTATTTTTGTTATTTACCATGCGTTAATATAAAGGCGCATGCTATAATATTTTTATCCTCTGTTGCAGAATTATTAATATTATATCATTATAAAGTATGTACAGTCGGTAACAAAAGTGTCCGAACACTAGCAAAAATTCCTATGTAAAAAAAGTACACTTCATACGGTTTTCTTAAATAAATCCTTATCGAATCATTGTCTTACACTGACTAAGAACAGGATTCTATAAGGATTTATTTAACAAAACCGTATGAAGTGTACATTTTTTACATAGGAATTTTTGCTATTGTTCGGACACTTTTGTTACCGACTGTAGTGTACAGTATAGGAATTTGTTTTAATATTCTACAATTAAATGCTTAATTTAAGTTGACAGAAAACGTACAAGATCAGAAGATAGACGAAAACTCAAAAGTCTGCATTTTTATGCAAATTCGAAATTTTCACTAAGTTAAAAACTTTTGATTTTAATCATGTTTCTTATAATTTCGATATTTTTTCTGGATTTCTCTGCCTTTGAATTTCTTACTTCTTTGATAGTTACAAATTTCGATGTAGCTAATCTAAAAATACAGACTTAGTGTGATGTGCAAACTATTTCGTTAATTGTGAGTGAATATATTTTTTCTTTTCAGCAGTTTCGTAAGCACATATGAACACATAGTGAAATTTTCAGATTAACATCCTTTCAACTCAATAGTAAAATAATTTGGCGAATGGAGACATTCTAGATACATTTTACAAAGAAACAACATTATATTGGCGCTTGGAATATGAAACTAGTGACTGGTGAAGCTGAGAGAAAATATTTATTTGAAGACCTTAATTATAGACACATGTATATCTAAATAAGAAAAGGATTTGACCTTATGGATCTGTAAATATTGTGAGGGAAATAATAACTGCAGGTCAGTGGGTCTGTAGATCATTTAACGAAATATTATAATTATAAATTTTAATTATTATTTTATTAATTCATTTATTTATTTATTTAGGGAAGAGACCATTCTGTCGATATTTTGAGAGATGAGAGTTCCAACTGTTTTTGCTACCATTATTTACTTTCTATTAAGTCGGTTTGATTTAATCACAAAAAAAAAAAAAAAAAAAAAAAAAAAAAAAGGTAGATATGGGATAAAGATATTTGTATGGAAATAGTAGTATCAAAAAAGTCGGAGCACTCATTCTTGATAAACAACAAACTGTCCAAAAAATGAGCATATATTTAACAATATTTTAGCCAGTGTTGCCCCATTCAGGGACTTTTTTATTCAATACATTCCACTAATTTTTATTTGTAGTGTTTTCCCAATCACATCGAAGATTAATCGCCTAACATGTGTATCAAAAATCACTCCTCAAAATTATTGGTGACTGTTGAGTAAAAAAGTTCTTAAATTTTGCAACAGTGGTTTTAGCTTTAAACATGGTTTCATTCTAAATTAACGAATTAAAACAGTTTCAAGCTGAAATATGTTTGAAATTACTACAAAACCTTTATTTTTAGCATAGAAACTGTAACTAATTTTTCACACTATATAAACATCCTAGCTTGATGCCCATTTGTTTGGAAAGATGCTTAGCCTCCTGGCCTTCATTTGCCAATTCCAGGAGCCAGTCTCTGATTACCCAGTAGGCAGGAGAGGCAAGTGTTTCCCTTTTAAATTTTTTAAAAGACCTCAAATTAACCCGTTAATGCCCGAATTAGTTTTGCAAAATATTATTAGCTGATTATTTCACTTCTAAATTAATATAGACAACTGACAGTAAAATATATTAACCTAAACAATTCTTCCGATAATTTTAAATTTAAGCCTATCTTCATTTATTGACGTTTAGTGTTCTAGCGAGAAAACTTCAAGATAGAAAAGCTTTGAGGTAACAGATTCATTTCCTATTGTATGTTGGTAAAGATCTCGAAAGTAAAGTATAATAATGTATATTATTATTCAACTTGATTTAAGTTAGTACACCCGCGTAAAAAGAAAATATGTGTGCGACGAATGAAAAATCATAAAATGACTATCCAAATTATGAAATAATAATTAATAGTAGGCACATGAAACTGTCAGGGATTATTTAGAGTGACGCTATAAATTGTCACTAAAATGCTGAAATCATTCCAAGAAACCACAAAAAATATGCGTGCAATTTTATTAGCTGTCCTCAAATGAGGACACTGGGCGCTGACGGGTTAAGAAAAAATGGGCCCTGAATTTTAAGCTCGTGGTCTGAAAACATTGTTTGATTATATAAAGTCACAGTAGACCTGACTGCACAACTATCATTTTTAGATTATATAGCAAATATGCTGATGAAGCTTCTACACATGCATTTACAATTGAATATTTTTTTTTATATTGTGGCGAATACAGGCTTTCAACCAGTTTGCATTTTAGTGCTTATTTTAAGCGCATTTACTCGTGTACATTTTCCCCGATTCCAGCTAGCTACAAAGATTAATGAAATTTTATAAATTTTCCGAAGTGTTTGTATGAATCTTTAGACCAAACAGTCGATAGGAACTCCAAAAGGGATTTATACTTCCCCTCAATTGTACGGTTAATCAAGCCCTGCCAGGTGCCACTTTCGAATACGGGGTCAAGCATGAATGTTTGTAGCGGTTAGAAATCAACCTAAAGTCCAATAGATTATAAGGTTTAATGAGCCTTCTGACCTTACAGCGACACCCAAATTTCCCAAATTATCTTCCTCATGTACGAAATATTTAATTAATTAATATGTAGGAAAACGAATTAATATTTACTTTTGTAAAAATGATAAACAGTTATAGTATATTTGAAAAACCTTTAAACTAAAATTCCTAGCTATTTTAATATAAAATAATTTAATTTTTCAAAATTTACGGAACACGGAAGTGTTTCGTATTAAAACATATTTATGAGAGAAATTAAATCTTTTATTTCATACAAATAAAATCAGGGAACACATTTCCTATCTTAATAGCAACACATTATTCTACAACCCAACTTAAACAAAGCTTAGGGAATCATTTATCAAAATTACCCATTTTTCATAACTTTAAATCCCTCCGTTTCCTTTTTACGGAAACCAGAAAACGAGCCGCTATATATTTTAACGGAATTTTTAACTCCAGCTTATGAATGTCATATTCAACGTATCGTGCTAAATTTTCACTGACAGTGATTTAATTATTTCGAAAAGCTGTCTCACGACGGGGGAGAGAGGGATTTATTCCATTAGTGTAGTCCCCCCGGTCGTCGGAATTAAGTCGAATAAATGACGTCATCATTTTCGATTTTCTTTGTACCATCTCTCTCTTCGTGATCTTTCTTCTAAAATCATTCCCTTTTTGTAGTAGGTGGTGTCATCTAGTGACAGGGACACGAGGCCGTGTGGATTTTGTTCCATGACTTGTCTGACAATGGAACTTGGTGAAAAAGTGGTTTAGATGAATGAATGTGGTGAAAAAGAGAGTAACTTAGAGAGCAATTCGTGACTTGTAAGTTTAAAAAGTTAATCTGCAGTGGATGATAAAAGCATGCATTTTTATTTTTTGGGACAAGAAAGGAAACTGGGAATTAATGTAATTAAAATATTTATGTTAGAAAGGAAACATTAAATCGTTGAATATTCTTTCACTAAATGACAGTAATAGATCTACAGGCTTGTAAGAAAATTAATATGTGTACGGATTTTATTTGTGTATTACTTACATTTTATTTTATTTTTTTCATACTTGTCTGGGGAATATTTTGATGCGATCATCACTAACAGGAAAAATAAATTAATAAATGAATGTATAAGTAAATAAAATTAAAAATAACATTTAAACACACACACACATATTATATATATGAAAACCTCTTCAAGCAATAGTAATAATGATAATAATTCAAATTATAAATTGAGAAAGGAGAGACGTGTAAAAATTATTAGAATAATTGCGAGAAGAGGATTTTATTACAGTGAAACCTCTCAAGTTGGACACTCCTCTAAGTTGGACGCTTTTTCTCGGAACGGAATGTATCCATTAACATTATGTCTAACCCCTATAAGTTGGACACTTTTTCTTGGAACCGTAGGTGTCCAACTTAGAGAGGTTTTACTGTATTATTATTATTATTATCATCATTATTACTATATTATACTATTTACAATAATTCAAGAAAAACCAATTCCTTTGTTTATATATTATCTCTTCCATTTTTTTTTTTTTTTTTTTTTTTTTTTTTTAAGAATAATTAGGAGGATATTCCTTCCAACAAAGTTTAAAAGTGTAAAGTGTGTATGATTTCGGTTTGTATGTATGTCTGTCCGCATTTTCATTTATCCATCCTTATTTTCCATTAAATATTTTCAGATTTCGATAAAACACTGTCTAAAAGTTTTTAACTGTTACATCATATGAACTAAGTGATAAATAGGATCTGATTACCGAAAGGGCTTTTTAACATCATTCGAATGTGATGAAAGCACACAAAACACAATTTAAAATACGTCTGCAGCTGTTTTCAGTAAAGAATTCGAATATTTTTGTCTGACCCTGTAAGTAAATATGAATCATATAATTTTCAACAGAAAACATCCTTTATTGTATCTTAAACATTTTTTGTTGAATATTATGTTAAGTTCAGTGTGTGCATATTAAAACACACTTATAAAAACATATCTGTTTATCAAACATATCTTAGACCTTAATATATTAGACCTGAATTATTTTTTGAGTCCTTGCACATAAAACAGTTGTGATACATATATGATTTTTAATAGAACGTATTGTATTGTAAACTTGAAAAAACGTGAATAACAAATATCAGTTTGATGTAATTATTAAAATATTTAATGAAGATATCAAAATGAAAACTAGAATAAACTGAGAAATCGAACAGAAGATCTAAAAACTCTTAAATTTTATTAGAAATTATTGAAAGCATCTTCGACAACATTCTTTAAAAAATGTAAGATAAATTATATCATCAAATACAATTATTTTTCTTGAAATTTTTGAATGTATTAAGATAATAATAATAATAATAAATAATAAATAAATCACGATTATTCTAATAATTTTTACACCTCTGTAATTTATAAATAGGAAGTTTATTTGGGAAAAAAAAAATTATCATTATTTTTGTCAAAGAACTCAAATGAGAATTTAGCTCTTTTACAGCATTTCGACCTTTTGAATTTTTGTTTATTATTTCTCTTAAATTTAAAAATCAAATGTTACAATTAGGCAACAAATTGTAACATTTAGATTGAAATCAATCGCGTGAATTTATTTTCAATTTCATATCCAAAATAAATATTTTAAGTGATCTTTAGTAAACTGCATTTTTTGATGATTTGTGGTGCCTTTTAGTGACAAGCATAAGCAGTGCGGTTTATATGAATGAATACAGTCAAACAGAGAGCAAGCAGTTCATGACTTGTCTTTAAAAGAATTATTTTAAAGTAATAGAAATATGGATTTTTATTTTTTGAGACAAGAATAGAAACTGCTAATTAAAGTAAGCATCAAGTTATTTTTAGTTAGTAGAAATCCTTAAATGCTAAAATGTAATTCCATTCTGTACTTGAATGACAGTAATTGATCTTCTACAGGCTTCCTAAGAAATTGGAATCGGTAGAATTTTAATCATACTAGCATACTGAAATGTTTTAAAGCAATCGTGTTTAATATTAAAAATAATATAAAAATAAATAATTCAAATTATAATTTCAGAAATTTCTTAGCAATTTTTAAGAAGGATAAAATAATATATATATATATAATATATATATAGCAAATACTATAGCAAATATTCCAAATCAGACTTTAGATTATTACCATTTTCTATTATTTTAAATATTTACCAAACCATGTGAAATTTTGAACTAAATATGTGAAATTATGACCACCAAAGGGTTAAAAAGACACGTCTAGTTTTGTATAAGTTTACGTTTCTTTATTATTATCAATATTATTATTATCAACAATAAATATGTTTTAAAACTTATTTTATAATGAAAAAGGAAGACACTGCATTTGTTTTTTTTTTTCTCTTTTATGGCGTCATTAATTTCACAAAATTTTGTGTAGATTTTGTAAGATTATGTGTTCGTGTTTTATTTATTTATTTATTTATTTATTTATTTTTTTGCATCTCATGATCGTTAGAATCACAGATAAATAAATAGATTTGTAAGTAAATATATACATATATTAGCACATAAAAAGTTATCTATCTTCATAGATATAAAAATGTGAATTAAATGAAGTAAAAAGTAATGCTCAAACGAAATAATAAATTAAAATAAAGACAAAATACACAGTGTTTTTTGATTTCGTTATAAAACTTAAAAATATAAGTTATTTAAAATTAAATACGTCAGCAGAACCGCCTACCAAGGAAGAAAGAAAAAAAAAAAAAAGAAAAAAGAAAAAGAAAGTATTACGGAAAACACATTGCAACTTTACATTTAAAATAGAGAAATGTATAAATAGTAATACACATTCTAACAGTCGTTTTCCAGAGAAAAAGAAGAAAATTAAAAAAAGGTGTATCTAAATATACTCTACAGCATGTTCGATATAACACTCTAAAACAGAATTGGATCCTCAAATACGGTATGAAGCAATTCATTTCTACCCTCAGATCCCTACTTGCCTATAGGCTTTTATAATTCAGCTTCTACGAAACAAGAAGTAGCTTTTAATATTTCAGAAGCGTTGAAATTTTGCACAAAGCTCCCCATATCTTTGAGAGTTTCCGCCATACACATGGGATGAAGCATCCAAGGAGGGTGCTGCTAAGTAGATGAGGTAGTTCTGTTGAATTTATCATGACATTTATATAGATATATATATTGCCTTTGAGAAGGAGGGAGATAAAAATATGTTTGATGCTGAACCAATTTAGTAGCAATTCCTTTCCACCTATATTCCCTTTCTTCTTATTCTTTCACCTTCTAAAAATAAATAGTGTCAATTTTATTTTATTTTATTTATTTTATACCTTATTGATTTTGATTGAAAAAAAAAAAAAGATTGAAAGAGAAACGAATAGAAAGGAATTTAGAGAAGAAAAATAAGTTTGAAATTGCAATATAAATCCATAGGTGGTATATATAAATATATATATATATATATATATATTTACTATGCATTTTTATTAATTTTTATTATTTCCTTTTTCTTTTCACTGAGGGCTCGAAAATACAATTGCATTTTACTAGACCTATAATTATCTAGTAGTTATCTAGTCTCTCTATCTCAAAAAAAAAAAAAAAACTTACTATGCATTTTTATTAATTTTTATTATTTCCTTTTTCTTTTCACTGAGGGCTCGAAAATACAATTGCATTTTACTAGACCTATAATTATCTAGTAGTTATCTAGTCTCTCTATCTCAAAATAATAATAATAATAATAATAATAATAATAATAATAATAATAAAATAAATACACATATTGATTTTGATTGATAAAATGAGGAAATATAAATTAATAAAAAGACTTTTAAAAAACAAATGTATATTTTCTAACTCTAAATATAAACAGTTTTTTTTTTTTTTTTTTTTTTTTTTTCAAATAACTTGTAGATTTTTATTGAAAAGAGATTACAGAATAAACGAATAAAACGGAATTCAAAGGAGAAAAAATATTCTCACTTACTAAATAAAATACGACTACCTACTCAATTTTTATACAGTAAATAATTACTACAAGAATACTTACTACATAAAAAGTACAAATATACGAAAATACATAAATATGTTAAACATAAAATGTAGCTTTGCATTATAATTACAAAAGCATATTTTTACTAGTAATGCAAAGCTACAAATTATGTTGTAAGTATTTTAAATTGCATTTTTTATTTTTTATTTTTTTATTTATTTTATTTATTTTTGTTTTTTGCTTTGTTGGATAGTTAAAAATATAGGATGGCCAGCCTATAAAAGGACCCACGTAATACAAGACATGGCGAGAATAATACGAGCACGACGCGCTTGTAGAAAGTCCCCGCATTTTTTTCTCCCCGTGAGTTTTTTCATACTGGCTGTATTATTGCATTTCATTTGGCCTATAATTATAGAGTATTCTCTCAACTTAAAAAAAAAAAAAAAAAAAAAAAATGCTTAAATGTATATGCAGGGTGGTTGTAATTAAACTTCCCCTGTGAACAGCATCCTACAGCGCAAACGGGTGAACGGAATGCAACGAAATTTGGTATATGGACTATACACGAGATGCGCTCACGGAATTTCGAGTAAAAAAATTTCCACCAGAGGGCGCCATTTCAGGAAATCATTAAATTTAACACAATAAACGACCAAAACAGAATACAGAAACAATATTAACAATCCAGAACAAGAATCATGCATACTAAAATGCAAAACCGGGGAAAGCTGTCAGTTCTAGGGAAAAAAAAGCTTTATGCAAAATTTCCTAGAACTGACAGCTTTTCCCAGTTTTACATTTTATTACTCATAATTCTTGTTCTGGTTTCTTAATATTGTTTCTGTATTCCGTTTTGGTTGTTTATTGTGTTAAATTTAAGGTTTTTTCGGAAAATGCTTACTCTAGTGGACATTTTTGAACATTTTTTTTTTTTTTCCAAAATTCCGTGAGCGCATCTCGTGTATAGTCTATATACCAAATTCCATTGTATTCCGTTCACCCGTTTGCGCTGTAGGAGGCTGTTTATAGGGGAAGTTTAATTATAACCACCCTGTATATATACAGTGTATATAACACGGGGATAACATAATTAAACTTCGCCTATTCAGAGCTCTCTGTAGATGCAACTAAAATGCAGATTGAGTCAAAAATTTCTATATAGACATTTCAAAGGATACATTCGAAAAATTCTGATATATATATATACATACATATATATATATATATATATATATATATATATATATTAAAAATAAAATTTTAAAATTTACGGTCTGAGGGGACATATATTAAAATACAATCAAACTACAAATTTTAATACAAACAACTTTATTTGTTATAGATTTAATTGTTGTTTGTGACAAGTTGTAGCCTTTTTATCGATGGAGATCATATTGTTCAATGTGAGCCCCATCCTTACAATAGTAAAATCTGCAGCCGATGAACACTGTGTTCAACAGCTGACGGCAGGCTATCGTCAGTGATCTGCTGGACGTGCAACATTATGCGATCCTTCAAGGCAGCCAAATTTACAAATTTTCCGTGATAAACCAAAACCTAAATGTCCCTATAACCAGAATTATACAGATTCGGACCGCGAGAACGGGCCAGCCAACGAGTGGAAAGTAACGGCTAATCATTCTTCAGCTCTAAAAAGTTTCCGCAAAAAATCTTTGGAAAATGTAAGAATAACAGTTTTAAATGTTGCACGGTTTGAAAAATGTAAAATAGACCACAGTTATTTATTAGATAAATTTTCAATCATTTTGACTGTGATGATTCTTTGTGTTTGGGCATATGTCCCCGCAGAGCTGTTTGAGAGAGAAAGGGGGGGGGGGAGAAGAAAAAGATAGAAATCTTGATTGAAAGAAGATTGAAAGAAAAATGATTGCAAAGGATAGATATATAAGGAAGAAAAATAAGTTTATAAAAGGAAGACAATGTTTTATTTAAATTTTGGAACTTGGAGGCGTCTGTAACCAACACCACGCATTTTCCCCAGTAATATAACATGGGAAACAGCTTCTATATTTTTCATGTGTTTAATTTAACCCTCGCTTTCTCAAGATCAAGGCGTTACTGCAGAAAAAAATGCTTTCAGGTGTCGCTTGGCCCGTTTGGCGAAAATCACCAGCATCGCGCCTTTTTGTATCATTTAGAACAAATCGTCGTGCGTCGTGCAACATGCCACTGGTTACGTTTGCTATCTCTTGCGAATTAGCGCTTTTTTTTGAATGAGGCGGTCTTAACTAAATTTCAACTGCAAAATGGGGTCAAAATGACCCCATCTTGGGAAATCGAGGGTTAATTATCTTTCATGCATTTTTTGCCTAGAGTCCTGCACGGGTCGGGTATTATCTGTCACGAACCCGACAAGAAAATATATATATATATATATATATATATTCACCCGAACACCGAACCGAATAAGCAACAGAGGACTTTGACTGCTCGAACCCTACCCAAAATCGGAAATCTAAATAAAAATTAATAATTTACCTAAAAATCCAGCAAAAAAATTTAAAGTTATAAAATACGGTCAATTTTCATTGCCATTCAGTTGCCAAATCTTTTTTAAAATAATTAAAAATGTAATTAATAATACACTCAGTTAAAAATTTAAAAATCTGAAAAATAGAGAAATATTAATTTTTAATCATTTATATAAATTTTGTGCTTCAAGTGGACAAAAATGGGCTTCATGTTTAGCATTTGAAGCTTACTTTTTAAAGCCTGTATTATAAAATAATAATAATAGTAATTAGTATTATTGCTTTTTTGTTAATTACTTTTGCCTAATATGGTTGTTTATTTTACTAGAATAATTTGGATGAACATATATTTAATCATTAGCATATATTATATGTTTACATCAATTATACAGTTATAATTATATCAAACTATTTTCTGCTTATTACAGAAAAAAAAAAATAAATAAATAAAGATATTTTTAATTGGACTCGTCTCGTTGAAAACTGAAACCGATCCAAGCCGGATAACGAGCCGTAGGAGAAATTATAGTTAATCCGACCCACACGAAAAAAAAATCATCTCGACCTGAACTCGATACGATGCTGAGCTGTAGTGTTGGCTAATGTCAGTTAATTTTCATGTTTTGTCATTCTTGTAATTGTGTGGTTTTTATCATCACTTTTGCTCATTTTACACCTCCCCCCTTTTTATTTTTTTGTACCTGCAAAATTGCAGTAGAACACTATATGTAGTAAATATTTTACTTTAAAATTTCATTTTTTTTTCTAATTATTATTTTCTTTTTTTTTCCTCTTATTAAGTGCTCAAAAATATAATTTCACTTCATTAGTCTTGTAATTGCAGAGAAAAAGTAAAAAAAAAAAAAATTTAATTTATAAATTTATATTAATACTAATATTTTTATAAACAAAAGGAAAAACATACATTGCATAAATATTAAAAGTAAAAAAATGCTTGATTTCAAAAAGTTCATCTCATTCGCCTTTCTTTAAGAGATTCTTTAGATTAAATTAAACAAATACAATTATGAATATTCATAAGAGAGATGAAAGGGAATATGCTTGAATAGCAATTTATAAAAGTGCTCAAATTTAATTACGTCTGATCATTCTGCATTTTAATTATGAGAGTGTAGAAGATATGTTTTAATTAGAAATTTCTCCCTTTTATTAACATAGGATAATAATATTTGAAAATGCAAAATTCATTAAAAGTACTATGAAAATATGAATCAACAAAATGTATTCAACCTGAAGTATAAGAAATCTGTAATATTAAGTATAGTTACAAAGAAACGAAAGTATAAAACAAAATTTAAAAATAAATAAAGGACAAACAATTTTTAGTAAAAGTAAAAAGTCTTTTTTTGGTAAGAGAAATTAAATATTATGTTTTGTATTAAAAGTAAAAGTGAAAATCGAATTGGAATGCAAACAATTTTTATTCACGGCGAAATTAAACTGCATATTTTGTATGAAGTTTATGGGTATTGCAAGGGTTATATAATTGTTCTTTTGAAAACACAAATTCGAGTCAATATTTAAAGATATACAACGTAAACTTGTTTTTTCAGCGCTGATTAGTTAAACACACATGATTATACAAATAAAAGAGTCACTTTCTATTTTTCAAACATATACAAAGTAAAGAAAGTATTGTGTTAGGGAAAAAAAATTGTAAACATGAGATTTTGGTGTACCTATTAGTTTTGAGGTCTCAGGAATTATGTTTTACTAGTTCAAATGGACGTCAATTTAAATGAGTGTATATATATGGGTGAATAAACACATTAACGACTAAACGTTTATTCAATTTAGTCAAAAATTGGTAGTATGATATAAATCCCCGTCGCACGAGCTGTATAGATTTTTATGAGCATAGGATGTATAAGTCTTTCATAGAAAAAAAAAAAAAAAAAAGATTTCTTTAACATTACGGTCTATGGATTAAAATTATTTGAAGCGCGCTAACGTCTTTACACTACAATTGATCAAGACAAAATTAGGTAAGCACACTGCATGCCGTTGTCACAAGAAATATACAGTATTAGGACTAAAAGTAAGTGCTAGGACTAGGTTTTCTAAGTGTTAGGACTTATAAATCTTTTATCGTGGTATAAAATAAAATTATTATGGATTGCGGTTTAAATTATTTTAAATTTGTTTAGAAAAATAAATAAATAAATAAATTGATAAGTGTTAATTTTTTTTTTCTGATGCATGATTATTATTGAAAATGATGTACGTATTATTAATAGTTCTTTTACAGGGAACCATAATTAGTTTTTTTACCGGAAAGTATGTGTGCTTACGCATGCCACATTATATTGTATCTAGCAATCTGAAGTTTATTAAACTATTTAAAAGAAGTGGAAATTGATATATGTTGTTAATTTTTTCTTACGATTGATGGTTACTGAAAATTACACGTGCTTATAATTTTCCATTACAGGGACGCACAAAAGGAATCATATACATTACTGTCTATTGTACAAACTTATCAATTTGGGACCCAAATTCATATGTTTGTACAAAAAATTTGTACCAATTATATGTTTGTCACCAAATTCCCAGTCATATTAGTATTATTTTCATTTTTGTTTATTTGTCGAATTATTCACTGATTCAAATTTATGTTTAAATGCCTGGTCACTGAAAATAAACGGTCGTGAAGTTATATGGAACCAATCTGGATTTTCGTTTAAACACATTTCATTTGTCCTTATTTTTTCTATGCAGTTTCTATTAAAACTTAAAAAGTCTCTTTTTATTCACAGTATTGTTTAAATGCTCAATAGTTGGCAGAATAGTTTTATTCTGATTATTCGCATTAAGTAAGAACTGTTTGTGTTTAAGATTTTTTTCAACTACAATAAAAATATATATATATAATATTTTTCTTCTAATTTTAAGAAATTTACTATAACGAAAATTACAAATCCAGAAAACAGACACCCCTGATTTAAGTACACTGTTCTGTCGTATATTTAAAAACGTATTCTCTTTAGCATTGTCTCTTAAAAGCTTGCGTTAGAAGAAAAAATAAAGAGACTGAAGCACAGTCATAGAGTAAGACTTACAAGAAAACATTCAAAAGCTGTCGTCTTCAAAAAATATTGAAAAAAATATATGTGATTCTACACGTGATAAAACACTAGAAAGTGAAAAAAATATCGACTGTTTGTAAATGAATTACAGCGATCACAAAAAAACTATCAAAATTAAGCATTTTTGACGATTTCACACTGTTAGGTGATTGATTTTGAGTATTTGGCGGATCAGCAAAACGCAGTTCTGTTCGTACACGGCAATCTCAGTTCCAGCGAACTTACCGCCTAACAACGCTAAATCGCCAAAAAGGCTAAATTTTGATAATTGTTTTGATGTCGCTGTAATTCACTTCATCAGATTTTTTTTTTTTTTTTTTTTTTTACTTTCTGGTGTTTTAGAGTAGAAATAGCAAAAATATTTATTTTTCTATGTGTTTTATTTTATTTTTAACTTGTATTATATTATGTCTTTTAGCACTAACTATATCTTATTTAATTGTTTTAAACATTTTAATTTAAATAAACGCGAGGCAATGTTTTAAAACTATTTCAAACTTATTACTTAAACTTATTTGCAGACATCTTTAAAAGAATGAGGTTTGACATGGAAATCTAAAAATGTCTCACATAACATATAAAAATTTTTAAATGTACAAAACTTTAGACTGGGCATAAGCAATTTACTAAATGTAACATAATAATTGTTTTATACAATAAATTCATGTTTTAATATATATATATATATATATTTTTTTTTTTTTTCCGTTCTATACTAAGTACTACCATTGTCTTGTACATCAAGTATAACATAAGATGAAAATCAAAAGATACTTCCATAAATTTGTATTTATTTGTTTAGGTATCAGAGCTGCCAACCTAACGAATTTTTCATAAACAAACAATTTTTAATACAAATATCTGTTTTCTATAATAACTTAAATTTAATGATTAATTAAGAAGATAAAAAAAAAATAGCGGTATTAATAATACGGTAAATTCTCATCTATAATATGTCCATTCTAATGCATTATTATTATTATTATTATTATTATTATTATTATTTTTTTTTTTTTTTTTACAATGTAGGAGAATTCGACCGGAATTAACATCAGATCCCGATTTTTACTTCGGTATGTTCAAACTTTATTTTAAAGAGAAATTTATAGTATTTCATTTGATAAAACACATGCTTGCCAGAAAGCTTCTCATTCCGCTTATAAAATAAAACTATCGTCATTTGTCGATTGTTCTCAAATGCTTGATTGAATTTGTTCCTTTGAAAGTGGTCTTCTAGAGAAATATTGCAGCGCTTAGAGTGCTTTGATGGAGATAAATACTTTTCAAAATTGCATTAACTTTGCTGGTACTTCACTAGTTCAAAGTACAATAAATATTATTTTGAGATTTTGACTCCTGTAACTTTTTCGATTTGTGGAATTTTCAACTCTAGAAACTATTTTAATCTAAAAAAAAAAAAAAAAAAAAAATAGTGGTGTTTTTAGATATTTAGTTTTATTGGTAGCGCATTTGTTTTTTAAATTAATTGTAGGAAGTATTTGTGTTAGAGTGTATCTTGATTTTATGTAACAATGTTTATTAATAAAAGTTTTCCTTTTCTTTTCGGTTATTATAAGTAATGAGTTCTTTTATGAGTTATAAATAAAAGTTTAATATTTAGTTAAATAGTTATAGAAAATTTAGTTAAAGTTTAATATTTTGTTTATACAGTTATTAGTGTTTTTGAGAAACTTTTTTTTTTTTTTTTTTTTTTTTTGTTACATTTACCTTTTGTGTAAAGGTTCTTCCCTTTTCTCATATCGAGCATAAAAGAAAACTAATATTGCATGGATATCCCCGTTTCTGTTTTTCAAGGAAGTCTTCAGACCAGTATTTTTTTTACGATTATCTTCGGTTTATTTAATCAAAAGTATATATGACAGATTTGTTTTTGAAAATAGCAGTGATACATCTGATACAAAATTTCAAAAGTTTAGATAATGTGGTATTGGTTAGACTACCATAGCTGTCAACCTTTCCTATTTTAATTTACCGGTATATTTATTAATTTTTAGAAATAATTACTTTAATTATGGTCCAAAACTGCTGCAAAATCTTACAGAGAATTCCTATAAAAATATTGGTATTGAAAAAATAAAACGGTTAGGTGCTATGGACTTGATATATTTTTTTTATTATATAATACTAAAAATTTTGGATTTCTATAAAAGACAAATGCAAGAACTTTACGGCAATTTTACACATCGTTCGTAATAGTCTTTTATCAATGTAAGATAAATATTTGAAAATATCAAAATTAATAAATAAATAAATGATAAAATAAATAAAAATATAAAATAAAACACATTAAAGGAAAGGAAATAAGGGTGTTTGTAATTAACCCCCGCTATAAATAATAGCACGCTTCAGCTGAAATGGGCAAAAAATTTGTATGGTGGTTATTCACGGGATGCATTTTAAAAATAAAAAAGATTTTTTTTTTAATGTCTACCAAGTGTCGTCTAATATGGACAAATGTGAAATTCATCATCATCATTACGTAGTTTGAAAAGGTCCTACAGTAGTCAAGGCTACTTCTTTACTCCACCTGAATTTAAAAAATATTGAAAGTGGAATTACATTATCAATAGTTTCGGAAGGTGTAGCTAGATGAGTTCCAAAAAACTCTGGCGGGGTGATGGGATGAACAAAACAAGCCTGAATTACAGAGGGGAAAGTAAGAGGGATGGGAAATATCTAAAAGCTAAAATTAAATGATAGCATACCAAATACTAACTCTGTTCGAAAAAAATAAAAGGATACTATTATTTCTTTTTTTTTGTGCTAGAGGCCTATTTCAGTCGGTACAGTTGTCGAATTTTTATAGGTCACTCTTAATTAGTGCTAGAGGCCTATTTCAGTCGGTTTATTGAATGGGGATTTATTGAATGAAGTCCCCCCAAGGCACAACTTTGACATGAGTCCCCCCCAGGCCCAACTTTGACATGAGTCCCCCCCAAGGTACCCCTGTTTCAGTCGGTACAGCGTTGTCGAATTTTTATAGGTCACTCTTAATTAGTGCTAGAGGCCTATTTCAGTCGGTTTATTGAATGGGGATTTATTGAATGAAGTCCCCCCAAGGCACAACTTTGACATGAGTCCCCCCCAGGCCCAACTTTGACATGAGTCCCCCCCAAGGTACCCCTGTTTCAGTCGGTACAGCGTTGTCGAATTTTTATAGGTCACTCTTAATTAGTGCTAAGGGCCTATTTCAGTCGGTTTATTGAATGGAGATTTATTGAATGAAAGTCCCCCCCCAGGCCCAACTTTGACATGAGTCCCCCCCAAGGTACTCCTGTTTCAGTCGGTACAGCGTTGTCGAATTTTTATAATACGCTCTTAATAGTGCTAAGGGCCTATTTCAGTCGGTTTATTGAATGGGGATTTATTGAATGAAGTCCCCCCAAGGCCCAACTTTGACATGAGTCCCCCCCAGGCCCAACTTTGACATGAGTCCCCCCCCAGGCCCAACTTTGACATGAGTCCCCCCCCACGGCACACCTCCCCCTCATTGGGAAAAAGAGAAAAAACGTTGTTTTGCGGCTATAAGACAGTTTGGACTTCCAACGTTATTTGTTACAATATCTGCAGCTGAAACACATTGGTTTGATTTAATGAAAACTTTATCATGGAATTTAGATCGTCACGAATTAACTAAAGAAGAATTTGTCGATATTAACAAGTTTAGCAGTAGGCCTCTGGCACTAAATTAAAATCTGTCAATGTCAGATTTCCATGTTTTAAATAATGAAATAATGTCGTGTCTGTATATATATATATATATATATTTTTTGAATCACACACAGTCAGCACTTTTGGCCCTTTCTATTTATCTTATACACTACTGACTTTAAAATAAAGGCACCTTCTTGGACACGAATAAGAACAGGACTACATCTTGTCCGAAATGTTCTTAACATTAAGCACAAACTAAAATACAATGAGAGAAAAACTATACAAAAAATAATTACTAACAGTTAAAGAAAAAAATTAAGATTTGTCTAATTACAATAAACTGAAATATAAAAGCTATATACAAAAAGTAAAGATTTCCTTCTAGTAATGTAATAGGGAGTAAGGTTGACCTAACACAGTAGGTTGAAGATGTTGGCGGAGTAGCCAGATGTAGACGAATAAAAATATTCAGTCGACGGAATAAAATAAATTTTGCGTTAGAATTCTGTGTTAGTTAACGCCAGAAGGGTTACGGCTCCTGCATTTGGTGATGGGAACAAATTCATCTATTCCACATTGAGCTTTATTCAGAGATTGCGAAATATGCTTGTGCCACAATAATTTTGAATCTAGATGAAGTCCTAGGTATTTGTAAGAAGTTTCTCAAAGAACAGGTTTGCTATTGAGACAAAAGTTGTTGCTGAGGGTATAAGATTTATTTGTGAAGAAAATGGTAGCATTTTTGGAAGTGTTAGCTTTTATTTTCCTTTTTTTTAGACAAATTTCATACAAATGAAGATAATATTGGAGTTTTTGAAACACAGTGAATGGTTGTGTGTGTCTGTACTATTTGTCATCTGCAAATAGTGACAAGTTAATGTTAGGCTTACGAGGTATATCAGTAATATAAATATTAAAAAGCGGTGACTGGCAAGGAAACCCTGAGAAACAGAACTAAGAACAGACTTCGGGGTGGAGAGGGAGATTCTTGCTTTCACCTCGAAGGATCTGTTTGAGAGAAAATCATTAAACATCTCAAAAAAAAAAAAAAAAAAAAAAAAAAAAAACGGAAACACCCAAATTTAAAGAGGAGGCTAGCATGTCAGTCTTTTTCAAAGGCTTTTTGGACATAGAGAAATATGATTCTCGCCACCACTAGTCTGATATCTACCGTGAACGAATTCATTCACCCTGCACAACTGTTGTTGTGTGGAATGATGCGTCCGAAATCCTCGTGTACGAGCAGGTCATGAGAGTCAAGAATGCGAAAATTAACAAATTGATTGACCTACATAGGATAAATTGAATAGTTGAAATGCTAAATTTTGTAGAAAACAGCTAATTTAATTCAGCTACAAGATGTTGTTTATAGTGAAATTTTATAGCAACAACTGCATGTTTTGAAAGGGAGACTTCATACCAGAAATATTTTATAGTTATTTTTTGATTACATAATTGTCAAAACTCTATATGCCATATTCCTTTTAAAAATCGTGGTTATGAATTTGATTTAAGAATTCGAAATTTCTGCAGATAGGAAATACCCAGCTTCTGTCTATGTGAAAAGCTAAATAATCAATAATGCTGATGACACAAAGTTTAGCTACTAAATTCATAAAGATTTTCACAAATATTTTAATATGCAGAAAAACGTATTCAGAAATTCTTTTGTAGAATATTTTTGTATATTTGCATTTACCTCATCCATTTTATAGGATAAAATTTAATCCATGATGTATATATATATATATACATATATACAATATATATACTTTTTTTTTTTTTTTTTTTTTGTAAATGAAGTGACTTTTATAGAAAAGGCCAAAAGCCGGGTTTGCTGTTCAAAATAGGAAAATACTCCGACAGTAGACTGTTAATGGATTTAAAAGTCCGAAATTTATGTACTAAAAAACGATGCTTCGCTGTTTAAACTGGCATATGAAACGATTTCCAAAGAAATTTTCAATTCTGACTTGATGTATACACTACCTTTCCATAAACGACCAGAAATATCTCAAAAAGCATTAGAGAAATCATTTTAAAGCTTCAGGAATGTAAAAACATGTTACACCTAATATATTTCCCGTTTTCCCCCGAAAGTAAGCGGGGGACCAGTAAAAAATCAAAGAGAAAGGTATATATTTTGGATCACCCTGTAGAAAGTAATGTTTGTAATGTAATCTTCCTGTAGCATGTGATTATGGGGCTTTTTGTTATAAAAAGAATAAATGTTTATGTGCCTACCATATATAGTAATGGAGGTGTAGCAATGTATTTAAAAATTTGAAAAAAAAAAAAAAAAAAAAGTCACTCTTTTAGTTCTAAAATTTGAGGTATTAAACTCAGTGCAAAGTCATTTTCAAGAAACTTTACATACAGCATTAGACACAGCATATTGCAATTAAAATACAGAAATATTAAATATATAATAAATATAAATATTTTCACTAATAATTTTTAACTGCGCACCCCCCCCCCGAAAAAAAAGGAAAATGATAAGGGGGTTAATATTTATTCACAACCAACTAGCACTATATTACTATTGATTGAATCAAAATAAAAATGTGAGTAAGTCCTTTTATAGTTTAGCTTAAAAAAAAAAAAAAAAAAAAAAAACAGGAATTCAAGAGCAGTTTATTCTATCGCGTACTAATTTTGGAATTTACGTGAGATTTATTTGAGATTTTCATATGAGTAGCTCAATACATTTGGCTATAAAATTAAACCATTGCAATTTCACTAAAACTTTCCCATGCATAGTTAAAAATTATTTAGGAAAAATGCTCACATATTTCATTTGGTACGTAATATTTTTGCAAGAAAAGATTAAGAAACCGTTATATTTTCATGAATATTTCCGGTAGACATTTATACAAGTAATAAAAAGAAGCGTCATAATTACATGGAACTTACAGATCGCATTTCAAGTAATACTTTTTACAGAGTGATCACAAATACTTTCATTTTTGTTTAATTTTTTACTTGTACCCGCTTTAAATTCCAGGACAAAACTTTTACTGAAGTATATGAGGTAAACATGTTCTTCATACTCTTGAAGATTCAAGATGATTCGTTTGGTACTTTTTGAGATAATTGAAAAAACGCCTGAAACCCTAACAGCACATCTTCTCCACATGACATTGTCAGAATACCCTGTGGACATCCTAGGGCCATCTTTATTATATAATGTGGATAAGCATGCTGTTGGGGAATCGAATATATCCGGTTATTTATGGAAAGATTGTGTATAACATATTTTTGGATTTCTCCGTTTGAAAAAATGTATTATCTGTATTTTATAAATTCTAATCATTCGTATTTACAAAAAGTATTTATTTTATTAAATCCCATATAAATGATTTACAAATATATAAGTTGAATTCATATCTATCTTTAAATATATTGCGATACATTCATCAAAATATTTTAAATCTGGTACACTTTAATTTTCTCCGAATAAGATCACTTAGATTTTTATACTGAGCAAAATGCCATTGGGAAATATTTATTCTAGTAACAGAGATACCGCCTTTTTCCCTTAATTTACACTCTCTTAAAATCAAAGTGACATCTGAGCAAACTGTCTCGATAAAACTTTATTAATAGCGATAAGGGTAGAAAAGGGATCACATAGCATCACAATGTGCAAACATAAAGTTTTCCAAGAAGTGTAATCTAATAGTGTGACATATTAAGCTTTTTCCTGTCAGAAGCGTAGATTTCGTTGAAAAGTGTGAGATTCTAATGTAAGGCAGATAAATAACATCTGCGTTTATCGCCAGGGGCGTTACAACATTTCAAGGAGGCGAACTGATCCGAAGATCTAATACATATCAAGATAGTGCTATTTTCTATGTTATATGCGTGTTGAGGACTTGTAAATAAGGACAATGTAAATTAATACAAAAAGAGCATTAAATGTGTCGCACATTTTATACTGATTTAAATTTTTACTTTTAGTACAATTTTAAATGCAAATTTTGTAAACGTATGTGTAAAGCACAATTTTGATTCAGATACAAAAGAAAAGAAAAGGAAAAAAAAAAAAAAAAAAAACGCTCGCGTTTTAAATTTTTCTGCGGGAAAAAAAAAATGTTTTCGGAATATCAAAGAAAGGTTATTACCTTGAGTTTGTTTTGGATTTAAACTTACTTGTTTCTAACAAACTTTTTTAAACATTCTTTTTAATTGAATAAAACTTACAGGCTCTCAAATTCAAATTCAGAGGCTGAAAAAGTAAATGTTGTTTATTGTTTTTCCTAAAAGAAAAGAATTTTAAGAAAATTCTGCTAAAATCAGCAGTAATAATGTACAGCTCACTATTATTCTAATATATTACATCAAGTACTGAAGTATTTTCCTTTACTATTGTAAATTTAGCTAATAAAATTCTTATAGAAATTAAAAATATTAAACTATGTTTATCAAACATCAGCCACTGTTGATGAATAATACAGTTTCTCTTACAATTTTTAACGTTCGGTAGAATGTACTGCAGTTAGCACAGTGTCTAATAATAAAAAATATATATAATTTTAAATATTGCATAATTGCTTTGCACTACAGTTTTTTTTTTCTTTATTCTTATTTTAAATCATAACAATAATCATTCTGTCGCATGAAAGAACGGAACTGATATAAATACTTCATCCAAAATAACAGTGCTCATACTTATATTTGCTTATAATTTTACACTGTAAGTGCGTTAACAATGCATTGTTTGAACGATAAATAAATCTTTGTCAGTATTAAATTATGTTGCATCAACACATAAAATGAAAATGAAATTAATTTACAAACCGAATATATAATCTTACACCCACAAATGCCAATTATTTTATCTTGTCATTCAATAAACAAGTTAGGATAATACGAGACAACTTTATACTTAACATATACATTAAAAATGAAAGATTATGCTGCTTTCAAAAAGAGCAAAGACTGTGTTTATTTATGAACAGTCTGTGTCAAAGTTGCAAAGTTGCATGTCTATCAGTAAGAGGTTTTCTGAAAGGTATATGTCTCTTTCAGAAGATATTATAATGTGTCATTTATCTAGATTAAAACTAAATGTTTACAACTAAAGGAAATGACACTAAATGGTATTTATATATAGATTTTTGCTTCCATTACCTGACTATCGTAGACAATAGAAATATTGTATTTGGTCAAAAATTTCGATTTCGAGTTTTCACATGATTTAAATGTTTTAAGGTCTCCTGAGTCAAAGAAAGTGGTTTTTGAAATTTGGTCAGTGTGTAAGTGTGTACATGTGTGTGTTTTGGGGGAATTTTCTGTTCATCCTACCGCCTAAATTAATAAAGATTGGAAAACGAAACTTTAGAATTGAGACTGGTTTGGTGCACAACTGTGACTAAGGATTGTATCGTCTATTTGCAAAATCGGCCATCTCCAAAATATAAAAGTTTTTGGGAAAAACTGATTTTTTGCCACACTTAGCCAAAATCAGATTGAAATCGAAACTCTTTAGCTTTATCTTCGTTAGGGCAGTACGTTTGAAAACTCGAAATCAGGTAGTAAGGAGCACTTGAAGCGCGTGCTTTATTTAGGTATTATTTAGGATTTCGTCGCTTTTGCAACAAACCAGAAGTTAATTTTCGAAGTGATATTGGATCTTTAGTGTTTCAAATACACAAAATGTTTTGTTCAATTAAATGTTATTAAAAAAAAAAAAAAAACGAATTTCTGTTTCTGATTAAAAAAAAAAAAAAAAGATAAAAAGTAATTGATATCCATAACAAAAAATAACACTAGAAAATTATAAAAATGTATCACAAATATTCCGAAATTCATTAGTCACGAGCTATTCTTAAACACAGGGGGAAATCATTAAAGTTGTGAACAAACTTACAGAAACATCTTACTATAACCTGCTGAATCATCATTGGCATTAATAAATAATTAATAACATATGATTAATTATTCCTAATAACTATGATGTCATTATATTAACAATTAATATTACAAAAAACAGCTCGCTATAACCTGTTGAATGATCATAGGTATGCTATTAAATTAATATAGTATGATTAGCATTAAGATTTACAGGGTCGCACAAAAATATATCGTTACATTAATGACTATAATTGGAAATATCCGAAATTGCATTTTTGTTTGCATTAATCGTTTTCAACAATTTCTAACAATGTTTAAGAGTGGTTTTGATATGAATTCGTCTACATTTCTGTCTTTCTGTCCGATTGTGTCTCTGCTCTCTAACTTCCCTAAATATTTTTGGAATTTATTGAAACTGATATACGTTAGTCAACATCATTATGGAATGATCCCGATTTAAAGTGTTGTGAACACAGCTATTGATACAGAGACACCCAAAAGTAATCCAAAGCACTATGCTGTATGAGAGTTATTTCTATAAATTACATTTCAATACTTTCATTTTGTACAAATCATAATGAAATTAACATGCATCATTTATGTGCACAGGGAATATTTTCTATAGACTATTGTAATGATTAGAATTAACGTTTACAGAGCCACACTAAATGTTTCTGCTATTTTAAGCGCTGGAACTGAAATTTTTTAGAATTTCAATTTAGACATTAAATATTGCATATTTTTAATAAAAATAATTATATATTTTCTTTCTGTAATAGAATATTGTCAAAGGATACATTTAATATTCAAATTAAACACTTTTATAGTTTTAAAATGTAGTCGTGTTGTCTGGTAACACTCATCACAATAAAACTCAGACATTCAATTTGGAAGGTAAGTATCTCCGGTTGTAAGAAAAATTAAGCTCAAATGTTATTTGTATCCTAAAAAAGAGCTATCTCCAAGCCTCTATCCTAAAAACAACAAAGAAATCACCCATTACACAAAAATGAAAGATATCCCTCAACGCAAACATCAGAAATTCTCTTAAAAAGAAAAATAAATAAATAAATAAATAAAAAAGGTCATTGTTTTGAATCAAATCCACATCCACATTTAAATTGCACAAAACAACAGTAATATAAACATTATTATAAAAAGATTTATATTTAAGATTTTCATATGCTTTTCTCCAAAACTTGCGTAATTCCAGTGTGAATAGTGTTAAAAATTCTTAGTACAAAATGTGAACTGAATATCTGGTTTTATGATGCCTAAGCCGTATATTAATTTATGTGTTCGTAAATGAAAATTTGAAAAAAAAGGTGAAAATTGCAGTTTCTAATCCTATTCCAAAGACACGTGATATCTTAATGACCTGATAGCTGAAAAGCATTTCTTTTTGTTTCCGCGACATACGTCTAGGATAAAGTTTACATTGAAATGAAGTGTTACCACCTAAATTTCGTACTTCAGTTAATTAAAAAAAAAATCTAATTGTCATGTCGAAATGCGATTTGCATCTCTGGATTCAGAAAAATCGCCCCTTTCATTTGATACCAACATTATAGCGATCGGACTGATATTTCCAATTTATTTTCTACTTTTTCTGTTATAAACTTCATTAAAATGCCTATTTTTATGCAATCGCAGTCAAAATGAGATCGCTTTTTGATTAGACATAGGTCAACGTTTTAATTAGCACCTCTAAAAATAATTATAATTTTAAAACTATTTTTTCACTAGCTCCTTGATAAGGCTTCTGAGCATTCGTATGTCAATTTTTGTACTACTACGTTCAATATGAGCTGAACGAATTGAAATACAGACAGGAAGACAGACAGACATTTTCTTTTATTATCATAGATACTTCGTTCAATCCCGAAATATACTTATTCATTAACAGAATTTTGTTTAAAATTTTAGATGAAGCTATTATGAGTTATTCTAATCATCACGAAGATAGAGAAAACCCCAGAGAAATCTCCCAAGAAATCTCTGGAGATAACTTTCCTGAGAGGTCTACGAAAACCAAGTTAAACGAGAGAATTTTTCCAAAATTCTTAATGAAAATATTGTTCAAATATTGCTTTTTTATATACTCAAAATTTCGAAAAAAATCATCCTTCAAAAGTTATGTAAACATTTAAGTTCTTCAAAATCCCATGAATGAATATTAAATTTGTTGAATGATGAAAAAGGTTTGAAAGTCAGATGAATTTGTAAGTTAGCATTTTCATTTATATGAAAGAGAAAGAAATTTTCAGATAACACATATTTACTTACAAATATACAGTTACAGAAACGACAGAAACTCAACTTCCGTACTGAAGTTGTTTTTGCTCATTTATCATCTATCTCCCACACATTAGTAATTTTTATTCTCCAATAAATTAAATTAGCAGTAGTATTTTAATGCTTATATTTGTATGTTTCACAACAAATCTGTTCCGATTACAAATCCTACACTGAATATAATATGTACAGTTCCTTTCAAAATCCCAACCAATCTATCCCCATCCCCTTACGTATTCAAATGTGTGTTTGTAGCTGTTACTCTCATATTTCAAAAGATTTAAGATTGTTTTTATTAGCGTGAATATTTCTATTTTATTGTAAAAGGAAATAAGTTTTAAAAATAAACATGGAAAAGATCTTAGTGGTACTTGCCAGTTTTCATAACAGTTGCATTAAAGATATGCCATTAAAAGATTTACATTTTTGTAATAAAGAATTACTCATAACCCCAGGATTCTACATTTAGGAATAAAGAGGGATATTTTGTTTTAAAGGAGTTTTTTCATGTCTTAAATATAAAAAGCACTTTCGATGAAATATGCCTTAAAATATTTTGTAATAATCACGAGTATTATAAAGTTCATAGTAGCTCTCAAAAAAGAAAAAAAAAACTAGCGAGAGATTACGCTTAAAAATAAGTTTATTACTTTCTTCTATATACAACGATGTATTCGATTCGTCAAGTGTTTTGAACTCCGTTTTTCAATGAATTGCTACGTTTAGAGATGTCCCAGATACGATATGACTATTATTAGAAAATATCTGTCTATCTGTCTTCCTCGGTGTGTCACAAATTTTGTGGACGCTGTATTTTACAAACCAACCCAGCAAAACCTGGGATGATGGCCAACACGCGGCCAAGTGTTGGCTGCCAACAGTAACAGCTGCTGGCCCGTTGGTGGCAAAAGTTAAGGTGCCGAAGGGAATATGTTACGCCGGCCATCAGATGGCCGCATTCGGCCGATCCACTGCTGGCAGCCTGCAGTACAATCGGAATAAGTCAGTGGGCCACTGATGGGTCATTGCTGGCAGCGAGCTATCGGTTAAAAAAAGGTCGTGGGCCACTGATGGCAACCAACAATAGGTTAAAAATCGTTAGTGGGCCAGTGTCGGGCCACCTGATAGCAAACATAATTTTTTCGTATTGTTGCTGGAAGCCTTCAGTGGGCCAGTTGTGGCAAATATAAGTAATTATATTACTACGGGTGTTTTTGTTGGCCCTTTATATTTTCCCATTAACGACCCTTTTCATTTACCGCCGCCGGAAACCCGAGCCAATGTTATTCTATGGGGAAATTTTCTTTACAAATAACTCATTAACTAATACATATTTTTAAATTCTGTTTTCACATTCAAAAAATTCCCAACTGTTAAATTGACCGACCATTTTTAAAAATGTATTTTTTAATTTTTAATATTTTATTTTGAAATTGAAAAATGAAAAAATTTCACATATCGAAAATTCGTATTTTGCAGCTTCAAAATAAAATATAAAAAATTAAATAATTTTTTTAAAAAGGTCCATCAATTTAACAGCTTGAAATTTTCAGAATGTGAAAACAGAATTAAAAAATATGTATTAGTTAATAAGTTATTTGTAAAGAAAAATTTTCCATAGAATAACATTAGCTTCGGTTTCCAGCGGCAGTGAGTGAAGAGGGCCCTTAATGGGCCAATAGTGATTTGGTTATGACTATTATTTTATTTTATTTTATTTTATTTTATTTTATTTATTTATTTATTTATTGTGATACCTTACATTTTATTAATGCTAATTTCTATGCATCCAATATTTAATTTGGTTTTGTAGCAACAGAGGGTGATCAAACTATTTTTTTTTTTTTTTACACTTTTTTTTATCTTGATTAAAAAAAAAAAATGCTTGACTAAATGATTTTGAAATGCAGACATGTAAAAACGTTTAAGGACTCACATTTTCTACTATCGATTTAGTCCAAAGTTCAGTTAAGGGACCAGCTATAAATTAAAGAAAAGCACAAATATTTTGGATCACCCTGTGTCATAAAAAGCCACAAATGACTTGTAACTTGAACACATTATTGCTCTTTACTATATACAATGTTTGTAAGTTTTTTGTATGGGAAATACACAATTTTTTAGGTATATATATATATATATATATATATATATATATATATATATATATATATATATATTATTACATTTTTGGCAATTTTTTTGCTTATAACAAGAAGGAATTTTCACAAAATTTTACAAAACTTGCAGAAAAATTGATAAAACATTAAAGAAACATTATTCTGAAACATAAAATTCATATGTGTAATTTTCGAGGAGATTTGAGCATTTAGATTAATTTTTATTTATTTATTTATTTATTTTATTTTATTTTTTCTGAGCGTGCGCGTAAGATAGAAATTTTTTTATTACGTAAGTCGAAAACCAGATATCTTGGGTAACTTATACAAAAGTTTATTTCAATGGAATAAAAATTAAGTAAATTATTGGTAAAAGAACTAGCCAGATTTTAGATATGTTAAACCATGTTACAAAAGGTCATTTTTGTGAAAATCTCCTTATGAGCTCACAGATCGTACTAAATAAATAAAAGTATGTTAGAGTTACAAGTCCACAAGGATTTTTTCACAAAGAAGAAATTTTGAAACATGGTTGAAAAAAATTAATCTTCCAATTAAGTGCTTGGCATGTGAAAAACCCCTTATGAATTTTCAAACCTGTATATACCTAAAATCTGCCCCATTTTTTCGCAACAACTTGCTTAATTTTTCCTGTATTGAAATGAACTTTCGATATAAATTGCCCAATATATCTAGCTTTTAACTAATGTGATGAAAATTTTTATCTTTCCCACAAAAGCAGTAAATAAAATATTTATTATAAATGCTCATATCTCACCGAATATTACGCGTATAAATGTGTGCTTTAGAATAATATATTTCTTTTGTTTTGTTAAAATTTTGTCAATTTTTCTGTAGGTTTTGTAAAATTTTATTGAATTCCATTTTTGCTATAAGGAAAAAAAAAAAAAAGAAAAAAGAAAGAAAAGAAACTTGCCCTCCTCCCCCCCCCTCCCTTGCCAAAAAAAAAAAAAAAAAAAAAAAAAAAAAAAATACACATATTGTTTATAATATATGCAGCGTGTTAAGGTTACAAGTCATCGGTAGCTTTTCATGATATAGGGTGATCCAAAGTATTTGTGCTTTTCTCCAATTCGTGGTTGCTTCTTTAATTGCACTCTTGACTAAATCGATAGTGGAAAATATGAGTTTTTAAATGTTCTTTCCATATTAGAAGTTCAAGACCATTTCATCCAGTATTTGTTTTAAAATAATAATAATAATAATAATAATTGATTACCCACTGTATTTATAGTTCAATTAAATTTTTACAAGCATTTGATTCTTAGACTATGTTTATAAATTTAGGATTTCTAGTACAGCGGGAGAAACACGCAGCCAATCCATTTTCTTTAAAAATAAATCTATGATAAGCTTTTTATTAATTTTGTTCTATGCAAATATAAGATTTTGATAAGATAAATATATATTTTGTTCTATGTAATATTATATTCTTTGTAAATTTTGTTTCAAAATGTTAAATTTCAAAACGTTTATTTAACTGTGTTAAGTTTTTTTTTTATATAAATAAATGTAACGTTGCAAATGATTAGATAAAATATTGAAATAAAAAGTTTCTGATTTAAGTATGCAATATAGAGAACATTCAATAAAAATATATTTAAATCAGAGTTAAGGAGATGGTAAATGTTGAAAATCGTTCTTTGAAATTTCTTCCTTAATGTCGTGATTTAATACATAAGTATTGAAATGTATCAGTATTAAGTACATTAAAATTTTTCATAAACTATTGAAATAAAATAAATAAATATATATTCCATGCAACATAATTTTTAAATTTTACACTTGATTTTACATCATTGTAATTTATCAAAATTTCTAAACATATTTGGGTATAACTTTGTGGATTGATTGAGAAGTTACTTTTTGAAAAGTATTTTATACTTTTGTGCTAAATTTTAGAGTCAAACATAAAAGTATTTTTAACAAAAAAAAAAAAAAAAAACTCCCCAACCAATGCACAAAGTAAAAACCTAATTTATTTCGAATATATTGATACATTACAATACAATGAAATCAGGGTAAGGGGAGAATTTATTAAAAATATTAATCGCATAAAACACTTAAAATCTTTTGAAAATTTTTTATTTGATTTTTTTTTTTTTTAAACATATTTAAATAGTTTTCCAGAAATTTTAATATGCTTAGT
Organism: Salticus scenicus; assembly: GCA_963930645.1. Taxonomy (NCBI): domain Eukaryota; kingdom Metazoa; phylum Arthropoda; class Arachnida; order Araneae; family Salticidae; genus Salticus; species Salticus scenicus. Next base: position 100,578,281 of record OZ005652.1, read on the forward strand.
ATTGATACATTTCAAAGCATATGTATGTAAACTTTAAGAAATCTAAGACGCTAATTTCAAAGTACGATTTTCAATTTCGTCATCCCCTTAAAAGGGATTTAAAAACTACTAAAGTACGGAGTTCTGACTCTGAAGAATAAAATAATAAGTTACCATAAATCGAAAAAAAAAAAAAAAAAAAAGCAACAGTGACCCTTAGTCAGGCGAACAAAAGTGGACACGAGTGTAGCAAATGTACTTTGCCGCACTCGTGCCTACTTTGTTCACCCAATGAAGAGCCATGGTATTATTTCCACTCGAAACAAATGTTGCTAGTATTTTTTTTTTTTTTAATTATTGGGTTTTCTTACAAAAATTTTTATTATTAATAACGGTTCTTTGAATCGTTTATTACTGTAAAAATAAATAAATAAATAATAAGATATTAAAATAAAATAAAAAGGCAACAGATGTCACCACTATTATCCTTAGTCAGGCGAACAAAAGTGGACATGAGTGTAACAGAAGTGTTTTGCTACACTCGTGCCTACTTTGTTCACCAAATGAAGAGCCGTGTATCACCAGAAACAAATAATGCCAGTTTTTTTTTTATTCAATTATTGCGTTTCTTTACAATGATTTTTATTATTAATACCGGTTCTTTGGTGCATTTATTACTGTAATAAACATGTGCTTTAAAATTTATTTTTATTTATTTATTTTTTAATTTAATTTTAATTTTAATTATTTTTATTTTTTTACAATTTTTTTTTTCTCTTTTTCTTTTTATTTATTATTATTATTATTATTTTTTCATATATTTGCTGTCATAAAATTTAAATTAAACATGCATGCATGATCCTGGAAACCAATTGAAAACCATTTCTTTTCTTTTTTTTTTTTTTTTTATTAATTTATTTAAATAACTAACTCATCTAAAGTTATATGGATTACTTTTTTTAATCAGAAAACAAACTAACTGCCAAGTTTACTATTTAAAGCGCAGATTACAATTTGAGATTCAAATTCACATTTAAATTAGTATGTTGTGGCCACCACAAGACTTTCTTCTATATTTTCCTATACAAATTCACTCAGTAACAATATTAAAAGAAATAAAAAAGAAAAAAAAATCCAAGTTCTTTTTTTCGTTAAAAGCAAAAAAAATTCGATATCTTTGTTTTAAATTATCACATATTTATAGTTCAACCATTCGTTTTAAAGGTATTGACGAGACCTTTCAAAAGATACCCATCTTCAAAATTTACACCACCCCGGGGGGGGGGGGGGTACTTCCCCCCAGGGGGGGGGGAGCGATGCCCCCACATGCACAATTTTTTTTTCCTAATTGACTACTACTATTAGCAATAATTCATATTAATTTTACAATCACAGGTTAAGAATAACTCTCATTATGTACATTTATACGAAATTTTGTCCTATACTACCATGTTAAAAATTTAGACGAAATACGATCACAGCGCCTCCTGTTGTGCGATTGATCCCCAAATCTAATCAGCACCAGTTTATGTCAGGAGCCAACTAAATACCAAGTTTGGTTAAATTTCGTAAAAAAAAAAAAAAAAAATTAAGAATTTTTTTTGCGTTTTTTTTTCGTAAAAAGTAAAAAAAAATCGATTACTTTGTGTTAAATTATCACAGATTTATAGTTCAACCATTCGTTTTAAAGGTATTGACGAGACCTTTCGAAAGGAACCCATCTTGAAAATTTACTCCCTTCGAGGGGGGACTCCCCCCCCAGGGGAGTTCACGAGGCTCCTACACATGCAAAAAATTTTTCCCAGCTGACTATCTCTATTATAAATAATTCTTCTAAATTTCATAATGATTACTAAAAAATAATTCTCCTTATGCACATTTATACAAAATTTTGCCCTATATCACCATGTTAAAAATTTAGAAAAAGCGGGATGGCAACGCAACCTGTGAGACGATTTTTACCAAAAGTTGATAGGCACTAATTTATGTCAAGGTGCAACTACATACCAATTTGTATGAAATTCTGTGCAGTAGTTCCGGAGATACAGTTGCCACAAAATTTTGTCACACACACACACACACACAGACAGACAGACATTTTCTAAAAATGGTCAAATCGTGTTCTACAGCTCTCAAAACGTGTAAATCCATCAAAAACCCGAGGTCGAAAATTTTTACGAATCCAATACTTTCTTCTATTGAATACAGAAGAAAGTAAAAATTACTTGATGCATTTCGACATTTTTTGAACTGATAAGCGCTGTTGCTAACCTTCAAAGATGCTTAGACAGGAAGCATTTGGGGCCATCTGGTTATAATTGCTGACTAAGAAAAATATTCCAGTTCAAAACTAACACATTCGTACTGTACTGATTGATAGACGTTGGTTTGGTTTACTTTAAAATGAATTTATTAAATAAAGACGTAAGACGTTTTCAGTTGCTCTGAAAGATTTTATCATAACTATAGAGAATTACTTATTTCAAATCTTACATAGCGAAAATGAAACAGGATGTTAAAAAATCTGTTTTATACACAGATTTAATGAGAATGACTATTATTTTAATTATTTAGTAGTGGGTGTACACCAATGATTTATATTTTCTTCTAAAGAAACCTTAATTTTCCTTAATTATTATTATTATTTGTTGAGAAATAAAACAATTTGAAAAAATAAAAATACGGGATGAAGGCAAAGAATTTCGATTATTTACTTTTAGTTGAAAACCATTGTAGAATTACAGAGACACTGGATAAACATTTTAAACTAGTATGTTGTGGCCACCACAAGACTTTCTTCTATATTTTCCTATACATATTCAATCAGTAACAATATTAAAAAAAAAAAAAAAAAAAGATTTTTTTTTTTTTCTTTTTTTTTTTTTTTTTTTGTGAAAATTAATACATATTCAATCACTAACAATAATTTAAGGAAAAAAAAAAAAATCGATAACTTTGTTTTAAATTATTACAGATTTATGGTTCAACCATTCGTTTTAAAGGTATTGACGAGATCTTTCGAATGATACCCATCTTCAAAATTTAACCCCCCCGGGGGGGTACTTCCCCCCCAGGGGGGGAACCGATGCCCCCATGCACAAATTTTTTTTCCTAGTTAACTACTACTATCATCAATAATTCAAATTAATTTTACAATCACAAGTTTAAAATAACTCTCATTATGCCCATTTATACGGAATTTTGTCCTATGCTGCCATGTTAAAAATTTGCATAAAATGCGATTACAGCGCCACCTGTTGAGCTATTGATCCCCAAATCTAATGGGCACCAGTTCATGTCAGGGTGCAACTAAATACCAAGTTTGGTTAAATTTCATTCATATGTTCGTGAGATACAGCGTCCACAAAAAAATGATACAGACAGACACACACACAGACAGACAGACAGACAGACATTTTTTAAAAACTATCAATTCGTGTTCAGGACATCCCAAAACGTGTAGATCCGTCAAAAAACGGAGGTCGAAAATTTTCGCGAATCCAATACTTTCTCTATATTACATATAGAAGAAAGTAAAAATTTATAGTCATATTCATTTAAAGTTTACTCAGTGTGTCTTACTCACTTAAAGTTTAGCAGTCAAAAGTGATCATTTAAATTACAAATATAAACAGGATATATAATTTTATGATGCAGTATAGTGATAATAATAATGCAGTTCAAAGATTAACGTCTGTGATAAGTATATAATATTTGAGAGAAAATTATTCTAATCTAAATTTTTTTTAATTTTATCTTCTTGTCTTTATTTATTTAATTGAATTTATTTTTATTTATTTTGTCTCACATCTTTATGTGGCGAAAACTGTATTAGTTTGTGAGTGTTATCTGTGTTAATAATAATAATTTCGGAATTTAAAAGGTAATAATGCATTTGTTATTCATGAAATATGAATAAATTGATTCAGATTTAGGACCATCTTCACGATTCTTGACTTTTTGAATCATACTGGAGGTCAGGAATGAAAGAGTTCCGGTTTTTTGCCACCACTAATTTCCATAAAAAAATTCTGCTCTATAAAATCACAAAAATAATATAAGAAATATGATACAAATTTCTGTATTGAAACACTTTTGGCAGAAAAAGCAGAACTCTTTCTTTGCTTGGGCGACGTTTCTTTGGGATATAATAGAAAGTCTAATACTTATTTTGATTATACTTTTTGCTATTTCTCTTTTAATTAATTTATGGCAATACTTCATTTTCTATTTATATTTCTAACATATGGGAATTTTTAAATGCTGTTTACTATTTTACGAGTACATTTTTTTAAATACTTTATATATATAAGGATCTAGTCAAATATATATAGAAGGGATAATTTTTAAGATTTATTTATTTGTTTATTTATTTATTTATTTTTTTTTTTTCAAGCGATGCTCTCTGGATTAAAAAGAAAAAAAAAATCTTGGCTGACTGTTATTAACATAAACATTTATTTATTTTATTTCACATCTAAAAATTTATTCTCATTATGTGTATTTATGCAAATTTTCCTCTCATACTGCCATGTTAAAAACTGGGGAAAAATGGGATGAAAGCGGCATAGTTTGAAGGATTGATCCTCAAATGTAATTAGCACCAATTTAAGTCAAAGTCCAATTAAATATCTAGTTAAGTTAAATTGTATTAAATTGTTCATAGAATACAGCGTTCAAAAAATTACTGATACACACAAAGATAGACAGATAGTTTTTTAATGAAGTCAAATCGTGTTCAGAACATATCAAAACGTGTAAAACAACCGAAAAACGGGAGTCGAAAATTTTTACGTATCAAATACTTCTTTCTTATACATGCAGAACAAAGTAAAAATAAAAAGGTTACAAATTTATAATTGTCCTAATAACTTTCCCACAGTTATATTATACAAATATAAAGTTGGATCCATAAGCTTATTAGCGCTATTAAAATAATAATAATAAGAAATAATAAGAATATAATTAGAAAATTAATGACTATCATAGCTCATTTTAAACGGACCAACGAGATATTTGCTGTACTTTTCTAGAAATCCTAATATTTTAATAATAATTCTAAAATCAAAGGCTTCTAAAAATGATTAAATAAAAAAAACAAAACCAAACTAAAAAATGAATCACTTACTCTTACACTTTTTATGAGATCATTTAACCTTTTAGTATCTTGTACGCCGCAGACTTGGCACGAAATGGCGAAGCGAAATAAGAGGGAATTTCAAATCAACAGCAGGTGAATCGCAGCGCCCTCTATGCATTCGAAATGCAAGTGATGGTCCGGTACCGGCCTTATAAATTGTGGCCGCAATATGGCAAACATAATGTTGGCCGTGTGCTGGTACCCTGCAAAAGGCCAGCTGTTATTATGCCGCTTCTGAGCCACCGGCCGTTTCACTGTAGGCTGGCTTCAATGCTGGCAACCGTAAGCGGCCCACTGCTTCAGCTACATGTGGCAACCTGCAGCTGATGGCAAGTGCAAGATGCCAGCTGTAGGCCAGAACGAGCCCATCAGTATAAGTTTTGCTGGGAATGGACAAAATTTAACTAAAATCTCTATTTTGTTAAATAGTGACCAAAAATGCGGTTGATTACATTCGGGGATCAATCGCTCAACAGGTGACGCTGGGATCCTATTTTTTCTAAATTTTTAATATGGCAGTATAGGACAAATTTTCATATAAATCTATGTAATGAGAGTTATTTTTATTGCATGATTGTAAAGTTAATAGGAAGTATTCATAATTGCAGTAATAAACGAGGGAAAAAGTATGTGTGCAAGCAGGAGCATCGCTCCCCCCTTATGGAGTGTGCTTAAATTTTCCTTATAGGTATCTTTCGGAAGAATCCGTCAGTACTTTTGAAACAAATGGTAAAATCAAAGATCTTCGATAATTTAAGACCTAGACTTCCATTCACATTTCGAAAATTTCAAACTGTTAAATTGACTTGAAATTTTTTAAAAAATGTATTTTTTTATTTTTTTATATTTTATTGTGAAGCTGCAAAATACGAATTTTCAATATGTGACATTTTTCAATTTGCAATTTTAAAATAAAATATTAAAGATTAAAAAAATACGTTTTTAAAAAATGGTGCGTCAATTAAACTGTTGGTAATTTTCTGAATGTGAAAACAGAATTTAAAAATGTGTATTAGTTAATAAGTTATAAGTAAAGAAAATTCCCCATAGAATAAAACTAGTTCGGACTTCCCGCAACGGTAATGAAGAGAGCCGTTAAAAAAAAAAAATAATATTTATAACATGTTAAATGATGCTACTTTCAAAAAAATCTCCCAAATGAAGTACTAACGTTTTTGAAAATAACGTTATTTTTTAGAAGACACTCGATAGAAAATGTTCGTTTTCAGAGGTTAACTGTTTCTCAAAATTTTTTACGCTTTGCTATAATTATGTAGAACTTTTATTTGCTAGCGATAGAATAAGCAGTAAATTTTTAACTCCAAATTTTAAAACAACTAGCAATTCTATCTGCCCTTCGCACGGGAAAAAAGTAAATAAATAAATAAAAACTAAAAACAAAGCTAATACATTTGAACTGTTGGTAAGATATTTTTTATTCTATATTCTCGAAGAAGAAAGATCAAGCTTTCCTCAAATCATGGGATTTACTCGGCCGAGATCTTTATCGAAATTCCATACCTTGTTACTTGTTGGTGCTGCACTTTTTCCATAGATTCTTGAGCCAAGTCGTTCTTCTACCACTTGTAGTGTTCCTTCAAAAACGCAAGACACTCATGCCTACTTAAATCCCGGTGGTTTTATTACCGAAACTCGGAGTTTCCGAGTGGCATAGGTAACAAAAACAGCAACAACAACAATCCGTATAGAAATGCTATAGAACACATTCCAATGACTTAATAATTAAATTTTGAAAGATTTCCTCATACATTAATTAATGCCTATGAGGAGACACTTTGTTAAATTTCAAGCTTTTATTATAAACAATTGTATAAATATGCTAAAAGGGTTATAAAGCTTCTACACCCGCTTTCAATCTCTTAAAGGTTTAATTTCGTTAAATTCGTCCTCTCGAACCCCTAACTCATTAAAGGGACCTACTGTCTAAAAAGCAATGTTTTAGCTTCAGCGGTTTGGACCCGTCATTAAGGAAAGTTGTACTATTCTTCGCAGGGGAAATAATTAAAAATAAAATAAAAATTGAAAGCAAAGCCAAATACTTTGATCTGTTAGCAACAGAAATTTTATTCTCATGAAGACCTAGATTTGTTCAATTCTATTGCAAAATTCTAATTGAAACCATCACTATTTTCCATTTGCCAAGACCAGATAGAATTCCTTGACACCACATTTCACCTCCCTAAGAATAAAATTTCGGAAGATTCTCATTTTTACCTTAATTAAGGCTTAATAGGAGACATTTTGCAAAACTTCAAGCTGCTACAGGAAAACATTGCAATTTTATACTTGCGAAGAACAGGTAGAGCTAGGGGACACCCTCTTTTACCCATTTAAGGTTTAAATTTCGCAGGATCCTCATCTTTTATATTAATTAGAGGCTATGAAGTGAAATTTTGCAAAATTTCTTATTTGATGTCTATTGGAAACCATTGCAGAGATACTGTAGAAATGTTAACAAACTTTGAGACTACCTTTCAACCGCTTAATTTTGAAATTTTGTTAAATCCCTATATAGAGAGCCCCTACTTCATGAAAAGAATGCCCAATCGGTATGTTTCTAGCTTCAGCGATTTGAAATCGGCTTTGGTAGATGACTCAATGATTCAGTGGTAATTTACGTTTATATACATACAGGGTGATTCAAAAGGTTATGCCCAAAAAGCACATGTGTGTGTGTCAGTTCATCAGGAGTAAGAATTACACGGGAACTAAAGGGCAGAAATGCAATTGTGACAGTTCAATTGCATTGTGACCAACACTCAAGGAAAGTATAACAAGCGATGAAAAACACCATTACTTTATTAAAAAAAAAAAAAAAAAAATACATAATCGAAGTACAAAATACAAATGAAAACTATTACAGCTCATAAAAATTGCTCAAAATGGGATCCATTTGTCGTGATGCATCTTAACATCATAACTTGTCTTTTTGTATACGTACAAGTTGTCCAGAGTTTATCGCCATCTAGCGGATTGCAATCGCGTTTTCGACCCCTATTTCCTATGTAATTCGTACTCCTCCTGACCTGACACACTCAGACGTGCCATTTCGGCATGGCATTTTTCATCACCCTGTATACAGATATCAGAAGACTTTTGCATGTTACAGACAAATATTTTAGCGTCTGCATTAGAAATACAAAACCTTTTCTTAGAACAAGATTTTTTCTTTTGTAATGATGCAGATAAAAATAATTCCTTTAGATACGGTGATCAGGAATGGTACAAAAACAGCTAGCTATATATATATTATAGCACATAAATATAGTGCATATATTTCAATTTTCATCGTATTAAATCGCTATTGTTGAAGAATGTGTTTAAACTAACGCTATTAGATCATTTTTGGCTTTTACCCACTTTTCCTGTATAAAATTTTACACATTTAAAAAATAAACAATTATAGTAAATGACAAAATTTTTGTAATGATCAAACAATTATAAAATAATACTCAACATCATAATATAATTGATAATGCTATGATAGAACTGCTAATGTTCAGATGCTGAATTCCGTACACGCTTTGAATGTTTTTAGAAAATTAAGGAATCTTTGCCTTCCAAACATCCAAAACATGTATGAATACAAAGCAAGTTAAGGAATGAATAAAAAAATCTACCCTTAAAATTCAACATTGTTTGTAAATGTGTAGTTCATTCTCATGGGTCATCCATACTCCCTTTGTATTTTGTATGCTACTGATCGTTTCAGTCTTCCTCTTACATGAAACTTTGTACTTGTGTTCAAAATCCGCCATTGTTTGTAAATGTAACACACTCCATTAGGTATTTTGTTGCGATAACTTGGAGTCTATACAGACAGCATCTTTTTACTTTATAACAAACTTTATCTTTGAGGTTTCGAATTTCACTTGAAATAAAAGTACATTTGATAGATCCTTTTTTTGTAAAAAACTATAATCTAGTGTTAAATATTAAAAGCAGAAAAAAATGTTTGAAAATGTAATTAGCAATTACTATTGTAAATATTCTACATTTTTAAATGCAAATAAATGTAATTATCGAATTGCAGAGTGGCCATAATTAAACTTGGCCTATTCTGAGCACTCTGTAACTGTAACAGAAATGCAGATTCAGTCCAAAATTTGTATAAAGACAATTCAAAAAATGCGGTCAAAGATTCTGCAAAAATAAAATATAATAAAATAAATAATTAAAACAAATAAATAAATATTTTTTTGCAAATTTCCGCTTTGATGGTATATACATCAAAATACACCGTTGCAGTCAAAATGCTTGAAAAGTTATGTAATAATTAACTGTGGTCTATTTTAATATTTTCAAACCATACGACATAAACTGTTATTCTTACATTTGCAAAGTTTTTTGTTCCAAAATGTTCCGGATGAAAGAGTGATTAACCGTTAATTTTCCACTCCTTGGTTGGCCAGTTCCCACGATCTTACACTGAGAAAAATTCTGTATCTGACATCTAGAATCTAAGTTGTGGCTCTAGAAAAAATAGTTCCATGTCATCCTCATAAATTCTAGTCCCCTTGGAAAGCGAGTTCTAGAAGCCCCTAGAATTCTAGAGCGTTTGCCTATATTCTCGAGGGCAAAGTTATTTAAAAATGTCTGCAAATAAATGAGACTACAAGAGGTGGGTTTCAGCAACTATAATCTTGGTTTATTATCAAATTCTAGAAAATCAAGCGAGAATTTATCGCAATACAAATGATTCAGAATATTTGGAGTATTCAGAATATTGTTTCACCATTTAGAAATGTGTACACTAGAAATTCTCTACAATTTCGTCTATTCAGTTTATTGGCGTGCCTTACACGCAAAGTTCGGAAATCTATATTTCTAGTTAAGGGATTTAGAAAATGGCCACTTATTCACTCTAGAAGAAGGCCGTACATTTTTTTTCTCAGTGTCATCCGTGGGTTTTTCGTTATGGGGACCTTTAAAAAGATTGGATTTTTAAAGAAATGTTGTAACTTTCGCTGACTTGAAGGACCGTATAACGTTGCATGTGTGGAGAATCACTTAAGATCAGCTGCGATCAGCTGTTGAATACAGTGTTCCTCGGCTTCAGATTTTACAATTTAATGATGGGGCCCATTTTGAACAATATGATCTCCCTCGATAAACAGGCTGTAACTTGTAACAAATAAAAATTAAATCTGTAATAAAAAGAGTTATATGTATTAAAATTTGTAATTTATTTGTATTTGGATGTATGTCTCCTCAAAGCGGAATTTTTTATTTTATTTTATTTTATTTTATTTTATTTATTTATTTTTTATTTTGCAGAACCTTGGCAGATCCTTTGAAAAGTCCTCTTGAAAGATCCTATTTACAAGTTTTCGGCACAGTCCGGATTTTAGTTACAGCCGCAGAGTGACTTGAATAGGCCAAAGGTTAATTATGGCCACCCTGTTCATTAAACTAACTCCAATGATGGCGACTTCTGTAAATCAATTTCTGTTTCTTTTTTTTTATAAACCGGTATTTGAATTACTCTTCGTAATTTTTAGGGCATATTTATTTTTCTGGTTAATTTCATCAGAATATCTACATGTCCAAGGATATAGAAAAGACAAATTACGCAAATTAATCAATAAAAGAAAAAAATACTAAAAGTTTTATATCCATGGATGTTTTCGTTTGTTGGTTCAGTGCATGTGCTGAATACATGTGCACGTACACTATACGCAGAAAACATGAATTTTTGCAAAAAGTGAGAATTCAGCAGTTAGTTTTTCTTAATATTACCAACGTATCACTAACATTTTTTTGTATCATCATAAAGACGTATCACCATAAATTTTAATAGAAATGTTTAGTTAAAATTTTTTACGAATTATCACCGGTTAATTGTATTGAAAAACACTATTATAAAATAATGCTTATTCTTTTTAAAATAACCTAAAATTTGCCGCTTATAATCTGGAGATACTTTTAATGTCACTGTAAAATAACTTTCATTTTCCATATCGTGAAACTTTAGAGTGAAAACAACATTACAATTTTGTCCTTTAAGTTTTATACTTTCAAGGCAATCATATAGTAATAAAAAACCACTTTATTTGCAGCTCTAACGGAAGTATTTCCAGATTTAGTACTCCTCACTGTTTAAGCAAAGAATTTTGGAAATAAATTGATTAAGCAATAAGCAGTACGGTTATTAAATTTATGAATGTAACAATATTCAAATAATATAATCATGTTAATCGGCTGTTGAAATTAGGGACATTTGATTCGGATACTCTGTATTTAATGCAAATGATTGCTCAAATACGTATTTATGATTGCATAATTTGAATAATATAATTAAATTATCTGATTATTAATTATATTAAAAACACTTTAAACACACGTAAAATTAAATTTTATTTAACAGATGTTTAAAAAAAAAAATATCCGAAGCTTTTTCATTTTAATAGTAAAGCATCACCAGGGATATTTTTTGAAAATAATCATCAAAGTTCAGAAATAACTGTAATGCAAACCAACTTCTTAGGAAAATAATACCTGCAATTTTCTTTTTATAAAAGAAGATTCACAACGTCGGATGATATAAGGTATAGCAAAGGTTATATAACTAAAGTTAAATCAAATGGTGTCCTGAGACTTAAGCTGATGTAGAAACTGTAGTATTGTAAAAAACATCATCTGTGTCTTGATTTTATGTAGAAATTGTAAATTGCAGAAACCATCATCGGAAGATCATCCTATTAATGAAAACCCTTATACGCAAGCAAACCTTGAAGAAGCCACTAAAACATTATCTTCTGGAAAACGTAGAGTTGCGTTGATTCCAAAAAACTGCACAGTGTAGAAACCGTTAGTCTAAGTAAAGTTATTATAAAAAATCTCTAAAAAAAAATAGTTAAATTGAAAACGTGTCATTTGTTAATTATATTAAAAACACTTTAAGCACACGTAAAATTAAATTTTATTTAAAAGATGTTAAAAAAATTTATCCGAAGCTTTTTCGCTTTAATAAATATACCTGGTGATGCTTTACTATTAAAGCGAAAAAGCTTCGGATAAATTTTTTTAACATCTTTTAAATAAAATTTAATTTTACCTGTGTTTAAAGTGTTTTTAATATAATTAACAAATGACACGTGTTCAATTTAGCTCTATTTTTTTTCTTTTTTTAGAGATTATTTATCTGATTATTGTTATTTTCGTAAATTTATTAACCGTACTGCTTAATGAATTTATCTACAAATTTGTTTGCTAGACATTGAGAAGTACTAAATTTGAAAATACTTCCGTTAGAGCCGCAAATTATATATATATATATATATATTTTTTTTTTTTTTTTTTCATTAATGTATGTCTGCCTTGAAAGAATAAACTTTTAACTTTAAAAGACTTGTTTTCACTCTACGGTTTTAGAATGTGGTAAAACATTGGTTATTGTGCAGTGAGAATAAAAGTATAGCTCGAGATCATAATTGACGATTCTTAGGTTATTTTTTGAAGAATAACTACACTCCTTCTCACATTTATAAGGACACTTTATATTTTGAAATAACTAATGTAAAAATAATTGTAAACAAGATTATACTAAGTGCACTTAATATATCTAGCATTCTAAAAACCAAAACTGTTATAATTTTTTTAATATAAAACAAAATTAATAAAAAATAATGCAAAATGTGTTTTTCTCCACGTTTTTAGATGTTCATAATTATAGGGACAATCCAGATTTTTTCGTTTTATTTAACTTACTAGCGGATAAATTACAGTTGACATGCGAATTTGTTAACTACTGGGCTAGATTAATTCATATATAAGCCTTCAATTTTTCTTGGACAGACATTACTGATAATTCCTCGAAAAAAAGAACGTTCAAGTAGTGAAGTATGATAAATGTGTTTTTTAAGTGGAAGGATAATTTCAATTCGCCGAATTTCTCATGAAATTCGAAGGTCTAAAATTGCTGAAGGAAATGTGATCAAACGTTGAACTGCTGGTTCGACAGGAGAGAGATCTGATGCAAAATCAGAGTTGTTTTACAGAGATCGAAGACTCATAATTCCTCTTGTTGTTCTACTCATAATGACTGCTGCTGAATTTGCTCGTAATTTTTAACGAAAGGTTAGGGTCCACATTTATGCATGTTGAAAATAATTAATAATATGTTAAAATGAATAAAAAACCTGTAATAATCAATCAGCATTTAATGGGGGAAAGAACGTCTGTGTTAAAGTTGAATAAAGACAATATTAAATGGTAAAATGTTGCATTTTCGGATGAAAAACATTTTATTCTTGATTCACCAAATGGTTTTAACAGTTACTGGCACGATCTGGAGATAGCGAAAGACAGAGCAGATTTTTTAAAGGCAGATATGAATCGGGCATTTTAAAGGTCAATCTATGGTGCTCTGGGGAGCTGCTTCTACTGAAGGCAGAATGAATTTAATAATTTTTTCTATTATTATGAACATCAAGAGAATATCCGCAGATTTTAAACGTGGAATTATCGGATTTTTGTTAGATTTTGGGAAGGGTAATAATATTTTTTTCAACAAGACTTACATTTTTGCTCTACTTTTAGAGCAATAGGAAATAGGTTGAAGAAAGAAACTTCTGTATTATTGCCTTTCCCATGACCTTAAAGTTGAAAAAACCTTAACTTATGATATTAGAAAAGTGCATGCAAGTGGAAAGCAATTTTAAATAGTTTGAAACTGAATATTAAAAAAAAAAAAAAAAATGTATATATACCAGAGAGAATGTCTGACTGTTTAACCCTAAAAAGAGACCCCATAAAACATTAATTTAAAGGATATTTTAAAACAATTACTAAAATTCGAGCTGTCCTTATAATTGTGAACACCTGAAAAATCATCTTTTTATCATATTTAAAGTTTTTTAAGATAGAAAAACGATAAAACTTTTTAAATATAGTCTATTAATGAAATTCAAATTAATAAAAATTATATTTGTTTAAATAATAGAGTTCAGTGTTTAGTTAATATAGAAAAACAGGTGTCCTTATAATTATGAGAAGGAGTGTATTAGGGTGCATCGAAAAACGCGTTTTTTCTGCAATTCAATTCTAATAGCGCGGAAAACTTGCGCATAGGCGTCATTATAAATGAAAAAATATTTAATATTTTTTTTTTTTTCAAAATTTGAAATCGCGCAGTAGGCCTAAAGTTACCAAAAAAGCCAAAATACCGGTAAATTTAAAAAAATGCAAAAATTACAAAAAAATACATTTTTTGTTCTAATAGTGAAAAAAGTGATGCATACAAAATATAATTAGACCCATTCTTGTTTTACTGAATTCGCGCAAAAAGCCTAAAGTTGCGGGTTGTATCGTAAAAAAACGATATTTCATGATATTCTACGATTTTTAAACATGTGCCAAAATCCATAAAAGTTTTATTTTTAATTTTTAATAGTGTAAAAACCATTCAAAATAGTTTTCCCAATCCAGAAATAATACTTTCAGACCTGTTATTCCTTAAATGTATTCACGCAAAAGGCCTAAATTATAGTATAAGTTAAGTTATAGAGTCCCGTAAAAATGCCGTTTTCCATATCTGATGAGTGTTTATTTAACACATTAAGGTTTGTAATAAGACAAACAAGTGATTTACAAAAATTGTATTAGCCAAACATATCATATTGCAGCTCTGAGCTCATTTCAACATTTAATCTGTGCTGAAATGACCCAGGACTCACGGCGAGGACGTGGCTGCAAGACGAGTCCCACCTCCACCCTACCTAACTAACCAACCAGGATGAATTTCATTTGCAATATTTACAGTAACTATTTACTTTGTACAATGCATATATGTTCGTTGTAAGCAAAAGGTTATTTACATAGTAGCCCCTTTGAATTCTGACTTTGAATTAAATGTGGGCATCAGCTAACTTGATTTTAAAGTAGCTCTAATATAACCATCTCGATTTTCATGCCCGCACACTTTTTCTGCTGCTTCTGTAACCAGTTTTACACACATCTCATCTGTCTGGGTGTGGCATGGGAATTTGAGGTAGTTAAACTCTGGTAGCGCTTTGTCTTTCAATAAAGAAGCAATGTATTCAGTTGGCATCTTGGACATTAGTGGCGGCGGTGTTAACTTGCAGATTGACCAATCAATTAGTTCGGTATAGTCGTTTGCACTAAAATTTATTGAAGGTATTTTGGAGTCTCTTACATAACCTTCAGCTGATGGCTCATTTCTGGGTTTAAGGATCCTCCTGTAGTCATATGCACCTGTTTGGTTTGATATAAAGAAAAACTACACTGAGAAAGATTGACCGAAGAATATTTTGAAGGTAGTTAAAACAACCAGGCATCTACCGGACAATATCAAGCAAATCATTGATCCAGTAATTCAAAGGAATGCATTCTTCTGCCACCCTGAAAATATGATGTTGGCTATGATAATGGATGAGAGACCACACATTAGAGAACTTGGCTACAGGAGGATCCTTAAATCCAGAAATGAGCCATCAGCTGAAGGTTATGTAAGAGACTTCAAAATACCTTCAATAAATTTTAGTGCAAACGACTATACCGAACTAATTGATTGGTCAGTCTGCAAGTTAACACCGCCGCCACTACTGTCCAAAATGCCAACTGGATACATTGCTTCTTTATTGAAAGACAAAGCGCTACCAGAGTTTAACTACCTCAAATTCCCATGTCACACCCAGTCAGTTGAGAGGTGTGTAAAACTGGTTACAGAAGCAGTAGAAAAAGTGTGCGGGCATGAAAATCGAGATGGTTATATTAGAGCTACTTTAAAATCAAGACAGCTGATGCCCAAATTTAATTTAAAGTCAGAATTCAAAGGGGCTTCTATGTAAATAACCTTTTGCCTACAACGAACATATATGCATTGTACAAAGTAAATAGTTACTGTAAATATTGTAAATAAAATTCATCCTGGTTGGTTGGTTGGGTAGGGTGGAGGTGGGACTCGCCTTGCAGCCACGTCCTCGCCGTGAGTCCTGGGTCATTTCAGCACAGATTAAATGTTGAAATGAGCTGAGAGCTGCAATATGATATGTTTGGCTAATACATTTTTTGTAAATCACTTGTTAGAGTCTTATTACAAACCTTAATGTGTTAAATAAACACTCATCAGATATGGAAAACGGCATTTTTACGGGACTCTATAACTTAACTTATACTATAATTTAGACCTTTTGCGCGAATACATTTAAGGAATAACAGGTCTGAAAGTATTATTTCTGGATTGGGAAAACTTTTTTGAATGGTTTTTACACTATTACAAATTAAAAATAAAACTTTTATGGGTTTTGGCACATGTTTAAAAATCGTTGAAAATCATGAAATATCGTTTTTTTTACGATACAACCCGCAACTTTAGGCTTTTTGCGCGAATTCAGTAAAACAAGAATGGGTCTAATTATATTTTGTATGCATTAAGGACACTCTTAAAAACACGTTTTTCACTATTAGAACAAAAAATGTATTTTTTTGTAATTTTTGCATTTTTTTAAAATTTACCGGTATTTTGGCTTTTTTGGTAACTTTAGGCCTTCTGCGCGATTTCAAATTTTGAAAAAAAAAATTTAATATTTTTTCATTTATAATGACGCCTATGCGCAAGTTTTCCGCGCTATTAGAATTGAATTGCAGAAAAACGCGTTTTTCGATGCACCCTAATAACTATTACATTATAATAGTATTTTTCTGTACAATTACTATAGATAATTCGTAAAAAATGTAATTAACAATTTCCAATAAAAAATTATGATGATACATCTTCGGGGAAAAGTCGGTCATTTGGTTGGGTTCGACATCGCGCTATTACTTTTGAATATGTAATTGGCGACGGTTTGGGTTGCACCCCTAAGGATGGTTCAATGGCATGCCATCACAATATTGATCCTTCATAGAAGGGATGGGAAAAAATGAAAAGTTTAAAACTGTAATACATTTGGAGATGCGCCTTTAAAATAGCTGAAAATCAATATATATATATATATATATATATCAGTGGCGTATTCTCTGGGTATGCTAGGCATGCGCCGCATACCCTCTAAAAACTGTTTAAAGTTCAAGCATATTTTGATTAAAAAAAGAAAGACATAATAATAATTTAACAGCTGATTTTATTAATCACTCGCTACCATCCATCCATTAGCCGTCATTTAATTTTCGAAAACTATTCTGAAAGAAAATGTCTTCTGTTACATAAGATAATTCTTGGAAAACATCGTTTCCTGACCGGTTACTCCGCAAGGCATGCTACTTTTCTAAAGCATACCCTTGGATAGGGATTTTTTGTTGTGGGAGGAAATATTCATTGCGCTAACTTTCCCGCACAAGGGGATTTCCACTCTTTAAAGCATCCAAGTCATGCTATTCATCCACCGCATGTCCTGGAGTTTTCCCGTACTGCTAAAGTATTAGGGATTTTCATTTTCTTATCTTTCGTAGAAGTGTTCGCATAGTCAGTGAGAACTAGTTTTTCAATTTTGTCCGTCTACTCAAAGACAAGAATGACTGAATAGATTGACGATGCTGTCAGTTCAAAAATATTATTGATAAAGTAAAATTTAATGCTTTGTTTTACATTGATGTAATAAAAAAAAACTGAATTTATTTATAAATGATCACTCAACTATAAAACGAAATTTGCATAAATTTCTGAAAAAATATCTCTGTTACTTTATGCGACAGAAAAATTACAGCGTTTTTTTTTTTTTTTTTTTTTTTTTTTTTTAAACCTAAATAACTCATACCAAATGAAAACTTCCGAAATAAATAAAATTATGATCAAAATTTTACTTATGTTGTCTCTCTACATGAGTAAAGAGAATTGTCTCTCTTAAAGATAATTGTCTGTCTCTCCCTGTGTGTCTGCGTGCACTCTGGACAGTTTCACAAATAAAAATTTAGATACCATTATTTTAATATAGTATTTTTTTAAGCAGGTAAAATGAATATCAACGATTCATCAAGTGAAAAATTGCAATATAAAAATAGTGGTATCAAAATTTCCTTTTGTAAAAGAACTTGGCTCTGAAGCTAAGGCCTTTGATTACAGAGCTACAAAATGTGACAGAGGTATAGCTTGGATATTGCAAATGCGCACCTCATCGAGATTTTTTTTTTCTTTAAATTTTGGATCAGAATATCTGAATCCTCACCCCCCCCCCCCTCCCTCATCCCCTCAAATTTTTCCCTTTCCTACATTTTATTCAAATTGCCTGGTTTTTATTTTTAATCGTCTCCATTCCTTAGCAATGGCTACTAGCTTATTACAATTACTACATAGCAACGCTTTCTCTATCTGATGATGCCTTTTAAAAAGCGAAGCTATCGACAGATTTTTATTTTAATTGAACAAAATAAGATATTTTATTTCAATAGTTGCCTCTTCAAAACGATTTTATATTTGGAAAATTAAAAATTTCTTTGAAAGGGAAAAATGTGTATCATTTTTAAGTTTTTTTTTTTTTTTTTTTTTTTTCTTTTGGTATTAAATGTCAATATAATAAAAATAATTAAACTTATTACATTTTTAACTTTATTAAAATGTTCAACAATTAAGTTCGTGTATAAGAATTATTTGTGGTTACAGTTAAAGCGCTATCACAAGCAGTGGGGACCCGGATCCGACATTGTCGCAGGAAGTCACTGCCATATTTTGCGTGACTTTAATGAATTTATATATATATGTATAAAGTGATGTATAAAAAATTAGTGATTCAATTTTTTTGAAAATTCATTATTATGTAGTAACCAGTGAAGCATGCAAAGCCTACTAGTTTTTCAATAAATTATTAAAATAAGTGGCATTTAAATAAATGCTGTCAAAATAAATTCGATAAAATACATGTGTAAAATTATATTTATGGTTTGAAGAAATTGGAAATTTATGTACTTAAATTATAAGAAATGATAACGAATTCAGAAGTAGGGCTCTTTCCACAGTTGGCTTCAGAGCATGCCCAGTTACAAATATCACGCTACGCCACTGATATATATATATTTCAAATAAAAGAGTATTAAGAAAAAACTGGAGCTTGTGAACGTATATATCCGATAGTAGCAATCAGAAGGCAAAACTATTGTTTTTT
Organism: Salticus scenicus; assembly: GCA_963930645.1. NCBI lineage: Eukaryota > Metazoa > Arthropoda > Arachnida > Araneae > Salticidae > Salticus > Salticus scenicus. The sequence goes on from OZ005652.1 coordinate 100,597,481, forward strand.
CCCCTTTATTTGTTTATTTGTTTTTATTTTATATTAAATCTCGTTAAAAAGGAAAAAAAAAACTTGAATCGTAAATAGTTTCTTTCTATCAATATTTCCCTCGCTGCACAAATTTCAGGCTTTTATTTTAATAGATAAATGTTTGTCTTAAAATTATTTGATGATGAATCTTCTTACAATTATTAGAAAATTGAAATTATTACATTACATCGCAAAAAATAATATATTGTATTTATAAATTTATTATGCTACTGAATAAAATCAATTAATCCTCTGAAAGAAAATAATAAACAGAACTTAAAAAATTGCTTAATGTTTATTGATTTAACTAAAATTATATTTTAAATATTACAATAGCTATGATTTAAATAATTTCTTACACTGAAGTCCCTTATGAAAAAAATATCGAAACAACTTATTTTAGTAAAATCTCCAACACATTGTTACATATTATGCAACAGTATTTTATTTGTATAAAAATATAAAGAAATCTTGTAAATTACTGACTATTTTTATCGACATAAATTATAATCCATATAAAAATATTCGCTGTTTTACGAGAAATATGGCGCACATTTGATAAACTCGAGGATTTTTATGTTCGAAATAAATGTAAAGCTAGCTTATAATATTCATATCTGCAATACAAGAGATCAAGACTGCAGATTTAAATCTGAAAATAGTGAGGTAAATGATAATAAAATATAACCGTTATACATAAATCCATCCAAATAAATACAACGTGTAAAATAACTCTTCTCTGTATAAAGCTTTACATTTCGGAATCTATATTTGCTGATAATGCAGAAATTTTTACATTTTAAAAACGCCGAAACAAATAGCTATTTTTCAGTATTATTAAATGTTCTTTAAATGATGCAAAAATTTACAAAACAACTGAATTTACTGATCATGGGATTTACTGATGTCTAAAAAAGAAAACAAAATTAATTTCTAATATATTTTATTTATGTTATTTTACTAATTTAACATATTTTTACTTTTATATTGAAATTTGCCTTACCTTTAAAAATTTGTTTATTTCACATCAAAACACTTGCATTATTGTACTGAAAACTTAAACAAAAATTTGTAGATTGATTGAAATTGATTCTAATTATTTCGCTGTCTAAAATTAAGCTAATTATGAAACGTTTGTATTTTGTAACTTCATTGCACACATTTATTAAATTAACGGCATAAATATGACCAGAAAAAGAAAAAAAACTAATGGAAGAAAAAATATTTACTAATTTATGGAGAACTGTAAATCATATATAAGAATAACCACAACTGAAAAACAAAGTTATCAAACATGATTATTTCACACAAACATTCAGCAATACTTATGAAAAATAATAGTACATTTATTATAACCTATTAATTTGAAATTTACATTGTTAAATGTTAATTTAATTCTCAAATTGAAAGAAATCAAGGGTTGATTTAAAAGTTAAAAAAACGGATCTTCGAATACACTGCACAGGTAGAACACAGAATAATAATAGTACAATATTACGTGTTGTTGCTATGCAGGATTTTATACGTATTTTAAAAATAAGAATTTCGTTTAAATATTTTTTTCGATTTATGTAGCAGAGAACCAGCTTCGAATCAGAGAGAAATGTAGTTGTAAAAATATTTGGTGATAATTTGAACAAAAATATTATTAAAATTACTTGTTTTGTATAACAAATTAAGGGATGCAATTTTGTATAAAAGAGTAACAATTATAAAGACACAAATAATAAACAATAAACAGAATCATTATATTAATATAACAATTTAAAAATAATGATTACAAATATTGACGATGCTAAGTACAAATTTAAGTAAATCTGATTCTTTTATGTAGTAATTTTACATTAATTAATTAAAATAAGTAACATTTAAAATCAGTATTGGAATTCTAACTAGCAATATAAAGGCCTATCCAGGCAAAAGTTGGCACCATTTTGCACCCTCTTCACCGATTACATTTTGTAAAATGAGCCCCTTACACAAAATTCAAATTTATAATAACGATCATTTCATAAAAATTCATTTTATAACAATAACATATTATTATAAATTTTTACACACTTACTGTACCATTTCGAATAATTGTCTATATTTGATTTAATTAAACGCTAATAATCTGATATTAAAATTATGCAGAGTGACCGTTAAAAAAGAAACTTTTATACAATAATATTTTTCACAAAAAAATAAATAAATAAATAAACTAAAATAAAATAAAATAAATAAATAAATTTAACAAATTTTGTTTTGTTTTTTCACAAACATAGACCCCAAATATTAAAAATTATGATCGATCGGTACATAATTGATCTTATCTAAATCCAATTAAAACATCAGTGTATTTTACTTGTTCGTAAGTATTACCTGTGACTGGATTTTTATATACCTTACAGTAAACATAAATTAATAATTGCAATTAAATGTCATAAATTAGCTTAAATGTCATGCAAAAATTAAAAAATTAAGGCGCAATAGATAAATATTAAAGCTAAATATTTCATATTTTTAAATATTTGAATTATGCAGTTTAAATGCCAGTAACCTTATATTTCACTAAAATTGAATTGTAGTTGTTGGATAATTTGTTGGTAATTTAAACCCTCTTAATGTTATACAAGTGGACCTGCAGATCAATAGCCTCTACGTCCTATTTACATCAGACATTATTCAATAGGTCATTTTTATTTATTCCTTATTATATAATAGTATATATCGATTATATCGACTTGTTACCATAATCATATACATTCATGAGGGGGCTGCCGCCCCCATCAACCCCCCGCTGTATCTCTCTTCGTATAAATTCTTTCAAAGAGGATTAGTAAGTTGACGAAATGCTCATTTTCTGCATTTCTAGTAGTTTTAGCGTTGAGATAGCCTAATTTTCCCTTAAAAACGCATTAAAAAGTTCCAATAAGGGAAGAAATGGATCGCCAAATGTGGCGACTGTTTCCCTCCTTGGCGATTTTTTGGCGCCCTTGGCGAGAAAATCCTTATTAGGGATATACCAAATATGGTAGCTCTAATCTCATTGACTGATGAGATACGAGAATTTTTCAGAACAGCCTGGGTTCGATAGAAAAGTATAAAAGGATCATTTTTTTCGCCAAACGGTCAGTCTCAGATCTGTGTCAGTTTCGTCAAATGCTTGCTTTGCTTTGAGCCTCTTTGAATGAGAGTTGCTTTATGTGTGATTGCTAAACAGTTTGTACTGTTGTTTTGCTGTTAACGACTGTTGTTTAAGCTGTGTTTACTGGTTGAATTGATGTTGATACTTGGTTTATAGACCTGTATTTTTCTAGAACTTTCTGTGAATAATTCACTGAATATTTGCAAGTTTCGCCTTTCATTCTCGGACAACTTACGAACCCCCAAGTACGCAACAATATGTATTTTTAATAAACGACGGTCTTGTATTATTTCCCTGAAATTCATAAATACAAATTTCATAACTACGGAATTTCATACAAAAAAAAAAAAAAAAAAAAATTACATAACATATCGGAAATATTTTGCGTAACCTTTAAATTAATTACCAATTCTATGCCCACAAGTTTCAACAGTTAAACGCATGCTTTTAAAATTCTAATAAAATTTCATTATATTTGATGGGGGTGTAACCATGTTAAAATACACTTTTAAGAAATACCGACTATAGACCGTAATGATACGAAATTTTTTTATGTATCCCTGGAAATTAGCCACAGCCATTATAAACGCCAATAATAAGAATAAACCTAATTAATTATAACTCATTAATTTTTCAATCTAATTTGACATCATTTGGATGCTTACAATACATACTCCGAATTATTTTGTGTGGTCCCACAAATTATTTAGTCTCTACACAACCTTTTTTAAGAGTAAACATGATTTTAAGCTTCTTTGTAAAGTATGTTAAATTTATTAAGTTCAATTCAACATAAACGCATTGAAATGCGCGCTTAATATAAAAATTTGTCCATAGGCTCTAATGTTACGAAATTCTTTCGTGTGTCTTTGTAAACAAACCATAAACATTGTATACACCAGTGAAAACTATGCAGCTTATTTTGCGTTTAAAATTAATAATCGTTTCAAATTTAATATCGTTTGGATGACTGCGTGACATTGTCAGAACATTTCTGTAAGGTCCTGTACATTAATTAGGAAGCTGACGAGCACATATTTTCTTCAAACAACATAAGTTTAAGCATCTTACTCACGTACGCTAGTTTCATTTTCTTCATTGCAAAGTAATGATATTAAAATGCGTTTAAACGAAATTCACCCCATACGCCGTAATGTTAAGAATTTTGGCATGTCCCTGTACACAGTTTATAAAAAATATGGCAATAAAAATTATACAGCTACTTATATGCAAAGCTGGAACGCGTGCGCCAATTTGCAAGTCAATCGAAGGATTTTTGCTGCCGCTATTGCGGTACATTCAAATTCTTCCCATAGGCCGTAAAGATAAGCCAAACTTTGGCATGTCACTGTACACTAAAGACAAATGGAATACACACCTAACACTATACAGCTAATTCCGTTGGGCTCATGAATATGTGTACCAAATTGCAAGTCAATAGCGTTATTTTTGCGGCCGTTATCGCACGACAGACAGACAGACAGACAGACAGACGGACAGACGAAACCCAAAATCATTTTGAGTCTCAACAGAGGGCCTCCACTGACGTTTCGGCAAAAATTGGAAGTCAATAGCTTGATTTTTGCGGTGGCTGTCGCGGTACATACAGATTCTTCCCATAGGCCGTAATGATAGGAAAAACTTTGGCATGTCTCTGTACACGAATTACAAATGGAATGGGCACCCAAAGCTATACAGCTGATTTCGTGCGGCACATGTACACGTGCACCAAATTGCAAGTAAATAGCGTGATTTGTGTGGCCGCTATCGCGATACATACAAACCCCTCCCATAGGCCGTAATGATAAGAAAAACTTTGGCGTGTCCCTGTATACGAACTACAAATGGAATACATGCCAAAAACTATACAGCTGATTTCGTTGGGCTCATGAACATGTGTACTAAATTTCAAATCAATAGCGCTATTTTTGCTGCCACTAACATGCGACAGACAGACAGACACACAGACAGAGACCAAAACCGTTTTGAGTGTCATGAGAGGGCCTGCACTGACGTTTCGGTAATCAAAATGTAATATTACAACAGCTTGCGGACAAGCATGTTAGTTTTAAAGATATTTAGTTTACAGCCTGTATTTGATTCACAATTCGTTTAATTCAGATTTCACAGTTATTAAACAAAAGCTTAATTACACAGGTCTACAAAATTGAAGTTGACAAAATTTGATTTGATGATTTTAGCTGAACTTTATGGTTTTTGATGTGCTGAAACCGAAAATGCAGCCCATTTTTCTCTATCATGTATAGATTTTTACCAATATAGTGTGCTTAACGACACAATTTGTTACATATACCGTCATAACAATGGGTTGGTTGGTTAGTTGGTATAGGTTTACATCTCACTAATTCTGCGCTATTGCAACAATAGGTATCCATGATTAAATATTCATGAAAACATTTTCTAAAAGTTACCATGTAATTATCTTCGTGGAAGAGTAATGGAAGAAATTACATAGGTACGCATCCTGTATTGACAAAAATCTATACGCGCAGAAAAACTGACTTCATTTTCGGTTTCAGCAAACTAAAAACATAAAGATCATTCAAAATTATAAAATCAAAATTTTACATGTCGACCTGTGTTATATGAAAATTATTAGAATAAAAGGCAGGGAATTGGTTTTGATTATAATTTGTGACAGTCATCTCTAACGAATGTTGTAAAAAATTTCGTGCAACACAACAATACTGAGGCAGCTTACCACATAGAGAAATACCACAACCATAAAGAGAATGTTACCAGCTGTACCTGTGTAACCGTAGCATAACGTGTAAGGTTAAACAGTTATAGCTGGTAATATTTCTCTGCATAGTTGTGGTAAGTAGGTTGTCTCAATTTTGTTGTGTAACATAGCGACAAAAAAAAATTACAATGAAAGAAAACTATTCTAAATTATTTCTCTTTTCTTACAACAAATAGTATTTTTATTAATTTATAAATGAATGTACTCTTTTTTTTCCTATTAAAGGGTTCTCCATTAAGAGTGATACAATAATAATAATAAAAAATGTTATTCAGTGAGACACATTTGTTTTCCTTTGAAAGCTTACATTATGCCATTAAGTATGAAATTAATATCTTTCATGTGAACACCACGACTTCTCTGTACATACCGCATTCTGTCAACCCAATTTTCCATTACTCTTTCACATAAATTCTGTGTTATTTCACGAAAAACACTTTCAATGATGGTTTTCAATTGTTCAATTGTTATTGGATTATCAGAATAAACTTGTGTCTTAACATATCCCCAAGGAAAAAAATCACAATCGATTGAGTCGCTTAACTGAATAATGTCGTCCATGAATTCTTCTCAAATTTCTCTCCGTATTCACATATGAACGCTGGTTTTGATAAAACAATTCAATAATTTCGAAACGTTGTTCAAGGGTGATCTTTGAGTTATTAAATGGCATAGCATACTAAACACAAATGATACAAGAAATGCCAAAAAATAATACGCAGTGTTGCTATACTAACCATTTAAAATTGTATCATCCCTATTGGAAAACCCTTTATTAAGGTGTAGTTTTAGAATGACTGTTTCTTTATTCGAAGAAAACTGAATGTATTATTTTTTGCTCAAAAATGTTACTTTTTTTTTTTCGATTTTTAATCGACGGATAAATCATTTTACAAAAATTGTGTGAAACAGGAAAAAATCGCGTAGCACTTTCAGTCAAAGTAAAGAAATATTTCTTATTTGCAAGTAAAGGATTAATTATACACAATATATAATTTAAACCATACAAATATCCGTGTAAAATTCGTGTAACTAGTCCATGTAATTCATATAACCAACAATCCACATAACGTATTTTAACCCATATTAATATGATTCCCATATAATTATATTATAATATGATAAATAAATCCGTATAACGGCAAAAAACATTAAAAGGTGCAGCAGTCATAAATTATAAGACATTTACTATATTACAAAATGTATAGGGTGTCCAAGAAAAGTTGAAACGGGATTTAATTCTTTATCTATAGTAGGTTAATGTAAATAGCAAATGTGTTTAAAATAAAGAAAGAAATATGACGGCACGCTAAACAGCTGTCTACTAGTTTATTGTTTGCTTCGGTGTTCAAGACGTTTTTTATTATTCCTGTGTTTGAAAATGTACATGTTAGCGAAAATCTCTACTTTTTCAAAAAGTTACAATTTTTAAACATTTAAACTCCTACTTTAAACATCTTTTTTTTTTTTTTTTTTCTTTTTTATGCAACAATATCGTTACAAAAACAACGTACCGGCATTTATAAAACTAAGTGTGTTATACATAATTGAAAATTGAACGATGTGCATACTGACCATATACCAAAATAGAAATGCAAATTTGTAACATAGTATTAAAAAAAAAAAAAAAAAAAAAAGAGAGAGAGAGAGAGATAATGTATCATGATAGTTACATTAAATAATTTTCGCATGTTTAAGGTAGATTATCGAAGTATTTGTACACTTTGGAAGTTTGACTTTCTGGAATGCTACTCCATGCAATGTAAAGTTAAATAAATATTTATTTAAATTGTTATTAGTAATTAGTAATCTGCGGGTAAACTTCTTTTTTTTTCTTTTTTTTTTTACTCTTCCATTTTAAACTGATAGATGTTGGTAGACGTAGCATGCTATGGCTAATCACCTGTTTCTCCACTTCTATATACACTGTAAAAAATATGTTCTATTTGCTGCCAGAAATTCTCTGTAATTTGAGAAAAAACGCATTATTTTCGAAAAATTTCATTGTCAGAACTTATTTTCTCGAATTACAGATAATTTCTGGCAGCAAATAGGACATATGTTTTGCAGTGTAGAATTTCAGTTATTGGTAGTTCTTCGTTATAATAGAAAACATTATTCATTCTTAATTGATAACTAATTACTTTACATTAGTTTTGTAAAATATAGCGAGCGCAATGTGAATGTTTGGAAAATATATTTAAAACAATGTAACAATTAGGAAGAAAATACAAGTTATAATTAGTAAGTATAATTTACAAGTAAATATAAGTGTATATAAGAATATTAATGCTGCAATGCCATCGTCTAACTCGAATGAAAAATAATTAATTTGCAAAAAAAATTGTGGCGTAATGTGAATATATGGGAGTGAAGAAAAAAGAAATTGCTATGTTCCAAGAATCAAGTAATCAGTAAAAATTTTTTCTGCATGAACAGTTGTTGAAAGAATTTGATCCAATTGCTGTAACAGTGCTTTAAAAAACTTGTTAATAATGAAAAACTGATTTTAGTTTATATTCGTTAAAAAAGCGAACGGCGATCTCCTAAACCACCTTCAAATCAAATTGATCAATGTTCTAAACTTTGACATTAGCAGCAAATGCAAGCGGTCAATGCATATCCGAAGAATCATTAAAAAACAAGCTAATATTTTTGTTTTTTATTTTTATTTTTAAGGCTGAGCGTAATACTGCATACAAAGTACACAATGTGAAATAACAAAAACTCTTTTTTCAGAAAATAAAAATCTTAGTGATGAACCAAGAAGAAAATTATTGGATCATATGAAATCAAAGAAGAGTTTTTAGATACAGATGTATTCGCTGTGAAAGCACAATACTATTTAAAATACATTCAGATGTTTTATAACTGAAAAAAACAAACTTCAAACTTTAACAAACAAAGCCTTTAAGGGGTTAGGGGTAGTCAGAGACACGAAAATATGATAATTTTCAGTAATTTCTTTCCGCTATTAAATCATTTTATTTTACAAAAGTAATAATATGGCATTATTATACAATGTTTTGACTTGAAGTCACGAAAATTTGAAAAAAAAAATTATAATTTCCAAAGTTATAGCTGTTTCTGTTGACCCAGTCCAAAAAAAAGGTCCTTGCGGTGACAATGATAAGTCCTTGGAGATTCATCTAAAATCAATCTGATAAGAAAAATTAGTTTTATAAATAGATAATCCTGGGCCTGATCGAAGCTTTTTTTTTTTTTTTCAAAAATAAAAAAAAATGGCGGACTCAGGAAATTTTTTTCTAAATTTTTGGGAAAAAGTCAACAGTTAATTGGTCTTAAAAAATCGAAATTTTTGAAAAAAAAAAAAAAAATCCTTCGATCAGGCCCGAGTTTATTATGTATTCTAAAAGCTGTATAAATTTCATTAAAATCTACTGAGCGGTTTTCAAGTTACAGTTGTCACCAGTTCAAAAAACATAGTTTTGAGAAAAACGCATTTAAAGTTTCGCACTAGATTTACGTACAGAAATACGAATTATTTAATCACTTACACTGAGTCATCTATTCCTGGGCCATATAATAGTTCTTCAGCCATTGTGGAAGTTTCCAAAACATCAATTTGCCGTTGCCTACGAAGCATTCTGCCTTCCCGAGTGTTGTCGTTGACGCGCTGATCTGCCACTTTCACACGTGCAGCATCCTTTTTTTTTGCATACTGATGGGAATTAGACCCACAACTTCAATCAACTTCAAATTTTCAGAGAATATTTATAAGATATTACACTTTAAGAAAATGCAAAAAAAAAAAAAAAAAAAAAAAAAAAAAAAAAAAAAAATGATTTTTTGAAAATCCTGACTAAAACAAAATAATAATAATAATAATAATAATAATAATTGACTAGCTGCAAGTATTGACGATGCAATACAAAATACAATACATTCATTATAAAATAATTGAGTTTATTGCTAATCTTCTACAGACAGCTACTAAATCAAACTCAAGGAAATTGTAAACTAGTTGTCAAAACTGTAAAATCTCGTCTTAAAAATTCATGGGAAATTTCCTGTTCTACAAAGAGAGAGTATAAAATATCTGCTTTAGATGCATTGGTCAAAAAATTCTTCGTGGTTGCTGGTACCTGAATAAAAAAAAAGGACCAGCGAGAGAAAAAAGCAGAGAACAATGAAAACTGCTAGCACAGTTATTTTAGAAAATATTTGCTCAAATCATTATTACACTTCAGATTTTCCGACAATGGATCAATTTTAAGGTGTTTTAACATTGCTTATACTAATTTAAATAATGTCAACTCATACACTGTAAAAAATACGTTCTATTTGCTGCCAGAAATTCTCTGTAATTTGAGAAAATACGTTTTGACAACGTAATCTTTTTGTAAATTATGCGTAATTTCTCAAATTACAGAGAATTTCTGGCAGCAAATAGGGCATATTTTTACAGTGTATGCTCAAGGTTTTGATTTACGTCATATTTTGAAAAAAAAAAATCATTATAGTAAACTATTATAAATAGTAATTCAACATTTCATCAAAATAATGGTGCAAAACAGACATTTTTAGCTGCAACTAATATTTTGGTGTTAATTTCCAGCATGTTAGTTATGCTCGTTATTGAAATGCCATCATTTAAATGGTGAAAATTGCACCAAAATATTGGGTGCCGCTAATTACAAAATTTGGAGAAATGAATATATGAACGTAAAATATTTTGAAGATATTTTTTTATTATCATATAAATTATCGAAAATCATTATAACATAAAAAATCTTGGTACCAAATCAATAACTCTCCAAAAACATTTTTTGAAGAAAGTTAAAAATGTGAAAGATTGTAGAAAATAAAACTAAATAAATGGTGTCAATAAAAACTTTATAGGAACACGGTTACAAATTCCTATGTTGAACCAAAACATCCTACTACAGTAGCTCCAACCATGAGATGGTGAAACATTTTACCATGATTCGGTACTTGGTTCTACCAAAGTACTGCAGTTGCTAGTACTGCAGTTGTTGTAACCATAAGATGGCATTCACTTTTACCATGATTTGGTGCTTTTTTTTCAACAAGAAGTGCCAAATCATCGTAGAAGGTTTCACTATCGTATGTTTTCAGCTACTGTAGTACCAAGTTTTAGTTCAGTCTAGCCTATTGCAGCTACCGTAGTCCCAAATTTTGATTTCGTCTTGAACTTAAAATTTAACAATGCAGTTGCAGTCAGAAATTAAAAATTTTTTCCTTTATTATTTATTTCTTTATTTAGTATGTAGAAAAAAAAAAAATTATGTGTATGTTATACAATTGCACATATGGTATTTAATATGGTAAAGTACATATATGACAGTTAAAAGAATATATATGTAGATGTTGGTATGTATATTTTCGTAAGAGAATATGCATACCACCATGAGAGTTGAATAAGAAATTCTTAGAAAAAAATAAATCTTAACAATTTCATGTCTTATGCAATATAACAAAATAATATTTTTTTAATCAAAATGCCTGTTATGGAAGGAAAGGAAAAATGAGAAAAGAAATACCCAGTGCTAATTTAACAATTGATGGCATGAGTAGTGAATCTTTGCAACCCGACAATGCATTTTCCATACCAGATTTTTTTTTCAGTTTCCTTTACAAAAATTTTTTCTCTCTCTCTCTCTTTTTTTTTTTTTTTTTTTTTTTTTTTTAAATATTGACTTTTAGTAAAATAAAATATGCATAAATAGTTCATATCAATTTGCAAATTATTGTTAAAGTTTTGCAAAATTTGCAAAATTCGATTTATGGTTTGATATTGAATATATTTCATTTGTGTATTCATTTATTTGTTTGGTTTGAATTAAGAAAAGAAAAAAGACTTGAAAACAGATTGTAGTTTAACGTTTTTGAAAAACATTAAATAGCATAATTTTTAATATTACACATTTATATATTTTAACTTAACACGCACATAATATACATAGATATCAAACATAAATGCACACAATTCGCTTATACATCTTCACTGTTATCTTAACGATGTATTTCTCTTTTTTTTTCTTTTTAAATAAATTTCTTTGGGATCTATTCTAAATTTACCATTTTGAATAATTATTATCCTAAAAAAAAAAAGTTGGATTTTGGAATTTAAAAGTTTATTCTAATTGTAAATTTCTGATTCAAAATATGATTCTGCTAATACATCATAAGATCTACACAAACACGTCTTAAAAAAATAACAATAAAATATCTTCACATTTAACGTTTTTCTGCTTTACATTCTTTGTCTTGGAACCAAACTCAAAATTTTCAAAATACCTTGTGAAAAAATAAAATAATAAAAAAATAAAAAAATAATGTATATAAAATAAATAAAACATGGATTAACATTTCTTTCTACAGACTTATCTCCTGCTCTATCTAATGGAAAATTTTGAAATACAATGAAGTTATGATATTAAAAACATTTCGCATTAATGCTTTATTGGATCCATTTACAAAAACTTTAAAATAAAATTTCGAGAATGGATATATAAACTGTTTTTCATCTCTTCTATAATGTTTGTAATACCAAAACGCACCACATTCCATTAAAAGATTTGCGTATGCATTATTGGAAATTGAAGAAGTTAGATATTTCATTTCTATTGTAAAAGGTATTTGCAAACAGTTTGTTTAAAAGGAAAAGAAATAGACAGATAAAACCATTATTTATCACTAATACAGCAATATATATATTATTTTCTCTTATATATGGTAGAGAAAGTATTTTTTGGGGTCATATTTTCGAAATTCAGTGTTTGTTATATTAGCGGTTGGCCAGTATGTGTGTGTCTGTCTATGTGTGTGTTTGTCTGTTATCAGCATATCTCAAGAACAAATATTAGCAAAATGTCCAAACTCCGTATTCTAAATGCGTATTATATAGGGATGTTACACAATTTTTTTTGTTAAGATAAAGCAAATTGGTTCGTGTACAGGGCTTTCCAAGAGAATTCAAATATATTATGTCCATGTGGAAAGTTCTCGTAGTACAGTGTAACATCTACAGGCTGACTTAAACAAAAATGAATGATCTTTTTTTAATGCATAAAAGCATGTTTTGTGTAGATTGTGGTATGGAAATCACTCATCATTTGTTTACAGGGCTAACGAAAGCATTTCGATATATTGGAACTATACATGAAAATTTTTGGAATTGTAATTAATTTTGTGTTATTGTTTTTCAAACAAGATTACATTTAAGTACACAATATTGTTTAAAATAGTTTCGGTTGCTAAGGAGGAACGCATTTATTCATCGATGGCTATTATAATATACTGAGGAAGGTTCCAAACTACTTAAACAAATTTTTCATAAACTTTCACTTATATTGGCTGGAGGTTTCAACATTAATTTAAATAATAATAATAATAATTAAAAAATAATAATTGAAGAACTCACATCCTTTTTATCATATACATTTGATTTAAGTATCAATAATGATCTAGCGCAGTTCACAACAAAATACTATACTACAATTGATACTGCTTTTTTGAGATACTTGGACAAAATCGAATCGCAAGTATATGTATCTTATTATAGTTATCATAAGCCAATAACTACTCTGATAGAATATGATACCATTTCAAAAAATATCTTTTATTTTAGTATTTTTTTAAAATATAATTTTTAATTCATTTTTTTATATTTAATTTTTAATAAATAAATATTTTCGCTAAAATATTAAATGCAACCTTTTAATTTGGTTCTTTACTTTACATTATTTGCATTGAAAAAAAAGAAAGAAAGAAAAAAAAACAAAATAGTGAGTGAGAGAGAGAGAGAGAGAGAAAGAAAGATAGAATAAACAATCTAGATCTCTATATCAAATCAAATTCGGAATTGGAGAAAACGCGTAAGGAACTTCGTTCCTGAAGAGGCTTACCAGACCGCACTATATATATATAGTTGGTGATAATTACTATTTCGTGTTTAAAATGCCTCTAAATTGTAAGAAAACTCTCATGGCAGTTCTTGCTACGTTTGTGGGGAATGAACTGTTTTTAATCAAAGGCAAATTATCATGTCACTGATTGAAACTATATACAATCATAATTTTGAATGTTGACTTGAAAGTCAAGATGAATACTGTTTGTTTTCTGATTAGAGCACTGTTGCGTATGAGTCAATTATGCTGCAATTTTATCAAGACAAAGGTGGATAGAAACTGTCAAAGATAAAATTTTGGGAAATGTTCATCCCAGTGGCAGGATGCACACCCTTATAGGGTAGAATCGCCTTTGTTTGTAATATAGACTTGAATCGGAGAATGCCCAGCATGAAGATAGAGAGACCCTCAAATACCATGATGCACATTTTAGTAACTAAGAGCCTCTTACTGTATGCAATAATTAAGCCAGAAAACTGTATGTTTGAATTAGGCAATTAATAAAGTTTTTCCAATGTTCTTAACGGTGTCCATGATAAGGAAATAATTTGTAGAGAGCTTTCGTTTGTGTATATATATAACATATTTCTACTTCATTAAGATTTGTAGAAAGTAAAGTTATTAAAATATGGTTTTGAAAAAAACACCTGTCATAGAACATAATGATTTGGAATATTTTCCGTTATTCCGTTACCTGTACACAAACCAGTGGTGGTAATTACTCCATTTTCAATAGAGCAATCGGATACTAAATGTGGATAACATATATTGAAAAAAAAAAAAAACCTACATACAAATTTGCAAAATTCTACATTTGACCGTTTACAAATTATGCGAGATATGTATAAGCAGATTCACACACATACATACACACGTACATACAGAAGTCACGAAAAATCGTGGATATGTTTAAAGAGAGAGGGGTATCAAATTAAAATTGGAAGTATACACTGTACAAAATGATATCATGAAGTTTCAAATATAAATTTAGAACATTATATGATCCTTCGTTTTTTAGCTATGGGAGATTTAAAAAAAAACTCTTTTTTTAAATCGGTTTTATTATTATTCTACTTTATACTTTGAATAAGGAAGTAAAAAAAAAAAAAAAAAAAAAAAAAAAAAAAAAACATTAAATGATTTTAATCATGAACTCAATAATGTTACATGGTGTGATTTTTGATTTTCAAAAAGCTGGGATATATTGTTAAAAAGCAACATTAATGTTAGTGGAGTGTACAATGTATAGATTTAAAAAAAAAAAAAAAAAAAAGCATTATTGCCACTTTTTACTCAAATTTTGTCTCAAAAAAAAAAAAAAAAAAAAGAAAAATCAAAAAATTAGTTATCATTCGAAGAATCCGCCCCTCTATATATGATTTAATGACTATCAATAATAAAATCAATAAAAAAATTAAGTGTTTCTATAATTCATTACCAGTACTGCAATGCAAGTAACAGGTTTTAATTTCAAATTTACGGATTATATTTTAACGAAAATTTTATTTAAAAAAAAAAAAAAAAAAAAAAAAAAAACACTCGGACATTGAGAAGGCACAGCCTATTAGTCCTGTGTGGTACAATGCAAGTATAGCAGTGTGAATCTATACAAAATTCAGAAGAAAAATAAATGAAAAAAAAAATTTAGTTTTAAATATTGAAGCCTATGCTCTCTCACTTTTTGAGTGTTTCTTTTATACAAAATTTAGCTGACATTTAGGCCGTATATTTGTAAGTAATGCTTGTTTTGAATACTGGTTATGAACTCCAGAAACATTTCATTTTTTATGGATTTTGTTATTGCTATTCATTAAGTCATATATAGAGGGGTGGATTCTTCGAATGATATTAGATAATTTTCTGTCCTCTCTATTTTCTTTCACTTTTCCGTCTCTCTCTCTCTCTCTTTCTTTTCTTTTCTTTTTTTTTTTTTTTTCTTTTTTTTTTTTTTTTTTTTTTTTTTTTAAGTTTAGGGGACATGGCATATTTGACAAGGAATTTCTAAAAGAAATGTAATCTAAACATCCATTCAGTCATTCACAATAAATGAAATCACAGTGAGTGTTTGTGATCAAATTTTCCAATAAAAGTGTTGAAGAGTTAGAAAATTTTCACTTTGTAACAATATATTCTTTATTTGATTAACTTCATTACCTAAATTTCTTCTTTTCCATGCTGTAACTAACAATTTAGTGTTTTTATGGTCATAGAACTTTTAACAAAAGACTCCCTAGAATAAATTTACAAAACTTTATCAAGATTTATTGAACAGATTTAGTAAAAGTTTTAAAATATAGAAAACCGTTTTAATGTCTAAATATTATTTGACTTCACTACCAAATCTTTTACGAAATCAATCCGTCATTCTATTAAAAAAAGAAGCACCAGCGGCTGAGCGGTTCTGTGCTCAAAGCTGGTAGACATGAAGCGCAGGGTTCGATCCCAGGTTGCGCTCTTCGGCCTAGTCGTTCGGATATTTCCGTGGGTTTATCTGAAAATTGCGTAAACATGAGCTAGGACACCTTATAAAGATCCCTACTATTTCCCCCGCACTAGGCCTAGGACCCTAGAACAGTCAATCTCACTTAACCACAACAACCAACCCTATATCTTAAATAGAAATATTTTATTCCAATATTTTATTATCTTTCTTAACAAAAAGGTATCACAATTTCAATTAAATAAAAAAATTCCCTTTTATAAAAACGAAATTATTTTGCATTTATAAACATGTTACTGACTGTAATAGTTTTGTTTCTAAAATTTTCCTTTCCGTAATTTAAAGTTTATATGCAAAATGTTTTCAAAAACGCAAATAATTTTTAATAAGGTTTACAGAAACACGTTTTTTTTTCTTTTTTTTTTTTTAACGCTATATTATCTTTTCTTTTATTGCATATGCATTAACTCTTGTTATTAATATTTAAATTAAACTTCTCATGAATACTTCATTTCTTTTTTACCATGAAAAGCAGGTTTCGTAAAGATTTAATTTAGAATACGTGTTTTACTTCATTCATAATAAAAGACCTAATATGTTTATTAAATATAGCAGAGTTCCTGTTTAATGTACCTGTCCAGTTTTCAACGTAGCACTTCATTGTGAACAAGCTTACATCATTATGTAGCCTAAAAGGTACCTAAATAAACTTAATTCAAGAGAAAGTTTAATTGAGGTTAAAAAAAATACTTTTGTTTAAAAAATATGAATTAAAACGTGGCTTAATTACAGAAAAAGAAGCACAAAAAATATTCTACGATATTTATGAATGTAGGAAATACATAATGCTTCAAAAATATAATGATTATCTTTAATAATAACCTTTGTAAAAACAGGAATCGATTCTAAGAAATACTTTTTTAGTATTTAAATTTAAGATTATATAACCAGTATTTTAATAATTGCATTAAATATAAAAAATTATGTTTTTCGATTAACACTGAAAATATTTTCATTAAATTCCTGTTTAAATGAACTCAATGAAGTTTATTAAGTAAAAATGTATATTTTCCCGTTGTATTTATTCACTGTTAAAATTTTTTTCCGAAGTTGAACCAAATTATGGTACTATACTAGCTGCAACCATGAGATGGTGAAACTTTTTTTCCATGGTTTGGTACGTTCTACCAAAGCTTAGTACTATGGTTGTTGTCATAGACCTTATATTCTAGGCTGGCTCACCAATAGGACTGACCATTATAGCGAATGTCTTCAACATGAGTGCGTAATCTGATACCTCCATCCTTTGTTCCGAGCTTCGGAAGTCACGTGAACTGGACCTAGGGCGATTCCTCTAAAAATATAATCACGTACTTCTCTGACTGAAGTAATAATTAAAACGCAATTTTTTCGCTTGAAAAGTGGTTTATCATAATTTTTTGTTATATATAATTAATCTATGAGATTTAACTTTCTAATCATGTGTAAATCTAAATGCTAAAGTAAAAAGTACGCTTACTATATACATACATGCATGCATATATATATATACAGAGAGAGAGAGAGAGAGAGAGAGAGAGAGAGAGAGAGAGAAAGATAGAAACAGACCGTTCAGTAGTAATATAATATTATCAGTGCAAACATTTGAAATTTAAACATGATTTAATTTCAGTATTCAAACAATTATTCTGATCAAAAACGAAGACCACCCAAATCAAACCAAAAAAGAAATAAAGTAAAATCTAAATGAATTATAGCAAATTGGAATGATAAAAAGCATTATTTGCATTCTAACGTTATCAAGGGCCTGGTAGAATACAAATATGCTGAAAAATGGATGTTTTTCTGTCACAAAGAAAACAAAAGCAAAGAATTTCTTTGTTCTCAGGACCGAAACACCCATTGTAAATAAAGCCGAAAAAAACGAAGATCAAAATTAAACTCATCACTACAAATGATAATCCAATAACCATTTAAAAACGTAGATCAAAATAAACTCACCACTACAAATGTTAATACAAAAATTACATAAAAAATTATTATTGAAAAAAAAGCAATACATAGTTTATGAAAAACGAGACACATGTGAAATTTAACAAGCAGATATTAGTTAAAAGCACAGTTAGTCAGCTGAAAGTTAGCCGTGAACATGGAGTAAAATTAGAGAATTCACAAACCTAAACAGGTTGAATCCTTACGTATATATATATATATATATATATATACCTAGAATTCGTTCCTACGGAAATATAACACAGTGATCATTCTTCGCTCTTTCTTTAGGTCCTTATCACGTGAAAATTTTGCTGGGGAAAGTCGTTCAAGTTGCGGACAGATAATGAGGGAAGAGGTCTGGTTTATCTATATAAGGTCTATGGTTGTTATAACCATAAGATGGGGGTGATCTTTTTACCATTATTTGGTGCTTTTGTTCAGCAAGAAGTAGAAAATCATGGCAGAAGATCTCACCATCGCATGGTTTCAACTACTGTAGTACCAAATATTTGTTCAACCTTGAACTGAAATTTTTAACAGTATAGATTTATTTAGTAGTAATGCACAATCGACATGATTCGCACTATAAATGTAATAAAGAAATTCAATTACGTAACATGATTGAGATGTAAACTAAAGAGCCTTGATTTCTGATTGAAAACCTCATATAAATGAAAATATATATATATATATATGTATATATATATTTAATAAATTGAAAATAATAGCAGATATAAAGCAATTTGTAATTTCTTGGCTTAATGCTTTCAGATATACAGAAATTCACCTATATTTGCATATAATAATTGATGTCCCTGAAGTGTGTTGCATAAGGAAATTATTATTTTATAAAATAATTTAAATAACATTTAGTGTTCACCCACACTTAAAATCTTGGCTGTATTCATGTGGATTATTTACACATATTAAAAAATAAATTCGATAATTTAAATAAGTTTATTTTGAAATTTCTTTATATGATTTAAATTAAAGTTTTTTTTTTTTTTTTTTTTTTTTTTCACCAGTCCACATAGAACTCCATAGAAAATTCCTTATGTATTAATTAATGCCCCTGAAGTGTGTTGAATATTGTTTGTTTTGCTTTCTTTTTTTCTTTCTTTTTCTTTCTTTTTTTATTTATTAAGAAGTTTAAATGTTTACTTCCTCTAAAGTATAATAATGAAAGATAAAATATGCAAAAGAAATATAACTTAAGATATGCCAGAAAGATGTGAATTTAACATGTAGAAGGTTATCTTACATACATAAAACTTTTTATTAGGCAGAATAATATCAAAACAAGCAAATAAACATTCACCTGGAAATAAGTAAAAATAAACTGGATGATTATCTTTTAAAAGATGCATAAATACATAATATACATACATACATACATACATACATATATATATATGTATATATATATATATATATACACATATACATATATAATCCAAAAATAAATCTTTGTATTCAAGTCCCAATTGCAACAGTATTTTATAATATACTTTTTATTTTCAAATATTTATTTTGCCTTCTATGTTAACATTCTTTATGTACCAATATCTGAGCAAAATCGATTTCATAAAGGCAGAAATGTCTATACTTAAAGGAAATGGATTTAGTAACCACACTGAAGTGTCTACGGAAGCTCCTTTCAACTTGCTATACCGATTTCAGAAAGCATACACTGTATTGAAAGCCAAAAACCTACTTCGCTTGAGATTTGTATGATTTATTTATCCTGAAATATTCATGAATAGGGAAGAACCGGTATTTGAAATATCTCTCAAACACTTGACGGCAGTTAATTTTAAGCTTAGAGATTTTGGGAAGTCCGGACATCGTTTCGGTGTCCCTTACTTCTTGAATATGTAAGGGATTAAATATTCAAAGTTGAGGGTGAGTTAAGTGGATTGATCCATGGTAGGTCCGTTTGTGAAGGTAAAGTTTGCTTTAGAAAAGGAATCATAAAAGGAAAGAAAAAGCCAAAGCATTTATTCATAGGATGTTGAAGAAACTGTTGAATGTCGGGGAAATATTGGTAGAGGTAGGGAAATTTTTAAAAGAACGGATAATTTTATTGAGTACTTTGGTAGAAGTGGGGAAATTTGTAAAAGAACGGATAATTTTATTGAGTACTTTATATTTGCATTTACGTAACATATAGTTACTGAAATACGTTGCTTAGAAATGAATTTTAAAACTTCAAAAAATCATTTTATTTCTATCTTAGACTGCGAAATTATGCTCATGCATTTTTTATATATTAATTTTATAAAACTTCTATTAAAAAAAAAAAAAAAAAAAAAAAAAAAAAACGCTGCGGTTTTTCTTTTTCTTAAAATAATAATAATAATAATAATAAATAAAGAAATAAAATAAAATAAAATAAAGAAGTGTGATAAATACAAATTTATTTGTATAATGATAAATGCTAATACAAATATAGGTATAGAATATATTACATATTGATAAAGTGTGTGAATAATTTCAGATGTGGAACGTTTGAGCTTTGTTATTTTTGTGTGCATAATTCACGCAATAATAATTATTTAAATTTTAGTTTCCTTTCATGCATTTCTTTTATCCAATCTTTTTAACTTTTTTTTTCTTTTTTTTTTAAGGTAATGAGATATTTATTTTTACTCTTAGTATGCAAAAACTTATCTTTTTTCTAGAAAATATTATTCGAAGTTCGTGATCCTAATTTATATTGATTTTTGAAGATGTAATCAATTATTATTTCTATAAAAAAATAATAACTACTTCCTTTTTATTAAATAATTTAAATAACATTTAGTGTTCACCCAGACTTAAAATCTTGGCTGTATTCATACGGATTATTTACACATATTAAAAAATAAATTCAATAATCTATATAAGCTTATTTTGAATATTTTTATATTATTTAAATTAAAGTGTACTTTCCACCAGTCCACAAAGAACCCGAGAGAAAATCCTTTGGTGTTCAGCTTCACCAGTAGGCGAGAGTTTATGTTATTAAAGCATTTAGGCATGAGGAGCCGGTTTCGATCCCAAGTCACTTTCGTCGGCCTAGCTGTTCAGGATCTTCCGCGGTTTTCTTCGAAATTTCCGTAAATACAGGCTAGAATCCGATAGAATCCATTCCCCATCCGTTCATTGCGGGCACTTCACCGGTCCTAGAACCCTAGCTTAGTCAACTAACCTTAATCATGACACACTGCTTCGTAGTCGTCAAAATTTCACACGACAACCACCACAATTATATGTAGAAATAAAAACTGCATACATTGGATGCCGTATAGTAAATGAAATCCATTAAAATTGTAATCTTTTTAATAATATAGAACACAGGGTTAGTTATTTTGATCTCTACATTGTAGAATTTCGGGCAAGAAATAAAATGAAGTACATATTACAAGAATGGTTCTTAATTAAATATTTTATGATACAGAGAGTTCGCAAGTAATACAGTCTGAGAAGTCTTATTACACTGCTCGGCATGAAAATTGCCTCCAACTCCATTTTGGCAAATTCTTATGTAAAGTGACCTTCTGAATCCGAATATGACGTCCATTTTGCCCTACCATCCACTGTTTTTTAGGGACGGTCCCTTATTTTTATTACTTTTTGGTAATTTTATGACTATAAATAAATTTGGGGAAGAGGTGGTGTCCCGAGAAAATGGTGGGTGACTGGGTAAAATGGGAGTCATATTCGGATTCAGGAAGTCATTATACATAAGAATAAACAAAAATTATATCTGGGATTCAATTTTTTTTTCCTGCAGCGCAGTGTTATAGGTTCTACGACAATTAAAAATTTCTATCGATAATTTAAGATAATTAATAAAATCGGAACAAATAAGAAGTTAATTATAGTATTGTAGCGATTGCCATTTATAATCCGTAATGTTTTGACAATGATCCAGTGAATATCCCCAAAAAATGATCTATGTCCTACGCGACTGCTCCAAAAATTTATTTAAAATATTAATGGTGTTTTTAGCAATAATAATAATTAAAATAAAAAATAATAAAACAAGCTTTATAAATAACATAGATTAAATAAACTACATAGATTTAAATGATGAGCTAGCTCTATTCTACAGCAAATTTGATTTAATTCTTCATTATATTTTTAGTTTAAAAACTTTTATATATATATATATTATGGTTAAAGAAAAAAAAATAAAAATAAAAGTATGCTTTTTCATGTGGGGTAGAAAAAATATTAAATAATATATTAAATAATAAAATATTAAATAATAAATAATAAAAAATATTGAAAATAACTTAAAAATATTAATCAGAGATTTTTTTAATGCATTTCATTAAAGCTCCAGTATTAAAATATTTAAATTTAACAGAAAATTTTAAATTTATCAGGAATAATACATTCATAACGGGTTACTTGCCTTATATAATTAAAAAAAAAAAAAAAAACTTTCTGCAAATCTTTATATATATATAGATATATATATATATATTGTTGTTAATACTTCTGAATTATCTTAATCTTTCAGTCAATACATCTTATTTAACTGACTTAATGTTTTTATAGCTAACCGAAAGATGGCGCTTGTACTCAGTAGTCTTATACCTTCATTCTTCAGTCCTTATCTTAAACGATTTAATTATTAATATTTTTGGTACGATTTAATTTAACTCTACTAGTATTAATTTTAACATTATCATTTAATATTTACTCTGTGTATTTTATCTTTAATGTAATTGTTCTGAAGTATTTTCGATTAATCGATATCTGTCGAGCTATTATTTTAACTTCAATTTAGGTTTTGGCATCAACCATTTTTCCAGTTTGTGTTAACTGTTTTCCATGTGGTTACTCTGATTATTTCATGTTATTACTTTGGTTTCCTTTAAGATTTTAATTAATATTTATTTATTCTTTGTTTTAATTTAATTTTTCACTTTTTTTCTCATTCTTTATGGTTTTTTTGCTGCATTGATCGGGGCGTGAGATGATATAAATTGCTATGATTAGCAATATCGTTTTACGAAATCGTTGCAGCTTTCTCTGCTTTATGAAGTATGCGCCCCTTGAAAGGTATGCTTCTAATTTTAAGCATTTATATCCAATTGATTATGTGGTTTATTATCTTTTTTTCTCTTTCACAAGTTTAATGGTCCTTTTTTATTATCCTTCAGGTCGGCGTAAGTATTTTAAGTTAATATGGTAACTCATTGGTTCCTTATCTTTATCGAAACTTTTTGTGTCATTCTTTCCTCTATGTTAAATTCAGTTCTATATTTTAGTGTGCTGTTATTGTTTTAGTTCTATTAATTGCTAAATTTTAAGATTAAATTTTATTACGTTATCTATTATATATATATATAGATATATATATATATGTGTGTGTGTGTGTGTGTGTGTGTTTAAAAAAAAATTAAATTAAATTTTCAGACTCGTTTTCTTTGCACCTTACTTTAATACATTAAAGCGTTGACAAAGTTTTCGTTTTTCGGAAATTGTTTTGAGGAACTTTTTTGTTAACTAAAGAAATGGTCTGCTGATTGACGGAAGTCAATAATTTCTATTTTTTCATATAAAACATTTCGATAAAAAAAAAAAAAAAAAAAAAAAAAAACAGAAGAAGAAGAAGAAGAAGAAGAAGTGCGCACAAAATTCAAATTTAAAGAGTTGACAGACTAAAGTTTAGAAAAGTACAATGATTAATGTTAGAGTGTTTTTTCCTTTTAAATAGATCGTTATTGAAGAAGAATTTTGAAAATATATCTTTTTAATGTAATTCCTTTTATCAGAACTATCTAAACAAGAATTTTAAATAAATAAATATATAAATAAAATATACAAACTTTTTTTATATTCAGATTAATTCAGTATGCAGCTTACATTTATAAATCTAAATATTTCGGATTATTCTTTTTTTTTTTTTTTTTTTTTTAATCTAGAACGTACAAGAATACTAGAACTTAAAATAAATGTTTATACACTTATAAATTTGACCTGATACTAGCAAATATTTTATTCTTAAATAAACATAATTTTATCCTGGAAAATTTGCCTTTCATTTACAAAATGAAATGCTTAATTTTGATGAAAAATTGAAATAACATCAGTTTAAAAATTATTACTTACATTAAAATTGTATAGAACTTGATGCATTTAGATATAATTAATTATAATTTAATATAACGAGAAAGCAATCTAAACTTTATGCTCATATGTTTAAAAAATTATGTTTATATCTATAAAAAAGAAAAAGAGAAAACAGGCTATTTCTTTAATTCTGGACACCAAATCACATGTTACTCTTTGTGCGTTCACCTTAATGCAATAACAATTTCCTGTAAAAATGACAATAAAATTTGTTTAGATGGGTTATACAAGACTGACATAGGTGTGGTTTTTCCTGTATTCGAAAATTGAACATCATAGTTTCAGCATCAGTTCACTTTCATAGTATTTCAACTATGATTGTGTTATTAGGTGACCGGAAAGTCGTGTGGTTTTGAATTAACAAAATGGTACTTTTCTTTCCTTCTTTCTTTTCTTTTTTTCTTTTTTTTTTTTTAATCAATACTTATACTTTACCGAATACCTTCATAAATGTTTAATAAAAGCTGTCCGGAAAAAAATTTCCTGTGTCATGTTTTTAATTTCAAATTACAGAAATTTCCGGTATACCGAATATTTTAAACAACTAGAAAGAACTTATATTTTTTTATTCAATAAAACAATATTTTTTTATTCTTTTAGATGCTTAGATATTTAGTTAATTTTATAAAAGTAAAAAATAAATAAATAAAAGAAGGAAAAAAAAATCTTCAATATACAAAACAATCTTCCAAATACTGTAAAATAATACTTGTCATAGAAAGATCTTCTTTTGACAGATACACTTACATTTCTTAACCAAACATACTTTATGTACTATATATATATATATATATATTTGGGATATAATGAAAAAAGGACGAATCTTCTCACATCAAATGCATCTGCTGCCAATGACCGCAAGTCATATTGTAAGATTTGAAGATTATTTAGTTTTTTTAAACCGACTGCTATCTCTCAGAAACTGACCAATCGATTTTAAGATTACAGAAAAATAGCGTAATTTCTTCTATGGATAATTTTAATCAATGTTGAACGCTTGCCTATATTGCTTTAATTTATCTTTATGAAAATTATAAATCATTTATTGAAATAAGTATTTGGAGTTTAATTGAGTAATTGAAATTTAGTTGGCACTTATACATGTACATTTGAATGTTATTTAGTGTAAAAGCTCATTTTTCGTCAAATATGATTTCCCTTTAGTCCTGTATTAGTTTTTTACCTTATCTGTTTAAGAATTCATAATATCAATATTAAGTGAAGTAGGAATTAAAAAAAATGTATTTTTCGAAACATATGGATACTAAGTAATCTTATTTTCTAGAAAAAAATATCATATTTTTCGAGAATTTGTTACATTAGTCATTTATTTGAATTATTGAGCGACAGAAAAAGCCGTTTGTAACGGTTAAAGGTTTTTTTTATATATATATAATTCTGTGTATATTATATTGTCCTTAATGTCCAATATGTCAAGTTTTCTAAAACTGACGTCTGTTGAAAGCTCAGTATATTATAAACAAAATGTGTACAAAGTCTTTTTTATTTTCGTTAAAAAAAAATCTTTATAACTCCTTGAATCTCCACAAATCTCATACAAATGCAAACAGATATATTTTTTTTTATTTGTTACTAGTCCTTTATTTTATTTTATTTTATTTTATTTTATTTTTATTGTTATTTTTATTTTTTTGTTTCTTGAATTCATGAGAAAGTTTTCATTCAAATATATGAGGTATTTCGTGTTCTTTACAGCCCTGAATTTTCAAGATAATGCTTCAAGTATTTTTAAAAGAAATCGACAAAATTTGTAACATAAAAAAATTTCCCAATATTTTGTAAATAGTTCACTACATGCACATTTTCTTTAATGAAGGTAGTTTGATTTATGAAAAAGTGAAATGAATTGTTATTCATTCATTACAGTTTATTCGAAAAAATATTGCGTTTTTCATTATCTTTTTACAAATAGGAAAATGTTTATTTATTAATATCAGTTTGCGCCTCTTCTATTCAGAAAGCTGAGACATGATTAAAGTCTGGGTCTGATTATTGTACGAATACACAAATCACGTGCCCTTATGATTAAATTTTTGTGAAAAATAAAATTTTACAGTCTTATATTTTATTAATATTTATATATAAAAACTTATGAGAAACTTTAAAAATCACCATTCTCACTTTATTGAAGCTAATCGCAAACAACACATTTATCATTTTCCAAATGTACCCTGATTATATGTATGCTACATAAAATGGATAATTCAAAATAAAAACAGTTTATAATACTTTCCTGACAAAAACTAAATAATAATAATAAAAGTAATCTTATTTTAATCAATAAAATCAAACAAGCTGGAATCTTTTTAAAAATACATCAAGATATCCTTATGCATACTTCTTTTATCATTTTATGACTGTAATTATGCTATCAAAAATTTTAAAACCATAATCACAGTCCTCATTTTAAATTTCCTTGAAAGAGAAGGGAAAAAATACAAAAACTTGATTATGCCCTTAGCACAAAAATTTCTTAGTCCGACCCTGGAGTACTGTCATATCTTTCAAATTTTCAATTTAAATTTAAGTAATTGTCACTCAATGACTAGAAATTGGTCTTAACGATAAAAACGACTATCATATTATTATTATTATTATTATTATTATTATTATTTTGATTGTATATATTTATGTGACTGAGGATTGTTCTACAATGTTCTACAACAAGTAACAAGAAATGTTTCATTTATTCTAATAAGGAACTTATTTAATTAAAACTATTGCATTTAAAAATATCTAGCCAATAAATTTAAAGATTAGTAGTCTAATTAAAAAAAAAAAAAAAAAAAAAAAAAAAAAAAAAAAGGAAGGAAAAAAGAATAAAAAAGAAAAAAAGAAAAAGTAATTACTCCTAAAATACGATTGAAATCAATTTCAGCCAATCAGTTTCAACAGAGAAAAACAAAGCTTCTCGTAAGGTGTCTATTGATTAAAATATACATTATTTAGAAAGCTATGTCAAACATATAACATATTTAATTAGCTGTCGTAGAAGGTGTTATAGATTAAACGAGAAATAATGTACGTCAAAATAGATTCTAACATAAGCCATGTAAGGGTATATAGTTATATTTCAGAAACACATAATGATGAATAATTATCCCCATATCTTAGGCCCGTCTGAAACCAATATGCACAGAAAAACTTTTATAATAAGTATTTAAAAAATCGTAGTAATTATATGGCCTCTGAGAATTAACTAGCATAAAATAAGTTGATAATTATAATAATATATATTTTAAATGAACTTTTTCAATTTTACAGAATATTCATATTCCCCCCCCCCCCAAAAAAAAGGGGGGAGGGGGATAAAAGAAATTACATGTAGGACTATTTTTGCCATGAGTATGCAATGTATACATATATATTACAAAACTGTCAAAAATATGCATTAAAAATTAAAGAAAGGAAGAAACAATACGTAGGCACTGGTTTCTCTCTGTCTCTCTCTCTCTCTATATATATATAAAGAGTTATTGTCGCCGCTGTTCTTTTTTTTTTTTTTTGTCTGCGATAGCATTTTTTCGCAAGCAAGACGGTCTTTAACATTACAATAGGTACCGATATTTGCCAAATAATCTAAGAAACACGTTTATCTTGGTTAGGAATTTCTATCACTTCAATTAACGAAGTTATTAATTAAAAACGTCGTGTTAAAAAAGGTACTCTTATTGCCAACTTGAAATAGTTTCTATAAAAATCCCTGTACCTTCATCAGAAAGCATTTCACAGAAAGAAGAAATGAAGCTAAAAAAAAAAAAAAAAAAAGTGATCACTCTGTAACGAATCGAAATATACACAATAAGTCTGAACCAGTCAATGGAATTATATTCCCGATTCTAACGATGTAATTGTTTTTTTTTTAAATATGGGGCTTTTCTATAGTTATTTTTTTTATTTTTAATGATGTCCAAAATTTCTGTTTTTTTTTTTTTTTTTTTTTTTTTCGATCTTTTTTTTTTTGTAAGAAAAAAATATAGTTCAATATCTCAATATTTTAATAAAACATGCCTTTAGAAAAAAAAAAAAAAAAAAAAAAAAAAAAAAACATTTATTCTTCTTTTCAACCGTATAAAATTTTTAGGAAAATACAGATTAGCGATTCACATTTTTTAAGTTTATGAAATGTGAAACTTTTCTTTAGGCATTTTAAAACTAAAAAGGTTTACAAGATAAATCAGTTATTACTATTATTATTATTATTATTATTTTGAAAATATAGATCTTGATGAGAGAAACAGACTCTAGAATGACTGAAATGAGATTATAAAAATTTCATGGGTTATAATATATATATATATATTTATGTGACCATGGATTTTCGGAAGTTCTCATTTTCTCTTTCATTAAAAGCTTTGTTTTAAAATTCTGATCCTGTGTAAACATATAAAAATATGGAAAATGTCTCTGCACGATTTGAAAGCACGTTTTTTCACAATCTCAACGATGTTTATTTTTTGTTGTTGTTTTGAAAAATACAGATAGTTAGAATATTCTATTATTATTATTATTTTAACGATCATCGAAAAATTTTGATTTCTTTAGCTCTCACTCATTCACTTTCTTTGAATTCCCGTGTATGAAAAACCAATGATTCACTTTCTTAACTATAGGTATCTTTAGAAAGCCTATTTACTTTTGTCTTCAACTTTAAAACTTTTAACAAAATACAGATTAGAGGCTCACATTTTTTAAATTTACTAGACATCCAATTTTTCACTAAACATTTTATAACTAAAAAAAAATTTTTATAAATATTTTTTTTCCCTATTTATATAATGAATATTTGTTTTTAGCTGTGAATAGGCGGGTAGAGCCCAATAATGTTAATGAGCGAAGCAAGTCGAGTGGGGCAGCGAAGACTCTCTTGAGAGTTGGTGAGTGGAACTAACAGCGACCACAGCATCCAGTGTAGAAAAAAAAAATAGATATAGAAATAAATATGGTAAATATTTAAAATCGCTTTAAATAATAACGCTGTGTTATGAAGACTGACATTTTAAATTAATTTTTTTTTTTTTTTTTACAAAGAATAAATAATAAAATATGTGAACATAAAAAAAAAAAAAAAAAAAAAAAAAAAAAAACATGATTATTAAAATTGTTTTTCTAATTATATTGTAAAGTACTATTATTTTCTTTATTATTTTAGAAGTTGGCAAAAACAGTTAATTTAAATTAACTATGGAATATGTCTTCATCTATCGAGTTAAAAGATTTTATGTTAAAAGGAAGTACCTGTACATATGAATAAAATACAAAAATCAGTACTATTTACATTTTTATAAAATAATATTGAAATATGCTATCCTTTTATTTTATGATTTTAAAAATTGGTAAATATAATTAATCTGAACAACGATGGAATCTTTCCTCATATATTTTTCTTGTAAATATCTTCGAAAAATACAATTATTTTGGGTATATTTTTCCAACAATATAAAAGAAAAAAAAAGGGGGGAGGGGATCCTGAAGTAATAGAGGAAATATATTCGAAAGCTGAATGCTTAAAAAAATTAATTTATCTCTAATCAATAGAATATAATAAAGAAAAAAAAAAAAAAAAAAAAAGATTTTTTTTTTTCAAGGAAAGTTTTCTTTGAAAGTAAAATAAATTAAATTAATTCATCAGTTTCCTCATTCTGCTAACGTCCTTTCAAGAAATAATTGTTTTTAATTAAATTAAAAAATAAAAATTGAAGCGAAAATAAAATTAATTTTCTTTGTCTCTCTTGCAAGTTAATCAATTTCTTTCAAGCAATGTCTTTATATACTAATAAAGTTGGAATCAATAAATGAATCAAAAATGTATGATTTTTAATACGTATGATTTTATAGTGCCTTTATGTAAAAATTTCAAGATTAATTTTATGAAGTTATGTTTATTTTATTGATATATCTAATATTTCTAATATAATTATTGTAATCCTGTGTCAATAACTGATCGAATATGCTTATGTTCTGAACAATTATTGCTTTTAATTAGATTTCTATCAATTTTAAAAATCAGCCACTTAATAATCATACCCTATAGTACAGCTAAGAAAATTTGTATAAAAAATGTGTGCTCTATAATTAATGGAATGGTTAAACAATGCATAGAATATATAGTTTTTAGATATTTTAGTTATGTTACTTACATGATAATGAGTGTATAGCATTCGGATTATAATTCATTGCTGTTCTGTGTCATTTAAAAATTAAGTGGTATGAAGAATTTCTAAAATTAAAATAATATATATTATATATATATATATTATTTTCATATATTTTTACACACTTTTTTTTCTTTTACAGAAAAGGTAAAATTGTATATTTTTGCAAAGAGAACTTATCAATAAACTACACTGAAAATTAAGTATTATAAAATTATGCACAGAATATTCATTACAAAATTTCAAAAGTTTGCATAAAAAAAAAGAAAGAAAGGGGAAAAAATGCTCTGTTCAAAACTGAAATGAACATAGCATGAACAAAAATCATGGTTATAATAAAAACTTTTAACAATAATAGTAAAAAATACATACAATTTCATTTTCTTTTTTTTTCTTCTATAAATTTAAAAAAAAAAAAAAAAAAAAAATTGGAACTGTCGATGAAATATGAAAATATATATCGTGTCTTCATGATATTCCTTCTAGAAAATACGTATAAAAAAGAAAACTACCTTGCATAGCTATTCTATCTACTTATAAGGAATAATAATAATAATAATAATAAAGATAAATAAATAAATAAATAAATAAATAAATAAATAAAATTGACAAACAAATAAATAAAAATGAAAAATTATCATATATTTATTAAAATTCAAAAAGCTGTACCAAGTAAAGTTTTAGAGAAAGTGCACTTAAAACCTGAATTCTTAAAATGAATAATTTCTCTTTATTCAATGGAATTTAATGAAGAATTTTTTTCCTTCTAGAAAAATTTTCTTTAAGAGGAAAATGAATTATATTAAATTAATCAGTTTCCTATTTCTGCTAACTTCCTTTCATGAAATAATTGTTTTTAATTAAATTACGAATAAAAGTTAGACCAGAAATAAAATTAATTTCTTTGTCTTGCTACATTTTCTAATTCATTTCTTAGTAAATAGATTCTCTATATGAAGTTGAAATCAATGAATGAATAAAAAAATGTATGGAATTTCATAATCATTACTTTATCTATACATGTTTTAGTTTAAGTCAGTTCTCAACATTCAATCATGAAAAATTATGTATAGAAAATATTACATTAATTTTCACTGTTTCGGTCTACAACGTAATATATTTATTAAGAAGTAAAGTGTAAATTATTTATATACTAATCAAATTGAAAAAAAAAAAAAAGAAAGAAAGAATTATTGTCTAAAGAAGTCAGATATAGAAATCAACAGACTGAAAAAAAAAAAAAAAAAAAAAAAAAAAAAAAGCAGAGTTGAATAACATATAATATGTAACCAAAAGAGAAAACTTAATAACTTTTATATAAAAATGAAATAATTAGGCACAAGAACACCTAAAAAAAATCATTGAATATATATATATATATATATATATATATATATATAAATTCTATATATTTTCTTTCACGTGCTATAAATTGATAAAAATAATTATTTTAAGCTAGCGTTGGGATAACTTATAAGTCTCTTTCTATAAAGTACTTTGGAAAAAATATCATCTTATATATATTTTCCAACTACATGAAAGAAGAAGGAGAAGAAAAAAAAAAAGAAAAAAATGAAAAGAAAAGGAAATCTACCAGACATTTATAAAATTTGCAAAGCTGAACCAAGTAAACTAATACAGAAAGTATACTTGAAAAATGTATGCTTAAAATAAATTATCTTCTTTCTATTCAATGTTTGATAATAAAGAAATAAATATTTTCTTATCTGGATTTTTTTTTTTTTTTTTTTTTTTTTGCTAAAAAGAAAAGAAAATAAACTAAATTTATCAACTTCCTCATTCTGCAAACTTACTTTTAAGAAATAATTCTTTTTACTTAAATTACAAAAAAAAAAAATATATATATATATATACATACTAGCTGACCCGACAATCGTTGTTTTGTCATATAAATTATTTCTAGAGAATATTTTGCTAGAAAAAAATAATTAACTTATTGTAAGTGTGTAAGGATGTGGTATATAAGTGAAACAGGTATGGAGCGCTGTGAACGGTGACTGTGAATTCCGATTATAACGTAAAAGACATAATTACCGAAATTTTCGCAACTTGCTTCTTGCTACTTGGTACTTGGAATTTTCTACTTGTTACGTGTTATTTAAAACCTCCGCTGAATGTCGAACAGCACAAAATTTTATTTCATACGGCAAATATTTCAATTTATGAGAGAATCTCTGATAGCAACGAATTTCACATGAAAATTCCGTCTTTTTTGATTGAGCTGTAACTATCTGGACCGATTTGATGAAAATTTTTATCAAAAAGTTATTACAATATCTAACATCATTACATGTACATTTATCACAATTCAATCAATCGATGCATGTGAGTATGTGTATAGTATGAGCGAAGTGAAATGTAGAGTTCGTATTAAATAAAATCTTAAACTCGTTTTAATTAAAGGTGAAAAAGTTGAAACTCAATTTATTTTATAACAGGTAATTTTTTTTTAATCTACAAAAACTTAATTTATCGTAATGCCATTGGATGTACAATATTTTTGGTTAATCCTTGAGGAGTATACACAAACAAATTCGAACCCTGGAACACGCAACATATAATTGGCCGTGAGAAAAGCACGGATTTTCTAAATCTAAGCCACAAATTGGGACCCCTTTGGTGACTTTAAATATTTTAAGCCATTTTTGCGATGAATTGAAATGGCTATCTCAATTGTGGAACTAAAGATCTTGGCGAGAAGCGTACGAGCTACTTCGGTGCCAATTTTCAAATTTTGCCATAGGGATCCGATACTAAAGGTGTTCCAAACAAAAAATAAATAAATAAAATATCAGTGACATACACACGCACAAAATTATGGGACCTCATTGGTGACTTTAAATATTTTAAGCCATTTTTGCGATGAAATGAAATGGCTATCTCAATTGTGGAACTAAAGATCTTGGCGAGAAGCGTCCGAGCTACCTCGGTGCCAAATTTTCCATAAAAAATAAATAAATAAATAAATAAATAAATAAATAAATATCAGTGACATACACACGCACAAAAGTATGGGACCCTTTGGTGACTTTAAATATTTTAAGCCATTTTTGCGATGAATTGAAATGGCTATCTCAAATGTGGAACTAAAGATCTTGGCGAGAAGCGTCCGAGCTACTTCGGTGCCAAATTTCAAATTTTGCCAAAGGGATCCGATACTAAAGGTGTTCCACTCAAAAAATAAATAAAATATAATAAATTAGCTAAACAAATAAATTTGTAGGTTAGTGTGGTTGTTAATAAACGCGCGTATAAATTTGATAGAAAATTATATAAAATACTCACTCCAATTCCGCACTAAATTTGCAAAATGTATAGTTTTTTATGCACACTTCAAAACTCTTCAAAGACTAATTACATCTTGATGTAATATTTCAATTAGGACACAATTTTTTGTATAACAATAACACGAAGTTACAAAATATTTTCCTGAATTTGATCGCAGCACCAACTGTCGGGACAAACTGGAATTACAATAGAATATACGCAAGCGAAGTGTGACGTCACTGGCCGTCAGTGGATGCAAGAAAAAGAATTCCTGTGTTAATCTCCCATTGGATTTTTTATAAAAAATTATTAAAAATCGAGGAAAATTATTTCTCGATTTTAATCCCCGTATTTGGGTATAGATATGTATTAGTTATCGTATGCATGTGTTAGATTGAGTTATTTTACTCTCAAATTGACAAAATTTAATTTTAAATTTCAAAACTCTGTCTTCCTTGGCGTTTTTTGTATTTGGCGATCAAAAACGTAATACGAAAATATACATGCCAGATGTATATTTTCGTAATATGTATTGTACGAAATTGTTTCATATTATTTATTACTCTCTTAATATAAGTTGTTGAAATAACCATTATTTTTGAAAGAAATTAAATATGTTCGCCAGATGATATGGCGATATTTTTTTTTCCGCCAAGGATGACAGAGTTTTGAGAATAAAAATTTAAATGTTATCAATTTTACAACAAAAACAACTCAATCTAACGCATGCACATGATAACTAATACATATCTATACCCAAATATGGGGATTAAAATCGGGAAATAATTTTCCTCGATTTTTAGTAATTTTTTACAAAAAAATCCAATGGGCGATTAACATAAGAAATATTTTTCTTGCATCCACGGACGGCCAGTGACGTCATCACTTCGCTTGCGTATTATTGAATATTTGATGCTACGATCGTAGCGCAGTCTGCCGGATCCAATGTGAAACATTCCAAAATCAACAACAATTTATAAGTGATAAATTAATTAAATAAACAATTTAAATTGGACTGAATTGTAAATCTAAACCATTCTCGAATCCACCTGAAGACACACAAAAAATTTCATTAAACTCGGTCCAGCCGTTTAGGAGGAGTTTAGTGACATACACATGCACAAAAGAAATATATATATAAAGATAAATACAAAGGCACAGCTTTAGTATAGACCTCCCCCCCCCTTTGTCGACTTTAAATATTTTTGGCCATTTTTGTGATGAATTAGCATGGCTATCTCAATTGCGTAACTGACGATCTTGCTGAGAAACGTCCGTACTACTTCGGTGCCAAATTTCAAATTTTTCCAAACTAAAGCTGTTTCATACAAAAAAAAAAAAAAAAAAACTGTTTTATGATATATACAAAAAAAAAAAAAAAAAAAAAAAAAAATCCTTATAAATTCGAAATTATTACTATTTACAATTAAGTTGAAAACCTAAAAGAACCTTTATAAGTTACATATAAAGTATCAATTAAAACGAAAAATTTTGTTTTACTGTAGAGTTTTGTTTTACTGAAAAGTACTACTAAATTAAATAAAAATTTTCAGCTAATACCAAGTATCGCTATGAAATATTTATTTACACGCGAATATTTTCATAGTACATTTTTTTTTTTTCTAATTTTTATTGTTTATCACGCGAAATTAAAGATATTTTATTTCCGGAAGAAAATAAATAAACGTGAATTTTGTTTATTTGGCATCAAATATATTTTTCTTTTTAATCATTTTAAAGTTAAAATGGAGTTTTTACTTAATATATTTTGATCCAATTATCCGATTGAACTGAATTGTAAATCTAAACCATTCTCGAATCCACCTGAAGACACACAAAAAATTTCATTAAACTCGGTCCAGCCGTTTAGGAGGAGTTCAGTGACATACACACGAACAAAAGAAATATATATATAAAGATATATATATATTAAAACGAAAATGAAATTTATTTTCTATGTCCTGTTATATAGCCTTTTATTTTTCTTAATAGAAATATAATCGTTATATAATAATCAAGTTGAAAATCATGAATACATGAAAATATGATGATTTTTCATAAGCATGATTTTATAATACATGTTTTTATTATGTGAAATTCAACAGATTAATATCATGGAGGCATTTTCACCTCAGTATTTCTGACATTTATACCCTAATTAAATTACTATAATTGAAGAAACAACCAGTGATGGAAACCACATATGTTCAGAATAATCATTATTTTTTTAGATTTCTAATGAAATTGTACCCATAATAGCATAATAGTTCTGCCACATAGCTAAGAAAATGAATGTAAACTCCTTTACTTCATAACAAATAAATTGTGTAAACACATATTCTTGTACGCAAATCTTCATAAGGGGGAAAAAAATCGCTATTTTACATTAATTACTTGGTAATTATTATTTGACATTTCAGTTGTAATCCTTTATGAATTTATGGTTTTTAATAATTAATTGGTATGAAAATATTTCTAATTATAGTACTTTACATTTTATATAAGTTATATTTTTTTACATTCTACTTATATTTTATAAAAGTGAACAAACGATGCATATTTTTTGTCAAAAAATTATGCATTAAAATACACAGAAAACTGTGCTTTACAAAAATGCCAAATGTTTGCATTAAAAAGAAAAAATACTCAAGTATTGTTTTATTTAAAAAAAGTCAAATACAATAATCGATATACTGAAATTTTAATAATAATTCTTTTCATATGATAATAATGCTGTGTCACCAAAGTTGAAAGCATCTCAAGTTAATAGACGTAGTATAAAAATAAAATAACTATATATATGAACAAAAAATAAAATTAAATATCATTAAAAACTTTAAAATAATATTAAAGAACACTTTTTTTTTCTTAATTTTACAAATTGATCAAAAATTAAAATAATAATAATAATAATAACGATGGAATATTTCTTCATAAGTTTCTTTCTATAAGATATCTTTGGAAAATAAAATTGTTTTAGATATATTTTTGCAACTGCATTAAAAAAAAAAAAAAAAAAAAAAAAAAAAAAAAAAAAACTTTAAATATTTATTAAGCTTTACGAAGCTGGGCTAAGCAATGTAATAGAGGAAATATACTTGAAAATTGAATGCTTAAAATAAATTAATTTTTCCCCTATTCAACGAAAGATAATGAAGAATTTTTTTTTTTTTTTTTTTTCTGTTTTTTTTTTTTTTAATATATATACTTATATATATATATATATATTAAATTCATCAGTTTCCTCAATTTTCTAACTTCCTTTAAAGAAATAATTGATTTTAATTAAATTACGGGTAAAAGAAAGAGCGAAAATAAAATTAATTTTCTTTGTCTTGCTATACAGTTTAATCTATGTATTTCTTTTGAAGTAAGGTCTTTATATACTAATCAAAATAAAATCAACGAATGAATTAAAAGCAAGTGACTTGTCATATTCATAAATTTTATAATTGTTTTACCATATATCAAAATACTCGAGATTAAATTTATCAAGATATATTTATATGAGTAGTTATATCAAACAGTTAAAATATAATTAATTTTATCCAATATCATTAAATGTTGGATCATACTTAGGACATGAAAAATCATTGTTGTTAATTAAATTTCAAAAGAAACTAAAATCTCGCAACATAATAATTAACCCCGTAGTCACTAAAGCTAAAAAATTCGATGTAAAAAATTTTGGTAAACAAAACAAACTAAAAAGAAAAAAAGAAAAAGAAACGTATAAACACATATTCTCGTAGTAGAATATACAAGTAAGTTTATATAAGCAAAACATAGTTTTTCGATATTTAACTCATATTTCTTACGTGGTAATAATTGGAATGCATTCTGTTTGAAAGCCATTATGACTTTATGGCATTTAGCAGTTGAATGGTATACAATAGATTTGTGAAGTACATTAATATATCTTTTAAATAAGATATAACAAGGAAGAAAAAAAAAGTGTATTATAAAAAAAAGATAAAGAAAGGAAGACAGGTATTAAAAAAAAAAAAAAGCGTGAAATACAATAATCGATATACTGAAATTTTGATAATAATTCTTTTCAGATAAGAATAATGCTGTGTAATGAATGTTGAAAGCATCGCAAGTTAATAGACGTAGTATAAAGTGAAAATAACCATATATATGAACAAAAAATAAAATTAAATATTATTAAAACTTTAAAATATATTAAATAGCACTTTTTGTTTTCCTAAATTTACAAATTGATTTAAAATTATAATAATAATGATAATAATAACGATGGAATATTTCTTTAGAAAATTCTTTCAATAAAATATACTTGGAAATAAAAATGTTTTAGATATATTTTTGCAACTGCATTAAAAAAAAAAAAAATACTTTAAACATTTATTAAAATTTACGAAACTGGGTTAAGCAATGTAATAGAGGAAATATACTGGAAAATTGAATGCTTAAAATAAATTAATTTTTCCTTATTCGACGAAAGATAATGAAGAAAAATGATTTTCTTTTACGTTTTTTTTTTTTTTTTTTCTGTTAAAAGAAAATAAATTATATTAAATTCATCAGTTTCCTCATTTTGCTATCTTCCTTTAAAGAAATAATTGTTTTTAATTAAATTACGGGTAAAAGAAAGAGCGGAAATAAAATTAATTTTCTTTGTCTTGCTATACAGTTTAATCCATGTATTTCTTTTGAAGTAACGTCTTTATATACTAATCAAAATAAAATCAACGAATGAATTAAAAATAAGTGACTTGTCATATTCATAAATTTTATAATTGTTTTACTATATATCAAAATACTCGACATTAAATTTATCAAGATATATTTATATGAGTAGTTATATCTAACAGTTAAAATATAATTAATTTTATCCAATATCATTAAATGTTGGATCATACTTAGGACATGAAAAATCATTGTTGTTAATTAAATTTCAAAAGAAACTAAAATCTCGCAGCATAATAATTAACTCCGTAGTCACTAAAGTTAAAAAATTCGATGTAAAAAATTTTGGTAAACAAAACAAACTAAAAAGAAAAAAAGAAAAAGAAACGTATAAACACATATTCTCGTAGTAGAATATACAAGTAAGTTTATATAAGCAAAACATAGTTTTCCGATATTTAACTCATATTTCTTACGTGGTAATAATTGGAATGCATTCTGTTTGCAAGCCATTGTGACTTTATGGCATTTAGCAGTTGAATGGTATACAATAGATTTGTGAAGTACATTAATATATCTTTTAAATAAGATATAACAAGGAAGAAAAAAAAAGTGTATTATAAAATAAGATAAAGAAAGGAAGACAGGTATATATATAAAAAAAAAAGCGTGAAATACAATAATCGATATACTGAAATTTTAATAATAATTCTTTTCAGATAAGAATAATGCTGTGTAATTAATGTTGAAAGCATCGCAAGTTAATAGATGTAGTATAAAGTGAAAATAACCATATATATGAACAAAAAATAAAATTAAATATAATTAAAACTTTAAAATATATTAAATAGCACTTTTGTTTTCCTAAATTTACAAATTGATTTAAAATAATAATAATAATGATAATAATAACGATGGAGTATTTCTTTAGAAATTTCTTTCAATAAAATATCTTTGGAAATAAAAATGTTTTAGATATATTTTTGCAACTGCATTAAAAAAAAAAAAAAATACTTTAAACATTTATTAAAATTTACGAAGCTGGGTTAAGCAATGTAATAGAGGAAATATACTTGAAAATTGAATGCTTAAAATAAATTAATTTTTCCTTATTCGACGAAAGATAATGAAGAAAAATGATTTTCTTTTAGGTTTTTTTTTTTTTTTTTTTTTTTTTGTCAAAAGAAAATAAATTATATTAAATTCATCAGTTTCCTCATTTTGCTAACTTCCTTTAAAGAAATAATTGTTTTTAATTAAATTACGGGTAAAAGAAAGAGCGGAAATAAAATTAATTTTCTTTGTCTTGCTATACAGTTTAATCTATGTATTTCTGTTGAAGTAACGTCTTTATATAGGGGGAGCCGGGGTAATAAGAGACAAAAAATATTAATAAAATCTATAATATTAATCTAAATAACTTGAAATAAATGTCTCGTATTAATTTCATTAAATGAACTCCTCTTGATTTTTTAGGTAATTTTTGAACTTAAATTTTTTGTTAAATTGTTTTTTTAAATTTTCATTAAATCCTTGTCTCTAATAACCCCATGCGGGGTAATAAGAGACCAGGCTTGTAACTGTTTAGATATAACAATGTAAAATCATGTGGGGTAATAAAAGACATCTGGAAACAATCCTGAATCAGCCAATAGTTTTTATTTTTTATTATTTGCATCCGTTCAAAAAATACGTTTTCTCAAAAATTTACTGTCATAAATGTGTTTGTAAAATTCATTTCTTTTAATATTAAGTCCTAAATAATATAATATTGTACTTAATGATAGTTCTACATAATGAACATAACCTAGGGATTAACCCAAAACATCAATATAAATTTTAAAATGGGCAAAAAATATTTTACGCATTTTATAAAGTGTAGTCGAAAATAAGCAAAGAAAAAAAAAAAACGTATCTAAGTGTATACAAGCGAACAAAATGTTATAAAAGATTTTTCTATTAATTATAAATGAACTTATTTATTATGTAATGAAGTATTAATGACTAAATACTAACTTATACACATTGTAAACATAAATTTACATAATCGTAACAAATAAATATGGTCTAGCCTAATGTGTAAAACTGCTTTATGATTTAAAGTAAAAAAAAAAAAAAAAATTCTCTTGGTAAACTTAGACTAGGCCTAACACTAGGTAAACTCTTCGTAAACTAGTCAGGCAGAATTACCAGGAACTACAATGGGGGAGACATAGGAATTAACAGTTGGTGAAATAAGAGACATGAGTCTTATTACCCCCACAAAAAATAAAAATGGAGTAATAAGAAACATGCCTAGAATATGTAAATAAAGAATGTTTTCGAGGTTTTAAAAAAATTGTACATCAAAAGTCATAGTCTTGGTCAAAAGGTTACACATTAATAAATCTCAAACATATTACCTACAAAGAAAAATAAAGAAAAATTTAGAAAAAGTCACGAACTTTTAGGGTAAGTTCAAAGTGAAGGTTCTTTTTTGTCGTAGAAAACGAATTCAAAATGTGTTATAAACTTCTCAATAAGTGTATTGTAGTAAAGAATACACATGATACTTAATATTACATACTTTTAAAGTTGTCTAAGTATATTTTTTGGTGGTTTCTTTGACTATGCCTCTTATAACCAGTGTCTCTTATTACCCCGGCTTCCCCTACTAATCAAAATAAAATCAACGAATGAATTAAAAATACATGACTTTTCCTAATCATAAATTTTATAATTGTTTTACCATGTATCAAAATACTCGAGATTAAATTTATCAAGATATATTTATATGAGTAGTTATATCTAACAGTTATAATATAATTAATTTTATCCAATAACATTAAATGTTGGATCATACTTAGGACATAAACAAAATAATTTTTGTTAATTAAATTTCAAAAGAAATTAAAATCTCGTAGCATAATAATTAACCCCGTGGTCACTAAAGCTAAAAAACTCGATGTAAAAGGTTTTAATTAACAACAACATAAAAAAAAGAAATGTATGAACACATATTCTTGTTGCCGAAACGTCAGTGGAGCCCCTCTGTTGAGACTCAAAACGGTTTTGGGTTCTGTCTGTGTGTCTGTCTGTCGCAAAACAGCGGCCGCAGAAACAACGCTTTTTACTTGAAATTTGGTACACATGTTCATGAGCCCCACGGAATCAGCTGTATAGTTTTGGGTATGCATTCCAATTGTAGTTCGTATACAGGGACACGCCAAAGTTTTTCTTATCATTACGGCCTATGGGAAGAATTTGTATCTACAGCGATAGCGGCCGCAAAAATCACGCTATTGACTTGCAATTTTGTACACATGTTCATGCGCCCAACAGAATCATCTGTATAGTTTTAGGTATGTATTCCATTTGTAATTCGTGTACAGGGACACGCAAAAGTTTTTCTTATCATTATGGCCTATGGAAAGAATTTGTATGTACCGCGATAGCCCGCGCAAAAATCACGCTATTGACTTACAATTGGGTACACATATTCATGAGACCAAAGGAATTAGCTGTATAGTTTTTCCCGAAACGTAAGTTGAGGCCCTCTGTTGAGACTCAAGACTATTTTGGGCTCTGTCTGTGTGTCTGTCTGTCTGTCGCGCGATAGCGACCGCAAAAACAACGCTTTTGATTTGAAATTTGGTACATATGTTCATGAGCCCCACGGAATCAGCTGTATAGTTTTGGGTAGGTACTCCATTTGTAGTTCGTGTGCAGGGACACGCCAAAGTTCTTCTATCATTACAGCCAATGGGAAGAATTTGTATAACCGCGGTAGCCACCGCAAAAATCAAGCTATTGACTTCCAATTTTTGCGGAAACGTCAGTGAAGGCCCTCTGTTGGACTCAAATGGATTTTGGGTTCCGTCTGTCCGTCTGTCTGTCTGTGGTGCGATAACGGCTGCAAAAATCACGCTATTGACTTTAAATTTGGTACACATGTTCATAATCCTCACGAAATTAGCTGTATAGTTTTGGGTGTGCATTCCATTTGTAGTTCGTGTACAGGGACAAGACACATTTTTTTTTACAATACCGCCTATGGAAAGAATTTGTATGTACCGCGAAAGCGGCCCCAAAAATCACACTATTCGCTGGAAATTTGGTACACATGTTCATGAGCTCAACAAAAATAACTGTATAGTATTAGGTGTGTATTCCATTTGTTGTTCGTGTACAGGGACACGCCAAAGTGTTTCTTATCATTACGGCCTGTGTTAAGAATTTGTATGTACCGCAATAGCGACCGCAAAAATCCTTCGATTGACTTGCATATCCTGCTTTGCATATAAGTAGTTGTATAATTTTTATTGCTATATTGTTTATAAACTGTGTATAGGGACACGCCAAAATTCTTAATATTACGGCGTATGGGGTGAATTTAGTTTAAACGCATTTTAATATCATTACTTTGCAATCACGAAAATGAAATTAGTGTACGTGAGTAAGATGCTTAAACTTATGCTGTTTGAAGAAAATATGTGCTCTTAAGCTTTCTAATTAATGTACAGGGCCTTACAAAAGTGTTCTGACAATGTCACGTAGTCAACCAAACGATGTTAAATTTGGAACAATTCTTAATTTTAAACGCAAAATAAGCTGAATAGTTTTTACTGCTGTATACAATGCTTATGGTTCGTTTACAGAGACACACAAAAGAATTTCGTAACATTAGAGCCTATGGACAAATTTTTATTTAAGCGCGCACTTTAATGCGTTTGTGCTGAATCGGAATTAATAAAATTAACATACATTATAAAGATGCTTCAAATCATGTTTACTCTTAAAAAAAGGTATGTATAGACTAAATTACTTATGGGATCACATAAAATAATTCCGAGTATGTACTGTAATCATCCATATGTTGTCAAATTAGTTTGAAAAATTACTGAGTTATAATTTATTAGGTTTATACTTATTATTGGCGTTTATAATGACTGTGGCTACTTTTCCGGTATACATAAAAGAATTTCGTACTATTACGGTCTATAGTCGGTATTTCTTAAAAGTGTATTTTAACATGGTTACACTCCATCAAATATAATGAAATTTTAGTGGAATTTTAAAAGCATATTTTGCTGTTGAAAATGGTGGGCATAGAATTGGTAATTAGATTAAAGGTGACGCAAAATTTTTCCGATATGCCATGTAATTTTTTTTTTGTAATAAATTTGGTATTTATGAATTTCAAGGAAATAATGCAAGACCGTCGTTTATAAAGAATACATATTAC
The DNA here is from genome assembly GCA_963930645.1 of Salticus scenicus. Classification (NCBI taxonomy): domain Eukaryota; kingdom Metazoa; phylum Arthropoda; class Arachnida; order Araneae; family Salticidae; genus Salticus; species Salticus scenicus. The sequence continues at coordinate 100,641,193 of OZ005652.1, forward strand.
TGCGTACTTGGGAGTTCGTAAGTTGTCCGAGAATGAAAGGCGAAATTTGCAAAAAATCAGTGATTTATTCACAGGAATCTCCAGAAAAATACAGGTCTATAAATTAAGTATCAGCTTCAATTTAACCAGTAAATGCAACTTAAACAACAGCCGTTTACAGCAAAACAACAGTACAAACAATTTAGCAATAACACATAAAGCAATTCTTATTAAAAGAGGCTCAAAGCAAAACAAGTATTTGACGAAACTGACACAGATCTGAGACTGACCGCCTTGGCGAAAAAAATGCTCCTTTTAAACTTTTCTATCGAACACAGACTGTTCTGGAAAATTCTTGTATCTCAGCAGCCAATGAGATTAGAGCATCTATATTTGGTATATCCCTTATAAAGATTTTCTGGCCAAGGTCGCCAAAAAATCGCCAAGGAGGGAAACAGTCGCCAAATTTGACGCCAAATCCATTTCTTCCCTTATTGGAGCTTTTTAATGCGTTTTTAAGGGAAAATTAGGCTATTTTAACGCTAAAACGACTAGAAATGCACAAAATTAGTCTTTTATCAACTTACTAAGCCCCTTTGAAAGGAATTATACAAAAATAAATACAATTACAGTTCCCAGCGCTTATTAAAATCACATCCGTTCTGAGCCAAAGTGATTTTATTAAGCGGTTGATTTTTATATCCGGCGAACTTTCCTGCACTTAAGGAAAAGGTTCCCTGAATTTGGAAAGAAACATCAAATGGCAACAAATAATGAAATTAGTAAACAATATTAATTAATTTTTGATAGATAATTAATTAATTATTCCTTCGATATAAGTAAATTAAACGCATTTCAAGTTCCCATGCGCTCTCCTTTAGAGGAATATCATCATTACGTTACCAAATGTTCACGCTGTTCTTATAAACTTAAAATCCTTTCGTTTAAACCTCATGAATTATAGTTATTTCAAAATAAGAACTAGATATTGTCTTAATTAGAAAAAAAAAATCATTTCAAATCAAATTTGTAGCTTATTACTGCGCTTTGAAGAATACGTTCCTTGAAATTGTTACGGAGATAAGTTATGGGGCGTGTTTTATTTGAAACTGTGCTGCAAGTGTAAAACTTTCGACAATCATCGATAACGGAGGGTTTGTCGTGCTTTAATTTCTTTTTCTATAAAATAATAATAATAATAATAATAATAATCACAAGGCCTTTTTTTTTTCATAAATACATATTTTTGGCTGCTGAGGAGATATTTGAGTTTATTAACCGGCGATGTTGATTTTATTAAGCGGCGGCTTTAAAAGCAATTTGTATTGATTTTATTTCGATCCTGGCAATTTGATCAGACTAAGCTGCTAATTTTATTAACCAGTGATTTTATTGAGCGGCGGTTACTGTATTTACAATTCCGTAACACTTTATATGATATACAGATAGATATACAAAGAGAGATATTGCGGGGGGTTGAGGAGGGTGGCAGCCTCCTCAGGAATGTATCTGATTATGGTAACAAGTCGATCGAATCAATATATACTATTATATAATAAGGAATAAATAAAAATGACGTATTGAATAATGTCTGATGCAAATAGAACGTTGAGGCTCCTCATCTGCAGATCCACTAGTAAATAAATTAATTGAACATAAATTCAACGCATCTGCATGATTCTAGAAAATTTTCATTATAAATTCTACATTTAGATATGGGGGAAATTACAGAAGATATGCTATAAAAAGCTTTTGAGCTGATGAAACTGCATTTTGAGAGAAGAGAGAGAGCGAGAGCTAGAAAGACAATTAAAATCGTACTACAACTACTTTCACTATAAATAGAATAACATGTTTTACTTTCTCACTGATATCATAAAACTTGGTGTCCTATTATTGCCGAAACGTCAGTGGAGGCCCTCTGTTGAGACTCAAAATGGTTTTGGGCTCTGTCTGTGTACTTGTCTTTCTCTCTGTCTGTCTGTCTGTCGCGCGATAGCGGGGCCGCAAGAATCCCGCTATCGACTTGTAATTTGGTACGCATGTTCCTGTGCCCCACGGAATCAGCTGTACAGTTTTGGGTGTGTATTTCATTTGTAGTTCGTGTACAGGGATACGCCAAAATTTTTCTTAGCATTACGGCCTATGGGAGGAATTTGTATGTATTGCGATAGCGGCCACAAAAATCACGCTATTGACTTGCAATTTGGTACACATATTCATTAGCCCAACGAAATTAGCTGTATAGTTTTAGGTGTGTATTCCATTTGTAGTTCTTGTACAGGGACACGCCAAATTGTTTTCTATCATTACGGCCTATGGGATGAATCTGTATGTACCGCGATAGCCACCGAAAAAATCAAGTAATTGACTTCCAATTTTTGCCGAAACGTCATTGGAGGCCCTCTGTTGAGACTCAAAAGGATTTTTGGTTCTGTCTGTCTGTCGTGCAATAGCGGCTATAAAAATCACGCTATTGACTTGAAATTTGTTACACATGTTCATGATCCCCACGAAATTAGCTGTATAGTTTTGTGTGTGCATTCCATTTATAGTTCCTGTTCAGGGACACGCCAAAGATTTTTTATCATTACGGTACGGCCTATGGGAAGAATTTGTATGTACCGCGACAGTGGCCCCCAAAATCACGCTATTGACTTGCAATTCGGTACACATATTCATGAGCCCAACGGAATTAGTTGTATAGTGTTAGGTGTGTATTCCATTTGTCGTTCGTGCACAGGGACACACTAAAGTGTTTCTTATCCTTACTGCCTATGTGAAGAATTTGTATGTACCGCAATAGCGGCCGCAATAATCCTTCGATTGACTTGCAAATTGGCGTACACGTTCCAGCTTTGCATATAAGTAGCTGTATAATTTTTATTGCTATATTGTTTATAAACTGTGTACATTAACACGCCAAAATTCTTAACATTACGGCGTATGGGGTGAATTTCGTTTAAACGCATTTTAACATCATTACTTTGCAATGAAGAAAATGAAACTAGCGTACGTGAGTAAGATGCTTAAACATATGTTGTTTGAAGAAAATATGTGCTCTTAAGCTTTCTAATTAAAGTACAGGACCTTACAAAAGTGTTCTGACAATGTCACGTAGTCATCCAAACGATGTTAAATTTGGAACAATTATTAATTTTAAACGCAAAATAAGATAAATTTTTTTTACTAGTTTATACAATGTTTATGGTTTGTTTACACAGACACAGGAAAGAATTTCGTAACATTAGAGCCTATGGACAAATTTTTATTTAAGCGCGCACAATTAATGCGTTTGTGCTGAATTGAATTTATAACATACATTATAAAGGTGCTTGAAATCCTGTTTACTCTTAAAAAAGTTTTGAAAAAATAATGAGCTATAATTAATTAGGTTTATTCTTATCATTGGCGTTTATAATGACTATGGCTACTTTTACAGGATACATAAAAGAATTTCGTGCTATTACGGTCTGTAGTCGGTATTTTTTAAAAGTTTAATTTAACATGGTTACACCCCATCCAATATAATGAAATTTTATTAGAATTTTAAAAGCATGTTTTCCTGTTGAAGACTGTGGGCATAGAATTGGAAATTAGTTTAAAGGTTACGAAAAATATTTCCGATATGCTATGTAATTTTTTTTGTATGAAATTTGCTATTTATGAAATTTGGTATTTGTGAATTTCAGGGAAATAATACAAGACTGTCGTTTATGAAGAATCATATTGTTGCGTATATGGGGGTTCGTAAGTTGTCCGAGAATGAAAGGCGAAACTTGCAAAAATTCAGTGATTTACTCACATAAATTCCAGAAAAATACAGGTCTATAAACCAAGTATCAGCTTCAATTGAACGAGTAAAGACAGCTTAAACAATTGCCGTTAACAGCAAAACAACAGTACAAACTGTTTAGCAATAACTCATAAAGCAAGTCTCATCCAAAGAAGCTCAAAACAAAGCAAGCATTTGACGAAAGACTGACACAGATCTGAGACTGACCGCCTTGGCGAAAATAATGCTCCTTTTATACTTTTCTATCGAACACAAACTGCTCTGAAAAATTCTCGTATCACCTCAGCCAATGAAATTAGAGATTCCATATTTGGTATATCCTTAATGAGGATTTTCTCGCCAAAGTCGCCAAAAAATCGCCAAGGAGGGAAACAGTCGCTAAATTTGGCGCCAAATCCATTTTTTTCCCTTTTTGGAGCTTTCTAATGCGTTTTCAAAGGAAAATTAGGCTATTTTTACGCTAAAACGACTAGAAATGCACAAAATTAGCATTTTATCAACTTAATAAACCTCTTTAAAAGAAATTATACAAAAATAAAAGCAATTATTTACAATTCCGTGACACTTTATATGATATACAAATAAGTATACAAAGAGAGATACAGCGGGGGCTTCAGGGGGGTGCCAGCCTCTCTCAGGAATGTATGGGATTATGGTAACAAGTCGATCGAATCAATGTTTCCTATTATATAAAAAGGAACAAATAAAAATGGTTTATTGAATAATGTCTGATGCAAATAGGATGTTGAGGCTCCTGATCTGCAGATCCACTAGTAATAGAATATTCAAGTAAGTTTATATAAGCAAAATATAGTTTTCCGATATTTAACGCATGTTTCTTATGTGACAATAATTGGAATGTATTCTGATTGTAAGCCATTATGACTTTATGGCATTTAGCAGTTGAATGAGATAAAAGAGATTTGTGAAGTACATTAATCTATCTTTTAAATGAGATATAATAAGGAAGAGAAAAAAAGTGTATTATAAAACGAGATAAAAAAAAAAAGCATATTTTTACCAAAAGCATGCACAGAAAAAATACATGTGGTTCCATTAAAAAGAAAAAAAATTCGAATGTAAAATATACAGTATTTTTTTCTAAAGGAGTAATAATTAAGGTATAAGTTTATTAATGCTTTAAAGGAAATATAATAATGTTATTTAGACTGAGAAAACATCTAAATATATTAAATTTTAATTATTTGGCTGTTACATGTACCATATTTTGTCCCATATGATTTTATTCCTTAATTTAAATGAATTTGTGTAACATGTATCTAATATGCTTAAGCAATTTATAGATAAAAATTCCAAGTATTAAGCGTATTAAACACTTCTATAAAAATTTATAATTTATAACACATTTTTACTTACTTGATATCAAACTATGTAAATAATGCCATTACTAAAATTTTTAATTTCAATGTTGTTAATGTTTATTAATATAATACAATTAAAATGCAGATTAGTACATTATCTGGAAAATTGCCATTTTTATGAATATAATTAAAGTAGCTGGATTTCTCAAAATAAAGCATTATACGTTATTTTTGTAAATTTAGAATTGACGCAAATAAATAATTTTCATTAAGTAATATTTTTATTATAAGTTATTATACCTTATTATGCGTTAAGTGTTAATTAATATTATCTTTACCTAAAAAAGTATTATATGCAGAGTTAAATATCTTATAGAGAATAAAATACATTAATCTTCTCTTTAATTTAAAATGAAATACAGTACCCCCCCCCCCCTTATTAAAATCACATTCATACTAAGCCAAAGTGTTTTTATAAAGCGGCTGATTTTTATATGCGAAGAAACTTCCTGCACTTAAGAACTATTTATTTCTTCCCTGAATTTGGAAAGAAGTTTGAAATTGAATCAAATAATGGAATTAATACACAATATTAACTTTTGTCAGATAATTAATTAATTGTTGTTTTGAAATAAGTAAATTAAACACATCCCAAGTTCCGAAATGTTTTTCTTTGAGGGAAATCCTCATTACTTTGCCAAAAGTTTCTTTTAAATTTAAAATATTTCTTTTTAAAACTCTTGCTTCTTAGTTATTTCAGAATAAGAACTAGAAATTCTCTTTTAATAATTAAATATATATATATGATAAAATTTAAATACAGGATGGAGTAAAACTTCAATTATTAAATCTATGGAACTAGAACAGAGTTTTTATAAAACAATGAGCAAATGCAGCAAAAGGAAATATAAAGCTATAATAAATAAGTATAATAAATAAGTAAAATAATTAAAGCCAGATGAAAAATTAATCCTAAAACACAAGAGGGCCTTCATCAGGGGATGTCCCCCATGTAGGCAAAGGAAAATGAGAAGTTTCGGATGAAACGCTGGTAATTTAACCAAAAAACACATTTCTAGCCCCCAACTACTCACAGATGGAAGCAAGACCATACAGCAAACGAATTTTAATTAATACAAAGCATAAAAAAGCATATAAAGCAATTAAATTCAGAAATCAAGTACAAAATATAATACATCAATATAAAATACAAGAATATAAATAATACAAGAATATATAAATACATACCAGGACAAACTCGAATAGTCATTAGAATATGGAAAATTGAAAAACTACCCCCCCCCCCTCCATTATAAATATAGAACCCTCTTCAGCTAGTAGGCCTACTTACCAGCACTTAAATGTCGCCCAAAATGCAACAACAATCCTTAAGTGTGGTTATTATCAAGAATACTGAAATATTTATTGATTACAAAAACAGGATAGCGGTTAACAGTTAGTATGTTTTTAAGATTTTTCTTAGCCAGATTCAGGTCTAAATTGTTATTGCAAATCATTTTAATTCTGTTTATTTGGGTGAACATAATATTTTTCAAAACTTTAAGACTAATACAGGAGAACCAATTTGTTAAATTACAAACTTTAAAGTTAAAATCTTGCCTTTTATCATAAATCCCAATAAACCAGTTATTATCTATCTTTTTAATTTTTAAATCCAGAAAAGAAGTTTGGTCTTCAGAGTCAGTGCGGTTTAAGACAAGATCGGAGGGATAGATTTCAGCTGCTTGTAATTTAACAAATTTGTTCTCCTGTATTAGTCTTAAAGTTTTAAAAAATATTATGTTCACCCAAATAAACAGAATTAAAATGATTTGCAATAATAATTTAGACCTGAATCTGGCTTTGAAAAATCTTAATAATAATAATTATGTAATTTCTTACCATAATTATGTAATTTCGAGTTAAAAGTTTATTGTAAAAAAAAAAAAAAAAAAAAAAAAAAAAAACTGCCCATTGACTTGATAAATACGTTTGCGGCGGTCAGATGTTTAATTATTAATGGAGTTTTATTAAATTTATAAATAGGCTGAGTGGAGAGTTTTACATTTAATAGCAAAGCACGGTAATGCAGAATATGAAAGAGAATGTCATAGGATTACTTAGAATAAATATTTTTAAGAAAAACTTTTTAAAGAGTCATTAATAAATTGCTTTCTAATGCCGAAATTACTAACCAGTTATAATTTTAATTATTTAAGTTGATCAATACATTTGTTAAACACAATAGCATCAAAGTAATTATTATTTTTGTTTTGCCTAAGTAAACGTTTAAACCTTCCTCTTCCTCTTCTTCTTTTATTTTCTTTTTCTTTCTTCCTTTTTTTTTTTTTTAAGTGGTTTAAATATGAATATAAATTCTCAGAATTATCCTATTTATCCAAATCAGAATCAGCCCAAATGGGTGCTTTGTATATTTGTTGATTTAGTCTATAAGGATAATCAGTATTATTATAAGATATATATCTAGATTTCATTAAAAAAGTGTATGATTAACATTTTTGATGATATCTAATATTTTAACAGTAACATTTTGAAAATCATGCATTTTAAAATGAGAACATTTCTGCACTGATAAGTATAAAGGATTTAAGTCCATATTCTTGATTTTTCAGGAGACGAAAAATAAATTTAAACTAACTAAAAACTAATCTGAAGAATCGATTAGGAAATAGGGATTATGTTGATTTATACCCTTTATACCGTTCAGTGATTGTCAACCTTCATTTAATAAAGAGAAAAAATTAAATATTTTATACAAAGTTAAATGCTAAATTTCTGACTTGAATCTTTTTTTTACCAATGGATTTTCTCAAAGACTAAATGACATGGATTTAAATCCTTTATACCAATCGATAGAGAATTTTTTTCTGGGTCTGACTATGTACTTAACTCAAAATCGACATTTTTGGACTTAAATCCTTTATACTTATCAGTACAGATTTAATAGTAAGCGAAAAGTTTGTACGGACATTATGACATTTAATTTTTGACCTGCGGTAATTTAACCTATTATGCATAGTATTACCAGTTTTTTCAAAATATTAAATGTGACGTTCATTACACATGAATGAATAAATTACATTACATCCTTTACAGAAGATTACAAAATTAGAAGAACTGTTTATTTTCGATTTATAAGCAAAAAAGGCAGTAAAATATTTATAAGAATTACAAATTTGAATACAAACCTAACGATGGAGAAAAGGTTATAGGTACATGTTTAACGATTCAGTGAAATACCTATAAAGTTTAGTTATCCATATCAAGTACCGAAAAAAAGACCTTCTTCTTTTCAGGGGCATGTTGACAATATCTAACACTTTACTGAAAATTGTCATATTTATTATGATTATTAAATATAATGATATTGTACTATATTGAAGGTAATTGAAAATTTAAACTTTTAAAATTACTCAATTAATACTATATATCTGTACTCATAAGTATAAAGGATTTAAGTCCAAAAATGTCGATTCTGAGTTAAGTACATAGTCAGACTCAGAAATTTTTTTTCTATCGATTAGTATAAAGGATTTAAATCCATGTCATTTAGTCTTTGAGAAAATCCATTGGTAAAAAAATATTAAAGTCAGAAATTTAGCATTAATCTTTGGTATAAAATGTTTAATTCAATTTTTCCCTTTTTTAAATGAAGATTGAGAATCACTGAATGGTATAAAGCGTATAAACCAACATAATCCGTTTTTCCTAATCGATTCTGCTCATTAGTTTTTAGTTAGTTTAACTTTATTTTTCGTCTCCTGAAAAATCAAGAATATGGACTTAAATCCTGTATACTTATCGGTATAGATATGTATAAATAACCGTACTAAAAAAAAAAAAAAAAAAAAAGTTAAAACAATACTTATGAGATAAAAATACAAGAAAAACATAAAATTTAAACTAATAAGATATAATAGGAATCAATAAAAATTTAATTTAAACAGAAAAATTAAAATTAAAATTTTTAAAGTTTGTTATAATTTAGAAAAAAATGAAATGGATTTTTTTTTTTAATCTTGTTTAAACATTAAATATATATATATATATAAATAGTTTTTAATTTGAACAAATTTGAACACTATATAAGATAAAAGTAATCATAACTAGAAGTTATAATAAGTTATGATACATTTTTAAAAATAGTCAAAAGAAGAAAAAATAAATAAAAACTATAAATTATCAAAATACTAATGAAAAACACGTGCCATAAGGAAAATAACTGATTCACAACCTAACCTAACCTAAACAATATTAATGATCATTCTCAAAAAGCAAGTAATAAATTGAAAATTGTGAGATTATGTTACATTGATGTGTATATATATACGTACATGTATGTATGTGTGTGTGTATAATAATAATATTTCATCGTTAATTAAGCAATAGGGAGGAAGGCGTCTTTTAATCAGTAAAAAAATACCTATATATATGAAGCTTTAGAAAAGCAAAATATATAGAAAATATGCAGTCGAACCTCGTTAACGTGAACACTGTTAACGTGAATTATTTTAACATGAACTGTTTAAGCAATCCCCGTCAAAATGAAAATTAGTTTAGTTATATGAAGACTAGTGACTGATAGCATGGACTACTGATAACATGAACACTTTTTCTTTCCCCCTTGAGATTCGCAATAACGAGGTTGGACTGCATTTGTTTCTGAGACATTGATATATAAGATCATATATAACAAATTTGAACACTATATAAGATAAAAGTAATCATAACTAGAAAAAAGGATCAGAGGCCACCGCGATTTAAGATGGGTGAACAGTTTAAATCAGTTTTATGGACACTCGAATTTTACAAAATCCTTTGCAAAACTATATGATAACAAAGAAAAAAAGAAAAGTTAATATAAAAATTAATTTAATTAATTATTAGAGTAGTTATGCGACCAAAATGTAGAAAACATGAATTTTCTGTTTAAAATGAGATTTGTGACAACTGAATGATTTTATAAATATCAATAATTGTGTTAGGTAATATTTCATATTATTAGAATGCACTAATTAAAATTCAATGCAATTTGATATACCAGCTTAACCATTATCTTAAACCCTTTGAAAGACAGTAAAATTGTGTATAATTAAATAGTTACATGTTTAAACATGAATTTAAAAATCATGATTAATAAAATCTTTCAAAAATCATAATAAAAAAATACGTATTATTTTCTTATTTTGTTGTTTTGTAAAATGATAAAAATTATTAATTTAAATTTACGATAAAATGTATCTTGAAAAGTTTTTTTTTTTTTTTTTTTCTTTAAATATAAGATACATTTAGAAAATAAAACCATCTGATCTATACTTTCCCAGATATATAAATATATCGATATATATAAAACCACGAAACACTATATAAACGATATATATAAAACCACGAAAGTATACGAAGCTGGAGTTAGAAAAATAATAAAAGAAGTATACTTGAAAACTGAATGCCTGAAATAAGTTAATTTTTCTCTATTCATCGGAAGGAAATGAAGAAAAAAAAATATTATTTCGTATTTTTGAAAAAAAAAAAAAATCACCAGTTTTCTCATTCTGCTAACTTCCTTTTCAGAAATAATTGTTTTTAATTATGTTACGAAAAAAAAAAAAGAATTTTAACGGAAATAAAATTAATTTCTTTTGTCTTGCTTTATTGTCTTATCTATTTCTTTGAAGTTATATACTAATCAAGTTGAAGTTAATGAATGAATAAAAAATGTATGACCTTTCATAAGCACTATTTTATATACATAATCTTTATCAAAATCTCGAGATTAAAAACTATTTATTTGAAGTTATGTTTATATATTTATTTGAATGTCATGAAGAGGAGTTTATTTGAGTAGTTATTTCTGACATTAGATTTCAAAAGAAATTAAAATATGGGGCATAATAATTAAAACTTTAAGCAACGTAGTTAGTACAGCAAAAAAATTTTATGTTAAAATTTTTGCTTCATAAATGAAGGAAATGTGCACTGTTAAAAATTTCAACAGAAAACTCTGTGTAATCTATTGTCTTAAGTCTTACGTAAAATTACAGAGAAAAATAAACGGAGATGTTAAAAAAAAAAAAAAAAAAAAAACTTATTTTATACATTTATAATTTAATTAATTATTTTTGAGAATATATTTCGGACTTGGAATGCTTTTTCAAAAGTAGAAACAGTCATTTTTAATTTTAATTAAAAAATTAAATAATAAAATTACGTAAAAATACAGAATAAAGATTGTGAATCTCGATTATTCATTTTTACTAAGAATTACTGTAAAATTACAGAGACTCTGGATAAGTGTTTACATTCAATTTACAGAAATGTTTAACAGTATATAAGCACACACACTTGCAGTCTAGCCTTTATAAGCAGAATATAGTTTTCCGATAAACTGTTGAAAATTTCTGTAAATTTAATGTAAATATTTTTCCAGAGTCTCTGTAAATTTACAATAATTCTTAGTTAAAAGTGGATAATCGAGATTCTCAATATTTTTTCTGTATTTTTACGAAATTTTATTATTTAATTATTTAATTAAAATTAAAAAGGATTGTTTCTACTTTAGAGAAAGCATTTCAAGTCCAAAATATATTTTCACCAATAATTAATTAAATTAATACTTATTTATTAAAATTTATATTTATGTTATAAGTCACCCTTGCACGAACTATACAGATTTTGATGAATCTAGCTCTTGCAGATTTTTACAGGGATATTGTAAAAAATTATTTGTCTTTATGGCCTATGGGCTAAAACTGTTTAGAGCAAGAGCGTCTAAACGCCTTATTCAAATAAACTGTAAATTTATAAACATGTTATAGGTCACCGTCGCACCAACTGTATAGATTTTGGTGAATATAACGCTTATACATTTTTAGAGGGACACAATAAGAAATTCTTTATCATTATGATCTTTGGGCTCAAATTATTTAAAATTCAATTAAACGTCTTATTCTATTGAGCTGATTGATTTTAGATCTAACTAACTTTAATTTATAAAAACAACCTTTTATGACATAATGTTTGGGAAAAGGGGTGAGGTGGGACTCATTCCAGATTTTAAAATTTCATTTTGAATTTACTTATACCAACATTTTAATAGTAAAATGAAAAAAAGCATTTCCCTTTTAATTATTTTTTTACTTTCCGAACATTATATGGGTTAAAAAAAAAAAAAAAAAAAAAAAAAAAAAAAAGGAAAAAAAAAGATAAGTGTAAAAGTGAATTATCTCCTTTTAAATGGATTTTGAAGTAACGAGCTTTTTGTAGGCATGTTCAGTAAAAGGCTGTTTCAGTAAATGTTATCGATTTTTGTGTTTAATACAACTCAAAATTATAAGAATTTATAAATTATATTAAATATAATTTAAAGTAAACTTAGAAACTTCATTTTTTTAATGAATATATAGAAGTTATATTTTTCTGAAAATAACAAGTAATGCCATTTATGGGATTTTAATGCTATTATTGGAGTTTCTTCACTTTTATAGCGAGGGATGTGACTAAATGTGATACAATCAAGAAAAAAAAAATACATATTTAAAAAAAATATGGAGTTACACCACTTTCGTAATGAACCGTCCATATGTAACATAAGTATTGTAGTCATGATGTGTGAAATGGATATTGTATCTCGCATATATCAAAAAATAATAGTCGTAGAATGTCATAATGTCTAATAGTAAATTTCTAACTTTGATTTCGATACGGATTTTCATTTCAGAGATATATAATATTTTATACCATTTTTTGTTATGTATGTATGTATGTGAGGAAGTGAACACGATAACGTCTGAACGATTTGTTCGAATGAGGTGAAAATTGGTACGCATGTTATAGGTCACCGTAGCACTAAATCTATTGATTTTGGTGAAGCTAGAACTTATAGTTTTTTACAGGAAGACAACAAAGAATTCTTTATCATTATGGTCTATGGGATGAAATTATTTGAAGTGCTATGGCATCTAAATACCTTATTCCATTGAGCTGAAAATTTATATGCATGTTATAGGTCACCATAGCATGAACTCTATTGATTTTGGTGCACCTATCCCTTATAGATTTTTAGAGGGACACAACGAAAAATTCTTTATCATTATGGCTTAGAGGATGAAATAATGGGAAGTGCGATAGCGTCTAAATGATTGAGCTAAAAATTTGTATGAATGTTATAAATCTCCGTAGCACGAAATGTGTAAATTTTGAGGAATTTAGCAGTTTGTAGTTTTCACAGGGATATATTAAAGAATTGTTTATCATTTTGGTCTATGGGCTGAAATTATTTGAAGTGCGACAGCGTCTAAATGCCTTATTAGACTCAGCTGAAAATTTATAGACATGTTAAATATCTCCGTCGCACAAACTGTGTAAATTTTGATAAATCTGGTATTTCTAGGTTTTTTTTTTTTTTTTTTTTTTTTTTTTTTTACCAGGGACACAAAGGAAAATTTCTTAACGTTAACGCCCATGGGCTCGAAAATTTTAAAGTGCAATAGCGTCTAAACGGCATTAATCGATTGAGCGGAAAATTTATACACAGGTTATGGGTTACCTTTTCACGAAATGTATAGATTTTGATGAATCTAGTGTTTATAGTTTTTTTTTACAGAGGCACAACGGAAAATTCTTTATCATTAAGTCCTATGGGCTCAAATTATTTAAAGTGCGATAGCGTCTTAATCCCTTATCCGAGTGAGCTGGAAATTTTTATACATGTTATAGATCACTGTCAAGAACTGTATGAATTTTGGAGAATCTAGTACTTATATATTTTACATGAACAGAAAGAAAAATTCTTTATCATTATGTTTTATGAACTCAAATTATTTAAAGTGCTATAACGTCTAAACGCCTCATCCGACTGATGAGTTGAAAAGTTATATACAGGTTATGGGTCACCGTCGCACGAACTGTATGAATTTTTGTGAGTCTAGCACTTACATATTTTTACGGAGACACAACGAAAAATATCTTATCATTATGACATATGGGCTCAAATTATTTGAAGGGTAATAGCGTTAAATTAAACAACATACAATATACAGAAAAATAGTCAAACGTTAAACTATCATATTTTATTTTATTTATTTAACGATTTCTCTTACTTTATTTACGCAACTAATTATTTAATGTTCGGAAAATAAAGTGGAGTCACTCCAAATTTTTTTATCACGTGTAGTGATTTTAATCTATTTAATTTATTTAATTTATTTATTTATTTATTTGAAAATTGCTTTCACAAGTACTACTGTTTTATTACTTATCCGTTTATCAAGGAATTTCCCTTTTTGCACAGTCAGAAACGTGTCCTCACCAGTGCCGCCAGATCTGACGGATATTTTATTCAATACTTACCAATAATTTTTAATTGGAACGTTTGCCTAATCACTTCGAAGATTAATTGTTTACTATGTATATCAAATATCACTTTTTAAAATTATTGGTAACCCTTGAATAAAAAATTCGCCACATCTGGCAACACTGGTTCTCTCTCCCCCCCCCCCCTCATTTTTTTATTTCGCCTTTCATTTTTGCGTTTGTTTACCTTTCCTTCCCCCCCCCTTTCTTTCTTTCTATTTTTTCTTTCTTTCTTTCTTCTCTTTTTTTTTTCGTTCTCTCATTTTATTTTATTTATTTATTTATTTTACATATAGAATTAGTTGCCGTATTTTTACAGAAATTTGTTTTTAAATGAATAAGGGCATTAAACTGTAGATGCATGTGTAATGAATCTTAACGGGAAAAAAAAAAAAAAAAAAAGAGTAACACCAGCAAGTCAAACCAAACCTAATAAAAAAAAAAAATACTGATAATAAACAAAAGAGAAAGTTATATTTCTGATATTTCAACTTTATCTCTAAATATAATTAAAAGTTATATTTGAAATACAAAATTAATAAATCAAAAATATTTGTTTATGTGATTATATATATGTATATTTCTATTGTATTGTTAGAAGACACTTTTTTTAAAAATTATTTGTACATTTATTCAGCATATTATTCAAAGAAGACTGTCTTTTATAACTTTTAGATATACACTTAATTAAAATTTTCATGCATTCAGAAGTATCTAATTAAACTTGAATCTCATTTAACGGTAAAAATACATTTTGTTATTCTAGAATTTTACTTTCCTATATTTATATATGTGTATATATATATGAATGTATATATGAGAAGAAAGTATTGGATTCGTGAAATTTTTCGATCTCCGGTTTTCGATGGATTTACACGTTTAGATTTGTCCTGAACAGGATTAGACCATGTTTAATGTCTTTCATAATGTCCATATTCCATAACAATGTCTTTCTTTCTATGTGCACTATAAATTTTGTAGACGATGTATCTCAAGAACTAACCAAACTTAGTATTTTGTGGGATCTTGAACAAAACTGGTGCTGATTAAATTTTGGGATCATTCGCGCAATAGGTGGCAGTGTCATCCTTTATATAGATATATATAATTTTTAATATGGCTGTGTGGGACAAAAATTCGTATAAATGTACATAATGAGACTTATTGTAAATGCATGATTGTAAAATTAATATGAATTATTAATAAGAGTAATATTAAACTAGGAAGAAAGTGAGTGTATGTAGGACCATCTCTCTCTCCTTTCCATAGAGGGTACCTCCCAGTGTAAATTTTAAATATGGGTATATTTCAAAAGAACTCGTCAATACCTTTAAAAATGAATTTTTGAGCCATAGATCTGTGATAATTTAAAATCAAAAGTTACAGATTTATTTTCAATTTTTAACCAAAAAAAAAAAAAAAATCCCATTTTTTCTGTTGACCGGAAACAAATTGACTTTCTTTCTTATAGAAGTGTTATACATCTCTGAGATAACAACCGTCTGATTACCTCATGGAAAATAATTTTAATAAATAAATAATTTGTAGTGTGTAAATTTGTATAAGATAATATAGAAGAAAGTCTTTTGGTGGTCACGCATACTATTTCTCGAAGAAAATTCAGTTACACATTTAGCACATTAGGTCCGTATGAACTAATGTTTATGTTGTTTCATAACAAAAAGCAACATGACTAAAATGTATTTTTAAACCACTGAAACTAATGTAACAATTCTAAGATTAACGTAATGTTTCTTCGCCTTTTGGGAGTAAAGAGTGTTTTGGTGATGTCAAATAAGAGTCTTAGATTATTAAGTGGGAATTAAGAAAAGAAAATACCAGTAAGCATTAAAAATTACCTTCTATACACACCATATATATATATATATATAAAAAAAAATCGCATATTTCAGAACCTAATTCTGATGCTTCAGAATATAATAATCCTGAAATAATTATAAATTATACGATAGTGAATAACTTGTAGAATGTTTTTGGCCGGTTTAAATCTCTGAAACTAATTTACAAATCATCATCATTATTATTATTAATATTTATTATTTATTTATTATTTATTTATTTATTTATTTTTTTGTATATATTTTAGTATTTTCTTTTTAGACAGCCATTCTTTTATTCAACCAAATGTGTATATAGAGAAAATTAACAGGGCACCAATTTAATATGTTAAGACAGGGAGAAAAATATTTTTCCGGGCAACACAACTAAATAAAAGTCAGCATCTTTTGCCTGTTTTACATATTTTCCCCCTCTGGAAATCAAGCTAAGTTCAATATTTGCATTTCATTTAAAACATTTTTATTAATTATAATTAAGATAAACCACAAGACAGCCAATCATTTTAAAATATTAATATGATTCCTATCATATTGTGCCATGTGTACATTAACACATTAGATTAATAAAAAAGGACAAAAAAAAAAAAAAGAAAGAAAAGAAAGAAAGAAAGAAAGTTAGAAAAGAGAACATAATTTTACTAATTTTCTACACTTCAACATTTGCTTTTTATGTAACACTCTGTTCACATTCGAAGAAAAATGCTAAAAGTATACAGGCTAGAGAATGAAGTAAATCCTATTAATAATTATAAATTCCGGAATGACATGACGTCTTTCTTTCATTTTTCTTTTCACAAAATTGTTATGGATAAGGTGCCTTGAACGACACCCTAGATATGGTTGCTCTGACAATAATGCGCTAAAATCGGATTAAGAGGGAATATATTGCTTTTAACTTTCAAGTGGCACTCAACATAAAAAGCCGAAAGCAGATATTCTGACATAAAGAAATGAGATTTCTCGTGTTTTAATTTTATAAGTGCTTCTAGTAACAACAAAACTTGCTACGAAATTGAATTTTCTATGCGCCTACGTGTTATACTTCTTTCAATTTAAATATGTGATAATGCATTGATATTTGGTAAAAAAAGATTTTTAACTTCTATCTAATAATTTGACAACTATAAGAGATCTTTTATACAAAACTCGACGAAAGAAAGAGGGAGAGAGATAGATAAAATATGCTTTATGTTCTAAATGTTTAAAATTAGTGTACAGGAAATCTGTGTACCTAGAGCTGCTTTTTCAATGCCAAAATCTGACCTCGTGATCTGTTTAAATTTATGAAAATGATAGGTACATATCATTAGGGCTAATTACTTCCAATTGTGATTAATATATATATATATATATATATATATGTGTGTGTGTGTGTGTGTGTGTGTGTGTGTGTGTGTAATCCATTTGATAATATTAGGAAAAAAAAAAGAGAACAAAGGATATATATATATATATATATATATATATATATATATATATATATATATATATATATATACTTAAAATGATAAATTCTGAAAGTTAGAAGAATTTTATAATGCAATGCACACATGTCTCGAGGACACCTCATTGTATCTTGGGCTATCCCCTTAAAGTAAAATTTTACTACGTAATAAAAAAAAAAAAAAAAAAAAAAAACATAAAAACCTACATTTTATAAGTGAAACCATACCAAGTAAAACAATTATTTATCATATAATAATTACATAAATTGCAATGTGCCAAATATTAGAGTTACAAGTATCGTCTTAAATTAATGAAGTATGAAAAATTATATAAAAGGTAACAAACCACTTTAAAACACGTAGATACACTATTTTTATTAAAAACGACACGAAACTTTTCACTATTATAACAATAGCTTCATCAGGTGTAATTGCGTTACATAGAACCAGCAATATATAAACAAGAGAAGTTCAAACGGTTTAAAGTTACGGTTACAATTTAAAAAAAATTTAAGTTACGGTTACAATATTTTTTTTTTTTTTTTATTCATTTCAATATCATTTTCAGCATTTTTTTTCCCTATGAGCACAACGCGTGCCAAATTTTATGAAGTGATGCAGCATCCTTAGAGTTAATAACTTTATTGTACTTGATAATATTCACTGATTCTGTCATTAGCAGGTCTTGAAAGTCGCGAGGAGCTGAAATAACTTCGGACTGTGTCCACAGAGGAATGGCTTCATGGTGTTCGTAAAGAAAGTCTACTAGAATTGAACTTTTTTTCTCTTTAACATAACGTATGTGTTCAGTAATTCTTGCTTTAAGTGTGCGACGTGTTTGCCCAATGTAGTAAAACAGTTCATCATTATATTTAATAGGGATTTTATAAACCCCTCCAGTAGGTCTGTTGATATCTTTGTCATTAACAACTAAGTTTTTAATAGTACAGGGGGCGGAGAAAGGAATGCATAGATTAAATTTACGTAAAATAAAATGCTTAAATTTTTTTAATTCATTACAGAAAGGTAGACTATTGGTATATTTAATTTTAGGATTATGGTTAATACTAGTATTATTATATATTTTATTTTTGACCCCATTGATTATTTTTAAAACAGTGTTTTTACTATACACAACGTTAATACCTAAGTGAATAATTTTATTAATTTCTTTATTTTCGTTAAACTAAAAGGAAGTATAATTAATGGCACAAAAAATATAAGAGCGAAAAAAAGCTATTTTAAATTCAATAAGATGAGCGGAAGAAATAGGTATGGGTGAAGGGATAAAAGAGTCTTTGTAATAAACGTCAAACCAAATAGTAGAGTTATCTTCATTACTGTGAATAGTTAAGTCAAAAAAGGAAAGAGTACGGTTAACTTCAGATTCAAATGTAAATTTAATAGAGGGGAATTGTTTATTGAGAATATCAATAAAGTCAAGAGAGAATTTTGAGGAAAAGGCCAAGAAATAAAAATGTCATCTACATAACGTAAAAATATTGTGGGTTTAAGGATAATTTGACGTTTATTACAAAGACTCTTTTATCCCTTCACCCATACCTGTTTGTTCCGCTCATCCTATTGAATTTAAAATAGCTTTTTTTCGCTCTTATATTTTTCGTGCCATTAATTATACTTCCTTTCTGTTTAACGAAAATAAAGAAATTAATAAAATTATTCACTTAGGTATTAACGCTGGGTATAGTAAAAACACTGTTTTAAAAATAATCAATGGGTTCAAAAATAAAATATATAATAATACTAGTATTATCCATAATCCTAAAATTAAATATATCAATAGTCTACCTTTCTTTAATGAATTAAAAAAATTTAAGCATTTTATTTTACGTAAATTTAATCTATGCATTCCTTTCTCCGCCCCCTGTACTATTAAAAACTTAGTTGTTAATGACAGAGATATCAACAGACCTACTGGAGGGGTTCATAAAATCCCTATCAAATATAATGCTGAACTGTTTTACTACATTGGGCAAACACGTCGCACACTTAAAGCAAGAATTACTGAACACATACGTAATGTTAAAGAGAAAAAAAAGTTAAATTCTAGTAGACTTTCTTTACGAGCACCCTGAAGCTATTCCTCTGTGGACACAGTCCGAAGTTATTTCAGCTTCTCGCGACTTTCAAGACCTGCTAATGACGAAATCAGTGAATATTATCAAGTAGAATAAAGTAGTTAACTCCAATGATGCTGCATCACTTCATAAAATTTGGCACGCGTTGTGCTCATAAGGAAAAAAAAAATACTGAAAATGATATTGAAATTAAAAAAATTTATTGTAAACGTAACCTTAAATTTTTTTTTATTGTAACCGTAACTTTAAACCGTTTGAACTTCTCTTGTTTATATATTGCTGGTTCTATGTAACGCAATTACACCTGATGATGCTATTGTTATGATAGCGAAAAGCTTTGTGTCGGTTTTAATAAAAATATTGTACCTACGTGTTTTAAAGTGGTTTGTTACCTTTTATATATTATATATACACGTGAAATGTTTTCTAATTTTAAAGTTTTAATAGTTTTTAATCTTAATTATGAAAAATTAATTCCAAAAATTAGGTTGGCTTTTCTAGAGTGTCTATTAAAGTTCGAAATGTTTCTGATTATATGTACTAGGTTTAAATTTCTGAAAATAGTGTACCTGATCTGACGTGACACTGGAGATGAATTTAACTATCGAAAATTTCTCAGAAGAAACACAGTTTGATGCAGAAATGTCAAGTTTCTTCATTTTTGTCTCATATTCATCCCCAGGAAAATTATTATTTTGTTAATTTTTAGAGGGATCTGTTCGTTGGCTTTATTTGAACTCAAATATTCATCATTGGTGATTATGTTTTTGATTCATTGACCATATATACGAAACATGAGTGCTCATTAAAATATTTGTTGGAGTAAATGCCAATGGGCAGGATTTGTCAACCTTTTCCACAATATTAATTAATTTAAACCATTTGTCTGCATTTAATTCCGAAAAGTTTTTTAATGAACTAGTAATACCATAAATAATGTGATTTTGACTATACATAGGGTCATAGACCTAATTACAAGGTAGCTATGTGGCCTTATGTATAAGATTAGGTAATTTCATTAAAAATGTTTTCTACTAAAAATCTTGGATAAAGAAAATAATCATTTACTGCCTTATTTGGTATTTAATATAACAAGCAAAATTATGTACTAGAAATGAGAGAAAAGTATTTGACTTTTTAAAACAATAAATTAGGTTAGCTGCAAAATTTTACTTTATACCATATAAAAAAAAATTTCCATTTACAAATTTTCAAAACTTTCTCCTCAAAGTTTCCAAAATTATTGTGAAAACAACAGTTGATGCTGTTACTCACCCAATTGAGTTGTAAAGCGTAAAATTAAATATTTTTCAAATAAAAGTGGGATGGCCTTAGGTGCATGATGACTCAAGGTACACAGACCTTCTTTATTTCCTTTTCATTTCTTGGAAACAAATTTTATAATAGACATTGATATAATATTTAATTTTATTATCAATTTCCCATTGCACAGCACTAGTGCGACGTAAAAACGACCAAGCAATCAACCAATAATCGTTTTATTATAATTTCCTGAATCAAGTCAGTTTAAGATATTAAAAATAATCTCCCTCATCTGATTTTCGTTTTTTTGGAAACAAATTTTAATTATAGATATTCATGTAACATTTCATATTATTATCAATTACCCACTGCGCAGCACTAGTGCAAAGTAAAACCCAACAAACCAATCAAACAAAAATCGTTTTATTTTCATTTCACGAATCAAGTCTGTTTAAGATATTAAAAATAATCTCCCTCATCTTATTTTCGTTCTTTGGAAACAAATGTTAATTATATACATTGATGTAACATTTCATATCATTATCAATTGCCCATTGCACAGCAATATTGCGACGTAAAACCCAACCAACCAATCAACCAACAATCGTTTTATTATCATTTCTCTAATCAAGTCAGTTTAAGATATTAAAAATAATCTCCCTCATCTGATTTTCGTTTTTTCGAAACAAATTTTAATTATAGACATTGATGTAACATTTAATTTTATTATCAATTGACCCTTGCGCAGCAATAGTGCGATGTAAAACCCAACCAACAATCGTTTTATTATCCTTTCACGAATCAAATGGCCCTCCGTGGCCGAGTGGTTATGTCACCACACTGCTAATCGCCTTCCAGCATAGGAGAGCGGGTTCGATTCCCGAACTGGCCCTGGGTGTTTTTCCATTTCATCGTATTGTAATTCTGCCATGTGTTATCTGTAATTATCTGACGAAGATTTACAAGCGGACTACAAGTCAAGCATACAAATATAATGTATACGTTAACAATAAACGAATCAAATAATTTTAAGATATTAAAAATAATTGACATTAAATTGGTTGTTCTGCATATCAAAAAATTAGATTATTTAAAAAGAAAATATAATTTTATGTATTTTCTACACACTTCTAATTTTTTCCTTACATATTTTTCTGTTCACATACGAAGAGAAATGCTAAAAATGCATAGGCTGGAGAATAAAATAAATCATATTTATAACTATAAATTCCGAACTGACTTGGAGTCTCCTTCATTTTTCTTTTTTACCCAGAATCATGCCACACTGTAAGCTAGCTTCAATTCATATTCCTTGCGAGTTGTTATGGGTGTTCTGACAATAATGCGCTAAAATCGGATTAAGGGGGAATATCTTGCTTTTAACTTTCAAGTGGCACTCGACTTAAGAAGCCGAAAGTAGATATTCCGCCGTAGAGAAATGAGACTTCTGCTGTTGTAAATTTATAAGCGTTTATACCAGCAACAAATTCTTACAACGAAATTGAATTTTCTATCCCGCAACATAATATTCATGTTTCTATTTAAATATGTGATAACGCGTAGATATTCGGTAGAAAAAAAGATTTCGAAACTTCTATCTAGTAATTTGACGACTATAAGTCATCTTTTGTACGAAATGTGATAAAATTGAGATAAAATATGTTAGATGTTATAATTGTTTAAAGTATAGAATTCATCATAGATTTTTTTTTTTTTCATAATACATTTTTTTACTGACATTCTTACCATGCAATTCAAATTATAAACATATTTATTATTATTATTATTATTTATTGTCATTTTTATTTCCTTTTTATTTATTTATTTATTTATTTATTGTAAAAACAAAACTATTTTTCCATAAATATGATTCATTTTAATTATTATTATTATTATTTTTTAACCTAGATTCTTTTTAGGACAAGAGATCTTTTACTTTCAGACAGCTATATGCAGTGAGTTTTGCTGTAGACAATCTTGACTGAATAAAGCAGGATGTTCAGATCTAATTAAATCTATTTAAAAAGAAAAAAAGAAAGAAATGGACCTGTTCACAGAAAATTTATAAAACTCATAAAAGTTTTCTACAACAAATAAATAAATAAAATAAATTATAATAATGATAAAATAAAAAACAAAATTAACATTTTGTATTTATTTATTTAGTCTAAGAAGTTTTTTTTTTTTTTTTTTTAACTTTGTAAATGATGATAAAATAATTATTATTATTATTATTATTATATCTTTAAAAAATAAATCTATCTTAAAAAAATAAATAAATAAATAAATAAAATAAATAAATAAATAATCCAAATTCTTTATTTACGTAAATATGGACAACGGATTTCTATGCAAAAAGAAAAAAAAATCTTTACAGCATAACACTGTATAACAAATATTTTATGATGAACAACTACCAAAGAAAAAAAACACATTAAATATTAAGAGATAGGAATGCGAAGGAAAAATGTTTATTGAAAATGCAATCAAAATGCTTTAAACAGGATTTGTTTGAAAAATGAAAATACAAAAATATCCTAATTCTACAATTACACCATAAGATTTATGACGTAGATTTTATTAATCTCGTTTTAACTCTATTTTCAAAACATAATTTTCGATTTTTTTTAAACAAATACAAAAACATTTTTACACGAATACGATTATGTATATATATATATTGTATCAGTGGTTGTAGAATTCACGGAAGAAGATGATGGAATGTCATCATTATCCTCATGAATCGAAAAAATTACATATAACCAGTAATAGTTTTAATAAAGATGTAAAATAGAAGTCGGAAAATTCAGTTGAATATTTTCCCCCAAACACGAATAGGGATCTGATTACACACACACACATATATATATAATTAATATGTATGTATATTAACTTGACTCAACAAAGTTTTTTTTTTTTTTTTTTTTTTTTTTTTTTTTTTTTTTTTTTAATACTGACAAAGTGTTTAAAACTAGAATCATTTGTAAAATGAGAAATTAAATATAGCCGATAAAAGTTGTATAAAATAACAAATGAGAAATAAAAATATTATACACAATCATCATATATATATAGTAATTGTTTCGAATCTAATTATTCATAATCCATCAATAGCCGAGAAATAAACAATAACGGTTGACTATAGCATGTTAATGGTAAACGCACATTAGTCTATACGTCTATACTTGTATCTACTATTTCCTGGTTAAAACTTTATTATGCTTAAAATTGCGACAGAATGAAAGGCGAAACATCGTTAGCGACAAAAAATAAATTGGTGGTTAGGTTCTAATTTAATCATACAGATACATTGAAAAAGAAAAAAAATGCAAACATTCTCTTAACATTGAGTATATATGTGAAAATTTTCAAAGATGTGCTTTTAGAAATTATGTAGCGTCAAATGCAACTAAAATTAATAAATGAAATTTAACCAGTCATATAATAAAAATCCTTCTAAGCATAATACCAAAAACTTAAAAGTAATTGCCAATGAACATGTACGGAAGCAAAGTATTTAAGTTAGTTTCCACCATTTAAATATTTCAATTTAAAAGAAATTAAAGTTTTTTTTTTTTTTTTTTTTTTTTTTTTAAATACACTTTAATTACATTATAATTTCGCAGTTTTAAAAACTTATAAGTGATGAATGAAAATTATTACATCTAAATTCAGTATAGAGTTATGTTAGTCTTAAGGCCGATCGACTGCGCTAGGTTATTAGGCCCGCATAGAGTGCTCACTATAGGATTTTTCTAAAGGGATTCTAACCTGTATTTACGTAACTTTCGGAGAAAAACATGCGATGTTACAAATGGCGAAGCTGACAAGTGAGTGTGACATACGTTTGAACTCAGTACCTTCCTTCTACCAATGAAGCAGAGCTCTCGTCCATTGGTGAATGCTATAGCGGAAATTAATTGGCTGTTGCACATATAATAATATCACCTTTTGTGAATAGCTGATAAACAAAGGCTTAAAAAGTCTAGGTTCGATATCAAAAATCGGAGAATACTTTTGTTCTTTTAAGAATATGTAAGTTTATTTATCAACAGTAATATTAGCCAATGACCGTGACCATAGTCCAACATACGATTATCAAATTTTGATAATATAATAGGGAGAGGGGGAACAGTATGGGACACAAAATCGTACTCCTTTTAGGATTACATTATGTCGGTAAGTGAATTCAAAAACTGGAGTGAAAATTGAAATTCTTTCTGCGTTTACTTTTACATTCGCCTTGTTCAAAGTACTAGAAAGAGCAAGACTACAGTATTAGTTACAAAAACACTTGTGTATTTTTTTGAAAAGGCGACCAGTAATTCATTGGCACTTATTACATAATATTGGCATGATTTCTCGAAGCTTTAGTTCCTGGGAAATGATCAGCTAAGTAAATATTCTCTCTAGATGATGATGGAAATTAGGCAACAAGTGGGCACTCGAATTAAGTTTATACATACGATTAAAAGAAGCTGAATTAAATATCATCTTGATTTACAAAACAAAAGGAAAGAAATGAGTCAAAACGTTTCTTTTCCAGAGCGAACATAATTTCCTTTACATTAGAATTGTTAAATGAATGCTGGGAAAATATCGAAGATTCTGTTTCAGTTGCCTTGAAAAAAATATGAAAGGGAACACATAAAAATTAGAAAAGGTACAGTCGGTAACAAAAGTATCCGAACACTAACAAAAATTCCTATATATAAAAAAAAAAAAGAGTTAATACTGTTTCGTTAAATAAATCCTTGTCGAATCATGTTCTCAAACTGACTAAGAACATGATTCGACAAGGATTTATTTAACAAAACAGCATTAACTCTACTTTTTTTATATAGGAATTTTTGCTAGTGTTCGGATACTTTTGTGACCGACTGTATATAGAAAAGTCATTATTTGTAGGTTAAAAAATAGATATTTCGTCACATTTAAAATAGTTGCTTAAGAATAAATAATTTTATTTATAATGATACTGATTTAGAGAATTTAAAAGAAATTTTATAATACATAATAATCTATATCACAGATGCCTTAAATTCAGAAACATATTTACAATTCGAGGGAATTAATTTCAAAATATCAAGAACAATTTTGTGCCGCGTATCGTCTATTGATTAATGGTGAATAGCTACTGGGTTTGAAAAAAAAAAAAAATTCTCTTGACATTAATATTTACATAAATAGTAATACTGTACTGTTTATTAAAGTACAACAAAATGATGTAAAAAAATGTTGCATGATAGATAAATGTTTTTACTGTCAGCAAAGTTTATTACATATTGCAACTACTGGTAATTATTACAAATGTAACAATAACGACGAAAATAATAATACATAAATTAACAAATAAATTTTAAGCCATCATGTATGTAATTGCTTGATGACTACATGAATTTAACGTACAATTCTAAAGAGCTTTTGTTCTGTTTATTACAGCATAAATACAAATTTATAATTAATGTTAATACATAAAACTGAAATCACCAGTTTCAAGAAGGGAACAATTCCAAAATAAAGATTTTTGGAAAACCGAGCTGTTGGTAGATCCCAATAACATCATTCTACCCCCTTTACACATAAAATTGGGGCTCATAAAAAATTTTGTGAAGGCGCTTGACAAAAACAGTGATGCTTTCCGGTATTTACAAAAAATCTTTCCTAACATTACAGAGGGAAAATTGAAAGAGGGTATATTTGTTGGCTCACAAATCCGTAAAATTATGAAAGATTCTCAGTTTGAAAGCCTTTTATCTGTTAATGAAAAATCTGCTTGGAATTCATTCAAAATGGTTGTGCAAAATTTTTTGGGACATAAAAAAATGAAAATTACAAAGAAATTGTTACCGATTTATTGGAAAATTTTCAAAAGATGGGAATAAACATGTTGTTAAAGATTCATTTTGTGCACTCGCATCTGAGCTTTTCCCCTGAAAACTTAGGAAGTATGAGTGACGAACAAGGGGAACGTTTTCACCAAGATTTAAAGGTTTTTGAAGAACGACATCAAGGATTTTGGGATGAAAACATGTTAGGGGATTACTGTTGGTCCATTATAAGAGAAACTGATTCAAATAACTATAAAAAGAAGGCAAAAATTAGTCATTTTTAATATTTTTTTAGTATTAATACCAAAATTATGTATTTCAGTTAAGTTAATAAATATTTTTTAAACCAGACGTGACAGAATTTTTTTATTATTTTTTCTGGATAATTCTAACTAAATGAATAATAAAATAACAACTTTCAGTTGGGGTATGAAAACCGTGTAAACTAGTGTTATTGTAATATATATATATATATATATATATATATATATATATATATATATATATATATACATATTCAGTATTCAACTTAGAAAAAAAAATATAAGATAATGTTGCTAAATCTTAAACATAATAAAGATTTAAAAAAAATGAAATCCTTAGTTCAAATTTTATTTTTAGCCCAATGTTGATTTTTAAAATATGTAGGTTTAATGAATTTAATAAACCTGATATTAAGTTAACAAGTTTATTCGTTGCATTTGTTTTGTATGCAAAATCTGCTTACTAGCTGCAAAACATATCAATTAGATTGTCCAGAATTCAATAGAAATATATACTATAGAATTCCGTATTTTTCAGATTTTAAAAAATCGTAAAGTATTTTAAAACTAATTAGAAGCCTCAAATCTTAAATTTTATGTTGTAATTGAATAAAAAAAAAAAAAAAAAAAAGAAGTCTATATAATAATAAATATATAATTAATTTGTCAAAATAATAACAAGTAACTGGTACATGTTTATCTTTATTTACACAAAAATTCACGTTATAAAAATTGATAATAAATACAATGTATGTTATCTTCGATATACCGGCAGATTTAAGAAGATCAAAATTGCACATAAATAGCAAGTTAAACGTTATGAGACACATCTAAATTTTGATTTTCGTATACATCAAAGATAACTCAGCATTTCGCATTTTTATTCTCTTTACCCCCTTTTGTCATATAACTGCGACATAAACACATAAAAAAATATTTATTGCCTATTGTAATTCAAATTCTACTTGTCATTCTGTGATAACACTACGGGCCATTACATTGTTTACCCAATGTCATAGGTTTCAGGACATAAATGCATTGAGGGATACGTCGTTTGAAGCCCCTCCCCCCCCCTCTTTTTTTCGAGAAGCGATACGACAATAAAAGCATTCAACGGCAAGCAATAACAGAGAAATGCTATTATTGCTTTACGTGTTCTTATTTACAGTTTAGATGTAAAGGGAAAAGCAACCGAGCATATCACAGAAAAGTATTTCAAAAAATGATGTTTAAAGGTAGATGTGTAAGTTTAGATAAAATGGTTCATAGGTTTTTTTAAAGTTTTATGTTTTTTTAAGCATAAATATATAGCAGTTATCTTGAGCCCATGTTTAGGCATACAGAAAATGTAGAGATAACGAAAATGAGCGAGAGTTTTTGAAATTTTCTTTCAGTACTTTAAGTATTTTATTTAAAGTCGTAATGCATTTCAGATAAATGTGGTACTAATATAATTTTGCTTTGAATAATGCACTCTTCTGTAATTTTATGTTATAGTGCATTGTGTTTTGTAGGAAATATCAGACTACAGATTATTTTTGAAAAATTAGCAAAAAAATAATTGCGTTAAGTTAAAAAGAGCTTTAAATCTCGTGATCGCTTATTAAACATTTAAGTCGTTCATTAAAAACTTTATATTTTATTTTTAAGGCTAATCGCAAGACTGAATTTTTACTTAGCAACTAATAAATAACTTAAAAATCGCTAGCAAGCGTCATTAATTTTCAATTTTGTTAAAATGTAATTCGTATTGTTTAACTCATCATGTAAGGTAACTAAAAACAGAACTAAAATTTACATAAACGTACAGGATTGGCAAAAACTTAAATAAGTTTAATTTTTTAAATGATTATTGAATTCTTTTTTTTTTCTTTGCTGTATACTTTTTATCTATAACTTTGCATATAACAAAATCTTGTATAAAATTTGAAAAAAAAAAAAAAAAAAAAAAAAAAAAAGAGGAAGAAATAGATAAAGAAAAGAAGAAAAATAGAAATATAGTTAATCCTTACAAAAAATTTATTTTCACAGTTATGAAGTTGATGTCATATTATACATAGTGCACGTAAAAGGATTGTGCACACACACACACACACACACACATTTCACACATTTTACAGTACATTTTCATACAGTTCACAGTACATTTAAAAGGATTGTATAACATTTTATATCCATTTACATAAAAAAATTGTAAAACGAAATGTATCTTCTAAAAATTCTTAAAATGAAGATTTAAAAAAAGTAAAGAGTATCTCAGCATGTACATTACTAAATTTTTAGAAATGAAAAACAAGATCCTGATATTTACAGACATGTGAAACTGATTAGAATAATCCCGATTTTTTAATATTATTTTTTTTTAATGCATGCAATACCCAGACAACACAGAGGATCTCCTACTCGGGATAAACTGATATCCTCTGGAAAACGTTTTTTTTTTTTTTTGCCATTTGTAGGATGACTTCTGGATGCCAAAATATCACACCTGTAGACATTCTAAGTATGTCTTTTTATGAATATGATTACAGAGCTGTAGGAGAAACGTAGGCATCTTCTTGTTGCCTAAAGAAATACTCGAACTTTCCTGCACATTTATGATAACCTGACATCCTGTGCATGGAAACATTGTCCTACATACGGTCAAAAATATTATCTAATTAGTGTTCTCCATCACAAAAGCTTTAAAACAATGTAGTGGTAATGAATGTACATTTACATGAGCAAACTGACTGCACAATAAAAATGAAAACACTTTCTATATATATTAAAATTTCAGATTTCCGAAAAAAGTAAAGTGCCTACAATTTTTATCTTCTGTCTTGAAACGTAGTGGATGCCAAACTTAATATCTCATTTTCCTGCGCAAGATTGCCCATGCGTCGATTGTGGATGCGCGTCGGATGCGAAAATGTATTGGGTGCTCGTAAAATAATTTCATCGGACGGTCCGATCAGAAAATCCACCGGCTTTACGTTGGAAAAGAATGATAGGTTTCTGTATCTGTGACGAATTTAGAGGACATGAATTTAGAGACATCTCATACGACATGACAAGAAACAGTATCTGTATAATAATAATAATAGGATGTTTACAAGACAGTTGTGGTTGTATGATAATTAAAAATAATCACTCATTAATATTGTTACCACGGATTTAGAGTTGCCAGGTTCCTTAATTTATTCCTGGGGAGCACTTTTCCCCCCCATAATTTAATTTATAGAACATATAACTATGAAAAATAAAAAATAAATATTTTTATAAAAAAAAAAAAAAAAAAGTGGTATGAAAGAACAAAAGTGGGGCTAAGAAATATCCACAATAGATTGAGGAACTTTGTATCGCTGCAGATTAAATCTTTTTTTTACATCCATTGGTTTTATGCAATAAAAGTAGATTTACAATCAGAAATGAATGACGTCCCATTCATTTCTATTAAGGTTGACCTTGACGATAAACTTGGTGATTTTACAAAAAACGGTAGTTTAGTGTTCCAAAATTTCGTATTTTTGTGTTGAATAGAAGCTGAGTTCTGGAACTTTCCATTGAATCCTAGCACTGAACTATTGCCAAATGCCAACATCAGATGTAAAAATAATGGAAGGTTAACAGCAGCACATCATTTGTGTTCAGAGAGCTATTCTTAGCGATTGCCAATTTGGAGACTCTGTTTAAAGCGATTGACCTTCGTTAGAAATATAATGCTGTTTGCTTTACTGTTGTAGAACAAGTGATAAAGTTGTTATTTGGCTGTTTCTAGAACATTCAACGAATAGTAATTTTTGTAGTACGGGCGATAACTTTACTGACTGTTTGGAAATTATTCAATGAAAGCACAGTTTTGTTGAAATGTTTCTTGAATTTGCGCTGGATAAAGTGCGTTTTTCGACTAAAACGTGTCTGTGTCTTTGTAGACTACTTTATTCGCTTACAGAAGTTTTAATTTGCGTAATAAGGTATTTTATCGTATTTAAGAGTAATTTGGAGGATAAATTTAATATTTTTCAGAAATACTAACGGTGCTTGGGACTTTAGTTGGTCCGTGTGTTTGTCTGTTAGTCTATTTCAATAATAATAATAAAAATAATAAATTAAATTTACGCATACACACACACACACACATATATATATATGGTATTTAAGTATTTCGAATTTAAGACAGGAAGTTTCCTGTTGAAAATCTTATATATAGCATAACTCGTTTGTGTTTATGGACACACAGAATAATTCGATACATTATGATCAAAGACGTGTATTTTTTTGTAAGCATATTTCAAGATATTTATACTGAATTAAACATTCGAAATCAACATGCATTTTCTAGATGACATAAAGAATATTTCGTACATAAAATATCGGATTAATATTAATAAATCATTTATAGTACCACACGAATGTATTCGGATTCGTTACGATAAATTGCTAGAAACGCATTTTCCATTATGTTATTCTATTTTTACACTTCTAAATGAGGTTTAAAAGATATATGAATTAGTATTTATAAAGTTATACGTAAACACAATTAAAAAGGTACCTTATGGAATTGTAAAAATATTTATGGAAATGGAAACTTATAAAGAGGAATGAACCAAATACACAGAAACTACACTCCTTCTCATATTTATAAGTACACTTAATGTTTTGAAATAACTAATGTAAAAATAATTGTGAGCAAGATTATACTATGTCACTTAATATATCTAGTATTCTAAAAACCAAAACTGTTATATATATATATATATATATTATATGAAACAAAATTAATAAAAAATAGTGCAAAATATTTTTTCTCCACGCTTTTAGATGCTCATAATTATAGGGACAATCAAGATTTTTTCGTTCTATTTAACTTACTAGCGGATAAATTACAGTTGTCATGCGGATTTGTTAACTACTGGGCTAGATTAATTCATATATAAGCCTTCAACTTTTCTTGGACGGACATTACTGATAATTCCTCGAAAAAAAAGAACGTTCATGTAGTGAAGTATGATGAATGTGTTTTTTAAGTGGAGGGCTAATTTTAATCCGCCGTATTTCTAATAAAATTCGAAGATCTAAAATTGCTGAAGGAAATGTGATCAAACTTTGAACTGCTGGTTCGATAGGAGGAAGATCTGATGCAAAAACAGAGTTGCTTTACAGAGATCGAAGACTCATAATTCATCTTACTGTTCTACTTAAAAGGACTGCTGCTGAATTTGTTCGTAATTTTTAACGATGTAGTTCACATTTATGCATGTTTAAAATAATTAATAATATGTTAAAATGAATAAAAAGCCTGTAATAATCAATAAGCATTTAATGGAGGAAAGAACGTCTGTGTTAAAGTTGAATAAAGACAATATGAAATGGTAAAATATTGCATTTTCGGATGAAAAACATTTTATTCTTGATTAACCGCATGGTTTTAACAGTTACTGGCACGATCTGAAGATAGCGAAAGACAAAGTAGATTTTTTAAAGGCAGATATGAATCGGGCATTTTAAAAGTGGATCTATGGTGCTCTGGGGAGCTGTTTCTACTGAAGGCAGAATGAATTTAGTAATTTTTTTCTATTATTATGAACATCAAGAGAATATCCGCAAATTTTAAACGTGGAATTCTCAGATTTTTGTCAGACTTTAGAGAGGGGTGGAGGGGGGGGGGGTAATATATATATATATTTCTTTTCAACAAGATATAAATTTTGCTCTACTTCTAGAGTAATAGAAAATAGTTTGAAGAAAGAAACTTCTGTATTATTACCTTTCCCGTGGCCTAAAAGTTGAAAAAACCTTATCTTATTATATTAGAAAAGTGCATGCAAGTGGAAAGCAATTTTAAATAGTTTAAAAATATTCAGAATATCATCCATGCCGTATGAAATGGTATTGAAACTGAATATTAAATATATATAGGGGAAACCCGTGTACCTACGACCATCATGTACCTAGGGCCACCCCACTTTATTTGAATAATATTTAATTTTAAGTTTTAATGCTCAATTGGGCGAGTAACAACGCCAGTTGCTAATTTTACAATTACTTTGGAATATTTGAGGA
This sequence comes from Salticus scenicus, assembly GCA_963930645.1. Classification (NCBI taxonomy): domain Eukaryota; kingdom Metazoa; phylum Arthropoda; class Arachnida; order Araneae; family Salticidae; genus Salticus; species Salticus scenicus. The sequence goes on from OZ005652.1 coordinate 100,674,467, forward strand.
GAAAGTTTTGACAAGTTATATGTAGAAAACGAATTTACATGGTTTGAAGTAAAATTTTGCTGCTCATCTCTTTTTCTATTTTACAAAGACCAGTCAAATATTTTTCTTTCATTTTTAGTGTATAATGTTGCTTGTTATATTGAGTAATAAATGAGATATTTAATTAGTCCTCTCTGCATGTGAATTTTTTAGTGGAAGGCATTAATGAAGTTACGAATACTTGTACCTAGGGCCACAAAGTTGTCTTGTACCTAGGGCCAGTTTGTTTGGACTTTTCAACACTTTCGCGTCCGCATGTTTTTGTCTTTTTAACAGTAAGGTCCGCCTGTGGGCGTTTTTCTCATAAGTTACAATGTTTGAAAACAAAATTTCCCGTATTCACATTTATATTACAAATGGATATGCATTATAATCATACTCTCTCTAATCAAAGTATTTGCATCCATAATATACTGATTGTACAAATATGAATTATTGTGTATATTTTTTAGAAACAAATAATATACAAATTGCAAAAGAAACGCCCACTGGTGGAGTTTCATATTTTCAAATGACGTGAATGTACGTCAGCTGTCGCAAAAGTGTTAAGAAATACACTTGTAGTAATGTGTCCAGCATCCAATGCCTGTAGTAATTGGATGCTGGAAAACTCTGGTAAACCAATCACTATATGTGATGTTGCTGAAAATTTTGGCAAGTCTTGTAAGCAATTTATCAGGCTTTTGTGTATCCGGCATATGGCCAATGAATCAAAACACATTCACTGAGGATGAATATTTAAGTTCAAATGCGACTGAAAGACAAAATCCCTCCATAAAAAAAAAAAAAAAAAAAAAAAAAAAAAAAAAAAACATTTTCCATTAAAGTAAACCAACAATGATAGAACTGGATGCCTCTGTTAAGTGCCCTGTTGAAATTTCGAAACATGCAACATCTGACATCTTTTCGCGTGTCATGTTTTAACAGGTACGAACCCAAGAAAACCTTTACCTAAAGGAAAACGTCCCCATCAGAGAAAAGATGTGACCGAAAACCAGAGAGATCTAGAAATCCAAGAGACACTCCAGAAAAAAAAAGAAATTGAGAAAAATAAAAGTTCTGTTAGAATATCCCAAATAGAAAAAAAAAAAAAAAAAGAAAATAAAAAGAAAAGAGAAGAAATTCGTGTTTCAAATTAAAGCAACAACACGATAGTTATTATATGGTAAATAAATATTACTTGATATTGTTTCTTTTATAAAATATATGCTTATATGTTTATTTTCTATTCATTACAAAGTGAAATATAAATTTGAGAGAATGGCCCTACGTACAATGAGGTCTGGCCCCAGGTAAAATGAGGGTGTTGTACCTAGGGCCACGAGCGAAGTTTTTTTAAAAACCTTCTATTTGTCAGAATTTATTATTTTAGGTATTTATATTAATCGCAATTGGTTGAAATTAGTCCTAAAGATATGCACATATCAGTTTGATAATTCTAAATAAGTTAAGGGTTCTGTTTTTGGGCATTGAAAAAAGGCGGCCTTAGGTACACGGGTCTCCCCTATATATATATATATATATATATATATATACGAAAGAGAATGTCTGACTGTTTCGCCCTAAAAAGAGACCTTATAAAATAACAATTTAAAGAGTAACTGAAAAAAAGAAAACAAAAAATACTAAGATTCGAGCTGTTCTTATAATTTTGAACACCTGAAAAATCATTTTTTGACTGCATTTAAATTTTTTTAAGATAGAAAAACGATAAAACTTTTATCGTCTATTAATGAAATTTAAATTAATAAAAATATACTTGTGTAAATAATAGTGTTCAGTTTTTAGTTAATGTAGAAAAACGACTGTTCTTATAATTATGAGAACCAGTGCATTAATTTTTTTTTTTTTTTTTTTTTTTTTTTTTGGAAATGTGAAAAATATCCTCCAAATGGAGTTAAACAAGTAAGGATAAACTGTATCTACTAGTGTAATTATTTTTCTCAAATCGTAAAATGCATTAAAAATAGATAAATAAACAAAAATTTAAAATTATTTTAGTAATTTCATGCGACTCTGTGTTAGGAAATGATTTGTATTTTTTTATTTATTTAATTTTCATTAATATTTGCGATAAAAGAGCATCTCTTAAACATTTTAAATCCTCAATAGATTCAAATATGTCAACTGTTAATAACTCAACTAACTGATCGGCCTGCGTCCGCCCAGCACTTGATTTCAAGATTTATTTCTCCTTTCCAGTTCAAATTACTAAACATTGATTTATGTATTATTTAAAATAAATGTCATCTTTTATATCATGATATTTATATGTTTCGAAGTCTAATCGTTCCAAAAATTAAAAATGACACTGTAATCTTTGATTTAAATTTTATAACCACATGCCTATGTATTTAATTATATTATTAACTTATTGTGACGTAGTTAAATTCTACCTATTTAATTTATTATTATTGTTTTCCCCTGATGTATTAAAATTCCGCATAACAAAGAAAAGTGTTTACTTTAAAAATATAAATCGTTTTATTTTATTTCTTGTGATTCAAAGAACAAATATTCCGAATCTTTCCAAATTATGGATAAAATTTCATTTTCTTTATCGAAATACACTGTTGTGATTGTATGTAATGTATCTTTTTACGTTAAATTATCCTATTTTATTATTTAATGGATAAAAAGTTACTTTCTTTATTCCAGTATATTATTTCAAACTTCCGCTTTTATTATTAAGAGGATAATTAAAATTTTGCAATTCTCACTCATTGAATATGAATTACTCCAATCTACCTTTTTACGAACACAAAGAAATAAAAATTAAAAGGTGCAATTTGCAATACCATCTCTAAATGCATCAATCAATATGCAGATTTATTTTATCCAGATGTCAGTGTTATTATTCGCTAACGAAAAACTGCTAAAAATCTGCTAACGATTCAGGAAGAAACATTACACTTCTAAAACCGTACTTTAATGCAATATATATTGTAAACGTAGTAGTACCTTCAAAATTACTCAGCAATTTTTAGGTATTATGATTTGATTTTTCATGTTTTCGAATAAAGTTTATGAAATATTTTGTATTGCAGATTTATCAAAATACGGAATAAAAATTTATTAAACTTTCAACCTCAATTTTTCCATTTCAGAAAAATATGCCCCATCAACATTGTGACGAAATGAGGCCTCAGTTGCTAGGGAAGCTGAAAAACAGGCTAAAATTGTAAGTGTAAGTTGTCCATGGAGAGTATGGATAGTTGTATAAATAGAGAGTATAAATTGTCTATGCAGTGTTTAGTTAGTTGAGTGTGAGATGTCCTTTCCAGTTTCATATAGTTGACACTCATTTCGGAGGAACGGTGTAAAGTTTTTGAATTAAGGCTAAATAAGTTCACTTGTCTCTTAGTATTTTCAGTTAAGATATTTTCAGGTACATAAAGTAAAGTATTGTTTCGCAAGTTAATCAATTAAAAAGAAATGATGTGTATATTTTTACGTGTTCTTTTGAAGAGTAAGCGATTAAACTTTGCAGAGGGAATAGATTTATTGGAAATTTTCTAAGTTCTCCTGATAGGCTGATGGGATTTTTTTCAAGTCGCCCAATTAATCAAATTAAAGAATATTTGGTGAGTTTCATTCGATATTTAAACACATAGCATTAAACCGTGCTTTAATCTTAGTTTGAGTAAAAAAAAATAGTTTAGGAAGGTGTTTAGTCCCCCCCCCCCCCACACACACACATACTTCCTAAAGAGCTTTAATAAAAGAGACCAGTTTTTACATTTATTAAATTGAACCAGACATATATAAAAACCTAATGGGAGTGAACAAAGGAACTGCAATCAATCCTCACGACACAGATTATGTATATTTATGTAATCTATACGACTGTGTATTTTTGTTCAACTATTGAGAATATTTTACAGTTTAATATATTTATTATAATTGCGTGTAAATATGACTGTGAGCGACAAATGCCATCTTTCCTTTAAGTACTAAAAAATGAAAAAGAAAAAAAAAAAAAAAAAGAAAAAAAGAAATGGTTTCAAACTTATGTTTTGACGTGGCCACCACAAGACCTTCTTCTATATAATTTTACACAAAATTCATGCAATAAAATTATTTATTAAAGTATTAAATTATTTGCCGTTATAAAAGCTCACGATTTTTTTCTGACAGAATTATATCACTAAATGCCGAAAGAAAGTCAAATTTTTGCCAAAATCAGAAGAAATAGAACATTCTTTATGACTTTTTTTTTTTCTTCGTTAAAAATGAAAAAATCGATAATTTTGTTTAAAATTATCACACATCTATGGTTCAACCATTTCTTTTAAAGATATTGAAGAGATATTCAAAAGTATTGATGAAGTATTGATGATGAAAGACTCATTACAACCCCCGGGAGGGTGGGTAGAAAGCGATGCTTCCACATGCACAAACATTTTTTTCCTGTTTATTTGTAGTACTATCAATAATTCATATTAATTTTACAATTACACGTTATAAATAACTCTCATTATGTACATTTATGCAAAATTTTGCCCTATACTGCTCTGTTAAAAATTTAGAAAAAAAAAATGGAGTCACCACCTCTTGAGCGATTGATCCCTAATTCTAATCATGACCAGTTTATGTCAGGGTCCAACTAAATACTAAGTTTGGTTACATTTAGTTCATTGGTTCGTGATATACAGCGTCCACAATATTTGTGACACACACACAGACAGACAGGTTGACAAACGGACAGACAGACGTTTTCTAAAAATTATCGAATCGTGTTCAAGACATCCCATAACGTATAAATCCATCGAAAACTGGAGTTCGAAATTTTCACGAATCCATTACTTTATATATAAATATAGAAGAAAGTAAAAATACATATCTGATACGTTTCTACATATTTGATAACATATACTTCAATTCAGTATATGCTATCAGTTTCAGTTCTAAAATTACATAAAAACATAATTTTAGACAAAAGAAAAAAAACGAATATCCTTTCTTTTATTAAAGAAAAAGATGTGTTTACAAACTTATATTTTGATTTCTTTTGATCTTTTTAATTCATATTTAAAAAAATGTATATTCATATTTGATAACATATACTTTCTTTTCTCTTTTACCAGCTCTCCCATGGATATCCTACGATCTTTCCAAGCTTGTTACCTAGTGATACAGCAATAACAAACACAGCAGGTGCTAAGTAGCTGAATGAAATTTCTATGAATAGATAGATACTCTCTGTAAAGAACTATGTATAAAAGTATAGAGGCATGCGTCAGAAAAAAAGGGTCATGTGGTACAGAGAATAAGAAAAATGCACAATAGAAAACTTGTGAAGAAATCTATGTTCTTTGTTGGGATGCATGGGGCGTTAAGTTGATGCTGCCCCATGGATGGACCCAATATGGCATGAAAAAAGAGGCGCAGATGTTTTTTCACTCACGCCTTAGATCAACTTTCTTCTTTTTTCATTTCTAAAAGCAGAAAGTTGTTCTTTTTATGATGGGTGATGAAATACAGATTTCTTATTTTTTCATGTTTTTATATTTCTCTTTTTTTCTCTGGTTATCAAATGTATAGTGGAGAAGAATTTTTGCTCTCCCCTCTTTTTTTTTTTTTTTTTTTTTTTTTTTTTTTGCTTAATAAGAAAAGAAAAATATTCACAATTATTCTTCAAAATGTACTTGCTTTACTATGTAATGTTTTAAAAACTAGTATGTCGTGGACATTACAAAAGTTTCTTCTATAGCTTTCTAAACGAAATCACTCAGTACAAATAATCTATTAAAACGATTATTTATTAAAATTTATCTTTAATGAAGACAATTTTTATTGTAGAGAAGTATAACGTGAAAAATATAAAGAAAGTGAATTTTATGTTCTAAAAATTTCCTTTTTTTTTTTTTTTTTTTTTTTTTTTTATGAAAAAATGTCCATAACTCAGATATAATTAATAAATATTGTTAATTCAACCATTTATTTAAAAGGTATTAGTGAGATTTTTTTTTTTTAAAGATATTCATATTAAAATTTGTCCCCATAACAAGATGGACTTCCTTCCGGAGGAGAGGTTGTGCTCTCACGTATACATTTTTTTTTTCTAGTTTACTATTACAATTATAAATAATTCTTTTTTATTTCGTAATTATTATTAAAATTATAATAATTGCGCACATTTATACGAAATTTCGTCTTATACCGCCATGTTAAAAATAAGAAAAATCGGGATAGCTCTGCCACATGTTGGGCGACTTTCGTTAAAAGTTCTTAGGCACTAATTTATGTGAAAGTGCAACAACATATGAATTTGTATGAAATCTTGTTCAGTAGTTCTTGTAACTTACTTACCACAAAATTTTTTCGCACACACAGACCAACAAACATTTTCTAAAAATGGTCAAACCCTGTTCAAGACATCTAAAAATTTGTAAATCCATTGAAAAAAAGCTGAAATCCAAAATGTTTATGAAACCAGTACTTTATTCTTTTGGACATAAAAGAAAGTTCTGCTAAATATATTACTGCTTAATAGATTCTTAATAGATTATTGAATAGTTTAAAAAAAATTGTGTATATATATATATATATACCACTGAATACCATATTTTAAACAAAGCATGTAATTTTTTTGAAAATTATTATTATTATTATTATTATTAATATTATTATTTAAAATGCTGTAAGAAAAATTTTTAAATAGAATATGTATCATTTTAAAAATTTCTTCTGGATCTAATATATTGGAACATCATAATTTATTCTAATTTATTTTAATCTTTATGAATGTCTGTATATATATATATATATATATATATATATATATATATATATATATATATAACATTGTTGTTTAATTTATTCAATGACTGTACGTAATTGCTTTTATATAGTATTTCTGACTAATTTTCGGAAAATGAACGATTTTTATAAAGCTGTAAAATGCAATTAAGTATATTTATCTTGTCAAGGAGTATTTAGAACGTCATAAGCTTTTAATTTCTGCTTCAATTTTTTAGTATAATATGCTATGCTATGAATATATGAATAAGGGAAAATATTAAAATAAAATTATTTTTTAAGTATATGTCCCTTTCTTAAGAATATGAATTATTAAAACAGTGTTTTTTATGTTGAACTTAAATTTTTAAAATACTGATATTATGTTATAATAGCATAATTCGAAAATAATACTATAAATATTTTTACCTTTTCTATATACATGACAAGAATGTACTGGATTCGTGAAAGTTTTTGAACTGCGAACTGCATTTTTCGATGGATTTAAATGTTTTGAGATGTCTTGAAGACATTTCACTTTCTCATAATTTTTAATATACCAGTATACGACAAACTTTTGTATAAATGATAGTGAAGATTATTTTAAATTCTCTCTTTACGTGAAATTGAAATGCACACACGCACACACACACATATATATATATATATATAAATAAGAGTCAAAAAAAATTTTTTTTTTCATGTGTAGGGACATCGCTTGCTCTCCTGTGCTTAAGTACCAGAATGGGTATTATTCAACAGAACTCTCCAATATATTTAAAAGGAATAGTTACAACATAGATATGCAATAACTTGGAAACAAAGTTCTCGATATTTTCATAAGAAAAAAAAATAAAGCCGCCATAAAGTTTTTTTTTTTTTTGTATAGCTTTAGAATTTTTTTTTCTCTTCAAAGTTATACTACTCTGTACTATATTTTCTACTCTATAGCATAAAAGTGATTTTATTTTGGATATTTAGTGTTACTAGTTTCACCCAGTGGTTGAAACTCGATCAATTTATTAAGTAAGCATATAAATAATAAACGTAAAAATTCAAAATTTCCTTGTAAACTATTTCTTAGAATTCATTCTAAAACAAAATAAATTAAACACATGCCATGTTTGTTGCAAATATATAAATATAAGCTGATGTTCTTACTGTAAAGGAATGTTAATTGCAGAATAGTAACGCCACTTTTCCACTTTGATATGAACCCAGGTTGAAAGAGCATGGTTTTACAAATTACCAAATTCAGATTCCAATCTTGGTGCATTTATACATCATAGAAGCTGATATATTGCCTTCTGGTTGGTTGGTTAGTTGTCGTGTTATGGGCATGGATAGAAAAAAAAAAATTGAACACTATATAGGACCGAAGGTTTTAAACACGGCTTCAGCTATATCAAGGCAATTGTCCGAGTAGAGATATTCTTGTGGACAGTCACTAATCTGTTGCAAAGTGGCCAAGATGACATGGCAGGAGAAGAGATCTTCAGGTGAGAGTTCTGTGCTAGGGCCACGGTTTCTGTAGTGCAGGTACTTTGTAGTTCCATTTTTTTGGATTTTCATCCCTGTCAGGTGGCGTGTTCTGAACCTGGTAAGGGTGTTCACCCAGGTCCTGCTTGTACCTTGTTCACAGATTTGGTGTTTAAGCTTCACTCCCTTATCCTTCAATCTTGACTTTGCCACTGCATTAATATCATTAAGTCTTAAAACATAGGAAAGTTTAACATTGTTGAGTTTTCTCGCCTCTTTCGCTATGGCACTCGTGATCTCATTTTCATTAGTTCCAACACGTGCTGGCACCCATTGCATGATGCATTTTTTATTTAAGTTGAAGATTCTTTACAGTATCATGTGTATGTTCATCACAAGTCTCGAGTCTCTTTTTTGAACTGCCTAAAGGGCAGCTTTGGAGTCGCTGAAGATGACAAGACCCTTTGCCTTCTTTGTTTCTTGCCTTTTCGTAAACGGAATTAAATTGCAGCCCAGCAGCGCCACGTATCTGCCGATTTGCATTCAAGATGAAGCAGCATAGATTTGCATAACACGTATCTCATATGCCACGTTTGATGTGTTTTTCACTCAACGGAAGTTGAAATATAAAATTTCGATCTACTGCTCTTTCCTTTTATAAGCATTTCGACCAATCTAGAGGCTTTTGTTTCTTACAATAAAAATATGTAGGCGGGTGTATAAGGATGCTAAATTTATACAAATTACTGTGTCTGTGTCTGTGTTTCATTTGAATTTTATAAAACCACCAGATTTAACAACCTTCTTCTTTAGGAATGTTTAATAAAAAATAATACTTTTTTAAAATAAAAAAGTGCATCAAAAATAAAAGTATTTTTAAATACTTTGTCGACAACATACGAGACATTTTTCCCCTGTAACTCACATTAATCAGAGCTTTTGAAATTAATACGCTAAAAATATACAACAGTGCTTTCATCACGGGGAATAATTTTGAAAAATAATAGTTTTAATAAATAAATAATTTATATTGCACTGCGTGAATCTGTACAGGAATATCTAGAAGAAAATCTTACGGTGGGCACAACATGCTAGTTTTAGTAATAAATAAGAGGCGACCTTTTTTTTTTTTTTTTTTTTTTAATAAATTATTAGTTTTATATAATCTATATATATATATATATCGCTACTGTATTAAAGAAATATGCATATACAGTCGGTAACAAAAGTGTCCGAACACTAGCAAAGATTCCTATGTAAAAAAAGTACACTTCATATGGTTTTGTTAAATAAATCCTTATCGAATCATGTTCGTAGACTGACTAAGAACAGGATTTAACAAGGATTTACGTAACAAAACCGTATGAAATGTACTTTTTTTTATATAGGTATTTTTGCTAGTGTTCGGACACTTTTGTTACCGACTGTACTTCATATTTACTTCATAATATAGATACATTTAATATATAATTTAATATTTATTTCATTTATACTACTTACGTTTTTATTTTTCAATTAATTTTTACTTTCTTTTTTTAATTCTTACAACACATTTGGAGCAACACAAACACAATAATATTTCTTTTTGTATTTTACTGAAAAAAAAAAAAAAATCTTTTTTTTGGTCGTCTATCCGCTAAGAACTGTAAAATAAACATTTAAAATTAAAATGCAAATGAAAGGATTACAGTTTTTAAATAAAATTTAATGAAAAATGGCATCTCTTCTACCCTCCATCTTATGAATAATGCATTCATTTCCTTATTTTCTTTTATTATGCATACCATGGTAAAGTAGCAGCTTCTCACGGCTACTCTTTTGATGAAGTTCTGCGCCGTGTCCCATAATGTCAGCACCCCATTCAAGTGCAGTAAATTAGGGGGCATGTGCAGTCAACAGCTATGAATTATGCCACCCGGCTCTATTCTTGTTAAGAACACAATAGAGTACTGCCAAACGTAATGTAATGTTACCTATCATTTTATTTTGTGAATATCCTTTCTTTTTTTTTTTTTTTTTTTTTTTTTGTAGCGTAGAGGTATAATAAGGATATATGAGTCGCGTAGATGTGTATTATACATATTTCCGCGAAGAAAATGAGTTATTTGTGTCAAAAATTAAGTTATAAGCATATTTTATGGGTTTGGTATATTTTCTTACTCAAAGGGGTAATTACTTATTAATCAGCTCCTTTTGTGTTATTTCCATGAGCCTTTTTCAACGTGTGCGAAGAATGTGATTTAACACAACAAACCAATTATTATTTATTTTTTCATTCCTTTTTTTTTTTTTTTTTTTTTTCCGCATTTGTTGTTGCTAGTCTAATAAATATTCAAGCATATTAAGATTTTTTTTTTTTTTTTTTTTTTCTGTTTTTCAAAATTGTAAACGTTTTATTAAATAAATTTACGTGTTTTAATTGTGGAATCAAAATAATTAGTTATTTTATTTTATTTTATTTATTTACTTATATTTATTTTTCTAAAGATGGTAGGAAATTCATTGTCAAAATAATAAACTGATGTTTTTTGTTGTTTTTTAGCATTTATTTGTACAATAACTGAGATTCATTTATTACATTTTCAATATTACATTAATGTATATTTGTTTAATTACAGTTTTATGAAAATCAATTTCCATTCATAATTGTATTTTTAATTCACTGATAATCGTGATTATTGTTTGAAAGTTAAGCTAGAAGAATTGTTTGATTGGTTGTATGAGTTATTGCAGTGAAAAAAAAAAAATACATTGATTCTATTTCGCTTTTTTTTTTTTTTAAACATTGACACGAAATTAATATTCACAGTCAATGACAGTAAACGCTTAGAAAATCATTAATGTATGTCCTTACTTTGTAAGTCCGTAATGTATGTCCGTACCGTACTACTCGTATTTATATAGTTTATATAATTCGTATCAAAATACACTTATTTATAACTTTTAAAATTATATTTATTTATTTTTTCATTTATTTTTTATTCATTTTTTAACATTTACTATTTTACTTTACTTTTATAAATCTTGCTAGAAAGTATTTGTGATTTATAGCATATAAATAAATAAATAAATAAATAAATAGAGTTATTTTGCTACCATTTTCGTTTTAATGGTGTGCATTATACATATATATATATATATATATATATATATATATTATCGTTTTATTATGATCTTCGTTTTTCTGTATTGACTATGTCTATTTCTTTTTTGAGTTGTGTTCATATCAAATATTTTATTCAGTAAGTTGAATTTTTGTATTTTTATTTTAATCTTAATTTTATGGTTTTGGTTTGTCATATTAGGTTATAGTTTTATTTTTATCTTCTTCTTTAATGGTTTCTCTATGGGTGTTTCGGGCCTGCGAACAAAGAAATTCTAAGCTTTTGCTTTCTTTGTTACAGAAAAACATCCATATTTTAGCATATTTGCATTCTACCAGGCCCTTGACAACGTTAGAATGCAAATAATGCTTTTTTTTCTCATTCCAATTTCCAATATTTATTTAGATTTTTCTTTAATTATTCTTTGATTTGATATGGGTAGTCTCAGCTTGTGATCCGAGGAATTGTTTTGATACTGAGGTTGAGTCATCTTTAAATTTCATAAAAACATTTTTGCACTGATTATATTAATGCATTTCTATATATATATATATATATATATATATGTATGTATATATATGTGTGTGTGTGTAGCTGATTTCTTTTTCTTTTCTTTCTTTCTTTTCTTTTCTTTTGATGAAATATAAGTGTATTTTTTAGTAAACGTTAGAAACACCATTATTAAAGTTTAGGTAAATGTGTTCTCTAATATATTTCTGAAGAAAAGGTTTCTAGACGATATAAAAAATTAAAATAAATGTACTCAGCTGAAAAGGAGCATCTGTTATTTAATAAAACAGTAAAACAGATAATAATACTTTATTTATTTTCATATTCTTTTCTATAACTGTTCTACCATATATATATGGTCTGGTCTTATTTATCCAAGTAACTTTGACTGTCTCTCTAGAATTGGGTAAAACTTTGCGTATACATTTACAGTAAGAATTATCTCTTGGCAAACTTGGTGAAAACCTTCCACCAATCAATGTTTCCTGAAGAAAAATGTAATATGTATGGATCCTCAATCAAGAAACTAAACTTTCTTCCAACAAGATGTGAGAGTTAGAAAAAGGGCTAAATATTTGCTCTAATCGAGCTATGTTTTACTAAGTACAAAGTGAGTGCCTTACAATATTTACAAGCGTAACGGATATCTAAAAAGGGAGAAGGGGAAACATTGGAAATCTTACTATCTACTTCTATTGTAGAATCGATTTTGCTTATGCTATGACTAACTTTTTTATTTTCCGATGAATGGTTTTCATTTTGTTTCCATTTATCTAAAATAGAATAAGTCCATTAAAAAATAGTAGTCATATGTACAATACTTTCAGCAATGAAAATATTTTTTTCTAGAATTTATCTTATGTCTATGTATTTTTTACTTGGTTCACAGACTTTAAATAATTATTCATGTAAATAAAATAATACATAATTCTCGAAATGTATTTTAAAAAGATAAAAGAAAATAAGAGAGATTTAAATTCGTATCTAATACCTAAAAGCTCACACCGTGTCCAAACTTGCAGTTTTAGCCTCGAAAAAAATTGTATGCGTTTTTATTAATGCAGCTTTTTGTATAATGAATGTTATTCTGAACTTGATATGAAAGGAGAAACATTCACAGAATATAAAGAATTCGTATGGTTCTATTAAAAATAAGTAAATAAAATAAATAAGATCAAATTGCAGTTTTTATTTTCTATGAAGGACACTTACTGCAAAGTGTTTAAGTGAAATATAGATCATTATTCTGACTTTTAGTTAACTACCTGTAGAAAAGAAAATATTATTTCTTTATTTTGGGGGGTTCATTTTTTGAAACTATGGTACTATAATACATTTTGAGATAATTTGAATCTGAAAATCTAGTTTTGTTCTGCGTGTCTGCCTGTGGGACAGTTATCTGCATAACTGAAATCAGATATTAGCTGAACTTCATAATGGTATTCTAAATCTGTAATTAGATAACTATATTAGTTGAAATATTTTATTAATATTGCAAAAGTGTACCGGAAAAATGTTTTAAATACATTACGTTTACGGGGAAAATTTTTCATTAGTACTTTTTTACACTTTTAGACTAAGCAAAACATAATGAAAATGGCTTGTATCTTCTACATTCACAAATGCAAGCTTCCTATAGAAAAAAGTGGGAAAATATTTCACCATTCGTTTATGGAGCTACACCAATGAATTCGGATATAGTATAAACTACTGTTAGAAAGTACTTATATATATATATATATATATATATATATATATACTATTTTGAGCATATGTAATTTATAAACAATATACAGGAATACTCAAAATTAATCTAAAACTTTATTTCTAGTAAATATAATTTATAAAAAATGCTTTAATTAATTATAACCATGTCCATTAAAACTATGAATACAAAAGCTTTTACCTGTTTAGCAATATTTAAATAAGAATGTACTGATGTTTATAAAAATATCTGATATTAAAATATGGGCTAAGAGAAAGTAGTGTAGTTCCATGCTAGGTTATTTTAAGTTTTATAATTGCACTAAAATGCATTTATTCAATTATTTCTTGAAGAATGTATCAGATTATATGTATACATACAAATTTATGATAAATATCGTATAAGTTTTTAATAAGACATTTATTATAATGGAACATACATGATTTAGAAATTTACCTTATGATTTGATACACTAGTGTATGTGCTTTGTTTGTTAAATAGAAAATCCTGAAATAGGCGCAGAGAGACAGATAGATAAGCTGAAATTATAAGTTTTAAGTATTTGGTTGTCAAACTGGATACCAATGGACCCTAAACTAAAAATATCAAAGGTAATGTTTACCTGATTTTTTTTTTTTTTTTTTCTGTCTAACACACAAATTTCATACTAGAAATAATATATATTTGAATAAAAAAGAAATAAACATTTCATTAAAAAAATAATAGAAATTAGAAAGAAAAATGGTATGTTTCTTTTAAATAAATTGTTTTGATGTTAATTAAAAAAAAAGGAAAAGCACAGGTATTAGGTATTCTGTCAGTATAATTTAAATAGCTGTCACAGAATTTTTTTCCTAGACAACATTAACATAATTTTTAAGAAGGTATTTGGTAAAGTATCATGCAGGTATTGTCTTAAAAAAAGAAAAAAAAAACTTGTACTATTTAAATAAAAGTAACATTGAAGGAATAACAATTTAACTGAGTTTTTTAACAGTCATTCTTTAAAATTACTTTCAAAAACATAATTAAATTTTTGTAGAAAATTTTGTAATAAATTACAAAATTATTAAAAGAGTAATTTCATTAAAATATGTTACACTAAATTATTTGATCACTCTTTAAAATATGCAAAACAAATATTATTTCAATTTTTAAATAATGCATTAAAAAAAGAAAAAAACTTCATCAACTCATTGTTTATAAAACGCATGTCCTTACACATGAAAAAAAAAAAAAAAAAAAAAAATCCTGTTTTTTTCACTAAAAATAACATTATAACGAGGAATTATTATTTTATAAATTGAAAAGAAATCCAAGAATCAAAAATGATCATCATTAACATACTTTATAAAATACTCTATCTTCTAACAAAAAAGGATATGACATCCAATCTATATAATACATTTTCTTTCATATTTACAATATTTCCAAGCGCGTGGAATAAAATAACATACTATAACTTTCAAGAAATATGACATGGTGTGCCCTTTCTTAAATATTTATAAGAAACCCTGAGCTTTTGGGAAAAAAGAAACTGCCCCATAAAAACCCAGGGTCCGCTGACATAGTGTAGAAAAAAGCAATGTGGCCTTTTCCCAGAAGAGGGAAACTTAACTTTCCGACCTAGAAGAGGAATCTAATACTGGACAGTCACATTATTTGCTCTGCAAAAGTTATCTGTCTTTCGGTGCAGGGCAAAAGCTCTACAGAATGTACACACATGAATTCGATGCTGTCTAAAGTAATAGTCAAACAAACGAGATTTGTGGAACGTATGGACACTTAGCGGAGGAAAATGAGACGATAGAGTAGAATAAATTTCAACAAAATGAAGTGATTATTTTGTGAGCGTGGTTGTGCAGAGGTTTTATACGCTGAGATTTAGCAGCAGTGAGTTTTCGGTAATATATTATTTTTTGTTTCAGTATATCGAAAAAAAAAATATTATGACATTACAGAGACATAAAATAATTTGGATAATATTAAGGTAAGTTGTGTGAATTGTAATAATGATATGGTTGAAATAATAATAACAATGACAACTATGTCAATAAATTAATTTATGTTTTTATATATCGATAAATGGATCAGTAATAATTATAGTAGTAGGGAAAAGTAATTTGATATGCAGTGTCTACTAAAATAAATTTGAAGTGGCGTAATTTATGAAAGTGATATTAATAAATATTATGTCAGGGCTACACAATGACGTTTCCTTCCATATCATTACAATATATTTTAAATTGTAGCTCACAACCGTGGTTATTACAGAGTTGTAGGTTATATATATATATATATATATATATATATATATATATAGTATGTATATAAGTTGTATTTATTTTTACACGATGGAGACTAAGATACAGTTATGATGCTTAAAGGACATGACAAAACATTACTAAATTTCATATTAAAAAATCAATTACAAATGTAAAGCAGTCCGATTTCTTTTTAAAAAAACATCTTGCACATTTAATTCAATTGCGTCGTTAGGATAGCAATATTTGTTACATGCTAAATAAAAATTAAAAACCTATTAATGCAACATGTTCTGACGTTCTGAGATAGCTGTTGAAATTCGAGTAGCATGGGTCTTGTTTGAAAGCATTTGACAAGCTCAATAAAATTTTATGTCACAGGTACAGATACATAGCTCTGATAAGAGCCAGGTCTGCTTATATAGCTTAGAAAAAAACAATGTAATATTTCTCAGAACAGGGAAACTTAGCATTTTGCGGATAATCCAAAAATCCTTTCAAGCTGTCTTCAGGCGTTCTCTAAAACAACACATTAAAAAAATGCTTAATTTGTATTTAACACTTAATCCTCGTTCATATATCTGTACTGATAAGTATAAAGGATTTAAGTCCATATTCTTGATTTTTCAGGAGACGAAAAATAAAGTTAAACTAATTAAAAACAAATCAGAAGAATGGATTAGGAAAACGGGATTTCGTTGACTTATGCCCTTTATACCATTCAGTGATTGTCAACCTTCATTTAATAACGGGAAAAAATTGAATTAAATATTTTATACCATACATGAATTGTAAATTTCTGACTTGAACCTTTTTTTACCAATGGATTTTCTCAAAGACTAAATGGCATAGACTTAAATCCTTTATACTTATCAGTACAGATATATATATACATATATATATATATATATATATATATATATATATATATATATATATATATATATATATATATTTCAGTGGGATTTATCGCCGTGATATCTGATAATAAAATTTAAATGATTTAACCTCGAATACTTAAAATTCTTTTCTTAAATAAAGCAACGCTTTAGAGAAACGCCAAAAAGAGAGATTTACTCTTAAAAATAGGAAAATCTGACATCTGCAAAAGTTGAATTTTCCGATCTAGTAAAGAAATCCAATGAGGTATACAATAATGGAAAACCCATTAATTTCTTTGCAAATGCTATCTATCTTTCGGTGCGGGTCAAAAACTTTACAAAATGAATACACATGAATTGAATATTGTGTTATAAAAATACCTGACAAATTATATTTATGCAAGGGCTGATCAAGCCAAAGTGAATATTAGGTCCTGATGCAGTTCGGAGACCTTTTCTCTCCCTCTCCTATCTGTAAAACCACGTACAGATATTTGCAAAATTATAAATTTGTTGTAATTTTCACATAATATGCATTATAGGAAATATATATATATTGAAAATCTTTTCAAACATTTGAGTAGATGAAACCAAATACCACATGGAGAACTAATCAAACATAAATAAAGATTACTGAAAATTTTAAACATCCTTCATTTAAAACATACAACATAAACACTTTTGAAGGGCATAGATTGATTGTTGCATGCAAATTAGGGGGTATTTCTGTCTTACTGTATGCAATTTCCTAAGTATTTACAGTAAGCTATGCCCAATATCACCCAAAGGACATGTAAATAATGTCAAACTCAATGAAAAAGAGGAAAACCTAATAGAAAAACATACTTTTAAATTTCACAATCACCAATATTACTTAAAATAAAATTAATACTAAGAATAAATAATAAAACCAAAATTGTTACTTACTTTACAATTGTAAATTTCGTCGAAAGCGACTCAAACGTACCATAATAGCCTCGAGGCTGAATAGAGTTAAATTCGCATTTAGATAAAGTATCGTATTTAACTAAACACTAAGGAAAAAAAGAAATTTAGATTATAAATTATCTCCTAATGCCATAAAAGTTAAAATTACATTTGATTAAATTTTAATTTAAAACATACAAAAATATGAAATACGTAAATTCGAAATTCATAAACAACGTGAATATGGAAGTTTTTTTTCCGTTGGATTCAAATGAACAATAGATGGAGGAATGATAGCGCCCTCTGTTAAATTGAATGTAAAATAAAGGCCCGCATTATATATATATATATATATATAAGTTATCAAAATATGTTTTTAATCATATATACATTCACATATATAATTTTGGTGAATCTGGTGTAGTTTAGAAACCGCTTTTTAAACATTTGTGACATAAATTTGCATAGTTAAATATAATATTTGGGATTATATAGGAAAATTTGTTGTGCGTAAAATTCTAGTGTCCAAGTCCTCGTACCTGCTGGTATGTGTGTTAAGCAAGCCCTGGTTTTCCGGAATTGATCGACACTTGTAAGGAAGTTAGGCATGACACGAGTAAAAGCTATAACTTGCGCTGAGATGTCAAGCGTTAGTCATTCATTTTAAGTTCGGAGTTAAGTGTTAGTCGTCTATGGAGTTTCCATTCACGTGGCGAAGGTTTTGGCGAAGTGTTGAAATTATTTGAAGGACTGTTGTGCAAGTTGGGATCGTTTGGAATATCAGAAGTATATCAGTAAATTTGGTAAAGAGCTATCAAGGTACAGGTAATGAAGTGATTATAATTTCAATAAAAACTATTTTATTAAAGCTCTTTTAATATTTAGTGGTGCTTTATGAGATAGAATAACGATCTCGGAGGTGTTTACTAAGAAATTTATTATATCAAGACGCATTCCTTGTCTTCTTTTGAAGTACGATGAGTTACTCACTCAAGACAACACTCAGTATACACGAGCAGAATTACAGTGGGTAACAAAAGTGTCCGAACACTAGCAAAAATCCCTATGTAAAAAAAGTGCAGTTCATATGGTTTTGTTAAATAAATCCTTATCGAATCATGTTCTTACACTGACTAAGAATAGGATTCAACAAGGATTTATTTAACAAAACCGTATAAAGTGTACTTTTTTTTACATAGGAACTTTTGCTAGTGTTCGGACACTTTTGTGTCCGACTGTATACTTTTATTTCACGTAGAGTTAAATTGAATTATAAGGGGGATAGTCAATCTCCCGATTTAAACTCAAAATATTGATTTTTTCTTTTCGTTTATTTACTTAAGTTTTCTACACTTACAGTATGACAATGAGTAATCATTATGGTGCTGAATGTAGGCATCCCAAACAAACATAACGAAATAAAATTAGATTATTCAAAAGAAAGAATTCGAAGAAAATCAATTGATTATTTTCTGAGGTATTGTTATGCAGAAGTTTATAAGCCGGGATTTTAAATTAGTGGATTTCCGTTAGTATTTTTCATGTTATTTTATTCTCCAAAGTTAAATAAAAAAATAAATGAATTATGGGGCTATAAAACAGTATTTTGAAAAGATCAATAAAACTGCCAATTGTTTTATGTAAATAGATATAATTATGGTGGTTTTGATATACATTCAAAAAAAAAATAACTTGAAAAAAAATAACGAAAAATTAATTTAAGCACTATTTGATATCATAATAACGATAAAAATAACTTGTCATAATAATAATAATAATAATAATAAAGAAAATTTTAATAGCAATAAGAAGAAGGAAAGAAAATGGTATTGTGACACTACATTACGACTAAAATTATTTGATTTTTTTACTATTTAATTTACAAAAATAAGATTTTAAATTTTTACTCCGCGGTTTTTTTCAAAAACTTCCTTCTATTTCGATCTAGTTATAAATATCACTAATGCAGTCATTTTTCAAACTAGTGTGGTATTATAATTAAGTTTGGTGCATTTCAATGCAATTCAATATTCAATAAAAATGAGATAAAACTATAACATGTTCAAGTGGAAAGAGTATGGTATTATGTCTTTTGTACAGAGAGCAAAAAATCAAATAATAATAATTAAAAAAATGTAGTTATTGACTATAAGCATTTTACATTTTAGTATAATGATTTTCTACGGACGCATCCTCTACGGTACATAATGAAAAGTAAAGAAATTAAAAAACATATCCTTTTCTGAGAAATCCGCTTAAATTAAAACAATGCACTTTTTCATAATAAAATTTCACATATATAAAAGTTAAAATTCTGTGTCACAGATACCGAAGCGAATCATTGAAAATAATCTTAAAAATTATTGTATAACAGTAACCACTCTAGAGCAAGATGGGACATAATTGGATTAAAATTAAATTAAATAATTTTTAAATATATAGGGATTTTCATATGTTGCAGAAATCACAAAATTTATGTAATCTACAGAGAAATTCCGGTTGAAAGATCCTAGAAATTTAGATTAAAAGCTATTTGTTTTTCATAAGCATTAAAACCCGAGAGAAAATGGGGTAGTACCTAAATAAAAAAAAATCTTAAATATTTTAAAATAACTAATCGTTTTTAACAACACATAAAATTATTTTTCCAAAATTTCTATTTAATAATTGATTTTTTCCCCTGTAGATAAAAGGAGTGCTAACAATGCAATTTTTTTCCAGACATAAGTGATCTTAAGATTATCTCATATCAATTTCTCAGATCAAAAACTGTATATTTTGCACATTACAGAAGTCCTTTTGAATGTTTCACAAAAACTCAGAACACAAATTAAAATATAAATACAAGATTTGTGGGTATATGTTAGTTAAAGTGATTTTTATTATGTCATTTTTTTATATTATGTCATTTAAACATTTATTTGATATGCATTTCTTAATATATAAATCTTAAATATATATATTTAACAGTCTTACTGAAATTTATTAAGACCCATCTTACCACCGATCTGATCTTTTCTTACTTAATTAATGAAAGTATTTATGTCAGCCCTTAAATAATGTGTCACAACTTATATTTTAGCAGTCGAAAATAATTTCATTATAAGATTAGTTATCGAAACTATTTATGAAACAAAGTTTACAATAGATTCATTTTATAAATACGCAAATTCAAAATTAGTAATATAAATAATGATAAAAAATTTTCCTACACGGAAAACACACATACACACACACAATCTTTCTTTCATACACACAAAGATCATCTTTTTATTTTTCTAATTACTTTTTAATTATTTTACCTTTATTTAATTAATTGTAAACTTTACTTTCGTATTCCTGAAATGCATGGTGCACTTATAGTATTAAATTTAGCTTTAAATTTCAGCGCAAAATATTCTAGTACATTGTTCTATATCTAAAATATATTGCAATTAAAAAAAAAAAAAAAAAAAAAAAAAAAAACTAAATACATATACAACAGAAAAAACTCAATAATAATATTAAAATTGTGAAAAAACTATTCTTGTACTAAAAATCCATATTAAAAAAAAAAAAATCCAAACACACTACATATTTATTGATTTAAATAATACAAGTACAGTGTCAGGAATTTAAATATGTTCCTACAATATTCAGTCATTAGAAGAAATCTGACCAGCGAATAAATAAACTTTAATATAAAATTTCTGAATAACCTAACTTAATGAACTTTTACCTTCATTTTCACAAGAACTTAGAAATTAAATTTACAACTTTTTGAATTAACTTTTATGATGAAAAGTACGGGTAATTTGATTTTCTAATGGAAAGTAAAATGAAAGTTTTCATAACTCAGGAAGTTAGAATTATAAACGAATAAGAAATTTAATACAGTACAGTCAAAATATTTATTTAAAGTAACATCTTTTATACTTTCAACGTAAGATTTCTTATCCAGAAACACACGATAATTAATTACTCTTTGTAATGGTAGAAGAATAAAGCAAAATTCGTTTGTAGTATACAAATGTTTATATATTTAATAATTGAAAGCAAAATAATAACAACAATAATAATAATCGATTTTACTTTATTTTCATTTCATCATTATATATTTAAGAGTTATTTTCAGTGTACCATTGAACTTTTCAAATATTTTATTTTTATGAATATTTCTTTCATTGTTCTTATCTCCTATCAAAATTATTAAGACGGAGAAAAACGCTTATGTGCGTGAGTATTTATCAGTGTTCATACGATTTACTTTGATACATACATACATGTATATATATATATATATATATATATATACATATATATATAATTTATTAATTTTCTAATAAACTTAAATCAATATAACTATCCAAATACATTCAAATTATTAAGCTTTTTGAAGTTAACTAGTTGCCTAATTAGCCTTGGGGGGGGGGTGAATTATTCAACCGTTTAGTTTTCGTTCTCATTCTTTTCATTATACTCATGAAAAATTATATATATATATATACCGGTTGTCGAACAAGTCATAGAGGGCGCTGTACGTGATTAAATCAAAACTTTCCATGAAAAACTTTATTTATTACCATGCAAATGCCTACAGGAATATAAATCCTATTCTATGCGTTCACCATCACCACAAATTTCAGTTTGTAAATGAATTACAACACCGCTAGTTACAGTTTCAGTCGACGGTTCTTATCGCTGGGATGGGAGAACACCTTCACCAATAAAGCTTCATCAACCAAGTCTGCATAGCAATTAAAATGTCATTTATGCATAAGTAGGAACCAAAATAAGAAATAAACTGTGTTAATCATAAAACAATACAATTTATAGGACACTAGTTTGCATATTTCTTTTTATGCGTCCCGGTAGTGCCCTCTATCGACCAAAAAATTAACTTTTTTTTTTTTTTTTTTTTTTTTTTTTTTACGAAAAATTTCTTCCTTAACGAGAATAATTTCTTACTCAAACCGCGTTTAGTTCTACCAAATCCTTCAATTTTTATGAACTTTAAAATGTCTACAGACTTTTGGGCCACCCGGTATATATAACCATGATGTATAAGACAACGATATAAATATAGTAACGAATGAGTCAAAGAACAATCAAAGTCATAGTCTAGTCTGATAAAAAAAATTTAATATTATATATATATTATGGTACGCAGACAAAATAATAATAATAATAATAATAACTTTGAAATATTATTATTTATTTTTCTATTTCTGCATATTTGTTAGTGCTTAAGCCGATGTGTGCTTTAAAATTTAATTTATTACAACTTTTCCATTTATGTATATTCTTAAACTTTTGTTTTCTCTGCTTTCATTAATTGAGGTTAGATCCCAATTTCCTATTGGCTATCACCTCCAGTTTCTTAACTTTCAATTGGATGTTTTTCTGACCCTAGAATCCGCTTCCCTATTAACATATAAGAGCAGTAATCAGTCTTGTCATCCTGAACTGATGGCGACACACTTAACGCTATCGAAACTGCAGTTTGCTTACTTAATATTTACATTGGCGTTTTGTAAATATTTATTTTATATTTCTGTTCAACGTTAATTCTGTTTATATATTCTTAGGTTGGGTACTTCAAACAACGATGCTTTTCTTTTACACTAAAAATATTTTGTATCTAAATATTTTTTCTTTATATCATATTACAAAATTAAATAAATAATCAACATCTTCCTTCTATAGTTTATATGAAGCTTGAACGTAAATTGAAATTGTCTGTTTCGACAATCTGATTAATCAACATAATGAGTTGCCAAACCTCCCGATTTATAAATATCGATAATTATTAATGAAAATATTTACTTTCCGAACACTATAAAGGGGAAAGTATTGTAATCATGTCAAAAATCCGAATTTGATATTTTGATGTTTCTATACGTTTCGAGATCCCCTAAGTTCGTTTTCACTATTTTTACGATGATGTATGCATGTGTGTGTGTATGTCTGTGAGTGAACACTCTAGCGTCTAAACGCTTTGTTCCAATAAGCTGAAAGTTGGTCCGTATATTGTAAGTCACCATAGTACGAACCCTATTGATTTTGATGAATCAAGCACTTATAGTTTTTTTTACAGGGACACCAGGAAAAATTCTTTATCATTATGGTCTATGGGGCCAAATTTTTAAAACTGCGATAAAATCTAAACGCTTTATTAATCTGAGGAAAAAAATATGTACACATGTTACAGATCACAGTTTCACGAACTGTATAAATTTTGGTGAATTTTGCACTTACAGTTTTTTACAGGGCACAAAGAAAATTTCTTTATCATTATGGCATATGGGGCCAAATTTTTAAAGTGTGATAGCGTCTAAACGCCTTATTAATCTGAGCAAAAAATTTGTACACATGTTATGGGTCACAGTTGAACCAACTGTATAGATTTTGGTGAATCTAGCACTTACAGTTTTTTTACAGGGACACAAAGAAAATTTCTTTATCATTATGGCCTATGGGACCAAATTTTATAAGTCATCGAAACGCCTTATTCAATGGAGCTGAAAATTTATATGAATATTATAAATAACTGATGCACTAACTATAAGCATTTATAGGTGTTTACAGGGACACAACGAAAAATTATTTGTCATTATGATCTATGGGCTCAAAGTTCAGTAGCGTTAAATAAAACATCGTGTAATATATGGAGAAAAATACTCAAACACTCTATTGCGGGTTTCTCTCTTTTGTTTGTTTAACAACCCCCCTTTCTTTACTTTATCTACAAAACTGTTAATTACTCAATGTTCAGAAAGTCGAGTGGAGTCACTCCAGATTTTTTTCTTAATTATCGGAAGTTTTGCGATTAAATTAAACGAGATTGTCTTTCCGAAAACAGTGGTACTAAGAAATCCATCAGAACTATTTTCTTTTAATTATTCCTTCATTATTTGTGTAAGGTTTGGAATCTTTTCAAATTTTGTTTATATTTTTAATATTTTATTTATTTAGTTCTTTTTTAAGCATTTACTTTCCAGATGATAATTATTTTACATTATTCGAAAAAAAAAAAAAAAAAAAAGAAAGTAACTTTTTTTCTTAGGCAATTTTTTTAAATAAAAAACCAACATTTACAAATATAATTTAATTAGAGTGACCGGCATGCAGTTGCAAAACAGGCGTACCTTTCAGGACATGAACTATGTTTAATTATTTAAAACGTAATCTTCATACAATCTTATACTTTTAAAGTATAATACGAAAAATGCATGAATCATAAAGTCTCTATTATTCATTTTGTATACAAAGAGTTGCTAACATTATATGCATTAATAAATATCTCATTAAAAACGTCTAGCAACGTCATTTGTATAATTTTTAAACACTAGATATTTAACATTCTGATATTTCAATACCTATCATCGTACCTTTATTTTTTCATGCCCATTCTGGTAATGAATGCGTTAAAAATATAATTAAAAATTTCAAAAGATGATGAACCCTGTATTGGGTCTTACACAATAAATCATACATCACGCTCATTAAAATATTCATTATGTCTCAATAAAGTCTAAAAATAGATAATATTTGATACAATATCTTTAATTATAGGCGATCGAATAGAAACTTAAATTTCCCTTTTCCAGAAATAAATAAATATACATAAATAGAAAAAGATTTTCTATCTCACACTCCTTTAGAAATAAAATTAACAAATAAAAAACGAATAGGCATTTTTTCCAGCATCTAAACCTTGCAAAGAGCTTCTAAAGGCCATAGCATTTTCAAAATAGTATGTAATGTATCAATATTTTTTTCTATTTTTAATTCTATTGAAATAAATGAATTAAAAGAAGAAAAAAAAATGTGTATTTTTAAATTAGAGTTTAATCCGTATACAAAACGTTATATAGGAACAATAATTGTCAAGTTTTAGTTGTATAACACCTTACGTTTATAGTAATCCAAGATGTTGAAAATATATAAAATATATAATGTATTTATTATATATTTGTTACTAATATATATACTTTGTTACTTATATATATAGTATATCAGTTACTAATTATTATGAAATAAAAGAAAATAGCTTGAACTTTTTAAATAAATCTCCAAAAAATTTAATTTTTTTGTCTTTTCTAACTTTCATGAGCTTCTACGGACGTGCCAAAACAATTCGTCAATTTACCAGCGGCCGAGCGGTTCTGCGCTCAATGCTGGTAGATGGGAGGTGCCGGGTTCGATCCCAGGTCGTGCTCATCGACCTAGCCGTTCGGAGTTTTCCGTGGTTTCCTCCGAAACTTGCGTAAATACGGGCTAGGACCCCTTAGAAAGACCCCCACGGAGGGCATTCCCCCTCTAGGCCTAGGACACATCAGGAGTCAATCGGCCTTAAATCCTACAACCAACCAACCAATCGTCAATTTAAATGTCATACTGAAATACGCACGGATTTACTTTTTTTCCCTTAGTAGATTGTTTGAATAGACAAAGGCAACAATTCACACAGCCAAAGTAAAACTTTCACTAAACTTGATAAAATATCTTTAATAACTTAATTCCCTATATCTATGATGACTAGAAACTCAAACACAGCTTTGAAAATTATGTATGTCCCTAACGGCACATCTTCTCCAAATAACATCCTCAGGATGTCCTATGGATAAAAAAGACGTCGACGGACGTCTTCAGGATGTATTGCGGACAAGTGTGTCGTTAGATTATTAGGGAAAGTAAAAAATTATCATTATTGTTATTATTATTATTACTTTATTTTATTATTATTTTATTTATTTGAAAATATAGTTGTAGAGTTATTGAATGAGACGTAGAGCATCTACAGGTTGAAATACCTTGATCTGTATAAAGAAAAAGGGTAACACAAAACTCAAAAGTTGAAATACAAGCATAAGCTCGCGGTGAAAACCAGGTTACAAATATATAGATTACGATGTAATAACGCAATTATCATGATCTACGGGAAAAAAATATATATATATATATCTTTACGTACGTTATATGCTTTTATCGGGTTCGTGTAATCTTTAAATTCCTAATGTCCATTTAATAATGAAATCTTTTGAAGAAACCTGCAAATTACATATGAGAAAGGAAGGCAACATTAATGAGAACATTTTAACCATTAATCGTGATGTTCTTTCTCTTCGTGAAAACAACATTTTGTATGTACTTTTTTATTGCAAAACATTTTCTGCTTGGTTTCTTTATCACCAATTATTTATTCATCATTATAAGCAAATTAAGTTTTTTAATTCCCAGTGTTCAACATGTTTTAAGTATTTGTTCGTTGAAAGCAGAATTACACTGGTTAACTACAGAAGTTAATGCCACAGTTAATAATAAATTTCACTTTAATCAAATGCTGGAAATTATTATAATTGATTAGTGTATAAAAATTATTGCGAAAAATGTTCCACAGTACAACCCTATTCTTTTTATTACTAAAGTACTGATATTTATATGAAAGTTATAGAGAAAGTTTTCTACTACGAAAATGTTAAAATTTACTATGAATATGTGCATAGTCCAGTGGTCGTATTTCCCGTCCTTTTTTTAGGACATTTTAAGGGAGGAGAAATTTATGCTTTTTTTATTACCACTGGGACATCCTTTTTTGTTGAAGGCATTTTTCTAAGTTTTTAAAAATTTTGGAAAGTAAATTGTTAATCAATAATACTTTATTTTTAGTCCTTATTTGTTAGGAATGAAAAAGTACATCCATAATTGGATAATTGTAGCAATTTTTAACGCTTCTCTTTTATAAAGGTACTTTGATCTGGCCAGTCTAATTATATGTCAATTAAAGCTATTGCACTATATTTCTTTTACTACATGATTAATTACTGAGTATCATAATTCTATTCTACATAAATCTTACGAAAATAAACTGTTTCTTGACGTTTTTCAAAAAGTTTTGTTACTCTGTAAGTACTCGTAATTTTATTTATTTATTTATTTATTTGTGGACTGTATACGGATTGATTAAAAACATTCATTTGCACACATACAAAAAAAAAAAAAAAAAAAAAAAAATACACAATCATTTCCTCCTAATAAATGATAATTAAATGCATAAATATAAACAAATTCAAAAATAACTTTCATTATGAATATATTAATTGATAAGAAGTCTATATGTTTTTAATTAACCAAAAATTAAATGCTAATTATGTCTCATAAGCCTCAATTAAAACAAAAATCTTTCTTCTACGGTTTTGTTTTTTGTTATATTTATTTTCATGATTCTGTCGTTTAATTATTTTTTCTCCTAATCATGCGTAATTATTGTTTTTTGTTGATTCTTCCGAATTGCGATTACACCCAAAGGCATGCAATACTTCAAAACAAGTCCTTATCAATAGATTTAATACAAAACTAAATGCCTTATGGAAGTTTTTTATACCAAGTTAATCATTAGCATTGTTTCTTTCTTTCTTTTTTTTTTATACTGAAATTGTAATTTACCAAGAAATTTTTATACAAAAGAAAATACACCGTTGATTTAAAGAAAATAGAGATATGTTTACTGAATTTTTTCTACTTGTTAATTATTTCTCGATCATTATATAATTTTTTTGTGATATATAATCGAAAGCTGTTTAAATATAATGTTAACAGATTCAAGTTTTGCTTTTATAAATCAAAACCAGAAAAAATAAACATCCAAACAAACAAAAATATGAAAGTTAATTACTAATGTTACAGGAATTTTTTTAATAAAGAAAAGAATGATATCGTGAAAACTGTGAAGATTTTTACATCTCTAGTAAATAAAAACAATAAATAATTAGAAACACAATAATTATTCACATAAGAATTACAAGAAACACATTTTTTTTCCTTTTAATGAACCATTAATGCTTTTCTGTTAAAATGACTGTTAAAAGAGATTTTGTATTGCATGAAGTATATTGTCAACCTTGACTAAATCAGAAAAACACAAATTTATTATTATTTTATTATTTTCAATTTGATATTAAAATTGTGTTATTATGTTCAATATTTAACACCAAACACACATATGTCTGTAAATTCTGAGATAGTATGCATCTTCGTGGAAGAACAAAATGTTGAACATTTAATGTGTAACTGTACGAAACTTACTAAAAGTTGAATAGAACTTATAAACCAGTTCAACTATAAGGATATTAATTTTTTTGTTCTCTACTTACTTTTTTTTTTTTTTCCAGAACGTCTTGCTGTCTTTTGCGGACTTTTCAAAGTTTATTATTTATGTTTCTTTTGTACATTTGTAGCTTGTGTTGTAATTGTTTCTGTTCTCGACTATGATTTTTTGTTTAATGTTCTATGTTTGTGTATATGTGTATGTGCATATGCATGTGTAGTGTATATATGTTTGTACGTATATGTAAGTATATGTAGTATGTATATGTATGTATTTGTATGTATTTGTGAATGCACATATATATATATATATATATATATATATAAGTTACTGTTACTGGCGTCAATTTCTTTTTTTTTTTGCATGCGACCGCATCTCCTCGCGTAAGGCAAGTTCCTTCGCGTCATGGGAGATAGCAATGTTTGTCAAATATTCGAAGGAAGACATTTCAGTTGCTTAAAAAGTTCTATCATCTTAATCAAAGTTTGTTAACTTCTTACATTAATTAAAAAACGTCGGGTTTATCATGGTACGCTATTTGCTACCTTGACTCAGATGTAACACTGTCACTTACAGTACGGTAGACTCTGGTTCGGTCCTCGTAGGCTGAACTGAAGAATTTTATTTAATGCGACAATATTTGCAATGTTCCATACGAAAAACATTTATTGCGTACAAATATTCTCTGTATTGTTCTGCTATAGAAAATTTTTGCCAACATATTTTTCGAATAGCGTACGAGTATTTTCTGGCTATTTTGCTGCCAGAAATTTTCTATAATATAACAGGATTTTTTATAATGTTCCATAAGAAAAAAATCTGTTGCGTACAATTATTCTCCGTATTGTTCTGCAATAGAAAATTTTTGTCAACATATTTTTCGCATAACGTACCGATACTTTCTGGCTATTTTGCTGCCAGAAATTTTCTTTAAAATAACAGATTTTTTTTTTTTTTTTTTTTTTTTTTTTTTTTTTTTTTTTTTCATGGTGCAGATTTAAACAAAAATAATAAGTAAACAAATAATTGGAGTTAAAGTTTTAACTAAATTTCAATTAATTACGATATCTGTACTTTGTCTGTCTGATGATTAAGTAGTTCTTTTTCGTATCTGCCAGATTTTCTTTTTAATTTTCCGTTAAAATGTCATTATAATGGGAAAGTTATTTTCATTATATAGTTTGGAGGAAAATTATTTTCATAATGTTACTTTAATAATCTTTAATTTTAAAGTCACAATTCTATAACCATACCTAGAAAAAGCATAATTTTATTTATTTATTTTTTAAGACTTTTATTCTGTACTATTGTTTATTTCGACGTTGAAGAATATGTTTATCATTAAATCATGCCTAGCTAACAGTAAATAAAGCTTTCCAACAAATAAAAACCTTTCAAAAATTATATGTTTATACTATATCCGTTTTTTTTACAAGCGTTCATTTAATTAATTTCAAGATTAAAATTTTCTATAACTCGGCGTTTAATTGTATCTATTCTTTATTTCATCATTCATGCACAATGTTTGGCACAATACTCAAAGAGGTTAGGGTTTGGGTTTGTGATAATTTTTATATAGTATTTGTCCTCAAAAAGTGTGCCAGAGTGTGCAATAGAAGTTTTTATAGTGTGTCCCTTGATGTTGCAGAGAAACATACGTCGAGATATAAAAACTAGTATATTGTGGCCACTACAATGTTTCTGTATTTTACTATACAATTTCCTAAAGTGCAAATTATTTTTGAAAATTTTTATTTATGAAAATTATCTTTCATAATGAATGCAGACGATTTTTATCTCAATGAATTACAGAAATAAATGTCAAATAATGTCAATTTTGTGTTGACATTTGAAAAAAAAATATATATATATATATATATATATATTTTTTCGAAAGTTTATTAATATAATTTTTATTTTATTTTATTTTTAATGAAAGTGAGAAGGAAAATCGATAAGTATTGTAAATTGTCTCAGACTACATTGAGAAAAAAATTCTGTGACTGACATCTAGAATCTAAATTATAGCTCTAGAAGAAATAGTTCTATGTCATCCTTAAAATTTCAGTCCCCATTGAAAGCGAGTTCTAGAAACCCACATTAGAATTCTAGAGCGTATGCCTATATTATCGATGGAAAAGTTATTTAAAAATTTCTGCAAATAAATGAGAATATAAGAGGCGGGTTTCAGCAGCTATAATCTTCGTTTATTACCCAATTCTAGAAAATCAAGAATTTCTCGCAATACAAAAGATTCAGAATATTCATAATACTGTTTCACCATCTAAAAATATGTAGACTAGAAATTATCGATCATTTCGTCTATTCAGTTTATAGGTGTGCCTCATGCGCATAGCTCGGAAATCTATATTTATAGTTTAGGGGTTTAGAAAATGACCACTTATTCATTCTAGGTGTAGGAGGTATATATTTTTTCCTCAGTGTATAATCCAACCAATCATTTTAGAGTTATTGGTGATTTTCACGTTGAAAGATACTCATATTGAAAATTTATCCCCCTTACATATGCAGATTTTCTACACGTGGAGGGGGTACTGAGGTGGGGATTGATTAATTTTGAAATGTTAAAAATAATTCTCATGTATATAGTATATTAAATTTTAACCTTCGCTGACACATTAAAAAAAAAAAAAAAAGTGATATCAGCGTCACTTATCTAATTGATTTCTAAAATGTAATCAACGCTAAATTAAGTCAAGGTTTCACTAAATATCAAGATTGGTTGAATTTCGTCCATTAGTTCAGGAAATGCAGTGTTCATGAAATTTTTGGCACACACAAACTTGGAGACAGACAGATACAGTCGGCACCAAAAATATCCGAACACTAGCCAATAATTCCGATATGGAAAAAGTGCACTTAAAACAGTTTTGTTAAATAAATCCTTGTCGAATCATGTTCTTAAACTGACTAAAAATATGATTCGACAAGGATTTATTTAACAAAGCAGTATTAAGTGTACTTTTCTCAGGTATTATTTCTAGTGCTCGGATACTTTTGCTGCCGACTGTCTCAATCGTATTTAGGACATTTGAAAACATTAAAATCTATCGTAAACCTGACACCTAAAATTTTCAGAAATCCACTTCGTTCATCTCTCTTTCTCCCTCTCTCTCTCTCTATATATATATATATAAATACAGTCGGTAACAAAAGTCTCCGAACACCGAACACTAGCAAAAAATCTTGTATAATAAAAGCACAGTTAATTCAGTTTTCTTAAATAAATCCTTGTCGAATCCTGTTCTTAGTCAGTCTAAAAACAGGATTCGACAAGGATTTATTTAACAAAACTGTATTAAGTGTACTTTTTTTATGTAGGAATTTTCGCTAGAGTTCGGAGACTTTTGTTACCGACTGCATGTAATATATATAATTGCTTTATAAAATATAGGAGAGTGTCGGGAGGGATGGGGCATCTACAATTACTCTTAAAATAAACATTGTTTTTAATTTTTGACACTTCCACCAGGTGTAGTACCTACAGCCCCATATTTGTTGCTATGTATCATTTTAGATGGAGAACTCTGTACGTTTATGTAACTAAAAAACTATTTTGTAACACCAAAAGTTTTATGGCAAGTTTTCAGCGTCACTCACTGAGGTTAGCATGTGCACTTTTCATATTTTATACACGTAATAATATAACTTTTATGAATTAGTACCTAAATTAAGCCTAAAAGTAGTATGTGTCTAATAATATATATATATATATATATATATATATATATATATATATATATATTTTTTTTTTTTTTTTGTAAAATAATGGAAAGGGAGGGATGGGACAGAGCATCTCAGAGAGGGATGGGACATGTATGAAAAGGAAGAAGAATGAAAATTCTGATACTCCTTAAAAAGAAAATATCAAGAGGCAAATGAATGAATAGATGGAAGAAAAAATGCACGAAACGAATTCAAAATCATGGAATATAATTGGTGTGGCACTCAGACGACTTTTGTTTACCCTTTTAACATTTAAAAGTATTTATTTTTTTACCATATATGCATGAGAAATTAATTTTCATTCCTGAGCAGTTTTCCTGTACATGGTAAAATATAGAAATTAAATTAAATTAAATTCACCATTTACAGCTAGGATTTCTTGGTAATCTTTGTTCTTGAGATCTGCTGATAACACACACAGACTAGCCACTAAGAACCTTATTAATATTCAGGGAACCACAAAGCATGTAAATATAACAAAAACTTAATTTTGAATATTTGAACTAAAAAACAGTACTTCCTCTGCTAGAAGTAGAAAGAAAAAAAAAAAAAAAAAAACGATGAACTGAATGAGGAAAATTTTTATTTATGTGGTACATTATACTCTAATGTTGGATAAAGTAGATGTTATTAGTAATTAATTATCCTTAAATGCATCGAGTCCCACTGATTTTGTCATTTTTCATAGTATGTCTGTATATTATGTATGCATTTTAACTTTATAAACATGTCCAATCCCTCCCTGATATAAGGGAGGGATGGGACATTTTTATGACTATGTTAATTGGCTTATAAAATTAATATTTTAATAATTACCATAAAATTTATATTCTAAAAGATGTTAAAATGTTTCAATTTGTTTCTCTGAAACTTACAGTTTTGTACCAGTAAAAGTAAATTTGTAAAAAATATTTTTGTCAGAACTGTCATCATTCCATTGCGAACATACAGCTTTTTTATGAGCTCATCACAATTTTGTTTATTAACAATGGGGTTACATTCAGCAATGTTAGTATCGTTGCTTATACTCACTCTCTTAAAATAAATGAGTTAATTTCCCATGTCAAGTAAGGAATTATTTTTTTAAAAATAGACTTTAGTTGAAAATGCAATTCCTTGAGCTAATTAATAACTTTTTACTTAAACGAACTTGAGTTATAGATATTTATCGATATTTATCGATTTTTGATCGATTTTTTTAGACTTATTGAGATATTTATCGATTAATTTCTGCTCATTCAATCACTTGTAAGTGGCAACATCGCTTTCGCTGGAACGCATATCTTCAGTAGCACGAAAAGACCCCAAGGAACGCTATTGTAAAGTGAATGCAGTTTATTAAAATCATTTGTATTAAAATCAATAAATAAATAAAAAAAAACTTAAATAAAATGAATAACTCAAGTTTGAGTGCATAATGTTAACTCATTCAAGTTATTGAATTTAACTCAAGATTAGAGGACTAATTTCTTCTAGGCAAATAAGTGAAAATTCACTCAAGTTGAGTTACTCTCATTTTTTCATTTTAAGAGAGCAAATTTTCGAGATAAATGTTATGTGCATGTTATTATTATTATTATTATTATTGTTATTATGCGATAAATATATCCAAATGGATTGCATATATATTGGATTATCCCTGTTCTAGAAATAAATACCAGAAATGAAACAAAATCGCAACCTATTAGGAAATGTAATTAAATCTATTTTCGATGTGTATGTTTGTAAGAATTAGGATATTTTATCCTTACCTCAATTACAGTGCAGCCACATATCCTAGAACTAGCAGCGAGGACGCGTCCAAATTGTCGGAAGGATGCCAACTTGACCGACAGTTTGAAATTTGGAAAACATTCAGTAATTTCACGTTCTGTGTTATTGCTCATTTTCTCTGTCTCAGATGACTGTCACCCCTATTTTAGCATCGAACTCGTTGAGTTAGCACTTGTGCAGATGCTTCCATGGTTTCATGAAATGTGGTCGAAGAATAAGTTTAGAAAGGGATGAAATTTTCTATGCATTGACGTAGTGACAAGAAAAGAAAGTGATTTAGCTTTTGAAATACGTAATTATAATATATTTCTTAAAAATATGTATAGTCTGCGATTTTAGTTACTTGTAGGACTTTTAATTTTTTTATGCATTAGCGAGGTGAAAATATAATTTGCTTTTCAAATATTTAAATTAATAATAACATATTCTTTAGAAATTTGTACATACAGTGCGCCTCCATTTAATTGTGGGACTTAATTTTTTTCTATGCATTGACGTAGCGACAAGAAAAGAAAGATTGTTTTCCAAATACTTTACATAATTATAACACATTTCTTAGAAAATGATATGCCTTGTGTCGCAACTTACTTGTTGGATTAAAAAAAATTTCGTTATATTGACATTGTGAGAAAAAAAAAAAGTTTTCTTTTTAAATACTTAACTTAATTATAATAAAATTCTTCGAAATTTTCATAACTTGAGCCTTCATTTACTTGCAGAACTTTAATTTTTTCTATGCATTAAAGTAGTGACAAGAAATGAAAGTTTGTTTTTCAAATAATTAACTTAATTATAACATTTTTTAAAAAATTCGTATACCTTGTGCATTTATTTACTCGTAAGACTTTAAATGCACATCGAATTTTAAAAATTTGAGAACCATTGCTCTGTGATCATTGTTTTCGTACTAATTCACATTAGACCTACTACTAACATTCGTGCCTGAAGAGTGCTTCGAAATCGGCACTTGCCTTCTTAACTCTTGCCTTATTTACCAGATGGGCCAATATTCATAGAAATCAAATTAGCAGATAATTAATTTACTTTAAATTAAACTTTGCTGTAAGAAACTGTATTAGGATTTATTATTATTATTATTATCTTCTATACTTCTCATGCTTCTTTCTTTTTCCATCCTCCCCTACAATAAAAAAAAAAAAAAAAGGAAAGAAATTTAAACTCTAAAGCTTTCCGTGTGTAGCTATTTATTTTCCCGATAAGTAAAAAAGTATTTCCTCAATCTCCGGGTAGTAACCCGTGATGCAATTCGTATCGACTGATATACATCGATAAAATGCCAGGTGGGAGTATAATAGCCGAAAATGCAGATTTTAGCCGAGATTTACTTTGCAAGTGAGATTTTATTTGCATTTTTAAATAAGAAGACTGGGAGACTGAAATATCTAGTGACTCATTTTTTGCAGGAGCCGAAGAATCGATGATGCAAAAGAATTTTTATTGGAAGTAACTGGGTTAAGTGAAAATTGGGGGTGGGGGGAAGAAAAAAATATGAAAAAGAGGGGAAAAAAATCGGTAGCTTAGGAAAACAAAAGTTTTTTTTTTTTTTTTTTCTTCTTCTTTTTTAAATGACAGAAACTGTTTCAAAAATTTTGTTTACTTTTGGTAATATTCTTTACTTTCGAACGTCACGTAATATATATATATATATATATATATATATATATATATATATATATATGCGTGTGTGTGTGTGTGTGTTAAAACATTATAAATATATTTCTTATTTTTACTCAAAAAAAATTTATATATATATATATATATATATATATATATATATATATATATATATATATATATATATATGTCCCTAATTTATATATTTTAGCTTTTATTTTTCTTACACATCGCATTTTTATAACAACTATGAGTAACTTTTACTTTAAAAGAAAATTTAAAATCTGATACTGTTTAGATATTTCCTTTTTTAGGTGACTTCAACCCTATCAACGATGGCAGCTACAGACCATCCTAGTTTATGGGGAATTTTGCTTACAGAAGTATTCATTACATAATGGAATTTTTAAAACTTCGTTTTCACGTTCAGAATGCTTGCATCTGTTAAATTTGTCGATTGAAAAACATTGATTTTTAAATTTCATATTATTTTCTTTTATAAGAAGTCGAAACAATTGTTTCGGTTCGAAAGAAGGCTCGACCCGTCATCAGGCGAACAAAGTAGGCACGAGTGCTGCAATCAAAGTGGCAGCGCACCAATTGTAGCACTCGTGCCTACATTGTTTGCCTGACGAAGCGTCATGTCTTCTTTTTTCGACAAGAAACATTTGTTGCGACTTGTTGCGGTTTATGATGTTTATTCGAAGTTTTATACTTATTACTTTTAAGCGTAGTTTTTCTGTGGTGCTTTTTATAATTTTCTTTTGGTTGTGGTGTTGTGGGTGTTTATTTCACTTGACTACATGTCCTAAGTCTGCGTGAGATAATATCTGTGGGGAGGATCTTTCTAAGGAATTCTAGCCCGTATTTAAGTGTGTTTCGGAGAAAACCATTGAAAACTCCAATATTTTATTTTGGAGCCATAAAAGCTAAAAACGAACTAAATGTAGTTTTCGCACTTTGAAGCTTAAAAAAAAAGGTAAATAAATAAAGAAAATAACAATAATATTTTATTTTCTCCCGAAAATAAGAGCACATTTAATGGCTGTGAGTAATCTGAATGTGTAAATGAAATGAAAAAAAAAAAAAAAAGTATAGAGTAGTTTTATTATTAAATTTACCCGTGAAAAGTAGCGTATTTGGCTGATGAAGATAAAGAAACTGTAAGAGGTAAAGAAGATGCTTAATACCATACATTTATACTGCGTAAAACGACTGTGATAAAATTTTACATAGATTTGTGAACTGGAAAGAATTTAAATTTCTCAGATGTAAAAAAATAAACAAAATTACAAAACATTAAATAAACATCTCTTTTAAGTTAACGTCGCGCCTTATAAATGTTTTTTAAAGTGATGTGGATGTTAACAATACCTATTGACCGTGTAAGATACAAATAAATAAATACGAATTAACTAAATAAAATAACCGAGAAGAATAATTATAGATAGCTTATATATATATATATATATATACATATATTAAATATTTATTTCTAAGAAATAATCGTTTTATTAGGCTAAGCAATAGATGGCCGTACCTCATTGAATCTATTATTTGTAAAATTATTGTAAATAAGCATTGGTTGTGTTGAATAAATACACCAAATGTTTACAGTAAAAATGTTCAGAAAAACGTCTGTTAACTGATGTTAACTGCTGTTAAAAGAACATTTTAAACAAACACTTTAACGTGCACATTACTCAATAATCGTTTCGCATACAAATAATTAAACACAACTCCCGACCAAGTGGAATATAGAAAGCGTTAAAAAAGCAATTTTTTTCTTTCTTCATGAAGAAATGTAAATAGTCATTTCAAAATTTAAGAATTGTTAAATTGTGTTATGTTCTTTTAACACATATTATGATATTTGCTTAATATTATTTAAAATTATTTATTTATTCTATTTGCATCAACTATTGACAAAAGGGTGTAAATTTTCTCATCAGAATTACACCCAAAAAATAAACTCATTTTAAACACAATTATTATTGTTTTTATTATTATTTTATTGTTATTTTTTGCATTTCCCCCTCAATAATTTGATTCGTGAAAGTACTTTATTAATGAGAACCGCTTCTTGTAACGATTTATATATTCAGTAATTAACGAAAATCTTAAAAGATTTATAGTTTTGTTTTACATAAACGTTTGAGTAAAATTAAAAAGTATATATGTATATATGTATATATATATATATACATAAAAATAAATAAATAAAATTTCCAATAAAATGATAAGTTTTGTAAACTGAAATTTAATGAAATTTCTGTAGTTGAAGATAACTGTCATCATATTTCGAATTTTTTTTGTACTTAATAAATAGCTTGATTCTAAGCACAATTATTATTATTATTATTATTTAAGATTTTGCATTTCCCCCTCAATAATTAGATTCATGAAAGTATTTTATTAATGATAACTTTTTCTTGTAAAGATTTCTATAATCAGTAGTTAACAAAAATCTTAAAAGGTTTAGCAGTGTTTTTGTTTTACTAAACATATGATTTATATAATAATAATAATAATAATAATAATAATAATAATAACAAAAAGTAGATTTTCCAATAAAATGAGAAGTTTTATGAGCTGAAGTCTAGTGAAATTTCAGTAGTTGAACGTAACTGTCATCATATTTCGAAACTGTTAATACCATTTGCATTCAGATTCTCGAATGTAATCATAGCATTATTAGCGTTATTCATGTCATCTATTTAATAGTTCAATGAATTTACGTTAAATAATTTCAAATGATCAATCAATATGAATAATCAATCAAAGTGACCAGTTCAGCTTATTTCAGTCTACAATCATACCTATACCAGTCAAAAAAAAAAAAAAAAAAAGAGAGATAAATTAAAAATTATTTTTGCTAAGGATGAAATTTGATCTCAGTTTTCTTTAGAGATGACACAGAAATTCATTATATGATGTCATAAAAATTAATGGCAAGTTAATTTACCAAAATGGTTGTCAAAAGTGTGCGTACGTAAGCTGAAATTCACACCTGCGTAATTTTACGGATGATTATCGTTGATTTATTTCTTCGTAAGACAGGTAAGTACAGAATTAAATCGCTACATTAGTTGCTGAGACAGAATAAAGTACAACAACCTAAGTATGATATAAAGTCGCGTACAAATGATTTTATCTAAAGCTTTATTTTACTGTTTATAATAGCATATTTTCAATTAATTTTTGCTGGGTATCTAATAATTTTTATGTTAATATTTCAAGATCAGTTTCACTGACATTCATAATAATGTAAATATTTATTGTACTAAAAGGCTTTGAAAGTTATTTCTTTTTTTTAATTATTATTATATTTTTTTATAAACAATTTCTTTAATTTTTTATAATGATTATACTTTAAAGAGACATTATTTGAATATTTTGTGCTTATTACTTATTGTGATATTGAAAGTTTAAAGGTGGGCATGTTGGATTCTTATGTGTTCTATATGAAAGAGAAAAAAATCAACAGAAAAATATTTATATGATTGAATGGAAATTAAAAATGCCGTTCTTAATTCTCTGCAAATAAATTACAAGTGTCTATAATTATCAATCGTTTTGTTATTAGCCTTATTACATCTTATTGTCAGTCTCATTATGCCTCATATGTTCTTGTCAGAGATATTTATTATTAAAATAATTGATAAAAAATACAACTGTATTATTTTTATTATTATTATAATTATTATTATTATTTCCTAAATCAAGAGTACTTCACAAAATGTACATCTTTGCTTAAAATTCAGACATTCTTGGTAGAATAGTTGCTTGATAGCTGTTGTTATTTATTTAAAAAGAGGGTTTCAGAGGATTATGTAGTACTTCTACAGGTCGACCCTCACTAAATCTCTAGGGAGATCTTAAAGCCCCTCTTTTCTACTGTAAGATGTTTGACAATGTTAAAATTGTTAAACACTGGTCGTGCTCAACCACTAATATCTCCAGCATCTTATGAGCTTTCTAGAAAACTTGATATTTTAAAGCTATTAAAATTATCTTCACAAAGTATAAAGAGTTACAATGTAATTTATTTTTCACCTTCAGAAGAATAAATCACCAGTGAAGAGTACTACTGCAATTTACATTGTTACTTCATAAACACGTATTTAAATTTTACTATCTCTAACTAAATAAAAAATAATGCGTTTTTAATTTGAATTTTTTAATAGCGATCTATGTGAGTAAATAATCTAAATAATCGTTGTAAAAAATGGTGGTGATTGTATGGCTCGTGGTAATGCCACTCTCACAAAAGTATGAAATTCCTTACTATCGTTACTATACGGAAATCTTTATCGAATTTTTACTGTAGATTTTTTTATGATTAAAGTAGTCGGCCTTCGTTTTGCATATTATTCCGGCATCAAAAACAGTTGACAAATATTATTATAAATAGTCAATAATAATAATAATAATAAAATTATTTAAAATTAAGCAGTGATTTTTTTTTTTTTTTTTTTTTTTTTATAACGGAATTCGAGTAATGGAATGAAATTTAAATTTAAATGTTTATAAAAATAAACTTCAGAGCAAATGCATTAAAATCGTCATCAGTTTATTTGTCGACGGAATAATAGTACGTAAATACTGCAAATTTATTACCTTTTTCCTCATGCCGAATTAAATTGTTTACCATCAATTTACAGGAAAATTTTTCAACAAATACAAATTCTTTAATATTATAACAAATCTGCTTAGAACTGCGTAAGAAAAGTAACATGTTTATTTTAACATTCTTTCTTTCTTTCTTTTCATTTTATTATTATTATTATTATTATTATTATTAATATTATTATTATTTTAATTTTATTTATTTAAAATTACGGATAAAATATTATTCATTTTTTATCAGTTCGTTGTTACTCGTGTGACGTTATTTTATATATTTATTTATTTATTTTTGTTAATATAAACTTAAAATAATAATAATAATAATAATAACATTTTGAAAACAGGGATAGTATTTTATTTTACTTATTTCAATATATTATTATGGCTACAATGACATTTGTTTCAAGCGTTAGTTTTCAGAAACATGGGCTTTTCTATGCTATTATATAAAGAGCAAAACTTTGTTTGTTTGTTTAGGGTAATCTCTGAAACTACTGAACCGATTTAAAAACTTCTTTCACTGATCAAAAGCTACACTATCCCTGAGTGCTATAGGCTATATTTAATTTTGATAAAATAAATTTTAGTTAAAAATTTGAGCATTTTAATTAAAATTCCCATAAAAGTCATAATAGAAATAGAAATAATGAAATATTAAAAAATTTAGCTGCTGCCAACGTAAAACAAACTTTTACATCTTCTTTTTGTTTTCAAAATATCGTGACATGAAAAGAAAAGAAATATATTTGCACTTGAATTAAATTGAAATTCAAATAAAGCTTTGTGAAATGTTAAATTTACACGTTAAAATGTTAAATTTACACGTGAAATATAATAAAACAAGTTACTAAAAAGTAACGTAAGACGATTAAAAAAAAGTTTGTCGTTTGTTTATCAGAGAAACGCGCTGGGTACATGTGGCAAACCTAAGACAACAAAATGCCTGATGCGCCAGCTCGTATATACAGGAGCCTTACAACAAGGAGGCCTCCACTGACGTATCGGCAGTTCAAAACCTAAGTACTAATCAGTACTAATCAAAAGAGAAATGACATTCCCATTTTATCTTATAGCACTAATCTTAGCAATGCTTTTAAACTAGACTAAATGATAACCAGAAGGTTTTGTCAAATTACTTGCTATAAATAATTACTAATTTAAATTAAGAGTAAATGATCTTAGAAAATATTTCAACTGAAATAATTTAATATTCCCACATTTTCACTAGGTATCAAAGTAAATTATGTGCATAAGAAAATGTAATATTCAAATTAAAATTGAATGAACGATTTAAGGAATTATTCTACGTGAAAATTTATAAAATACAGTTAAGACTGTAAATCAACAAAATTATTTCACGTTCATAAAAATAATAGAACAAAAACACAATATGAATTAACGATTTATGAGTAATATATAAATAGCTCTAGGTGATTTTATGAAAGACTATATTATATATACTGTGTTAATAGTTAGGTAAAGATTTTGAGTTATTTGAAATGCTAGAAATATTTATATTGAAATTTAAGACCCTTATATTGTGAAAATTATGCTGCTGGGAAAATTTGTTTCCTCAGTCAGTTCAACCATGCATTAGTTATGCGTTATTTAAGATAAAATTCTTCTATTTTCAAACTGTAAATAGAACTAAATAAATGCTAATGATGTAATTTAAATTATTATTTCGTTGCTTTCTTTAACTTGTAACAATTTTAATAGTTATTATAACTTTTATTATTTTGTAATTTAGATGTTAACGATGTAATTTAAATTATTATTTCGTTGCTTTCTTTAACTTGTAACTACTTTAATTGTTATTATTATTTTTTATTATTTTGTAATTTAAATGTTAATGATGTAATTCAAATTGTTATTCCATTGCTTTCTTTAACTTGTAACTATTTTAATTGTTATTATTATTTATTATTATTTTTTAATTTAAAAATCAATGAATAATTTCAAAATAATGAATAAAAAATACACTGTAAATTTTTTACTCAAATACACCGTAAAAATACTTTGAAATGGAATGATTCGTTTTGTGAAAGAAAATTTTTCATTTAGAACACAATTCGTATCTGTTTTCTTTTCGTTGCAGATCTGACACATATCGCTATAAATTAAAACTTTGCGTTTTCGAAACGGAATTATCCGTAACAGGTTTTTCTTTTTTCAATGTAATTGCTAAAGTGAATGAAATATACGCTATTATATGGACTCAATACTTTGTTACTTGCACCCTCTTTTAGTTGAATAATAAGTGTATAGTTGTTTGAATATTTTTGTACCTTAAACTTTTTTTTTTATAACAGTCTAAATTACGATTTTTTTGGCAACGTTTTTTAATGTAGAAAAATGGATATTTTTGAAAAATTAAATACGCTGATTATAAAAAAATATTTATTTATTTATAAATATTTTTATGAATATTTCATTTTATTCTTTATTGGAGATGTTGACTTTTTAGATTAAAAAAAAAAAAAAAAAACTATACATTTATTTTATTTTATTTTATTTTATTTTATTTTTATAAATTTATTTATTTTTTGCAAACTCTTTAAACTGATTTAAAGTATTCGATTCGAAAAACCCTAGATTATTTTATGCGAATATCACTTCTGTATTAAATATCCCATCGAATATGCTTTGAATTCATATTCAGATGATAAAAAATATATTTTAAGATCTCAGACATTAAGAATTAAGTACATTTTATGTATAGGCCAATTTTTCAATGAATATTATCAAATATATATGCTTCTTATAATATTTTTCTTTATTTGCTTAAACTTCCTTTGACAGGAAATTTTAGACTTATGCATATGTACTCAGAAAATTTTAATTCATTTTTTATTTAAAGAAATATGTTCTTTTCAAAACTCAAATAGAAATTTTCATAAAATATCTTAAATAAATTTTATTGGAATAACCAATAAATGATAGCAGACGATCTGGATATTTTATTTGAATAAAATATTTCTTTGAGAAAAAACATATATTCAGCTTTTATTGACTCAAAAATTAAATAAAACATGAAATGTAGAATTCTGGAATATGTTGATAATAATGAAATAGTTTAATCTGTTTCCACTCAAGAAAATTAAACAATTATTTAGTTTTGTTTTTAGACACTTGTACTTTTGAAAGTTACCCGTCAATATATTTTTGTATAAACTTTTGTTTTTGCCTGTGACATTAAAACCTACGTATTATAATAAAAATACATTCAAAAGTAAAAAAAAAAAAAAAAAAAAAAAAAAAAAAGCATAAAAGTTTATGTAAACGATTTCACATCAAAAATTTATCATTTAAAAAAGTAACTATTTTTTTTTAACGGATGACTTTTAATTAATTAATTAATTTTGTAATACTCAAAACTACATCTCCTAGCTCAGGTCACCCTATGAGATTGTTTTGCCAGCGAAGGCCAGTGACTAAACGTTTACGTAGAAGCGTTCGTCAGCAAAACCACTTCGGACCCAATGAGATTTAGCAATAAACCTTGTCAAACTGTAGCAGTCGCTCTTTCAGAAAGGATCGCAGAGTTTCGTTTACGTATTTATTATTTGAAATCTTCTAACTATAAAATGTAGGGCCGCTTTAACAGCGCTGTTTCATGCTATTATTTAAAATGTGATCAATCTACTCTGTACATATTGCGTTTATTGTCGTCATTAACTTATGTTATGTCTCACTGTCGTTGGAGAAATATTGTGTCATATTCTTCCCTGTCGTCGTTTTGATTTTAAATTTGTTTTATAGGAAAACAAAGTGGTAAATCTTCTGTTTGCTTTACGTGCTCTATCAAGCTAAGCTAGCTTCCAGCAACATATTTTTTATTTTATATAGAA
Organism: Salticus scenicus; assembly: GCA_963930645.1. NCBI lineage: Eukaryota > Metazoa > Arthropoda > Arachnida > Araneae > Salticidae > Salticus > Salticus scenicus. The sequence goes on from OZ005652.1 coordinate 100,718,841, forward strand.
ATAGAAATAGTATGGTCTGTAATTTGAAATCAATTCTGCTTCATGTGTTGGGTTGGATTGAGGTTGCGCCCTACGATAATATTGAGGTTTATTACTGCTTAAAGTATATTCCGAACAATAACAAATATCCACGGCTGAGCAAGATTCGAGTCCTGTACCTGGGAACTGAAGGTCAAAATAATAACTATTTCATCATCCCATGGACAACTGTTACTCCATGTAAATTTGATTAGATTCCTGCATTTGTACAGAGATAGTAGGACCTACTAAACTACAACAAATATTATTAGCAGTTTAATTACGATACCGTTTATACATGATAAAAAAATCAAAACTATCGGAAAGTTTGTTGAAATGAATTTTTAATCTGTGCTTGTTATTATTATAAAACGATAAAAACTTTGTGAAATTGTTGAAAACGCATTAAAATCGAGACTTCCTCGCAAGAGACTTATCCTCGAGACTTCCTCCAATGAATCGGAGATTTTTCTCCCATAACCTAAAGAAAATGTCAAATGTAGAGTGTAGTGAAGCTTACAACAGAATTACAAATAATAATAATAACACACCAGCCAACTTACTGTTACTAATTAATATCCCGGATGATTTTTATTACCCTCCTCTTTTTTCACACTAGTCTTATTTTAGAGTATTTTTCTTCTTATTTAATCGTAATTATATTTGAAAAAAAAAAAAAAAAAAAAAAAAAAAAAATCTCTAAAAAAACAGTGGTGGGAAAAAAAGGGGCGTGTTCTAACAATCTTCCGGAATATTAATTAAGTTGGCAAGTATGATAATAATAATAAAAATAGCAAAGTGTTGCAACGAAAGTATTTTCTAAAACTGTCAGATGTGTTATCAGATCATGTGGATAAACGTATAGTTACCAGACAGTAGTCTTTCTTAGGCCTAGGCGAATAATAAAGTTACTTTTTGAATTTGCATGGTAGAGAAAGATCTGTTGGTTTGGAGGAGAATCATGGTTGTCGATAAATGTAAGCATATTTGGGTCAGATGAGTGAATTACTGCATATCAAAGGTCCAATCAAGAGCTCAGTCGGCAAAACCTACAATCACTGGCAAAACAATGCACAAAATGCATATGGGCTTTAGGACGTCTTCTTCTGTGGATAATTTAGTTTAATTTAAAAATAATGTGTACCAAAAATAAATATATAAATATTCTAATATATATATATATATATATATATATATATATATATATATTGTAATATCTACCAAAAAACTTGGAATTGAAAGCTTATTCTAATTGTATCAAAATAGATAGTCAAAACATACATACAACGCTAACTGATCGCTTGTCGCTGCTGTATAACTATCGATGTGGATGTGAATAAAACGTGAGAGATGAACTGGAGAAAAAACACAAACGCATTTCTCCAAATAAATAAATAAAATGGTATACTGCTTTATACTACTTACAGAAAAATGGAATAAAATTGAACATTCTTAACACACACACAATAAGAAATAAAATAAAATAAAATAAAATAAAATAAAAATCGAAATGTGTTTAAAGTGTAATTTAGGCTACAGGTAATTTAACAAGGCTTAAAAATCATTCAGTATTCCCATATTTTTGTTATACGTTGCTAAATAATGTTGAATATTCGTTGACAATTCAGTATTACCATTATTATTTTATTAAAACAATTATCGTTATGTTTCTTCATTACCTGATATATTACTTCCTTAAATTAATTATTCATTTTAAATTGTTGTATTGTATGAACTGACCTTCGAATGAAATAGTAATATTATTGAAATTTAAGTAGTATTTTTGTATTTGTATTATTGTAAAATATTCTTTAAATTATTGGCTAAAAAATATTTCCATACATTTATGTTTCTTTTTAAATATATTATTTATCCCCCTGAAAATTTAACACAAATTTTTCAAATCTATAAGTTTTTCTCAACTTGTCTTTTAAATTCTTTTTTTTTTTTTTTTTTTTTTTTTTAGTTGTACGGAAGACTGTTAGTCTCAATCAACGGATTTTTTCGATACCAGTTTTACGGTAGTAAAATATCCCGGATGTATTTGTATACATTACACATATGATATGATATATCATGTATCATCATATATAATATATCATCATCTTAAATCTTATATCATACAAATATGATATGATATAGATATGATATATAGATCATATTATATATATCATATCATATCAATCTTATATCATATTATCTTATATGTTATCAATCTTATCGTATAATCTTATGTCATATATCATGTATATGTTATACCATATTATCATCACATATCATATGTTATGTATTTTATATGGTGCCGTATAAAATGCGTGATGTGAATCTTAATCTACCAATGTTCTTGCATGAAAAAATATTTTGCACTCTTTAAAACTTTAACAGTATCTCGAATTAATAATATAGTAAATAAATTAAACTGGAAAATAAAAACGCCGTGTTTCTGCACAATGAATTACATTGGAGTGTTTCTATTTAAACAGAGAATAGTCTTTAGAACAAGTAAAATTTTTAACAAGTTTTTTAGTAATTGGTTTTGCTTAAAAGGAAAATTTCTAAATTAAAAAATTACACAAAAACAAAAACAAAAACAAAAAAATTGTTCTCTTTTTGCTTTTGCCGCTTATTGCTTAATATTTTATGCCTGAGTAACAACTTAATACTTTTTCAATAAACATTCTATTTCCTGAATTAGAAGTTTTTTGATACGCTTCTAAGCAGTATAGCACCACTAAAATTATTAAAATGGACATAAAATTTTTCCTCCATAGACCGTATAATAATAATAATAATAATAATAATAAAGTGTGTTGTTTAAACGAAATGTAAATGCTACATACTTTACCTTCAAAAGAGATACCTCGATGATTAAATAATATATATATATATATATATATATATATATAAAATAGAAACATAGAAAGTTTTTGAACAAAACGACTTATATGAAAGAATGTTCATTTTATAATGAAATCATAAATAAACATAAATAACCATCGAATTATATATGATAGTATAAACTCAAAACAGAAGTTCAAACTACGGGGGAACTGTAAATATTTCCCTTGTACTCATTTGTCTTAAATGACATATCTCACACGAAATCCAATATTTAACGTAGAAGTTTTCACGACAAAATAATGATTTCTGTTTATCTCCGGACGATCAACCCTCTCTCATAGCATCACCACCCCATGGGCATCTGTTATTCCCTCTTTTACAACAACATAAATAATATGAATAAGCATTCTAACAACATTATCCAAACGATCCATCCAGAGACATTCTTGTCAGATTAAACGTAAATCTCCGTTCTACTTCCGCCCAATAATTTATAACCGACCCCCTGGAGTTAACCCCCGTCGGAACCTAAGAACACCTGCTCCAAGCCCTCATTTAACGACGGGGGCGTGATTGAGAGCAACCTCCACAAACTTGTCGCAAATTTCCCCAGAGGATGGGGAAAAGGAAAACGTTTTTCACATCCCGTCGGGAAACTCCCTTGGAAGTTTTTCAGGACCTGCACCATGCATAATCAGGAATTCATACCCTCAACTCTTCTCTTTGTATAATCTAAAGGGAAAGTTTTTTTTCATTGTAGAAAAACTGCATGCCCTATTTGAATATTCATTGAGCTAGCCGCTACCTCACTTTTCGCCTCAGCTTCCTTTTAGCTGTAATAAATTTTTACCGGAATATTTCGGGCGTGAGTAATTAAAGTTATTTTATTAAGTTATGAAGTCAGCGGGATGTTATTTTTCAGAGATTTTGTATGCTTTGTTGATTTTTACTCGAGAACCTTCTAAAAGTGCTTATTTTCTGCACAAGCACAACAGAAAAAAGGTCTATTAATTTTTATAGCATATTTTTGATAAAAACCTGGAAAGAAAAAAAAAAAATCTATTTCTGAATTACTAACACATATATCTTCTTGAGGATTTGAACGGAAATTTGAATGCAGCCTGTTAAAAGTTAAAATCTAATTCAATTCAGAAGGTAATCTGATTTTCTGCTCTGTTACCAAACGTAATTTGAAAGTAGTTTCATATTTATTGCAATTTATTACATATATTTAGCTATAAACATGGCTTAATTTTGTAAAATATTGTAAAAAAGAAATAATGTTAAACTAATATTTAATTTATTTTCTTGAAGTTGTTAGGTTAGATTTTAAATATATATCTATAAATACAACATACATTGTAATATACGATTTATTGAATAAATAATGTGTTGAAATGAATTCAAACAATAATAGCAGGAATGAATTAGAGAATCGGCATTTAAGATTTAATTCTTTTTACTTTTACGCATGCTTGGAAGCATACATTAAACATACATAAATTAATTAAGAGATTTGACAAAACAGGAAAAAAATTAAATAAAACGGAATAGCTCTGCTTTTTATAATTAAATCTCCTCTTCTATCGGTTGGGAACGCTGACATCTACTTAATTCCTTATCTAATGAAACGCTTTTGGTTACATTGTTCAAATACTACGAGACTATTTCTTAATTTTGAATCACTGATCATAATATGAAAAAAATACATAAATTAAGTATTTTAAAAATGCGCTAAAATCACCCTCTTCAGTTCAACATCTAAGTAATTAGACAACTTTTGGGGACAGAACTGGCATTTCCATCCTGACTGAACATAATTTTTAGACTTTCGATTAATTCCGAAGTGCACATCCAATGGGTACTCTCGAATTTCGATATTGCTGACAACGAGATTGCGATTCTTTAGCAAAGGCTAATCTTAAGAGACTCTCCAGCCAAATTTGCTTTGCACTTATAGCGAGGTTTATTCAAAAAGATAACAATTGGAGATCTCTGGAACGTCCCCCAATATATGACTGATACTCATACTCGAGAAATCGCCCTGGTTGTGCTCGAATTTTTGGGAGGTAAAGTCAGCAAAACTGCGTATCACGTTTTGCCAGTGGACACTTGAGAAATCTCAACTATGAACATGGTCAGATGGTTGGTTTAATTCCGATTGACTACGCTAGGGTTCTAGACCTATAGGTGGGATGCCCTCCATGGAGTGGTCTCTCTAAGGGCCCTAGCCCGCATTTACGCGAGCTTTGGAGAAAACTACGGAAAACTCGAAACGGCTAAGACAATGAGCCAGACCTGGGATCGAACCTGGCACTTCCCATCTACCATTTCGGAGATCAGAAACAAGAACAACAACACGTACAAGATAAATTGAAAGTGTGGCATAAAATATTGTCTACAAATGTTTTATATTATTTGTGCGGTTCTATGAAAGAATTATTTTCTACAATTGGTCCATTTATAATTAAATGTTATGTTCACAGACGATGATGAACCTGATTAGTTTTTGCAGCCGAGAATGTATGGCCGATAAACTTCGTGCACATGTTTAAATGTGTCATTTCATAGCAAACTGCGTAGAATAAAATTCATGGACTGTTTCAAATTTAGACATTTAATCGAATATCTAAAGAAGTTCCTGTCCATCTGGTGGTCAAATATTTAGCGCTGGTTTTGTCCCGAAGGCGAAGAGAGAACAAGTAACAAATTAAAGCAAAATAAATAAATACATTAGTAAATAAATAAAATAAAATAATAATAATAATAAAACTAATTAAATACACTTTAGTCCTTCTTGTATACTCCACAATCAAACAAAACAGAAAGGCAATCTAAACAAGATAGTTGATGATGAGACGGATACATCTAGAAAAGTTTACTGTGCGATGGACTAAACTGCATTTAATTAGTTTATGTGATAAAAACCTCCCCTTTTTTTGTGTTTAAGTAATAAAAACAACGTTTGAAATTACTCTTGAAAAACTGATGTTTAAATGTGTTATAGCTGCAGCATAAGAATTCAATGATTGTTTTTTTAACACGCTTTTATTAGCTTCACCTGTATGTATTAGAGCCCCTTAAATAAATAATAGGCCGGCGCATCACCGCCATTTTTTTACCTCGTAAGAGGACAGCATTTCCGCTTGGCGATTTTATCGCTTCACTGGCGGTTTTAAGAAATTTTCATCTAAAAATAAAATCGGCCAAAAATGATAAGCAACACAAGTAATCTATTTCTGTTTCTGTAATAAATTAATAATTAATAAATTAAATAAAATAATTAATTAATCAAAAGTTCAATTAAGAAAATATATATTAGGTGTTTGCATAAATTCGTGCGGTTTTTTATTGCTTCATTTCATAAAAATACATGAAATCAAATGACAATTTTTAAACAAAATACTCTCCATTAACTTTCTAAAAGCTTTGCCGATTTTTCGGGTAACAGACCTATATTACGGCGATAGAAGCTCTCGTCTTTGGAGGCAATAAAATGATCCGCGTCCGCACGAACTTTTGCAACGACCTAATACAATCAGGACATAGAAACAAGACAACTTTGGCGAACCAAAAAAAGACGTCGCCAACACTCTACAAACACACAGTAAAAAAGCGTTTCTTAAAATAATTTATGGTTATTAAAATACATATTTAGATTTAAATAATACTCTTTTTTTTTTTTTTTTTTACTTTATAAATGTCAGAAATGCAAAGAAAAGTATAAGTGAATAACAATAAAACTTACTATGCAAAGCTGTGCATTAGGTCCCGGGATCCAAGAATCTGGACAACAATTAGCTGCCCATTTTCTCCTTCTTGCATTATCCGAAGGAAACCTAAACATTTTGTATCCTTTTCTGGAGTGTTTACAGCAGTTTATCGCTGAACAACCTCCCATATTGCAGTTTATTTCACTAAAATTACGAACAAGACGGTAGAAACAATGGCTGCCGTTTGTTTATCACGCTTGGTACATGCGGCAACCCCAAGGCAAAAAAATGTCGGATGCGCCAGCTCGAATATATAGGAGCCTTAGTATGTATGTATGTTTGTATGTTTATAACCGCTCTGGAAGCAAACAAAAAATCTATATTGTAAAAAAAGACTTTCCGTACGTGAACGTCGTGGCGTTCAGGTATAGCTCCGCGCTTCGAACCTAAAGGTCTAGCATTCGATCCCAATCAGGGGAAATAATAAAAAAAAAAAAAAAAAAAAAAAAAAAAAAAGGTTTTTTTTTAATTCTAAATTATTTTAATTAAAGATTTAAATGTATGTAAATATCTCACGATTTTCTCTTACCCTGCATTTTAATACTAAGATAGATATTTTGTGCTTTTTAGTTCACATTTCTATAAAAGCATGTTCTTTAATTTTTTTAAACTATAATATTATTTAAATTATCTATACTCCTTTGTATGTGAATAGCGGGAATATTCATGGAGATATAAAATTTTCTTTAACAACATCGAAATTTATTTGTTTATAACATGCAGAGTTTTCAAACCACTGCAATGTAATTTTTAGTAAACTTAACGTACTACAATAGAAGCATGTTGAAGTTGTTGTGAGAATGTAAAACAATTGAAATATCTGATGAAACATAAGCATTTATACTAAATAAATTTTTACTGAGCATGCGAAAGCGTAAACAAGATTTATTTTGTCAAAATAATTTATTAGCCATTAATATATTAATTTATTAGCCAAGCATATAGAGCCCCTGTACGTAGCTAGGAAACGGGGGGGGGGAATTCCAAAATCCGTAGAAAATATCATGGGGTGAAAATGAAAAATTCGGAATCACAAGTGGGAAAAAAAAAAAAAAAAAAAAAAAACTAACACCAGTATAAAAATAGGATAAAAATACACAAGAAAATGTAGCTGAAGCTCGGGAAGGGTGGGCACTTGTGGCAGTGAGGTTTGTTGTCATCGAGGGCCTAGCAATACCTCGCTTAATATTCGGTTTAATTTTCCTAGAGAATTATTCCTGCATTTTCTGATTGGTGTTAGTTGTTCTTCTTTTCACGCGTGGTTTCGCGGACTTTTTTTTTTTTACTCCCCTGTCCCATGTTTTCCACATTCAAAACTGCGGTTTTCGCAAGGAGATCTCATTAAAAAATCAGAATAATATCCTCGATAGGAATAAATACATTTAAAATATTTTCAAGAAGAAACAAATCTGTGAAAATTTTTATCCAATTTTTTATTTTAAATCAACCTACAATATATTACATTAATTAATTCAATTTAAAATTTTATTTAAAAAAAAATGTTGTACATGATAATAATAGATTTAAAATTTATAATTCAAGTTGAGAATTAATGTTCATGCACATAATTTTTTAATACAGCGGTTTCTTTCAAGGCTATGAATATTTAATAAATCCAAAGAAAACATATCACACGAAAAAGGTATTTTTGTAGAAAAAGTGAAAAATAATATGCAATATTAATGCGAGGCATTATTTTATCTAAAAACCCCGAGCTAAAATATTTCCTGATACAAAATCTCATTTTCTTTTCCAGGAAAACAAATGGAAGCATAATTTAACTCTAAAAACAGAAACTTTTTTCGTTTGTTTTCTCGTAATTTCGTGTTAATTTATCAAAATCAGACGTGACAAGAATGAATTTTCTTTGCTATCGGGGAGAAATTTTCGTTTTATAAGACAGTGACGCCATCTGTTGAGGAGTTTAAGTGCCACTCAAACATTTTATCAAAGATTAAAAAATTATAGGAAACATGCTAACATAAAATAAATAAAAAAGTAATATAATAAGTGAATACTAAATGTAGGTTTCATATACTATAATGTAGTATGATGTAGTAACATTGAACGTAGATTTCACTGAAATATGAAATAATTTCAAAAGGTAAAGTTTATCAAAATTTGAAATTCCAAATATTTCTTACTCAAACAGTTTTACTAATATCTATTGATAGCATGAAACTATACGTAAAACATTTTTTTCTTTACATTCATTATTTTATTAAAAGCTCGTTTTTTTTTTTTTTTTTTTTTTTTTTTTACTTTAAAATATCGCATGGATGAATGTATGATTAGAATACTAAAATACCCTTCAAAAAGAAAAAAAAAAAAAAAAATGCATATCATTTTTATGTAATTGATATATATATATATATATATATATCCATACCAACAACATAAATAAATAATGGATTAGATAAAAACTGCAGCTAAAAGTAATTAAATCAAAAACTGAAACCTGTATTTGTTTCCTAAGTCACAGATGTAAGTTTAAGCACAAAACAGAATTTAATTTACAGAGACAGGACATTTTTTAGTACATTCTACCATATAAAGCCACGCGGTAATAGTTTTTTGTTCCTTAGCAACGGTTACTACGTTTATTTCATAAAATTCATTTCACAGATTCGTTTCTCAATGGTATTATATATATATCAACTTCATGCCACCGGAAAAAAAGGGTATTTTTGATTGGTCTAAATATACGATAAGCAGGGGAAAAAAAAAACATATATTTTTAATACCTACTTTAAAATATAAAACTGTCAGGGATGGAACACGGGCGCAGAATTCATACCGGAATCTGTTTAAGAAATTTCTCCACCTATAATATCGTTGATTCAAGAGGTAGAACATTTTCTTATATTGATAGTGGTATGAATTCTGCGCCCGTGTTCCGTCCATGAACTGTGATCCTTTGCAATGGTTACCACACTCAATTCTTATAAAAAAAAAATTCACGTTTTCTCTTTTCTTTCTTTCTTTTCTTTTCCTTTTATTTTATTTATTTATTTATTTATTTTTTCACTTGTTGTCAAATTAAAAAAGAAAGAAAGAAATACTTTTCAAATGATCTATTTTGTCTGAAATGGTCTATTTTGTATTCAAATCCTTTTTTTTTTTTTTTTTTTTTAAGGAAAAGAAAAGAAAAACTTTTATATTGAACTAATGTATAAAGAAAATTATAATATTCAAGTTTTTTCATTAAAATACATACTTTAGGGACACACATTTGATAAACGGTCGACTTTTTTATAAAAGAATCGAATATTTGCGATTACTACTGAAAACTGATTATAATCCTCGGATTTTTTTTCATTGCATACTTTTAATGAAAAAGCTGTATGATTTACAGGATTTTCCTGTATAAATATGTGTCATTGATACAATTTTATGGTTTTAAATTGTACTTTTAAATTACAGTTTTTTCCCATTGAAATTTACAGGATTTTGCCATATAAATATATGTCATTGATACAATTTTATGGTTTTAAATTGTACTTTTGAATTACAGTTTTTTCCCATTGAAATTTACAGGATTTTCCAGTAAATTCTACGGGTATTTTTTGCAGTGTATCGTTGATGTCTCATTTCATTAGCACGCTTTTTTTTTTCGATTTAATTATAAAATATAATAATAATAATAATAATAATAATAATAATAATAATAATAATAATGATAAATGCACATTCATTTTTTTTTTTTTTTTTTTTTTTTTCGACAAGAGAATAAATATATTTACTTGTTTATTTATTAATTTTTGCCATCAGATTTTTTTATTTCTAATAAATTTAAGGTTAGAAAGGGGTTATTAATTAATATCTTTCGAATCATGTTCCATTGAGTTAAAAAAAAAAAAAAAAAAAAAATGGCGTTAGCAAGATTTTGAACTGATTATTAAGTATGCTAATTTTTGATAAAATCTAATGTCTGGGCAGATACCATGAGAAAATTTCAGCTATATATATTTAGGTAAAAACAAAAATGTTTGCATATTCATTCAAGAGTGGAATACTACAAGCAGTGACAACGGAAAATCCCTGTCAGAAAGAAATAGTACGATTTGTCGCACTAATAAATAAATAGAAAAGTTTTAAAAATGCAAAAGGTATTAAAAAGTAACTAAAACACATAAATTACATTTCCATAAAAAATTAAATATGTATAAAGTATGTAAAATTTGTGTATGAATAAATTGAATAAAGTTTCTCTAGAGCACTTGTGTTCGTTTACATTTTTATTATGGACGGAGAAGCGGACTTCTTCCACAATCCTCACGTCAATCACATCATATATATATATATGTATATATATATATATGTGTGTGTGTGTGTATGTATATATATATATATATGTGTGTGTGTGTGTGTGTGTGTATGTATATATATATGTATGTATATATATATATATATATATATATATATATGTAAATATATTTATATTTATATATATATATATATATATATATATATATATATATATATAAACAATTCACCAAAGAGACATACACACGCCAAACAAAGCAACAAGATTTCCCAAATTGATTCAATTATCAAGCTCAACAATATCGCTGAATCCAATATATATATACACTAAATAAGTTTATAAGTGATTTAAAAATTTGTTTCACACTGTTTGTGTAGGAGCATTTCAACTCAAATTATACTTAGGCGGGACTTCAATATGTAAAGTTTTTCGCTGTCTTTTTTTTTTTTTTTTTTCAAATTTGTTTATTCGTAATAATAATAAAATAGCAAATAAAATTTCAAATTCCATTTTTATTTTCTCTTACCAATACATTTTATAGAGAAAATATTGTTTAGGTTCTAATTTTCTAAAAAGAGTTTTTGTTATATTTACACGTTTTGAGGTCTCCTGAATCTGAAAATCTTGTTTTTAGTGGTTTGACTGTGTGTGTGTGTTTTATCAGCATATCTCAAAAACAAATATCCGTAGAAATTAAAACTCAGTATCCTATAAATCTATATTATATAAGGATGCCACACCAAACTTTTTGTTGACATCAACAGGGCCCGATTAAGCTTTGGAGCTAGGGAAAGTTCAGTATCATCTCGGGGCCCTCTTTCATTTCAGAAAATCTTGTTTTTCTGTTACATATTGTAATATATAAATGCTATATAGACCAAAAATTAGTGTGTGTTTATAGTTATTTTTTTTTTCATTCATATATCTAGGTGGTTTCTACACACAACATTCAAATCGTATAACTTATTAATTAAGAACATTCAGATTTTTGAGGTTAAATAATAGATTTTTTCCGAAATAGTAAGTATTTTATCTTGCTTTAGGCGAATTTTCTCAAAAAAAATGAAATATCAGTATGAAAATATAAAACAGAAAATTCAAGACCCTGTTTTTAGTCATTTTGGGGGCCCACTTAAATTTTAGAGGGGAAGCTTGTGCTTTCCGAGCCTTTTGGGTAATCAGGTCCTGGAGATCAAGTAAGTGGTTCCTGTACAGGGACACCTAAGAGTATTCAAATACATTACGTATGTGGGGGAAATTGCAGGTAAGTAGAGTTTAGCCTCTGTAAACTGCTCTAAATCAAATGAAATGAATATATATTTCTTGTATGTGTAAAAGCAGGTTTCGTGCCGAATATGGAATGAAAATCTCTCCCCGTTCATTTACAGGGCTACACAAAAGAAATAGAATATAGTGGGACAATTCTTGAAAATTTATAGATGTATATTTCAAGTTGTGCTGTGTGTTATTAATACAGGTTTATTTTTATACGCACCATGTGAGATGTATATCCTTTTTTGGCGATATACAAGGCTGTCAATAATTAAGCGAAAACATTCTATTGTTATTGAATGCAATTAGTGGAAGTTATTTACTATAATATTTTATAATGTCCAAGGAAACTGCTCAGGAATTGAAATTAATTCCTCATACTCAAAAGGTGAGTAAAGTATTTTTTAAGCTAAATATTAAGCGCCTGTTTTTTTTTTTTTTTTTTTTTTTTGTATATTTACACGTTTTGAGATTTCCTGAATACGAAGTCAAATTTTTAACCATTGATCTTTGTGTCCCTATCTCTAATCAGAATAACTTAAAAAAAAATAATTTCAGACAGTCCAAATGTTGTATTTTTAAGTTAATTTAAGTTTGTTATTTCAAAAGTTTGATCAAGGTTGAGAAGTTACAAGGAAGGGTACGATGAAAATTGTCTGAATAATTTTAAATTAACTTTTAATTTCAATAAAAGGTTTGAATTCTATATAATTGTAGATACAATAATCAAACGGGTGGTTGAGGGTGGACGATAGCAACCCTCAAACAGAATTATTTGTCAAATAAAGCTAATCTGAAACCTTATTTGAATTGTTTTTAACTTAGGTTTTTATAACAGTACTTGTTACCTTACCCCTTAGCTCCAAACTGTATTTATAATACTAGATTTCAAGGTAAAAGAAAGTCGTATGACTGCCACACTAGCTTATTTAAATTAAAATTGTCCAATTTTTTTAAAATAACTAAGCACCAATTCTTTTGAAACTTTCTATAAAGGTATATATATTCAATTAAAGGTAAAACTGCATACTCCAACGTTGATTGTTACTGTTTATTCCAATCCTATATTTCTTACCAAATTTCAATAACTTCAAATTGCATTTAGCTATTGACATTCAATTATTATTATTATTTATTTTTTTTTTATGTCGATGTAAACATTAAAAAGAAAAAAAGAAAAAGAAAGAGAGAGGAAAAGATAATAATAATTTACAACTTTTGATAAAATGTTTCCATTTGTTAAGAATAATCGAGCACCATTTCCTTTTAAGATATTTTTACAAGCAAATTTCGCCCGAAAATAAAACACAAGCTACTGTTTACGTCAAATCCATGAAATTTTAATGAATTTCAACAATTTCTTGTTCCAGATCGGATTATAAAAGCCCATTTTTCCCAAAACTAATGCTGAAAATAATGTCATAACTAAAACAGTCTATTTTAAAAAGGGAAGTAAAATTTTATCCATATTTTTAATGCGTGAATTTCTGCAGGATAAAATGATGGAAAATGATACTTTAACAGAGGAACTTACATCGCAATCGCAACAATGTATTGAGATAAATAAAGTACAATTTTATCCATGATTGCATGGTTTTGGACGAGAAGCACACTGATTTAAATAATAAATTAAACATACAAAAGTCATTGGTACATTCGTAGAGATTTATTAAAAGAAAAAAAAATCAATAGTAAGTAAATTTAGAAAATAATATTAATAAATTAATTATGTAAAATTCAACTACGTCATGATAAATTAATAATATAAATAAATAAATAGAAACGTTATTATAAAATTTGAATTAAATGAATATCATGTTATTTTTAAATTTTTGGAAACATTTAGTCTTTAAAACATCATGATGTAAACGATGAAGTCATTTGTTTTAAATATCATGTATACCAATGTTTAGTAATTTGAACTGGTAAAGAGAAATAAAATTAGGAATATAAGTTTAAAAATCGAATGCTAGGCGGGCACAGACTAACTAGAAACTTAAAACAATTGATAATTTTTAAAATATTATGTGATGAACTATGTAAAACAAATTATAACTATATGAAATGCTAACTTGCATTAGATTTTGGTCTAAATTCATTTTCCTTCATACTGGCCTTCTTTTCTTTTCTTTTCTTTCTTTCTTCTTTCTTCTGTCACTTTTTTTTTTTTTTTCTTTTGTTTTGTTTTGTTTTGTTTTGTCAGAGCTCTTTTAATAAATCATGCTAAATTTGACGATTAACTTTGAAGAGTAGATGCATTGTCAAGAAATGAAAGAACCATTTGGGTGAATAGTAATCGTGTATCTGTATATTGATCATGTAAGTACTGTTTTATTTGCACGGAGTCAACATTATCGCGGACTCCATACCACTAATGACGAAAGAATATCTTTAATAATCAACGATTTTATATGTAGAGATTTTTCTTTATTTCCCTTTTTTTTATTCATTATTATTATTTATTTATTTATTTATTTATTTTTAACGAGTATTTGTTTATGTTTTCCACCAATGCTTTAACCCTGTATTTTTATTGCACTAGATATTTTAATACTTTGTATAACAGTCGAAAAGTAATTATACTTTTAATGTATATTTAATTGCCCATTTATTTGCCAGTTTCAACACTAATGTGTGCTTGAATTATTGGAAAATTTAAATTTACCATGGAAGATTATTAACACATAACAGAGTTGCTAAATTTTATAATTTATTCCGGAACACTTTTAACCCCACCTTTTTTACATACTATTGTCTCAATAGTAATTTTAACTTATTTTACCTGAGTTATATATTGGAAACAATATTCTATAAATAAAGTGGTGTGAAATAAAAGAGATGCTAAAGATGTTCCAGAATAAATTATGAAAGTTCGGAACTCTGTATTATAGCTACTGAAAATTATGTGACTATCGTTCCATAAAGTAAAGTTACATCCCTACAACGTGAAAAACACATCGCAGTGTGACAGTAACGACATCGCAGACACGTCACAATAGCCCATATAACATTTCAGGGGTGTTGCACACACGTGAAAATGTCTTATATTTGCGATATGAAATGTGGCATCGCCTGATGCGTGATTGCAATGTTACAGTAGTACCAATATACTAGGACATACTTTCCATAGCCCAATTTGTCTGTACATCTTGCGTTGTAAATGTAACGCAAAACGCTTTTACAGCGATATACTGCGTAAAATGATGGTACGCAGTACTTCACAGCGTATAATAATGGCACGCAAATGCGACGGGCCGATATATTTCTATTATGTATTTGGAATTAAGTGCACTATGTGGGATGATTGGTTTAAACAAACAACAACAAAAATATATATATATCTACATCAGAATATATGGGCGGTATTATTATTATTATTATTATTATTATTATTATTATTATTAATAATATACATTATAATCGTGTTCACTGAGGGGAAATATATATACATATGAAGCCTTCATTTAGAATGAATAAGCGGTCATTTTCTAAAACCCTTAACTAGAAATATAGATTTTCAAGCTATGCCCATAAGGCACGCCAATAAACTGAACTGACGAAATGGTCATGATCAACAATTTCTAGTCTACACATTTCTAGATGGTAAAACAATATTCTGAATATTCTAAATCTCTTGTATTAAGAGAAATTCTCGCTTGATTTTCTAGAATTGGGTAATAAACCAAGATTAAAATTGCTGAAATCCACTTCTTGTATACGCATTTATTTGCAAATATTTTTAAATAACTTTGCCCTCGAGAATATAGGCAAACGCTGTAGAATTCTAATAGGGTTTTCTAGAAGTCGCTTTCAAGGGAGACTAGAATTTATAAGGATGACATGAAACTATTTTTTTTTAGAGCCACAATTTAGATTCTAGATGTCAATTGCAGAATTTTTTTCTCAGTGTTGAACAGACAATACAAAATAGAAAAACAAATATGCTGAGCATACTTATTACAGTATATTTTCTTACGAAAATTATTTTTTCTGTGTTATTATTATTTTTTAAACTTTATAATTTTAAGTCACACACAGTGAATAACAATTCTCTATTTTAAATACAATTTAGAAACTAAAATAAATAAATAAATAGACAGACAGATAAAAGGAAAATAAAAGTATTATGAAACGTCATATAAAAATGACAGTTAAATTCCCTTGTTGCATAATTATAATTTTTCGCATTTTGCCTCTTAAAATTAAACATACCATAACTCAAGTTAGAAAATAAATAAAACGTGTAAGTTAAGAGGAAAAAAAATCTTTTACAAATAACATTTAAGAACTTCTCAAAAACAACTGACTTTCCAATAAATTTTATTTTCGTATTGTGCAACTGTTACTTTACTTTAAATTTTAGTTTAATTATGATGAAGATATAGGTTCATGTCGATAAAATTTCAATCAATTTAATTCTCTAGAGTATTTAGAATGCAACAATTTTCCGTACTATAAACAAGCAGAAATGATTTAAAATTTTAGAACAAATATTTTTCATAACATTAATAAAAATAGTTTTGCAATTTAAAGAAATAGTTATACATTTTTTAATGTGATAGTCAATAATTATAATAACAAAAAGTTATATAAAAGTTTACTTTACTTTTCATACATTGTCTTGCAAGTGAAGTTATTCCATAAGGACAAATTCCTTGTTATTAAATTAAAAAATCTGGAGTGACTCCACTCGACTTTCCGAACATTAAGTAATTAACGGATTTGCAGATAAAGTAAAGTAAGAGTATTTGTTAAATAAACAAAAAAGAAAATTATAATAGGTTGACTGGGTATATATTTTTTTTTATATAGTACACGATGTTTAATTTAACGCTATTTTACCAAACATGTAGATCATAATGATAAAGAATAATTCATTGTGTCTCTGTAAAAACCTACAAATGCTAGACTCACCAAAGTGCTTATAGTTAGTGCAACAGCCACTTATAATCTTTATATAAATTTTCAGATCCATCGGATAAGGCATGTAGATTCTATCGCACTTTAAAGTTTGAACCCATATGCCACAATTATAAAGAAATTTGTATTTTGTCCCTGTAAAAATAACCATAAGTGCTAGATTCTCTAAAGTTTATAAAGTTCGTGTGACGGTGACGTATAACATGTATATAAATTTTCAGTTAATTTAAATAAGGAGTTTAGTCGCTGTCGCACTTTAACACGTTCGCTGCCGATCTCACGTGATGGGAACGGCGTTTTTTTTCCTTTAACTTGCCGATTACGTTTGTAGTCCAGGCAACGAAGGCCAAAATTTGACGATTAGAGGAAAAAAATCGTGTAGTATTGAAATTTTACATACTCATAGCCGAGAGGGTCCTGAACAACATACTAAAAGTCCCCGCCCGTGGGGGGTGAGCGGGGGGAATGGGGGCATTTAAGGGGGGCAATTTTCAGTTTTTATTAAATATCTTAAAAACTATCGCATTTAGAGATGAAATGTCAATTACAAAATTAATCTACGTAAAATTTTCTAAAAAACTGTTTGTTACATTTTGTTTGTACGATCATTAGTTTAGAAGATATAGGGAGATGAAATAACACATTTTCTTGAAAAATTCTTTTTTGCAATAGTAAAATCAACTAAATTGTGCAATTAAAAGGGTTCTTGTCAAATATTTTCTAATGTAAAAAACAAATATATACATAGGGAATATGCAAGGATAATACAGCATGTTTTGCAAGTTTTAAATAATTTTAAGGCTAGTAGGCGCAAGTGGCGGTTTGAGTAAATATCTGGATAAGTCCAGTCAAAATAGGGAAAATAGAAAAAAAAATCGTGTAGTTTTGAAGTTTAGCACACTCAAAGCCGAGAGGGTCCTAAACAACATACTAAAAGTTCCCGCTCGTGTGGGGTGAGCGGGGGTCAGGGGGGCATTTAACAGGCGCAATTTTCAGTTTTTATTACATATCTTAAAAACTATCGCATTTAGAGAAAAAATGTCAATTACAAAATTAATCTACGCAAAATTTCCTACAAAAATCATTAAAAAAAATCAACTAAAGTGTGCAATTAAAAGGGTTCTTGTCAAATATTTTCTAATGTAAAAAACAAATATATACATAGGGAATATGCAAGGATAATACAGCATGTTTTGTAGGTTTTAAATAATTTTAAGGCTAGCAGGTGCAAGTGGCGGTTTGAGTACAAATCTAGATAACGAAGACCCAAAACCGATCAACATAAAAAAAAAAAAAAAAAAAATCGTGTAGCTTAGAAATTGAGCACAGTTATAAAGTTAAGTGCCCTGAATAACATACTAAAAGTCCCTAACCATGGGCGGGGGGCATTTAAAGGGGGGTACATTTAAGTTTTTATTAAGTATCTTGAAAACTATCGCATTTAGAGAAAAAAAATCTCAAAGCTATAAGATTTTTTTTTATGTTGATCGGTTTTGAGTCTTTGTTATCTGGATTTTTACCTAAAAACCACTTGCGCCTACTAACCTTAAAATTATTTAAAACATACAAAACATGCTGTATTATCCTTACATATTCCCTATGCATATATTTGTTTTGTACATTAGAAAATATTTTATCAGAACCCTTTTAATTCCACAATTTAGTTGATTTTACTATTGCAAAAAAAAAAAAAAAAAAAAAAGAATTTTTCAAGAAAATGTGTTATTTCGTTCCCCTATATCTTCTAAACTATTGATCATACAAACAAAATAAAATATACAATTTTTTTAGGAAATTTCACGTAGATTAATTTTGCAATTGGGATTTTTTTTCTCTAAATGCGATAGTTTTCAAGATACTTAATAAAAACTGAAATGTGCCCCCCTTTAAATGCCCCCACCCTATGGTTAGGGACTTTTAGTATGTTATTCAGGGCACTTAACTTTATAACTGTGCTCAATTTCTAAGCTTCACGATTTTTTTTTTTTTATGTTAATCGGTTTTGGGTCTCCGTTATCTAGATTTTTACTCAAACCGCCACTTGCGCCTGCTAGCCTTAAAATTATTTAAAACTTACAAAACATGCTGTATTATCCTTGCATATTCCCTATGTATATATTTGTTTTTTACATTAGAAAATATTTGACAAGAACCCTTTTAATTGCACAATTTAGTTGATTTTACTATTTGAAAAAATAATTTTTCAAGAAAATGTGTTATTTCATGTCCCTATATCTTCTAAACTAATGATCGTAGAAACAAAATGTAGCATACAGTTTTGTAGAAAATTTTACGTAGATTAATTTTGTAACTGTTATTTTTTCTCTAAATGGGATAGTTTTAAAGATATTTAATAAAAACTGAAAATTGCCCCCTTAAATGCCCCCCGCTCACCCCCCCACGGGCAGGGACTTTTAGTATGTTGTTCAGGACCCCCCTCGGTTATGAGTATGCAAAATTTTAAAACTACACGATTTTTTTCTTCTATTTTTTCTATTTTGACTGGACTATTGGCGTATTTCGCAAGAGCGCTAAATCGCCAGATGTAGCACTTGTGTTTAAGCTTTGTGTTTACCTTTGTTTGTTTGCGTCATGTGTTACGTCAATATGCTGTATGACGTCAAATGTATGAAAATTCGTCTGCTCGGCACAAGCAGACTCTGGAGTTAATGGGTTATAAGTTAAATTTCCATAGCAAATAGTTTCGTTTGTACTGAGCAGATAAAATAATAAATCACTGACGTCATCACTTTTGTCACGTATTGAGCATACGTGTTTTATTAGAGAGTAAGCATTCTATTTTGAAATATTCTTCCGGGAGGATCACAATTCCTGACTACTTCTAGGGTTGAGATTGAGGCCATCACCAGTTGCCATTTGCGCAGCACTAGAGTGATGTTATATCCAACCAACCATCTATTTTGAAATATGAATATTTCTGAATGTTTGCGTTAGTGTTGTTGGGCTGGTTGAATACTGTCGGAATTTAACGTTGATTGAGTTTTACGTCGCACTAATTCTGCACAATGGGCAAAAGGCAACGGTCTGGGACTCACCCCTCGAGGTGGTCTGGAAAAATGCCATCACAATTTGATCCTTCACGGAAGGGAATTTTGAATTTTAGAGGCATATTTTTGAATTTCATGCCAATACTGGTTGCTACAGTATGAAACTTTGCATATTTTTTAATCTCATGCATTTTGAGATAGGGGGTATAGATCAGAAGCTAAACAGATCAGAGTACCATTATTATAGAGAACCGTTAAAATTTGCTATAATTTTTCAGTTGAGGATGTATTTTTTCATTTCTAACTTCTAACATATGAGGTCTATAAATAAAATATTAATGATAAATCATTTACTTTATACAATTTTTGAAAACGTAGAAAAATGCTTTTAAAATAAATGTTGCCCCAGACTCTGTGTTGTCGCTTCGAGCACATCGATTAACCGCATTTTGATGCACAACTTCGTGGTACCTTGGTGGTACTTCGGTTGTACTTCAATATTTGGTGTAATTGCATGATATAAGTTTTATTCTTTTATTTGTGATTAGTTATGAATTTATAATTGTTTCATAATTCTTTTTTGTTTCATTTACTGAATTTTTTTCTTTTGTTCCACGTATTTTTATTTATTTATTTATTTATTTATTTATTTATTTATTTATTTATTGATGATATTTTTTTCCTGATGTATTTTTTTGCTAGGTTAGATCGCTGGTGTTCGATCATACGCCGGCGGTGGAGGGTTGCTATTCGGAACACGATGCGAAATGGCGCCGTCTTGGCGTTTTTTGAAATTTCACCAAGCGGCAGCTTAAAGTAAACTTTCACCTGTAAAACAATACGTCACATCACGCGCTAGCGCGGGATCGGCAGCGAACGTGTTAAATAATTTAAGTCTACAGGTCTTAAAGATGAACAATTTTTAATTGTGTCTCGTAAAACTCGTTAAGTGCTAGAGTCACCAAAATCCATACAATTTCTGTAATGGTGACCTATAACACGTATATAAATTTTCCACTCAAACGTATTAGGCATTTAGATGCTATCGTACTTTAAAAACTTTCACCCCATACGCCATAATGATACAGAATTATTTGTTGTGTCCATGTAAAAAAGCTAGAAGTGCTAGATTCACCAAAACCTATACAGATCGTTAAACTGTGGGCTATATAATGTGTGTAATTTATGTGTTAAATTGAATAAGGCGTTTAGACGATATCGCACTTTTTAAAATTTGGTCCCGTAGGCCGTAATGATAAAGAATTTTTCTTTGTGTCCCTGTAAAAAAATTATAAGATCTAGATTCAACAAACTCTATGCTGTTCATGCAACTATTATCTATAATATGTGTAACAATTATTTTCTCAGTTTAATGAGGCATTTTGACATTATCGCACTTTTTAAAATTTGGTCCCATAGACCATAATGATAAAGAACTTTTCTTTGTGCCCCTGTAAGACAACTATAAGTGCCAGATTTTCCAAACTCCACACACTTCGTGCAACTGTGGCCTATAATATGTGTATAAACTTTTTGCTCAATTAAAGAAGGCGTTTAGATGTATCGCGCTTTTAAGATTTTAGTCCCATAGACCATAATGATAAAAAATTTTTCTTTGTGTCCCTGTAAAAAAACTATAAGCGCTAGATTCCCCAAATTCTATAGGGTTCGTACTATGGTGACTAACAATATACTTACCAACTTTCAGCTTATTGGAACAAAGCGTTTAGGCGCTAGCGTGTTCACTCACAGACATACACGCACATACATACACACATACACACACACATACACACGCACATGCATACATCATCGTAAAAATAGTGAAAACGGACTCAGGGGACCTCGAAACGTATAGAAACATCAAAATCTCGAATTCGGATTTTTGACATGATTACAATATTTTCCTCAATGTTCGGAAAGTAAAAACAACATTGAAATTTTCAAATTTTGAATCAGCATATCTCAAAAACAAATTATAGCAGAAAGTTAAAACTTTGTATTCTAAATATGTATCATACACGGATGCTACACTAAACTTTTCGTTGAGATCAAGCGAATGGTTCGTGTACAAGGACACCCAAGGGAACTCCAATACATTACACCTTTGGGGAAAATTCTTGGTAAATAGAGTTTAACATCTATAGACTGCACTAAACTAAATGGAACGAATATATATTTTTTACATGCGTAAAAATATGCTTCCTGTAGAATATGGTATAAAAATCAATCACTATTCTTTAACTCTCAAGATATACAGAAGTGTACATAGATTTCAGAAGATATACAGGGCTGCCAATATTTAAGCGATAACATTCTTTTTTATTTCTTAGTGAAAGTACTTTACTATAATATTTTACCATGTCCAGGAAAGTTGCTCAGGAATTGAAATTAATTCCTCATAGCCATATGATAAATAATGTATTTTTTAAGGTAAAGGTTCAGCACTTTGTTTTTTTGTATATTTACACGTTTTGAGGCTTCCTAAATACCGAAATCAAGTTCTTAATATTTGATCTTTGTCTATGTATGTTAGAGTAAATTAAAAAGAAATAATTTCAGGTGATCCAAATTATGTATATTGAAGATAAAATGTTTATTGCTAGAAAAGATTGTTCAGGATTGATAAATTTCAAGGAATGACGCTTGTGAAAGTTTCCTGAATAATTTTAAATGAACTTTTGCTCTTAATAATAGATTTGAATTCTATATAAATATAGATACAATGATTAAACGAAGGGTGGAGGGGAGCGGTACCCCCCTAAAGTAGAATTATTTATCAAATAAAGCTGTTTCGAAGCCTGATTTGAATTGTTTTAACATAGGTTTACACAACAGTACTCGACATCTTAATCCCTAATCTCCAATCTGTGGTTGTAATATTAAATTTCAGGGTAAGAGAAAGTCGTGTGAGTGGCACACCAGATTATTTTTTATAATATTTTTATTAAAATTCTTTCTTTTTTTTTATTCGTATAGTTTAAAATAACTTCATAACCCATAGAGTTAAACACGTTTTTCGTTCTAGTAAATTTTTCAAAAACTGTATTAGTAGAATTAGTTTTTTATATTAAAGAGGGGGAAGGTTATGTATGAATTTTTTTTCCTCCCAGTTATCAACACCATATAGTATATTTTTAGGAGACGCAAGAGTTTTTTTTTGTAGAGAAAGCTATCTATGGAAATAAATACATACTGATATTCAGGCAGACGACCTAAAGAAACAAATTTATTTAAACTGTACTGGAAAAAGAAAATTATATTTTCCATTAACATTAAAGAATAAAACATAAAATATATGAATAAGTGAAATTATTTTTCGTTGAATAACCTCTAGAATATTTAAAAAAAAAAATTAAGAAAAATTAAAAAAAAATAAGAAATATTAAAATAATTTGTATATGTCTGAATATACAGAAAGGTAAAAGCTTTATTTTTAATTTATGTACTCTTTTGGTGTTTAAAATCTCAATATATATAGGTATGTGTGTGTGTGTGGGCTTATTGTTTATTGTTTATTTATTTTTCGTTAAATTCTGATATTATTGCCACTCTAATACATTGAGAAATAATGTGCTGTTCCTCATTTTTTTTTAAATTCAACTACCTTTTGTTATAGTCTAATATGGGTCGGCCACTCTAATTTATTGAAAGAGAGAGAGTGCGTAATTTCTCATTATATTTTTTAATTAGATCTTTATTTAATATACGGATTTTTTAGGGATAATATTCAGAGAGTAACGTGGTCTTTTAATTTATTTTTTAATACATTTATTAAAACTAGTTATTATATATATATCTATATATATACATATACATACATACATATATATATATATATATATATATATATATATATATATATATATATATGATTCTTGTCGATTGTAGTGTCATTTCGCCATCTGCTTTATAGCATTCTACAATTATTTTTACAATATATATATATATATATAAGTAAACACTATAAGATAAAAAAAAAAAAAAAAAAAAAAAAAAAAAAAAACGCAGCAAAGTGTTATCTAAATGGGACGAAAATTGATACACAAGTATAGAAAAAGAGAAAAACAAAATATTACAATTTAAAAAAAAAATTGGATGATTTAATCAAGAAAAAGAGCTTGATGAAGAGAACAAGTCAATAATGACTTTGTTCATCTCCGGACAGGGGTGAAAGTGATTATCGTCATCGGCATCAGTATTTTTATTTAGAAAAATTGAGTGTATTTTTGCACTAACATCCTTCGATTATACAGGATGAAGATTATTGTTATAAATTACCGATGAAGAGTTCTCTCAAATGACGGAACATTTCCTTCCCTGGCTCCTGAATTTATTTAAGCAGTTATTCGGCTTGGCATTTATTGACAGGATTGGCATATGTCCTCTTGCGAGATGTCGTGTCATATTTCTGTTCATTTGGTGGTGCATTAGATTGGCAAAATTCCGAGCTGGTTGTAGGACCATTTTCATAATTGTCGAAACGTCCTCAGTGGGAGAGAAATCCGGCATCATTGCTGGCCAAGGGAATGTTGAACAAGCAAGAAAACAAGCAGTATAAACTATCTCCGTTAGCTGGCGTGCACAGAGGGTATATTCCATGCTGAAATACACGCTCATTATGGCATGATATGAAGAGTAACACAATGGGACGTAGAATTTCGTCGATGTACCGCTATGCTGTAAGGGTGCCATGGATGACAACGAAATGGATCCCGCTATGAAATGAAATAGCACCCCAGACCATCACACCTGGTTTTCGGGCTTATGATTAACGACAATTAGGTTGAGATTCACCCTTTTTTCAGGGGTATCTTCATAAATATCCTCACTGGTCAATGGGGCTCAAATTGGAGCGGGACTCATCACTGAAGAAAATTCTACTTCAGTCAATTTTATTCCAGTTTGAATAAAGCCATCATCACTGCAAATGGGCTTATTGGTGAACAGAGGTAATTATCAGTCGGTGCAAGGTGTGCCGTGAGCTTTGTCTCCTTTCTCTGAGCCGCCTATTAATGATATTTGTGGTCACAGAAGCATCAGTTGAACGTAGTATCGATAATAATGATTGATATGTGGTTCTGAGTTCAGTTCTGACGATTAATTGGTACTCATGTACTGTCGTCTCTCTAGGACAACCTATTTCTTATTGATTCTGTGCTCAGCCATGACTCACACATTTCTGCCAACATGGTTTAATAATGGTATTTTTCCTATTCAAATGTTGAGCGAGTCGCTGATTAGAACACTCTGATTCTTTGAACCAAACTACACATCCCCTCTCAAATGTAGATATCTGCGCATATTGCTGATATTTGCGCATCAGTATACGAGGCATATTAACCATCTATCTGAGTACATAGAATGAGAGTCTCAAAGAATTTCTGACCTGGAATCAAAATTTCTCCTCTTTAATATCCAACATCACATGTTCATTCATTGGCCGCCAAACTTTAATTTTTTTTATTTTCTGTCAAAACCTTTATGCATATCAATTTGTGTCCAATTTGCATTATCCTTACTTGTGCGTCTTTTTCCCCACTTACTTTACAGTGTATATATATATAAAGATGTGCATTGTGGAGGAAAAAAAGGGAAAGAAAATAATCGTGTCCGTCGTAAAAGCGTTGCACTTGTATTACGCTGACCACTCCTTGTATTAAGGAGGATCTATTTTATATTGTGCACCCCTTATATATATATATGTGTATGTATATATATATATATATATATATATATATATATATATATATATAAGAAAACAATCAGAATTTATTTTTCAGAATTGTATATTTAAATTCTGTTAAAAAAGTGTTCCTTTTGTTTCTTAAAAAAAAAAAAAAAAAATCTTACTAGATAAATTTGATTGCTCAATATCTTTAATATTATTTTAAAGTTAAAATGGCTGCAGTCTCTTTAAAAAATAAATAAATCAATACATAATTAAAATAAAATTACTGTTGAATTCCCTTGTTGCACAATTATACCAAATAACATATATTCTACACAAAATGATACGTATGTATAGTTGAAGACTAAACGCAATTAAGATACTTATACTTAAAGTGATGAAAATCTTTCAGAATTCAAAACCCCCAAAAGTATTTCACATTCAGCTCATGCAATTAGTCTTTTACCTTAAATTTTAAGTTTACATTAAGGAAACTCCATAATGAATATTCCAGGTGAATGAATATTTCTCCAATGAATATGCCAACACTATAATTCCTAAAGGGAATTTTAAACAAATTTAGAAGTAAAATTCGAAACATTATAAATAATTAAATAGTTTCGAAAATTTTGTTTCAACATTCTTGAGTTTTACAATAAATAAATAAGTATAAATATAAATAAATAAACACTATTATCCATAAAGCGGCTATCAGTATTAATAGACGCGTTCCGTACAAATAAAAATATCACTTAATTTTTTTTTTTTTTTTTTTTTTTTTTTTTTTAGTAGCAGTTACTTACCAATGAAGTAATTCCATAAGGCTAGTCCCTTGATTGTTTTATTTTAGAATTGCAAATAACTTTTAAAAACTCCTTAGAAAAAATTTAAAATAAAAAATACTATTTGCGTATTCAAATATAACAGTGAAGTAAATTAAGAAACATATTAACAGTAATATATATATATATAACGTAAATATAAAACGATATATGCAATTAAGTTTTGATATGGTTATGTACAAAACGAACAAACAAACAACAACAACAACAAAAAACGGAATATTAAGATATTTATTAATTGTTGAAAACCCTAAAGTGTTTAGCTTATAAGGTTGTGAAAAATTCTGTTCAAATTTCAATTGTTTTGTAAAAGAACAAGGAAATAACCGAGGATCAAAAATTCAGCCGTAATAGATGTAAATAAAGACAAAAATCTGTTCTTACGCATGAATTAAAATGACTTACTATTTAGTTTTTAATAAACGTTAATTGTACATTATACTTCAGTAGAACTTTTAAATTTTTAGCAGTATGCTAAACATATTTTACATAAAAGGCAATAAAAGAAATTTCACTAAAATTTCACAAAATTTCACTAAAAATGAAAATAAATAAATTAATTAATATTACATTTTTAATAAGTAATTACCGAAGGATGACTTTTCAAAATATTACCAATCGTAAATTTAGAATAAAAATAAAAATAAAGGAATAAATAAATGTTATTTAGGCAACTTCAAGAATAATTTACCCCTTTCATCATATTCTGTATAATATTACATATATTTGTAAAAAGGGTAAATAAATTAGGTTAAAGAGTTTTTGCCATGAAATATGTTACTTTATAAATAAATTCCATGCGATGAGTTTCGGTTCGCCTTAGTAACTGAGTGTCGAAAACTTCTTTGTGTCAAAAATAAATGTGTTTCATTCTTCATTATTTAGTAGTTTTGTTATGAAAAGTATGAAAAAAGGAAGCTAGCATATTACTATTTTAAACTGCCAAATAAAATTAAAAACTAATAAATGATTTATGGACTATAGTAAATTGCTTACCTATATTCTATGAATTATTTATTAGTTTTTAATATTATTTGGCAGCCTAAAATAGTAATATGCTGAAAATATAGATTTTTAGCAAAAAATAATAATTAGTTTTAAAAATAATATTTTTTTTTTCTTCCTTAAATAAACTATTGAAATTAAAATAATAAATCTTCCAATTTATTTCATTCTTATTTCTTTATTTATTTTTGGAAATTTATGGACTGATATTCAGTTAGTCACTCAGTGAAAAAAAAGTATAATGAATAATATATTAGATTGAAAATGAGATTGTGAAATTAAGCATTGCTCTTTTTTAATGGCATATCTTATTTATTTATTTATTTATTTTTTTTATTTATCTAGACATGAATAAATTACTAAAACAAGTTTTTTTTTTTTTTTTTTTTTTTCTTTTTCTGACTTTAAAATAAGCAAACCGAAAAATGTCTTGACCTTTTACAAAAATATTTTCTGTAATTACTCATTAATAAAAAACGACTTTTATTAACAATGTTAATATTAGATTGATAAACATATATATATATATTTCATACACATAAATGAGGTTTTTCATTTTCATAAATCCCTTAATAGCAAGAATACTTCTTATACACCAATATATGAATATATTTTGAATATCTCACTAGAAAAATTGACGCTTTAAAAGACTTAACAAATGGTACGCGGAAAATTTAAAAACAAGATTTTGCTTTTTTTTTTTTTTTTTTATTCTGTCACTATATCATTTATGATGGGTTAATTTGATGCATTTTCAGAAGGATCATTATTCAACAGCTTCTTAAAAGCTTAAAGAAATTATCAAATACTTTCGGGTATTATACAGGAAGTCATTTTTTACACGCCTAAGGAATAATTAGCGATAAGGGATTTGTCACCCATTTTAATGTGTGACATATATTAATAGAACGAGATTTAACTAACTGAATTTGAAATAAAATTTCCTGTTATATTACAAAAATATTATATATTATGTGACAAAAGTGTAATTTATATTTTTAAGGGCACTTGGCATTAATGACTTGGAACTACTGAAGGTTTCATACAAAAACTTATATTTCCATTTAATATTTATAAGTTGAACTATATTAGGTTTTGTTTAATAAAGTATATATTCAAGAAACAATTATTATGATTTATTCTATTTATTTATTTATTTATTTATTTTTTTTTTTTTTTAAGATTTCAAACCTTTAAATTGTGTTTTCTCAGTTTAAATTTTTCCAAAAATTAATGATTTTCAAAATCCGAAGATTTCTACTGATATTTCAGAAAAGACTTAATACGTTTTGATTGTTTAATGGAACCTTCTTAAATGAATAAGTAGTGGATTTTGCAATATCGTTAAAAGAATATATATATATATATATATATATATGTTACCGTTAAAACGCGAAATCCGTTAATCTGCAGAAGACCTGGCTCTTCTGCAGATTAACTAAATTGACCCGCTAAAGTGAGGAATAAAGAGTTTTCCGCATTTTAACTAGGTAATCTGTAAATTAACGGTTTCAGTATCGTTAAAGTTTAAATGTTTGTTTCGAGCTTTAGTTTTTTTTTACATTCACTATGACGTCAAACAGCTATGTGATACAGATACGCGAATGACCTTCAAACATAACTAAAACTTTTACCCCTTCACTTCCGCTACGCTATGATGATAAACCGATAAACGGGGCAATGGCAAAATGTGGAGGATGGAAGCCATGATTAGGTTTATTATTATGACTAACACAAAATTTAAAGTAACAAGTAAGTTATAATTGTTTTAATTTTGATTTTATTTCTATCTTTTTTAATTCTGTCAATATAAGTTTGGTAAGGGTCTGTACTTTAAGGAAAATTAATCTTAATTAAAAGCTGTCTCTCGTGAAACTCCATTTTGAATTATGATTATTAGATTTACATTACAGTAATTATTTCCTTCCGAACTAAAACTATTAAACCATAACTTTTTAAAACTAATTTATTTTAAAATTGATTTAAATTACTATTACTTACTGAAAAAAAAAAAAAAAAAAGAAAAAAAAAAAAAGATATATTAGTTATTAACTTTGAAAAATATTATGGCACTTAATAAATACTTAATATGAAATTTTTGTACATTTTTTAGCATTTCATTAAATTTTTTTTTTTCTCTCTTTCAGTTTCAAGTTTCCTGCGCATATTATATTTTTATTTATTTATTTATTTACTAGTATATAACCCCGTCAAAAATGACGGAATGTGAACGATAAATCTTGAAAACAATGTTTAGATCATGGAGATTACCACGTGATCATTTAAATGTATTTTCAGTTTTTGTTTATAAATGAAATGTGTTTCGATATTTTATAATTTTCGTTCTGAAATTAAAAAAATTCTACCCGATCAATAAATATGAATGACAATAAAAAAACTGCTGGTTGACAAAAAATATAGGCCCGAAAACACAGCAGCAACAACACATCCCAGTGTTCCGTTAAGTGCTCTATTTAAAGTCCTCATAATAAGAATTATCTAGTGTGTCACTCACACGACTTTCTCTTACCCTGAAATTTGATGCTATAAATACAGGTTGGAGATTAAGAGGTAAGATAAAGAGTACTGTTATGTAAACCTATGTTAAACAATTCAAATTAGGCTTCGGAAGAGTTTTATATGATGATTAGTTCTGCCCCCCCCCCCCTCAACCCCCCGTTTCATTAATGCACCTACATTTAAATAGAACTTAATTCGGTTATTAAATAATAATTCAGTTTAAAAAAAATAATTTATTAAAATTATTATTTAAAAAAGTTATCTTGTATGATAATACAGACGATTTCCATATTAGAGAAATAGTATAACACTAAATATCCAAAAAAAAAAGTTGAATTTATTCTCAATATTAAAGTAAAAAAAAAAAAAAAAAAAAAAAAAGTTAAAAATGAAAGAAATCAATAACTTTATTTTAAATTATCGTAGATCGATGGTTCAACCATTCGTTTTAAAGGTATTGGCGAGCTCTTTTGAAAGATAACCATCATGAAAATTTACTCCACTCGAGGGAGGACATCTATCCCAGGGGGGGGGGAGGCGAGGCTCCTACATACACAAAAAATTTTTTCCCAGTTGACTATCTCTATTACAAAAAATATGTATTCGTTTCATTTGGTTTAGTGCAGTCTATAGATGTTAAATTCTACTTACCTGCAATTTCCCTCATAGACGTAATGTATTTGAATGTCCCTGTACACGAACCATTTGCTTCATCTTAACGAAAAGCTTACTGTAGCATCCCTATATGATACACATTTAGAATACCGAGTTTGGAATTTCTGCTACTATTTGTTCTTGAGATATGCTGATAACAGACACACAGACAGACAGACAGACACAGAGACCATTCGCTAAAAACGTGATTTTCGTATTCAGGGGACCTCAGAACATGTAAGTATAACAAATCTCATGTTCGAAAATTTGACCCTAAAACAATACTTTCTCGACCCTATGGGTAAGAGGAAGTAAATAACGATTCACTTCATTTTACCCAAATATTTTTTTTTAAGACTATCGAAGATTCTGTTTCCAAATACATAAGCGAAGTGTGACGTCACTGACCGTTCGTGGATGCAAGAAAAATATTCCTTATATTAATCGTCCATTGTATTTTTGGAAATAATAATTAAAAATCGAGGAAAATTATTTCCCGATTTTAATACCCGTATTTGGGTATAGATATGCTATCGTATCCCTGTGTTAGATTGAGTTATTTTGCTGTCAAATTGACAAAATTTTAAATTTCAAAACTGTGTCATCTTTGGCGTTTTTTGTATTTGGCGATTAAAAACATACTACGAAAATATACATGCCAGATGTTTATTTTCGTAATATGTATTGTACGAAATATTGTTTCATATAATTCATCGCTCTCTTAATATAAGTTGTTAAAATAACCATGATTTTTGAAAGGAATAAAATATGTTCGCCAAATAATTTGGCGATATATTTTTTCCGCCAAGGATGACAGATATATTAAATCTATTCCGCTGCAACATATGAGTATCTTATATCAGACACTTTATTTAGACATTTGAAAACTAATTTGACTTCAAATTATGATAGAATATTTATCATTTTCCTTTTAATTAGTATATTAGTTGGATATTTATTGTGTAAATATCATCCTTTGAAACGAAATGCTTATGTTTTCAATCGAATATGGAAGTTTGCTATTTTATTTTTCTAAAGTTTTGAAATTTAAAATTTAAATTTTATCAATTTTACAGCAAAAACAACTTAATCTAACGCATGCACGCGATAACTGATACATATCTATACCGAACTATGGGAATTAAAATCGGGAAATAATTTTCCTCAATTTTAATATTTTTTTTACAAAAAATCCAATGGGCGATTAACATAGGAAATATTTTTCTTGCATCCACTGACGCCCAGTGACGTCATCACTTTGCTGGCGTATTTTCTAACTAACTATCTAATAATTACAGACACTCCATGCTAACCCAAATTCACCTCTACTCTATATTCCCAACCAGCTATCTCACCCACAACATCGCCAAAATATCCAGGATCCAGCTAGGGACTTTCTCATTCTCAACCGAACATTTTATCTTTACTCGACATTATCACCTTAGACTACCCTACTTTCAATACTCATTTCAACTGGTGACCTTTACTTGCCCAACCAAACATTCTATCCCAACTATAACTTTACACTAATTTCAAAACTAAAATCAACTGGCGACATTTACGTACTGAACTCGACGCTAATCATACCTTGCAATGTAAACAAATAATGAAGCTTGATAAAAATATTTAAAGACTTTAATATGTTTTTACAAATATTTTTAGATTTTTAAGGCTTTAATGGACCATATTCCCACTTTGGGTTCGAGGCTACAAGAATATCAGCTGGTTAGGCAAACAATCCTTAACTCTACCATAGAAAAGCATTGTGGCTTGAAAATTTTTATCTTGCAATATTATTTATAAGAGTTACAGATTATATGAAATTGAGGTAAGAGTGATATAGTGATACCTTTGTTTTGTTTTTAATCCAGTTTTAGTAATATACTTTAATATTAATCAACATCTGTAATATTAAAAGTTGCCATGTGAACTGTGGCGATGTTAACAAATTTAAATGGATGTTCCATTTAATAAATTACTTTATTAAAGTGATTGAAATTCTAATTATTTAAGCTTTGATGTC
Organism: Salticus scenicus; assembly: GCA_963930645.1. NCBI lineage: Eukaryota > Metazoa > Arthropoda > Arachnida > Araneae > Salticidae > Salticus > Salticus scenicus. The sequence goes on from OZ005652.1 coordinate 100,751,655, forward strand.
TATATATATATGCGTGTCTGTATAAAATGTTCTTATTAATCTTTTTTCCATTATTTATATATATATATATATATATATATATATATATATGTGTGTGTGTGTGTGTGTGTGTGTGTGTGTGTACATAAAATGTTCTGCAATTTTACGATATGGAATAGTCTTAACTGTATCATTCGATTCAGTTGTTTACATTTCTCTTTTGTTCTTGTTTGAACAGATATCTGATTATTAAGTTTCACTGGAGAAATATTTAGGAAAATGTTATGCGTAACAATAAAATAGCATCTTGAATCTAGTTTGTTTACAAAATATCGGCCACGTGTTCGGCGATTTTACCTACTGTGACGTCACAGGAATATTGTCCATATGTTTTAGAAATATTTTAAGCGTTTTTTTTAATGAAACAGTCAAAGAGTCGTTCATTCGCAATTAAAGAGTTGTCCATTTGGAATTTGTATTTTCTGAATGGCAACAGTTTATGTTTGTTTTTATTTGGCATTGCGTTGTTTATAATCATGAAGTTACATAATTCTATTTATAGGTTCATGTTTATAATAGCCAGTGATCCGTTATATTTAATTAAACATTTAAACATTACAATTGAATAGTTTTTCAAGTTTTCAGAGGGAATAAATAACAACATCTGCGATACAAAACATGTATGAAAATGATATGTATGTGTTCGTAAGTTAAATTGAACAAACTGGAAAAAAATATTTTCTGCCAAAAGTCTCTGTTTTGAAGCGGTGTAAACCGGAATCGTGAATGACAGATGAGGGTCATTATATATATTAATTTTTTAAATTTTGTTCGCTTTTTCAGATAATTTCGTTGTAGTTTATCACATAAAAAATGTTAATAAAGTTTTTTTTTTTTTTTTTTTTTTTGTAAAATTAATATACTTGCTAAACTTGTGCAGATATATGTATGCTGCAAAATATAGTTTAATAAAGCATTGAAAACTGTCATTTTAATTTTCATGCATTCTAAAAAATTTTAAAGCAGTTTTAATTATTTGAAGTACTTCTTAAATAATGCTTCTGATTTGTCTAATTTAATATTTCTAGTAATATTTTATATAATTTAATATTTCTAGTATTTAAATAATAATAGCAATATAAGTTGTTAATAAAACTTTTTTTTTTTAATTTTAAATTGTTAAATATTTTTATTTTGAAAAGAAATCGTTACTGTATTACAATTCTAACATTCATTTATAAAGTAGAACTTATTGAAAGCTATTAAAGCTATTATATTTCATATTAAAAATACATAACATCTTCAAACTTATATTGACAGAATAAAAAAGATGAAATAAATAAAAAATAAAACAAATATAACTTTAAAAGATATAAAAATTAAAACACATACAGATTAAAATAAGTAAAGAAAGAAATAAAAAAGAAAAGAAAACTATTTTTTTTTTCCGAATGGAAAAACAAATACAACACAGCGTCCTGTAAAATTACAACACCAGATATCCTTTTTTCACTTTAACTAGTGCCCTAGTAGGTAATGTGCAGATTATATAGGTAATTCGCAGATTACCTAGGTAATTTGAGAAATAAAACAATTTTTCTCACTTTAACGGATCAGTTAATATGCAGTTTACCTAGCTAATCTGCAGATTAACTGATTTCTGCACTTTAGCGGTAACATATATATACATTTTATATTATTTTTCTTTAAAAAGAAAAGCTAATTAATAAATTGGAATATTGATCGATCCCTAATTCAAGTAATTTTATTAAATATTCAAAAATAATATTAATTTTTTTCACCAATATCTGCAGAAGTTTTAGCATTTTGAAGGTACTGATAGCATGAAAAAATGTCTTACGAGATCTTGAGATCTAAAGAACTGGAGGAATTAAAGTCATTCTCTTATACTTGATAAACTAAGACGTAAGGCAGTTGCGACTTTTCGCCTATCTACAGGACACGACTGCCTTGTCGCTCATTTGAAGCGAATACAGGTTGATTCAAAATGAGTGTGACCAATTTTAAAAGCATGTAACTGTTTATGGTGAATTTTAATTGCTTTATTACCAGTTTTATGTTTAAAGTGAGAAGTTCAAATTACCATTTTAGCTATTTTTATTAGTGGAAGTAAATTATAGCTCCGAAATTAGATCCTTAAACCCGAAACGTAATTTTAAAGCTTTTGAAGGATGGTTGCTAAAATTATGTTATAAATAAAAAAATTAAAAATCAGAAAAGGCATTTTTGTAATGGATTACTATATAAACTTCGAAAATAAATAAAATTTGGCTGGCAATCAAAAGCTCCAGGGAAAAAATGTGGACGAAAGGAAGTCCTTTGTGAAAAAGAAAAAAAAAAGTAGCTGAAAAGACTTATCGCTGTAGAAAATCCTCTGCCTCAAAGAACTTTAGCAAAGAAACTACAGGTATCGCAATGGACAAAAACCGTATAAAAAATAAGAAAATGTTCTTGGCCTCTGTATTTAATGTTACGCACAGGTAGATACAAAATGAAGCACTGTTTTATCTGTCATCCACAACTGGCAAAACGAAGATACAATATATTTCACCCGAAAAGCAATGCAACGGCGCAACTGTTTTGCAAAAGGCAAGTTGGCCGTCAGGTTTTATGGTATGGATGGGAATGTCCTCCCAAGGCTTAACAAAACCACTTTTTTGTAGAACCAAAGGCTAAAATTCATGTTAAATACTATCAGAGTAAAAGTTTTGAAGCGCATGATCAAAGAAATTAAACGTCTTTAATCCCAAGGAAACTTTGTTTTTCACTAAGACTTTGCACGAAGTCATACTGCAAAATGAACTATAAAAGGGCTAAAAGATAAAAAAATATATTTTTTTCTTCCTGAGAAATGGCTACCATCATTCCCTAACTGTGCTCTTTGCGATTATTGTTTATGGGGATACTTAAAAAAACAATTAAGTAGACGTAAAATAAGAACACTTCAAGGGATTCAAAAAGTAATCAAAGAGGAAGTTGGAAAAATACCCCTAAAATTTGTCGAAAAAGTTATTTTAGCTTGGCCTAAAGATTTACGTAAAATGTGCTATGCTAAAGGAAACTACATTGAAAATTTCATGTAAATAACTTCAAGTCGAATGGGGATATTCAAGGTTTTTCTTTGATATTAATGAATAAGATAACAATAATGATAATATAACAATAATGATAAGAAAACAAATTTTAATAGAGAAAAGGTATTTAATAGGTTTTAAAGGCCTGCAAGTCGAAAGGGGATATTCAAGTTTTTTCTTTGATATTAATTCAAGTTACACTTTTTGAGCGTGGTGACCGATATAAAACAAATTTTAATAGAGAAAAGGTATTTAATAGGTTTTAAAGGCCTGCGAGTCGAATGGGGATATTCAAGGTTTTTCTTTGATATTAATGAATAAGTTAACAGTAATGATAAGATAACAATAATGATAAGAAAACAAATTTTAATAGAGAAAAGGTATTTTAATAGGTTTTAAAGGCCTGCAAGTCGAATGGGGATATTCATTTTTTTTTCTTTGATATTAATTCAAGTTACCCTTTTTGAGCGTGGTGACCGATAAGAAAACGAATTTTAATAGAGAAAAGGTATTTAATAGGTTTTAAAGGCCTGCAAGTCGAATGGGGATATTCAAGTTATTTCTTTGATATTAATGAATAAGATAACAATAATGATGAGAAAAGAAATTTTAATAGAGAAAAGGTATTTTAATAGGTTTTAAAGGCCTGCAAGTCGAATGGGGATATTCAAGTTTTTTCTTTGATATTAATTCAAGTTACACTTTTTGAGCGTGGTGACCGATAAGAAAACAAATTTTAATAGAGAAAAGGTATTTAATAGGTTTTAAAGGCCTGCAAGTCGAATGGGGATATTCAAGGTTTTTCTTTGATATTAATGAATAAGATAACAATAATGATAAGATAACAATAATGATAAGAAAACAAATTTTAATAGAGAAAAGGTATTTTAATGGGTTTTAAAGGCCTGCAAGTCGAATGGGAATATTCAAGTTTTTCCTTTGATATTAATTCAAGTTACACTTTTTGAGCGTGGTGACCGATATAAAACAAATTTTAATAGAGAAAAGGTATTTAATAGGTTTTAAAGGCCTGCTAGTCGAATGGGGATATTCAAGGTTTTTCTTTGATATTAATGAATAAGATAACAATAATGATAAGATAACAATAATGATAAGATAACAATAATGATAAGAAAACAAATTTTAATAGAGAAAAGGTATTTAATAGGTTTTAAAGGCCCGCAAGTCGAATGGAGATATTCAAGTTTTATCTGATCTACTTTATACACAAATTTTACGCGTACAGCTATTCACTGTTGTACATAGATGATAGATACCTATACACCTATATATATTTCTCACAAACAGCTGCTTATGTATTCGTCCGATTTCGGAGCAGCTCGTCTCGATCTTTGCGAGCTTCGTACAGCCGAAGTTTACCGAACTGTGTTAGGTATTTTTTTCGTTACGGAATTTTTCGATTCGGTCGCCGCGCTCAAAGCCCGCGATAAAAGCTATACAATAGCTTTAAAATATTTGATTGAAATATTACCATATCTTATTTGAAATAAAAATATTCAAAAAGCGAAAATGTTTGCAGCTATGATATTATTAATTACATGTGTTTTTTTGACATGGATATGTTTTATGATAGTTTGAATAATGCTAGAGAATTCTTACATGCTTGAACCATATGGTTTATAGAAACCTAAGGTTATTGGGGGTTAAAAATTCATTCCTATATCGGTATCAAAGACAATAGTTTAAAGTCAGTACCATCACCGCATTAATGGCGATAAGTTAATTTTCGAAACTCATTTGTATATTTCATTTTTCGAAACATCTCTTCTTTTTTTTTTTTTAAGTCAAAGATCTATTTATTTATTTTTTATTTCTCACAGAGAAATTTTGAAAAATGTGATTAATTATTTGTAAATCATGATTGATGTTCAAATATGTAAAATCAAATTAATATTTGCTTTACACACCTTTTATGAAACTAAAATATTTTTCATATATTCATTCGAAAAAAAAAATAAATAAATTAATAAATCAAACATTAATGATAATTGGTAAAATGTTTAAGCCTTTATTTATTTTTTATTTTTTTTAACACTGCTATCATTTTCAACAATTAGAAAACAACGTCACAATAAAAATAATAACTTATATAGCTTAATATAGCTTCAAGCCTTCAATTAATAACGTTCTCAAAACTCTATCTTGTTAAAAGTATTTGAAAATATAACAAAATTTAAATTCTGTATAAAAAGTAATCACGCATTTTTAAATTCTTCCTTAAATCATGCATGACGGTTTAATTTAAGTTTCTAGAATAGTTCGTGCTTTTGACACGCATTAAAAAGACTTAGCAATTTCTCATAATTCTTTCAACTCATTATAGCAAACAAATAGTATATTCTTTTTATTTCTTACAAGCATGGATTATAATTAGTGATGGGCGGAGATTTTCAACCTGCTCTTTATGAAAGAAATATTGATAGATTTTCGTTAATTTATTAAGTATAAGAAAAGATAATTTAAACTGTCATTAATGAACTTATTTACATAATCGAAGTATGGAATTAAGTTATTAAATTTAATGTGAAATAGCTAAGAGGCATATTTATAACTTTTTAAATTGTTAACAAGTTTATGAGAAAATAGTTTTTGTTATATTCGCTTATTTGTCTGATTGAAAATTTTCCAGGTACTCAAGTCTGGAATTTTAACTTTTTTTTTTTTTTTTTGTTAAGGCTAAAGGGCATATTATCTTTTATTCAAGAAAGCATAATTCTTAGTATTTTAGCAAATTTTTTACTCTGATTTTGAAATAGATAATATTATAAACAATTTTTGGTTGTATGTTTATTAAAATAAATCTTCATTTTAAAAACGTATTTCACTTTTTAAAATTTTTAATTAAATACTGAAAACAAAAACAAATTCTCAGTAATTAATGAAAGTATTTAGTTACTCTTTTTAAATATAGTTATTTCAAGAAATTAAGGATATTAATTATTTTTTAATTTTTGTAACTATTGTCATCATGAAATATTACGTTTTGTTTCTTATGTTTTTATTTCTTGTATTTTATGATATTTGTTAATTTTCATGAGTCTTAGTTGGATAAAATATTTAAAACTTTAAGCCAGTGATATATATATTACATAAAAATAAACATTATTGAGTTTTTTAAAATAAGTTTTGTTTAAACAATAATAACTATTGTTATTGTTATTGTTATTTATTTATTTATTTTTCAACAATAATTATATTTATTTTAAGTGTTTCACAGTAAATATTTTACGATTTCTGTTTTTTCAACCTGCAATAAAAGTATAAGTTTCTTGGAAACATTTGCCTTAACTTTTGAATTTAAACTTTGTGAGCAATGGATTTTGTTCTTTTGAAACTCGCAATCGAGTATTTATTTCTGTACGGGTATGTAGTTGCAAAAATGTCGAGATAATTGTTAATCATGAACTATCAATCAAAAACACCCTAAATTTTAGATTTAATCAGAGCTATACACATATTAATGGTCTAGTGTGTGTCACACCAAAGTGTTAGTGAAAAAAAAAAAAAAAAAAGCAAAGAGAAAGTGTTAATTCGAACTTTAAACATATATCATCAACAATGGAAAGAAATTGCATTACTATTCTAATTAAGATGTAAACATAATATTTTGTAGAGTTTTTCGATTTTTAGAATTATTTTATCTCAATCTCTATATAATGATTTTTTTTTTTTTTTTTAAACTTGAAGAGAAAAACGATTTCTTAAAAATAAATAAATAAATGAAAAAAAAAAAAAAAAAAAAAAAAAAAAAACTATTAAGAAATGAATTGAGGTGCCGAGAAACTGCTGCATATATTTAAATATGGGAGAAGTAAAATTAACCAGTATGTCAAACGATATTCATACATATATGAGCAATTAGCAAATGAAGCTGCTCCATCGGGCTCTGTTGATGAAGTGACAAGTTACCACGATTTAACCGATTTTGAGCTTGGCATAGAAGTCGGCATTTCTGGGATGAGGCACAGCATTTCTGAAGCAGAGAAATATTTGAAATTCCGTCGAAGGTTATTGCAAGAGGTTTTCTTAAATATGAAGATATTATATTTTTTCGGAAGAAAAAATATAAAAACACCGACAGATATCTGAGTTGAAAAAGATCATGCAAAATTGGAATCGTCGTCAGATTATTAGTAGAATAGTTTTATGAGATAATTATGAAATGCTGCTTAATAGTTAATGATACAAATCTAGTCGGTTGCATTTAATGGGTGCAAGTGAAAAAATATGCACCCACTTGAACATTTAAGAACCCCCACTTGACATATAGTAGAAAAGTATTCCTTGGTATGACAATTTTTCGTTTGCAATTGAATCAAAAGTTTACTCGAGTATGGGATTTCCCTATTAAATTTATCCCTCTTTCATTAAAAGTGTCATGAACATTTTTAAGTTTTCATAAAAATTTCTTATATAATTATTTTTATCTATATTTGCATAAAAGTCATACCTTGACATCTGTCATAGTGCCGTTTAATCCAATGTATCTTCGTGATGCATCACGCATCATCAGTACATTGCTCCTGTTGATCATTTGTAAATCCAGAAATGTATTAGATGTGGTTAGAATGTGTTCGATAAATGCATTAAATGTGGATAGATAATTACAAAATCTCTACTACACTTCAAATTTCAAAATAATAAATATGCTTTTAAAATAATGAATCAAAAAGCATCTAGATCAAAAACTTACATTTTCCTTGTAAAAGACAGTGACGTCGTAATTGAGAACTAGGCAAGGTAAATGTGTAAACCAAGGTTAAATTAATGTACTGGAAATAATTGTTAGTAACGATACTCAAACATATCCGAAGGAAGTACTAAGATTCGCTTTGAATAAAATTAATGAAATTAAAGGTCTTTAACTTTAAGACAAGAAAAATTTAAGAGGAAAAAATAAAAAGGATTCGAAGGGGGAAAAAAATACTAGTTGGCATAGGTGGACACTGCTCAGTGCCACATCATATATATATTTTCATAAATTTCTAGTATGGAACATATTATATTCATGCTAAGGGAAAGGAATTTGACCATTTGCTCGACACAGTGATCGAATGATATCCCCACCTAACAGGCTACCCACCGTTAAATTCGATATATTTACTTTAGTCTAATCTATTACTTTATTTTAGTGGGGTCAGTTTCGGAGTTTAGTTTTCGTGCGATTCCATACTATTTCCAACGCAACAATCCCCAAAATGCAAAGTTATAGGGAATACCGCGCGATTTTGCTATGTTCATAAAATCTTAAAATTCGAATTACTTACGAAAATTTCAAATTAGAATATTTGTAGTCAATAATGTTCAAACAAGTATCATGAATGTCATTTTAAAAAACGTTCTTATACATTTATGATGCAAATATCCATCAAAATGGACGTTTATGCCAAATTTTGCGTTATTCTGCAGTGTTAAGTAAATCGTAAATTTTGAAAAACTTACAAAATTTTCAAATTAAAAAATCATAGTCGAGGATGTTCATTACAGTATCATACATGATACTTTAAAAGTAGTCTGGAACCTTTACAATGAAAATATCCCTCAAAATGGATGTTTATGCGAAATTTTGCCCTATTCTGCCATGTTAAGTACATTGTAAATTTCGAATACCTTACAAAATTTTAAATTAGAAAATTCATAGTCAAGGATGTTTATTCCATTATGTTATATGATAAGTGACCTGAAATCTTTACGATGAAAATATCCCTGAAAACCCACTCACGTTTATGCGAAATTTCGCCCTATTCTGCGCCATGTTAAGAAATTCGTAAATTTCCAATAACTTGCGAAATTTTGACATGTTTATTATTAATGATGTTAATCACGGTCTCAAATCTGATATTTAAAAGCTGTTCTTACATTTTTACGATAAAATTATTTCTTTTCATGTACTTTTAAGTGAATATTTGCCCTATTCTCCCATGTTAAGAAAATCGTAAATTTCAAATAACTTCTGAAGTTCTTTAATTAGAATATTGCAAATGAATATGGTTCTTGCCAATGTCATAAAAATACTTTAAAACTGGTCCAACCTGTATGCAATCATTTTTTCGTGAGATATCGTGTGCACAGATTAACAAACTAACAAACTAACACTTTAACAAATTAACACTCTAACAAACTAACAGACATCCTACATACGGACACCATACCCATTTTGATATTTTCGAATTCTTCACACCTAAAAACGTGTTAAAAATTAAAAAAGCCAAAGTCGAAAATTTTGACAATTACCTAAGTTCCCCATACCTATAGTATGACGGGGAACTAAAATTGATGCACTCAAAAATATTTCTAACAACCAGAAGAAAATTTTTTGAACATTTATAGGTGAAAATATTCTATTTATCTATAGAATATATATATATATATATATATATATATATATATATATCATAAAATTGAAAAAAAAAATAACATACGATTTAAATTCTTGTTGTTTTATGTTGCTATCTTTGTCTTGTGTTGCAGATACCGTTCAATATATAGAAATAGTAAAAATCCTCTCTCTCTCTCTCTCTCTCTCTATATATATATATATATATATATATATATATAGAGAGAGAGAGAGAGAGAGAGAGAGCAAGAACTTATACTCCTTCGATATATATATATATACAGACGTAATTTAATATATACGGAGAATATAAATTCTATATATCTATATCTATCTATCTGTCTGTGTATCTATATAGATTTTATATTCTTTCTACATGTTAAACCTGTAACTATACGAAGACGGTAGCAAATAAAATAAGAAGATTTGAAATCGTATGTTCACCTAGAATGACATAGTTGCCAACGCACTTTGCATACCACTATTTTTGTAGAAAAACCTAAAGACTAAAATTCTTCAATTAAATAAGACAGAAAAAGTAACATTCAAAAGTGAAAAATAGTAATATTGAAAATGTAAAAATAGTTGGAATATGCTATTAAATAAAATTAGGTTTCTATTTTTCATCTAATTTAGTTGAATTCATTCAATACGTTTAAAATTGTTGCCTCAGTGGCAGCTGTTTCTTTTCCAAAGATTGAAAGGCATAACGAACTGTGAAGAATCCTGAAAGAAAGACAGAAAAAACATGTTATTAGAAAAACAAAAACGTCTCTTATTCAGACTTCAGACTTCGTTATAGAAAAAGAAGCACCTGCTAGTTGGCACTTCTTATTTTAAAGTTCCTGCTGTAAACGGTTTAACTTACTGTATATATCATATGTGCAATTTAAATATATAGCAAGTAGCTTGCTTGGTTTATAGTTATATATATCTCGTATTTATAATATATAAAAATAGCTTTGATGGTTTTTGTAAATGTTGCCTATGAAATGATTTTCTGTTTATTTTAATGAGTAATGGTAACTGTTCATGTAATGAAGTTGAGCTCAAACCAAAAGTGACATTTTGACTCATCGAAATTAAGAATCTAGAATCCAATTAAATGTATATATATATATATATATATATATAATATTTTACAATATAATGTAAAAGTTTGATTTAGTTTAAATAAAATTTAATTATAATATTAGTAATTATTTTAAATTATATACGTATGATTTAGTTCATATAATGTTGATTTATAAATTTTAGTGATTATAAAATATTTTTTTTCACCTAAATTTTTCTTCTTTATTATATGGTCTTGCAGAGGGAAAAGTTTGGGGCCAGTAAAACTTGTTTAACCTGCTCCATCTGCCTTATGCCGTGGTGGCTCTGTTCCGTGTTATTGTTATTTCAGTTTCATTTGTTCTGTTATTGCCCTTGTTTCACATAGTTTTCATTTCTTATATTACATATATGTGTTTACGCCTTATATACGTATAAAATGTTTACTTAATTCTAATGAATGTATATAGTAATTTATAACTGACGTGTCTAGAATATATGCAAAACATATTATGGAACAGCGAATTATTTAGATCTTATATAACTCAGTCGCTATTAAACTTAAACTTCTGAAACATTTTAAGCCCAAAATATAATTAATGGAAATTGAAAAAATGAGATATTTATAATTTAGTAAAGTGCCACTTTGCTATATTCCACTGTAAAGAAGGAAAATTGTGTGTTTCGTACTTTCACTGGCCCAGGATTTTGGGAAATTGTAACCTCGGGCACTTGCCCCAAACCCTGTGCAAGTGCCCGATGGATAAAATACACTGGATCCTTTCTTATACTTTCTTAATGATACTTAATTCACTATATATACTATACTCATATATAGTACCTTAAAAAATATTTTTTTCAAGTTACCAGATTACAAAAACTTTCAGAAATCTAAGTTTATTTAAATTTTCAAAATATATTAACTCGTTACTGAGTTGTGAATTTTTCCGAATGCTTCTAACTACCACTTCACATCTTGAATGTATTAACATTTCAACAAAACTTTTAAAAATGTCAAGATGTTATGTTTCATTGAAAATTCAAAGACAAAACTGAAAATTAAAGTAAACAATACATATTGGATACAGTTGGTTTACTTAGGACAATTATAAATACCCTGGTTATACTTCCATGGCATACAACATTCCTGATCTAAGTGTTACCTAGGGTGAAAAAAGTAAAAGCATATGAACTAGAACAAATTTAACCCTTTCGCGCCGGCTGTCACGCATACGTGCCGGCAAGAAACGCACTCATTCCCCGACCGGCACGCCGGTGTGGCAGAGAGTTTTCTAGTTCAACCCCGGACATCACAAGTTTGTGCCACAGTGTCCTGGAACGTTTTGAGAATTGAAATTTTTGGTACAAGATAGCATAGTATGCCCATAGAATGTGAAATATTGATCCATAAGATTTTAGCGCACGTTTGCACTTCCCGTCGTAAAAGAATTAAAGCTATATTCAAAATCTACCTTTCTCATCAAAAACTGTGAAGTTTGTTTGGCGAATACAGCAAATTTAAAGCTGAGGTACTTGAGAGGAGCAGTTCTGTTGAAAAGAAAATACATGCAATTTTTTATACTTCTAAAACTATGAGTTTTGCATATTTTATTTGCTTTCCAAAGGCTGAATGTTTAAATAACAATAATAATAATAATAAGGTTTAAATAAACAGCTATAACTTCTATTAAGTCCAAAATTTGTAGTTAAAGTACATTGTCTATGAGACAAATGCTCAGAACTACTGTGCGCAACACTACTTACTTTAAGAAGATAATCTACTAATATTTATATTTTTGACAGCTAGTATTTTCAATAGGTTTTGCATGATTCGGTACTAGAATCCAATGGAAAATTCCAGAATTCGCAACCTATTAGAGATAGAATTTTTAATCTTTGTCATTCCTAATCTTACATTTCTGGAAGAATTTGGAATACAACTCTCTAAATTTTTTGCCAAGGCTGATTTTAATGTTAGTGTATGAATTGTCGTTTGTTTCTAGTTTGACTTTGAAATCTACTTTTACTGTAACGACATGTATGATGTAGGAAAAATATTATTTATTTATTTATTTTTTTGTAACATTTTAAAAGATTTATATGGTACTTGATATAGGTATATATATTTTTAATTCAGTGAAACAATTTTAAATACTTTTTACGGATATAAATAAACAATCTTCAAAGGAATCACAATTTTTATTTCCTGTAATTGCAGAACTATAATATATTTTTTTCTACCTCAAGGAGTTCTTCATAAACTTGCTCACGTCTTTAATGTATCTCTTTCATTTTCTTCTAAAAGTACGATAATCTTTAAAATAATAACACTAATCTTTTCTCTTTGTCAGAAAAAAAAAAAAAAAAAAATCAAAAGATGCTTCTCATAGAGTGCTCTAGATCAAACATCTTAACTTAAAGAAATGACTCTTTTGAGAGATGGTACAAAATATAAAATTTAGGTCACATTATACGAAAGAGTAAATCTCAAATTTAATATTCTTTTCACATCCATGAACTAAAAAAAAAAAAAACTAGCTTAACTGCCTTCAATGTCTTTTTAATAATATCTTTGTATTCTTTTGGTGGGTATCCACCTTCTTTTCCCCACTGAAGTCAGTTTCTTTTAGAACAGTTAAAGAAAAGATATTTTATAATAAGTATCTAAATTCCGGAAAAAAAAAAAACTATTAAAGAAAAAAAAAATGAATGAAACATTAAGTGTCTGAAATATTATTATATATTTTTTTAAATCCAATAATTTGTATTAAAGAGATTTCAACAATTTAAAAAAAATAATAATAATACTAACGCATAAAGGACTATGTATATTTGTTTTTTTAAATGAAGTGATCTATCATTCTATAATTTCTACATAATGAAAAAATAAAAGACAAAAATTTCCATTCAAACAAACATATATAAATTTATTATTTTCAATATTATAACATTTTTGGCGAAACCCCAGTCAATTGTTTATCGCAAGAGCCGCTGCTTAATACACACACACACACACACACACACACACACACACACACATATATATATATATATTTATATATATGTGTGTGTGTGTGTGTGTGTAGTATTGAATAAAACGTTCCTAACACTTTTGTTTCCTCAATACTCTTATGATTTAAAATATTTTGATGGTGTTAAAGTATGAAAGTTATAAATAATATTCATATTGTTTAACTTGATATACATAGTTAAAATTTTATATATAATATGGTATAACCTTCGTTTAAGATATTATAAAGCAATGCATGAAAAGCAACATTAAAATTCTGTTCTCTTCTAAGGTGCTTGGTGGTTAAAATATTTTTTAATTATATTAAGAAAAAAAAATAATAATTGTATTAAAAGTAAAAAAAGTATTTTAAATATTTAAAAAATATTTTATTGAATTTAAAACATTACAATCTTGTTAGACATTTCTGAAATTAATTTGAATTTAATTCCGAACTTGAAAGTTATTATATTACTAAGATTTAGAACCTATTAAAAATGTAAAAGTGCAAAATAAATAAATAAATAAAATAAATAAATAAATAAATAAAAATTAAAAAGGATAATTTTTTGTCAATTAATTTGAAAAATCTAAAGTCATATTCTTAGAATAAAACGTCTTAGTTCATTTAAGCATAACATTGTAGTATTTTAATTGGAAAGTAACCCCAAGAACAAGCATACATTTTAATATCACTGAATAATGTAATTACTTTTAAAAATTTAGGAAAAACTAAAAACCATGCAATTCAGCTGATTCAGGTAGCAGTTAATGCTACCAGATCTGGTGGATTTTTTATTCAATAATCACAAATAATTTTTAGAAGTGATATTTGATAAACATAATATATTATCAATCTTCGAAGTGATTAGGCAAACATTCCAATAAGTTTACCACCACTAATTTTAAATAGAGACTTTATAATAAAATAAACCAATGAATCAAAATAGACGTTTTTTCTTTGTGAACAGTGTTGAAAAGCTCAAGGAACATTGGTGGGTCGTACAAACCCTGCGTATTATAAAAAGAAATAGGCGGAGTGTGGTTACGCATTTTAATGTGTAAAGACTTTCTGTCGTTTTTCGAGAAATTTCTTTAAATTTCCATATAGTTATAACCCCGTTTTGTTTAACTTTACTGTTCTGTTTGTCTGATTTTAATCTTGGTGTCAGTTTTTAACACAATTCTACCTTGCCGATTCAGTTCAAAGTTTGCAAACGACTTTACAGTCGATGACAGTGCAATATGCAAGCATTTTGATATACCTATATCACCAGGGGTTGAATTGTGGAGCAAAAATTTGCTTGTTTATGCCAAACAATGCGATTAATTTTTAATAATTTCTTCTGCAACAATTTTCTTCAGTTTTTTCATACGACTCCATAGTGAATGGAAGTAAAATGCGTCATTACTTTTAGGAATATGTATAAATAGCGATGTTTCCAGTGGAAAAATTCTGTATGTCCATATCATGACTTGCAATTCGTTTCTAATGCAGTTTTGACTTACCAATTTAACCAAATTTTAGACGTGAGAATCGATAACCATACAAAACGAAAATATTTTCACAGTCCTATCTCATCAGGGGCTTGTGAACCTTTTAACGATCTCGTAATTTTCAAGAAAACTCTAAAAGAAGTGCCTATTCTTTTATTCAAGGAAATTGTATAAAATAAAGAGTATGAGCAATACAGTCGGTAACAAAAGTCTCCGAACACTAGCAAAAATTTCTATATAGAAAAAGTACATTTAATACAGCTTTGTTAAATAAATCCTTGTCGAATCCTGTTTTTAGACTGACTAAGAACAGGATTCGACAAGGATTTATTTAACAAAACTGTATTAAGTGTACTTTTTTTAGATAGGAATTTTTGCTACTGTTCGGAGACTTTTGTTACTGACTGTACATGTGTAAATTTTTATTATTTTTAATTTTATTGTAATTCGAAATCAAGAAAATCCAATTTAGCCCCCCCCCCCCCCCAAAAAAAAAAAAAAAAAAAAAAAATCATGTTTATTATGACTTAATGTCGGTTTTCTAGTAAGTAGAAAAAATAAAATATATGTGCTTTACACATTATAACAGAATTTTATGGAAATATATATATATATACATATATAACACTGTCCTCAGATTCGCTATCCGAACTTTCATAAACGTTACTTATTTCAGAATTACTCTCAGATGCATTTTTATTAAAAATAGAATCCGAGTCACTTTGTGATTCTGACTTCGTAATGTACAGTCGGCTGCAAAATTATTCGAGCACTAGCCAATAATTCCTATATTTAAAAAGTACACTTAAGACTGTTTTGCTAAGTAAATCCTTGTCGAATCATGTTCTTAGACTGATTAAGAACATGACTCGACAAGGATTTATTTAACAAAGCTGTATTAAGTGTACTTTTTTTTGGCAAGGATTATTGCTAGTGCTCGAATAATTTTGCAGCCGACTGTACACAATATTAAGACGTATGTACATAATGTACACGATGTAAATTTTTCCGCAGAGCAAAATACCACATGCAAACAAAAGCCTAACTGAGCAAAGCTTACAAAATATATATTACAAATATTCAACATTAAATAGTGCTGACAGTTTAAATTAATCAACAATCTCCACTTACATTTTAAATAGTCTGCTACTTCCATCTAGAGTGTAAAATTATAATTGAAAAAATTCCCGAGTATCAGATAGGGTTGGTTTTTAAATATTTTTAGTGCGTTACTTTTTTAACACTCCAACCCGGAAATATCACGGATATGAAAAATAGAGAGGGAAAACCTCACCGTGTCATTTTCACGAGAGCGAGAAAGAAGGGGTTACAGAAAATCAAAGACAGCTGTCTGACAAGGAAACATTCAAAAGGTGTAGTCTTCGAAAAATATTGAAATAAAAAATATATGTGATTCTACTCTTCATAAAACACCAGAAGAACCCATAGAAATAGCATGGGACGAAAACCAAAAAAACTCACAATGTCAAGTGTGTAAAAAAAAAAAAAAAAAAAAAAAAGGCTCACACCGGAAGTAATAAAAGGACAAAACTGACTAGAAAAAGACATCGAAGAGCGTGAACGGGCGGGCTGGGGCATTGGTCCTATCGTCCAGGATTAATACGACTCGCCTAGTATGTTACAGCGACCACAAAAAAATATCAAAATTAAGCATACTTGGCGATTTTCCACTGTTAGACGATTGATTTTAAGTACTTGGCGGAGAAACGAAACACGGTTCTGTTCGTACACGGCGCTAGCGAACTTACCATCTAACAGCGCTAAATCGCCAAAAATGCTTAATTTTGATATTTTTTTGTGGTCGCTGTAATTCATTTCAGTCGATAATTTTTTCACTTTCTCATGTTTTATGAAGAGTAGAATCACATACATTTTCGACATACATAGACGACACCTTTTGAATGTTTCTTTGTGAGTCATATATTACGATTACGTTTTAATCCAGTTCCTATGAAATGGAGTTTTTGATACATTTTGGATAAAATGTGTGTTTTAAAAAGCAATAATTTATGTAGCATTATATTTTTATGTCTGTTTAGGTTTTTTAACTGATGAGATTTTATAATGAACTTCTCCCTTTAGATTTAATTTTTGTGATTTAAATATATATTGAACATTAAAAATGGGCAAAAATAAAGATATTTTTTACAAAAAAGTTCACTAATTGTGTTATAAATAAATATATATATATATATATATATATTTTTTAAATGTTTGTCACACTTTTTAAATCAAGATGCTTAATAGAAATTCTAAAAATATCCTTTATTAAATTTTAGCAGCAGATGAATAATATTTTGTTTCCTGTCGTGGCTTGAGTTTTTGAAAATTACAACAATATTTAAAATTCCTAATAAGAAATCAAATCGATCATAATTTGGAAGTTATGAGCATGTCACGATACCTATGTAAAACAAATTAGAACATTCAGTTAATTGCGTCACTCCATCAAGGGTATCATTAAGTTTTCTGAGAAATCTATATACTTATTTTAGCTCACACCAGAAGGTGCAATATATCTTTCTGAAGCCTTTATTTAAACACTGTCGTGCATGAAAAGTGTGTGTTTTACGCATCATTTACAATATATCATACGATGAACGAAAACCATGTTCCTCGGATGCTTTTAGATAAAAGCAGTTATGGAACATACTTTTTTTTTTTTTTTTTAAGTTTAGTTATTTGGTAAAATATAAATTTTTTGAAAGAACTAAACTTTTTGGATCTTAAAATACTTAAAACCTTTGAGGTTTCGGACTTTGTGCCTACTTCTACGTTCTAAGAATAATGTAGTAGATGCGTATAAAATTTTTGATGTATGGTATTCAATTAGTTTACACGTTTGGAGATGTCCGTAACACGATTTTATCATTTTAAAACTGTGTGTTTGAGTCTGCGTATTTCTGACAAAAAAAAAAAAAAAAAAAAAAAACACTTCGTGACAGCTCTTACTCAATAAATAATGTATAGAATTTCATAATTTTTTTTTTTTTATTATACTTTAACATAAATTGTGTTTCTAAAATTTTGGTGAAAACTGCCCTAAAAGATGACTCTATTATGTTTCAATTTCCCTCATTTATGGAAAGGCTATACCTAAGCTTCTATTTAATTTCGTTGCATACAAACGTGATATGAGAGAAAGCCTTTATGTAATATTATGCTGATTCCATTTGAGAGCATTTCGCAGAAATACCTAACGTTGCGAATATTTGAGAATAACTTACTTAGTTCTGATGGTTCTCTTGTTTGAATCAAGGTGTTAGTAAGAATTTAATCGTTCTGGGTAAGGTTGCAGTGGCAGTTACAATGGAAGTTGTGATGTCTAGCTTTTGCAGTTTAGATGTATGTTTGAATCCTTAGAAGAATGGTATAAGGAGTAGTTGGCTTACGGCGTATCACCATACAGGGAAAATAATGTTATCTGTTGAATACACAAGATGGCTGCTGCAATACCAGCCAACCCTTCCGGTCGCGGAAATATCACATTGAGCAAAGCATGTATGGGAGGAAACAGCGAACTTAGCATGTGAACTTAGCAGCGTACTTCGCTTCCATTTCCATCTCAAATAATCCATTGCTATATAACTATAACTTATTAGAATAAGAATTTTGGCGCCATCTGTTGGCCAATAATCTAATGCATACACTTTCACAAATTACTATTACCACTATTTTTATTATTTTTATTATTTATTAAAAAAAAAAATCCTAGAATTTATTTATTTTTGTATGTTTAGGTGCATAAAAAGATAAATTTTTAAAATCACATAAATGTATAAGACAAAATAATTTAATTTAAAATATATTTTTTTTTTATTGTTTTGTCTATTTATTTAAATTTCCTATTTATAATTCCATTTGTATTTGTACTCTGGGCGTCTACGAAGCGGGAGAGCCATCCCTTCCGTGGAGGATCAAAATTGTGAGGGCATGTCTCCGGACCACCTCTAGGGGTGTGTCCCAGACCGTCGCCAATTGCCCATCTGCGCAGCAAAACCCAACCATTGACCATCGAACCATTTGTATTTGTAACAAACTGTGATATTTGTGTATCATCTAACATGTCCTAAAATTTTATACATTGAGTTTCCTAACTTAAAAAATAAGACAATCATTTTTTTAAAATTAAAATATTGCCTTATCGGACGTTATTTAGGTACTTTATGCTATATTTGTTTATCAAAAAGGTGCAATGAATTCACATAATTGCAATGTTTATAAGTTTTCGGATTAGTTTTATCTAAAAAAGTGCCTGTAATAAAAATTTTGCTTTACTTTTTAAAATAATAATAATTTATTAGAAATAATAATAATTTAGAATGATAATTAATTAGAAATGAAAAAATTTGCAAAAATTCTAATAATTAGAATACATCAAATCCATACCTATAAGCTAATCAGTGTTTTCTGAGCCCCCCCCTCCCCCCCTAGTTCAAATTTATGAACGAAGAATAAACATTTCAATAATGATAAAAACACCTCAAAAATAATATATATATATATATATATATATATATATATATATATATATATATATATATACATATATATATGCATATATACATACAAAATACAAATCAATCTTTTTATTGAATAAAATTTTCGCACAAAATATCTTTAAGTTCATAAGTATACTTACAAAAAAAAAAAAAATATATATATATATATATTTAATTATAATTATGTATTTTTGTACATTAAAAATTAAACTTTAGAAAAATAAATTAAGTTAACTGTAAAAGAACAATAAATTCTAAGAATTTTTGTATTATTATTTTAAAGGAAAAAAATTAAATTTGTGAATATCTATGTTTACATAATATGCTAATAGATGATGCCAATCAAAAAAATATTGAGTAAATATTAATGAGAAATACTATAATGACATTTTATTTGTTCCCGCACATGCTCAGTTCAATTCAGGCAGGTCACTTGCGATTCGTCAGGTGATATTTCCTTTGCTCAGTGTAATATTTCCGCAACCAAGGCTACCACAGGAGCCATACCAAAAAAATGGCTAGTAGTGTGTTATTTTACTTAGTTTACAGCTTTGAGGCCGGAAATTAAAATGACTTTCGTCTCGAGTAATCCATGTTATAAAATTTCACAATAGCAATGAAAAATTTCTGATACAAATGTGTTACTGAATGGTACTTTTCGGACATGTCATCTTGTCTTATATCATTCCTTCTAGATGAAATACGAAGGTATTTTAAAGAAAGTTTTTAATAGTAAATGCTTAAAGTGGCACTTCAGTAATGAGTTACCTAAACAGCGCACTGAGAAAAAAAAATATACCGCCTTCATCTAGAACAAATAGGTGATCTTCTTCTAAATCCCTAAACTAGAAATATAGATTTCCGAACTATGAGTATGAGGCACGCCAATACACTGAGAAAAAAATCTATAACTGACATTTAGAATCTAAATTGTGGCTCGAGAAAAAATAGTTCCATGTCATCCTTATAAATTTCTTACAATTTTTTTTCTAGCCCCCTTCGAAAGCGAATTCTAGAGACCTCTATTAGAATTCTTGAGCGTTTGCCTATACTATCGACGACAAACCTATTTGAAAATATCTCCAAATAAATGTGAATACAAGAGGCGGGTTTCAGCAGCTATAATCTTGGTTTATGACCCAATTCTAGAAAATCAAGCGATAATTTCTCGTAATACAAAAGATTCAGAATTTTCAGAATATTGTTTCACCATCTAGTATTATGTAGACGAGAAATTCTCGTCTATTCAGTTAGAAATTCTCGTCTAGTCTATTTCGTCTATTCAGTTTATTGGTGTGCCTTATGCGCATAGCTCGGAAATCTGTATTTCTAGTTTAAGGATTTAGAAAAAGACCATTTATTCATTCTAGATGAAGGCGATATATATTTTTTCTCAGTGCGAGAGTTTCAAGATAAGCGAAGTTTTGTTCCAGAGTGTTTGAGTAACGGTTTTCCTTAGTGACCTGCCCCAAAGTTTTATGAGTAATTTATTGAATGGGTTATCTGCTCTTGGAGCTACTTCAAGCAGAAATATATGTTATTGGTATAGTTAAAGTTCATTTGTCGCTAGTGATTTTAAGCGCATACGCGTTCCACACATTTTTTCATTGCACGTAGTATTCCTCAGTATTTATTATCTTGGGTAGACGTAACCCCCCCCCCCTCCCCTACTAAAGCTTAAAATACACTGTTAATTTTTGCATTTTTTTTTTTTTTTGTTCCACCTCTCATACTTTCAGCTATCAGAATGAATCACGAGGAGGTTCAAAGTAACGCAACTTCACAACATTTCAATTTTGTTATAGGAAAATGTATAGCGATTGTCGGTGAGAATACTAAAATTTGTGTGAGATAGATTTTTTTTATTATTTTATATTTTTTTAATTTTGGAATATTCTGTATATATATATGAACATTAATGGTTTCCTGAAAATTTTCAACCTACGATATTCGACGTATTTACAAGTTTTCAGTTCCCTGTAACCTAATTTAATGCTTTTGAAAATGCCTGTTTATGTATCTATGTGGTTAAAAAATTCTGTAGATGCTATATTTCATGAGCCAATTGATAGAATTTAACACCTTATATTTAGTAGAAGCTTGACTTAAATTTGTGATTGTTAAATTTTGAAATATATTGACAGCAAATGGCAAGGTTATTCTTAAATTTATCCAATGTCAGCTTCTACAGTGTATAAGGACACAAAACTTAACATAAGTGAAGGCCATAATAAAAAACTGTGCAGACTTCTTTTGAAAGCTTATAGACCGACAGGGGAACCGCTATCGCGAAATTTAAGCTCGTTTATAGAAAGTCAATTCATCAACTTCTCATATAAAAATACGACAAACATAGAATGTGAGATAGATATTTTGAAATAAATATACGTATTCAATTACAGAATATACCAGACACGAGGAGGGAACAGTTATTATGCAATATTTACCGTTTATGGGAAAGCTATATCTCAGATTTTATTATGTATAAATACATAAAAGTTGGTATCTGATAGAGATATTATAAAAAAATAGCTAATTCAATTTGTTTATATATATATATATATATATATGCATATATATTTGTGGGGGGATACATTAACTCTATTAATAAAATTCTACTGAATTGCATATTAAAATTTTTTATTGTGAAAGGCTATGTATTTTTTTTTTTTTTTTCATGTTAACTGATAATGAACAGTTTTATATGGAATTATTTAGGAAAAATGATTTTGTAATATCCACAGCATATTAGTTTATGTAGGATATGTAAGAATTATAGTGCATTAATAAAATTTATTATTCCTTTTCCCTTACGTTTTATGCATTTAGAGTCAATATTTAGAGACTGGTCTCCACATATGTAATACAATTATTTATTATACTACAAAATATTTCCGAAAACTTTCGTCTCATGTTATTTTAGATTTATTTTCTTTTTGTTCAGAATAAGAAAATACTCTCTGACTAGGGAATTGTACAAGGAAATGAAAGAGATAATGAAACAATGTTTCCCTGCAAAAATTATTAGTGCTATAATTTTCTTTTTAGAAGGCTATTCAAAGAATACTTTTTAGGAGAAATAAAATAGATAGAATTTCATATAATCTCATGTTATCTAAAACTGAAATAATATCATTATCCGAATATTTTAAATATAAAAATATGAATGAGTTAATTCTTAAAAGTAGTTCATTGGGATTTTATTATCTTATCGAATTTATAATATCATTAGGAAAAAGGCTCCACTATAATTTTATACATTCATACATGTCTTTAAGATGTATTTTTATACTTTTTCAACCATGTTATCATTGTATAGTTTTCTCTATGGATTGGTCGAATTTTATTAATGCAAAAAGTGATCTGGTCGGGATTCGAATCTAACGTTTTTAGATGTACGTACTAATTCACGGACAGGCATTGGGGTATCAACCGGAACGTCCTAGTTTCAAATCTTGCCTGGTCTATTTTTGAACTTGTAAAAATTAAGTAAACGAATCCAACAAAAATACTTATAGTTTAAATTATTATCCTAGTATAATCTTTTTCGTGTTATCATTTAGTTACTATTTTTTGTATGCTATTCACGTTATCATTGAGATATTAATTATTACCCTATTCTTGTTATCTTTAAATCATATTTAATGGAAATGCAATCGGTAATAAAATGACGTTTTTCTCATAAAGAGTGGTCTACAATGTTATTTTCAAAAGATTGCTCTAAAAATATGTAATATGAAAATATAGGTATAATTAGTCATTTTCAGAATCTCTGATGCATAAATATTTAATAATGTAATAATTAATGATGTAACAATTATACAAATTATAATAACTCTATTACCAGATTATTATTATTATTTTTTTAATATAACAAAATTTGTTGGCGTAAGCTTATATACACTCATGTAAGCTTACATACACTTATTTTGCCTTATTACAATTTTCATTAAACTGTATAGCCTTATATGCAAGGTGATTTGTGTAAAACACATACTGTTCAAAGCCACCTGTAGATTAATCGGACATAATAAAATAATATTTAAATAAAATAAAAATAAATAAAATAAATAAAAATATTAGTTCCAAAAATCGTCGATAGGGTATTTACAGTGATACAATGTAAAAAGTTTTACAAAATAATAATGATAATAATAATAATGACACATACAAAATTACAATGGAATGTAAATCTTTGTTCATTACATTCACTTTCACGTCGAGGAATTTGTCCACATTCAAAATAACCGTGTTCTGGTAATGTGAGCTGTATGTTCACTTGAGCTGGCTCCCTTCATCTGACAATATACACTTATAAAAATTTTGCTTTATTACAATTTTCATTAAAGTATAGCATTATCAGTAAGGTGATTTGTTTAAAACGGATACTGGTCAAAGCCACCTGTAAATTAATCGGACATAATAAAATAATATTATAAATAAAATAAAAATATCAGTTCCAAAAATCGCCGATAGGGTATTTACACTAATACAATGTAAAAAGTTTTACCAAAAAAAAAAAAAAAAAAAAAAAAAAAATGTAATAATAATAATAACACACACAAAATTACAGTGAAATGTAAAGCTTTATTCATTACATTCACTTTCCCTTCGAGAAATTTGACCACATTCAAAATAACCGCATTCTGATAATGTGACCTGTATGTTCACTTGAGCTGGCTCACTTCATATCACAATATTTGTCGGAGGTGTATATAATTTTACAGATCAAATTACTGACTCTGTTGTTGAATACTAAAACATAAATTTAACAGTTGCTTTGGTACCCAAGTTTTATGCTAATTCCCGGTTTGGTAATTTCAAAAGCGCCATACCATTAATACAGTTGTCGGTGATTTTTATTTTTATTTATTTTTATTTTATTTTTCATTTTTTTACCAGAATCGAACTTCCCATGTTATTATTAGTCTCCTTACCATTTCGGTTGTTGGATGAAGCTACGGATGGCTCTTAAATATGTCAGATAACATATATACAGAGGCTGTTCGCACATTTTTTAGACGATTTTATTTCGCAGTAAGAAAAAATCGTTTGCATGGACAATTTTATTTTTACAACAGTTATATTTTGGAAGTTTTATTTATCATCTGATATTTAGAATTTTTGTTTAGATGCAAAAATGCGCTTTTAAAAAGGCAGTGGATGGAAGGATAGGTTTTCGCTCTTTCCAAAGAGAGTTTTTAGTGAAATCTTCATGAAAAGCATTTATCAGGAGAAAAATGGAAAAATGTCGCAAAAATAGATAAATCTTGGGTCTATTTAAGTGGTTGCAATAAAAAAAGATTAATTTATTATCACAAAAGAGGAGAAAAAAATTTCTGCTACATGGTTCAAAGCACCAAAAGAAAGTTTTTCTAAAGGATTTATGACTGCCACTGGTTTTTCATACAAGTGCAAGATAAAAGCAAACAAAATGTGACAAAAATGTAAAAATCAGCTCTAAATACTATCAAGAACATATTTTAATTCCAATTTTTAAAAATGAAAATCCAGATCTTTATCCACAATGCTATCAATCCGTTGAACTGTATCAAGACAAAACAAGCAGCCACACATCGCAATCCGTAATTGCTTTTCTAGAAAAAAAAAAAGGGAACAAAAAACGGGAATTACAACCATACCCTTCACTGATATTCCTGCTAAATCTCCTGATGTATCACTGTTGGATTTTTGTGTTTTTTTGACTCTTAAAATCAGCATTATCCAAACACCGACTACAACGCTTTGTGGACTTTGGAAAACCGTTCAAGAGGAGTAGAAAAATATACCTCTTCCGATATTATAAAAAGCATTATTATCATAGAAATTACGATTTAGAATGATAGTTAAAAACAAGGGCTATCAAACTGAACAATTAAAACACGAAATATGAGTGAAATTGCTTCAGTACACTCCATCAAAATCGTCTAAAAAATGTGCGAACAGCCTCTGTATATATTACCTTTTAAAGAACAAAATAAAACAACTGTTTACACAATGTATGATATGACTTAATATTAAAAAAGTGTTTGTAGGATATATTTTATGACATTTAATGATTATTTACATATAACTAAACAAACAAATGCAAGGTTTAAGCCTTTCAAAGAAAAAAAAAAGTATTACATCTCAATTAATAACAAAATACACCTGAAAATGCTGAAAACATTTTAAAAACATTTAGCATCATTTACCTTTTGCAAATCAGCAATAACAATAAATAATTGTTTGAAGAGTAAGCTTTATTTTTCGCTTGTAAAACATAACAAAAGTCACGTTCATTTCAGAAGAATTAATTTATTTTATCTTTTTATGCAGATTTAATTATTGGATGATAAATATTTCGCATCCTGTCGTGACTTGCAACTCAACGTTTTCAAAACCGCTTTCTAAAGAAAAATGAATATTGTTATCATTCTCATAATTTACATAGTGCTGCTGCATCACGCTACTTTTGAAAACCAACAAGAAACGTTCAACTAATTGAGTTAATCCAAAATAAGTTCATTATATTTCAAGTGTTATTTATTGTTGCTTTGGTGGTAAATATTACTTTCTAATATCCATACCAGGAACGTTAAAATTTACTATCATTTTCATAAAAAGAAAAGTTTTAAATGTTTTAAATTCAACATTGAAATGTCTATGTTTTTTTTTTTTTTTAAATACAGTGATTATTGAAATTGCTTTTGTGTAAATTAATGTCAGTTTAAAGTTTTTGGCAAAATGGGAATATTTGTGAAATTCAATAAAATGAAATCTTGTTGCTTATTTTACTTTTTTATTTATTTCACTGTGGAATGGGGTAGGGTTCCATTATATGCATAATAAAAAATAAATTTATTTCTTTCTTTCTTTATATATATATACAAATTTATGTTTTATAATTATTACCTATTGGTTACAAATTAAAAGATAAATTGTATATAGGATTATAACAACAACAAAAATGATTTAATCTAAGTATATTTACAAACATATTTTCATAATTTATATATATATATATATATATATATATATAAGTATCGATATGAAGGAAATATTTGCACAAGCGAATTAGGAATAGGAATTCATTTTAAGAATCGCCCAACAGTGACCAAGCGGTACTACAGTCAAAGCTGGTAGACAGGAAGTGCTGAGTTCGATATCTGGTAGTATTCATCGATCTACTTTTTCTGAGATTTCCGTGTTTTTCTCCGAAATTCGCCTGAATATAAGCCAAGATCCCCTAGAAAGACAACCTGTGGAAGGCATAGTCCCCCCCCCCCATGATTAGGACCCTCGCGCAGAAAATTGGTCATAATCCCAAAACACAAACATATTTAAAAATCAAGCGCATATACCGAACCAAATAAATGTAAGTTTAAACCCTTGAAAAAAAAAAAAGTGTTTTTATGACAATTAAATTAAAAGTAGAGTACGCCTTAAAGTACTAAAGACCGTTTAAAAATTTTTCGCTTCAGTCAACCTTTTTGCAAATAAGCAATAATAATAAATAATTGTTTGAAGAATAAGCTTTATTTGTTACACATTAAACAACAAAAGTCACGTTCATTTCAGAAGAATTAATCTGTTTTGCTTTTTTTAACAGATATATAATTAGTTGACAAATATTTCGAATCCTGTCGTGACTTGCAATTCCACGTTTTAAAAGTCGCCAAAAGAAATAAAATTTTTTAACTTTGTCATAATTTACACAGCTGCTCCATCAAGCTATCCTTTAAAAAGAACAAGGAGCGCTCAAATAATTCAGTTTAAGGGGGTTTCTGGTCTAGAAGCCTGAATTTTAGGCATTTTTTAAAGTAAGATAAAAAAAAAAAAAAAAAAAAAAAAAAAAAAAATTTCGCCGAGATACAGGCCGATGGAGTGGGGGCTTCAAAGAAAACGGTGCGTCCTGGTTGACATGATTTCAACCCTTGTAGTGATCTAAAACAAAAAAAATCAAACAAATTCTTCATTAATAAAGATGTCGCTATCGGGTTGACCATTTTCAAAAAAAAAAAAAAAAAAAAAAAAAAAAAAAAATGGCGTCGACTTGAAAAAAAAAAAAAAAAATTGTTTACCCGACTTTTTTCGACCTTTTCGAATTTTTTAAAAATATTGAAAATCAAAATTTTTTTAAATCCAAGGCAGACGCGATAGAGAGTTGTATAAACAAGATACATACCAAATTTCAAAGCAATCGGTTCAGTAGAACTTGAAATATCATGTCAACCACCTCAAAAAAAGTAGTTTCGAGAAAAACGCGTTTAAAGTTTAGGAAACAATTCAGTGATTCATTATTATTTTGTGTTTCGGACCCCAAACATCGATGTAATAAATCATCAGATGATAAGCTGGTATAAATAGGCTTTATTACATCCAAAACATTTACATCCCAACTATATTACTTAACATAAACTATTACATCCCAAACGGCCGGCTCGGACGCCACGTCACAAAATCGGCTGTATCTCCGAAAATAATTCGAATTTTAAAAAATCCTTTTAGGATCATATTTTTGAAAGTCTAAACTTTCAAAATATGAAAAAAAAAAATCGATTTTTTAAAATTTCTAATCGATTTTTTAAATGCCCCCTTAATCCAAAAGCTGTTCTTTAAGTTTCTAGTATTATTTATTACTTCTTAGGTGCAGAATATTAGTTTATCATAT
Source organism: Salticus scenicus (assembly GCA_963930645.1). Classification (NCBI taxonomy): domain Eukaryota; kingdom Metazoa; phylum Arthropoda; class Arachnida; order Araneae; family Salticidae; genus Salticus; species Salticus scenicus. The sequence continues at coordinate 100,779,823 of OZ005652.1, forward strand.
TTTAATCTAACAAGTTTACTATCACTTACCTATATAAAGGAAAAAAAAAATGTGTATTCATTTTAGATTTTAAATTTCTATGTTTTCTTAAAAATGAAATAATACTCCAAATTGCTTTTACGCAAATTAGTGTTTTTAACAACCTTAAAGTTTTTAACAACATTCCAAAAAATACAATTAAGCATTACATTTTCAATAGTTATACTGTTAAGAATTCCATAAAATTTGCAAAAAACATTCAAAACTGCCCTCACACTAATCTCACTATGGTTTCTTTTGATGTAAAATCTCTTTTCACTAATGTTCTAATAAGTGGCGCCCTTTGCTGTCTCGAAAATAGATTAAGAGAGTTTCATTTCACATCTTTTGAAATACAAAAATTAATCTCTCTTATCCGCATTTGTTTATCACAAACCACTTTTTCTTTCCAAAATAAATTCTATCGTCAGTCTGAAGGTTTAGCCATGGGTTCCCCTCTCTCCCCAATTCTCGCAGATATTAATATGCACTATTTCGAAAGCAAGATTTGTAAGAAAATATCTTTTCCTTTTTGGACCCGTTACGTTGACGACACCTTCACGCTTATCGACATATCTCATCACAATATTGACCATGTCTTAGAAACTTTAAATTCAATTGACAATAATATCCAGTTTAAGTATGAAATTGAAAATAATGGCTACCTTCCATTTCTTGATACCCTCGTCTCTCGCATTGTAAATGGATTTTCAACCACCGTCTATCGGAAAAATTTTGCTGTCTCCCTTCCTCCCCATGTGCGTTCATGTCACCCACCTAACCAAAAAATGGCTGCTTTCTATACTTTTGTAAACCGTGCACTTAATATTTGTTCAAATCCTATGTTATTAAAATCTGAAATTAAATACCTGAAAGCCATTGCAATTGACAGAGGTTATGACCCTTCCATTATAGACAAAGCTATCCAAAAATTACAACTCCCTCGTATTTCGTCTACTAAATCAGTCTCTTCTAATATGAGTATTGTCTTACCCTATTTTACTAAATCCAGTCAAACCATAGCTAAAATTCTCAAACAATATGATTTTAAAATAATATTTTCGCCTTCCAATAAACTCACCTTTTCTCAGTTAAAAGATCCCATTGATATGCATAATTCATGGGGAATTTATAGTATTTCCTGTCAGTGTGGTTTATCATATATTGGCCAAACTAAACGCAGTCTTAAATTTCGTCTAAAAGAACATATGAATTACAGTCGGTAACAAAAATGTCCGAACACTGGCAAAAATTCGTATATAAAAAAAGTACGCTTAATACAGTTTTGCTAAATAAATCCTTGTCGAATCCTGTTCTTAGTCAGTCTAAGAACGTGATTCGACAAGAATTTATTTAACAAAACAGTATTAAGTCTACTTTTTTCATATAGGAATTTTTGCTAGTGTTCGGACACTTTTGTTACCGACTGTACGTCCGCAAACAAGAAACCAATAAATCGGCTATATCTAAATATTGCTGGGAGGAAAATCATAATTTTAAGTTTAATTCAGCCAAAATAATTTGCAGACCTAAATCCATTCATGAACTCGATTTCTTTGAAGCTTTTCATATTTATAAAAATTTTAAAAACATTTTAAATTGTGATTTCGCTGTTCCCTATTTGTCTGACTGTTGGAAATTTTATATTCAGTCCACATTTTCTTAATTTTTCTACTGTTTACGTAGCTAACTTTTCTAAATTCCTATTGGCCACTCTCCCCACCTCTCCCGTAATCCTATTGGTTGAACTAAATCCGGCCCCTCTCCTACATATACGAGCACTTCTCCTGATTCAGAATCCTTTTTGCACTGAAGACGATACTCTTTAGGCTACCGAAACAGCTGTGTGCATTTTCAATATTTTTCTTTGGCGTTTCTGACGTAGTAGTTTATTCATGTACAATCCAGTTTATTCTTTTATATGTAAAATATGTATTTTTGTTTTCGGAATTCCATTCGATATGATTTCTCTATGGGTGATGTTAAACTTTTGCAAATGACTGCATACTAACAAACATTCCATTTTCACTATTAATATTGTAACTAACGATTCACAATAATGTACATAATTAAAGATTCCCAATGTAAAAAAATTAAAGCACATATCAAAACATAAGTATCTAGGATACATTTTATGATTTTGATTAATCATTTGCTAAGTTTTTTAAAAAATAAAAAATCTGGTGAGTAAATTCCAGATGATTTTTCTTACCCAGTACTATACAATACGTATTATTTACTCTTTTTGAAAATAGTGTGGTCCTAAGATATGAAATATATTTAACAAGTAAGACACCAAGTAAGTTTCTAAAAACGCACACGAATATATGCAAAATATTAAAAAAAAAAGTTTATATATCGTGTCGAGTTTTAAAAACATCATTAGAGCCGAAATTTGAAACATCCATTTCTGAAATCTATAACTGACCTATATAAGCCGGGCGTATGTAAATTCTGTACTAACAAATTAATGGATCACAAATAATATTTAGAAAGGGGTCATGTGAATAATTCGAAGCCATTTTTGAGATATGATTTTCTTTCCCACTGTCAATTATGAGCAAAATTTAACAATCTCGTTTCTTTACTAGAAAAGAACAATTACATGCGAAAGGATACTTAAAAGGGAATTAATACAGCAAGTTCCGTAAAGCCGTTTTTAAGGAAACGCATTTGCGAAATCTAAAATTTACCTATTTGCACAGGATGTCTATCAATTTTCTTAAACTAATCAATGCATAAGAAAAGACATCTAAAGGGTGGTTTTATTGCAACTGTAAAGAAAATTATTAGAACCGTATTGGAGATACGGACCTACTCTCTCACTTCCTACTTTCGATGTCTCACTTCCACTTTTGCAATTTTCGTTAAAAGTTTGAAAAATCATCTTTATACTGTACCTGCCTAAATTCTAAAATCTCGTCATTCCAACATTATTAGTTTTGGAAATAATATTTATATACATAATATTCCCAACACACATACATACTTGGGTGGTTCGAAAAAAACTTTTTTTTTTTTTAATTTCAAATCGCTATAGTGCACAAAAGTTGCCATTAGTATAGACATGAAAAAAGCACTAATTATTATTATTTTATTAATTTGTCTTCCGGTCGCGCAATGCCATCGAAGTTAGCAAAAAATTGTGAAAAACCTTAATTTTTCATAATTATTTTAAGCACGCCAGATGGTCTTAATTGCATTCCTATACCATGAATTAACTACTAAAAGTATGTAAAATCAATATATATCCACTTATTATACATTTGTTTCCTATCTTGCGCAGCATAGTACAAAACGAGTAAAATTAGTAGTTTTTGCAAAATTTCAAAGTTTGACTGTTTAGCACATTTTAGTTTAACTGTTTAGCACATTTTAATCATACGACTTTTAGAGATGCTATAGTTTAATTATATTACAATAATATATTTAAAATCCAAGCATATAAGATAAACATGGCTATAAGATAGACGTGGCGTACGTGACGAATGCCAGCGATGCGCGCACAGCGCAGTCATTATCGTTTCCCGCTATTTCCTTCAGTCTGCACATGCCGTTAGCTCGAATCAGTACTAGATTGTGTTGTACTTAAGTCCATATTTTTCTGTCTGCTTTTGCGTTCAGTGTTTGTACTTGAATGCGACAGTTATTGATACAATGGATGTGCCAAAGAAAGTTGGTATAGGTACAATAACTGGAAAAGATTTTAAGTGTCCTATTTTTGGTCACCTACGAGACTTGTTACACAACAAGCTCCCTACTCATGAAGATGTCCTTCGCTGCTGCTTTCAACAGAGATTCAACCTAGCTGTTACAATAAAAAACAAGAGTGTATCTTTTTCAAGAGAAGCCTCAACAGTGGCAAAGGAAATTATCGGTTTATATGACAAAGCCTTGATCCCAACTGTTACGGAGTACAGAGTCATCCAGGTAATTAGTTCTTACTACGAATCATACGGTAAACTCAGAAAGTTGTTTCATCGTGACAAAGATAAACGAGCATTCAAACTTAAACTTTACAATTTGAAGAAGAAAGGATGCTCTATTTTTGATATCGCGGCGTGTAAATGTGTAATTGTTGCTAATGACTGTTCTTGTAAGAAATCTCCAGATACATGAGTATGTTCTCTAAGTGTGAACTGCATTTGTGAAAGAAGAAAAAAAATTCCACCTTTGGAATTAAGGTTTATGTACTTGCACATTTACACGCCGACATCAAAAAGAGAGCATCCTTCCTCCTTGAAATTGTCAAGTTTAAGTTTGAATGCTGGTTTATCTTTGTCACGATGAAACGACTTTTTGAGTTTACTGTATGATTAGTAGTAAGAACCAATGGACCATATTCCCGCTTTGGGTTCGAGGCTACAAGAATATCAGCTGGGTAGGGAAACAATCCTCAACTCTACCATAACAAAGCATTGTGGCTTGCAAATTTTTATCTTGCAATATTATTTCTAAGAGTTACAGATTATATGAAATTGAAGTAAGAGTGATATAGTGATAACTTTGTTTTGTTTTTAATCCAGTTTTAGTAATATACTTTAATATTAATCAACATATGTAATATTAAAAGTTGCCGTATGAACTGTGGCGATGTTAACATATTTAAATGGACGTTCCATTTAGTGATTCCTTTATTAAAGTGATTGAAATTCTAATTATTTAAGCTTTCATGTCTATATATATGTGTGTGTGTATAAAATGTTCTTATTAATCTTTTATTCATTATATATATATGTATGTGTGTGTGTGTATACATAAAATATTCTATAATTTTACGATATGGAATAGTCTTAACTTTATCATTCGATTCAGTTGTTTACATTTCTGTTTTGTTCTTGTTTGAACATTATTATTAAGTTTCACTGCAGAAATATTTAGGAAAATGTTATGCGTAACAATAAAATGGCATCTTGAATCTAATTTGTTTACAAAATATCGGCCACGTGTTCGGCGATTTTACCTACGGTGACGTCACAGGAATATTGTCCATTAGCTAGATGACTCTGTACACCGTAACAGTTGGGATCGAGGCTTTCTCATATAAACCGATAATTTTCTTTGATACTGTTGAGGCTACTCTTGAAAAAGATACACTCTTGTTCTTTATTGTCAAAGCTAGGTTGAATCTCTGTTGAAAGCAGCAGCAAAAGACATTTTCATGAGTAGGAAGCTTGTTGTGCAACAAGTCTCGTGGGCGACCAAAAATAGGGCACTCAAAATCTTTTCTAGTTATTGTACCTATACCAACTTTCATTGGTACATACATTGTATCAATAACTGTCGTACTCAAGTACAAACACTGAATGCAAAAGTAGAATACGGACTTAAGCACAACACAATCTAGTACTGACAAGAGCTAGCGGCATGAGCAGACTGAAGAAAATAGCGGGAAACGATAATGGCTGCGACTGGCAGCGCTGCGCGCGCATCGCTGGCATTCGTCACGTACGCCACACCTATCTTATAGCCACGTTTATCTTATATGCTTGGATTTTAAATATATTATTGTAATAAAATTAAACTATAGCATCCCTAAAAGTCGTATGATTAAAATGTACTAAACAGTCAAACTTTAAAATTTTGCTCATTTTGTACTATGTTGCGCGACCGGAAGATATGAAACAAATGTATAAAAAGTGCATATATATTGATTTTACTTACTTTAAGTAGTTAATTCTTGGTATAGGAATGCAATTAAAACTATCTGGCGAGCTTTAAAAAAATATGAAAAATTAAGGTTTTTCACATTTTTTGCCAATTTTGATGACATTGCGCGACCGGAAGACAAATTTCTTAAAAAATAATAATTAGTGCTTTTTTCATGTCTATACCAATGGCAACTTTTGTGCACTATAGTGATCTGAAATTTAAAAGAAAGTTTTTTTCGAACCACCCTAATACATACACATGCTGGTCAAATTCCCCCCCCCCCCAAAAAAAAAAAAAAAATTGACCCAAGAAACCTTAAAACATGTAAATGAGGTAAAAACAAAATGTCAAAAATTTTCACAAAATACAACACTTTCATTAGCAAGTATATTCGGGTATTAGAAGTAATAGAATTTTTTTTTTTTTTATGAATTAGTAATATAAATCCATATCATTTATCATTTAAAGAATCCCATACGCATAACAAACTAAAGAAATGTAAGTTTAATAATTTTAGAAAGAAAAACTTTACATCTCAATTAACAGCGGAATACACGTAAAGTACTAAAACCTAAAAAAGAAAGCACAATCATTTATCAATTCAGGAATAATCTATATAATACTTCTCTAACGTGGACAATTACGATTACATTTTCTCAAAACGATACGATAGCGGCGAAATTAATTAAATGCGTGAGAATAAAAAATAATATTTAAAATGAACAATACTTAAGCACACCAACTCGTCTCAATGAACTAATAAGAAAAAATGACAACATTTGTATGATGACATTATTTTATGTAAAAATGTATTTTTAAAAGTTGCTTTTTCAGAATCTCTCCAAGCGTCATTTTAAACCTAGCAATATATTAAAGATATATGTAGAACATGAATTATTATCATAAATTGACTAAAAATCGCAATCATAAAAAGTATAATCAAAATAGGATTTTTTTTTTTTTTTTTTTTTTTACAAAAAATTATGCCAAAATAAATAAAATGTCATCGCACTAAATTAAAAGTCGCCATGAGAGTTCTTTACTAAAACTGTACTGCCTGCGAAAGTATGAAAACTGGGTTGTCAACAATGCATTTTGTTTTGAAACTTTTCTTTGAATGATTATGGTTTGACTATTGCACAATATTTATTTGGTTATAATAATAATTTAGCTTCTGGTAAATTAAAATTTTAAGTAGGTGGTGAAATTGGTACAATATATCAATTTCAAATTTTAAAGATAAATATGAAAAGAAATAAAGTGCGAAAATTTTGCACGGGTTTGCTAGTAATAAATAATTGTTTGTTGAGTAATCTTTATTTTTCGGATGCAGAAGATAACAAGAATCATGTTCCTTTTAGAAAAATGTATTTATTTTACCTTTTTATGCAGATTTCTTTATTGGATGATACATTTTTCACATCCTGAAGTGACTTGCAATTTCACGTTTTAAAAGCTATTAAAAAAGAATATTAGTATCATTCACATAATTTACAAAGTGCTACTGCATCACGCTATATTTTAAAACAAACAAGTAACGCTCAACTAATTGAGTTAATACAAAAGCAGTTTATTCTTTTTCCAGTGTTATTTATTGTTGCTTTGTGGCGAATATTAGTTTTCCATAGCTTTGTTTAGCACGTTTAAACTTACTATTGCTTTGATAAAAAAGAAGAAAAAATGAAGTATTAGTTATAGTTCTTAAATTTCTTTATGTTCCTAAATTAGAACGATTATCAAAATTGATTTTTGTGCAATTTTACGTGAATTTAAATTTAGCTGTTTATTAAAAAATACAAGTACATATTCCATAATTTAGTTGTGGAAGTATATTGATCGAATATTAAAGATACGTTATACATATATATATATATAATGTATATATATATATATATATATATATATATATATATATATATATAATGCATTCCCAACACACATACATACACAGACTGATCAAGTCCAAAAAGTAAATTTTTTTGACTCAGGAAACCTTAAAACATGTAAATCAGGTGAAAACACAACATCGACAATTTTCATAAGATACAACACTTTTATTAGCAAGTATATTCGAGTAATAGAAGTAATAGAAATATTTTTTAAATGAATTAATAATAGAAATCCATATCATTTCTCATTTGAAAAATCCCGTAAACGAACTGTAATGAAAATATATTTTTTATATGCATAAAAGCATGTTTCGTATTTAATGTGTTTACAGGACTACGCAGAAGGACTAGAATTGTATAGCGGGTCTATAAACGTACATTGCAATAAAATTGCTTAGAAATAAAAATTAATGCCGCATACATAAAGTAGTATTTGTTAATGTTAAATTTCCATTGCTTTATTTTTCTATAATTACGTCTTTTGAGGTTTCCTGAACACTGAAGTCAAATTTTTAACGGTTTATTTTTGTGTATGCTGCTATCAGTTTAACTTAGAAATAAATAACTGCAGACATTTCAAATGCAGGCATGGAACACGGGCGCAGAATTCATACCGGAATCCGTTTAAGAAATTTCTCTACTTATAATATCCTTGATTTAAGATGTAGAAAATTTTCTTACATCGATAGTGGTATGAATTCTGCGCCCGTGTTCCATCCCTGCAAATGCTGTATTTTAAAGTACGTATGAGGTTGTTTTTTGGAAAGTCAAGTTGATAAGCTTCAAACAGGGGTGCGGTTGAAGGTTGTCTGAATAATTTGGGGTGTAAACTTTTGAATTTAATTAGAACTTTGAATTTTATATAGATGTACGTGCTATATTAAAACATTCGGTTGTAGTGGTCGATAACCCCCTCCCCCCCAGACTTATTTGTTAAATAAAGTTGTTCCTAAACATAGTTTGAACTATTTTTTATGTAGATCCTTATACAGTACTTGTTATCATAACCTCTAATCTGAAATCTATCTTTCTAGTACTGAAATAGAGTGTAATAAAATGTAAACTTAACATATAATTATATTAGTGGAAGAATAATGGATGAAATTGTATAGGTAGGCATCCTGTATTGACAAAAAACTATACGTAACAGAGAAAAACTGGCTTCATTTTCGGTTACAGCACACCACAAAACATAAAAATCAGCCGAAATTGTAAAATCATAATTTTACATGTCGACTTGTGTTATTGTCAAAACGTTAAGCTAAATTAGAAAAAAAAAAAACCTCACGCATTTTATTTGAAAATCTTATGATACATCATAGGGAAAAGCTTTGTAAATATGAATTTTAACCTATAAATTTATTTTCAAAAAATTAAATGACTTGTACATGTTTAAAAGTGCCACACTAGATAAGCTATCCAAGACCACCTGAATTTGAATTATAAGACTTTTGATCAACGTATGAAACTTAAAACAGTTACTTTCTCAAACATTTAACTTTTTTTTTTTTTTTTTTTTTAACCATTCTAAAAATTTCATTGATTATAGTTTTAGCTGAAATATCCTTACAAGTTTTGCTATAGATACATTTGTAGAAATATTATTAAATTTGTTAACAAGTTTTTCAGGCTTCACATAATATTTATTTTAAAATTTCACTATTTGTGTAATTTACATAATATATTTCTAGTAAAATGCGTTCATATTATAGTTATAATTTTTCTTTTATTACTATGTTTTAAATTATCTAATAAACATTGAAAAATATGCGATTTTTATTTCCATTTAATACATTTATTTCCTTAAATTTATTGAAAAAAAAAGTAGGGATGTCATTTATTCCACTTAAAATTAGCTAGCCGAGAAATTTAAGAATGGAAATGCTGTAAAAGCAGTATTTTTCAGAGTTTAAATTTATAAAAAAATCTAGTATATTTAATAAATTAAGATCTGTTATTATTATTATTATTTATTTATTTATTCTTGTTTTCATTTTGCAGATCTAATTTTAACTAAACAATTGACATTTTTTGAAATATCACGCCCCCAAACAAATATCCCCTTTAACAAAATTAATAAAAATGAAACATACAGTTATTTCACAATTATTCAAAATACTTTATTTTAATACCAAAGAACAAGTTAAATTACATTCAGATACTTAAATAATAGTGATTGCCGTAAACGTACCATTTCTTTCTACCATTAAGGCCATAAAATAATTATTTGTAATTATATGATCTAGATTCCAATAATTAGAATTATACTCACTGAGTTAAAACCAGAAAAACGAGAACGTAAGTAATTTTAAGTTCCGTTAAATATTGGCACATGACACTGAACGCAAGATTAAGTTCAACGCAGGAAATTTGTGTATATGAACCCACACATAAGTATTTAATATAAATTTAAAGACAGTTAATAGGTTCAGTCATTTAATGTCTAGTAATCGTTATGAAAAATATTATATTTAACCAGAATTTCTCATGTACTTATAGCTTAAAATAAGCATTTAAAAGGTTATGCAATTGAATTAGAATAATTAATTTGTAAGAACATTTCAGTTATGGTTTTGGTAATTTGAAATCTGTATTTGTTAAAGGAATAATTGCAGATGTGCTTTGATGTTGAATATGTATAAACTGTTTGGGTAGACTTTAATTTAAATGTCATTCTAAATATAAGAGTTACTTGTTCATTTTTCATGTTTTTTGAGGAGATAAGGATTAAAATTGTATTAGATCAAATAGAGATAGATAAAAAAATTATGCAGATCTGTCATTTTATTATTTTTAGACTGTAGTATACTAATGTTTTGTCAAGATTTTCTAAGCAAATATTTTAACAATCGCCGTTAATTATAACTAGACATTTGTGTCATAAAAACACTACAAATATTTTTGGAATTTTATTCCCGCTCGGCTCAATATTGTGACCTAATTAGTATTATAAAACGTATGAATTAAATGCTTACAGTAAAAAAATGTAAACGTTATTTATGCAAATGTAGTAGTTTTTTTTTTTTTTTAAGTCCCTGTATTAGGGATTTTTGGGACACCTGATACAACCTTAATAATAATAATATAAATAAATTTGAAAGAAAACAAATTGTTATATTTATTATAATGTCTATCAATTGTGGGTTGTTCAATTTTTTATATATATTCGTTTGAGACATACCGGGTTTTAATTTGATGTGGATAGTAATAATAAAAAAGAATATTTATGCATCTTGAATAATAAAAAATAAATCCATATATAAAAGCTGTTGGGAAGAAAAAAAAAAAAAAAAAAAAAAAGAAGGAAAATTTGTCAAAAGGAATTAAACATTAGAGAATTTTAGCATTCTCTATTAAGTTTAAAAAAAATCACTTTAAAATTTGAAACATTCCTGGCAGCAAATTTGCCAGAAAATTCCCTCAACCCGTTAGCGCCCAGTGTCCTCATTTGAGAACAACTAATAAAATGACACGTATATTTTTTGTGGTTTCTTGGAGTGATTTCTGCTTTTTAGTGACAGTTTAGCGCGTCACTCTAAATGATCCCTGAAAGATCTATGTGCCTACTATTAATTATTATTTCATAATTTGGTTAGCCATTTTATGATTTTTCATTCGTCGCACGTATATATGTTTTTTTTTTTTTTTTTTGCGCGGGTATACTGACTTAAATGTGGTTGAATAATAATAATATATATTGAATTAGAATAATTAATTTGTAAGAACATTTCAGTTATGCTTTTGGTAATTTAAAATCTGTATTTGTTAAAGGAATAATTGCAGATGAGCTTTGATGTTGAATGTGTATAAACTGTTTGGGTAGACTTTAATTTAAATGTCATACTTTACTTTCGAGATCTTTGTCAACATATAATAGGAAATTAATTTGTCACTTCAAAGTTTTTCTATCTCGAAGTTTTCTCGTTAGAACACTAAACGTCAATAAATGAGGATAGGCTTTAAATTTAAAACTATCAGAAGAACTGTTTAAGTTAATATATTTTACTGACAGTTGTCTATATTAATTTAGAAGTGAAATAATCAACTAGTAATATTTTGCAAAATTAATTTGGGCGTTAACGGGTTAAAATAGCTACAGCTTTCATTCTTTCACAAAGAAGGAAGTTTTCCCTAATGTTTTGAGGAAAATTCCGTCGAAAAGTGGGTACAAATTAAATTTACGGATTTTGCCGTTTGAGAACGAAAATTGGAATTCCCTCTAATCAAAAAGCAAAATTTCCAGGGTTATATATACATACATACATACATGTATATATACATCTGCTTATTTTAGTTTCACGTAGAAGAGTCCATTCAGTAAGAAAAATAAAGTGTAACGCAAATTACGTAGGTATACATCTAAAAATTTGATTTAAGTTTTCTGTTTTTTGGTGTGCTGAAACCGAAACTAAGGTCAATTTTTCTGTATCACGTATACGTTATTGACAATACAGGGTGTCTACCGACACAAATTCTTCCATGTCTCATCCACCGGTATAATTACATGGTAACTTGTATAGTAATTTCCCAGGATTAATTGTAATTAATCAGGGAAACGTACTAGAAGTAACCGAAAATGAAGAAATTGTGTCGGTAGATACCTTGTGTTAATAAAAATATTTTTTTGGATAGGGAAACTCTTGCTCCGTTTTCGGTTTCAATACACCAATAAACATATGCATCAGCTAAAATTATCAAATAACTTTTTCACATTATTTTTTGTAGTCAACGTTGTTTCTGTGTTGTATTTATCCGTATCTTATACACATGCAAAAGTAAAGAAGTTGAAATTTTTAGAATCACACAAAAAATAAATATGAAATAAAAATATTATGGTTACCAAAACAATAACTAAACTCTTTACCGTTAATGCCATTTTATCAGTGAGCGTTGTTATGGTTTGATATATATATATATATATATATATATATATATATATATATAAATGTATATTAAAATAATATTTTAACTAAAAATAAAATGTTTGAATTGGTTTTTATTTTCTAGAGATAATTTTCAGAATTTCGTTTGAGCAATATAAATTTGCACACATGTTAATTGGTACCGCATTTTTAAATACAAACCTAGAAAAAAGAAGCGAAATCTTGATTTTCTATTCTTACATTTAAAAAATGCTTTTGTATTTGATGGAAAATATATATATATATATATATTGATAATAAGTGTCATGTGAAATTCAATACTATAAATTTAATAAGAATGACGACGTAGTGGATTATTTTTTTTTTTTTTTTTTTTTTTTTAGTCTTTAAAATATGTTTAATTAAATAATCTAAATCCCTCCATTTCTTTATGTTTACATAAACGTGGCATTTAAAAGAGGTTTTACGAACAATTTACCACGGTGATTTCACGTTAAATTATGAAATGTCATATATTTTAACCCGTTAGTAGTCGCTATAGACAGCGCCACCTATTACAGATTGCACACTTTTTATTTAACTCTCACCAATAATTTTAAGAAGTGATGTGATCGACGTTTCTTCGATTTTATTCGTGTTTTATGTATATCAAATGCCACTTCTAAAAATTTTTGGTGGCAATTGAATAAAAAAATCTGGTAACACTGAAGGATGGGCGGCAAATCGACTAACTAGCGACTACTAACGGGTAAAAAAGTCACTTTTTATCACGATATAATTGTTAAATTTGCTGCATTTTATGAGAACATGATAATTTTTTTTAATAAGATGTTAAAGAATTTTTGTGTTATGTTAATAACAACTGTAACTTAGGGAGATACTCTTGATAAATATCTAAATCAGAAACGTTCCAACAAAATTTATAAATTATATAAATGATGTAAGATTGGTAAAATATATTTGTCATTTGTATGTTTAAATTTATGATAAGTTGCAAGTAACGTAAAATGAAAAAATAATAATAATAGTAATAATAATAAATAAATAAATAAATAAAATAATAACCACTCGTAATTTTACAAGTTAATTTTGCTTTAAAAAACCCAATATTCTGCACACATTCACTTCTTTTCATCCTTAATGTGTCCTGAGCAGAAGGTATGCTAAACATGATGTGGATGCTAAAAGTAAATACAAAATTAGTCATCCATCTGAATCAGTCATGGTGACATTATATTAACAACAAATAAATAAATAATAAGTAACTATTAAAACCCGAATAAACTATACTACGTCAGAAACGCCAAAGAAAAATATTGGATGTTTCGGTAGCCTAAAGCGTACCGTCTTCAGTGCAAAAAAGATTCTGAATCAGGAGAAGTGCAAACGGTACGTTTTAGGCTACCGAAACAGCTGCATGCATTTCCAATATTTTTCTTTGGCGTTTCTGACGTAGCAGTTTATTCGGGTTTTAATATTCCAACGCCAAGTCTCCTGTTATTATTATTAATAAGTAACTATTTATGAAGGTGCACGCATTTCATGGTACAAGGCGTGTCTAAAATGTTCCGTGAAAGTGGGGGAAAAAAAAGTGTGAGAGATTGTTAATAGGACCTGATTCCGTTTGTTCAAGCACATACATATCAGAAACCGCTGCCATTTGTTGAAATTAAAACTTTAAAGGACAGTTCTTTCTGTGACTGCACGAATGGATGCCTTGTGAAATCGCGTGTTAAGGACCAATTAAGAATGTAAATACCATGTTTTGCTGCAAATTGGGAAAAGTCTTTTTTTTTTTTTTTTTTTTTGTAGCAAAACATGATTGCTTATTTTTACTATGACGTGAGATTTTACGTGTCTTCCTTTCGAACAGCCACAGAAAGAAACTGTGCTTTAATGTTGGGATTTCAGTGGCAACGCTTGCATGTGTCTGTTCGTGCACCTGTAGTCGCGATAATTAACAACATTCTTTTCTTTCATTCTTTCTTTTTTTTTCGGTTTTGTTTTCATCATTTGTCAAACTTTTTGATACTCTTTGTATAACTTATCTTCTTTTGTATCTATTCGTATCCCAAATATATCCCTCCGTAGAAAAACTTTTATAACGATATTTAAATTATTGAATAAGTTGCTAACTATATAGTATATATTGACTGAGTTTTTTTAAAATTGCTAATTTTTTGTTTCAGAACCTACAAAGTACATTTTACCTTTGATAATTAAAATTATACAACGTATTATTAAAGTTTTAAATACAGATTTTACAAAAAAAAAAATATATATCAAGTCTTTCGTAATACTGAGAAAAGGAAGAACCTTATGGCATCTGCAAAAGAACCAACATTAATGTTTAAAATATATATGTATATATATAAATAAATTGTTTATTTATTTTTTTTTCAAATAAGTTCACCTGTGCTTGGAATGATTGCAGTTTAGAGTTTCAACATTCATACTACTTTTCTTATCCAAGCAAAGAATTTAAACAATAGAATAACATGTGGTTATGATTTCTGGAAATTTCTCAAAGGATTTGATCTCTTTTGATGAAAATCGTTTTAATAATGAATTCAATTTTCATAGAATGGGAAGTATTTTAAGTATACTTACAAAAAAAAAAAAAAAAAAAAAAATTCATATATATATATCATAAAATAAGTAGAGTTTCTAGAAAATTTATTGATTTGTAAATTCTTTTTGTAAAATGGAAAAGACAAAAGTATAAAAGACATATATTAAATAAAAAATTGTTATAAAATGTCTTATGCAGAAACTGAAGTCTTTTTACATTCAGTACACTGTTTTAATTGAAATAGTAAATTTGTGATCTTAAACTTATTTCCACATAAGTTCATATTGGAATGAGTATAGAATTATTCTATATTTTAAAATTGCTGTCTTAATTAAGTTTATTAATAAGGAAATGTAGTCTTTAATAGTATATATGTTAAACATAAATAAACATTTTTTAATATAATAAGATTCATAATCTGCTTTACTAATTGCTTTTCAAAAATTTCATGATATTTTATTGCATATATTCTACAGTCAGTTTAAACGTTATGTCCTGAACTTAGCGTTACACACAATCACAGAAACACTATTTTTTAATAATTTAGAAAAAAAAAATGTCAAATTTTATTTTTTATTAGCTGAATAAACAGATAAGGCTCATCTTGAAGCTTATGCAACGTACATTTTTTTTTTTTTTCTTTTTTTTCTTTTTTACAGACACTAATTTTTGCTAGGAGTTAAAGGTTTTTTTAGATCACAAACCTTTATTTATGAATTCCATCTTACCTTTTCATCTTAAAATATAAAAATTGCTTAAACATTTACTGCAACTGGCCCAAATATTTTATAAATTTTGATTATTTTGTATCATTATTTGTCTGTGACGTTGGTGAAAAAAAATTTGAAAATACCAAAATACGAGTATATGACACAATATTGCAGGAGCTTATAGTACAACATAAAGTTCCATTATGTATTTAAAATAAAAATTGTACTATCTATCTATTACTCCTAAAAATCACTGCCTAATATTTATTTCATTTTTTCACAATAAAATATTTACAGACCTTCCCATTTTTTATGTTAGTTGATATGATCCATTGCAATAATTATCTAAAATAAGAGTTTCATACAACTTTTGGAATCGAAAAAACATGCCGAAAAAACACTGGTCACAAGTTAACATAGCTATAATAGCTAATTATGCTACACTGTTTATAATTAACACCAAACATAATTATACTTCGGGCTGCGGTAGCCCAGTCGGTAGACCACCGACCTCGTAATTGGAAGATTGTGGGTTCGGTACTCGTGCCGGCCAAAGATCGTCGTGTACACTAATGGTGGCCGATGCACGGAAAATCTGTCGTGGCCGTAATGTCCTCCATGTTCTCATCAAAAATTATACCTCTGGGGGGTCACCGAAGCAGGAAAGCCATCCCTTCCGTGGAGGATCGAAATTGTGGTGGCATGTCTCTGGACCACCTCTTGGGGGGTGTCCCAGACCGTTGCCAATTGCCCGTCTACGCAGCACTAGTGCAACGTAAAACCCAACCATCCGTCCAACCATCCATAATTATATTTCACTCGGAGTCAGCTCGTTGTTAACTCTCCAAGTTAAAGAACTCTCATAAGCCAAGTTTCCGAGAAAAAAATTTTTTTTTAAACTTTTATAAAATTGCTACTTAAATAGGTCATTATACTGGAGTGTAATTTTAATTATATGCTATAACAAACTTCCTTAGAAATACCCTCCTATAAAACCATATACAAAAAAAAAAAAAAAAAAAAAATTACAAAAACCTAGAACTCCGAACTCCACTGTCAATCCCATAATCTACTTAAGATTACCCCAATTTTTCCTTGATACGTTTAATAAAGTCATTTGAATTAAGTGAATCATTTTGAAAACTTTGTAACGTCTCACATTCCTGTGAAATGGTACCTTTTAGCGCTCACAAATTATACACCTACAATTATTATTTAAATCTCAATATCCAAATAAACTTGAAAATCATTAACGTACTTCCATTTAATCCGTGCAAACAAACTGAAAGCAAACACTATACTGATGCGAAAAGCATAATGAAACCAAATTCATGGCCATAAAATTATCGAATAGTGTTAGAAATTGGGGTAGGGGTGGTATCCTGAGAAAGCTTTGGGTGATTGGGCAAAATGGGAGTCATATTTGAATTCAGGTGGTCATTTTACATAAGAAATATAGGAATTAATTATGACACTCGTGAAGAACGTTAAAAATGCCAAACAAAAACAGCGAGAGAACTGTATAGTTTATTTTCTGGAATAAAAACGGCTACATGGTGCGTTTTGTGCCACATAGTGAGACTAAAGAGAAGCATATGTCTTCCATAAATTCGATTTTATATGCTTTTTAAACTAATGGTATTTTAAAGTACTGTAAGTAATTACAGTGCTAAAATATCTCAATAAAGTAAATTTTAATCAAAATACTGCTATGACATTATTTTTAACTTGATATTGTTGAAGTATAAGGACCTCTTACATTGTATAATGCAATGAATATACTTTAAATCTAATTATATGGTGTCTTTTCAAGTATACCGAACCATATTCAATGAACTAAAATGAGAGAAATTAGAACTTATTTAACTCTAAGTCACTTTAAATATTGAATCGTAACACTGAATACGAGATTAAGTTAAACAGAAAATTTCTGTTCACCAGTCCACTGAAAAGTATTCAACGAAGATTTAAATCGACTTTGCATGTTTATTCATCAAATATTTTGCAGCCTGATTGAAGATATTCATATATAAGAGAAAATTAATTTAACAGTATTTGTAAAGGTATATTCATAAAATAAATGCTTTTAAAGGTATTCTTATCGCTGCAGTTTATTACACATTTTGCAGAAAAAAAAAAGCTTTCTGAATTTAAGAGTAGAGGGTGATTATCATTAAAGTTACTATTTTAAACGCTATAATTTTAAAACTATCCATAAGAGCGATTTGACATTTTATCAGAGTAATCGTGAGGCAATGAAATTTTGTTTGGGGGAGGAAAAAAAAAGTAGTTTAAACATCTTCTTACAGATGGAGCTGCCAGGGTAATGTTAAGGGAAACGCTCAAATGGACTCATTACACACAGGAATAATGTTAGAAACACATTGGAATAGCAGGAAATAATAGACTTCCAGTGTCTACTACATGTTTTTTTTTTTTTTTTTTTTTTTCAAGAAGACAATAATACGTGTTTACAGCGGAAACAGTCATAGTGAAAAGAGAAAAGGAGGAGCTTCATGAAAGAAATACTTTACGGATAATTAACGACACATTTTGAAACCCCCTTTTTTTTATCTTTTGCCAAACAAAATTTCATGCCTTTAATTCATTTTTTATGAGAAATTTTTACTCTTTTTTTTTATAGAGGCGGAGCTAAAAGTACTCCAGAACAAATTAAAATATTGGCAGCTATGAAATTTCATTGCCTCACAATTGCTCTTGTAAAATATCAAATCATTCTCATGGGTAATTTTAAAATTATAGCATTTTGAAAGTGTAACATTAACTATAATGACCCTGTATTTAGACGAAAGATAATATTTTCCATAGAGAGATAGAAAAATATTTCCTCAGAAAAAATGAAGAAAATGATTGCCTTTTCAGTGATTGGCACATTGATTATCTTTTCTGGTGGTTAGAAATATCAATAAATTATATTCTATAAATTATCAATCCCTAATCTAATAATAAGATTTCTGCGTCGATATACATCATCGAGTGTTTATTCGAATATACATGCATGTTTTGCTTAAATAATATCTATATACATACATACATGCATATACATATAATTTTAATCCGTGCTTGTTTTCCTGAGTCGGTTTTTGATAGTAAAACAATATTATTTTCTTTAATTTTATTGCACATCTATTAAATTATTACCTATTATCTATTAAATTCTGTGGTTGATCGCTCATCAGTGGCCGAGAGAGTCTGCTCTCGAAGCTAAAATACAGGAAGTTTCTGAATTCGCTGTTAGGTAGCAATTGCAGATTTAGCCATTTGGAGATTTCCATGGTTTTCTCCAAAATTCCCGTAAATAAGTGCAAAGACCACTTAATGATGCCTCAAGGGAGGTGTTCTAGCAAACTGTATGAGCTACTTGTGATAAATCGGCTGTATTTCACTTCCACCTCTAGATTTTTTAATGATTGATCTATCTATATCTCTGTCAGACGAAAATAAGGAAGTTATTGTTACTTTTAAAGCTATCAAGTACGAAGGGAAAAAAAATGAAAATCTGAAAATGCATTTAAATAAACTGCTTAGAATGCATTAATTTGAACAATATATCCTGATATTGCATGGATTAAATAAATATTCAATTATGTATTAGATTTTTATTCTTTTTGAAAATTGCACATATTTTTTTTCATTAACATTAATTTATGAATGACTTAATATTGCTTAAATAATTCGTCATTGAATAAAGATTGTTACATTTCATTTTTCTTTAATTAAAGGAAGAGATGTATTATTATAAAATGCGTAAGTTTTCCCTTTTTATTTAATTCACTGAAAATACAAACTAAATCTTCACTAATGTAACAAAATGTGCATCTTTTGTTTTCTAATTTTTGAGGATACAAACTTGGCACAGAAATCTTAACATTGGTATAATATTTAAAATCAGCTGAATATTTTTGTAAGCTAAATTACTAATTTAAAGAAATTATTTTTCTGTGATATAGTACTAAATATAATACGACAAACTTTCATCCTTAAAATCGTAATCCAATAGTTTTTTTTTTTTTGTTGTTGTTGTTGTTTATTAATGCAATTAAATACACACTGAGGAAAAAAAAATACTGCCTACATCTAGAACGAATAGTTAGTCATTTTCTGAATCCCTAACCTGGTAATATAGATTTCTAATCTAGATTTATAATGCGAGTCAATAAGCTGAATATACGAAATTAAAGAGAATTTATAGTCTATAATTTTTCTAGTGAAACAATATTATGCAAATTGCGAATTATGTGTATTCCGAGAAATTCTCGCTTGGTTTCCTTGAATTAGGTCATGAACTCGATTTATAGTTGCTTAAACTCGCTTCTTCTATTAACATTTATTTATAGAGATTTTTAAATAACTTTGACCTCGATAACGCAGGCAAACTTTGTAGAATTCTAATAGGGGTTTCAAGAAGTCGCTTTCAAAAAGGAATAGAATTTATAAGGCTGACTCTTTTTACTAGCGGCCACAGTTTAGTTTATAGACATGAGTTACAGAATTTTTCCTCAGTGCAATGTAGACATATACAAAATATTGTTTGCATTCCAGTGAATTTTAAATGCTCATGTAAGAAACGTAACGCGAAATTTAGTCAATAGCATCTGATTTTGTATGTTTATAATGTTATATTAAAGTATACTATCAGCGAAATTAAACTGGGATGATGTATTTCCATAATTTTCATTTTCAGGTTATAACATTTTTTTTTTTTTTTTTTTAACAACTTTAAGAACATGCAAATTTTTATCTACTTGAAAGGAACACCATCAGAATTACAGTGAAAAGGAATAATTAATCCGGTTTTTAATATTTATCGCATACCAAATAAAAATTAACTCCATAATGAGAATAATTTCATGTAGTATTGTTTTTGGGTCAAATTTTCTAAATTGAGTTTTTGTTATATTTACACATTTTGAGGTGCCCTGAATCTAAAAATCATGTTTTTAACGATCGGTCTCTGTATGTGTCTGTCTGTGAGTATGTGTCTGTCTGTTGTCAGCATATCTCAAAAGCAAATTATATCAGAAAGTTCAAATTTAGTATTCTAAATGTATATCATATAGGGATGCTACACTAAGCTTTTCGTTGAGATCAAGCAAATGGTTCGAGTACCATTCAAACACCCAAGTTCGTACACTCAAGAGAATTCAAATACATTGCGTCTATGGTGGAAATTGCAGGTAAGTAGTGTTTAACATCTATAGACTGCACTAAACCATATGAAATGAATATATATTTTTTATATGTGTAAAAACATGTTTCATATAAAATATGGTATAGAAATCATTCACTGTTCGTTTACAGGGCTACACAAAAGAACTAGCTTATAATACGGCAATACTTGAAAATTGATGGAAGTGCATTTCAGGTTGCGCCGTGTGTTATTAATATAGAATTATATATATGTGAGCCATGTGATGCGTACATAACTTTCAGAAGATATACAGGGCTGCTAATATTTAAGCCGTAACATTCTTTTTTTGTTTGTAAGTATAAGTGCTCCACTAAAATATTTTACCATGTCCAGAAAAGCTGCTGAGGAATTGAAATTAATTCCTCATAGCCATATGGTAAATAACGTATTTTTTAAAGCTAAATATTCATCGCTTGTTTTGTGTATATTTAGGCGTTTTGAGGCTTCCTGAATACCGAATTCATGTTTTTAACGTTTGACTTTTGTCTGTGCCTCTTAGAATAAATTAAAAACAAATAATTTCAGACAGTCCAAATGTTGCATTTTTATTGATCAAGATTGATAAAATTCAAGGAATGTTTGCGTGAAAGTTGTCTCAATTATTTTAAATGAACTTTGATTTTGATAAAATGTTCGAATTCTATATAAATGTAGGTACAGTAGTAAAACAGGGGTTGAGGGGGGCACTAGCCCCCTGACATAGTATTACTTGTCAAATAAAGCTACTTCGAAGCCTAATTTGAATTGTTTTAAGATAGGATTGCATAACAGTACTCGTTATCTTACCCCTTAATCTCCAATCTGTACTTATAGTATTAAATTTCAGGGTAAGAGAAAGTCGTGCGAGCGACACACCAGATTATTTACTTTACGTTACCCATAAGGTAGAGAAAGTATTGTTTTTGGGTCAAATTTTCGAAAGTGAGTTTTTGTTATATTTGCACGTTTTGAGGACCCTCAATCCAAAAATCATGATTTTAGCGGTTGGTCTGTGTGTCTGTCTGTTATCAGCATATCTCAAGAGCAAATAATAGCAGAAGATCCAAACGTGGTATTCTAAATATGTATGATATAGGGATGCTACACTCTGCTTTTCATTGAGATGAAACAAATGGTTCGTATACAGTAAAGCTCTGGTCGCCAGTCGCCAACTAGCTACCATTACACTGAAAATGGATACGAAAAATTCAAGCACTAGTCGCCTAAACTGGCGACCATGTAACATTTTACTTATTAAAAATAAATAAATAAATAAATAAAAATAAATAAATAAAAACATTGATCCTACGAGATATTTTCCTTTGCTTGGTGCATCAAATGAGCAGAAAAAACCACAAATACCGCTAGTGACGTCATCGATGAACGGAGAGCCTTCTTTTCTAACTTTTCCCGTGTGTGCGTGATAGCATGATTCTATGACTTTAACGGCCCTCTTCACTGCCCGAGCCAATGTTATTCTATGGGGAAATTTTCTTTACAAATAACTTATTAAATAATACATATATTTAAATTCTGTTTTCACATTCAGAAAATTTATAGTTGTTAAATTGACGGACCTTTTTTAAAATTGTATTTTTTTAAATTTTTAATATTTTATTTTGAAATTGCAAAATGAAAAAAAAAAAAAAAAAAAAATCGCATATTGAAAATTCATATTTTGCGGCTCCAAAATAATATGTAAAAAATTAAAAAAATAATTTTTTAAAAAAGGTCCGTCAGTTTATCAGCTGGGAATTTTCAGAATGGGAAAACAGAATTTAAAAATATGTATTAGTTAATAAGTTATTTGTAAAGAAAAATTTCCCATAGAATAACATTAGGTTCGGCTTCCGGCGGCGGTGAGTGAAGCGGGTCCTTAAAGCGCTTTATGCCTGTATCAATTAATAATTTATCAATTTTAAGGGTCAGTCACCGCCGCCGGAAGCCGATACTAATGTTATTTTATGGGAAATTTTTCTTTACAAATAACTTATTAATTAATACATATTTTTAAATTCAGTTTTCGCATTCTGAAATTTCCCAACCTTTTTTTCTTTTTTAAAAAATATATATGTTTATTTTTTTATATTTTATTTTGAAGCTTCAAAATACGAATTTTCAATACGTGAAATTTTTTCATTTTGCAATTTCAAATAAATAAATAAATAAATAAATAAATAAATAAAAATAAAATAAATAAATAAATAAATAAATAAATAAATAAATAAATAAAATAAAATAAAAATAAAAATATTTTTTTTTTAAATAAGGTCCGTCAATTTAACCCTTTGAAGCAGATTTCTCATCAAACATAATTTTTACACTTTTTTGATAGTTTTAAGTTATTTTAGATCTAAATAAGTGGAAAATGTTATATTTAAAATTTTAATTAATTTTGGTTCTAAAATATAGAGTGGGGCACCGGTGTCCCTTTCTGCGTTAAAGGTAAATTGATCATGGGACATGAATAAATATTTTTACTGATGAATAAATATTTTCCCATGACTAAATATTTTTACAAATTGCACTTATTTACAATTACAATAATTCATTACTGATCTTTTTTAAATAATCAAATTTAATTAGAAATAAATTTTTGAAATTAGTTGATAAAATTTTTTCAAACTAGTTTTAGTTAACATTTTTATTTTAGTAAAAAATTTACTCTGATAATCTAATGGATTTTTCATAGTAACTATTAGACTCTCTTTTATAATAAAAAGCTATCATATAACAATAATATTTGTAATAAGAGCGTCAAAAAATAAATAAGAAAAAGGGACACCGGTGTCCCATCTGCGTCAAAGAGTTAACAGTTGGAAATTTTCTGAATGTGAAAACAGAATTAAAAAATATGCATTATTTAATAAGTTATTTGAAAAGAAAATTTTCCCATAGAATAACATTGGCTCGGGCTTCCGGCGACGGTAAGTGAAGAGGGCCGTTAATGAAATCAGAAGTAAATGACCTCAAACCAGTGTTCGGCGGATTTCCGTGCTTTAAATGGTCATTACTATCATTCTGATTTTAATAACGTTTTCTTAAGTATTCATCAGGGACCTCTATTAGAAAATTTTAAAAACTTGTGGTTAGATTAATGCAGTTCAAAAATGAGTCTTACGTTGGATCGGGTATCCAGTCGAGTGCGGGACAATTTTTTATTAATTTATTGATTCGCAATTTTTTTTTTTTTTTTTTTTTTTTTTTTTTTACGATGCAAATTTACTTTCTATACTGTGAAAATATTTGAAACAGTTAAATTTTTTAATAGAAAGTTTCAATACATCTGATATTTTGCTATGATGTAAACTAAAGTTTTGTTTACGTTTAACCTTTCAGGGGCAAGGTATTTACAGTCATTTAAAATCAAAAGCAATCATTTATAAACAAGGTAAAAAAAAAAAAAAAAGTGAACTTTTTTGGCAGAATAAAAAAATAATAATTTCCAGATGAATTTTTGCAGTTGGAACTAAAATGTAGGTGACATAGAATCTATCAGATCACACTTCCAGGGATTAAACACACATATTTGTAATATTTTTATGTAATACTTAATTTTCTGAAAATCTGTTTAATATTATAAGTGTATTTTATGTAATAGAATTTTAATTCAGTATTTTAATGCGGGTATTTAAATATTTAATGCGGGGCTTATATTTAAATTTAATGCGGGTCACAACTTAGAAGCTACAGGTTCGAGTTTGTCCGACTCAAGCAGGACTCTCGATAAGAGCTCAATATTTTCAGATATTATAATTAAAATTTTATTATTTATGATTTTGAAAACATATGTTGATAAAAATGTGATATATAATGCTTTATGCAAAAAAAAAAAAAAAAAAAAAATTAAGAGTCTCAATTTTATGTCCCCCCTCCCCCCATTGTTCAAATAAAATGTGAATGCTAATTAACCAAAAGACAAAAAGGCTGATAGTAAGATTTTATTTATAATTTTATTTTTTATTTGTTAATTATTTTTATTTGCGTAGCAGAGCTCTGGATTATTAATATTTGAATTTATTTGAATTTTTACTTTCCGAACAAACACTATTTAAGGAAAAGCATTGTAATTATGAAAATTCGACTTTCAGAGTTTGCTATAGCTATACGCTTTTTGATCTCTTGAGTTCATTTTTGCTATTTTTACTGTTATGTATGTGTTTGAATGAACACGATAACGTCTAGATACGATTCAGCTGACAGTTTTTAGATATATTATAGGTCACCGTTGTACGAACTGAATTGTTTTTGATGAATGTAGCGCTTATTGTTCTTTAACAGGAACACAAGAAAACTCTTTATCATTATGACCTTTGGATTCAAAGTATTTAAAGTGATCGATATCATCTAAATGTGTTTTTCGATTGAGCTAAAAAATGGTAGGTAGATTTTAGCTCAATATCGCATGACTTCTGCAGATTTTGATGGGTGCAAGGATATACGTTTTTTTACAGCGACACAAAGAAAATTTCTGCGGCATTATGACCGATAGTATCGAATTATTTGAAGTACAATAGCGTGTAAACTCTACATTCGGTTAAAATATAAACAGCAGAGATTTACATGGGTCAAGACTTAAACTTTTCAAATCTCACTTTGTGTTTTTTTTTTTTTTTTTTTTTTTTTACGGGTATATAAACACAAAGTAGAATTTTTATACATTGCGGTTTATGGTCTAAAACTGTTTAAAGTTCGTTTTTTCTATAATTCTGTTAAAATTTCATAATAAGTTTTTGTTGAGTTATTTTTACTTGTTAATATTACTGACAGAGAACGAGTTACTTATTTTCTGTGTTGACAGTAGACTTTTATCTAAAGGTGGCTGCCAAAAGTTCAAAAGTGGCGACCATTTTTACGACTCTGGTCGCCATTGGCAACCATTTATAATTACTAGTTCAGAGCATTAGTGTACAGAGACACCCAAGAGTATTCAAATACATTACGTCTATGGGGGAAATTGCAGGTAAGTAGAGTTTAACATCTATAGACTACAGTAAACCAAATGAAATGAATATATATTTTTTATATGTGTAAAAACATGTTTCATATGGAATATGGTAGGTAAATCATTTACTGTTCATTTACAGAGCTACACAACAGAACTAGATCATAGTGCGACAATAGCTGAAAATTGGTGGAAGATTATTTCAGGTTGTGCCGTGTATTACTACTATAGGATTATATTTAGGTGCACCATGTGGTCTGTACGTAATTTTCAAAAGATATACAGGGCTGCAAATATTTAAACAATAACATTATTTTTTATTGTTAGTGGAAGTGTTGTACTATAATATTTTGCCATGGTTAAGGAAGCTGCTCAAGAAATGAAATGAATTCTTCATAGATATGTGGTAAATAATATATTTTTTTAGGCTAAATATTCATCGCATTTTTTTTTTCGTATATTAACACGTTTTGGTGCTTCCTGATTACCAAAGTCAAGTTTTTCAATGCTTAATCTTTGTCTGTGTCGCTAAGAGTAACTTATATACGTATAATTTCAGGAGATCCAAAAGTTGTATTTTCAAGTTAATATAACATTTTACTAGGGAAGTTCGGTCAAGACTGATAAGTATCAAGAAATGTTGCGTGTGAAAGTTGTCTGAATAATTTTAAGTGAATTTTTAATTTTAATAACAGATTTATATTCTATATAAATGCAGTTGCAGTAATGAGACGGGGGGTTGCAGGGGGAGGTATAGCCCCCATCACATAGAACTAATTACCATATAAAACTCTTCCAAAGACTAATTTGAATTGTTTTAAAATAGGTTTGCATAACAGTGCTCGTTATCTTACATCTTTATGTCTAACCTGTATTTATAGTATTAAATTTCAGGGTAAGAGAAAGTCGTGTGAATGACACACCAGATTATTCATTAAAGTAATTTAATTTTACGCATTCACGTGTTACATTAAAAACGCAAATCACGCCTTTTTTTTCTCATCGATCAAATTGTGCACTATTTTCACAAGTATCCGTTAATGAATTTTTATCTCTTTATATACTAGCACTATTCTTCTATATCTGGAAATAACTTTTAAAAATATATTAATAATTCAATATATTTTTATTTTAGGGATTTATTTTCGGGAAATGTTTCTTAAACTACCTTTAAGCTTTCTCAAAATTGAATTTTATCATTAAAGTGAATTTCTTGAAATCATATAAAGTTCTTTGTGAAACTCCAAGATATCATAACCACCTGCCACATTATTGTTTTGATTCTTTCGCTATCAGATAAATGGTTTGGTAATGATATAACTGGTTTTAAAATAAACTTACTTAATGGATTTTAAGTTATCTTTTAGTAATGGTATATTTATTTTCAACTTTAAAAAATATATATATTTTGAAACTGTAATGTCAATTTACTTGTATATGACATTCGACTACTTCGTACTGATAATTTATGGATACAAAGGATTAATACCGATTTCTGCATTTTGTTGTTTTTAACAGATGTATAAACATCAGTCGTATTTTAATATTGATTTGCTTATCATTTAGAGAATTTTGATATACTTTTAATCGTTGTATATTTATTATTATAATGTATATTGGATGAAAAAAGAAATGAACGAAAATAATATACAATTATTAAAAATAAATTAATAATAATAATCATAAATATATATATACATATATTTAATAATATATATGTAACGATCTGAATAAATCAGAATTTAATTTAGTACATCAGGACTTTTTTTCTGCTTACTACACCATATAAATATATGCAGCAAAAGCGTTGGTTACTATATTCATTTCTAAACAAATTACTTTGCTTTACTTTTGGTACTTTTTAATTTTTAGTGACTTTAAAATTTTTTTTGGTAATTTGGCGATAAAATAAAATGGCTTCCGCAGCTGTGTTAGTAAAGACCTTAACAATAAACGTCTGAAATACGTCGGTGGCAAATTTCAAATTTCCTCAAGGGGTTTTTATACTAAAGCTGTCATTTATGTAATTTATTTCATACAATTTTTCACAACTTCATTTTAAATATTATTTAACTTGAGGCGAGAGAAAAAATAAACACTGAGAAAATTCTGTAACTGAAGTCTAGAATCTGCTTTATGGCTCTAGAAAAAATAGTTCCATATCATCCTTATAAATTATAGTCATCTTTGGTAGCGAGTTCTAGAAACCTCTATTAGAATTCTAGAGCGTTTATCTATATTATCAAAAGCAAAGTTATTTAAAAATCGCAGCAAATAAATGAGAATACAAGAGGCGGTTTTCAGCAGCTATAATTTTGGTTTATTACCCAATTCTAGAAAGTCAAGCGAGAATTTCTCGCAATACAAAAGATTAAGAATATTCAGGATATTGTTTCAGCATCTAGAAATGTGTAGACTAGAAAATCTCGATCATTTCTTCTATTCAGTTTATTGGCGTGCCTTATGCGCATGGCTCGGAAGTCTATACTATTTCTAGTTTCTAGTCTATACTATTTCTATATATATATATATATGTATATATATATTTTCCCTCAGTGAAAGAAAGACATTTTTTAATTCTTATGAATATACAAAATGTGTAAAAATAAAAATAACGAATAAATAAATGAATAAATAAAATAAATGACTATTTTTTTTATATTTAAGTATGGAGTTATGTTTTTTAGTAAAAGTTATTATATTCATTTCTTAAAATTTAATTTTGCAGGTTTTATCTCAATTTTAATTTAGTGTTTTATTAACTTATTTCCAAAGGGAAAAACTTCCTGGCAAATTTAAGGCGAAATTCAGCAGATGATGACAACGTGAATTATCTGATTGAAAATATATGTCCTGTTATAATAAACATATATAGTTTAATTATATATAAATATATATCATAAGAAAAATTTATTTTTTCGATTTCATTATGGAGAGAATGCAGCTAGAGTACATAACAATATTTGATATTAAACTTAAATATTAAATTTATTTTATAAAAGATTACTGTTCAATTAACATGTTAACTAATTATCTATATTATTCTCTTCACGTAACATTAAAAATTTTAAAGCAATGAAACTAATATCATGCAACCCAGACAAATAAAAATACTTTTAAAATAGGTTTCTAATAAACGAGCAGTAGAATAATAAAACTTAAACTATTATTATTTTTTTTAATTCAGTGAAGTTAATCATTGTAATATATATATATATATATATATATATATATATATATATATATAAGAAGCAACAGCGTAATTAAATCTCCACAAAATATGTAATGCATTCAAAATTAGAAGGGTGTAACACAAGCGAAACAATTTCACATAAACTCTTCAATGATATTTTGCTTCATGAAGTTTAAAAAAAAAAAAAAAATTAAAAAATTAAAGTGGGAGCAGAAAGTATAAACAGACATACAATTTGGTGGAGAGTTTATAAATCATTTGGGATTTACGGATGATATTGTCCGGCTTACCTCCTCATTTGAGGATTTGCAAGAAATGCTTCAGGAATTAAACAAACAAAGCATGCTTGTTGGATTGAAAATGAATCTCAACAAGACAAAAGTTATGTCAAATTCATTTGTTTCTTCAAGATCATTGTTAATATGGATGAATCGGGAACGGCATGCAGTTATACTTATCTGGAACAAGTCCATACGATGAACGGGAACATGATGGAAGAAATTAACAATCGAGTTAAACTTGCATGGAGATGATTCGGAAGAAATAGCGCTGTATTCAAAAGCGACCTTCCAATTTGTTTGAAAAGAAAAGTTTTTGTTAACAACATGTGTGAACTTCTTCACAAGTGCATTTTGCCTGTTTTAACTTATGCTGCAGAAACTAGGACCTTAATATGTAAAGCTATACAAAAACTTCAAACAACCCAGAGAAGTATGGGAGATACATGTTAGAATTCGCCCTAAGAGACAGAAAGTGAAACATTTACATTAGGAAGCAAACCAAAATTGCTGATGTTATTTATAGAGTCAAGAAGTTAAAATGGAGTTGGGGTGGGCACCTTGCGAGAAGAAATAATGATAGATGGATCACCACTTATTTTGGATACCAAGAGGTAAGAAAAGATCGAGGACGAAACCACGGTGTCGTTGGACAGATGAAATTGTGAAGTTTGGAAGAGCAGAATGGAGAAGAATTGCAGAGAACAGGGCAGTTTGGAATCCCCTAGGAGAGGCTTTCATCTTGCAGTGGATTGGTAAAGGCAAAAATTGATGATGATGATGCTAATTATATATACAAAAATTATGCATTAACTTATGATTTTGTTTCCTGTGGTAGACACTTTATTGCGTGATTCATTAGTTCATTTCAGTTTATTTATGCATCAAGAGAAACTTTTTATGGATTGCTTTTTTTTAATTACAGTAAAACACACCATAAAAATTTACTCCCTATTGAATTGATTTCAATTACCCATATACAATAGAGGAGCAAACATTCAAACCGTTTTTTCTCCTTCGGACACAATTTTTTAGACAACATAGAAACTAATAAATTAAAAAATAACTAAATTTAAAACCTAATTATCATTTATTTGGATGTATTATGAGATACTAGGAAAATATTTAGACCTACTCTATTCAATATAAATTCAAAGAAAAACAATCCTAGCGGCACATCTTCTCCACATGACATTCTTAGGATATCCTATGGATAAAATAACATCCCAAAGATATCCTTGGGATGTAGTATGGATATGTGTGTTGTTAGAGCACTAACTCTTTTTTTTTTTTTTTTTTTTTTTTTTTTTGAGAAAACACAGTTTGAATGTTTCCTCCTTAATTGCTTTTTGCTCTAAAATTTCTTTGAAAGTTAGATATTTAGGATATTCCATATGTTTTTAAAATATCTGCTATCTGTTTTGTAAGACAGCGCTTGTCATAACTATTAATGTATAACATATAGCATCTTTCTCTGTGAAGTTAACAAAAAATTTCTACTGATCTTATATTTAATTATAACACAAAGAATCTCCTATTACAACAAATTCGTGTTATTGCAAAAGTACTCAACTTTACAACCCTAACAGCACAGTTAGGCTTAACTTATCCACAGTGCATCTTAAAGACGTTTCTGGAATGTCTTTTCATCCAGAAGATTTTTTGAAGATATCCTGGGGAGGCGATGTGCTGTCTGGGAAAGCTCTCGGTTATACGACACGTGTGCAGAAATCCTGTAGAGTTTAGTAACATCAAAAAATTGGAACATTAATGTATGATACAAAGGTCTATTCGTGCACCTCTTCACAAAAACACTTACATATGAATTCAAACTCACACATAAAAAAGTGACATGGGACTGTAATATTTCTATTTAATGTCTGAGATTTAATTTTTGCATTCATTTGCTTAAAACAGATTGTTAAAATATTTAATTTAAAGCCCTTATTTTAAACTGTTACTAATAAAACTTCCAACTTTATTTCTGACATTTGATAGATAATTTTGTAACTTTGGGAATTTATGAAACTTTCTCTCAGGTTATAAGTTTAACGGTAGTAAAATAGTAACTATTTAAACTTAAAAAATTTCAGAAATCAAAGCACATCTTACTTTTCGTTGCAAATTAAAAAAAGAAAAGAAAAAAAAAAAAAAACTTAAATGTTGGAAAGCATATTGAAATCTACTATTACTGAATTTTAAGTAGTTTAGAATTTAAATTAAACATACAGAGTTGCAACTTTTAAGTTCCAAACAGATGAAACTTTGTACAACAAAGAAGGAAGAATAGAAGCACGTGAGAAGAATTTCTTGCAATCTAAGTGCATTTCACATTATTATCTTTTACTATTGCGAATGTTTTGTCGAAGATTAGAACAAAGCTGAAAATTACATATTTATTGTTCCTAATTTGTGTTTTAATGTTCGCAGATAATAATTTACAACAGAAAAAATTATTTTTGGAAGTGTTTCTGTTTTTTTTTTTTTTTTTTTTTTCTTTCTGACTCTACAAAAACGTTGAAACATTAATCGCAGCAAATATTTTTTTAAATCTGATATATGGATAAATATCTTATTGCCCTTTAGTCAAACCACTAGAATTGTGGATAATCCACTGTCAGAAAAGAAGTAATCATAAGTAACTTAAGAAACGCCCATTTTATAAATAAAGCGATCTACCGCGTCTGAAGGAATTATGGAACAGCTCTTTAATATCATATAAAGCGAACCAGTGTCACTGGGAAGTGCTGTTACTTTAATCATACTCATTGGATCTAAGCCCTTGGAACTTTGATTTGACTAAGAAAGATAAAAGAATCAACTTCCTAGAATATGCTTTAGAATTTTTTCAGAGATATTCTTCAGACAATAGACTGCTCTGTCCACCCTTAAAACTTCAATCGGACTCTTAAAAGTGAAAAAAAAAACCTAGCACATTCATTGGCGTCCTGTATAAACAGCTCAATTTCGGGTCTTACAAGTGAGTTCCCTTAAAAACGGCTGTACGGACTCTTTTTAAACTCGCTATATCAAATCCTTTTAAAATATCCTTTTGCATATAATTAATGTTTTCTGGTCAATAATTAAGTATTCTAAGTTTTGGTAAAAGTTCGTATCTCAAAAACGACTCTAATGATTTTCAATTAATTCGTTGCATAAATCCGTTTTAGATATCCTTTTTCATGTATTACGATGTTAACAGTTATCCTGATTAGGTAGACCAGTTTTAGATTTCGAAAACTGGTGTTTCAAAAAATAACTCTACATTTATTTTTCTTATTCTTTAATTTGCTAGGTAACTCTATTTTTTATGTCTTTATACGTGTATCAAGTTTATCCTACAGGTAATGTTTTTGGTTTCTACTTCGTTAGTTCAATTTTATGTCTTCTGATCACATTATCTCCAAAAAATATACATAATGTGTATAATAATGGGTAATGGAAGTCGTGTGGTGTTACACACCAGATTTTTTCTGCAACATTTAGTTATAGCTATAATTGTACAAATCATTTTTAAAATATGCATCATTCATCACAAAAAAGCCGAAAGATGAAGAAAAAAAAGGACGTTACTATTCTAAATTTCCATTTTAATTCTTTAAAGTTTTCCCCAATGTTATAACTGATGAGTGAAGTAAAATAATAATCTATAACATCTTTTTTTTTTTTTTTTTTTTTTTTTTTTTTACCATTTTTCCACAGACACTGTAAAAAAAGACATCGTGTTATATTACAGAAAATTTTCGACGGTAAACTTAAGATTAAATTCCGTATACTATGCGAAAAATACGTTGACAAAAATTTCGTGTAACATAAGAACTCGCACACACCAGCTAGCATTTATACACAACGACATTTTACCATA
This sequence comes from Salticus scenicus, assembly GCA_963930645.1. Classification (NCBI taxonomy): domain Eukaryota; kingdom Metazoa; phylum Arthropoda; class Arachnida; order Araneae; family Salticidae; genus Salticus; species Salticus scenicus. The sequence continues at coordinate 100,813,019 of OZ005652.1, forward strand.
GTGCACACCATAAAAAATTCTCTCATTAAATAATATTCTCCAGTTTTAGAAACAAAATTGGTAAAAACGTCGATTCAATAAGAAATAAATAAATAAATAAATAAAAATGGACTTATTGATTTCAAACAACACATTAAATTGTATTTTTGTTTATAAACTTAACAAATTATAAATTAAACTGATGTAAACCCGATACGTTTCTCATATATGATGATGAATTTATTTAGTCAAACAAAACAGAATAAATATATATAAGAATCTTTTACATAAATATCATTTTGAGAAATAACTATATATTTTTTTCGAGAAATGATTTATTTATCAATCTAAGATCATATATACATTGCTCGACATTGAAAATGCAACACCACGAAGGAATGATAATAACGGAATGAAATTTCTTGGACACATGCATTATAGTAGAAAGAATAATTGATTAAAATTTCAGAAAATTTGGAGTAATATGTACTGAGAAAACAATACATAAAGCAGCGACCTCTGTAATCAATAAAAGCACATACCTGCCTAGGCATTGAATTGAACAGCGATTGCATGACATGTGCGGGGAGAGCACTTCATGAAGCTTCAACACGATGCCACAATTCATCGATCGAAGTTACTGGTGAGTGGTGGGGGCCAGTCGCTTTTCAATGATTAAACAATCATATTCATTGGTGCAAGATCAGGAGAACGCGCTGGCCAGAGAAACAGTCGAACACATTCTGTATCAAAGAAATTTAATGGCCACTGTTCAGAGTGTCAGGAATACGAACATGAAGTAATCGATTCTTGTATCCAATGGAAACCTATAACAACATTGCAAATGATGGACAGTATGATGATGCCGAATCCCAGCTGGCAATGTGCATTATTCATAATGCACATAATACGGATAAGGCAATCTTGATACCGAATGTGTTCGACTGTTGCTCTGGCCAGCGCGTTCTCTTGATCTCGCACCAATGAAAATGACTGTTTAATCGTTGAAAAGCGACTGCCCCCCCCCACCACCACTCTCCAGTAACTTCGTTCGTTGAAATGTGGCATCGTGTTAAAACTTCATGAAGTGCTCTACATGTACATGTTATCAATCGCTGTTCGATTCAATGCCTAGGCAGATGATATGTGCTGTTATTGCTCACAGAAGTCGCTGCTTCATGTATTGTTTTCTCAGTACTATTACTCCAAATTTCCTGAAATTTTAATCAATTGTTCTTCCTACTACAATGTATGCGTCCAACAAATTTCATTCCGTTATTATCATTTCTTCTTGGTGTTGCATTTTCAATGCCGAGCTATATATATATATATATTCATATAAATAAAGGACGGTTCATTATAAAAGTGGTGCAACTCCTTATTTTTTTTTAATATGTATATATATATATATATATATATATATATATATATATATATATTTCATAATTGTATCACATTTAGCCACATCTTTCATTACAAAAGTAAAGGAACTCCAATAATTGCATTAAAATCCCATAAATGGCACTACTTGTTATTTTTAGAAAACTATAACTTCTATATATTCATTATAAAAATGAAGTTTCTAAGTTACTTTAAATTATATTTAATATAATTTACAAATTCTTGTAATTCTTAGTTGTATTAAACACAAAAAATCGATAACATTTACTGAAACCTGCTTTTTTTCTATACGCATAATTTTACAAAAAGCTCGTTATTTCAAAATCCATTTACACGGAGATCCATTTACATCCATTCGCTTTTACAATGAACAACCCATATATATACATATATATGTATTCTACATGTACACTGCTACCAATAAAATGCAATAATTTGCCAGAAAATTTGTTTGAATTAGCTTCACTCAATTCTTTTATGTAATATTTCGCCATTTTAATGGTGTAACCTCAGTAGTAAATAGCAGTGAAATACAGAAACTTTGCACCATAATATTGGTTGCAGCTAACTGGAACCATTTTTCTGGTGATATATAACATTTTATTTTTAACAGTGTATGAATTTAAATATTCCACATTCAATCTTTATTATAGTTTAAAATATTCACAATCTACATTTTTTTATTTGAAGGGAATTCAAATGTTGTGTGCATTGAAATTTTTAATTTGATTTTGAATTAAAATGTAAACATATTTATGCTAATAAAATACAATTCTAATTTAAACCTTTTCAAATGTAGATTGTTAAGTAAAAACAAAAATACTAACAAGTAAACTTTTATTAAAAGCTATTGTAAACAACCATTTATTTTAAAACATATTCTATTTCTATTTTCTAATTTTAGTAAAACTTTTACCATTAATCCTTTTTAATCTATATTTAATTGCAAAAATGTTGCATCAACAATTTGCTTCCAGGCTTCTAGAGATAAAATACATAAATTCCTTCTTCTGTTACTTCATACAAATTTAAACACCGTCTCTCATTTCAAAAATAAATAATTGATTGCATATGCTATGAAGTGATGAATAAATAAATGCGCAGAGGTTTCATCTTCTCAAGTGTATACATGATGTTTAAGTTTTCATTTTCTTTGCTGAATATTTCTTATTTATTAGTTTATGAAAAGTTAAAAGAGACTTGTCATGTAAACATAGCAGTAACAGAGATCTAGGAATTGTAAACAAAGGAAACAACGATTTAAAAAAGTATAATTTAATATAATAATAATAATAATAATAATAATAATAATAATAATAATATATATATATATATATATTTGGGGGGGGGGGGATAAAAATTTATCTTTTATATACCTGCATAGAATATTCTATATGTCTTACAATATCACATGTCTCTATATGCTATCTTGACATGTTAATTTTTATATAAACACAGAATTTAAATGCATATTGAATTTGCTTTTGTTTTAGATTTGTAGAAAATTTTGTAATCGATTTGAAATTACCATTTGTCATAAATCAAACTAAATGCTGCATCATATTGATATACGCACATATATGCATAAAAATAATTTAATTCACTGAGAATAAAAATATACTATGCTTATACAGAACGAATAAGCAGTCATTTTCTGGATCCCTAAACTAAAAATATTAATTTCTGAATTTGTGTATAAGGTAAACAAATAACTTGGATAGACGAAATGATCGAGAAATTCTATTCTATACAGTTTTAGATGGCGAAACAATATTATGAATATTATAAATATTATGAATTCTTTGTATTTCGAGAAATTCCCGCTTGATTTCTTAGAATTGGGTCACAAAACAAAACTATTGCTACCAAAATTCTCCTCTTGTATTTGCATTTATTTTCAAAGATTTTTAATGAGATTGACCACGATAATATAAGAAAACTCTCTAGAAATCTAATAGAGGTTTTTATAACCAGCTAGTAAAAGGAACTAGAATTTTTAAGGATGACATAAAACTGTTTTTATTGGAGTCAAAATTTAGTCTAGATGTCAGTCACAGATGTTTTTTTTTTTTTTTTTTTTTCCAAGCGTAATTGTTTGAATGATTTTCCTGTGAATGGAGGTCACAAAGGAATTAATATTCACAAATAATATAATGAGAGAGGATATCTGTTTATTAGATCTAAGTTGGAATAGACGACATGTATATTTCAAATAACTCCATGTAATAGAATATCAATGTGTGTGGAGACACCCTAAAAAAAAAAAAAAAAAAAAAAAAAAAAAAAAAGTTGCACTCCGGGAGTGCCGACTGAAGTGAAAACTTGAACAATTACGTGTGTATTTCTTGAATCGTCAGGAAATATTTTATTGTGCAGGAAATACTTTTCAATGAAGTGTTTTTTCATATAATAATATAAACTGCTACTACAAAAATTATATTACAATTTTTATTTAATGCGCTATTGTACATGAAAAATAATGCATATTGTTTTACATACATAAATTGCATTCTATTGCTTAAAACGTAAATTTACAAATATATGAAATATGAAATTTTATTAATTGGTATTCTTTGAAATGAATACCAATGAAACTTATGAATTTTCATCCACAATTTCAGCAACTCTTCCATCATCATCATCATTATTATCATTATATTCCAAAACTGATACTATATGGTAACTAAATGGTGGTCTGATGGTTTAGGGTAACTAAAATAGGATACAAAAAATTTTTATTCGAATCTATTTAAATATCTTATCAAGACTGCATCAATTGTAGTTTTATATCTCGTTGTACCAAGATTGCGATCATTGGTCATCGTCAAATCGAATTCTCTATTTAAAAATTCAATTAATGGTAGATTTTTCGTTCTTCATGAGAATCATCAGTATTTTTTTCCATTATTGAGTGGAACCTAAAACCAAAAGTATAGATTATTTGAAAGCTGTATTTTTGGATTTTTTTTTCATTTTACTATAATAACGTTTTAAGTTTAGCGCTCAATGTTTGGGTATTCAAATTTTAAAAGCAGAGAGATGGCGCGCATGCGCTGCATTCCTGCACTGTAACAGTTGGTATAGATCTCGTGACCAACATAAGAAGAAAAAGAGACAGCTGTCGTGTACATATATACTATATTGTGATACACATTTTTATCCACGTGTTAGTTTTTTTTTTTTCATTTGTAATTAAAAATAATTTACGTAAATTTATTTATTTATTTAAATAATTGTTTACTTACGTGATGATGAGCAGCAGTTCTATTAATTTATCAGCAATGATAGATTTACAAATTCAAACTCAAAAGCACTGCATTACAATATTTCTTATTTAAATAATATACAGTATGTGATTATTAACACTTCACATTAGTAAGTTAATCGTATGATACATTATTTGTAGCTAGCTAAATCAAAGAAGAAAAAAAAAAATTAATGAATTTCAAGAATTGTCATAATTATAATATATTTGTTGAATTAGCAGAAACGTGCGTTGAATTGTATACTGGATTATATGCGAACTGTTATGCGATTCTCGCAATCGAAAGTGTGTTAGATTGTTAGTCGTCGGTAAGGTAGAAATACATTGCATGGGTGCATTAGATAACATACGAAAAGGCGCAGAATTTAAATCATTTGTATTATAACAGGAAAAAATTTTGTTTTTTTCGATTCTAAAAGTTTCGACATGAATATATATCTATGTTGTACGTATATACATAATATATGTCTATATTATATATAATTATACTATCAATGTATTTCAACCCAAACTCAACTGTCGTGTAAACGGGGCCAATATATGTAGATACTTATATACAGAGGTGTCGGTTACGGTAACAATGTCGCGAGTTCAATGTTTTTTTTCCCATCTCAAAAAATATCATCATGCATGTGTATCTATGTACGTACATACACAATATATGTACATACTTATATACAGAGGTATCAGTTACGGTAACAGTGTCGCGAGTTCAATAGTTTAAAAATTCAACTCTCAGTAAGTTCAGAAGATGTGAACTAATCAACGTGCCAGTGTTCCTTCAGTGACATAGTACCCTATATATATATATATATATATATATATATATATACGAATACTGGATCAAACACAAGTCTATTTTGAGTTCCTGAACCATTACTTTTCTTAATGGTTTGCCGCTGGACGATCAGGTTGATTACGATGATGGCTGGTAGGCATGGACAACTTGGGCTGCTCCAAAAGATAAATTTGGAACACACCTGAGAGTGCTATGAATTGAATGAGTTGTGAATCAAACTACAAATTTAGATGTGAATAACAGTAAAATTAAATTTTGTTGGTTTGGGTATTTTCCATATTTAGCTATTGCTATCAACTTTGCAAATATTACAGTAAACTATTAAGAAAAAATTTAAGACATAAATATTAAAACAAACCATTGTCCACTGGACGTTCTTTCATCTTCAGGATATTCTGAGAATGTTCTGGGGAGAGGATGTGCCTTTATGTCCTATCAGAATCTTGGTAGTCTCCTTCAGATTGTAAAAATGCTTAAAAAAAAAAAAAAAAAAAAAAAAAAAAAAAAGAATATAAAAATTATTATGATAAACAGCGAGTTGTAAATAAAACTACAAATTTAGTTGTTGAATAACAGTAAAATTAAATTTTATTTGTATAGTGATTCTTCATATTCAGCTATTATTCTTATCTTTACGAATATTACAGTGAACTATTAAGAAAATTTTAAGGACTTACATATTAAAACAAAACATTACCCATAGTATGTCCTTGCATCTTCAGGATATCATGAGAATGTTCTGGGGAGAATATGTGCTGGGGAGAATATGTCCTATAGTGATCAGAATGTAAAAATGCTGCAAAAAATAATAACAAAATTATTTTAATAAATAGCGAGTTGCGAATAAAACTACAAGTTTAGTTGTGAATAACACTCGAACTAAAATTTAGGGGTATGGTGATTCTTCATAATTAGCCATTATTTTCAGTTTTGCAAATATTACAATGAACTATTAAAAAACTTCTTAATACTAACATATTAAATAATAATATTTATAATATTTCTCATTTTGTCGTTATTTTATCTATGTGTATCTTCTGAAACTTTAGTATCTTTGGTTCTGTAACATTGAGAATTTTGCCCATGTTACATATAGTTTTCAATTCTTATAGTATATATATATATATATATATATATATATATATATATATATATATATATATATATAATTTCTTCGTTTAAATATATGTGCTCATTTCGCATATGATATACCGTAAAATACCGCTAAAGCGCGTTTTCCTCGAATAAACGCGCCCTCTTCTTTTGCTCTTAAGAATTACCGAATAAACGCCCTCTTATGCTCAGCTATAGACTTTATCCAAATAGATGCCAGTGTTTTACGTTATTCATTTCTCTTATAACAATCATCATTGCAAATATAAATATTAATTTCTAATATATTAAATCAGACACTATTTGAAAAAGGAAACCGTAAGCTTCCTAACACAGAGGAAAATATTATAAAGCAACTTATTAGAAGGAGGAAAATAGTTTTCTGATTTTTTCCCAGTAAGTTGAAAGCCGGTTAACTAAAAAGTTTACTGTTATATTAATTAATTAATTATTATTACTATTTAAATTTTTATTTTCGGCAATAGCATTGAGATTCTAAAGTCTACCTACAGGTTACTTTAGAATTTACCTAGAGGTTGCGATTTGGTAAACGTCGAGTCATTTCGCGTTCCCTTATTGCTTATTTTATTTCGAACACAATGGTTATCACCCCTGTTTTAACACTGTACTCATTATAACAACACATGCGCAGAAGTTTCCATGAAACTTCCAAGAAACGTGTTCTAGCGTCCAGTAATTATGCTGTAAAATTGATTTTAAATATATTATACGTTCTTTGAAATATTACTCCCAGAAATATGTGCAGAAATGCATTACAAAAAGATGTCGTTTATTTAGTAACACTTAAACTAAATATAAAAAATATTCATTTATAATATATATATTTCATGAAAAATGATAAATTTTAAGCTATCTCTTGCAGAATACATTTTCTGTTTCAAAAAACAAAATTAATACATCATTTGTATTTACTGTTAATATACACTTCGTTAATTTAATTTAATTTTTTTTAAGCTATTGTATAGCTTTTATCGCGGGCTTTGAGCGCGGCGACCGAATCGAAAAATTCCGTAACGAAAAAAAAACGTAACACAGTTCGGTAGACTTCGGCTGTACGAAGCTCGCACACATCGAGACGAGCTGCTCCGAAATCGGACGAATACATAAGCAGCTGTTTGTGAGAAAGTATATAGGTGTATAGGTATCTATCATCTATGTACAACAGTGAATAGCTGTACGCGTAAAATTTGTGTATAAAGTAGATCAGATAAAACTTGAATATCTCCATTCGACTTGCAGGCCTTTAAAACCTATTAAATACCTTTTCTCTATTAATATTTGTTTTCTTACCATTATTGTTATCTTATCATTATTGTTATTTTATTGATTAATATCAAAGAAAAAACTTGAATGTCCCCATTCGACTTGCAGGCCTTTAAAACCTATTAAATACCTTTTCTCTATTAAAATTTGCTTTCTTTTCGGTCACCACGCTCAAAAAGTGTAACTTGAATTAATATCAAAGAAAAAACTTGAATATCCCCATTCGACTTGCAGGCCTTTAAAACCTATTAAATACCTTTTCTCTATTAAAATTTGTTTTATATCGGTCACCACGCTCAGAAAGTGTAACTTGAATTAATATCAAAGAAAAAACTTCAATATCCCCATTCGACTTGCAGGCCTTTAAAACCTATTAAATACCTTTTCTCTATTAAAATTTGTTTTCTTATCGGTCACCACGCTCAAAAAGTGTAACTTGAATTAATATCAAAGAAAAAACTTGAATATCCCCATTCGACTTGCAGGCCTTTAAAACCTATTAAAATACCTTTTCTCTATTAAAATTTATTTTCTTATCATTATTGTTATCTTATCATTATTGTTATCTTATTCATTAATATCAAAGAAAAAACTTGAATAACCCCATTCGACTTGCAGGCCTTTAAAACCTATTAAATACCTTTTCTCTATTAAAATTTGTTTTCTTATCGGTCACCACGCTCAAAAAGTGTAACTTGAATTAATATCAAAGAAAAAACTTGAATATCCCCATTCGACTTACAGGCATTTCAAACCTATTAAATACCTTTTCTCTATTAAAATTCGTTTTCTTATCGGTCACCACGCTCAAAAAGTGTAACTTGAATTAATATCAAAGAAAAAACTTGAATATCCCCATTCGACTTGCAGGCCTTTAAAACCTATTAAATACCTTTTCACTATTAAAATTTGTTTTCTTATCGGTCATCACGCTCAAAATGTGTAACTTGAATTAATATCAAAGAAAAAAATTGAATATCCCCATTCGACTTGCAGGCCTTTAAAACCTATTAAAATACCTTTTCTCTATTAAAATTTGTTTTCTTATCATTATTGTTATCTTATTCATTAATATCAAAGAAAAACCTTGAATATCCCCATTCGACTTGCAGGCCTTTAAAACCTATTAAATACCTTTTCTCTATTAAAATTTGTTTTATATCGGTCACCACGCTCAAAAAGTGTAACTTGTATTAATATCAAAGAAAAAACTTGAATATCCCCATTCGACTTGCAGACCTTTAAAACCTATTAAATACCTTTTCTCTATTAAAATTTGTTTTCTTATCGGTCTTCACGCTCAAAAAGTGTAACTTGAATTAATATCAAAGAAAAAACTTGAATATCCCCATTCGACTTGCAGACCTTTAAAACCTATTAAAATACCTTTCTCTATTAAAATTTGTTTTCTTATCATTATTGTTATCTTATTCATTAATATCAAAGAAAAAACTTGAATATCCCCATTCGACTTGCAGGCCTTTAAAACCTATTAAATACGTTTTCTCTATTAAAATTTGTTTTCTTATCGGTCACCACGCTCAAAAAGTGTAACTTGAATTAATATCAAAGAAAAAACTTTAATATCCCCATTCGACTTGCAAGCCTTTAAAACCTATCAAATACCTTTTCTTTATTAAAATTTGTTTTCTTATCGGTCACCACGCTGAAAAAGTGTAACTTGAATTAATATCAAAGAAAAAAATTGAATATCCCCATTCGACTTGCAGGCCTTTAAAACCTATTAAAATATTTTTTCTCTATTAAAATTAGTTTTCTTATCATTATTGTTATCTTATTCATTAATATCAAAGAAAAACCTTGAATATCCCCATTCGACTTGCAGGCCTTTAAAACCTATTAAATACCTTTTCTCTATTAAAATTTGTTTTATATCGGTTACCACGCTCAAAAAGTGTAACTTGAATTAATATCAAAGAAAAAACTTGAATATCCCCATTCGACTTGCAGGCCTTTAAAACCTATTAAATACCTTTTCTCTATTAAAATTTGTTTTCTTATCGGTCACCACGCTCAAAAAGTGTAACTTGAATTAATATCAAAGAAAAAACTTGAATATCCCCATTCGACTTGCAGGCCTTTAAAACCTATTAAAATACCTTTTCTCTATTAAAATTTGTTTTCTTATCATTATTGTTATCTTATCATTATTGTTATCTTATTGATTAATATCAAAGAAAAAACTTGAATGTCCCCATTCGACTTGCAGGCCTTTAAAACCTATTAAATATCTTTTCTCTATTAAAATTTGCTTTCGTTTCGGTCACCACGCTCAAAAAGTGTAACTTGAATTAATATCAAAGAAAAAACTTGAATATCCCCATTCGACTTGCAGGCCTTTAAAACCTATTAAATACCTTTTCTCTATTAAAATTTGTTTTCTTATCGCTCACCACGCTCAAAAAGTGTAACTTGAATTAATATCAAAGAAAAAACTTGAATATCCCCATTCGACTTGCAGACCTTTAAAACCTATTAAAATACCTTTTCTCTATTAAAATTTGTTTTCTTATTATTGTTATCTTATTCATTAATATCAAAGAAAAAACTTGAATATCCCCATTCGACTTGCAGGCCTTTAAAACCTATTAAATACCTTTTCTCTATTAAAATTTGTTTTCTTATCGGTCACCACGTTAAAAAAGTGTAACTTAAATTAATATCAAAGAAAAAACTTGAATATCCCCATTCGACTTGCAGGCCTTTAAAACCTATTAAAATACCTTTTCTCTATTAAAATTTGTTTTCTTATCATTGTTGTTATCTTATCATTATTGTTATCTTATTCATTAATATCAAAGAAAAAACTTGAATGTCCCCATTCGACTTGCAGGCCTTTAAAACCTATTACATACTTTTTCTCTATTAAAATTTGCTTTCTTTTCGGTCACCACGCTCAAAAAGTGTAACTTGAATTAATATCAAAGAAAAAGCTTGAATATCCCATTCGACTTGCAGGCCTTTAAAGCCTATTAAATACCTTTTCTCTATTAAAATTTGTTTTCTTATCGGCCACCACGCTCAAAAAGTGTAACTTGAATTAATATCAAAGAAAAAACTTGAATATCCCCATTCGACTTGCAGGCCTTTAAAACCTATTAAAATACCTTTTCTCTATTGAAATTTGTTTTCTTATTATTGTTAACTTATTCATTAACATCAAAGAAAAAACTTGAATATCCCCATTCGACTTGCAGGCCTTTAAAACCTATTAAATACCTTTTCTCTATTAAAATTTGTTTTCTTATCGGTCACCACGCTCAAAAAGTGTAACTTGAAATTATATCAAAGAAAAAATTTGAATATCCCCATTCGACATGCAGGCCTTTAAAAACCTATTAAAATACCTTTTTTTCAAAAAATAGAGTTAGATCATTGAAATTTGGTACATCGAGGTTTTCGATACCTACAAATCGATTGCGGATATTTTTGATATATTCTCATTGCGGATATATTCTCATTTATTCAATAAAAGAAAAAAAAATGTTTTCTTATCGGTCACCACGCTCAAAAAGTGTAACTTGAATTAATATCAAAGAAAAAACTTGAATATCCCCATTCGACTTGCAGGCCTTTAAAACCTATTAAATACCTTTCTCTATTAAAATTTGTTTTTTTATCGGTCACCACGCTCAAAAAGTGTAACTTGAATTAATATCAAAGAAAAACCTTGAATATCCCCATTCGACTTGCAGGCCTTTAAAACCTATTAAATACCTTTTCTCTATTAAAATTTGTTTTCTTATCGGTCACAACGCTCAAAAAGTGTAACTTGAAGTAATATCAAAGAAAAAACCTGAATATCCCCATTCGACTTGCAGGCCTTTAAAACCTATTAAAATACCTTTTCTCTATTAAAATTTCTTTTCTTATCATTATTGTTATCTTATCATTATTGTTATCTTATTCATTAATATCAAAGAAAAAACTTGAATAACCCCATTCGACTTGCAGGCCTTTAAAACCTATTAAATAATTTGTCTTTATTAAAATTTGTTTTCTTGTCGGTCACCACGCTCAAAAATTGTAACTTGAATTAATATCAAAGAAAAAACTTGAATATCCCCATTCGACTTGCAGGCCTTTAAAAACCTATTAAAATACCTTTTCTCAAAAAATAGAGTTAGATCATTCAAATTTGGTACATCGAGGTTTTCGATACCTACAAATCAATTGCGGATATTTTTGATAGATTCTCATTGCGGATATATTCTCATTTATTCAATAAAAGAAAAAAAAAAGTTTTCTTATCGGTCACCACGCTCAAAAAGTGTAACTTGAATTAATATCAAAGAAAAAAAAAAATACTGCATAAATAAAATAAATAAATAATTATAATTGCATAAGTTGATAAAAAATGTTATGCAATAGCTTTACCGCGGCAGTCCTCGAGTGCCACACGTATTTTTTTTTTTTTTTTCTGAAATCAAAGTATTTTTAATATAATAGAAATTCTAAAATATGAATAACGCTTTCGTGAGAAATTATTTTCTAAATTTCATGATTCATGTTAATTTTAAGAAGAAATAGGGTAGGTTCTCCAGTGATTGGCATGTTCCAGTAATTGACATCTATCCCGGAATAATTAATAAATAAGAAAGATAATAAAATCATATATTTTACATATAAGAATTTTAACATTTTATGTAAAACACTGGAGCATAGGGTGCCAATTACTAGTAAAAGGAAAAACTAGCAGTGTCAATTACTGGAACATTGAGTGGGGGTAAAAAAAAATCCATAAAAAAATATTAAAAAAAAAAAAAAAAAAAAAAAAAACTAATTTTTATTATTAAATGTATATATTTTAACATATATGTGGTTCTGAATGTCTTTCATACCATATGTACTAACTTAAGATTTCTAAAAATATTATCTGATGACTGGAACATTAAAAACATCAGAGATTGCTCTAAAAGCGTCAATCACTAGTGCACTTACCCTATATAATTTTACTTAACGTAAAATATCTTTATGAAGATTTATTTAATTTTGGGTAATTAATGTATTAAAAAAATTAAATATATATATATATATATATATATATATATTAAAGAGGGAATTTCACAATACACGTAAGTTTCAGGAGGTAATTACTTTTCTTGATATTTTTTGAACGAAATCTCAAGATAGTTATTATTTCAAAGCACAAGTCTACAAAAATGATGTTGACAATATATGATTTGATAGATTTAGCTGATATATTTGTGTTTTAGTGTGCTCGAATTGAAAATGAAGCCAGTTTGACTCTATCACGTATAGATTTTCGCAAATACAGGGTGTCTAACGGCACTTTTTACTTTCCGAACACTATAGGGAGGAAAATATTGTAATCATGTCAAAAATCCGAATTTGAGATTTTAATGTTTCTATACGTTTCGAGGTCCAATGAGTCCTTTTTCACTATTTTTGCGATGATGTATGTATGTGTGTGTGTATGTATGTGTGTATGTGTGTGTGTATGTATGTGAGTGTGTATGTATGTGTGTATGTGTGTGTGTATGTATGTGTGTATGTGTATGTGTGTATGTGTGTGAGTGAACACGCTAGCGTCTAAACGCTTTGCTCGAATAAGCTGAAAGTTGGTACGTATATTGTAAGTCACCATAGTACGAACCCTATTGACTTTGGTGAGTCTAGCACTTATAGTTTTTTTACAGGGACACAAAGAAAAATTATTTATCATTATGGCCTATGGGACCAAAATCTTAAAAGTGCGATAGCATCTAAACGCCTTATTCAATTGAGTAAAAAAATTATACACACATTATAGGTCACAGATATTCAATATGTATAGATTTTGGAGAATCTAGCACTTATAGTTTTTTTACACGGACACAAAGAAAAATTCTTTATCATTATGACCTATGGGGCCAAATTTTTAAAAGTGTGATAGCGTCTAAACGCCTTATTAATCTGATCGAAAAAAATGTACACATGTTTTAGGTCACAGTTGCACGAACTGTATAGATTTTGGTGAATTTAGCACTTACAGTTTTTTTACAGGGACACAAAGAAAATTCTTTATCATTATGGCCTATGGGACCCAATTTTTAAAAGTGCGATAGCATCTAAACACCTTATTCAATTGAGCTAAAAATTTGTATGAATATTATAAATCACTGTTGCACTAACTATAAGCATTTTGTTGAATATAGCATACATAGATTTTTACAGGGACACAACGAAAAATTCTTTATCATTATGCTCTATAGGCTCAAAGTTCAGTAGCGTTAAATAAAACATCGTTTAATATATGGAGAAAAATACTCAAACACTCTGTTATGGTTTTCTCTATTTTGTTTGTTTAACAACCCCTCTTTCTTTACTTTATTTACAAAACTGATAATTACTCAATGTTCGGAAAGTCGAATGGAGTCACTCCAGATTTTTTTTTTTTTTTTTTTTTTGAATTTCAGTAGTTTGTAGTATGTTTCCATGATTAATTAATTTATCATGGAAGCATAGTAGAAAAGTTACCATATAATTACTTTGGTGAAAGTGTCACGGAACAGATTATGCCAGTAGATACCCTGTATTGACAAAAATCTATAGGTGATACAGAAATACAGGCTTCTGTTCCTGGTTTAGCACATCAAAAAACACAAAGATCGCCAGAATCATCAGATCAAAATTTTAGATGTAGACTTGTGTAATCCATCAAATTTTAACGTTAAAATTGTATTTATATTAATTATTAGGTAATTATTATTATTATTATTATTATTATTATTATTATTATTATTATTGTTATTATTTTAATTCACAACAGAATTCATAGGTTCTATTTTTAGTTTATTTCGTTGCATCAAACTTTTTACGCGAAAAATCAATTTTCATTTCATAATAAAACATAAAATTTAGTTGAATACCTTCTTTAGAACCTCTCAACATTTTTTTTTCTCCTTTCGTGATATAAGTAGAGATCTTAGAATTACTTAAAATAGATGAAATTCATATCACGTTTTATTTCTGTCTTGGGATCTTATTTACAAATGCAAGTACTAACTCAGAATAAACTGAACTGCATGCGTTTTTAACATATTGAAAAGCTTCTACATGCAAATAACGGTTGCTTTCAATGTTGCTTTATTCAGAGCAATATTTTAATACTAAGTAATTTCAAAGAAACATATTTTGGGTATACTATTTATAAGAGGGAATAGAAAAATGTCAAAAGGTTCTGAAATATATAAATTTTGAGTATCTATCATCGGATGTTACAGGTTAATTTTAACGAATATTCATTAAAAATAAAGTTAAAATTTCTAAATATAATCAAATTTAAGCATCATATATTGGAAATTCAGTTTTAAAATATTGTTAAGAGTTCAAAGTTAAGAAATTATATTAACTTTCATAATATCAAATTGAATAATATCATTCCAGTTTTAAGACAAATTTCCAAATTTCTCATTTATTTGTAAAGTGTTGGTGCAAATACAATTATTTATTTATTTAATAATGCAGATGGCATTAAGTTTTCCTTCATATGTTTATATCTTTAATATATTTTATAGAAGTACATATATATATATATATATATATATATATATATATATATATATATATATACGACTGTGTATATCTATCTTCCTATCATCATATACAGTCGGTAACAAAAGTGTCCGAACACTAGCAAAAATTCCTATGTAAAAAAAGTACACTTCATACGGTTTTGTTAAAAAAATCCTAGTCGAATCCTGTTCTTAGTGTAAGAACTTGATTCGATAAGGATTTATTTAACAAAACCGTATAAAGTGTACTTTTTTTACATAAGAATTTTTGCTAGTGTTCGGACACTTTTGTTACCGACTGTACATATGTATTAAGGAAAATATGTTTAAGAATAAACCGCACAATATAAAAATAATTTGCATTTCTTAAAAAAAAAAAAAAAAAAAAAAAAAAAAAAAAAAAAAAAAACCTCATTCAAAGTGATTATATTCTTTAATGGAACGGTATTATGATGTTTTTTTGTAAATAACCATCTTAAAATTAAGAAGTTTTCGATACATATTTTCATTAAAATATAACAATATTATTTAGGGTAAGTGCACCAGTGACTGACCCTTTTAGAGCAATCTCTGACGTGTTTAATGTCATCAGAAAATATATTTAAAAATCTTAAGTTAGTACAAATGGTATGAAAGACATTGAGAAACACATATATGTTAAAATATATACATTCGATAGCAATAATAATACTTATTTTTTTTATGAATTTTTATTTGACACCCACTCAATGTTCCAGTAACTGACACTGCCACTTTTTCATTTTATCAGTAATAGGCCCCCTATGTTCCAGTTCTTGGTACTGATAGTTATTCATTTTACCAGTTATTAGCACCCTAGGCTTCAGTGTTTGACATAAAATGTTAAAATACTTATATGTAAAATATATGATTTTATTATTTTTCTTATCTATTAATTATTTCGGGATAGATGTCAATTACTGGAGCATGCCAATCACTGGAGCACCTACCCTATTTTAAAAGTTTACAAAGCTATAAAATAAAAACTAAACATATATATATATATATATATATATAATTTACTTTATATTTTACTTTAAATAAATAAATAAATAAATATTCTATCATCGACAATTTTAGATTAAATCGCAGGAAAATTATAGCAAAAGCATTTACATATATCTGTGTATTCATTTAGATTTACGTCTTTGCTTAGATTTTAAAATACAGAAACAACAACAACAACAACAATATATATATATATATATATATATATATATATATATATACTACTCCGATTCAAAAAATTAGAATAATGTAAACAAGAATGAGTTTGATGTTGCTAACGCGTCAATTTGCATACTGCGTCCAGGAAAAAATATATTAAAAGTATCTAATTATCTTTAGAGCATTTATAAATATAACATAAATATTTATTTTTATCTGATATATTAATAATTAACTATTTAAAAAATATTAGAATAATTCAAAGAAATAGAATACCTCGATAGCATGGTTCAAAAAATTAGAATATTCAAATTTTTCTTATAAGTTGAAAGAACGGCTGCGGGATTAACATCTGTGGGACTATAAAATGTGCTCCGTTGAAAATGAAAAGTCGTTTGGCATTTGATTGTAGCGTAGTATTTGCTAAATATGGGACGAAAGAGTGATTTATCTGAGGCTGTGAAATATCGTATTGTGTACTTGCACGAAATAGGAAAAACACAACTTTTTATAGCAAAAGAAGTGAAATGCTCTCAAGCAAGTGTGAGTAGAGTTTTGAGAGAATATTCTAATAATAAGTGTTTTCAAAATAAACACTTTAAAAGTGGTCGAAAGCCAGTAACTTCAAGAAGAGATGAAAGGCAATTGAAAAAGATTGTGAAGAAACATCGTTTTCGGAGTGTGAGATATGTGCATAGAAAATGGAAAGAAATGGGTATAAATGTCTCCAAATCTACAACACTAGGACGACTTCGCAAATTAGGTTTTAGATCACGTGTGCCTAAGATAAAGCCATTCTTATCATCTAAGCAAAGGGCTGCTAGAGTTAAATGGTGTAAACAAAGGCTATTTTGGGATCACGACGATTGGAAAAAGATACTTTTCAGCGATGAAAGTGTGTTTTGTGTGTCTCACGGAAATCAAGGTATACGTGTCTGGAGACTCAAACATGAAGCTTATAAGAAAGAATGTTTAAAACGTTCGTTTAAATTTGCGACCTCTGTTATGGTATGGGGCTGCATGACTGCTGAAGGCCCAGGCAGGTTGTGTATTGTTTCCACAACAGCCAATTCAGAAGTCTATCAAGAAATTCTTGAACATTTCATGATTCCTTCAGCTGAGGATTTATGTGATGACGATTTCTTGTTTCAGCAAGATTCAGCTTCTCCCCACACTTCCAAATCAACAACTAAATGGCTCAAAGAGAAGGACATACCTGTACTTCCTTGGCCTGCAAACTCACCCGATCTAAATCCTATCGAGAATTTGTGGGGAATTATGAAGAAACGACTTCAAGAAGTTGCGCCTAGAGACAAAAAAGAACTTATTTCTAGTATAAAGAGCGTATGGGCGAATTTGGATAAAAAAGATTGTGAACCTTTAGTTAAAAACATGCCAAAACGTTTAAGAGCTGTCATTAAAGCTAAGGGTGATGCAACAAAGTACTGATTAGCAAGTAAAAATACTTAGAGTTTAAATTATGTTCAATATATTTTCATTATTCTAATTTTTTGAACCATGTTAGAAAGTATTCTAATATTTTGAATTTTTTGTTGTTAGCTGATTTAAATATATTTTCTATTTCATTGTAATGTGTTTACATTTTTATAATCTGCAAAATATGCAGATTCATATTATAGTACTTTATATTTGATATTGTTGATTATTACTTGATAAATTCGATTTTCATTTCCCTTGACCATATTTCTTTTCATTATTCTAATTTTTTGAATCGGAGTAGTATATATAATATCTTGTCACTAAGACAGTATATGCCTAAAGTGTGTTTAGAATATATACATTTGATCAATAATACTATTTAAAAAAAAAAAAAATCTGAATTTTACATTTTTTATTTAAAATATTTGAAGAAATATTATTACACTTTATATTGTTACACTGAAAACAAAAATATATACTACTTTTATCTAGAATGAATAAGAAGCCATTTTCAGAATCTCCAAACTAGAAATATAGATTTCCAAGCTACGCGGAAAAGGTAAAAAAATAGACGAAATGATCGCGAATTTCTAGTCAACACTTTTCTAGACGAGGACACAATATTGTGAATATAATGAATATTATGAATGCTTTGTATTGCGAAAAATTCTCGCTTGATTTTCTAGAACTGGGTTGTAAAACCAAAATTATAGTTACTAAAACACTCCTCTTTGTTCACTTTTATTTATAGAGAGTTTTAGATGAGACTGACCACGAGAATGTAAGAAAACGCACTATAATTACCACAGCGGTTTTAGAAGTAGTTAACAAAGTTGGCTAGAATTTTTGAGGATGGCATGGAACTATTTTTACTAGATCCACAATTTAGATTTTGGTGTCAGTCACATAATTTTTCTTAGTGTATATATTCAGTACATATATGCAAAATTTACTATTTTAAGGACGGTTATTTACGGACTAGTTTATAAATTTCCATCGTAAACCTTATTAATTCCTTATATCTTTTATTATTGTAATAAAAGATATAAGGAATTAATAAGGAATTAATAAGTCCAATAGATTATTGTAATCTATTGGACTTATTTGCATTATCCAAATTCGATGAAATCCATAGCATGATTTCATTCCATCCTGATATCTTATTTAAATATTTCGAGTATTATCTCAGGATACATAGATTAAATCCAGGAAATTTTAAAATGTTTAAAATTCTTGTAAATATTTTAAAATTAAATTGCTTTAAACAACTTTCGCACAAGTAATTGATAGTTGATTTTTATTTGCAATAAACAATATATTTAACTATAAATATAAACTATAATGTACCGTATTAAAACTATGTGATTCATTTCTTCATGTGCATTTTCTTTTTCGAAAATTAATTAATTTTACGTAATCCATTTTTCGGAAAGTTATGCAAAAACGTAAAATACTGACTTTCGTTCCCAACAGCTTCAAAATCACATATGCACTGAGGAAGTTGCATAACCTACCTCGATCGTACAAATTCAATAGTTCGTACCAAATAGCCCAAAATTTCCCCTATCGGTGATTTTTAATACTGGTAATTTTCTTTGTGAGAATCATCTCACCAAGTCTTCTACAGTTTATAGATGAAATTTGGTTTCATTCGATTCATTAGTTTTTGGCTATAGATGCCTGGAAGCAGTGAAAGTTAATTTATGGTCACATTGTATATTGAGTGATTACAAAATATTGTATCCGATCTATGAGATAAATTTATCATTAAGTATCATTGAAAATATTACCAACAGACTAAATATTGATAATTTTATTTATTTTTAACCATTTAAAGATTTCAGATTATCTTTAAAACATAACTGCTGTTAGACATACTTTCCTTGAATACTACTAAACCTTTTCCATAAATTGAGCTTTTGCAGCATTTTTTTTTTTTTTTTTTTTTTTTTTTTTCAGTTTTTGTTCCAAATTCATACTACCTCTCCAATTATGACTTGATTAAAAAAAATGTTCGTTTTGTTCACTGGCAGGAAAAGAAACAATGGGAAATATGTTCAATTTTTTCCGTTCATTCAAATATATGTAACCTATAAATTGAATTCCTAAGTGTACTCAAAATCTTTCAATAGCGGACACAATATAATTATAAAATTTAGTCAATTTAGTCTTTCAATTATATTTCCTGCGATAATCCGTGGTTATAATGGGGCTTACTTCAATTTTAATAGTGATTACCGATAACTTCACTACTAAAATTGTGAAACATAGAGCACCTAGTCTCTTAAAGTAGTAATTGCAGTGAAGTAGGAACCATTTTCCAGGCAACACGTAGGATTTCATTTTTAACTTTTTTTTTTAATAAAAAGTAAAATTTTCTATTTTATTTATTTATTTACAGTGTATTTATTTATTTATTTTATTACAGTGTATTTATTTATTTATTTATTTGTTTTCAATGTATTAAAATTCAAATACATTATCTTTGTGCTCCTTGTCTGAGTAAAAAATAAAAATTTACCATTGCTGTAAATTACAACAAACTAATTTTTAATTGTTTTGTCTGTACTTAGTATTGTTATGATGAGAAAGTTTGTATTGTGTTTATCTCACCATACTTTTACTTTACTTTAATATTTAATAATTTTCCTAATTCCTGTCAAATTTAGTACATTGTTTTAAAACGCGTTGTGTTTTTCCAGCAAATTCCCAGGTTCCCTAAATATAAAACTAAGGGTTGTGCAATCAATTGCACACTAGAAACTTATGTTACTGCCTGTTTATTAAAAACTTTTCATCTAAATATGTAAATAAATTCTCATATGTTATGGTCTATGGCAGCCTCTGTCTACTTTAACCATCATTAAATTTTACTTTAATCATTACTTCATTGACAGAGACTCTCATAAGACCATTCCACAAATATAATAAACAATAGTAAATAATAAAATAAAATGAAAAAACATATTCTGGGCAATTTACCTCCCCCCCCAAAAAAAAAATAAATAAATAAATAAAATAAAATAAAAAATAAAATAGAAATTGTAGCCTGTGTTGAGAAAGAGGAACTTTATCTTTTCATTTACAATGTAAACAATGCCCTTTTTGTCAAATACTCTGACTTAACAAAAATATCTAATTTCCTAATTTACTTTTAACTTTAGCCTTTCTTTTCTGTCAGACAAATACCTCTCCTCACCACAGCCTACTAAAATTGCCCTTAACACATAAAGTAATTATATGAATTTCTCTATTCTTATTTTTGGAACTTTAACCACTTGTTGTGAGGTGCTGTCTGCAAATTTACATAGACCTTATTGGGTGATGGATCACTTTAAACCTTCATCACTTTATTCATTTACTTTCTAATAAATTCACTTATGAAATCAAAACTTCACACAGACAACAGCTCACATCATAAAGAAATGTATAGCTTATTACTAAATTAAACTTTCACTGCTTCACATAAATTCTCTCCAAATTCCTTAGTATTACACAAATAAAGTTCAGATCCAATCAACTTTTAAGTCTATGGTATTGTTAAGGCTCAAGAAGACAGAGTATCTTTAACGATATTCCAAAAACTTTATTCATTATAAACACTGTTGGTAAATTAGTTAAAGTCTTACTCTTCTGTTAAAATAACAAATCATTTTTAATCTTTCAACTTGCCCTACAAACTATATTTGATAACAATTTTACTAAGTGCAAAGTCTACTAATAGAAAGACACAAATACATATAAAGGAATAATAAAAATGATATTTAACAACTTTATTCGTAGACTAGGAATATCAGGGGATGACTGGAGGTCCATTAATTAATCTACCAAAATTAGTCTACCTCGACTAAATCCTTCTTTCAGAATGACTTTCGAAATTTGTAAATCCTTTAAAACACAGTTCTTGCACATATGGCTTTTCTCCGCACTAATGAAGGCCTATAAGTCGGTAAACCCGAAAGTAAATCCTTTTGAGCACCAGTTTTCTTGGGCAAAAGTACCTCCTGAACGTTGGGCAGTACGCCGCCTTGAGCAATAGTAACTCCGGACAGCAATTTATTCAATTCTTCGACATTACGAATAGCCAGTTGCAAATGACGAGGGATAAGACGAGTTTTTTTTTTTTTTTATCTCGAGCAGCATTTCCAGCTAATTTAAGTACTTCTGCAGCTAAATATTCCAGCTCAGCAGCTAAGTATACGGGAGCACCAGCACCAACTCTTTCAGCATAAATTCCTTTTTTCAACAATCTGTGAATTCTACCAACAGGAAATTGTAATCCTTCTTACTTGATCTGGTTTTTCCCTGCCGAGTTTTAGCTTTTCACCTTTACCACGTCCAGACATTTTTGAAGTTATTAGATAATTTTCACTTTAAGAAGTCAACACTAACTTGACAACTAGCAACGACAAAGCCGGCCAACAAAAACTATCCCAATATTTCAGCTGAACTTCTAGACTTGAATTCTTTTTTTTGTACGTCCAAGTGATTCCATTTCCTCAAAAAATCAGTTGCTAGGGGCCCGAAGAAGGGCCTGGGCCCCGCACGTCCTGAAGTTTTCTGCTTCCTACATCCCGTGTAGCCTCATCCACCGGTCACGCGCCCAGAGTCAGCGTGCCTTCTTTTTCCCGCCCTGAACTCGGCGTCCTTTTCACCCCTGTTGCTATAACACTAAACCCACGTCAGAAAAGGTTTCTTATTCAACCGCAACGGCGTGAAATCAGCAAGTATCTTACTGTATCACTTTCTCGTGGTTTTTCCTTGACACGCGAGGGGGCAAAAGCATTCCTGCCTCCCTGACCATCCAAGGTCACAATCTCCCCTTGCTGAGCGAAAAAAAGGAGGTAGAATGTTACTTCTTTCTCGTTCTCTCTCACCTGCGGCAAAGAGCAGATATCCTTTTCTTTTTCTAGGGATTTATTTTAAATTACGTTATTAAACTATTTCATTATATGCTATATTAATACAGTTGAGGAAACTCCTCAACAGTACTCATTTCATACTAATTTTTAATCGCATAAAACTCTTTCTTTTCACTATTTCAGTTTCAATTTACAGTAAAAAGCTCTCTAAAACTGAATAGTTATTTAATACCAACTAATTTATTACATTTTTCTATATTCTATGGAAAAAAGTATTAAATTCGTAAAATTTTCTGTCTGCCAGTTTTTGAAAGATTTACATATTCTGATATGCCTAGAAAATGACATGAACAGTTTTCGAAAATGTCAGTTTGTATGTCTCTACGTGTGTAACAAAACTTTTGGGGCAACTGTACCTCAGGAACTACTAAATAGAATGTCATAAAAATTTATATACAGGAGCAACATAACATATATTAGTGCCCAGCATTTTTTTGTGCAAATCGCTCAAAAGGTGGCGCTGGTATACTGTTATTTCTTCAATTTATAGAAGGCTATATTGAGTTATTTTACTTATAATCAAATAAATCTTGATATGTGAGAGTGCCGTTATAAAAAATTATGCAAATTCAATTTAGGTGCATATTGGCTGACAGGTGACGTTGCTATGCTACAATTTTCGCTGTGAACGTGAAGATTATATCTTAGATACTACTGTACATAATTCCACAAAATTTGGTATATGTGAGGGTCATTAGAAAACCTTTTGATGGTTCAATTTTGAGGCATTTCAGTCGACAGGCGGCGCTTCTGTGTTATATCCTACTTCACGGAACAAAAAAAAAAAAAAAAAAAAAAAAAAAAGCCAAATCTCATATGATTGAACCCTTTTGATGTGTGACATGACCATTTTGAAAAAATGGTAACTTTATTTGGGTGTATATCAGCCGAAAGGGGGCGCTGCTATTACTCGCATTGTGTTATTTTCTGCATGGTTATATCTCAGCATATATTGATAAAAACTGCACAAAACGCCATATATAAAATTTTTATTGTGAGAAGCTATAATTAAATTGATTTGCATGCTAAACAGTAAGTGACGTTGTTATATTGAATGACATAGAATAAAATATTTGTGATGGCCAAACCATTTTTAATTTTTAAATATTTTAAAAGAGGTCGTCCTGTAATTTCCCGATAAAAATGACAGTTCTCTTACTTTTTTTTTTTTTTTTTTTTTAATGCTTGAATATTATCTAAAGATCAATTAAAAATTTCTTCGAAATTGGTCTAATTAATTTATTATAAAATTTTAAATAGTTATTGTAAGAGCAACCACTTTTACCAATGGACCGTAAATAGTGAAATATTTTAATATAAAGCAAATTCCAGGTGAAAAGACAAGATAAATGAACTTCTAGCCCTTCAAAATATAAATTTTTGAGGCCATATCTCAATGTGTTGTTCTCTTAAACAAAATTTAACTCATTATACGATATAAATTCACCTAAGTTTTCTATATATAATTAAATTAGTTCAAATAAAATTCATATCTAATTTAAAGATATTTCAAAAATGGTTGTTTGAAAGAATAAGGCTGCGAATTTTAACAGTAGAAAATAATGCATATTTTCAAATACGAAAATTAAATTTACTCTTTTATCATATTTTCTCTTTTTTTAAAGAAAAGAATTAAGGTTAATTCCATAAAAGGTACAAATATTTACATTTTACAAAAAGTCAGTGTTTTTTAAAGATTCTGAGAATATTAATTTAAAATGCGTTTTTGAAAATGAATAATATTTTACAATTTAAGTATGCCAAATAAAAATTCATGAAAATTTTATAGCTTTTATAAAACAGCAATTTTCTTTAACAAGATTATCTTGATAAAATTTCGACTATATATATATTTTATTTTTAACATTTCTAACAAAATATTTCTACATATTTTTTAGAGCATGAACATTTTCCATTCGTACATACAATAGGAAAAAAGAAATGTTGAAATGAAAGCTTTTTTAAATCCGCTATACATACATGTACAAGGAATTAAGTCTTTTCCCCTGCTTCAGTTGTCCTGCTGTAATGAAGGTAGTTTTCCAGACAAAGTGAAAATAAAGGGTCAGTTCACTCCATAGACTATTAATCAAGGAAGATGACGCACGTCAATACTCAGATATTTAAATCCCCTTTCTAGCAAAGTTCCTTCTCCCCCTTTGTACCCAGATATCTTGAAATATGATATCCATCTGTGGTGAATTTATCGCTGTCGTTGCGGCTGTTCACTCGCTGACTGACTGACATGGCAACTCAAAAATCTCGCCAACAAAAAGATTGCAACATTGTTACAACACTATATCCAACACTTCCGGTATTTTTTTACTGAAACCAAAACACGCATGCTCCACTTTGTTCATTATGCATCTATGGTTCACTCACTTTCAGTGATGGCAGCCTTGGCGACATATCGTGGACTTAGCGACGATTTAAGCGACATTTCGACCAATTTTGGCGAAAAGTTTAAGGTAGTTTAAGGTTCCCGAAATTTCCAAGCTGTTTTATGTACAGGGGCCCTGTATTGAAGTGCGCGGAACGCCATCGCTAAAATGTATAAATATGTGTAAGCTGACTTCTGACAGAGTGTGTGCAGTCACTGTGATTCAGAGTTATTCAGAAAGCTATTCTGAGTGAATGTGCTTTAGAGTCTGCGCTCCAAGCGACTGAACTTTGTTCTAAAACCAATGCTCACCGAGCGGAAGTTTTGTAAAGTCGGATTTTTCATGGATCGCGAACCAGCTGGTCGCCGAAGGCGGCTAGTCTATAATAATAAAAGACGATGTCTGTCTGTCTCAGCATCTATACGTTCAGCCCCTACTGAACGCAGAAGCATAAAATTTGACATATGGGTGCCTAAAAGCCTTCCCGAGGGGATAGTGAAAACAGAATTTAAAAGTTTTAATTAGTTGCGAAGATATTAATTAAAATGTAGACCTATGTCTAATCAAAAAGCGATCTCAATGACTGAGAATTCACCGCGATTGCTTAAAAATAGATATTTTAACGGAGTTAAAAGCAGAAAAAGTGGAATAAAATTAGAAATAGTAGTCCGATAGTTACGAATTTGGTACCAAATGAAAGGGAAACTTTTTCGAATCTAAGAGTGCAAGTGGCTTATCGATACATCAATTAGATTTTTTAAAATTAAATAAAGTATGAAATTTAGTTGGCAACAGGCAGACGACTGCCTGTGATGAAAAAGGAAATGGTTGTATTAAATTAAAATATCACGTGTTTTATAGTGTTTTATACGTGTTTTATACGTGTTTTCTAATTTTCATTTACCTTACATTTAAATGAATATTCGGCTTAGACAGCATATTATAAAGCTACTGTTCAATTTCCTTGAAAATATATGAATAAATAAAAAAATGACATATTTATTGGAAAAAGATTAAGTTTTCTTTTATATTTTGCAGTATATTATAATTGAGATATGCCGTTGAAATTTCGTAGTAATTGGTTTTAATGTCCGATAATTCGATTGTGAATATTTTTGAAAGAGTGCGATTATTAGGTAGGGCTTGAGATAGGGGGAAAAGGGCAAAAAAGAAAAAAAAAAAAAGAGTTACAGCGTTTAAAATTGGTTGGTATATTTAGATTTTAAGGTAAGGTAAATCGATTGCGGATATTTTCGAGTGTAAAATTATTATTATTGACGGAAAGGGGGGGGGAGCGAAGGGGCAAAAATGTAGAAAAGGAACGGGAGTTTCGGAGAAAATAACGGAATACCCGGAACACCTTTATTCTTTAATATTTTGCAGAGTTTTGAATTCCAATTTCTGTTCATATGTCGTACTAAGGATTTTTAACGTTACACAGCCCGAAATTATGCATGTTTCGGAGAAAACAAATGGATAAGTCGGACACAAATCTTTTCATAAAAATGTCTATATTAGCTTTGTATTTCAGCTTCTAATTAACATAATTTGATAAGTAATATATCATTTAAAAAGTTATGTGAATTAGAATTGATGAGTGTATGTAGCAAATCTCTGTTGCCAGAGGGCGCTTTGATATTTTAATAATTCTATATCTAGAATTCTACTTATAGCACATCATTTGAAATATTACGGACGTTTAAATTGATATAAGCCGTTAAATTCCGAACGGGAGTTTCAGAGAAAACCACAGAAAAGCGAGAACACCTTCATTACAATATCTCCAATTCTAATTATGATGCAGGCTTTCGAATTCCGATACTCCGTTCACATTTCGTATTAAGGATTTTAACATGCAATTTTCAAAGAAAAAAAAAAAAACGAAAAAATCAGACACAAATTTTGTTATAACAATGCTTATATTACCTTTATATCTCAGATTCTAATTAACATAATTTCATAGGTAAAATATCATTCTAAAAGTCTTTTAAACTTAAATTGATTAGTACATATTGAAAATCTCTGTCGCCAGAGGACGCTTTGACATTTTAATAATTGAATATCACCAATTCTGATTATTAGTAAATTACTTATAGGGAGAAGATTGGGAGACCGTAGGCCCCACCGGGTTGCGGATTTGCCACGATCAGAATTTTCAAGGTCTTTTTTATATGGTGAGCGAATAGGCTATTTCAAATCATGAAACGTAAAGCGGCGCCTTAGTCGCCACAGAGCGAAAATTTGCTACAGTTAACATTTTCAAATCTATTTGCGGTATGAGAGTGGGCGTTATTGTAAGTTCTAAAACGGAGATAAAGTGCCGCAGGCGCCACCGAGCTGGTCTTTGCTAAAGTCAGAATTTCGAAAGATCGTAACACGGTGAGCGAACAGGCTGAAACGGGAAGAGGGCGCCGCAGGTACTACCGAGCGGTAATTTACTGCGATTAAATTTTTCAATAAAGTTATTTTCACAATATGTCAATAAACTGTTGAAGGACCTGAAACGAGAAAAAGGCGCCGCAGTCGCCACCAAGCGGGAGTTTCGTGAAGTCGACCTTTTTAAGGATCGCGCACCAGCTGGTCGCCGAAGGCGTCTAGAGTTAAATAAATTACAAATTTTAAATAATTTACGAATGTTTGAAATTGAAAAGTTACAAATCAGTAGAGTTCTTGACAGTATCATAAATGGTATTTTAAAAGTAGTTGACATTTTTTTTTCAATGAAAAAATCCCTCAAAATGGGCATTTAGCTGAAATTTTGCCCTAATCTGATATGTTAAGTAAATCGTAAATTTCAAATAACATGTGAAGTTTCAATGTTGAATTTTCCATAGTTGCTTATATTCAATTCAGAATCATAACGGATATTTAAAACAGGTCAGATATTTTTACAGTAAAATTATTTCTTTTAATGCACATTTAAGCGAAAATTTGCCCTATTTTTCCATATTAAGAAAATCTTAAATTTCGAATAACTTCGGAAGTTTTCTATTTCGAATGTTGCAAACGAATAGGGTTTTTATCAGCGTCATAAGCAATATTTTAAAACTGGTCTGACCTCTCTGCGAACATTTATTCTTTAGATGTCGTGTACACACTACACAGACTAACATACTAACACACTAACAAACTAACAGACACCTTACAAACGGACACCATACAAATTTCGATATTTTCTGATTCTTCATACCTGAAAACATGTAAAAAACTACAAAAACGAAGTCGAAAATTTTTACAGTTACACAAGTTCCCTAGACCTATAGTATGATGGGGAGCTAAAAATTAACATAAAATGTGAGTGCTTTGCGGAAAACCGATTTCTATTATTTAAACTCAAAGAGATGTAAGAGGCAGAGATATACTGCTAATGATTTATTTGATACGGAAAATTATATAAGATTTTGTAAATTTATAATTCCGAAATTTTAACATAGTTTTACTTCTTTTTTAACTACTTATAAAGATTATTTTCATTTTTATTATTAATATTTTTTACTCTATCTTGTCCATATATACATTAGAGAAAGTATTGCTTTTGAATCAAAGTTTTGAAATTGCGTTTTTGTTATACTTACACGTTTTGAGGTCCCGCGAATCTGAAAATCATGTGTTTAGCGGCTTTTCTATGTGTCTGTCTGTGTGTTTCTTATCAGCATATCTCAAGAACAAATAGTAGCAAAAGTCCAAATTCGTCATTCTAAATGCTTATCATATAGGAATGCTACACAAAACCTTTTGTTGAGATCAAGATAATGGTTCGTGTACAGGGACATCCAAGATAATTTAAACACATCTATTTGGGAAAATTCCGGTATGTACAGTGTAACCTCTAACGGCTGTTTTAAACAAAATAAAATGAACAATTTTTTTGCGCAGATTTTTTTTTCTTTGTAAATGTGGTATGGAAATCATTCATCATTTGATTACAGAGCTACCCAAAGTATTTATATATTTTTAGCCTATACTTAGAAATTGTTGAAATTGTAATTCATTTTGTGTTAGGGGTTTTTCATATAACTTTAAATTTAAATATACCATGTGACGTGCATACAGTTTATATAAAATAGACAGGGCTACCCGAAATTAAGCCAAACCTTTTTCTATTTAATGTAATTAATAGAAGTGCTTTGATACATTTTACTATGTAAGCGAACACTGTTCAGAAAAGAAAATTATTTTTTTATACCCATTTCGTAAGCAAGGTATTTTTTGAAGTTCTGTTTTTAACGTAGGTTTTTTATATAATATCACGTTTTGAAGTGCCTTGTTGCGAACTCCAATTTTCAGCAGTTGGTCTGTATGTATAACTACTATCAGCATAACTTACAAATAAATAAATACTGGAAATACATTTGAAGTTCGTATTAGGTTGCCGCTTTAAAAGTTTTGATCTAGATTTACTAATTTGAAGGCAAATTATTAAAAACCTTCATTCTTTTTAAGTAAATGTAGGCACTATTATTTAAGGGCTGTATGAGGGGGCCAGTAGCTCCATCACACCGAATTTTATTTAAAATAAAGCTGTTCCTAAACCTGTTTTAGATATTTTAAAAAGGACATTGAATTTTATTATCTTACTTTATTAATCTCACTACTCTTTTTTTTTTTCTTAAGTATATACATATATAGAACTGTATAGTCTATTGTAGTACTTTATAGTACATAAATACAGGGTAAGAGGAAGTATTGCATGTGACACGCGAGATTGCTTTCATAGCCAAACCCCTGACTTAAATATTTTTATTTTTTTATATAAAAACAATTCTAATACGTGCCAAATTCTGTTTACTCTAATTAAACTTTTGATATAAAAATTTGATTTAGTTTCTTATTTGATATGAATTTTTGTACTTTATCCATGAATACATGAAACAAATCTTATAAATAAATAAATAAATCTACTTCAGTTATTAAAATGTTAGAAAACATGTTTAACATACTAAAGCGGCTATTTATACATAAATATTGCATATGTGTGAAATTAATATTAAACAATTTTAAAGAATTTTATTGATATTTTGCATTAAACAGAAATTTGAAAAACGCATAAATACATAATTCTTTAGCTTTTAAATTATATAGCTCTTTGTAATCCAGCTTCATGTGCTTTACAGTTGGAGGAAAATTTTACCGGATATGTATTGGGAAAATTATTTAATTAAAAAGGATTTAAAACGGGTATTCTTAAAACGGTTGTATTCTTACTTGAAGATATATTTTCAAGAGATCAAAATGAAGAATTAATTTTAATATGTTAAATATCAGCAGGGAATATTTCATTTTAGGCTTTAAAAGAAATAAATTAAATTTCCTCTTTTATTACTGCACCACATGAATTTAAGAAGTCTTACATTTAATTTGAACTATTGGCAGCATATTAAATTTTTCATTAATTTCTGGTAATGGAAAATATTTCAGTTATTTTATTTGTTTTACTTTGTATCACCCATATACATGGTGAAGAAAGTATTAATTTTGTGTCAAGCTTTCGAAATTGAGTTTTTGCTATATTTACACATTTTGAGGTCCACTGAATCCGAAAATCATATTTTCATCTGTATGTGTGTATCTATGTGCCTATTATCAGTATATCCCAAAAACAAATGATAGCAGTAAATTCAAACTGATAATTCTAAATGGATATCATATAGTGATGCCACACTAAACTTTTCGTTGAGATCAAGCAAATGATTCGTGTATAGGGATAACCAAAAGAATTCAATACATTACAAATTTCTGGTAAGTACAGTATATAGACTGTCCTCCCCCCCCCCACCAAAATAATAATAATAATAATAATTGGAATGAAAATATTTATTTATACGTATAAAATCATGCATTGTGTACATTGGGGTATTTAAATCATTTTTCATTCGTTTACAGGGTTACCCGATATATTTAGATATATTAGGGCTACATATTGAAATTGCTGGAATTGTATTTCATTTTGTGTTAGATGTTTTTCTTATACGATTAAATTTAAGTGCACAGTGTGATATGAATATAGTTTATACATAATATAGAGGGATACCCAAAATTAAGCTAAACGTTTGAATGTAATTGAATGTAATTAATGAAATGCTTTGCTACATTTTACTATGTCGATGAATAGTGCTCGTGAAGAACAAATAATTTTTGGATAACCTCATTGTAAACAAAGTATTTTTTATTTCTGTTTTAGTCTCTGCTGTTTGTGTAATATCATGATTTAAGTTGCTTTGAACTCAAAAGTCAAATTTTTAGCGATGATTCGTGTATATGGGTTATTAGCGTAGCTTAAAAACAAATAACTGAAAAAAATCAAAAATGGTATTTTGAAGTTAGTATTAGGTTACCATTTGAAAAAAGTTCATCAGGATTGGCAAGTTTAAAGGCAAACTAATAAGAACCTTGATTTAAAAAATAAATAAATAAATAAATAAAGGCACTATAATTGAAGAAGAAGTGAAGTGGGCCTTAGATCCCCCCCCTCCCCCTCACACATACACAGGATTATGTGCTAAATAAAATTGTCCCTAAACCTATTTTAAATCATTTAAAAAGTGCATTGAGTTTTTTATCGTTATTTATTGATCTTACGCATTAATCTACAATCTGCCTTCATAGTGCTGAAATGCAGGGTAAGTGAAAGTCGAGTAAGGATATTTTTAAATTAAATTGTTATGCAAAATATAAGTTTTTCAAGTAGTAATTGTAGACAAAGTGATACAGGTCTTTAAATTATTTTTAAATATTAGTTTTTTTATTACTAACTGTAGACAGAGTAATATATCTCTTCTGATTATTAATTATACATTCAGACATGATATATTCTGAATTGTATTGTTTTTAAAATCAGGTGTTGGATGTGCGTTTATATATATTTAATAAGTAAAAAATAAAATTTTAAATGTATTTTTAATAATAATTTTTTGAGTGTTCATAGGCATATTTCGTAGTAATACCAGGCGTTGCGAAGGTTTAAAAAGGTTTACTTCATTTGTATGAATTTATTGTTTACAGTAATGTGTGGGGTAAAATTGGAGCGCTTGACGAAAATAGCTAGTGAAGTTGAGAGTTCTAATAGAGTTGTGGATTTTGGTGAAATTTTGGTATTAGAGTTGTTAAGAAAATATTTTATTATTATTATTATTATTATTTTATTTTACAATGTGTTTTTCAAATGGATTCTTCAGTATGATCTAATTACGTATCGAAAAAATTCAACGTGAGAGATGTTTTCTTCGGAGAAGTTTTCTAGGCAAAACTAATAATAACTTCAGGCGTGCTCACAGGAAGATTTCGTAGTAAAGTCAGAAGTTGCGAAGGTTTACGAAAGTTTACTTTATTTCAATGTCTTTGTTGGTTAAGACAATTTATAATGTAGAACCTGAGTTTTTGGTGAAAGTTCCGGGGAGAATTTTGAGTTCTAGCAAAGTTTTTGCTTTTGATGACAGTTTGATAATATACATAGTTTATATGAAAGTATTTTAGGTGAATAGTAAAGGCGTTTAGTATTTAACGAAACATTCAACGAGAGTAATGATTTTTTTGGAGGAGTTTTGTAGTGGAAAATTAAGAATCCTATGAGAAACTTGCTAAAGGGAGATTTACATTGGACGTATTTTAGCATAGAATATTATTTAATTGACTCCAGTATTTTTGACAAACTATTGCTTCATACTTTTTCATATCAGATAAAAATAAATAAAACACTCTATTTTTGAGGGTAGCAAGTCCTACCGCATTTAGTAATCTGTTCCCATTTCAGATCACCTTCTTTCAACTTTATACATTTTCAGCTATACGGATGTTGCTTCAGAAAGGTAGTTACTAACAATGCAACTTCGCAACTTCACAATTTGCCTCTAGGATTATAATTTCTTATATTATTTGCGAATTTCACATTTTAAAACAAGCTAAGTTAACAGTCACTTAAAGATACCCTGAATTACTTAAAAACTAATTATTAATCCAATTACTGATATGTAATTTAAATTAATTAATTAGAGGATTATTTAAAAACAATTCAAAAATTAGATATTTAATAATTATTTGTATTTGTGAACTTGATGAATTCACATTTTTTCCTCAACGATTACCCGTGCCGTTTTTGTGAAAAGGAGGGCCAATTTTTATATTGAAAACCTTAATATAAACAATGAAAACATCAATAAAAATAGTCTAATTTAAACAGAAAAAAAAGTCGAATAAAATGACATAATTGAACAAAATTATAAAATGTAACATAAGACTGAGAATTTAATTAAAAATTAATTTTATTTGAATTTTCTAATTTTCAACTTAGTTTAGCAATTTTTTACTGTGAAGGCACAATCACTATTTTCATCAAATTTTAATTTTTACCAAATTCATTTAAAAATTCACCATTTTTAAAAGCATTTTTGTACTTTAATAAAAAAATAAATCATTTATTATCTAACACGAACTGGAAGCTGGAAGATTAAGAACATTAAAATTCTAAAATACTTTCGCAAAAAAGCCTGAAGAAAAAATAAATAAAATAAAATAAAATAACATAAAATAAGTTAAAATAAAATTCTACCAAACTGCAGATTTTGAATAGAATTCAGATTTTTTATTATTATTATTATTTGACAGTAATTTTATAATTTTTGATCAAAGCTAATTTTTACTTTTGTCAAAATGGATGTAAATTTGCTTTTTATTTTAATGATTTTTATTACATCTGCATTGAATTAATTGAACACATTTAAATTATGTGATTTATAATCTAACATAATTTAAATATTGGAACATTGCCGACTCACATACTTTATCTATCATGATTTGACAATTAGAAGAATGCCAACAAGCAAATTTTAAAATATCTATGCAAAGTGATTTTAAAAAATACATTTCAGTTAAAAACGTATGAAGCAGATTTTATCAAACATAGCTAAGAACCATACAGTCAAAAATCATGTAAACCATTAAACCAATGTTCTACTACTACTATGAGGAATTTGTGATCTCCATTCCTCAAAGATTAACTTAATTAACTTAAGTATTAGGTAAAAGAAGCACAAAGACTCAGATATAAAAAATAAAACCAAGATCTTATTCAACTAGAATAATGGGAGGAAATTATGCAGCTCTGTCAGCAGAATTAAATATTTTAGCAAATAAATATAATAACTAATTTAGATAATTTGAAATTCTCCTCCAGAAAATAGTACAGTCGGTAACAAAAGTGTCCGAACACTAGCAAAAATTCCTATGTAAAAAAAGTACACTTCATACGGTTTTGTTAAATAAATTCTTGTTCAATCCTGGTCTTAGTCAGTGTAAGAACACTATTCGATAAGGATTTATTTAACAAAACCGTATGAAGTGTACTTTTTTTACATAGGAATTTTTGCTAGTGTTCGGACACTTTTGTTACCGACTGTAGAAGTTGTAGAGACGGACGCACTCCTTTACTCAACTGCCGTGACTCCAATAGCGAATTCCCAGCTGATTCAATTTTCCATTCACGAATACTAACACCGAAGCACAATGACACTCATTAAACTACTTAACTGAAGTGCCACTCAATCTCCTTTATCGAAATATAACTTTCTCCAGACTCTAAACCTTAAACTTGTCGTAGACAGACGTCGGACAAGACTCCACTACACCACACGTTTTACGAAAACCATCTCCATCTTATACCACTTTCCACCAACTTCCCTTCTCTTCATTCCAACCAAACTTTTATAATCGCTTCCTATTAATTCCTTCGTTGCAGCACCATGTCGACACAAAACTAATCCGGCATAAAATTTCGCCGAGTCACTGGCGCCGAAGCGATTTAAACATCCCAACTGAATACTTTGCTGGATCCAGCTTAATTTCAAACCAAACCTGTGGTAACCTTCTACAGTCTCGATCTCACATTACTACTAATACAACTAGTAATAATAATATCATTGAAAATGGTTTATTAATTTAGAAGCTACAGTGTCACAGATAACCTCAGACTAAGGTTTAAAACTTTTTAGAATCAATGGTTTTAGTCGGAGGTCAGAAACAAAGTAGTAACAAAGAAACATTTGATTGATTTGAAATCTAATAATCTGAATTATAACAATAAGATTTTATTAAAGTACGCGAAATACAAACTGTTCATGTGTCTCTAGAGCTATAAATGTCTTTTTTTGTGTTAATTTTTGTATCTGTAATTATTAAACAAAAATCCGTTAGTGACTATATTGATTAGTTTAAAACAGTAATAAAATATTTTTAATTACTAATATTTCTGCTCTTAAATACTTTGGAAACCATGATTTTATTTTAAAGTAAAATTCTTAAAATTACATAAATTTGAAAATCTAAATTTCGAGAAATTTTATTTACTAACAAATTCTTTTTGTTTCGAAACATACGGCCTGTTTTTGAAAGATAAATAATCGTATAAAATAACTTTATTTTCAAAAGAATTCTTTTTTGATAAGTATTTAATGAGTTACCAAATAGCCGCAAAATTTTCTTCAAAACGAATAAGTTTACCCTTAGTATATTTCCATTAATATTTCATTACCGATATTAAAATTATAATAATCATTCTTCAAAGTTTAATGGCTTTCTTCATTAAACTTTTCAAAACCCTTTTCTTTGAAATCAATGAAGCATCTATGCAGAACTTTTATCAAAGAATTCTCCTTAATATGCATATTTGCATATAGTTTTGAAGATTCTAAATTTTGACCATTGAATGAAAGCTCAGTGCATTATGAAATCATTTTAGAAAATTAGGAGTACGAAGCGGTACTTTTCTTACATCTTACGCATTTAAAGGCGATATTATCCATTTATTTCATTTTAAAAATGAGGTTAAAGTCAAGAGGCAGGAGCAAAAACATATAAGACAGAAAAACTTTCGTATTTTAGATAGTCGAAGTTATGTTTTTCAGTTATAGAAGCAATAATTTAAAATAAATAAATATTTTTAGATAGTAATATACAAGATTTGTTTCCATATAAATATAATTTTTTAAAGGAAAATACGTGTAGCTTTATTAAGGGAACTTAGCACCTTTACTTGGTACAACGGAAGGTTTGATATAAATCTGATATTCCCATTTAATATTTATAAAATTAACTAAGTCATGTTTCTTCATATATATATATATATATTTAAGAAGCAGAAATGTTTTGGAGTCTTGAAATACCTTTTACAGAGTTTAACTCTTTAAATTGAGTTTTATCAGCTGCATTGTTTTCTTTTCTTTTTTTTTTTTTTTTTTTTTTTTTTTCTTTTTTCATAAAATTCTGATTATCAAAATGCCATAAATTCTACAGATATTTACGAAAAAGGCTCCCTGAATTAAAAAAAAAAAAAAAAAAAAAAAAAAAAAACCTGGTCGCTAGCAAAAATATTCATTAGCCAGTAAAAAATACTCTCACACACTTTTTTTTTAGTTCCCCATCATGCTATAGGTATGGGGAACTTAGGTAATCGTGATAAATTTCGACCTCGTTTTCTTGACTTTTCTACACGTTTTCAGGTGTGAGGAATCCGAAAATGACAAAATTTCTATGGTGTCTGTCTGTAGGGTGTCTGTTAGTGTGTTAGTGAGTTAGTGTGTTAGTCTGTTAGTGGGTCAGTCCGTTAGTTTGTTAGTCTGTGTACACGATATCTCAAGAACAAATTGTTGCAGAGAGGTCAGATCAGTTTTAAAATATTACTTTCGACACTGGCAAGAACCCTATTCATTTGCAATATTCAATTTTAAAAACTTCGTAAGTTATTAGAAATTTACGATTTTCTTAACATGGGAGAATAGGACAAAAATTCACTTAAACGGGCATTAAATGAAAACTTTTTACTGTAAAAATGTCACACCAGTTTTAAAATATCAGTTTTGATGCCGGAATGAACATCAGTAACTATAAATGTGCTACTTTGAAAATTTCGCAAGTTGCTGGAAATTTACGAATTTCTTAACATGGCAGTATAGGGCAAAATTTCACATAAACGTCAATTTTTAGAGATATTTTCATCGTAAAGATGTCAGACTACTTTTGAAATATTATTTAGGACACTGGTATGAATATTAATGACTATGAATTTTCCAATATAAAGATTTCGTAAGTTATTGGAAATTTACTAATTTCTTAACATGCCAGAATAGAGCAAAATTTCACATAAATGTCAATCTTGAGGGATATTTTCAGCGTAAAGATGTCAAACCACTTTCGAAATATTATTTAGGATACTGGCATGAATATCATAGACTATGATTTTTCCAATTAAAAAAAATTCGTAAGTTATTTGGAATTTACGATTTACTTAACATATCAGAATAAGGCAAAATTGATCATAAACTTCCATTTTGAGGATCCTAAATACATTAGACAACTACAAAATTAAGTTTATGATATTTGTTTGAACATGATTGAATACAAATATTCTACTAGGAAATTTTCGTAAATTATTCGTAATTTACGATTTTATCAACATAGCGAAATTGTAAATTTTTCATATAAATATGAATTTTGAGGTTTATTGCATTGGAAATAGTAGCATGAAAACTAAACAACAGAATTGACCCTGATAAAATAAATTAATAAATTAGAATAAGATTATTATATCCAAGTGAACGGTGGACAGCCTATTAGGCGGGGATTTCATTCTGTCACTGTATCAAGCTTTGGTCAAATTCATTTCTTTTAACATGATTATAATATGTTTCGCACTAGAAATTTCTGAGAACATAAATATGATGGTATAAGGGTGTATTGGTTCAATACAGGGCCTCAAAACTTGATGAGAGGAACGGGAATCAAAACGATGTACAGTCGGCACAGTGTTGCCAGATTTGGGGACTTTTTTATTCAATATCCATCAATAAATTTTAATAGTAAAAGTTTCCAAATCAGTTCAAAGATTAATTTGTCTATCATGTATATTAAATATCACTTCTCAAGATTATTGGTGATAGTTGAATAAAAAAGTCCTCAAATCTGGCAGCACTGAGTCGGCAGCAAAATTTTTAAAGCGCTAGCAATAATTCCTATTTAAAAGATGTGCAATACTGTTGTTTTATTATGTAAATATTTGTCGCGTCGGGATGTTAGTCTTGTGCTGTTTCGAAAAAGGTAAGTTGTTGATAAAAATTAGCGACGAAACTAAAAAAAAAAAAAAAAAAAAAAAAAAAAAAAAAAAATGAAAAATTGAAAATAGTGGATGTGCGCTTCAACAATTATGCTGAAGTTAGCCTACATCGAGAGTGCAATCGGAAACCGATGACCTTATTTCACGAGCCCTGTTAAGAAAATATTTTAAATATATTTCGGATGTTTAATGAAGCATACTTAAAATAATTATGAATGAATTTTAAAATTTCTTTATTAGCTTTCGCGAAAAAACAATAAAAAGTGCATGTCCACGTAAAAATTTGAGGAAATATATATATATATATAATTTTTTTTCCTTTCAAAGCGTGCTGCAAAATCCACCACTAATTGTTTTAAGAAGCTTCTATGAAACATCCAAAAATTTTAGTATTTTCAAGATCATCAACTTGTGAAAAAAACTAGTATGTTGTGGCCACCACAAGACTTTCTTCTATATTTACCTATACATATTCAATCAGTAACAATATTAAAAAAAAAAAAAAAAAAAAGTACGATTTTTTTTTTTTCTAAGTTTTTTTTTTTTTTTTTTTTTTTGTTAAAAGTGAAAAAAATCGATAACTTTGTTTTAAATTATCACAGATTTATAGTTCAACCATTCGTTTTAAAGGTATTGACGAGACCTTTCGAAAGATACCCATCTTGAAAATTTATCCCCCCCGGGGGGGTACTTCCCCCCCAGGGGGGGAAGCGATGCCCCCCCCATGCAGAAATTTTTTTTCCTAGTTACATACTACTATTATCAATAATTCATATTAATTTTACAATCACAAGTTTAAAACAACTCTAATTATGCACATTTATACGAATTTTTGTCCTATGCTGCCATGTTAAAAATTTAGATAAAATGCTATCACAGCGCCACCTGTTGAGCTATTGATCCCCAAACATAATCAGCTCCAGTTTATGTCGGGGACCAACTAAATACCAAGTTTGGTTAAATTTCGTTAAAAAAAAAAAAAAAAAAAAAAAAAAATTGCGATTTTTTTTCTAAGTTCAGTTTTGTTAAAACTAAAAAAAATCGATAACTTTGGTTTAAATTATCACAGATTTATCGTTCAACCATTCGTTTTAAAGGTATTGACGAGATCTTTCGAAAGATACCCATCTTGAAATTTTGCCCCCCCGGGTGGGAACTTCCCCCCCCCGGTGGGGGGGCAACCAATGCCCCCACATGCACAAAAATTTTTTCCTAGTTAACTACTACTATTATCAACCTGATCTTTCGAAAGATACCCAATGTGAAAATTTACCCCCCCTGGGGGGGTATTTTTCCCCTAGGGGGGGGAAGCGATGCCCCCCCATGCAGAAAATTTTTTTCCTAGTTACATACTACTATTATCAATAATTCATATTAATTTTACAATCACAAGTTTAAAACAACTCTAATTATGCACATTTATACGAATTTTTGTCCTATGCTGCCATGTTAAAAATTTAGATAAAATGCTATCACAGCGCCACCTGTTGAGCTATTGATCCCCAAACATAATCAGCACCAGTTTATGTCGGGGACCAACTAAATACCAAGTTTGGTTAAATTTCGTTAAAAAAAAAAAAAAAAAAATTGCGATATTTTTCTAAGTTTTTTTTTGTTAAAAGTAAAAAAAATCGATAACTTTGGTTTAAATTATCACAGATTTATCGTTCAACCATTCGTTTTAAAGGTATTGACGAGATCTTTCGAAAGATACCCATCTTGAAATTTTGCCCCCCCGGGTGGGAACTTCCCCCCCCGGTGGGGGGGCAACCGATGCCCCCACATGCACAAAAATTTTTTCCAAGTTAACTACTACTATTATCAACGAGACCTTTCGAAAGATACCCATCTTGAAAATTTACTTCCCCGGGGGGGGATTTCCCCCCCAGGGGGGGAACCGATGCCCCCCCATGCACAAAATTTTTTTCCTAGCTAACTACTACTATTATCAATAAATCCTATTAATTTTACAATCACAAGTGTAAAATAACTCTCTTTATGCCCATTTATACGGAATTTTCTCCTATGCTGCCATGTTAAAAATTTGCATAAAATGCGATCACAACGCCACCTATTGAGCGATTGATCCCAAAATCTAATCAGCACCAGTTTATGTCAGGGTGCAACTAAATACCAAGTTTGGTTAAGTTTCATTCATTGGTTCGTGAGATACAGCGTCCACAAAAAAATGATACAGACAGACAGACAGACAGACAGACAGACAGACAGACAGACAGACATTTTTTAAAAACTATTAATTCGTGTTCTCCATATCCCAAAACATGTAAATCCATCAAAAAATGGACTTCGAAAATTTTCGCGAATCCAATACTTTCTCTATATTACATATAGAAGAAAGTAAAAATGCAAATTGAAAAAACGCAATTTAAAGATTTCAAATCTGTAAAAAAAATATCAAAATTCATAAAAGGTTTTGCCTGAATGTATACTTTATTGGACAAATTTAATATAGTTCAATTTATTAATATTAAATGGAAACATAAGTTGTATATGTAAACTTCAGTGATGCGGAGTCTCCTTAAAAATCCGATGGATTGAATCTTACTAAACATTTTGAATAAAACTATTTACAATT
The DNA here is from genome assembly GCA_963930645.1 of Salticus scenicus. NCBI lineage: Eukaryota > Metazoa > Arthropoda > Arachnida > Araneae > Salticidae > Salticus > Salticus scenicus. Next base: position 100,854,021 of record OZ005652.1, read on the forward strand.
TAATAATTATCTCTGTATGGCAGTTATAAATTAATCGTATAATTTACCGAGAATTTAAAAAAAAAAAAAACTTTATTTTTTAATGTACTTTTAATCTTTAGAGTGCATCCTAGCGTTTTATATAAAACTTTAACAATTGAAATTTAGAAAATCGAAAATTAATATGATTATGATAAAAATTTTACTTGATCTTAAACGTCTAATTTCGTTTAGGATAAGTATTAAAAAAAAAAAAATGTAATTATTTTACTTCATCCTGATTTTTTTTGAAAAATTAAGATTTCAACATTTAAGATTCTAATTAAATTTTCCCGATTTCAATTTATTTCTTTAATGCGTTTCTTTAAATATATATTTTCTTATACCCTTTTCTATAATTTGAGTTGTTCAGATATTGATGTAAAGTGTATGAACAATAGAATTTCCTTATAGCTCCAATCCAATTCCAGTCGAACGAGTAACAGTAGGACTATATACGAGCAATACGAATAATAGTATATTGGACTGAATCCGTTTTTCAGTCCAATTTACTGTCAGTCGTACCAAAAAAGTAAAGTAAAGACCGTTAAATAAACAACAATTCAGGAACATTGCTGTTTAAGTAATAATTATCAACCGCTTATACCGCAGTCTCATGCACCGAGGGAGAAAAAAAATGTCGCCTTCATCTAGAATGAATAATTGGTCAATTTCTAAATTCCTTATCTAGCAATGTAGCTTTCCGAGCTATGCGCATAAGGCACGCCGATAAACTGAATAGACGAAATGATCAAGACTTTCTAGTCTACACATTTCTAGATTGTGAAACAATATTCTGAATAGCCTGAATATTCTGAATCTAAAATTGCGAGAAATTATCGTTTGATTTTCTAGAATTGGTAATAAACCAATATTATAGTTGCTGAAACCCGCCACTTGTATTCGTATTTATTTGCGGAGATTTGTAGATGACTTTGCCTTTGAGAACATAAGCAAACGATCTAAAATTCTTATAGGGGTTTCTAGAACTTGCTAGAAAAAAGGATTAGAATTTATAATAATGACATGGAACTATTTTTTCTAGGGCTACAATTTAGATTCTTGATCTCAGTTACAGAATTTTTTCTCAGTGTGCAGAAAACAGTCTCTTCTACGGAGTAGATGTTCGGATAATTTATACAGCACGTTCAGATGATTGTAGGCTACTTTGAAATTGTTTTCTAAGATTGTTGAATATTTTTAATAAGTGTTCGATGTTCGTTGAGAATCGAAACAGTTATTGAATTTATTATATGTCACTGTACTTTTCGGACAAAATTTTATATGTTTAAAGTGGTTTATGTTTAAAGTAAATTCTATTGTTTTAGGCAAAAGAAATACATAACAACTAGTTTCAATAATAGGTAATAAACAAAGGATTTGAATTTTACATTTGATAGTATTTATTAACTTTAATATTGAAGATAGATGACTTAATTGTAGTGTGTCAGCACACTGAATTTGAGTTATCTACATACGGGTTATTGCGCGCGGGATTTTTCCTTCCTTTGAGATGCTGTAATGACGCAATTTAGAATAGAATTCGATTGTTTAACAATTTTTCTGTACATATTTTTTAAGAAAATATTGACTTTCAAGCATAAAGAATGTACTTCATAAATTAACAGCAGGTTCTAGTCGAGAGATGCATTTTATTATTTTTTTTTTTTTCACGGAATAGCCCAATGTAGCTCGTACCACAATAATCACTATTCAATGAGTATTTTCAAAATAATCCAATATACTGTCACTCGTACCCCTACAGAAAGTAAAGAACATTAAATAGATTAAATAGAAAACAAATCAGGAACAGGAACATCGCTGATTAAGGAAAAACAAAATCAACAGATTATAGTACAGTCTCTTGCCGACAACCGATCATTCTAAATGCCTGAGCACAACTGAAATCCACCTTTTATAGTCCCAAAGATGATTCAATGCAATTTAAAGTTAGTTTTGTGTTCGAAAGAAATAGATCATTCAGGTAAATTCCAGAAACTGGCTCGTTTTGAAGATAGAGTTTCCAGAATTTCACAATCATAAACTATCATCTTACGACAAGTTAGGTAGCGAGCCATCAAATTCGTTACCGAGGTGACACGTTTGCCGCGAAGTAAACCATTAACGAAAATTTGATTGCTTTTGTTTCCATTAAAACTGTAAAACTATTATTTTTGCAACAACACATTTAATACATGGAAGGGGCACAATCTTTTACAACACTATTAAGTTGGATTTAAAGTAAAGATAGCAACATACTTATCTGATTAACTTTTATCACAATGTAAAACAAAAAGGAAGCACCTTTTTTTAATTATTATATCTGTTAAATAACCAGAAACATTAAAAAAAAAAAAAAAAAAAAAAAAAAAAAAAAGTCGCTTGCGATAATATTTTCCTTTATTTTGTGATCATGTGTGTAAATACAAAAAACTAGAGATGTAAGCAGTTGAAAAAATTGGATTTAAACCCAAAAACCGAGTTTTCAGATAAGGAAATTTGAAAAACTTTTGAAAAAAATTAAATCATAATTTTATAACTAAAATTAAAGTTACAGAAATATTAATAGGCAAAATAATAAAAGGCAAATTGTTTTTAATTAATTCATATACTTTCTGAGACAACATAACAAGTATGCTCTATAGGTGTGTTACATTTGTCAAGATGTTTTATGAGAAATACTGTCACTTTAAACTGCTTCTGTGCTTCTTTTTATTAGTTTAAGCCTGTCCAATTACACAAGCAGATTATTATTTTATATGCATGTAGGTTTTCTACAATTTCAGGTATATGAAAGAAGCATTTTTTTTTCTTTCATAAAATGAAATTGAAGACAAGGTCCACAGGAGTCATACTGGGTGAATTTTGTATCAACTCAATAATAACTAAAGGTACTATTGAATACGATAAACTTCATACAGTTTCATAATTCCTGCGTGTGTTCTCATTAAATTCGTAAATTATTCCACGACGCATCGATTTCTTCAATTTACTCAGTCAGTATTCCTATTTAATCTTCATAATTTACAAAATCTAAACACACGATACATGTCTAACATTGAAACACTTCAAAGCTTAACAGTTTCAAGATTAAATTTCAAAATTTGCTTAATATGATTTACCTGGCGTGTGTAAAATCACAACTGCTTTAAAACTTATGTAAATATCACAGATAATTAGCACATACTATTATAAAATAAAAATTAAATGGTTATATCATACATATTTATTCATTAATAAATCGTACTAGAAGGAATTATGTGTAAAATATATTTTTTTTTTAACCAACATTCCTCTTAAAATATAACGCATTATTTAACGAAAGACTCTACACTTTCTCAAGATTTAAATTGTAAATGTATATAAACTATTTAATAAAAATGTAACAGTTAATAAGTAAGTTTTTGAAAAATATAAAACGATGGAATATATATATATATATATATATATATATATATATATACAGCGTGATTATAATTAAAGTTACTATTTCAAATTGTTATAATTTTAAAACCACCTATCAGAGCGATGGGACATTTTAAAAGAGCAATCGTGAGGCAATGAAATTTTGTTTACCAAAAGAAGAAACAATAGTTTGAAAATGAGTCATTAATTATCCGTAAAGTATTTGTTTCATGAAGGTTCTCTCTTTCTCTTTTCACGATGACTGTTTCCGCTATAAACACGCATTCTTGTCTTTTTGAAAAAAAAAAAAAAAAAAGTAGTAAACCCTTGAAGTCTATTGTTTCCTGCTATTCCATTGTGTTGCTAACAACATATCTGTGTTTAATGACTCCACTAAGACGGTTCCCCTGATATTACCCTGACAGCGCCATCTATATGAACATGTTGGAACTACTATTTTCCTCCCCCCAAACAAAATTTCATTGCCTCACGATTGCTCTGGTAAAATATCAAATCGCTCTGATGGGTAGTTATAATGGACAGTTAAATTCTCTTGAGTAGTTAAATCGTAGAGTTTTGAAATCGTATCTTTAATTATTCTGTGTATATATACATATATATATATATATATATATATATATATATATATATATATATATATATATATGTTGTTTTTCCAATTACAAATAGATCTTTGTTTATATAATATTAATTGTGTAGTTTGATTTAGTTATAGGTAAACATTCATAACACTCACTATAAAAATTCTCCAGAATAATTATTTATCGGTAACTTATAATTATGCTACACCAAATAAAGAACGTTGTTATGCAGTTATTATAATTACGTTGTCTATTTTTTTCTATTTTTTTTTTTTTTTTATTTCTTTGACTTTTATAAAAAAAAGTTATTATACAATTAACGATACGCTAAAAATTATTTATAATGTGTACTTCTGGGCATATGAATGCAAAGATAATAAATCTTATATCTAATTACATGCTAATGAATTTGATAAAAGTGCCGTACATTAAAATGATAAAATTTAAAATTAAGATAAAGAAGCAATTTTCAAATTAATACTATCAGAAAAAGTAAAAAAAAAAAAAAAAAATTACTTTTCTTTGAATACTTATTTTGAATGCGCACATGTAAAATGTTATCTTTTTTTAATATACTTTCTGTGTTAATAACATGTATTATTGTTACTACTATTATTATATTTAGAAATTTCTTTACCTTGCTAAAGTTTACTGATTTGACACAGTTTATATCGTGAGAAAACTTCGATGCTTCTTTTGACAATGGTTTTTCATTTGGTTAATAAAGAAATTAAGGTTACAGCCCTCTTTTATGAATCGCTTTTAAAATTTATTTCACGTATGAAGTGATTATTGAGTATCTTTTACGGTCAGATTATATATATATATATATATATATATATATATATATATATATATATATATATATACATGTGTGTGTGAATGGAAATATTTGTCGGACTATAGTTGATGATTTTATTAATATAACTGAAACACACACAGACATATGTATATATAACATATTTCATTAACGAATTTCTACACGTATAAAAAATTTGTTAATGAAAAGAAGTTGCCTAAACCAAGGAATAAAAGTACTTCAAAATTGGAAGTATTTTATTCTGAATACTTTTTATTGCAGTTTTTAACGCATCTCTTTACAAATTTATTATTATGACTTGATGACCATCCCCTTGGGTGTAACGGCATTTAGAAGGTCAAATGAATGGTCAACATGATACATCAGATTATAAAAGAACAATAGTAATGTGCTTTACTCCGCAACATTTGTCATGGAATTTGACACGGCGAACCTGTCCTTGCATACTAAGTTGATCACTAGAAATTAAAGGTGATAAACATTACCGTGAGGGCATTTAAATCTCCAAAACCCACTTTAGATAAAAGTATATATGTATGGGTTCTTTTATTTTTTGACGAATGTTAAAGGTAACCTATTTTACTCGAACGTTGAACGCGTAGTGTCATTTCAGTTATAGGCTGATTGAAATTAATAAAGTAAAATTTTAAACTGAAACCTTCATCTGTAAAATATATTATTCAAACCTGTGTAAATGTAGATTAATCGGAAAATATTATAGTGTTGTTGATTTAAAAAGAATATTAAGATTTTAATTAAAATATTGACAATATATATACATATATATATATTTTTTTTATATTCCTTTTTCTTATCAAACTATCTAGAAAATTTAGTCCATTTAAATAAATGACAACAGAAGAATTATAATAATTTTGTTTTATTATAAAACAAAGAGATTGTAAATTGTAAATTTTATTTTATTCAAAGCTAACACTTTTGAATTTTTTGAGTTTATTTTTTGCATATTTTCAAGCTTATTAGATTTTATAATTTAAAAATATTATGCATAATAATAAAATAATGTGATGCTCAGACTGTCTCAAATTTTTCATTTTTTAATTGTCTCCGGACAACCCTTAACCCGTTAGTAGTCGCTATAGACAGCGCCACCTATTACAGATTGCGCACTTTTTATTTAACTGTCACCAATAATTTTATGAAGTGATGTGATCAACGCGTTTTATGTACAGTCGGTAACAGAAGTGTCCGAACACTAGCGAAAATTCCTATGTAAAAAAAGTACACTTAATACGGTTTTGTTAAGTAAATCCTTATCGAATCATGTTCTTACACTGACTAAGAACAGGATTCGACAAAGATTTATTTAACAAAACCGTATGAAGTGTACTTTTTTTACATAGGAATTTTTGCTAGTGTTCGGACACTTTTGTTACCGACTGTATATCAAATGCCACTTCTAAAAATTTTTGGTGGATATTGAATAAAAAAAATCTGGCAACACTGAAGGATGGTCCGCAAATCGACCAACTAGCGACTACTAACGGGTTAAGGATATGTCCCAGGCAGTCTCCAATTTTCCAGAACCTACAGTCGGCAGCAGAAGTATTCGAGCACTAGACAATAGTTCCGATGTGAAAAAGGTACACTTAAAACTATTTTGTTAAATAAATCCTTGTCGAATGATGTTCTTAGACTAACTAAGAACATGATTCAACAAGGATTTATTTAAGAAATCAGTATCAAGCGTACTGATTTTAGACAAGGATTATTGCTAATGCTCGGATACTTTTGCTGCTGACTGTAGCACTAACAGGACACTTAGTCCCACTCACTCACTAATTCAGATATTTGAAATACGATTTATTGTATCAGGATTCTGAATTTCCAAGTTGTGTAACATATATAGTAAGGAATGAAAGTTTGAGAACATGTAATCTTAACTAGTTTTTTACGTCTAATCTTAACATTTTTTTTTTTTTTTTTTGTTAAAACAAAGTTAGTTCGTAAAGACAAGTTTTACATGAATGTTATACTTCAGAATTAGGAAAAAAAAAAAACAAAAAAAAAAAAAAAACAAGCAATTTAAAAAAAAAAAAAAATCGTATAGGTTTTATTAAATTTGATTTAAATTCAAAGAAAGTTTGTCTTCATTAGGATTTTATTTTTGTTATTATCGTGAAAATAACAAAAACCACGCCGTAGTCTTAGAAGATGAAATATGCTTGTCACACAATTTACCAGGGTATATTACTTGTTTCTCTATTTCTTTTTTAGTAGCATACTTTGTTAAAATATGAAATAGCATATTTATTTATGACTTAACCTGTTAACCAGGGAATAAACTTTTGCCACTCGTGAGTGGCAAAGATTGATTGACGGAGCATTTGTTTGTAAACATGCCTTTTCCTTATATGCTCGCCTATAGCCACGTTAGAATAAGAACTACATAAAACTTAATGCTTTCAAAATATTACGGCAAATTTCCATGACGAAAAATGTCGCATGATTATTGCAGTAGTAGTTCGAGTATGACTAGATATTTCGTCATTCCAAGTTAACAGGTTGAAATTAATTAACATTATTTTTTTTTCTTTTAAAAAATATTTTAAAAGATTAATTAAAAAAAAAAGTTATTATGTAAAACTTAACAAACGAAATTAGTACAAGATACAAATATGCACTCCAACTTTTATAGCACTCCAACTTTTAGCGCTCCAATTTAGAGCTACAACTTTTTATTTATATCCTTCCTTATTTTTATACCAACTTTTTTGAAGATCATTTTTTTTTTCTTTTTTAACTCTAATTATGTATTGGAGAAAAATACTGTGCAAAATAGTGGAATTGAAAAAAAAAAAAAAAAAAAAAATGGCGAGTATTGCTTCAAATGAAATCAAAATATTGGCACCTCTGTGCATTCCTTGATTTGGTGGAATATAATTGTTTAGTATTTAAAATAATAACTATAAAGTATGCTTAGGTTTACAACAAATGAAACAAAATTTATTTAAAAAATAAATAAAAATCTGATATATTTAAAAATCTCAGTTTTCAGAAAGTTTTCATATTAATATTTTATTGACATAAACACGTAAATGATGTTTCAATTCCAACGAAGGTCCTAATTTTACGCTCCTTAGGTATATAAAATCTCTAAATTTGATCAATATTTGTAAAATATGCTCCTTAAGAATTTGAAATGTCTTTATAAGATAATAAATTTCTCTATTGGCGATTAATCATTCTGCTGGACGATCGATATATTTTAACATAACCGCAAGACATTGTTTGCTTTTAATATCTTCATTATGCCCCGAAATTCCTGGCAGGTCTAAGGAATAATATCGCATATATCGACTGATGTTAGTGACAGTGTTACAAGATTATTTATATCATGTATATTCTGCTACGTTGTAAATTAAATCATATCTGTTTAATTATTTAACATATACATACAATTAAAACCCGAATAAACTACTACGTCAGGAACGCCAAAGAAAAATATTGGAAATGCATACAGCTGTTTCGGTAGCCTAGAGCGTACCATCTTCAGTGCAAAAAGGATATTCGGGCTTTAATAATCCAACGCCAAGTCTCCTGTTATTATATTCATATAATATATTAATATAAGAAGAATAAGTTTAAAATTTTGAATTTAATACTTAGCAAGAGTACAGGGTGTCTTAAACAAAAATTTCTGAATCAGAGAGATATTTTAACTTTGCAAATCGTTAAAACGCATAAGAAAAATGTGGAATTAGATAAAAGGAATCATAAAGATACAGTCGGCAGCAAAAGTATCCGAGCGCTAGCCAATTCCGTGAAATTAATACATTTCATGCCCCAAATATATTAAGGGGCATACGACCTTTTAAAAGTGAAAAATATGCAAGACAGATCATCTTTTTTACATTTAATTTCTCAGAATGTATTTACTCTATGACCATAATTTTTTACTGGCTATAAATTAAAGTATTATAATTTAAAAGGTGTCGGGGAGGAAGAGAATGGAAAAGGAGGCAGGATACGATGCGCAGAACAGAACTCTTGTGTGACGGGACGGAGCTGATTGAGTCAGTCGCCGAATCGAATCGAAGAGAGATGCAACGCATCTTAAAACCAGAAAACAAACTCTTTTAATATAATAAGACTTATTCGTCATTATTTGAGTCAAATAACATAAGTTAGGATTGTAACAATAAATCGTTTGCTAAGCAGAATTTAGAGATCTGAGTCTATGTATTGGCAGTTCTAGTTTTACTTTCACCCGGGAAATCTGGCAGAGGGGTAAGTAGATTAAAACTTATTCTCATTTAATTATATGCTGATTTGTGTTTAAGTAAAAGTTGCAAAATTTGAATTTTAAATAAATTCGTTAGACCGTCGTAATCCGAGATGCTAAATTTAATAAACCTAAATCGAAATTCATAAAATTGAAACTTAGTCGAAATTCTTAGTGGCTTCAAAGCCATAGTGGTCCGTCGATTCACGGAGGTTTAATTATCTATTAATTTAATTAGATAATATAATTAATCGTAATTCGTTAAATTAAAAAAAAAAAAATTGTAAAGTGAAAAAATTCTTTTGTTTACGTAGGATTAAATTATCTGTATAAGAACTTTAAAGTAAATTAAAATTAATTGGTGGAAATAAATCATTAATACAAGGTTAAATTGTTTTGATATAAAACGTAATTCAAAGTAGTTTCGCTTTCATGCTTACGTAGAAGTTTTGTTTTGAGAGAAAACGTAATTCAAAATAGTTTGGGTTTCAAACCGAAAGTTTCGGTTTGGAATTTCAGAAATAAACTTTCATGTTAAGTAATTGTTGAATAAATGAGTGTATGAGAATGAAAAGGGTGCATTTAATATTTTATTAGTTTATTTATTTCAGTAAAAAAAAAAAAAAAAAAAAAAAAAAAAAAAAGCTATTCTATTATGAGTTGTTTCTTTTCATTTGTTCTTATATTTTTGTTTTGTTTTACTTCCTGATCTGCAGAATAATAATTTAATTCAATCGATTAATTCATATTGAAATTTAATTGTGTGTAATTAGTTTGCTCATAAGATGGGTAGAAAGGGAAAAACAAGGGCGAATGACGATGAACAGAGTGCGTTGTTCCCAAAATCTAATGAAGTGATAAAATTTGAAAATGTAATTAAAGAAATAGAATTTATAAAATCGAAAGTCAATGATTGTGATAAAGGCGATCAAGCCAGATTAAAAATCTTAAAAGATAAGGTAAATGCATTGGAGGTTAAATTCGAGGAAATAGTTACAAATTTTTCCGAAGAGGAAAACGATGAAAACTCTGAAGAGGTGTTAAAGAATAGGGACATTCTGTTAGAATTATCCGTTGTATTAGAGAGTAAATCGCAATCAAATACTCCAAATGTAAATAATGATGCACGTACCAAACCCGGGACTTCTGTTAATTCGCATATTAGTCTCCCTAAACTTGAAATTCCTTATTTTTACGGGGATAATGAATCTTGGTTGTCATTTAAAAATTTATTTAAATCATCTATTCTGGATAATGACAGCCTTAGTGAGGTTGAAAAGCTACAATACCTCCAATCGTGTGTAAGAGGTAGTGCATCAAAACTTATTCGTGGATTTTCGTTACAATCGGAAAATCTTAAACACTGTTGGGAAATTCTTACTCAGCGCTACGAAAATAAACGTCAATTAGCTATAACTCAAATAAATAAAATCTTTTCAGTAAAAGTAAACAAAGCGGATGATCCTAAATCGTTTTTCAATTTAATAGATACTTGTAACGAAGCGGTGCGAAATTTATCGACCCTCGGATTGGAATCTAATCCTCTTAGCGATCTTATTCTTATAAATTTCATGATCTCAAAATTGGACTCATCCGTTAGGCATAGGTGGGAGCTCAGTCTAGAGAATACGCAAACTATTCCCGATTTAAATTCATTTCGTACATTCATTGAGAGGGAGGCGTCGAGTCAAACAAAGCTTGAAAATAAACCAGGGATGTTTAAGAAGCCAGTTGAAGGTAGTAGTGTAAAAAAATCTTGTGTCAATAATTCAATAATAGTCAAAGAAAATAAATGCGTCGCCTGTTCTCAAGTACATCAATTGTTTAAATGTCCCAAATTCAATCGAATTAGTGTTCAGGAGCGATGGGACTTAGTTAAATCAAAATCACTGTGTGAAAATTGTTTGCGAACTAATCATCAAGTGCGTCAATGTAGAATTAATATTAAATGTAAAGTATGTGCAGGTTCACATCACACTCTTCTGCACATTTATGCACAGAATTCTGCAGATCAGGGAGGCGGCCTTGTTACTACGTCGGTGGCCAATAGTTCACAATCTAATGCAAATTTTAATAACCAAAAAGTGCTATTGGCTACTGCCCTTATAAAGGTTAGGTCACCTAACGGTAAAATTATTCAATGTCGGGCGTTAGTTGATAGTGCCTCACAAAATAGTCTCATAACAAAGGAGTGCATTGAGAAGCTAAATTTGCCTTTGTTTGGCACTTCTCATCGACTTATAGGCATAAACGGTCTTTCCGCAGAAACTGTTTTAAATTTTACGGAATTCTCATTCTCGCCATATTTCGCTAATGAGTATAGGAACTTAAAAGCGCTAGTAGTAAATAGGGTTACTGCCCCTCTGCCGAATTTCCGGGTGCAAACGACGTCTTGGCCACATACAAACAATCTTCAATTAGCAGATATGAATTTCTTCAAGCAACAACCCATCGAAGTTTTATTAGGTGCAGATATTTTTGCGTCACTAATTTGTGGCACACCGATATCGGGAAGGCCAGGAGAACCATCTGCCATTCCCAGTTCACTTGGGTACTTACTCAGTGGCCCCCTCTCAAGGGATGGAATGGAACCAAAATCAACATATAGCTCATCGTTACACTGCCTTAACTTGAACGATTTTTTTGACAATCAGCCCATAATATCTTCTAAGAGTGAAACCGAAGCCGATCCGGCAGAGGAACTATATAAATCTTCCACCAAGCGCAACCCCGAAGGTCGCTATGTGGTGAAATTACCCCTCCATGATGAGACAGATTTGGGGGAAAGTGCCAACTGTGCACTAAAAATGTTTAAGAAACTGGAAAATCGATTTGCGCAGAATCCCAACCTAAAAAAGGAGTATGCTCAGTTTATGGGTGAGTACTCCGAACTAGGTCATATGACTATACTAAGGGCTGAAGAACTTAATCGCCAACCCAATTATTATATGCCCCATCATGGAGTTATAAATGAAAATAGTAGCACTACGAAACTACGGGTAGTGTTCAATGCGTCGGCCGTAACTACAAATGGCAAATCCCTGAACTCCAATTTGCACAAAGGGCCAAAACTCCAATCCAGCATTTTTAGCAATCTAATTAGATTTCGTTTAAATAAAGTCGCCCTCTCGAGTGATATCGAGAAAATGTTTAGGCAAGTTCTAGTCGCAGAGCATAATAGGACTTTCCAAAGAATATTTTGGAGAGCCAATGTGTCAGACCCACTTCGTATTTATCAATTGAACACGGTTACTTATGGCACAGCCTGTGCTCCATTTTTAGCCCTGCGTACCATATTACAGCTATTAAACGATGAAGAACCCAATTTTCCCGTAGCTGTGCAGGCTGCCCGCAAAAACCTGTATATGGACGATTTCCTTGGAGGTGCTGAAACAATCGAAGCCGCTCAATCATTGGTCACAGACCTTCAGGCATTATTTAATGCTGGGGGTTTCAAGCTGCGAAAATGGGCTTCAAATTATGTGGAAGCTCTAGTTCAGGTCCCAGAGGCTCTAAAATCAACAAATCAGGAATTATCCTTAAACCCCGATCAATCCCAACGTATTTTAGGACTAAACTGGAATTTAACATCGGATACACTGCAGGTTGGCGTTAACACAGAAGAAAACGTCAAAACTAAACGACAATTATTGTCTGTAATTGCACGCATCTTCGACCCTTTGGGTCTGTTATCCCCTGCCACTATTCTTTTAAAATTGCTTCTACAAGATGTTTGGAAGCTAAAACTTGGTTGGGATGATCCTTTACCACCAGACATTCAAAACAGGTGGAACGAATTTTATGAAAAAATTGCTTCTTTTAAGGCCATGTCAGTACCCTGATTTTTAGACCTGAAATCCGAACCTATGTACCAGATTCTGGGATTTTGTGATGCGTCAACAAAGGCATATGCTGCCGTAATTTATATACGCCCAAGTCAGAACTCATCTTTAAAATTGATTGCAGCTAAAACCCGTGTAGCTCCTTTAAAACCCATTACCTTGCCTAGGTTGGAGCTATGCGCGGCTGTATTACTCTCAGAACTTTTGTCAGTCGTCCAGAGCTCGCTGGATTATCAGGTTGAGGACATTCTCCTATGGACAGACTCAACAATCGCCCGTAGTTGGATCTTAAATCCACCCTTAAAGGGCAACACATATGTCCTACACCGAGTAAACAAAATTAGAGCTCTCACAGACCCCACATCATGGCATCACTTACCAAGCAAACATAACCCAGCAGACTGTGCAACCCGTGGGCTGTTACCCGACAAATTAAACCACTTTAACTTGTGGTGGTCTGGACCTGATTGGTCAAAGATTCCGGTCTCAGATCATGAGTCCAAGATTGCTACCTCAGTCCCATGTACAATTGTGGGAATTCCTGGACTAATAGAGTCAACTCCAAAGCAAGAATCCGTTATAGAGGATTTGGTTTCAAAATTTTCATCAAGTAATAAACTTTTTTGTGTAATTGCATTTATGAAGCGATTTATAAATAATATTTGAAATGCTACAAAATTGAAAGGACCAGTCTCAGTACAAGAAATTTCAGAAGCTAGAAAACTTGTTATTAAATTCGTCCAACAAAGGTCCTTTGCTTCAGAAATCGCCCTTTTGCAGCGCGGCCAACCCGTGGCAAACAGCAGTAAATTAAAAAATCTCAATGTGTTTCTTGATTCAGAAAATCTATTGAGAGTGGGAGGTAGAATTGATAAAAACATCACTCTGCCCTATGATACTAAACATCCAATACTCATACCTAAAAATCACCCTTTTACATCGACATTAATAAAACATTTTCACACGTATAGTCTTCATGGAGGTGTCGACCTAGTATTAAATCTCATTCGCCAGTCTTACTGGATTCCTGATGGTAGATCCACTGTGAAAAAAGAGCTTCGTAAATGTGTCACGTGTGCCAAAGTCCAACCGACCCCCATTCAACAAATGATGGGTGACCTTCCCAGTGCAAGAGTTAACCCTTGTAGACCATTTCAACATGTTGGCCTTGATTATGCAGGCCCTATTCAAACAAAGTGTGAACATAAACGAACAAAAACAAAATTTAAGTCCTATATTTGCCTATTCATCTGCATGAGCACCAAGGCAATTCATCTCGAATTAGTCACGAGCTTAGCAACTGAACATTTTTTATATGCCCTACAAAGATTCATAGCGCGTCGAGGCTATCCTACTGACATTTATTCTGACAACGGACGCAACTTTGTTGGTGCCCATGCCCATTTGAAGAAACTCGTGACACTTTCAAAAACCAACACTATTCAGGAATTTGTCGCAAATAGACAAATTCATTGGCATTTTATGCCACCTTACGGGCCTAACTTTGGCGGCCTATGGGAATCTTCCGTTAAATTGGCTAAACGCCATTTAATTAAAGCATGTAAAGGCAGTTGCCTATCGTTTGAGGAGTGTGCTACTAATCTAACTAACATTGAAGCCTGCTTAAATTCACGACCCTTAGTCCCACTTTCCACCGAGCCCAATAATTTCTTAGTACTTACACCAGGACACTTCTTAATTGGGGCTCCGCTTCTCCAGCTTCCTGAACAATCTTTTAACCCCACTAATCAATTTTGTACCAGTTTTTCTTCCAGATGGAAACTCCTCCAGCAGATCAAGAAGCAATTTTGGAGCACATGGGCCAGGTCTTATTTGACTTCACTCCAGGCAAGAGCAAAATGGCAAAAGGGTGTCACACATCTGCATCCTGGTCAGCTCGTCTTAGTCTTGGAGCCCTCTACTCAGCCAGCACAGTGGAACTTGGCCAGAATTCTGGACTTGCATCCTGGAGATGATGGCATCGTAAGAATCGTCACTCTGAAGACACCATCTGGAGTCATCAAAAGACCGGTGAATCGAGTCGCCAGTCTGCCATGCTCAGCCCCCCCCCCGGAGGATGTCGGGGAGGAAGAGAATGGAAAAGGAGGCAGGATACGATGCGCAGAACAGAACTCTTGTGTGACGGGACGGAGCTGATTGAGTCAGTCGCCGAATCGAATCGAAGAGAGATGCAACGCATCTTAAAACCAGAAAACAAACTCTTTTAATATAATAAGACTTATTCGTCATTATTCGAGTCAAATAACATAAGTTAGGATTGTAACAATAAATCGTTTGCTAAGCAGAATTTAGAGATCTGAGTCTATGTATTGGCAGTTCTAGTTTTACTTTCACCCGGGAAATCTGGCAGAGGGGTAAGTAGATTTAAACTTATTCTCATTTAATTATATGCTGATTTGTGTTTAAGTAAAAGTTGCAAAATTTGAATTTTAAATAAATTCGTTAGACCGTCGTAATCCGAGATGCTAAATTTAATAAACCTAAATCGAAATTCATAAAATTGAAACTTAGTCGAAATTCTTAGTGGCTTCAAAGCCAAAAGGTATTTTTTATATTCTCAAAAAGGAAAAATAAGTTTATTTTTTATATACTTTTAAATAGTTTTTTTTTTTTTTTTTTTTTTTTTTTTTTGTAAGTGATACGACCACTTGCGCGCATGATTTCTAACAAAATATACAGTCGGTAACAAAAGTGTCCGAACACTAGCAAAAATTCCTATGTAAAAAAAGTACACTTCATACGGTTTTGTTAAATAAATCCTTATCGAATCATGTTCTTACACTGACTAAGAAGAGGATTCGACAAGGATTTATTTAACAAAACCGTATGACGTGTATTTTTTTTACATAGGAATTTTTGCTAGTGTTCGGACACTTTTGTTACCGACTGTACAATGTAATACAAAAAATCAACTGTGATAAAAGACTGCAGTACTTTCTCTTTAATGTGAATCTAAATGTGTTAAAATTTAGGTTAAAAACATACTACAAAAAAGTTTTAATTTTTTTTATTTTTTTAATAAAATTTGAAGTATCACCTGTATGAAAAATAGGGATGGGGTGGGGGGGATACAAATTTAGGTTCAGTTTGAAGAGAAAATATTGTAGTTTGATATTACAGTTGATTTTTTGTATTACATTTTATATGTTGTTTGAAATCATGCGCGAAAGTGGTCGTATCACTTTAAAAAATAATAATAATAAAAATACGTACTGTTCAAAACTGTACAAAAAATAAACTTGTTTTTCAATTATGAGAATATAAAAAAAATATCTTTTAAATTATAATACTTTAATTTATAGAAAAGTAAATATATATATATATATATATATATATATATCGTCATAAAGCAAGTACATTCTGAGAAATTAAATGTAAAAGATGATGATTTTTCTCTATTAAAGATCGTATGCCCCCTTAATTTCACGGAACATGAAGGGCATTGTAGTTAAGCCTGATATTACATGCACCACTTACTTTTAATTGTGTAATCTTAGAGAATATAGTTACTATTGCACATAAACCTGTCATTGCACTAGCATATAATTTTTCTGTGTAGACAGACTAGTACATTGCAACATCTTATTAAAGTGCTATTGAGTAAAATAAATAATAGAAAAAGGTTTAAAAATGATTTTCTTTCACAGTTAGCAACTTGAGATATTACTACTTAATAATGAGCTCTTATCTGCTAATTATGGATTTCAATAGTAATTTTATATCAATGCATAATAATAAAATTTGTTTAGAAATACAAATCCTCATACGCAATTCAGCGACTTATACAAAATGCCAGGAATTAAAGGCTGATAATTGCACTCAATTTGTGTTGGTAGATAATATTGTTTTAAGCAAATACCATAGAGTTAAAAAAAAGACGCAGACGTTGATTTGGATTCAAACATTAAACATGATTCTGCATTACATGAAATAATGTAGAAATGACTGCAGAAAAGCAGTAATATGCGAAAATAATACGAGCACTGTTATAAAAATATTAGAAAGCAGCAACACTCGTAATTAAATTGTAAGACTAATAGTCGAACTTACTTAATTATTTCAAAATAAAACAACTTTTTTAGCTTATAATACTTGTCGAAAAAAATTTTAATCATCATTTTGCAAAAGCGGTATCTCGTCGCATTTCACTTCAAGTAGTTTTGTGTTTATACGATCTTCTGGTAATTTTGTTATTGCTGTTAAATTAACGCTCATTATTGTATGACTAGTACTTCAACTCTCAATGTCTTAAAACTGTTTTAAACTTTCTATGAAGTTTGCCACAGTTTCAAAGAAATCATGTTTTGCATTATGTAGATGTAAGCGTTTTAACACCGCAAACTGCCCTTTAAATTTTTAAATTTCCGAGAAATATATGCTAAGAAACGTTTTAAAAATGGAAATGATAACAGGTATTTGTAGAGAAAAAATTCAAACAACACCTTATGAAAGTAAATATATCAGATATATTTGTTATCATTTTAGAGAAAAAAACATTAAGAACATATTGGCAATTTCTATCCGGAACAATTGGGGTGGGTTAGGTTTTGGGGACTAGGGTCGATTTACTGCACTAGGGTCCTACCATAACAGTTGGCAAAAAATGGAAAACATTTGAAAAAACTTACGAAATTTTGCTTGCAATTTTTACTATCAAATTACTACTTAGCAAGTTTTTCTTTCTCATGTATCATTACAGGCTTATGTAAAATAGACTGCAGTCTCATGAGATGCTCATGTTTTGAATAATATGAATATAAGCGTATCAACCTGTTAAATTATGATTTAAAAATCTTTTTTACAAAAACATTTACTAAGACATAATTTACATTGTTCCATGATTACAAACTATTCACAGAGAAAACGTATTCAAATATAAACTTAAATATATATAAAATATATAGGGGAAAGTTGGATAAAACGGGATAGGCTGACAAAATGGTATACGTCGCCTAGGGACCTGTCTAGTACTGTTATCGAGCGGACGACGACAGAAACATGTTCTCGGCCGTCATTACACCATTCTCAGTTCGTCCCGCTTCGAGACCACTAGTTGATGGAAAGTTGTAGCTCTTAGAACTTTTTTACTCTGATTTCTTGACACTTTCTATATTTCCATGCGTTGTTTTCTAGATTTCACTGCCTACATAAATGGAAATACAATTCCGGTGAGTATTATATTTGATTAAGCATTTATTAACGAACATTCTCATGTGTAGTCTATCTAATTTTCCTTTCACGTTTAGACATCAGCCATGTTTGTTTTGAAAAGCGTCGGAGTTGGACAAAACGGGACACTTATGAGTTGGTTAAAATGGATATAGTTTTTTTATGCCGTACATTCGTCCCTCCTATGTTTGTATTTCCTCGAGTGAAGGAAAACCCACGACTCATAAATGATGCTTTCCCAGTATCATTTGCAGTGTATCACAAGACCGGCTGGATCACGAAGGAGACTTTCATTGTTTGGTTTAAAAAATTCGTAGAATTTTCCAACCCTACTCATGAGAAGCCAGTGCTGTTGCTACTTGATGGACACAACAGTCACACCAAATGTTTGGAACTTGTAAATTTGTCAAGAGAAAATAATGCAACCATCCTAACCTTCTCCCCACATACAACTCATCTCCTTCAGCCCCTGGATGTCAGTTTCAAGGCTCCACTGAGCACGTATTATGAACAAGAAGTTCAAAAGTGGCTGTTCAATCATCCAGGTAGGTGCTCCACAATTTACGAAGTTGCAAAACTGTTCAACGCAGCCTGCTCACGGGCAGCTGTTGCAGAAAGTGCCGTTAAAGGGTTTAGAAAAACTGGCACAAGTCCTTACAATCCTGACGTCTTCCCAGATCACTTGTTTGCACCCTCTGTCACCACAGACCACTCTACGTCAGACCTGCCGCAAGAACCTCCAGGCGTTGGGCACGAGTCTGATATGAGCAAAGATAAAGAGAAACCTTCAACTTCTTCAAGGGACATCGTAGGAGTAGACCAACCAACAAACTTGTCAGGAGACAGCCTATGTCCAGGCCAACCTGCAACATCTTCAGGGGAGAAAGGATTAGAACTCTCTTGTTATCGACCTAAGCTACATTTTCCATCTCTCCAAAGTTTGTTCTGCCTGTACCTCAAGTAAAAAGGCCTCACCCAGAAAAAAGGGCTAAAAGAAGAAAGAAGAAAACTGTAGTAATAACATCATCTCCATGTAGGAGTGAGTTAAAAATGGAAGAAAAACAAAAGGACGATTAAACTACAAAAAAGAACCAAGAAAATTGAAGAAAAGGCTGCTAAGAAATCCCTCTTAAAAATTCCAAAAAAGAAGTTTGTAAGAAAAGGAAATGGAAAAGAGGATGAAAAAGAGCTACCAGGTCCAGCCAAACCTAAAAGTAGGCCTTCAAAAGAATCCAAAGGAAAGCCTAATCCTGATGTTAAAAGTCAAAACATAGAAAAGTTTAATAAACCTTCAGCAAGCAGCCAAGAATGCATGTCATCATCGTCTGAAAATAAAACACAGGGAGGAGAAACCTGCATATTTTGTAATGCACTGTACGTCGACTCTAAGTCTGGTGAAGGTTAAATCCAATGTTCTGGGTGCCAAGAATGGGCTCACGAAGCGTGTTCTAATGTCGACGAAGAGGACGACACCTTTATATGCGACTTTTGTTCTGCTATAAGCCTAAATAAAAGGTCTTCTTTCCCATTTTGTAAATAATAAGATAAAAAACTCTTATTTTAAGTCTCTGATTACTGAAAACATTGTTCATTCAACCAGAAATTTCGCTTTAGAGGTTTTTGCCAGTTAATTATGCTTTTCAGTTATACACAAAAAATTAAACATTGTAATCCCTATCCCGTTTTGTCCAATCCAGGTGTGCTAAAACGGGATGTGTAAGAGTTTGGTAAATAATTTGTTTTACTATTTCACAGTCATTAAAATTAGTTAAAACTATGTTTTTTGTGTGCTTCAATAAATGCTGTAGTTACACAAAAAATAATGTGTGGTTTTCTTCAACACATTTTTGGTAGAAAAAAAAACAAGAATGGTATCCCGTTTTGTCCAACTTTCCCCTATATATATATATTATGTTACAGAAAATTCTTGGCAGTAAAGCTGCCAAAAGATATATGTAGGCTATGCGAAAAATACGTAGACAAAAAATTACTGTAGCAGAACAATACAGAGATTATTCGTAAACAATAGATTTTTTCCTAGAACACTCTGCGAAAAATATCTGAATTTCCAGTAAACAGAGCCCACCGCATTATAGGCGACGGTATTACTTTTCAGCTACGGAAGCACAATGTGCTCTGCTACGTTAGCACTTTTTAATACTGTATTGAAGCTAATTCCCCTAACAGCACATCTTCTCCAAATGATATCCTCAGGATTTCCTATGGACGAAAAGGACGTTTATGGATATCCTATGACCATCTTCAGGATGTATTGGAGACAAGTGTGTTTTTAGGATCTCCGCTTGCAAAACAGAAAAAAAAAATATGTTACCATCACAGGAAATCTGTCTCAATGATTACACATTTTATCTGGTTACAGAAAAAATGTTTGTTTTGTCTGATTGAGATGGAAATTTTTCTGTAGTTAAAAAGCATATATATATATATATATATATATATGACATAATATGTATATATCTGTAGGAATGTTACAAAAATGTACTACTTTTTAACTTTTTTTTTTTTTTTTTTTTTTTTACGGTGTAGCTACTGTGTCAAAATCATTTTCGAACAACTTCATTTGTTACATTAACGACTAAATTACTCTTACACTGCAAAATAATAATAATAGTAGTAAAAAGAATGTTGTATTACAGAAAGTTTGCCAAAAAATATCCGAACAGTATGAAAACAATACGTTGACAGAAAATTTTAGTAATAGAACAATACAAAAAATATTTGTACATAACACTTTTTACAGACATAACACTTTTTTTTTTACAGACGTCATCGAAATTATTGAAACATATCCACACTTTCCATAGCTTTTATTTATTTATTAATTTTATTTTTTTTTTTAGTTTTATTGCTAATATTTATCTTCAACTTACTTTTTTATAAACAGTATAAAGACTAAGATCATGACTCGATAAATATATACTTAAGAAAACAGTATTAGATGCACATGTTTTAAATACCAATTACTGCTAGCTCTTCAATAAATTTTCTGCACACTGTAGGTCATACAGGAAAATAAAATTACATTCACTAAAATTATCCTGCTTTACCACCCAGGTTCGCGGCAGGAATCATTCAACAGTATTCAACGGCTTTACCTCACAGCCATGGAATCACTTTCACAAGGTTATTTCTTATTTCCCAATCCTGATTTCATACCAATTATTCTGTATGCAAAACAAAGAAAGTATGTATCCACCAAATAAAATCTTTAAACGGTGATGCAGTTTTTATCCGGTTGCAGAAAGATAAAAATTATTTTTGACAGTCTGAAATGTCATTTGAAAGTAAATTTTTGTAGTTTTAGAAATACAAATTTTCTGTATGAGAATTACAAATGTTTTGTGTTTTTAACATATTTCTTTTTCCTCTTTTTTTATTTATTTATTTTTTTTTATAAAAATTATTTGAAAATTTTCAGTCATCACAAAATCACGTTATCACAAGTTTTGGAAAATTGTACTGTATTGTACAGTACTTGTACCCCAAATGAATGCGAAATTACATTCACTGATCTAAACTTTCTGGTTTTTAGTTATTTATGTAGTTTATTTTAACCCTTTAACATTCATTGGTTTTGCAGCGAAACCAAACATTTGACATAATTTAACAATTTTTATTCAGCAGTTTTTTTAAGATTCCCTCCTTGTTTTAATCAGGTTTTAAACTTGTGTTCCTTTTCTGTTCGGTTGATAGCAGCACTATTCCATAATATAACAAATAATGATTCAAAGGAAGCTGAATGCATGAGTCACTCGAAGTTTCTTATTGTGCGCGAGTGCAAATTGCTGGTTTGATGATGTACTCATGTCTAGTTTTCTTCATTTAATAAAGAGCTGGACTATTAATTTAACCTGAAACAACTTTCACGAGTTTTTGTAGTCGATAATTTTTATTTACAATGTATTTTATTTATTAAATTAAATATTATTTGAATTTAATAAGGTTAACATATAGATGTTTCAAACAAAAAAATTCTCGAAAAGGAACAATGCTATTTTTTTTTATTTATTTATGATCAGCTATGTATCTAAAAGCTATTTTTAAAATTAGTTTAGTAATTTTTAAAATAAATTAATTAGTGAACGTTAAAAGGGTTAAAGCATATTTTTACACAGAGCTTGGATATTATTATATCTTAATAAGATAATAAAAAATTAAATATAATAAATATAGATACATAAATAATGATACTTTCAGTAGATCACAGCTCTTTTTGTAGAAAACCATTGCCAGTTTTATTTGTAATAACATAAAAAAAAATTAAATTAAAAAAACTTCAGCAACAAAATGCTAAGTTTTAAAATTCTTATCTAAACCAAGGTAACTTTTTCTCCTTATTCATTTAATTAGAATATTTTTGAAAATTTATAAGAAAAATACTGAAACAACAACTGTCCATGCAAGAATTTCTTTGTTAGTATAATAAATCTATCGTTTAAGACATAATCATAATGTAAATTTCAGATAAACTTGCTTATGTAGGGTATAACAAAGGCTAATTTTTCTTATAAGTTATTGAGACTTCGTGCTAATGAAGGCAATTTTAATTAATCTCCAGATATCTACACATGCCTTAAACTTATTTCAATAACACGTTTTCATTTTATCTCAATATTAGTGAGACCAGATGAGATGATTTCGAAAGTTTGAAAAGATTCTTTGAAAAATATCCAATAGAGAGGCATTCTTAAGGTTGATTTTGGGAAAAGTATTAATTAGAATAATGTGGAGCAATTAGCAAGATTTACGTAAAGAAGTCTTGATTTTCTTAAGAAAGCAGGGTCCTTAATGAAAAAATGTATTCAAAACTTAAAAATTTACTTGAACTATTACATATCTGAAACATGTATGAATCACTTGCCTATTAAGTTAAAGTATGTATAATCTATTTCAATGTAAAGTAAATTACGGTGCATTCATTTGTTTAACTTGGAAGGTAATTACGCATAAAACTGATTAAAAATTAACGCTATTTTTAAGTATTCAAAATCACTTGGATTAGAAAAGTTTATTATGTTTCAAGAATTTCTCTGTTGCACTTGTATGCACATTTAAGACAGCATGCCTCTTGAAAAAGATAACATACCTATATGTGTGTGTGTGTGTGTAAATTTGACTGAGAAATATTTTTAAAAACAAGTTAAATTTTTTTTGCCAAATATTTCTGGCTATTATCTAGGTGAATTCTACAATATTTATATCGACTTTATTATTAAAAGAGTTAATTTTGTGTTAAGATACCGTGTTTCTTGTAACGACTCTAACACATATGGTAAAAATTTAAGTTTTTATTTTATTTTATTTTTTTTTTTTTTTCAAGATGAAAAATTGATTATATTATTTTTTTTATTTTCTGAAAAAAAAAAAGCGTTCATATTAAGCCGGTCTCACTCCCGAGCATAAGCTGGTTTTCTATTCCCATATGGTCAACGATCAATTTTTACTTTTATTATGTAAGTTTAACGAAAGAGGTATTTAAAACAGTGGATAACACTAATTAAAACGTTATAAATTTCATCCCGTCGTTTTACTCCAAAAATAAAAGTATTAAATCCATCAATGCATATATTTTATTTTATCGAGTATAATTATTCTTCATTCCTTACAGTCACGCGATTAAATGTAGTTTATACATAATAATAATTTAATTAAGAACGTACCGATTCGATTTTTTCGAAATGATCATTCTTCGATTGCAAAAATTTTTCTCAATCTGTTGAAATAATCTGCTAAGCAATGTAATTGATAGATTTTTTTTTAAATAAATAAAATTAGATTATTCAACGATTTATGCAGAAAGATAAAAATTCCATTTAAATGGAATTAATCATTTTTATCGTTTAATTTATTGTATCTATCGGAATGAAATTGTATTGTGTAATATAACACATGATATTGAAAAAAAGAATAATTTCATTTATTAAAAAAAAAAAAAAAAAAAAAAAAAAAAAAGATGGTTTGAGTTGTTTTTAAGTGGGAGAAAAGGGCATGGATAGCTCCCAAATAAATGAACTGATTTCAGAGATTTTTTTTTTTAGAACGTTTTTTAAGCAAATTTTATTTTTTATAATTTTGTATTATTTACGTAGAAATATATATATATACAGTCGGCAGCAAACTTATTCGAGCGCTAGCAATAATTCCTATGTAAAAAGAGTACACTTAATGCTGTTTTGATAAATAAATTTCTGTCGAACCATGTTCTTAGACTGACTAAGAACATGATTCGACAAGGATTTATTTAACAAAACAGTATGAAGTGTACTTTTTTTACATAGCAATAATTGCTAGTGCTCGAATAATTTTCCAATAAATTTAAATCGGTTCAGTCGTTCCGGAGATTACCCTTCACGTACAAATAAAGTATACTCTTTATATGGCAGTATAGATGACTAATTTTTAAGAAAGTAACATATTTATAACCTATTAATAATAATTATTCTAATTAAGGTATCTTTATATTTAACGTAAATTTTTCGTGATGGAGATGTCTTCATTCTCTTCACTTCTTCATCGAAGACAAATTTAGAAAGAGGCATTCGAAACTTTAAGGATTCATTGAAAAATTATTCAATGAACACGTGTTCTTGAAGATACATCTTAGCAAATATTAATTGGAAGCTTATTATACAATTATGGAGCTGAATATGAGTGCAGAGAAATAAAATGTTAAAGATTTTAACCTCGAAAGAAAATTTCTTGCTGATTCAACAGTCATTATAAATAACATTATGATCGAAACTTGCATTGCAAAATCTATAATTTAGTTCTAATCTTTAGATACATATTTTAAATATGAATGATTCACACTAAATAACATTAGTGCAGTTTTATATTAATACATTTCTCTCTATGCGTATCTGAATTATAACTAAGGTAAAACTAGGAGAGATTGCGCACATAGGGGATCGGGAAGAAGGAGTACAATGAGCGCTCGGAAACTCCAGGTAGTTCTGCAATATCGATAGCGGAGTGCCCACTTAAATGTGCATGTTTATAGCTTGAACAGTCTAAGATTAAACGTGGTTATTATGTCTTGTTTTCAAAAATGTTTGCTTACATTTTCGAAACCTTTTCTAGGTATATTTATAGAATAGTAGTTTTACAAAATATTTTTTAATTAAACGATTTCCCATGGACTCGTTTATAAATAATTTTACTTGTTGCAGGTGGTTGCATGAAACCTGCATCATTTATAACAACGAGTGCAAAGATTATAAACAACGACAGATTACGTAAACAAACAAGAAACAATTCAAACTGAAAAGGAACTTTGTTAATTTTAAGTTAAACATATTATCTGGAAACTAAACGTTAATTTTTATTACCTAGTCTGGTTTTTGTATATGCTTTTTTAGATGATTTTCTTTAAATAAACATTTTTAAACCTTTTAATTTATATATATATATATATATATATATTTGAAATACCTACATGTAATACAAAAATATTTGTTTACAAAAACGTTATATCAATGTCATTTAAGGGCAATTATCATTGTTACAAATTTAATTGTAGTTAAAATTAAGTGCAATCTCTCCTACCTATTTGCGCAATCTACCTTACCCTATAAGGAGAGATTGCGCAAAATAGCTCTCATGGTTTTATTACAGCTGTTGCTTTAAAGCATCTTGAAAGGTATGCACCAACAACATTTTTAATTTATAGTACCTGATAACAAAACAACAAAATTGTAGCTTTCATCATTCATCATTCATTTTTCTTTTTTTCTTCGTGAAATATCGCATAATTATTAATTACAAAAATATTGTAATTAACCATTTTCCCTT
The DNA here is from genome assembly GCA_963930645.1 of Salticus scenicus. NCBI lineage: Eukaryota > Metazoa > Arthropoda > Arachnida > Araneae > Salticidae > Salticus > Salticus scenicus. The sequence goes on from OZ005652.1 coordinate 100,879,956, forward strand.
TAGATAAAATTTCTATACATGTTGATTTGACCCACCCAAATGAAATCCTAAAATGTGCTAATGTGCTACAATTTGAGTATGAAAATACTGATAAGTGGTAAAATTTTAATTTATAACTCAAACTCTCATGGCGGACCCAAGTTGAAACTCATGTTATTTCTATACAATAAATGTAGGAATAACACGTAATTTTTAAAAGAACATTAAAAATGTACTTTTTGAGACATTGAAGATCAAGTGTTAAAATGTTTTATCCTGAGAGGAAAAATTAAAAAAATATTTGCATGTGATGCGTCATTTGAAAGCTTGTAAAAAATGCTTTCTATTCATACCACACCTATGCGTCTAAGTAAATTAGGCATAAAAATATAGATCTTTTGTAATATAAGAATTTTGACAAAATTCACTTTTTGTGTTTATTCATTTTTGCAGCCCTGTATATAAAAAAATAAAACATATAGGGACTTATTAGTTGGTATACATTCATTTCTCTATAGAACAAATAAATGAGCCCAATTTCATAAAAGTCTGAGGGGTTCAGATGTTAGCTGTGTAGGTTTGACATGGAATTCCCCATTATTAGTATCTTGAACTACAAATATTTCCAGCTATCAGTTTTACAATATGATTAGCCCAACTGAAAGAAAAATACAGATCTTTATGTCACTTTGCCTTTTCTTCTTACAGATTAGAATAGGGATATAAAAATTTTGTGTTCTTTGCCTCTGCTAAATTTTAACTGATTTCTTCTATTTTTTTTTTTTTCAAGTCTACAAGTTTCTGCAAGTTCACGGAAGTAAGTTATCGTGCATTTTTTTTTTTTTTTTTTTTTTATTAATTTATAATATTTTTAGGGTACATGTTATACAATGTAATATTATACAATGTAATCAAATTAAAATTTAATTAAGGTAAAACTATGACACTTGTGCACAATTCAGTGCGAATAATATAAAAAATCCAAATAGCAATATTTTGCTAAACTATTTTTGAATATTTTTTAATTAATTCATTTTTTATGTAATCTATATGCTTTTTTTAATGTTATCTTTAAATTTATGCAATAGCTGAATTAAAACCAAGAGATATGTTTTGCGCAGTTTGCTCTCACAGGGTTGTTGGGATTGCGCACTTGGATAGGAGAGATTGTTATTAATAATAACTATAATCGCATTGTTAAGAATAGTAATTGCATTATTGCAAGATTTTTGTAAACAAATATTTTATTAGGATATTATTATTAGGATATTAAGATATTATTACAATTATTACATTTTATTACATTTTATGTAATAATTATTACATATTACATATTACATATTACATATATTATTACATTTTATTAGGATATTAAGATATTATTACAATCTAATAATTAAACAATTAAAAAAAAAAAAAAAAGAAATTAAAAAATAATTAAGAACTTTCAGTGAGAGAAAAAAATATTGATAATTAAAAGAAAAAAAATATGAGATAACCGGTTTAAAATAAAATTATTTTAATTTTCAGTTACAAAGATTTCTTGTTTGCTGACCTAAGCTGTCGTTCTCGACAATCGAGGCATTAATTTATGTAAATAGTGCAGCTGTCGTGCAACGATCTGCCACAAGTAACACATTTAATCCAGACCAGTCACTTGCCGATGTTGTCTCCTAGTGCATTTGCAGATATTCAGTGCACTCATCCTAATTGTCTTGTCATTACAAATAAGCTGCGTAACCATTCCTAGCATGGAAAATGAAAGAAAAAAAAATTATAATATATCTTAAGAGCGGACAATACCTAATCTCGCCGGCAGCCTTGGCCAATGTTATTCTATGGGAAAATTTGTTTACATAATTACTCATTACATAATGAATATTTTTCAATTCTGTTTTCAAATTTAGAAAATTCATAAGCGTTAAATTAGTACTTGGTTTCCAAAAATTGATTTTTTTTAATTTTAGTATTTCATTTTGCGACTAGAAAATTTGAAAAATGCATTTTGTGAAAAATTGCATTTTTGAACTCGAAATTAAAATGTAAAAAAAAAAAAAAAATGAATTTTTCAAAAATGAGTACTCATTTAACGATTATGAATTTTCTGATGGCGAAAACAGAATGAAAAAATATACATTAGGTAATGTGTAATTGCCGAAACAAATTTTCCCATAGAATAACATTGGCCACGGCTGTCCGCGGGATTAGGTATTGTCCCCTCTTAAGTATCAGATGCGCAAACTCGTCCATTTCGGTAGGAGAGATTGTCTTTTATTCAATAATAATTTAATCTAGAGAGAACTATTGGTATCCATACCTTTAGTCAGTGTTGGGCGTAATTGATTAAAAAGTAGTTGAATTACAATTAAATTACATTTACAATTATTTTACTCTCAACCAATCAACATGTAATTGGTTACAAATAAATTAAATTACTTATTCGATTTATTTGTAATAATTCAATTTATTTGTAATCAATTACTGGTTAATCGATTAACAACAACAACAAAAAAAAAGTAATTTTATTGTAAATCAATTGTAATTAAATTACATTTTAATCAATATGCCCAACACTGCCTTTAGTTTAGGTTAGTAACTTAAGGGAAATGTATTAATTAAATAGTATTGTGTAATACTGCTCTTCTATAGAAATTGCAGAAAAAGTAAAAATTGAAGCATTTATTTTTTTGGAGGGGGGGGGGAAATGTAATCGTACTTTTTTTTTTTTTTTTTTTTTTTTTTTTAATAGACGCTCGAATCAGCTTGCACAATTAAGTTGGCCTCCACTGTTATTGTTGTAAAACTACCTGAAATAGTTACTCGCGCACACTACCCTTTCCATATCATTTCCTTTGTGTGCAAACTCTGTGATCTTACCGTCTCTCCCATCTTTTAATTATATAAAAAACAAATCTGGTGTGAAACAACCACACGACTTCCATTACCCACTATTACACGTATTATATGCATTTTTTAGAGATATATGCATTTTTTTTTTTTTTTTTTTTTTACTTAGTAAGAGAAACTTGATACACGTATAAAAACACATAAAACAGAGTTTACATAACGAGTTAAAAGAAAATAAATAAATAAATATAAATAAATAAATAAATAAATAAAATTATTTTTTTAAATACAGTTTCCGATAACTAAAACTGAACTACCTAATCAGGATGACAGCTAATATTTCTGTAATAACCACGTAATGATTGAGAATGGGTATATAAAATTGATTAATGAAACCGTTTTCAAGAAAACCGTTAGAGCCGTTTTTGGGATACCAACTTTTACCAAAACTGGGTATACTCTATTATCGACCGGAAAACAATAATTATATACAAAAGTATATTTAAAAGGGAGTTCCTATGGCGAGTTTTTAAAAAATCCGCACTGCTGTTTTTAAAGGAAAGGACTTGCGAGACCTAAAATTGAAGTACTTATACAGGACGCCAATCAATTTTCCTAAACTAACCAACTATATCATTCGAAAGGGCATCTAATAGAGTGTTTATAGTAAGAAAATCGTTATCGCCGCTTTTGAGATACAGACTTGCGGTCCCATTTCCGGTCTCCGATGACCCGCTTCCGGCTTTCCAAATTTCACCAAACTTTGAAAATTTCATCTGTACACCAGACCTGTATGAAATGAGAAGTTTCGTAATTCTATCTCTATTAGTTTCAGAGATATGGCAGCCAGAATATTGCACACATACACACATATATACACATACACTGACCAATTGCCAAAAACTACTTTTTTTGAACTCTGGAGGTCTCAAAACATGTAAATCATGTGAAAACTCGATATCGAATTTTTGGATCGAATACAGTACTTACATTACGACGGTAATAGGGTGATGGAAGTATAAAGTCAATTATAAGTAAAACTAAAATAAAGAAACAGATAGATAAATAAATGGAGATATAAACTATTACTGTGCTAATTTTTCGATGTTTTAAATCAGATTTAAGAACAAAAACTAAAATATTATTCATGAGTTTCATTCAAATTATTTTTTATTCGTTTTAAATAAAAAGTAATTTACAAAAAAAAAAAAAAAAAAAAAAAAAAAGGATTAGCAATTCAAGTTATTAAATTTGTGTTTCTATTTTTTATTTTGATAAGTATTTAAAAAGTAATTTATTCATGATTTGAGATAAATGCTCGTATATCATATATATATATATATTTAATATAATAGGGGGCTTTGCCTCCTGCTCGCTCCGCTCACTAGCCACCGAAGGAGGCTTTGCCTCCTCCCCGACTCACTTTATTTATTGACACTTGCAGAACTCTGCACGCCTATTCGCTGCTTCCTTTCACTGAAAAGGAATATTAATTGTGCATATTACAAGACAAAAGCAGAAAATTGTTATGGAAATCCTCATATTCAATGCCAAATTGAAATATATAATATTTATATACATATATATTTTTTAAGAAAAAGAAAATCATAATATCTAGAACATTTTGCATTACAGCATTAGTATATGACACTTTTTATTTCTTCTTTACAACCATAAATCCAGACCACCTTACCCCAGTCGGTAGAGCGCCGAGCTCGTAATTGGAAGATTGCGGGTTCAGTTCTCGAGCCGACCAAAGACCGACGTGTACACTAATGGTGGCTGGTGCACGTAAAATATGTCGTGGACACAATATTCTCCGTGTTCCCATCCAAATTATACCTCTGGGGACAACTGAAGCGGGGGACCATCCCCTTCGTGTAGGACGAAAATTGTGGTGGCATGTCTCCGGAACATCCGTAGGGGTGCGTCCGAAACCGTCCCCAATTATCCATAGCGCAGTAATGGTGCGACGTCAAAAACAACCTGCCTAATTATCTACCTACCTACAACCATGGATCATATTTCAATTTTCCCGAGTAAAAAGATTAATTTTCTAAAAGTAGAGAAAAAATGTTTATATTTATTTTCTTTGTTTTTTTGCATCCATGGTTTCGGGCGGCGGTACCTCAGTCGGTAAAGCGCTGAACGCGTAATTGGATTGGAAGCTTGCCGATTCGATAGTTGAGCCGGACAAAGACCGTCGTGTACACTAATGGTGACTGGTGCACATAAAATCTGTCGTGGTCGCAAAGTCCTCCATTTTCCCATCCCGACTATATCTCTGGGGATCACCAAAGCGGAGGGGGATCCCCTCAGTGGAGGTTCAAAATTGTGATGACATGTCACCGGAACATCTCTAGGGGTGCGTCCCAGACCGTCGCCAATTACCCATAGCGAAGTATTGGTGCGACGTTAAATCCAACCAACCTACCTACCTACATACAACCATGCATCACATTCTAATTTTCTCGTGTAAAGTGACTTCATGGCAGAAGAACAACGTCACTGGGAGTAACTTTTTTCAAAATGGCAAATAGGGTACCTTCATAAACTAGTCGTTTTTCGTTAATAACTTCTTTAATTAAAAGGATAGAAATTTCCAAGCGGCTGAAATGTCTTCCTTGGAGTACTCGGAACATATTGATACCTCTCATTACGCGAAGGACCCTGCCCTCCGTTAGAAGATGCTGTCGCAGACAAAAAAAATGACGCTAGTAACAGTAACTTTTTTTAATATATAGAGATTTAAAAGTAATGCATTTAGATAAAACTGAAAAGATTTAAAATCGTCCCGTAATCAATAAATTCCATAAAAATACGAAGTTTCAACCCAAATTAACAACATATTTCTCCTTAACCACTCCATCATTATAACTTTTAAAGTACCTTCTAGATTAAGAAGATAAAATTATTGGATAAAATTAAAGTTTTATAAAATGATGACTAATTTTTAAGACATCTACATACTTTTAGCCTGTTAATGATGCTTATTCTTATTAATGAATCTTTCTATGTACCTTGAATTTTTCCTGATAGAAGCGTCTTCATTCTCTTCCCTTCTTCAACGAGGACAAATTTAGAAAGGGAAGTTTGAAACTTTAAGGATTCTTTGAAAGATTATTCAATGAACGCGTGTTCTCGAAGATACATCTTCGCAAATATTAATTAGAAGCCTGTTATGCAATTACGAAGCGGAATATGCGTACCGAGAAATAAAGTGGTAAAGATTTTTCCACCCAAAGAGAATTTCTTGCTGTTTCAGGAATCAGTACAAATTATCTTAAGATTCAGCGTTACATTGCAAAAGCATTAAATTATTTTTAATTTTTAAAAACATATTTTCAATATGAGTAATTCGTTAACAATTTCATCGCTGCTGACTTATATTAATGTCACATCTCTCTTTGCATGTTTGAATTATAACAGTATTGAAATACTATATTATCAAGATTTATGAATCATTATTTTGCCGGTTAAAAAAAAAAAAAAAAAGTACGATTTAAAATATACAAATTTAAGTCAACGAAAAGGAATCACAGCAAGATGTTATTAAATATTTTGCCATAAATTATGGTGTAATATTTATGGAGTTTTCTCGCTAATATAAATGTTATATGGTTGCTTACAATAACAAGAGATTCTTCATCTAATAGGCATTAAAATAATGAAATGTATATCAGCTAGTTGATAGTTTATATTAGAGACAGCACTTCCTAATTACGCCACGGTAATTTCATGGCAGTAGGATGTGTCAATCATGCAGAAAGATAAGATTTCCTACCACTATTACGATAAAGAAATGAAGAAATATTTACGGCCATTCCCATCACTTTTAAGATTAAATGAGATATTTATTATTATTAGAAAGTATTAGTGGAAGCGTAAATATCTCTATGAGTGACTCACCCTAAATTTACGTGGAACTACCCACAACAGAAAAATAAATTAGTAAAACTGTAATAAATAAATAGTGGAATTGCATTAATGTCACACTATAGTTACGTAATGGTAGATTGGTCTGGACTTTGATAGTCTGAAGACATGACATCATAAGTATGACCCTCTTCGGGTTAAACAAATTGATAAATAAATAAACAAATTAATAATATGAGAAATACATTATAATACCAGCAGTTATTTTTTCCAAAATTTTAAGCATGCATTAAAGTACAAGTATCCACTATTTTATACTGAAAATAATATTTGCGAATGTTCCATTAAGAAAAAAACAATTTTATTCATTAATTAAAACCAATTTAGTATTTTGAGCATATCTTTTTGATTTTTTATGAAATTCTGAAAAATACTTTTTTTTAATCATTTTCTCATGCGCATTTAAACCAATTTTCTTACAACTGTTCCTATTTCTTAATATATTTACATGTTTGATTTTCGATTGAAGTATTTAATTTTAATGTATACTTATTTAATTTATCTGAAAGCGACGTTAAATTTCATAGAAACTTTGCTGATATAAATAAAATAATGAAGATTTTGAAGTTTTCAAATAAATGTTTATACATTTTTTTATGTTTTGAGATTCTACTGTTACACAAATGTATCAAAAAAAAAAAAAAATACTGTGTCTACATTTACATTCGCTGTTGTTGCCATTTCACTACATTCATGATACAGGTTGAATGGAAGTACTATTTTTTTATACACAACATTTTTTTCGGTCCTCTAATTACTGTCTTAATCTAAACTTCACTAAACGAAAAAAAAAAAAAAAATACAAAACTTTTTGTTACATTTTCAAGTTTTATGGACATTTTATCAAATGGTCGATTTTTTATGGTGCTACATGTCTTTTTTACTTTCTCTCAGTAGAGTTTGACATATATAGGCTACACCTAACCAAATGAAACGAATATATATTTTTTATATGCGTAAAAATGTGTTTCATGCAGAATATGGTATGAAAATGATTTATCATTCATTTACAGGGCTACTCAAAGTATATGGATACATTGTGGCTATACTTGGAAATTGCAAGAATTGTAATTTCTTTTGTATTAAATGGTATTCAAGTAAGATTCAATTTAAGTACACAGTATTCTTAATAGTGCATAATGATTATGTACAATATACAGTGCTACTCAAAATAAAGCTAAACGTTCTTTTCTATTGAATATAATTGATGGAAGTGCTTTCCAACATTTTACTATGGACACGAACACTGCTCAGGAAGCAAAATTTAATTTTTTACACGTATACTTTAACAAACTATTTTTTGAGTTTACAACATTTTTTTTTTGTTTGTTAAATATCCCATTTTGAGGTAACGAAAATATAATTTTAGCTGTCCATCTGTATGGGTATCTGTTATCAGCATAACGTAAAAACAAACAGCTGCAGGGAATTCAAATTTGGTAACTTGAAGTCCATATTAGGTTGCCACTTAAAAGTTTGATTACGGTTAGCAAATTTGAAGATAAATTAATACCATCAGATAATGGGAGAAAGAAATACAAAAAAAAAAAAAAAAAAAAAAAAAAAAAAAAATGTATTTCTTTCTCCCATTATCTAATGGTGTTTTCCATTTCCTGCGGTTTATTTTCTGTTGAGCTATCTACATGATAGACCAGAGATATTTCTGCCTAAAGGTTGTCTGAGCGAGTAATGCTGACCGGGGTGTCGGCCTGGATAGCTCAATTGGTAGAGCCTTGACCTTGTAAGTCAAAGATCCGGTCCAGGCATTATTTTGTCTCAGTCGGAAAAATAAAATTTCAATAAATATGATTTTCTTCCACAGTTGATTGTGTGATTTTAATAAAAAAAAAAATTAATAACAACTTTGATTTTTTTTTTTTTTTTTTTAATAATCGCATGCACTTTAACTCAACGGAGGACTGAGGGGCCCCACACATAATTATATGTCAAATAAATCTGTTCTTAAACCTATTTTAGATTATTTTAAATGTACATTGAACTTCATTATCTTACGCAGTTGATCTTAAGACTTAACATACAATCTATCGTTGTAGTAGGGAAATGCAGGAAAAGAGAAAGTCGTGTGAATCACACACCAGATTATTTAATATAAATAAATTATTTATTCATATTTTTCAACATATAAAAGAACAAAACTTTGACAATATTTTATAGAATTTTTAGCAAAAACTTTGGAAACTTTAGCCTGTGGGTCCTTGATTCCTGAGACCCTTAAAAAAATCGGTGAACATGATTTCTCAAAAACCCAATGCACGGATCTAATTGAAATATTGCACACTGACTAGGAATTGAACGAAGAATTCTTTTTCGATTACACTTAATTTTACAGGGTTATACGTGCGGTAAAGAGTACCGAAAATTGTACTGTTTTTGCACATAACTCTACCAAAAATTCAAATTTTAATTATTTATTATTATTTTTTTTAATTCTTGGTTCAAGCACTTGTCAATTATATTTTGAAAAAATGGTTCGAAATTGTAATAAGATTAATGCGATATTTTTCTAGAAATTGCATCTACCGCTTTAATGAACCCTAACAACACACATGTCCACAATACATCCTAAAGATGTCCATGGGATGTCCAGATACGTCCTTTTCATCTATAAGACATCCTGAGGATGTGATTTCGAGAAGATGTGTTTTTAGAGAAGTGTCTACGAAAACGGGACGCATTAGATGGATTTTCCAAAAATTTTTAATGAAAGTTAGATAAAACAATGCCCAAAAGCTGTTCTTTTATATGGTCAAAATTCTGAATAAAAACTTTTATTTGTTGAATTAAAAGAAAAAAAAAAAGGACGATTTAACGCTCGAGTTAACGCTCAATTTTATTCCTTCGAAATTGGTGGGTTAGGGTTAACTCTCGTGTTACGGAGCAACGCATGATCATGTTACAGTTACAGCGAAAAAGCACGTATTTGCTTTTTTTTATGCATTTCATTTTTTATGTATTTCATTTTTTATGCATTTCTTATGCATTTCTTATGTATTTCTTATGCATCATTTTTTATGCATTTTTTATGCATTTATGCAAAAAAGCACGTATTTGCTTTTTATTAATGCATTTCATTTATTATGTATTTCATTTTTTATGCATTTCATTATGTTTAATTTTATTATATTAAAAAATATATATATATATATATATATATATATATATTAGAGCTTTCAAAAACTACGTAACCCTTTAAATCAGAAAAAAAGGCTCACTTCTTTATCTTGCTAAATCTTTGAGAAAGAAGATTATGCATTTGCTAATTATTCATAATTTTAAGCATTTTGAGAAATTTACAAAACAACAACGACTTGAAGATTGATAGAAGGCTACATTTTAAGACTATTTTTAGCTCTTAAAATGGAATAAAATAAATGATACAATAAATGTTATATTAACGCAAGATAATCTACAGCTGTACTAAATTGATGAAACTATTCGAAAGTCTTTTTTCGGAAGGAAACTTTGCTGCACTTTCATTACCCAGTGACATTACACTGAATCCAAACAATATATAAACATGTTCAAAACCTTTTTTGGTATGAAAAATGGAAAAACGTTCGTTGCTGTAGTAGAGATCCGGACCAAAATAATTAATTTGATATCCGATTAAAAAAAAAGTGACGAGTTTTGTACCGATATGAATGACAAGTATTTTTACGTTGTTGAAAATTTTGTCCTAGTTTGAACCAAAACATGGTGCGCAGTAGTTGCAACCATGAGATGGTGAAGCCGTTTACCATGATTTGGTACTTGGTTCTACCAAATATTGGAACTATAATTGTTGTAACCATAAGATGGGGTGACCTTTTAATATTATTTGGAGCTTTTTTTCGACAAGAAGTACTAAAGTAAAGTAAAGAAGTCACGGTAAAAGGTTCACCATTGCATGGTTGTAGATGCTGAAATACCAAATTTTAGTTCATCGTTAAAACTGAAATTTTTAATTTGTGTAGTCAATTAACTGGATATTTTAATACTTGTTAAAAACAGGAATTATTTGTGCAAATGCATAAAATAAAAGCATTTTTTAACTATGGATAAATTCCTAATCTATTCATATATTTTTCTTCCCTTATATAACAAATTTTTACTTAGTTCTGTATAAAACATTAAAGATTTATTATCTCTTTTAAAGTAGAATGTAGTATTTGCGGTGTCTTGCGATTCAATTTAACCGATGTTGCAAGAACTCTTCACACTCTAAATTTTACCTGAAAAATGTATTTTAAATTAATGACATTCCATAATTTTTACTTTTAAATAAATACACACTGAACATTTCTTATCATATCATACCAGAAACATAATAATGTGAAATTTGCAAACATATTTTTCATTTAAATTCTAATAATATTATCAAACGAGGATTTTCATCTAATAATTTTAATCTAACTGAACAGCAATCTTTCAAAACAAAAATTCTTTGAATTTAAATAATAATAATAATAATAATAATAATTAAAAATTGTAAAGATATTACTGAACTATCTTCATTTTAATTTGAAACGAGATAAATAAATAAATAAATATATATATATATAAGCTTTAGTATAGGTCTTCTTTGGCGAAATTTGAAATTTGGCACTGAAGTAACTCGGACGTTTGTCGCAAAGGTCTTTACTAGAGAGCAATTATGATATCCGCATTTTAATTTATTAAAAACAATTTACAACAAAAAAGTTACTATCATCAAATTACCATCTAAAATTAAAAATTAATTATCTTGTTTTTATTTTTATTTTTATTTTTATTATTATTATTTAATTTTGCACGCGTGCATTTTATTTCCTAATTCAAAATTATTTTTAAAAAACCTCTTTCGATACTGATTATTATTAATTTTCTTTTCTTTTTCTTTCAAAAAAAAAAAAAAAAAAAAAAAAAATGATTTTGATGAAATTCTGGCAAAAGCAGAATTTAGTTTAGGACGGAGGTCTATTATTATTATTATGATTTTCAAATTATAACATTGCTTTCAAATTATTCAATTATATTTTCGATAAATTTTAGATTTCGATAAGTGTCCAAGTATCGTACTGCAATTAAAGATTGCCCTTTTGAAATGTAAATCATGAATATTACACTCGGAAACATTGGTGGATTAACACAGCCATGCATTAACGTATTCATACGCAATATTGTTTTACTCAATTTCGTGTGTGGAAAAAAAAAAGAAAAAAAAAATTAGATTAAAAAATAAATAATTATGTTTTCCCTTAGATTTATTTAGATGTATCCTTCAAACCTGGCACGGGGTATGAATAACTAATTCACATAACCAACAGAGCATCTTAGGGGGTATCCGTGCAGTCCTTCTTAGAATGAAGAAAACACAGTCGGAGGCCAACATGAGCTTTGATACTTATAGAAAGAAATATTTAGATCACGCAGTCGGGTAGTATTACAAGCAAATAAGTGACCTGACTCTCAATTGTGGAATGTAGATGAACAATTTTTCAACTCTCACGCTTTATCTTTCTTTGTTTATTATCTCACTCCCGAAAACGGATCAAGATGCGCCTATATATCATAAAAAATAATTAAGAAAATAAGTTATTAAATCAAAATTAATTGGATAAAATAAAAATGTTACATTTTATACCAGTAAAAATAATCAGTGTGAATATAAAATAATGCGATATTTTAAGAATATATATATATATATATATATATATATATATATATATATGACGTCTTTTAAAAATGTTTATTCTTTATCCAAAATCGTAAGACAAAAGTTTACACTATAGCATAATTCCATTTTCTGCGGAATAAACAACACAAAACATTCTGCACAAAAGAAGACCACGAAAGAAAAAATTCATACAAGCTTTAGACAACTGCTATTTTTTGGTGATTTGCATGTTTTTCAATATCCTGTTTGAACTATTTGATTTTATTCAGGTATGTCTATCCGCGCAATTCACCGATTTGGAAGATGTTGTAACTATTGCTTAGAATTCTTTGAAAGGTGGGACTTTACGCCTAATTAGGGGTGTTAAGGTATTGTCTATACTGTTTCATATACGACAGTTCATTGGTTTAATTTTTCCAATTCTCATGACACTGTTTTGGCTTGTAAGATGTGTAATTCGAAAATTTGAGATAATTTATGTCAAATTACATCGACAGGTGGATGAAGTTATGATGCTTAATAAATATTTTGTATCAATTAAACTTTGCATAATTTGAGATTTAACTAAAAGAAAAGGGGAATGAAATCAAATAAAATTTAATTAGTAACAATAACATCATTTGAAACTTTGCTGGTAGTAAATGGATATATTGATACATACACATTCTTATTCACTAAATTTTTAACACTGAGGTTAACCTGGGAATATGGTAGGTTATCTTAAAATCGGTATTCACCACGCTAAATCAACGATTTAACGCTCGAGTTAATGCTCAATTTTATTCCTTCGAAATTGGTGGGTTAGGGTTAACTCTCGTGTTACGGAGCAACGCGTGATCATGTTACAGTTGCAGCGAAAAAGCACGTATTTACTTTTTTTTAATGCATTTCATTTTTATTGACCAATCCAAAAGAGTTCTACAAATTTATCCAGTTAACTCTGGGGTCAATTAATCCACGATTGGTGAATACGAAAACTTTCTAACTCATGGTTAAAGAAGTGTTAACTCTAACAGAAGTTCTATGGCAAGCATGCGCTAACACTGGTTTGGTGAATAAGGCAGTTAGTTTTGCCTTTCATCCCTCAAAATAAATAAATAAACAAATAAATAAACAAATAAATAAATAAAAAGTATTTTATGTTTTTTTTTTCTTTTTTGAACTGATCATAAAAATAAAAATAAGATTTATTGAAGATTGTATTACATAGAAGTAATCTAGGTTTACATGTAATATTTAGAGTACTGAAAAAAAAAAACAATTATTGTAATTAAAAATTTTATATTAATAGAGACAAATATTTTCTGATGGCCATTTTTCCTGTTTTTCAGTGAAAAGTTTGTTTCCGTGTCAATGACAATACTGATTAGTTCCAAAAGTGAAAGTTTAAATAATATTTTAATTATATGAAAAACTATTCATTGAAAATTTTTCGTTTCATGAAGAAGAAATTAAAACCTGTATAAATAAAACATTTTAAGTTTGTTAATTATAAAATATTCATATTGGATATCGATATTCACGTGGTTTCTCTTTTCAACGTGCATATTTCTACGAGACTTTTCAGAAAAATTATCCCAATATTTTACAATTTTATAAAAACAGCTTCTAAAATCCAATTTAGTATTTATGTTTAATTGGATAACATTATTTTCGATATAATTTTAAAGAAACGTAAAATATTTCAATAAAAATAATATAAATTGATTTACGGTAATTTGGAAAGTAAACTATTTCTTGTACGAAATTTTCATGATTAATCTTGATTATTACATGAAAAATGTGACATCCATTGGTTTACGGAAACGATTTTAAGCTGTGCAGCAATATTAAATTCTATTGACAATTAATGTATTCTATGGTAATTTCATATTAATTTTTCAAATGCTTTTTGAGAGTAATATATTTGATTATATATTAATGCAAGAACGAGAAATCACATGGTACGCATTCATTATTAACACTTTCCAACTGTACGTACTTGCAGTAGAACTTTCAATGTTTTTTGCCTACGTTATTACACAGTGGGCAGACAAAAGGACTGAAAGGCATACAAATAAAATAGCTGTATTCATATTTATTCTTAAACATATTTGGAAAGTGTTAAATTATCACAAAAGAAAATGCAACCCTGAGATTCTAATTGCGCCCTTTAACGTATCTGAACTGAATATTTTAGCTTCGAACTGTAAATCTGAAAGTTAACCATATCATGTTCTATACAAAATATTACCTAAGCATATTAACAAGAAATGTCATTTTCATTATAATTTTTACAGTAGAAAGTTATTTAATAATGATTTATAAAATTGTCTGTCTAAAACGCAATGTATTGGAATTTGTTTAGGTGTCTGTGTATAGAAACCTGTTGTACGGGACCTGTTAATTCATTTTAGATAGGAAACGTTCCATAGAGAACTTGAATAACATATATGAATTTTTAAAAATTCTGAAAATGTTTAAGGACGATGGACGAGCCGACAGACAGATAGACAGATGGACAGCCGGACAGATAGATACAGAAATTGAAGAAATCATATTAACAGTTAAAAAACATTTAAAAAGTGATAAAACATTTATTATAAATGAAAATACAATTCCAGCAAATTTCCAAAAATAGCTCTTAATATATTTGAATATATTTGTAAATATAATGCTAATAATCTTGTATTCGATGGAAAACATTATTTTATGTATATGAATAATATATTTTAATTTCATTAAGATTTGTGTAAAGTTATTAAAATGTTGTTTACAGAAATACTTCTCATTGAACACAATGCTTTGGAATACTCGCGCATATTATTAACATTTTCCCATATCTACGTATTAGTTACATCGTCTAAACATCAATTTATTTCGCATAAGTTTTCCCACAACACCGAGACGTACGGACACATAAACTAATTCATAGTCACAGAATCGGGGGAGCCATCGTGGAGGATCGAAATTGCAATCACATGCTTTCGGACCACCCTTAGGTGTGAATTCCAGACCATCGCGAATTGCCCATACACTTGTGCGACGTAAGACCCATTCAAATCTTAACCCTAAAAAACATCTATTACTGAAAACAAAGGGCTTTATCAAAATTTATGTAAATAACCAACGCAATTCCTTTTTGTTTAATCAAATTTTACGAGACTATTGTTTATAATGTAGACATGAGAATCTCCGATAATTGCATATTTTATTTGTTAACAGCTTTCGCTATAAATATTAAAAATCACACAAAAAATGAAGACTTTAATTTCAAGTTTTACGAACGTAGATTGGCAATTATATATATATATATATATATATATATATATATATATATATATATATATATATATATTAATCAGGACATTTTATTCATCATGACAGTTTGGCATTTAAACTAAAATAATTTAAAATAACCTACTCTACCACAAGTACTTCCTTAATATAATGAATAAACATACATAAGAATACAAATAAAAAAGATAATCTGAGTAATATCTTTTAAAATACAATCCTCCATTATCATGAAATACTATTTGGACACCCACAAGCTGAAACTGTGGGTGGGAAGTGAAGCATTTTAACCTACCGAAATAAAACGGTGGGATGAAGACCCAAACAGTTTCATGTTGACCTCAGCTACCAATAAAATACACACACGGATAATATATATTTTTCTGTATTCTAAAAACTAGTTTTGACAGATTGTTATGGGGATTCAAGTAAACAAATTGAATTAAGTTAGCTAATTTAATGTTTCGTCATTTTTACTTCCTTATACTTTGTATAAGGAAGTATAGTAATCCCGATTTGCGAAATGGATTTTGCATTTCACATTGCTCGAAAACGAATGATCGCTGAATGTTGCCAATTTATACGTGTGACTGTCATGATGTCTAGTTGTACACCTGCAAGTGTCGTCTTAACACGAGCTCTCGTTTTAGAGATATAAGGGACTTTACACGATTTTTCGTGACGTCTGTATGTGTGTGTGTGTGTCTGTGTGTGTGTGAGTATGTCGCATAACTCAAAAACGGTTGGACGTAGAAAGTTGCGAATTGGTACATAGGTTTGTTATAACATCTAGTTGTGCACCTCCCTTTTTGGACTTTGTATGATTTTCCGTTTTGGAGATATTTAGGAAAATTAGGTTCATAATGGGCAAAATGTATCAAAAAACGGTAATAGCTCAAAAACGGTTTGGACAAATCTTGCAATTTAACTGACTTCTCGACTAGCTAGACATTTAAAACTTTCAGAAAAGTTCAGAACACGGTGACAATGCATTTAAAAAAATATTTTTAGCCAACTGTTTCTAATACCTGCTGCCTTCAGCAGCGTTTATGTGATTCAACAGAAAATGTATTTAACTAACTTCTCGACTAGCTAGACATTTGAAACTTTCAAACCTAGATCAGAACACGGTGAAAATGCATTTTTTTAATACTTTTAGCCAACTGTTAAGGGTCCCTGCTGTCTTCGGCAGCGTTACCAGTACAAATCTTGCAATCGATTTTTAACTAACTTCCCGACTAGCTAGACATTTAAAACTTCTGGAAAAACTCAGAACACGGTGACAATGCATTTTTTAAATATTTTTAGCCAATTGTTTCAGGTGACTGCTGCTTTCGACAGCGTTTATATGGTTCAACAAAAAAATTATTTAACTAACTTCCCGACTAGCTAGACATTTGAAACTTTCAGAATAGTTCAAAACACAGTGAAAATGCATTTTTTAATACTTTTAGCCAATTTTTTCGGGTCCCTGCTGCCTTCGTCAGCGTTACCAGTGCAAATCTTGCATCAGTTTTTAACTAACTTTCAGAAAAGCTCAGAACACGGTGATAATTCATTTTTAGGACTGAGGGCCTATTAGTCTCAGACAGCGATTTTTGCGTTGTCGTTTTCAATAGTTGGACATTTGTCGAAATCATTTTTCGATAGTTGGACGTTTATCGAAATCTAAAATTTATCGAAAATATAATTGAATAATTTGAAAGCGATTTTATAATTGGGTAGAAAAAAAAAACTAAATTCTGCTTTTGCCTGAATTTCATCAAAATCTTTTCAAAATGACATTGACATGTCCCCCCTAGGCACAACTATGACATGAGTCCCCCCCCCCAAGGCACAACTTTTACATGAGTTCCCCCCAGCCCCAACTTTGACATGTCCCCCCAACTCTGACATGAGTCCCCCAAGGTACAACTTTGACTTGAGTCCCCCCCAAGGCACAACTTTGACATGAGTCCCCCCCCAAGGCGCAACTTTGAAATGAGTGCCCTCAAGGCCCAACTTTGACATGAGTCCCCCCAAGGCCCAACTTTGACATGAGTCCCCCCAAGGTACAACTTTGACATGAGTCCCCCCAAGGCACAACTTTGACATGAGTCCCCCCAAAGCACAACTTTGACATGAGTCCCCCCCCCCAAGGCACAACTTTAAAATGAGTCCCCTCAAGGCACAATTTTATTTTATTTTATTTTATTTTTTACGTATGCATGCATTTTTTTAAATATTTTAGCCAACTGTTTCGGGTCCAGAGACAATATTTTTAACATTATGTATATTTCTAAAAGTGTATAAGGAAGTCATGTGGTGCCCACATCAGATTTTTTTTTTTATATTATTGGCACATGTTTGTAAGAAATAAATTTGTATTTTAAGTTTTAAAACAAAGGATTCTGCGTATATAAATAAACAATTTAAATAACAAAACGTGTTAATTAGTATTTGAATATGAAATGTGATTATTCTAAGGAAGTACTTGTAAACAACTTATAAGTTTTATCAGGAAATTTAAATGAATTGAATTGTTTCAACAACTATATTTTACACGATGCTAGACTAAACAAAATTTTAAGAACTGAGCCGTACACAGGGAGGAAAGAGTTCTGCTTTTTTGCCACCAGTAATTTCTTCCAAAAATTTGTACATCATAAAATCCCCAAAGTAACTGTAAACATATGACAAAAATTTATGTAAAGAAATCCTGGTGGTAAAAAAAGTGAAATTATTTCATTCCTGCGTACGTTAAAAGAATGATAATTTATATACAGTTTTAAATAAGAAAAAAAAAAATGGATATTTTTCTTTTCGATAGTTTAAAGATATTTGAACACATAGCAAATAATACATATCTCAGTTCAAAAAGAGAAAGAAAAAAAGAAAGAAAAGGTTTTATCCAATTATAATTCTCATAAAACTTGCCAGAACTTGTTTTTTGTGCTTGTCACTAAATATTCTTCAAAATTTTCCTATCCCCTCAGTGGATGGTCAAAATTGTGAGAGCATAATTTTGGATCACCTTTAGAAGTGAATTCCAGAGCATCGCCATGTGCCCATTACGTAACTCTAGCATGGTCCCCACTTAGCTTCAACTTTTATATTTTTTACTTTCTTCCATATTCAATAGAAGAAAATATTGAATTCGTCAAAATTTTCGACTTCCGGTTTTCGGTTGATTTACACGTTTTGATAGGTCCAGAACACGATTTGGCCATTTTTAGTAACTGTCTGTCTGTGTGTGTGAGAGAGACAAAAATTTTTGACGACTGTATCTCAGGGACTGCTGCACAGAATCGCATATAATTTCATATATAGATGCACCTTGACCTAAATTTGTACCTATCAACTTTTGGTGTTAACCGCTGACAAGCTGGTGATGCTATGCAGCGATTTCCACCATTTAAGGGAAGGGAATTCTTCCCTTAATTCTCGGGAACTACTGCACAAAGTCATATATAGATTCAATTTGATATAAATTAGTGCATATGAAATTTTGGTATCAACAGCTCAATAGGTCGCGCTACTATGTAGTGAAATTAAATGTAAGGTCACAATTAAATGTAAGGTTATATATCAGGAACTACAGCACATAATATATGTTAATTCATATGTTGATTCAACTTGATATAAGTTAGTGTCTATCAACTTTTTGTGTCAACCGCTCAACAGGTGGCGCTGCTGTACAGCGACTTCCACAATTTAAGAAAAATTTTATCTCAGGAACTACAGCATAAAAATGCATATAAATTTATATGTTGATGTATCTGACATAAGTTATTGCTTATAAATTTTTGGAGCGATTTTCATAATATAAGGAAGGATTATATCTTAGAAACTACTGCGCAAAATTGCATTAAAATTTATATGTGGATGCACCTTGACATAAGTTATTGCGAATCAACCTTTGGTAATAATTGCTCAACAGGTGACGCTTCTGCACTGCGATTTTCCCAGTTTAAGGGAAAAATATATTTCAGGTTTTAATGCGTATAATCAAACAACACTTGATATGTGAGAAAGCCATTATGATTCATTATGCCGATTCAATTTGGATTTATATCTACCAATTGGTTGAGCTACTTTAGTGCGGTTTTTTCCGAGAACGGGAATGCTATATTTCAACTTCTATGGCATTTAACTCTACGAAACTTGACACATGAGATAATCATAATGAAAACACATTTTTTAAGGTGTTAGTTAAACAGTGTTTCTTTGGATATTTAGTGTTAGATTTCTCTAAGATGAAAATCGCCTGCATTCATCATGGTAGATAATTTTAATAAATAATAGTTTTGTAAGTTGTTTTAAGTGAGTAAATTTATGTAAGAAGATACAGAAGAAAATCTTGTGGTGGCCACAACATACTAGTTTTTGTACGTATTTACGTAAATTAGACAAAAGAAGGCGAATTTCACTGCCGTGCGCTTCTTAAAAATTTTTATTTGATAATGCGCAGCAGAGCCATTTATAGACTTACTTCAGTGAAAAGGTACCTGCATTCGTATATTATCCATTATTGGACAGTAATTTTAAAGCAAATTGTCGGACATGCACTCGGCAACAAAATTATTGAAACACCCATCCATATTTTTTCAATTTTTTTTTTTTTTTTTTTTTTTTAGTTTAATCGCTAATTTTTATCATCAACTAACTTTTTTTTAAACAACATAAAGACTAAGACAAATATTTACTTAACGGCACAGTATTAGATGCACATATTTTAAATATGAATTATTTATGGCGCTTTAATAATTTTGCTGCCAACTGTAATATCTCGAAATTATTTTCCACGATAATTGCAAACTGTTCTCATCTGACAAGGAAACATTCAAAAGGTGTCGTCTTCGAAAAATATTGAAAAAAATGTATGAGATTCTACTCTTCATAAAACACCAAAAAGTTAAAAATTATCGCCTGAAATGAATTACAGCGATCATATAAAAATTATCAAAATTAAGCATTTTTGGCGAATTAGCGCTGTTACGTGATAAGTTTGCTAGCACCGTGATTGCCGTGTACGAACAGAACCGTGTTTTGCTTCTCCGCCAAGTACTCAACATCAATCGCCTAAAAGTGTGAAATCGCCAAAAATGCTTAATTTTGATAAATTTTTGTGGTCGCTGTAATTCATTTCAACCGATAAATTTTCACTTTCTGGTGCTTTATGGAGAGTAGAATGACATTTTTTTTTTCAATATTTGTTGTAGACGATACCTTTTGAATGTTTCCTTGTGAGAAAAATATAATAAGAAAGCTACGTAGAACTGGCGTTTTTAACTAATAAGACAAAACTTTGAATAAACACCATAGCAACAATTGTTTTGGGTCTAAAAAACACACGAACCTTCGTCAGGCGAACAAATTAAGAACGAGTTCTGCCATCAAATAATCAATGCACCTAAAAACAAAACTTCAAATAAACACCATAAAATGCAATAAAATCGAAGCAATTGTTTAGGGTAGAAAAAACAAAAGAACCTTCGTCAAGAATCTCTAAAAAAAGGATAATCGTGCAGTGGATAACCCCACAATCGACATCCTGAGAAGTATACTTTCTTTAAAATTTCTATTTAAAATTAAGAAAAGACAACTTTCTATCAAATTAAACATATACAATACAATGTTCGCGAGTATTAACAAGTTTTTTTTTTTAATACTCATATTAAAAATTTAGACTCTGAATAAGGTTAATTCCCTAGGAGAGGATTGGTGATCCACTTGCATAAAAAAAAAAAGTACTGGTTGAATATAAAAATATAAATATCTTTATTTGAATGTGGACATATAAAAAATTACAGCCTTTTTTTTGTTTGTTTGTTTTTACGAAACTTGCGAAAATACGGGATAGTACTCCTTAGAACGACCCCTCTCATCCCAACCTCAACGAAAGACCTATTCGGATCCTTGCGAAGTCAATGGATCTTAATCCCATCACGAGAGCTGCAATAAACCGTATCATGGAGCAAACGGATTGGGTTTGTTTAGATTCATAGTATATATGGTATCTGGAAGTCGCATGTCTCATAAGACACGCGCAAATAATTAAAAATAATAATTAAAATACTCACTAGGTGTCACTTTTCATCAGTAAATGAAAAATATAAATAAGGAACTAAATTATGTAGAATGAAGAAAAAACTCGAAAAATCGTTCATTAGATTTTCGTTGTAAAATAATATATTTGTTAAGAGGACTCTCCACTTATCGTCCCCAGAAGCCAGAGCCAATGCTACTCTATGGAGACTTTTGTCCCATTATAACTTATTAACTAATATAAATATTTGAATTCCGTTTTTACATTCAGAAACTTCACAATTATTAAACATTTTATCGCTTTCTATTTTTATTTATTTATTCTTTTTTTTTTTTTTGCATTGTATTTTGAGGTTGTAAAATTGAATTTTCACAATGTGAAATATTTCATTTTTGAGCTTAAAAAAAAAAAAAAATCAATTTTTAGAAAGCGATAAATTGTTTAATAGTTGTGAGTTTTCGGAAAGTGAAAACGAAATTTAAAAATAGGTATTAGTTAGTGAATTGTAATGGGGTGAAATTTCCCGTACAATGACATTGGCTTCGGGTTTCGGAAACGATAGTTAGAGAGTCCCCTGTTCACTACTTTGTCATTTAATGCTTAATCTATTGGTCATTTTTTAAACTAAATGACATTATTTTAAATCACTTGAGCATATATCCTGATTCGTTCTCATACTAAATGTGGTGACAACGCTTGTTTTAGTTACAAAGATTTTGTTTCTATCAGAAGTTTTATTAAAACTGTATTATTTTTAAACGGAAAATTTTGTTTGTACAAATACATTTTTTTTTTCATTTTTTAATTAGACAATTACAATTTAAATTCTAAATAAACCTTATCTATCAAATATATTTTTCCTCTAAGAATTTTTACTATGTATATACATTTAAGATTTATCTTATTGACAATTTTGATTAAACAGAGAGATTTGTCTGTGATGATTTGACTGAAATAATTCTTAACAATCATGCCTATTATTTGATTACATAAATTGATAAATAATAATAATAATAATAATAATAATAATAATAATAATACGTTTAGATATCAGATATCTTATGAATATTAAAATTCATCGTAACTGATATACATATATATATATATATATATATATATATATATTTTTTTTTTAACGTGATGAACCGAAAAAAATACTCATTGTTATTTCTGTTAAGCACAAACTTATAGTTAAATTTTATTTATTTATAATGAAAATTTCTAGAGTTTTAAAACTGTACGATTTTAACACTTTTACGAATAAATATTTTTATTTTTCTACAAATAAATATTTTAAAACAATCTTCATCTTAAAAAGCAAATATACCACTAAAAGCATTCTGATTAAATAAATAATTTTAAAAGTGACTTTTCCTGCAATCAATTTCTTAAATTAACTCTTTTAATCGATAGAAATACAATTCTAAGTTACTTAATTCTTTCTAAGCATATTCTTCAAGTATAGATAAAAGCCAGAGACTTTAGAAAAGAAAATTAATGCCCGCAACTAAATGTGCTATACAGGAAAAGAAACCTCAACAAATTCCGGAACAATTGTACAAAATGAAAATTAATGAATGTTCATCCCCTTTATTTATTTATTTCCTTTCTGCAGTATGAATAAAGGGTCTTAAAAAGCGATATGCTCTATTGTTGACGATGATTTTACGTTATTCTGCACTTTTTTTTCGCCATGATTCATTACTCTTCTTTTCATTCATTTATTTATTTTATTGTAATGCAGATTATTTGTAATACAAAAAATAATTTAAGTAATTTAATACTGATATTGCGACTAAAATGCAGAGTTTTCCGTATAGTTTTTAAAACATTATTTTTATTGATTATTACTTCCATTACCCTACTACCGTAGGTAATGGAAGTATTGTATTCGGTCTGAAAATTCGATATCGGGTTTTCACCTGATTTACACGTTTTAAGGTCCCGTGAGTCCAAAAAAGTGGTTTTTGGCAATTGGTCAGTGTGTATGTATGTGTGTGTGTGTGTGTGTGTGTGTGTGTGTGTGTGTATGTATGTATGTGGAGAATCTTCTGGCTACTATAGCTCAGAAACTAATAAAGATAGAGCTACGAAATTTTAGAATTGAAATACGTCTGGTGTACAGATGAAATTTCCAAATTTTGGTGAAAATTGAAAAACCGGAAGTGTGACATCGGAAACCGGAAGTGGGACCGTAAGTCCGTATCTCAAAAACGGCTCCAACGATTTTCTTCAAACTTGCTATATAAACACTCTGTTAGATGTCCTTTCGAATGATATAGCTGTTTAGTTCAGGAAAATTGACAGGCGTCCTGTATAAATAGCTCAGTTTCAGGCCTCGCAAAGGCGTTCCTTTAAAAACGGTTGTACGGATTTTTTCAAACTCGCCATTTTAACTCACTTTTAAATATGCTTTTGTATGTAATTATTGTTTTCCTGTCAATAATAGAGTTTAACCGGAAGTGGGACATCGGAAACCGGAAGTGGGACCGTAAGTCCGTATCTCAAAAACGGCTCTAACGATTTTTTTCAAATTTGCTATATAAACACTCTATTAGATGTCCTTTCGAATGATATAGTTGGTTAGTTCAGGAAGATTGATACGCGTCCTGTATAAATAGCTCAATTTCAGGTCTCCCAAGGGCGTTCCTTTAAAAACAGCTGTACGGATTTTTTTCAAACTCGCCATTTTAACTCACGTTTAAATATTCTTTTGTATGTATTTATTGTTTTCCTGTCAATAATTGATTTTTTGTAAATATTGGTATCTCAAAAATGGGTCTAACGATTTTCTCTTTAGGTCACTTTTATGTTTTCTGATCACATTATCTCTCAAAAATGCATATAATACGTGTAATAGTGGGTAATGGAAGTCGTGTGGTTGTTTCACACCAGATTTTTGTTGTTATAAATAAATAAATAAATAAATTATTAATTTTTGTAAAAATAAAAATTGCTTTGCAAAATACTTTTTTTTCACTTTAAGGCAAGCGTATGTTACATTCTTTAAGTGGGTCAAATTTCTGAAATGAAAATTATTTTCTATTGAAATCGTCCATTTTTCAATGAAAAAATGAATGTACTTTTTTTCTGAGATTTCAAAATATTAACACACATTACTTTTTTTCAATCAATGTTTTTTTGTCTTTTTTCTCTCCCTCTCTTCCTTTTACTTATTTATTTATCTATGAAGTAATATATATATACTAGTTTTATTAATTATTACTAGTATTTCATTTAACTATTTTTATTAGTATTTCCATTAATAATATTGAATATGCTGCATGAATCAAAATGTTTGATTTTCATATGGTTTTCACATATCTTTCAGTTTTAATTTTCTCTTTTTTGGTGGTGTTATAGCTTGTTGTAAATATTTAGCAATTTGCATACAACAAGACAGAAATAACACCTACTTTACATTCAACATTCATTCTACACCCTTGAAAACGTAATGAATTTGCATGTTTCAATTTATGGATGTTTGATAGTCGCAATTTCTTTTTGAATTTTTCTGTTTTATCTTTTTCAATGTTTCTTGTTTTTATCTATTCAATGTTTGAAAAGGTTTTCAATATATGCATGTATATATATATATATATATATATATATATATATATATAGAGAGAGAGAGAGAGAGAGAGAGAGAGACAGAGAGAGTAAAAAAAAAAATCGGACGTAAATTTATATTCTTAAGGCTGTTTCATAAAAGCTTGTCGCGCTAGACCGCGTCACAAAGGAATAATGATATAAAAATTTCGGGAACTAACGTAAGTAACGTAGGAGAAAAAATACGTCAGAAGATGTAAGAAAGGAAATACTTTAAGGACATTTTAAAATCCTTAGCATTCTAAATCATATTTCATATTTATAAATCTTTATATCTTCTTAAGCAATATAATATTCAATATTGCACCAAAAAAATTTATTTTATCTTGAGAAAAGGGGATTTGCAAAAATGATATGAATGTATATCTTACCAATAAAATATGAGTCATAATATGAACATTTGCAGAAACAGAAAGTCTCTGTGGCATCGTCGTAAACAGAGATAAAAGTTTTGCCATTGTTTGAAAGTTTTGCCATTTTGAAAGTGTTGCCATTGTTAGTCTGGAAATCTAAATGAACGATGTTATATAATTTTTTGAGCCATATTTCTGAATATTTTCTGTCTGTTCGCATATATATATATATATATATATATATTATTGCAGGGTTTAAATTTCAGTTAAATTTGACTTCATTTTTTAATTCATTTACAACATATTTATCAGTAAAAAAAAAAAAATCATACTGTAGGGATTTAATCCTCTAATGCCCATGGTAGCATATATGCCCCTGGCGCAGCTTAGCACAACAATGTTCATGAAAAAATCATTCATAAGAATTTTATATAAATAAAGGAAAAAGTACTATTTGTAAGTAATTACAACAAAGTTGTTCCAGACCGCGATTTCTGTATGGTATACATCGAAATTAATATATATATATATATATATATAATTTACTATACCAAGAGAAATACAGAGAAATATATAACATAAACAGCGAAACATATATAGCGAAATTTTAGGATAAAAACTTTACATTGAATTAAAGTACAAGTCACGATATTTTATACTGATAAAGAAACTAATATCTAATGTATAAAAGTTACATGGTATAATGAAGAAGCTGGGATGGAGATATCAAAAGTAAGAAGCGGCCATAGCCGTATAGCGATCCAGGTTCAATCAGCTTCGTGAAGAATAAGAAAAGGTCTCTTTTCTTAAGAAAAACCATTATTTCTTATTTCAAGTATCCGCATTAAGCATGATATGCATAGTTCATTGTCTTATAAATACTTATTACGAAAGGAACAATGATAGACATCTTTTGGAAGAGTAGCAAAGTTTATTTTATTAAATGACTTAAAGATACCAAATCTGAAGGAAGCCATTTCGATTGATTAATAACCCTTTGAATCTTTCTTAAAACAACATGTTAACAGCATGAAGAATAAGACCTAATTAATTTATTTCGCCAAATCTCCTTGGCATCAAAAATCAAGTTGGCTGAACACATTTTAAATTTTATGTATTATAAACCTACAGGAGAGATAAAAGATTGGCTAAAAATTAAATTACGCCATAGGATGTGATTAAATTTTCTCAGGTATCCAGAATTAGGCTAAAAGTGCGAAATCAATTGATAAAAATATTAAAAATAATTTTCAGCTATTATGATTCAACGGAATCGTTCTACGACGAACTGGAGACCGGATGCTACAAAAAAAAAATCGTCTGCGTTGCTTGAATTACAAATATATAAAATGTAATTTATATTATTATTTTTATTTTATTTTAGTAAGGGATATGCGATGTTTTTCAACATCACACATGGTATTAAACTTAATTTTGTAATGGTAAATATTCTTAGCATTTTTGAAAAATATGAAAGATTTTCAATGGTCTTTGAAATAATTCTTGAACAGAAATGTAACTTAGACATGTTTTAATGCGAAAATAAATAAAAAGAACCTGCTCTTGTATATCAAATCTTTTGCTTGCCTTTTAAATAAATTAATCGTATGTAAAAATGCGGGGAAATGTCCATTGATTCCTTAATTTAAATTTTGCGATTTTATAGTTTTTGCAGCAAGCTGTAAAAAAATTAACCATTAAAAAAAAAAATTCTAACACATTGCTATTTCTAATATTATTATGATTATTTTATTTATTTATTACCACGTTTTTATCAACTCGCTTTCTTGTTTGTTTGTTTGTTTGCTTGTTTGACCAGTAAATATCGTACAATCGATTTTTAACTAATTTCCAGACTAGCTAGACATTTGAAACCTTTAGAGTACCTCAGAACACGATGACAATGCATTTTTTAATACTTCTATTTAATTAAGAAATGTTTTATTTTAATTAATTACTAAAATGTGAAAGTAATAGCCTCATAATACCTTTAAAGTTAGCTATTTAAATTTTATTTATAATTTAATTGTAGCCAAAAAATTTACGAGTTCATTTTTTTAACAAGAAAATAAATACATTTACATGAACGTGAACGTGAACAATGAAATATTGTAAAAAAATTAATATATGCATCTCACGAAAATTGATATTTTAAAATAAAAATTTTACACACTTTGATAAAGTGCTAATATTGTTCTATAGCTATAACTGCCTGACTAGCTAGACATTTGAATCTTTTAGCATAGCTCAGAACACGATGACAATGCATTCTTTTAATACTTTTATTCAATTAATAAATGTTTCAAAATTTCTTATAATTGCTCTCTTTATTACACATTTTATCATTTTCTTTCAAGTTGGTGGGATAATTCATAAAAATAAATAAATAAATAAATAAAATAAAATAAATAAATAAAATAAAATAAATAAATAAAAATTATTTACTAATATATAGAATTGTCAGGTTTATATTATTTAACAAAAAAATTAAAATATGGTATATAAAAAGTTATTTTTTTCCTATAATTATTTATTTATTTTGGAAAATTTTGTGATGTAATTTAATATGAAGAAAATATCTAATGTTAAATGTAATCTCAGTACTTAATTTTATATATTTTTAAATATTATCTTGTACTATGTCTGGTTAAAAATGTGTCATTTATTTATTATTTATTTTAAATTCTATCCAATTAAAAAATGTACACATATAAACATAAGTACTTTTATCCTAGTGAGTATTTTCGAAATATTCATTATCTTGCCATTTCACTTAACCCAAAAAGTTTTTGTTCTTTTATAACCAAAACTCTACATTCCCCTCCACTTTACGAACTTCCACTCTTTCTTAATGATTTAGACAGGAAAAGGAAAATAAAAAAAAATCTTAATAACTCCTCTGTCAAACAATGATCAAAATATGTTTCGAAAACAATATTTTTTTACACGATTATTTTCTTTTATTTGTTTTTCTATTGTCATTTAAAATTACAGATATGTGTCACTGTAAAGAATATACTTTTAGAATGAAACAACTCCTTTTGGCCTGGAGGTTTCATTTTATTTGGAACCAATTATTTTTTACTTTCTTTTTCACATATAATGAGCTGTAGTAAGACAGATTTAAAAGAGACTGAACTAAAGTCGACTTAATGATCATTTCAAAAATAATGAAGCACCTCGTGAAGAGGTGGGTTTGTTTATAGGTTCTGAACAGGAGCATAACTTTAATGGGGTTTCAAATAATAACAAGATTTCACATTATACTTTGTACTATGATAAGCTTTTGAGAATTAAGATTCCTCTGAAGAAAGTTTTGCCATTGTTTTAGCTTAAACATTTTACTTTGATTTCGAAGAATACGGGATTACCGGACGTAAAGAGTTCTTTTCGATTTCCGGATGATCTTGTAGTAGAACTTTCTAAAGGAATAAGAGAACATTATAGGCTTAAGAAAAGAGAAGTTGATTACATTTAAGTCTAGAAACAATTTCTGGGCATGTTTATATTTAATTAATAAGAAGGATTAGTGTTTCTGGTTTTTCGGAAGTTTTCGAGATTAATTATTTATTGTATATTAGTTATATATAATTTCTAAAGATTCTAACGTACGTTTGTAATACAAGAAAAAAAAATCATGAGTTCAAAAATATATATTAATGAAACAATAAATGTATTAAATTAAATTTATAAAAGACTCTTTGAAAAATATGTGTGCTGTATTTGTCACTAAGATGCTATATATGTATTAAAACTAAAATTTACTTTTAATGTTTCTGTAGGTGTTACGACCCTAGATGGAGTGTCCTAGATGGAGTGTCTCTTTTTGGCTCTATTTAATCGGTGTTCGTTTGCATCCATCCAAAGTTAATTTTCAGAAATTAATATCACCATCAAAACTTTGTTGTGGTCTAAGAGTTTAATTGAAAATAATGTTGAAAGTTTAATAAATCTATATATATATTTTTATATAAAAAATAATGCTAATTTTTTTTTCAAAGTATTTACAGTATTGATTAAGAATATATATATATATGCACCACAGATCTTGCAGTTCTTTTTTTTTTTTTTTTTTTTTTTTTTTTTTTTTTTTTAGCGATAATTTTCTGAAGTCGAAACACTGAGCTTATTTTTTTCTTATTAATATTAGTTATTAAGGAAAATTTCAGTTTTATTAAAAATAAATAAATAAACAAATAAGTAAAGATTTGAATTTTAGTTGTTAATACTTGAATATATAAACAGAAAAACCCTTTACAGAAATAGGTAAAATAAATAAATACCTTAGAATAAGGTATTTGACTTCTAAACTTTTACTGAAACTCAATAGTTAAATTTTTTGTCTTCCTTCTTTTGAAATTTCATTTAAATTATATATATATATATATATATATACAGAGCCTGTTCTCTAATATAATTTATCTTTTATATGTATTTAAACGGCATTTCATTTGTATTTACTTCTTTTCCAAGATAAAGTTTCAATCCCTGAAAGTCGTCAATGGTATTCAATGCATAAATTCCTGGGGATAAAATTTAAACAATATAAGCACGAATAAGTAAAGTTCTTTAGAAAATAATGTTTAATAAAATACTGCCTTAGCTAATATTGTAATTCGGCGAAAACAAAATGTCTTTATGTATTATCTCAAGGCATCCGATAATTCCCCACTTACTTCTTTAAAATCAATAAACTATCAAACGTACTCTGCAAATGTAAAAAATAAAATAAAAATAAAAATAAATAAAAATAAAAAATAAAAATAGGTTGCCCTTTTTCATTACATTTTCGAAAAAAAGAAATGTTCACTCTATAAAAACAATTTCAAAATTCAAGAGTAATAAAAGAATAAGGCGAAACATAAAAGCAATATTATTAAATTCAAAGAATTGAAATAAACTAAAATGTATTTGTAATATCTTAAAACAACATTACTCATTTATTAAATATGAATCCTCCTAATACTATATCCGTTGAATTATTTTTCTCTGTTAATAAAACGTAATTTGTCTAAATTTAAAATAATCTTTTTTTTTTTTTTTTTTTCGTTTCTCTCATTTTTACTTTCTAAACACTATAGTGAGGAAAGTATTGTAATCATGTCAAAAAATCCGATTTCGGGATTTTGATGTTTCTATACGTTTCGAGGTCCCCTGAGTCCGTTTTCACTATTTTTATGATGATGTATGTATGTGTGTGTGTATGTATGTGTGTATGTATGTGTGTATGTATGTGAATGAACACGCTAGCGTCTAAACGCTTTGTTCGAATAAGCTGAAAGTTGGTGCGTATATTGTAAGTCACCACAGTACGAACCCTATAGATTTCGGGGAATCTAGCACTTATAGTTTTTTTACAGGGATACAAAGAAAAATTCTTTATCATTATGGTCTATGGGACCAAAATCTTAAAAGTGCGATAGCATCTAAACGCCTTCTTCAATTGAGCAAAACATTTATACACATATTATAGGTCACAGTTACTCAATCTGTATAGAGTTTGGAGAATCTGGCACTTACAGTTTTTTCAGGGGCACAAAGAGAAATTCTTTATCATTCTTATGGCCTATGGGGTCAAATTTTTAAAAGTGCGATAGCGGCTAAACGCTTATTTAATCTGAACAAAAAATTTGTACACATGTTGGTCACATTTGGTCACAGTTTCACGAACTGTATAGATTTTGGTGAATTTAGCACTTACAGTTTTTTTAAAGGGACAGAAAGAAAAATTCTTTATCATTATGGCCTGTGGGACCAAATTTTTACTTTCTTCTATATTCAATAGAAGAAAGTATTGGATTCATAAAAATTTTCTACCTCGGGTTTTTGATGGATTTACACGTTTTGAGAGCTGTAGAACACGATTTGACCATTTTTAGAAAATATCTGTCTGTTTGTCTGTCAGTCTATATGTGTGTGTGACAAACTTTTGTGGCAACTGTATCTCAGGAACTACTTCACAGAATTTCATACAAATTGGTATGTAGTTGCACCTTGACATAAATTAGTGCCTATCAAATTTTGATAAAAATTGTCTTACAGGTTGCGTTGCGATCCCGCTTTTTTTAAATTTTTAACATGATGGTAAATAATTTTGTATAAATGTGCATAAAGAGAATTATTTTTTAATAATCGTTATGAAATTTACCAGAATTATTTATAATAGAGACAGTCAACTGGTAAATTTTTTTGTATGTGTAGGAGCCTCGCCTTCCCCCCCCCCCTGGGGGGGGGGGGGAATTCCTCCTTCGATGGGAGTAAATTTTCATGATGGGTATCTTTCAAAAGAGCTCGCAAGTAAATTTAAAACGAATGGTTGAACCACAGATCTGCGATAATTTAAAATGAAGTTATCGATTTGTTTTTTTCATTTTTAACAAATATATATATATATGTATATATTTATTTTTTTTTATGTAATATTGACAATAAAATTGACTTTTTTTGGATATTTAGTGTTATGCTACTTCTCTAATATGGAAATCATCTGCATTATCATGGAAGATAATTTTTTTAAATGATAATTTTAATAAATTATTTTTACTGAGTGAATTTGTATAGGAAAATATAGAAGAAAGTCATGTGGTGGCCACAATATACCAGTTAAAAGTGCGATAGCATCTAAACGCCTTATTCAATTGAGCTGAAAATTTATATGACTATTATAAATCACTGTTGCTCTAACTATAAGCATTTTGGGGAATCTAGCATTTATAGTTTTTTTTACAGGGACACATTGAAAATTCTTTATCATTATGATCTATGGGCTCAAAGTTCAGTAGCGTTAAATAAAATATCGTTTAATATATGGAGAAAAATACTCAAACACTTTATTATGGTTTTATCTCCTCTTTCTTTAATTTATCTACAAAACTGTTAATTACTCAATGTTCGGAAAGTCGAGTGGAGTCACTCCAGATTTTTTTAAAGCTCTGTCTTTCCTATACACAA
The DNA here is from genome assembly GCA_963930645.1 of Salticus scenicus. Classification (NCBI taxonomy): domain Eukaryota; kingdom Metazoa; phylum Arthropoda; class Arachnida; order Araneae; family Salticidae; genus Salticus; species Salticus scenicus. Next base: position 100,912,591 of record OZ005652.1, read on the forward strand.
TATTATGTGATTTTTTTTTTTTTTTTTTTTTTTTGTACCTCTTGCTTTTTAAATTAATTTGGGACCAATATTAAGACACCGATGTTCTAATGCAATATATTGTGTCATTTGACAGTCTAAAAATGAGTTTTACAGGTCTAAATAAACAAATATTCTCACAACAATGTATTGACAAGATGCGAAAATTTCCCTTTCTGGTCATACCTTCTTATGTTTTTCTGATTTTTAAGTATGTCCTCAATGCTCCTCAAAGTTTATCCCATGACCGTAAAATCAACCTTTACGTCTACTTTAAAAATGCATAAAAAATCCTATACGTAATTTTTTTAGTAGGAATATAAAATATATTTTATGTTGACAAAGTCAAAAAACACTTAAGTTTTCATAAAAATGGTGAAAATCGCAAAACAACAAACATTTAACTGATATATACATTTTATACAGTTCATACAGATAATATTTTAACAGATTTATACAATTTCTTCTACAAATAAAACAATGTCATTCATTGCAGTTCATGTTAAACATTCAAGTTCTAAATGTCCACGAAAGGATTATCCGCGGGTGCAAAAAAAAGGACAGGAGCAAGAAAGCATAAAATCAAGTCAAAGGGTTTTCTCTAGAAAAAAAAAAAAATAAATAAATAAATAAAAAAATAAAAAATAAATAAATAACACTACGCTTCAAAATAATAATAATAATAATAATAATAAATTCGAGCTCTGATACCATTTCTGCTGATTGTTATGCAAAAGGACCGCCTGAATCCGTATATGACCCACATTTTGTCCCATCACACACCGTTTTCTTGGAACGTCACCTCCTCCCCTAATTTTTATCGCTCTTCGGTAATTGTATGGCCATGAATTTGATTTAGAGAATGGAAAATTATTATTTTAGCTCTTAATATATGTATACCATACCATGTATAATAAGTTTTAAAGATAACTGATTAATAAAATATAATAAATGTAACTTATAATTTCAGTGTCAAATCCCCCCTTTAATCTTTCCCTTGCTGAAAATATTCATGTTATAGATGTTTTAAACCCTCAGAAGATATTTAACATTTCATCTATTTCTTTTCTCCGCTATAAATCAAATTTATAGCCTTAAAATTACCGAAAAATGGTAAAAAAAGGGGACGCCTCCAAAATACGGTGGGTGAATATTCGGATTCAGGAGGTCATTTTACACAAGAATTTGCAAAAATGGTGTAGGTGTCAATTTTCACGCCGAGCAGTTCAATTGATTAAAAAAAAAGTAAATATAAAGAACTAATTTGTTTTTATTATTATTATTATTATTATTATTATTATTATTTGTACAGTGTAGAGCGGCACTGTTCAATTTAGTGTATAAATCAGCTTACAGAGTGTACCTTCGCTTTATTGAAAGTACACTTTATTATTCTCATATCATTTAGTACAAAAAATACAACTGTTCTGCTTTACAGTTCTGCCAATATTTACATTGTTTTTGATACATTTTATTTGTATTGGGTTGTCTTTAAAGTTTTGCAGATTTTGAAAGAAAATGAAAACGCAACACATTTAAATGCTCGTGGATATTGGATTTCGATATTTTTAACATTTCTACTATTTTATGTGTCGTATGGTGTGGGTTATTTTCGATCAGTGTATTAATCTGATCTGCATCTGTGGTGGAAGTCCTACCCGGGTGTTCTTGATCTCGAAAGCTGAAATCACCAGATTTTTTTTTTTTTTTTTTTTAATTAAAATCACGGAATCAACTGTGGAAGAAAATCATATTTATTGAAATTTTATTTTTTTCGACTGAGTGAAAATAATGGCAGTGAAAAAAAAAATTAAATTGTATTTCTTTCTCCTATTGTTTAATGGTGCTTTCCATTTCCTGCGGCTTAATTCTGTTGAGCTATCTACATGATAGACCAGAGATGTTTCTGCCTAAAGGTTGTCTGAGTGAGTAATGCTGATCAGTAAATTGTATTTCTTTCTTCCATTGTTTAGTGGTGTTCTCCATTTCCTGCGGCTTATTTCTGTTGAGCTATCTACATGATAGACCAGAGATGTTTCTGCCTAAAGGTTGTCTGAGTGTGTAATGCTGATCGGTTGTCGGCCTGGATACATCAATTGGTAGAGCCTTGACCTTGTAAATCAAAGATCCGGGGTTCGACTTCCGGTCCAGGCATTATTTTCACTCAGTCGGGAAAAATAAAATTTCAATAAATACCAGATTTAAACCTAGCAAACCACTTTTACACAGCTCTTTCAGCTACAGTATCTTTGCTATTAAAAGCGCATATTTTGTTTGCCGCTTGTGTAGCATTTTTGACTTTCTGGGAAAAGAAAATTATTAGATGTCTGTAATGCAGTTTGTTTGCTTTAATATTCAAAGGCGAATAAAACTGACAACAATTAAATTATCATATATATATATTTTTTTTTTTTCTAAATATGCCTGAAGTATCGACCTTTAAGATATGTACACATGTTATTAGTTTTGAATGATTCTCATACATTCAGACCTGTCCTTATGCCACCTAATGGAAATCGGCACGAACTTTCCGGTCGACCTAATTATACGATCGAGGTTTTGAGTTAAAATGTATTTTTTTCTCATTCGCTCCTTATCTTGAGACATCTTGCGGTAAATCCACTATTTTCATTATCCGCGGAACTAGTGGTAATCAGTTTCGCGGTTAACGAGCTTACCTTTATATCCCTAATTTATTTAATATCCCAGTCTTAATTTGCTTTTTCCTGATGACATACCCGGATTTCATTATTGGATTGTATTTGCAATGTTATGAGTTGAGTTTTCAAGTTGCTAACAAGTTCATATTAATACAAATTCTAATAATGATGATAATAATAATAATAATAATAATAATAAATGAATGGCATAGGTTAATCCTACACATATTTTTTTATAGTATATTTGTTTCTAGAAATTCCAAGTGCATTTTTTAATATGTTTATGAAATGGGCAATCAACTCACTTGAGGGCTAAGTCCGGTCGGGGAAGGAAATTTTCTTTCCAAAAGGCTATCCTTTCTCGTATTTCAAACCAATTACACTTTCAAAATTACTTGCGTAACGTTATTGATATCAGTACAGTATTTTAGTTTATGTAAAATATCATTCTGTTTTCCATGCAATAATCGTCACCTTATCACATTAATCAATCAATAATAACGTTTTCATAAAGCAAAAACTCTATTGCATTAAAAAAAAAAAAAAAAAAAAAAAAATACAAATGTTTTTAACTTGTTCCAGTGATATAAAATGTAACAATCAATGGATTTATTTTCATATTTCGATATCATTATAACCTTTTAGCAGTTATCAATTCCTTTACTTCACTTAAGAAGATTTGTAATCTGATACTAACGGTTCAATAACTGGAAAATCCGAAGACCACCATGATTATATGGGTTTGGCTTCGTGAAATAACTGAAAGCAATTTACAACCAATTACTCGCATAAGTATAGATAATTTGAGAAATAAATTGTGAGTTATCATTAGTATTTAAAAAAATCATTTAGATATGAATAAAATTTTGTTTTATTTTAATATCTTATTGTAGTATCATTATTTAAAAAAAATCAGCATTAAATAGTGGAGATTATTACTACGGCAGAATTATTGTTTTCAGTAGATACTTCCTCTCATCCGCATTTTTTGTGTTTCACCTTAAATATGTCCGGTCTTTGCTGTACAAAACTGCACTGTTCAACCCATCACTACGAAAAATAGTACACTTATTAATCAGGGCAAAATCTAGCTAATGCCGTATTTTTTATTTCAGTCAGATAATTAATTAAAAATATATTAAACAAAATGTCCATTTTAATTAATATTAATTATAACAAATAATAATTAGAAAAGAAAAACTACTTGATGAACAAAAAAAAAAAAAAAAAAAAAAAAAAAAAAAAAAGCGAAAAATGAAATAAAATAAAATAAAATAAAATAAATAAAAATAAACTGAAGTAAAGCGTAATACAAAAACATAGAAAAGGGAATTAAATTGCCAAAAATGCCCCGTATTTCTTGAGACATACGTACGGGGTTACAGCATGCTTTTATATGATCAAAACTATCCCCCCAAGCAGACAGTTTAGCAACAAAGCACAATTAAAGCTAATATCAAAATGAATTAAATAAAATGGAACAAGCAAGAATCGATTAATACTTATATAAACTGCAATATGAAATTTAATATGAAATTTAATAAAACATTATACCTATATATAATTAGCCTCATATTTGATTTCTGATTTTAAATTATTCTTTGATTTTTACTTTTCTTTATTATTTCTGTCATTTCATTTTATTTTCTTCTTTTCTTCTCCCCCACACTCCCACCCCCTTTTTTTTGAAGATCCTGCTCTGTGTTTCAGCCATATCAAATCTCAATTGTCGATGTATAACATCTGAACCGAGGATAAATGCTGTACTCTTATTTATCTTAATTTATTACAATGACATATCACAGCGTTATTATTACTGTAGTAACGTAATTTATTACTAGAAATCTTTTACACAGCAAAAAGTCGAAAAATAGTTTTAAAATTCAGTTTTTTACATACGTTTTAATATTATTATTAATTTTATTAACTATTTAAGGGAATATATTTGTGATTTATAACCCTGTTCTCAAATATAAATATTTATTTTTAATTTCTAATCTAGAATATAACGCAAATATAATAAATAAAATATAGAAATAATATTGATAATCTCAATTTTTATTTTCGTCTACGAGACCTATTGCAAATTTTAAAACATTCTGAATAAACATTCAAGTATATTTACATTTTTTTTTTTTTTTTTTTTACAGGAATTCCCCACGGAGATAGAATTTATTATTGCGTAATTTTATCCAGTTTTTAAAGTGGGATATTTTGAACATCGATTAAATGCTAATTAGATCCAAAAAAGAAATTACTCTGAAAATGCGTATTTTATATTCAAAACGGTAAGCTTATTTCCCCCACTCTCCTTCCTTTATATCTGAAATATATTTAATTTCTGATGCTACGTATTGCTAATTTTGAATGTTGAGAAGATACCTATTCAAAAACAATTTCAAAATCATTTACATATAAATGAAATGATCGAATACATTATCATATTTATATCTTGGATTTAGATTTAGTTCGAAAATTAGAATTTGCTCCAAATTATTTCTATATTGAATACTTATGATAATGGGAGTGTAAAATCCAGCCTGGACAACTTATAAGATTCTAACCTATAATATTCAACATTTTTTTTTTTTTTTTTTTTTTTTTTTGGGGGGGGGGGGGGAGGGGTAGACTGATATATATATATCGGTATATATATGTATTACAAATACTGGTAAGATAAAAGTTCTTTCCAATAAAATAAAAATAATTCATATTACTAGCCAATTTAAGAATTCAATTATGAATAGTTTAATTGCACAAGGATAATCTATAAAGTAAGCATCATTAAGCAATTAAACAAAAATAAACTATTATTAGAAAGATATTTTTTATTGCATAATGAAGTACAATGCTTAGACATACATTGTTAAAAATAAAATCATACATTTCGACAGAAGAAAAAAAAAAAAAAAAAAAAAAACAATCAGTTAGTAGCAACCAATATTTTGGTGACCCTTTTTGTGGTTCCTTTTCAGTAGTAAACTCCACGGAAATGGTAAGACTTAACACCAAAATAATAGTTAAAACTAAAAAAGCTTATTTAGCATCATTATTTTGGTGAAACGTTGAAATATTATTTTTAACAGTGTAGTTACCACAATTGATGAAGCATTCAACATAGTGGGGAACGAGATTTTGTATGTCCACGTTGCAGAAAGATGCTGTCTGCAATGCCTACAATGTGGACACAATTAAAAGATGATTTGAACGGCAAATTTAAGGAAGGTTTGACAATGTCGTATGGTTTATCTTCATTTATTTCTAATCTTCTCCCCAAATTTTGTATGTAAATCATCATATATCAGAGACGGTCACTGACTTCGTTCTTTGCCGTGAACATTTCACGTTCTTCACTGAGTTTTGTTCGTAAACTTCGAAAATTTGCCGGTGCATTTCAATTGTTTTAATTTACCAAGGATTCCAAAAGTGTGTGACAAATCGTAACTCGCAAGCGGCCGGGTCTTTAGTTTTCAAACATTTTTAAAGCCCAGTGTGTATACGATGCAGTATACAGTAATTTACAAATAAATTCAACTCTTTGCCAGTGAATCAACAGTAAAGTGGACACATATGTGTAAAATCATGAACACAGCGCTTTCGCGGCAAAATGGGAAAACTGAACGTGTCACTTCTTTAAAAATAAACACATTCCAATTTTGTAAAATTATTATTTATTAAATGATTTAATCATACATATTGTATCTTAATTTTAGGTGCACACATGTTTAAAATTTCAGTATACTAGTTTGATTCCTACAAGTAATATATATATATATATAAATTATAAATTAAAAACATATAATTTTCAGACAAGTTTTAAAACATGTAAACAAATAGCGTAGGAACAAAATTGTAGGAATTCTGAGCTGTGCGTTTGTGGATGTATTACGAGGTGTCGATTATTGATCACTAACAAACGTTATATTTGCTCTACGAAATGTTTAGCGCTGTTTTTTTTTTTTTTTTTTACTTTTGGGGCACGGATAACAGTTCTTTCTGATTTATGAGGATATTCGTCGAATTACATGCATTGATGTGCTAGAAACAACCAGATTATTTACGAACCCCTTACCACAAACGAAAATATCAAGGTTTTTGAAACTATATATTTAAAAAGCGTACCGAGAACTTTATATGATATCCACATGGGATACATTTTAATTTAATTTTTCCCATCTTTAATTATTTTGAAAAATATAACGCTATGCAAATACAATCTGATGTTAGTCACGTGTGGGTATACAGACAGATAAAAAGTTATGAATCCATTTGTGTGTAAAGTTTCAAACTATAACAAGTGTTATGCAATAAATTGCTGATTTTTAAATATGCTTTCAATTAATTAAATGCAAATGTATAATATATTGATGATTTTTTGAATCAATAAACTTTATCTATGTATATAATAAAATAAGATGCGTGTGTGTATGTATATTCCACGTTTTGTAGGAAAACGACTGATTGCAGAGCTATACAAATTTGTATAGACATCTGGTTTGTATTGTCTTCTAGTGTTACATCTAGAAGCCGGATTTTCAAATCTTTCATTAGTTTTTTTAATTAATTAAATTGTGAAAGTTACAACAGTATAACAGCTTCAAAAATAGACATTTAACTATAATCTTTAATAAATTTAATTTCTGCTAAAAATCGTTTATGAGTTTATTTGTTTTTTCGACGTATAAATAAATATATTTTTGTGTTAATAATAAAAAATCATCAAAAATTAATCTTTACTATGCATAAGGGAAAATGACATCACTATGAGTTTAAAATTAAATACTAACTAAAAACTAATAATAATTTAACAATAATAATAAGCTTATAGATAATCCTAATTTTTTTTTTTTTTTTTTTTTTTTTTTTTTTTTTTTTGACGCTGAAGAATACCAGACATTTTTCGCCAAGGATTATACATTCGCGACAGCCATGTTAAACCAAGTAGCGTTTCAAAAATATAAATAAATTGCAAAATGTCGAAAAAAAGAGAGAAAGAAAGACAGAAAGAAATAGAACAATAATTGCATAAATTATCTATATTTGACTCACTATATAATTTCATTGAAAAAGCCAAAATGGCGACAAAAATTCAAAAGTCGTGAAGGGAAACTATAATTAAGCTACTATGATCAGGTTTATATATATATATATATATAGTATATATAAATATACTCATACATTAAGGATAATGCTAGCCATAAATTAAGGATAATGCCAGCTGCGGCAAATACAGTTTCAGAAGCAAAACAAACATGACTTATTCCTAAAACCCATTTATTAAACAAAAGTTCAAGAACAAAAAATGTGGTTTATGTAGGATACCATTCATAAACACTACGATTTTTGCTTCCTGGAGCAATTATGAAAAATATCTCCCCCACAAAAGCTTAACATTACAGGATTGGTATTATGGTTGGTATGATGGTTAATACATTGTATGTCTCCCAGATGAAGAAATACAGTCCGTACAACACCTAGGCATGCTAAGTATAAAATTATCGATCTGATTTTGGGGAAGATTATTCCACTCAGCAAGCAATCCTCTCCGAAGTTCCGGTACCCAAGTAGGAGGTGGTTGACGGGCTGCAACTCGTCGGCCAAGCTTGTCCCACACATACTCTAGGTGAGAATGTCCTACACATATTCTAGGTGCGAAGTCAGGTGAGAATGCTGACCATTCCATACGGGTGATATCCTCAGATTGTAGGCATTCGTTTACAACATTTGCACGGTGAGGATGGGCATTGTCATCCATAAATACAAATTCTAGGCCCATGCCACCACTAAACAAACGTACATGTTGTTACAGAATGATATCCCGATAAATTTGGCCTTTAATGTTTCCGATTTGAATATGCAGATCTGTTCTGGAACCCAGTATGATTCCACCTGAAATGAGCACTCCTGTATCACCGTAACGGTGTCGTTGAATGATGCTGTCATGGTGGTAACGGGTACCAGGTGTTCTCCAGTCCGACGTGAATCAGACTGCAAGCTAAACCTGGACTCGTCGGAAAACATCTCACAAGCCCACTGTGCCGCTGTTTACATTGCATGTTCTTTACTCCCAGCTAACCGTTAGCGACAGTGCTTTGCCATGAGCGGAACACATCTGATAGGACTGGGAGCATATAAACGAATATCTTCTAAGCATCTGTACACGGTTTGCCTTGAAACTGTGGTACCTCTAGCTGCAGATAGCTAACGACACAGGCCGGATGCTGTGCTCCGTCTGCTTCTTTTGACAGTTACTTCCAAATACCAGTCGTCATTGTGCGTTGTAACTCTGAGCCGACCAGTACTGTAACATCGACTGGCATTTCCATCGTTTTGGAATCGTTTTCAAAGCCTAGATGTGACACTTTTGGCGATTCCAAGTTCCTCCCATACTTCTATCTCAGTACGCCCACATTACAGTCGACCGATAATTCTACCACATAAAAAATCATCAACATGCGTTCTCTGTGTCATAACTATTCGGTTGTGGCACTGAGCAACTTACAGAACGATTGCGAACAATTTTCCCTCTTTGCTCCCATTCCTTATCTACCCCTTTCTTACACTTTCGTCATTGTAATGTCATATCGGCGTCATCTGACGGCTTCCTATAATTTGCATATTATTCTATTGTGGTAATTCTACATGTGAAATTTTTGCATTAAAATTCAATTTCCGTGTGATTCTGAATTATCCTAAATTTATGGACTTGAGTGTATATACTTATTTTTCTATACACCAACTACTATTAAGTAATCATAAAATATTTAAAATGGACAATAAATATAACCATAAAAAATAGTTGTCCCATTAGATGTAGAGCTCATTGCATATAGTAATATTACATTTGGCGTGAAATTGTTGTCATTTTATGGTTGGCCGGTCAAATTAAATAAAATATAGGAAATAACGTGAAAGTAAATGTTAAGTAAAGTGTTAATCATATGTAGTTAGGATTCGAATGTAAAGAAATTACTTCAAATTTTCGCTACTGACTGTTTCGAAACTGTCGCAGGCAGTAAGGACACGTGCCCGAGATTTTGTAGTTGATGAAGATGCTGGCGAAGTCAGTGGGGATCCGAAGCCAGCTTTTGAGAAATTTCAGTTTATTTTCTTTTTACTTTTTGTTTATAATGCGATATAAAAAAGTCTGTTTTCAATTCCTTTAAAAATATTGACCAGATAAGTAGGCAAAGCCTGCTAGCGTCAATTATTTTTATGCAAACATTTATACGATTTAATATTATTTGATAAGCTACACTTTATGATTATTAGTAAAGCCACGCTCTTTTGAACTTTAAACATTTTTTTTTAAATTATAATTATCTAACAAAATGTATAATCAATTTCTTGAAAATGACAAATTTGTTTTGATTATGATTATTTGTAAAGTCGCACTTTTTTGAACTTTTAAATATTTTTTTTATAAATTACAATTATCTAAAAAATGCATAATCAATTTCTTGAAAATGACATTTCTGAATGCACGAGTTTCAATTTTGTTTTAATTTTTCTTCAGGAGACAAGTTATTATAATAAACTAAAAATATCATTTACATTTCCGAAAAAAAAAAAAAAAAAAACTTTTGTTCTTACATTCTACAATGGAAACTCAAAGACCATATGTTAGGAAAGTGAAAAAAAATACGTACGTCATTTCCAATTACGTTTTTCAGTTTCATTTTCTCCTACGATATTACTTCACAAAGTTTTTATTTCTTCTTGGTCACTGGAGCGAGTAGGGTAACAGTGTTATAACACAAGCAATCAAAATATCTTCTGATGGATAGTACTTATGCACACTTGACTGGTTACTGAAAGACATTCCATACTAAAAGTATGCTACATATATAATTTATTTTCAACCACTTTATTTTCCTGATGTCTTTAGAAATTAAAAAGTATTGTCAGGCCATCTTTTGTTGCAACCTTTTTACTTCTTTTAAGTAGGGTGAAGAAATGAATATTACTGCATAAAAGGAATAATGTTCTTCTTTTATGCGAAGAATATATATAAAGCAAATGAAAAGCGAAAATGATCTTCCCGTCTCAAATATCTTTCTGTATAAAAATATACTCATGAGTATCCATAAGAATAATATATTTTTGTGTTGTAATAAATATGTGGAGTTCTAAAAAGTATTTAAGGTAAATGTACTAATAGTAGACACTTTAAAAATATCTTTTGTTTATTTTTTATGTAGTTTTCTTAATTTTAGAAACTTTAATTATAGTAATCTATGCAACAATTAACTCTTTCTGTGTGTGAATGCTTTACGAAAAATGCTAAATAAAGCTTTTTCATACATACATAGAGAAAAAATCAATTTCCCCTTTGTTTGATAAGCTTAGTTATTTCTAGGTCACTCATATTTACTTTCAGACAAATTCAAATATTTTGCATGTCATTTAGAAAAAAAGTACAAATCACTTCCGAATATTTTCGAAAACAAAACTTCAGATGAATGTATTTAAATAATATGTTCAGATTTTAGAATAAAGTAATTCACATTCCGTCGCCTATTTAGCCTCTTCGGACCAGAAGCTATAATAACAACATAAGTTACACTTGAAGGCTTTTAGACATATACATTGTACATACATTGTACATACATTACAAAAAAGTATGATTTTCTGACATTTATAATTTAGGGGGGTAGTAATGTACGATACAAATGTATGGCTTTAAACAACTAAACTCTAAATTATTAAGTTACATAAATCTTTCTAATTGTAACACAATTTAAATTTGATGTCCTTAAATAAATCAATCAATATTAGTTTTCTTTTTATTGTGGCAAGTGTCTAAGTATTTAATAAATAATTGTGAAAATTGAGTACTTTTCGTCGACCTAGTGGTCGAGTACTGTTTTGAAGTCGTTTCACGAAAGTCGACAAAATAACATTATACTTCAGAAATAAATTTAGTTTCAAGCTGCCATATACCGGTATCTTTTTAAAGCCAATTTATTCAGTTTTTTATTAATTTAGTCAAAATATAAAAATATTGAATGGTACAGATTTTATAAAGGAAAGAATAGAGGTCCACATATGTGGACCTCTGGAGCGAAGAGGTTACAATTTGGAAGAATTGGCTTTGTGTCCAGTATTGCCACACCTTCTTGAAGTCAAATGACGCTTTAGCTCTGAGGGTTGTAATCACTGGCAATGGCGATATATTATGACATTAGTAGTAGACGTCTCTATATATGCAATATAATATAAAGTAATTACATATTAAATGAATTCTATGAATTTATAATAGTTATATGAAAGCAAAGGGTACAAGAAAATGAAATTAAAGCAAGCATATGCAAAAAAAAAAAAAAAATGTGGGGTTTGATTTTTTCAACACAATGTAATACAAAATTAAATAAAGTAAGACAAAATACAAAGGAAGAATGAATGAAAAGTAAAGAAATTTAAAAGAAAAAAAAAATGAATGTTCGCATTGTATCTTTCAAATCGATTTCTTTCTGGAATAGATGTCTTGAAATCTTCGTATTTAAAGATACTAACAGTAGAGAGTTTGTAACATAAATATTGTATGCGATTCTAACTTCTGCATAATTTAAAAAATCTTAAACTTAAGTACATCTTGTTGAATATCTTCTACATGTCAAACAATTCTGCTGTCGTGCCATCTAGTCAGATTTTTACTGACAAGTCTATGTTGTTTTTCTGCCACCTTGTGTTTTAAGAAGGATTGTTGCACTGTTCTTCCAGCAAATGACAGTAGCAATGATTTTTAATGAATTTGAGTTGAAACAAACGATAATATTATATTTTCAGAAATTGCAGATTTTTTGCATCGTTTTTTGTGTACTTGAAATATGGTTACTGCAAAATGAAATACTTTTACAGAAAATAAGGTAAGGTATGTAAATTTATCATTGTTAAAAGAATCACATAATTTTCCTTATTTAAGAAATTACAGTGTTTTTTGGTTATGTCGCCGCTGTGCAACATTATGTGAATATTGTATTTTTGCGAAATTTAGGTTATATTATGATATGATGTTATTACGGTAGTTGAAACAATAATTTTTGAAATTTAGCATGCTTAGACATTTAGAATGAATTGAATCAATTATATTGTATGAATTCTTTATATGTTATAGTGAATTTAATAAAATTTAAACATTGGACTAGCAATAATTTTTGTATTGCTTTGTTAGAAGTGAAGCGTTTCCAGTAATCTATGAAAAGTTATAAAGAAGTTGATTGTCAAGAAGTTGTGACAATGTACAATAAGAATATGGGTGAAGTGGACTTGTTAGACGACCATTTGGGTCGCCTTAGGATCACACTGAATACTTAAAAGTGGTACTTCAGGCTTTTTCACCATATGATTAATATGGCGGTAATAAGTGCCTGTATTTTATATAAAGAGGTATATCGATGATAAAAGACCCCCAAAGCCACCGTGTTAAATCAAAGATATTTCAGAATTGAAGTTGCTGAACTTTTTTACAAAATAGGGAAAAGGTCCGCTGTAAAAACAGGAAAACCAAGCAATGAAATTTAACGGCCCTTATCACTTACCGTCGCCGGAAACCCGAGCCATTGTTATTCTATGGGGAAATTTTCTTTAGAAATAACTTATTCTTATTTTGCACCTTCAAAATAAAATATAAAAAATTTAAAAAATAATTTTTTAAAAAAGGTCCGTCAATTGAACACCTGGCAATTTTGAGAATGTGAAAACAGAATTTAAAAATATTTATTAATGCATGAGTTATTTGTAAAGAAAAATTTCCTATAGAATAACATTAGCGTCGACTTCCGGCGGCGGTGAATAAAGCGGGCCCTTAGGCAGTGACACCACCAAAAGATTTGCAACAAGACTGAGTTTATCATTATCCAATTTGGAATTCTAAATGAAACAGGTGCTAAATGTCTATTTGCAATGGATTACTTCAACAAAGACAAAAATTGCTACATAAATTTCCGTAAATAAAGCCACATAGTTTAGCAACTGTTATTTAATAACGGGTATTCATTATATATATTACAGATATCTATTATTTTGTAATCCCTAATAAAAAAATAAATCTTTGTAATGTATTATTGTTATTATTATTATTATTATTATTATTATTAATTTGGTAGAATGTAAGATGCGTAATATTGCCCGCATTGTAGAAGTGTAGGATTCTGGTGATTAAGGCCGATTGACAGTTCTAGGTTCTCGGCCTGAGTGAGATTGCCTTCCGTAAGGGTTTTTTATAAGGGGTCCTATCCCGTATTTCCGCATTGTAGAAGATATGAAACTTAAGAAAATGTTTACAAAAATAAATAAAACTAAAATCTCTGATTTTTTTTAATTGTTTTTATTGTGTTAACCTTTCTTTGAATTAAATATATGTATATATATATATATATATATATATACAGGGTGAGTTTGACATAATCTGCCAAACGAAAGGAGGTGATAGAACAGCCCATGGGGAGCATAAAACACAATAGAAACCCTGTACTATCTCTAACCGTTTCCGAGTTATGGTAGATAGAAGAAAAATCTGTTTTTTTTCCATCCCGTCTGAAAAAACCCACGTTTGTGAACTTTCTGAAAGACTAATACGCAAAATAAGCACATATTTGGAAAGAGCAGAAAAAATCCTATCAGGTGACACTATTTACATCAGGATACCTTAATTTGACGGCGAGCTACAAGCGCTAAAACATTGGTGAAGTTTAAAATCGAGTTGTCGCGAAATTCTTTAACCGGCAATTCTGCAAACACCGTTCAAGCTACAATCGGTAAAATTTACCAAAAACGTCTCCATTCCACAAGCTTTAGAATGAGCTCACAATAAACCATATCGGTGTTCTAGTTCAGGAGAAATTTAGCCTTTTGTTTGAAAAACATTCATCACTGAACTCGACGTTTCACGAGAAGGAGTCTCACGGGGTGCCATTGTCGTGCCTGATTTCATGTCCGCCTTCAGTCCGCTCCTTTTTAGACGCAAAAAAGAAAGTTTTAGAGGACATACAAGAAAAGTAGCAGCTGTATCAAGTTTCCAAACACAATGGAATGGAAGCAAAAGAAGTATGACGTTTCTCCCGTCTTTCACAAAGGACTATGCAGAAAAAAAAAAGTCGTATCTCACGTTTATGATTAAAGCACATATACATTCGAAAGAATGTGTGAAATTTAGTCCCGCTGCTGAAATTGGTCTCCCCCACACCGGATACATGCCCTTGCCCGCTTACGAACGGAAACCACAGTAGCGCTTAGCGAAAGCTCATCCCTCAGTTTCATTATTGCATCATCGAGCCGGGTGCTTAAATCTTGCAAACTGACAACTTATGTACGGTAAACTTCTTGCTCCAGGAATCCCCAAACATAGAAGTCCATTGGAGTGAGATCTGGCGATCTAGGTGGCCAAGGAATTGGTCCATTATGACCAATCCATCGCGGATACTGATGAGTCAAGAAGTCCCGAACGGCATTGGAAAAATGTGCAGGGGCCCCATCGTGTTGGAAAATGATTTCCGCTCGTTGAGGTACAGGAATGACACCAAGTAATCCTGGAAGATGATGTTCCAGAAACTCCAAATATGTATTGCTTGTCAGATGACCTTGGAACACATGTGGACCTATCAAGAGATTGCCAACCACTCCAAGCTAAACATTTAAGCTGAATCGCGTCTGAAACGATGAGTTTCGTGTTATAAATGGATTTTGTTGAGCGTAATGATGCCAGTTATGTAAATTTAACATGCCATCCCGAGTGAAAAGTGACTCATCTGTCCACAGTATCGTTCTAAGGAAATGGTGCTCCTCAATATCTCGCTCCAAATGCCAGCGCCAGAATGTTACCCGCTTTTGGAAATATGAGCTTCGTAATTCTTGTACCGGTGTGAAGTGGTATGGGTGATACTGGTTTTTGCGCAAAACACTTATCACTTTATTTTGTGAGATTCCACCGTCTCTCGCAAGTATGCGTGAACTCATATTTGGATTTTCCTCCACTCGGTTGAGTACGGACTCCTCAGCGGTGGCGGAGTGGCGACCATGGCCCCTTTCGTACACCCTAACGAACGACCCACTCTCCCTAAGCCTTCGATGAATTGCGGCAAATACAGCACCGTTGGACGCACGACGATGTGGATAACGTAGACGGTCCTCTTCTTCGGCTCTCCGAGAGTTACCATCGCAAAATCCATACACAAAATGCATATCTGCGTATTCTTCATTTGTAAAACTAGGCATATCTGTTTACAGGTTCGAAAGTATGACAATTGGATCCCTGTGATGACTTCAATTGAAAATAAAAGTCAGAAGGGTAAACAAAAAGGGATAAAATTTCAATATTAATTTACAAATGTAGAAGAAAAAAAGTGCAACGGAATAAGAACCAACTTGGTTAATTCGTGCCAATGTAAGAAAACATACTAAGTATAAACTAAGAGAGACCAAGTAGATGTGACAGCAGCGTGAAAAGAATCGGCCGAGCTCAGGAAAAGTCCAGAAAATGCTAAAGCAAGAAGCAGCATAAAACGTAAAAGAAGCTGACGAGCTAATGAGCTGTTACAGATTGACTCACCTTTTGTACCTGCGTGTGGGATGCGCGCGCAAGAAGGTTGGAATACATCTGCATATCACTAAGAGTCCATATGCAGATAGTCACGAATTTGCATACGTTCCATTTACTCACAATCGTTTCGTTTTCCGAATTTCGACGAACGCCGTTTTCAGTGATGTATTGCAAACAAAAGGCTAAATTTCTCCTGAACCTCAACACCGATATGGTTTATTGTGGATTCATTCTAGAGCTTGTGGAATGGAGAATGTTTTGGTGATTTGACAGATTGTAGCTTGAACGGTGTTTGCAGAATTGCCGGTTAAAGAATTTGGCGACAACTCGATTTCAAACTTCGCCAATGTTTTAGCCCTTGTAGCTCGTCGTCAATTTAAGGTATCCTGATGTAAATGGTGTCATCCGATAGGAATTTTTCTGCCCTTTCCAAATATGGGCTTATTTTGCGTGTACGTTTTTCAGAAAGCTCACAAATTTGGTTTTTTTCAGACGGGATGGAAAAAAAACAGATTTTTCTTCTATCTACCGTAACTCGGAAACGGTTAGAGATAGGACAGGGTTTCTATTGTGTTTTATGCTCCCCATGGGCTGTTCTATCACCTCCTTTCGTTTGGCAGATTATGTCAAACTCACCCTGTATATAATTGTTTTTTGAACTAAAATAAAATAAACCATGCATTTAAGGATTAAAAATAGAGTTTAAGTTTAAAAGCAATCATTCTTGACACAGTGGTCATTACTTATGCAATTAATTAATAAAAAATATCAAACAGCATATACACATATATATATAATGAATAAATAACATATAGAAAAAATTGATTGATTATAACACCTTATAATTGCAGAGAAAAGCATTTAAAGTGTGAATTGAATTTTAATATTAATAACTTGAACATTTAAAGACTCATTTACAGCAGTCGAGAAGAAAAATAGATTTATCTTTTTTCTTTTTATCTTTTAATGATGGAAATGGATTGGAATGCAATCAATATATGTCTCATATATTGAAGTTGCAAGCTAAAAATAATAATTTAAACGATTATTACTAATGTTTTTCATTTAAACCGTATCGAACATTAGAATGGTATTATATGTATAAATACAACAAACGATTAATAAATGTCATTTTCATAGTTTTAAGGTGACTTTCAAATAATTATTTAAAAGAATAAATCATGCCGATCATATAAGAAAAACTAATAAGCGAAATATCCTGTTAAGATTAAGTTAAATTATCTTACGTTATAAGTTCTTATTTTATTTTACTTTAACAGAAATGTATGCATGTGTTTAAATAATTGAAAAAATATATATAACTTACATTATTCAGATTACAATCTAAAAAGAAGAAGAAGTTTTAATTTCCAAAATAAGTAAGAAAATAAATAAATAAAAATGAAACCATTAATAGCAATATTCAGAGAAATGACTGTAAGGGACGATTAAAATTTTTGGTAAGGAAGTTTCATATTTTTATGAATGCAGCCCATACGTTGTGGTGGTTAACGTCTCTGATTAACCCATGACAGGACACTGGTTCGAATCCCGGACAAGGAATGAATGTTTCGACCTCTGAAATCCTTGATATTGTAGCGATGACCGCCCATTGGGTGCTCCTTCACAAATGGCCATAATTTGGTGACTCCCCGGTCAATGTTTAGTCCCAAATGTTGTGCTCTTTAAAAAAAAAAAAAAAAAAAAAATGCAATACACTTTTTTTGAATTTTGGTATTCAGAATTTTACTTCTATCAAAGACGTTTAGCCATTGTTTTATAAAATATATTAAAATTAACCAGTGTGGTAGTTGTGTAATTTTTATTCACCGTTCATTTAAGTATTATAGAAAACCGATTAGCGAGTAGTGTGTAAGATATAATGTACTGTGTATAAATTATACAACATAATTTAAAAAGCAGTTTAATTTAACATATATTTCTGTATGGGTTACTACCACTCTTTTATTCTTCGTTTGAATATATTGCACATTTAAAAAGAAATAGACTGTATTAAATTATTATTTTTTTTTTCTTTCCAAATTATTCAGGCCACTTTTATAAGCACCACTTCTTGAAACATACCAAACTTTATCAAACGGCACTCTCATTTGATTTCCAATGTACCAAACTTGAATTTTCTGCAGTTATTTGTTTTTTACGATATGGTAACCAACTACTAAAACCTTGATATTCGAGACCTCAAAAGGTGTAGCTATAGTAAAAAATTAGTTATGAAAATTTGACTTCAAAACATACTTTGTCTGATAATTGCATATGCAAAAGTAACCAGCACTCTTGAGAAAATTTCTTGAAATCAATTAAAAATAATAAATCCTTTCCACAAATTACATTGATAAAAAACGATCTTTTCTCTAAATTTTGGGTGGTCATGTATATTTATCTATAAATTATATACACAACATATGTGTACTTAAATTTAGTGATGTATGAAAATCACATAACATAATTTCAAATGCATTTCCAGCAATTTCTGAATATGAACTTCATATATTGTAGTACTTTTTTATAGTCCCCTAGTAAAGCAGGTGGTGATTTTATTTTAAGCACATTGTACATGAAACATGGTTTTTAACATTTAAATTTATCTATTCATTCAATTTTGTTTAAAGTACGCTAAAGATATTAAACAGTACCTAACAGATATTTTACCCATATACCTAATGTATATTATTTCTCTTGGATATTCCTGTACACGAAATAATTGTTGGATTTTAATAAATTTAAATAATTTCAATTAGCATGTCTATATAATGTAAGTTTAGAATAGTTAGTTTGCTTTTTTCTGATTTGCTTTGATTTGAGGTAATAATAGACACAGAATGACACAAGAAGACACACACACACACACACACACATAAAGACCAACATCTAACATGTTTTTCATGTTCAAGGAACTTCAAAACTTTACAATTTCTTTAAAATATCAATTTTGAAAGTTCGAATCATAAACGTTTTCTATGATACAGGGTTAAGAGATGGAAAAATTCACGGAAATTCAAACTTATATATATATATACTTTTAAATATCAATTTTGAAAATTCAAACCAAAAACATTCTCCACTATACACGGGTAACAGAAAAACAAAACAAAAAAACAGGGGACCTCAAAACATGTACATATTTTAAATTATTAATTTCGAAAATCGAGCCAAAAACTTTCTCTTCTATACATGGGTGATAGAAAAAATAATAACCTCCTAATAGCTATAATAAAATTACACTTAAAAAAACAACCATAGAACACGCTTTTACTGAAATGTGAACTAAAATGCACAAAATATCTGTCTTTATAGTATTAAAATGCAAGGTAAGGTAAAATCGTGTGATCGACACATCGTAATATTTACATTAAAAAAAAAAAAAAAAAAAAAAAAAAAAAGATTTATCTTTGCCACTTAATGATACATAAATACGGCCAAATCCTGTGCCACATGCGATAGAGTTATATAGATATAGGTTTTTTTGTATGCCCCTAGAACCTGGCCCCGATGAGATAGGAGCCTGGAAACACTTGTATGTAGTATTGTCATCGACTATAAAGTCGTGCGCAAAATTTCAGGTCAATCGAACGAACATAAGTTGTCAAAAATTAAATTGCAAAATTCCGTTACGTACATTAACAGTTACATCATATCAAGTTAATCAAATTATGTTAAAAAACAGGTGACTTCAAAACATGTATTTTTTAAAAATTATTAATTACAAGAGTTCGAACCAAAAATGTTCTCTACAATATTTGGGTGAAATACAGAAAAAAAAAATATATTTCAATGCATAATCTGAGAAAAACTAGTTCCTTTAAAATTCAAATTTATAAAATAGGCTCAACCAAATGAAATTAAAAACGTAGTTATTACAGTAAAATGTATACCTATAAAAATACAAGTTTTAGTCAAATCAGCGTGAAGATGGAGGTTTCTTTCGTAGTTTAAAAAAAAATATATATGGGTACAACAAATAAATAGATCAACATCATACATTACGTAAAAAAAAAAAAAAAAAAAAAAAAAAACCTCTCAAGTTAATGCAGAGATGAGAAACACATTTATAGTTTTTTTGAAATATTTGTTCTTTATTAATTTTTTTAATTCAACATTGCAATTCACATATACTGCATGTTTTTCTCTGAAGTTATTTGAAAATAAATTTTAGTTGACTAAAGTTGTTTACATCTGCTTCATGTGCATATTAATTCCAAATTGTACAACTATCAACAATAAGTTAATTGCTTTAAACACTGCCCATTTCAAATAAATTGCCCCGAAATGCAAAGAATTTCTTATTAAGGAAAACAGACATGACATTTAAACTACTGTCTTATGGATATAGTTTTTAAAACTGCATAAAGGAATCATAAGATAATTTTGTCATAATATTTAGCATACTGAACAGATTTACTTGGGGCTCGTTAATATAGCTTTTATATAAAGAATGCATATATGCACTGACCACCCCAAAACTTTCTTCTGTAGCATTTTAATAATAAGAATAACCTTAATTTTACATATATCACGATTAAAATATGAATTACTCGGCTTGAGATTTTAAAGTCATAGCTAAAACAATGTATTGAAATAATGAATATAATATCGCATCCATTGTTTGGAATGAATAATTTAGCTTAAAAAAATTAATAAAAATTGTTCTGATAATTGCAATATTGCTTGAAGAGAATTAAATGAAATTTTAACGATGGTTTGAATCGGTCAAAAGACATAGAAAAGATAATTTAAAAGAATAAATATAAGATTATATCCTAATCTAAACTGAGTTATTTGATTTGTTATTTGGAGCACAGCAAATTTTATTTGAACAAGAAAACAAATATATTTTACATGTTAAAGATATTCATAATTCTTTTAGTATTTTAATACCTTTGCTTATTATTTTAATTCTTTTATATTTAGTGGGAAAAATTCATCAAATAATCCGTGCCAGAAGCTTCAAAAGGTATTTAACTAATTATGATATAATGCACAACTGATGTAAAGGATTGGGGTGTTTCATAGTTTTGGACTTTTAAAATATAATAATTTAGATGTTATGGTATGAACAATGATGCCATTAATTTTAAAATAACATGTAAACCAATACTAAATGGTATAAACTGGCATGGTAGCTAAAGATGCAAGAAAAAAAAAATAAATTTAGAAATGCGTTTATTTTATCATTAATTAAGACTAGTTAGTACTAGTATATTTAAGTGGACTTGGCACCACTAAAGATTACATATAAAAGCATATATGTATTCCCATTTAATATTTATAAACTGAGCAATATTATATTTATTCAAAGAAATATATATTCAAGCAACAATTCTAATGGTTCCTGATATGTATGTTTTTAACAGGTTTGAAATCTTCAATTTTCGTTTTCTCAGTTTGCATTTTTTTTTATTAATTATTATTATTATTAATTTTAAATTCATGATCTTCAAAATTGTTATAATTTCTACACATTTTTAATAAAATACTTAATATTATTTTTTGGATGTCTAATAGAAACTTCTTAAAAAAATTAGGGATGAATTTTGAAATATATTAATTAGTTTGGGGAAAAATATTGAAAATGTGCATGGCTATGTAAAAAAATTCCAAACATTTTTTATTTTTATTTTTTTTTCTTTTAAATATATCGCGAAATCCATCCCCGATTCTTTTGAACAGGTTCTATTAAACATCTAAAAATATTAAGTCATTTCTCAAGTCATTTCTTAAGTCATTAAAGTCAATATCAGTAGAAGGTTTAGCATTCTGAAGATTACAATTTTATGAAAAAATGCAAACAAAGAATTTAAGAGAGTTTATTGATTTCAAATCTGTAAAAAATATATCAAAAACCATTATAATTGTTACCTGAATATATATTTTATTGAACAAACATAATGTAGCTCAATTTATAAATATTAAACGGAAATATCTGTTTTAATATGATACCTTCATTGGTGCCAAGTCCCAATGTGTTACGTTTTTTTTCAGCATTGGGGATATGCGATATACGTTTAGCGAGATTCCTAAAAAATTCCTGAAATGGTAACTAGAAAAAGTATTCTCGAACATTTTAGGCAAAAACTGAATCAACATAACATTACAGTAAAAAAAATCATCTAAATCAAATCTTACGTAACAAACCCTATTGGTAAAAGTAGAACATTTATATCCGGTCAGCGACACATCTATATGTATCGCTTGAAAACATATTGGGAATCCCGTGATGTAGTTGTGTCACTTGTCATGTGAAATGCATCCAAACAACACATGTTTTCGTAAAGATAGATAAAAAGAAAAGATTAGGTCACGGTGATTAATAGGTTCTATGGAACCGTGTGCATAGGCTTTTGAATTGAAGCGCTTTCAAACCAATAACGACACTTGTTTCAAACGGAGATTGAAAAATCTGTGGAAATGTAGCAAGACAGCGTAAAATTGTAACAAAATCTAACAGTATATTTTATCTCTACCGTACTTTTTCCTTAAACAAATCATATGTACTGTTATAAGTTGAAAAATGCTTCATCTTTGCACTATTTAAAGTAAAAAAAAAATCCTGAAATAACATGATAAATTATAATTTATCACGCTGCCATGTAAGCAAATTTATACGTTGTAAATATTATTCATTTAGTGTTGAACTCTCTTTAGACTTAAAAGAATGATAACCTTAGTTATGCAATGTATAAATTATCATTCATTATGTCAGTGTTAAGAAGATTAATGATTTTTACATTGCGGATCATCATGGAAATTTCTCTTATCTTATCGCTAAGATGTACTCTTTTGAAAGGATAATCAATAAATATATTTAGATAGGAAAATTAATAGTCTGATTGAACTCTGCCACTTTTATTCAACATTTACAAATAAATAAATAAATACGATTTCAATTATGTTTAGATTATATGCTCTCACGGTACTCTGGTAAAGAACGCCTTTTATTCTAGTATCTTATATTTCTAACCATTAAAAATTACTAACATCTACATACGGCTGATATATATACATTAATCAGCATATATGTCTTGGGAGAAAGCTTGTAATTTTACAATTAGATGAGATAAACTAGCATGATCTGGTAATCACTAATTTTTTTTTTCATTCTATATAACATTACAATCTACTAACTTAAACACGCAAAAATTCCATCGAAATATGTTTTTACAATAGAAAATTTACATATGCAATTTATCGAAATTTTAACCAATAAATTATGATATATAGCAAAGAGATAAAACGCAGAAAAAGAATAT
Organism: Salticus scenicus; assembly: GCA_963930645.1. Lineage (NCBI taxonomy): Eukaryota > Metazoa > Arthropoda > Arachnida > Araneae > Salticidae > Salticus > Salticus scenicus. The sequence goes on from OZ005652.1 coordinate 100,936,080, forward strand.
CAATATTAGTGCTTGTCCTTCGATATATACTCAAATTAAATCATCATAATTGTTCATAGTATATATATCATAAACTGCGTTTGTTAAATGTATTTGTTACTGAAGCTAATGTATTGCGATGCCTTAAACTATTATAAATTTGTACATAGCAATGCAACATTTTGGTTACCATGCATCGAAACAGAAACAATATAGTTTTTTAGTAATCATTTTTAGTCATGTTTAGTCATCAACATCATCACATATATCAAATTTTGTGCAATTATACGCAAAAGAAGTTAAAATACAATAATGGAGAAATGAAATTACAGCAGCGCCAACTTCTGGGCGATATATTCCAAAATCTAATAAGCCCCAAATTAAATTGAGGTCCACTCAGGTATAAAGTTCTGTCAAAATCGTATTCCATGTATTAAACATATTAACGGTATACTTTCTTTATACTTAATGTATAAAATTTTGAAAACATATTATATAAATTACTACTACCAATTTTTAAAGTACCATTATAATGTCCTATAGAAAAATGGATGTGTAATGAAAAAATAATCCAGTTTACTACCCCCAGTATCAAATTGTAGATATATAAATTTACACAGAAAAATAAAAAGTCATATTATTACAATAATTTATAAAAAGAGTGAAAGTAACAATTTTGTAGAATTAAAATTTCAATAGTTTCTATATTTTGTTAAATCAGGGTGATTAAATTAAAGTTACGATTTCAAGACGCTATAATTTTAAAACTACCCATCAGAGCGAATTTTATTTGGCAAAAAAAAAAAAAAAAGTTCCAAAATCTGCCGTTTATTATCCGTAAAGCATTTGTTTCGTGAAGGTCCTCTTTTTCTCTTTTCACTATGATTGTTTCCGCTGTAAACACGTATTCTTGTCTTTTTGCTAAAAAAATTGAAGAAAATTCTTGAAGTTTATTGTTTCCTGATATTCCATTGTTTTGCTAGCAACATTCCTGTGTTTAATGAGTCCATTTAGCCGTTCTCCCTGACATTACCGTTACATCGCCATCAATAGGAACATGTTGAACTTTTTATGAAGTATGACTGTCATATAAAGTCATGGAAGTCATGTATGACTTTTACTTTTTACATGATGAACTTTTTTCCTCCCCCTAACAAATTTCATTGCCTCATGATTGCTCTGGTAAAACAGCAAATCGCTCCGATGACTAGTTTTAAAATTACAGCGTTTTGAAATCGTAACTTTTATTATAATCACCCTGTACATTAAAGTATTTTGTACGTGTAATGCATTTTGGATAAACACAGACGGAATAATGACGAATTTTATGTGCATATTTAAACTAATCTTAAACATGTGTCAACGCTATCGTAATCAACCTTTAATAAATACTGTCAATGAGCTTCCAACAAATCATGCAATCCATGCACGATATATTTCGAATAAATAAAAGAAATGGAAAAATACCTTACCGATCAAGCAACAGTTTCCAATTAACATTTTTTTCCCAATTCAGACAGAAAAATAAGACAAGATTCTATTTTCTCTTCAAGTCGCCGTTTATGTATATAGCGTAAGTCAGAATTCAATAGATATTGCTGATGTTATAAAGAGATTTCTGTCACATTAATCTATATAAACATATTTCATTTTATCATATTTTTCTTTCAGATACAGGTGATAAGAATATAAAAAGATATAAATGATGTACTTCATGCCTAGATATTGCAAAAATGAAATCTGTAAAAAGTACTACATTATTTGAAAGTTAATAAAAAAAGTACTAAGATTTAATTTTAATGTTTCAGACTTATACATTTTTATTGCATTATTATGTCATTAAAAACTATCATTTATTGATTTTTCATGAATTTGAAACAAAGGAATGGGACCAATCACAGTAACGCGATGCGGTCGTCAGTGCTTGTATAAGATAACAGGTATCTGTCAAAGTTTTTATGTCAATTCTTGCTGTTACATTTATAGATAATTAAGATTTCAGAGATTTTGAATGTGACATTATAATCAGTACACAGGAGAGGAGTGATAGTACCTTCAAAGTAACGAAAAAAAATAGAAATTTACCATAAATATCGGGAATCCTGTAAAACATCAAATCTCCAACATCGCTGTGTCCGGAAAGTATTATCATTAAGGCACCACTTCCCGAAGGGAAGTACTACCAAAATAACAAAGATGAAGTAGGGAGCAAAGCAAAAACAAAGGGTGCAATTTGCACATAATAAATAAAAACTAAGACAGAAAACTCCCTGAAGGAATATATATATATATATACTAACAAGAATTAGTCATATTAGTCAATATATATATATATATATATATACGTTTTTTATTCCACCCCCCTTTTTTTTGAAAGAAGGGTAGGCCCTAACAAGAAGGCCCCCAAGTGGTAATTATGTCCATGTTCTTGAGAAATAAGGGTGTACCATTTTAAAGCTCAGAAGTGCGAAGAGAAGGCTTCGACTCGCCACCGGTTGCATGGAGGACTTTGGACTATGATGTACGTGTCCTGCTGTCTTACGTAAAAAAATGTGTGCTGAAGGACATAGAGAAGAAACCGAAAGAAAAATGAAGACTTAACAGAAAATAAGTAAAAAAATAAATATAAAAATAAATAAATAAATCTCCCTTTTTTAATATAAGAAGAATAATCTTAATACTTAAGAGTAGATGAATAAACAGTTTTCATGTTGAACAATAACATATTTCAACAATAATGATAATAATAATATATTTCATTAAAACAATGAGGGAGTTCCTGGTGTTATAAAATGAAAGCAGGTGCTTCAGAGAAATGCCTTTATATTTTCTAGGAAAAATATTGCTACGAAAAGAATCAAAAGAAGAACATTCAAAAAGATAATGGTATACATCAGTGAAAAATGGTGCAACAGTGACAATTAGGATAATTCTTGAGGAACTTATGGTAATAATTAGGAAATGTTCCATGACTGGGGATGATTTGTCATAAAAAGTGGTCTGATCAGTTTCTGGAAAGAGAGACCGCGGGAATTTTGGGGTTGAGAGAGAAGAGATAGACCATTCATCTTGTCAGGCATTTAAATCTGCTTTGGGGAGAATATTTTTACATAGAGTGAAAGAACAGGTGCCAAAGGTGGAAACAGAATCGTTAGTGGCAAAATTGGCTTCCTTGTCTGTAAGCTCATTTCTAGACGTGACAACATGGGCACGAGTCCAGTAGAACAAAAGAGTCTTACCAGAATTGGAAATAGAATTATACCATTTACAAATGTCTGAGACAGTTCTATTATATGAAGGCTAATTTGAAATAACAATTAAAACACTTACAGTCAGAGGTGCCATTAATTTTGAAGAAGCTGGAGGAGATGAACCTTAATAGAGCACTGAGCCTGTATGAAGATTTATAAGTAATCACATTTCTATGCATCACAACAAAAGTAGTTCCAAAATGACCGTCGATGCCTGAACCGTCAGTGAACATATAAATTTGATCGTCATGAAGAACTGAAGAGTCAAATATATGAAAGTCTGTGACGAAATTATTTGAAATGAAATAATCCACTGAATTTTTATTAGGGATTTTAACATCATTACTCGAGATACTGTAGTTATTGTAATTAATATTAAAGTCACTGTCATGCTTCAATTTATAAGGAATGAGAAAAATATAGGCTCTATATTTAATTGGCTAAATCCCAGCTATAACATTAAGAGTGTTTGTCGGGACAGTTTTATAGGCGCCGACTATAAAATTGATATTAATTCAGCTCTTTGGATTTTAATAATATGGTTCTTTTTTCTAACAGAGTTACCAAGCTTACACCAGATGGGTGCAGCGTATAAAATAATTTTTTCAATGACCGTATTGTAGATTTTCTTTAAGATGTCTCTGTTCAGCCCCCTAGTGGTCCCAGATAATCTTTATAATTTAGATGTTTTATTTTGTACATTGTCCAATTTTTTGCTAACCCCCCCCTACCCCCCCCCCCAAATATTGGAACTTATTAATAATTTTTATTGAAATGTTGTAGTTTTATATAAGGTTTAGCAACATTTATTTATTTTAAGTGCATTTGATTTTTTTGGAGAGTAAATTAAATGAGATCAATTATGGTCCAATGTCATATTATAATTATTGGACCAATTTTGTAAATCTTTAACGTTGCGGCCGGGCGGAAGGGGTTGCGGAAGGGGTGTAACGATGACTGACGAAAAGTATTAAACATTGTAGACGCGCAGCCCTTCATCAAATTTCTGCATATTTCAATGCTGGGACACTAACAAGTGTCAGCTTATGGACTATTCAACATGCCATCATTGAAATGGTCTTTTGGGGCCGACTTCCCATTAGCGTACCTTTATTGACAGCACGACACAAAACTTTACGTTTAGTCTGTGGCCACTAATACCGTCATTGAACTTTTTATGACTAGAAATACTTTGCCTTGTCTGACAAGTCTCGTTTCTAGTTGTATCGGTCGGATATACGTGCACAGGAATGGTGACAACCTCATGAATTTATGGAACTTACATGTCAACATAAGTCTGTTGAAGCTAGAGGAGGTTCTATTATGCTATAGGGTGTGTGGAAATTATATGTTATTGGATCCCTGATATGTGTAGGTACGATTACGACAGGTAACAAATACGTAAGCATCCTGTCCGATTACCTACATCCATTCAAGTCCATTGAGCATATTGCCTGTGTCAAACCACTGTTTTGCCACTCTACACATAACTTAACTACGAGTGACGTCACGGCCCTTTCCTTATTTTGAAGTGCGTACGTTTGTTACTAGAAAAAATTGTTCAAGATTGATAAGTTTCAAGGAATGATGCGTGTGAAAGTTGTCTGAATAATTCTAAATGAACTTTTGAACTTAAACTGATTTAAATTCTATATAAATGTTGGTACAATAATGAAACGGAGGATTGAGGGGATTGGTATCACTCCTCACATAGAATTGTTTCTCAAATAAAGCTGTTCCAAATCCTAAGTTGAATTGTTTTAACATAGGTTTACATAACAGTACTCGCTATCTTAACCTTTAATCTCCAATCCGTAGTTATAGTATTAAATTTCAGAGTAAGAGAAAGTCGTGTGAGTGACAAATCAGATTATTTAATTTAAGTAGGTTTTTGAAAATATAATGTACTTAATATTGTTTTATTTCATATGCATATGGATGTAAAATTTCCTAATTCTGAGACTGTAGGTCATTTTATAGCATCTACCATTACCTTAAATTAATTTTAAAAATATACCTCCTTTTTTATTTAAACATCCTTAATTACTTTTTCCTATAGTTTTTTTTTTTATAATGTATCAACATATTTAATTTATAATGCATGTACGTCAAAACAGAATCTGAAGTCTACCGAACATTCTTAATCTTTATACCGAATTTCAATTCAAGTTTTCAAAATTCCTTTTTAATTTCCCATTTTTTTTATATAAGCTTCTTCAAATACCAGAATGAATTTTGTTTTCCATTTCCATGACATTTCATTTAATGAAAGAAACATTTGGAAAATTGATTTTGTTCTCAATTCATTTCGCATTTAAGGATCTAATGTTTATTTTTGAAGTTTAGAAAAAACACAAACAGTAGTTTATGTTTGATTTTGAAACGACTTTCTGTCTTTTCAAACTTCATTATTTTGGGTATTATTTTAAGAAAATTCGCAATATATAAATAAGACATAAAATAAACTGCAGTTGTGAAAAATTAACTAAAACTAAATAAATGGCATTTACATAGACTGATATAAGGCTAGGTCTTGAAAGAATAAACAAAATAATATGTTTTATGCTTGTAAAGCGACTCAATTTTTACACTGAAAGAAGTTTTTGAATCGTGTAGTAGTGATTTTAAATTACTTTGGAAATACAATTGTGATTTTATGTTTGTCCAGCTAAATATGATTTCAAAAAACGTTCATCTGTAAAATAATAATAAAGTAAATAAAATAGGCATTAATAAGAGTCAGTATTATTGATTATAAGTGATTTAAAAAAGGAATACTTTTTATCTGTGAATCGATGTTTTGATCAAATGTACAGGATAATTTATAATTAAACTTTTGCTGCACCCTTTTGCAACTACAATTGACGTGTGCACTGCCACCAAATTTGAGATATAAGAGATTTATTAGAGCGCTTGCGGAGTGTATATATATATCCATATATATATATATATATATATATATATATATATATATATATATATATATTTAAATGTCTATTAAACAGTGTTTTGTATGAAAAAAACGAAAAAAGTAAACAACAAATTATCTATACACACACTGTTAAAAATGCTTTCTTAAAAATGAGCTAAATTGTATCAAAATAGCTCCGAAACAATATATACTTAAAGTTAAAAACCCATGTACTCATTGTTGAGTATTTGGACATCTCAAACATGGGGATATTTGGATTCTTATTGGTCAAGCCCATTTTTGAGTATGCCAATGTACTCAAAAATGAGTACATTGGTTTTCAAATTTAAGTATATATTGTTGCGTAGATATTTTGAGACAATTTAGCTAACTTAAGAAACTACTTTTTACAGTGCAGTCTTATTGGGTAGCATAAATTATTTGAACATGTATTGAATATAATAAATGAATGAACTAGTGTGAAATTAATGTGAGCAATACAGGTTTCGAAAAGATGTGATCTTCCTTCTTCAGTTGCAAAAAACACGTGTTTTTATACCATTTCTTCGTAACCGGTGGTGTTTATATTAATTTCTTTGACATAAATAGTAAAACATTAACATTATAACCAGCGTTCTCAAATGTGTTCTAATATTTTGGGTATGTAGGGAATTTTTCGAAGACTGTCCACGGAATTAAAAGACATCTGATTACTTTAATAACAATTCAGTTTAAATGTCAATGTTTGATATTACAATAGAAAAAGTACATAATAGTTCTTAATTTGTTTTATTAAATGTTTTACAAAACTACCAAAGACAATTCTTTGAATTGGGAATCACAGATTTCCTTGTAAAAATTAGTGGGAAAAGATCTAACCATAAATAGTGCTTTTTCGAAAATATTAGCTTCTCATTCAAAGTAGAGAAACGAGAAAAAATTCAAAAAATTGCGTATGTCTGTAACATCTCCAAGAATTTTTTTTTTATGGTAATTCCGATGTTAAGGGGATTAAATCAAGTACATGTACTTCTTTTGCTTTGACAGCCCAATGAACTCCACGCGAAATCGAGCGCATGACAGTTCTAAACAGAATAACGTAGTGACACCCCAACACTAGAAATTTCATTTAACATTATTCAATATTTCATTTAATTAAGCTGTGCTAATGGCAATGGTGAAAGAAAGTTTTCTCTTATGGTGATTCCGATGTTAAGGTGATTAAATCAAGGACATGTACTTCTTTTGCTTTGTCAGCCCAATGAACTCCACGCGAAATCGAGCGTATGACAGTTCTAAACACAATAACTTAGTGACACACCAACACTCGAAATTATAATTAACATTATTCAATATTTCAACTAATTAAGCTGTACTAATGGCAATGGCAAAAGAAAGTTCTCTCTTATGGTGATTCCGATGTTAAAGGGATTAAATCAAGTACATGTATTTCTTTTGCTTTGACAGCCCAATGAACTCCACGCGAAATCGAGCGCATAACAGTTCTAAACAGAATAACGTAGTGACACCCCAACACTCGAAATTCTAATTAACATTATTCAATATTTCAATTAATTAAGCTGTGCTAATGGCAATGGTAAATCCACATATATCAATTTGTTTTTAATAGTGACGTTTCTAGCATAAAAAAAAATCAGTGATCAGGGATATAAAATAAAAATCGTCCTTCTTTACTGATTTCTTCTTCACGATCATGATTACATTATTATAATTTCAAAACTGCCCGCTCAAAAAGAAATATTATCAAATTTTTAAGCAAGGTAATCAATTTATCAAGGAAAATAAACACATTATTATCCAGTGAGATTATCAGGATTACTGCAAGATTAGCAAAAGGGCAAAAGTTCACAATATAACGATAATGAAATTCTGGTCAGATTTTACCAAAAGTTTAATTTATTGTTATTTATATAGTCAATTAAAGCATATATATATATATATATATATATATATATATATACAATTATTATACTTGTTATCTACAAATTAATGTAAAAATAAATAGGAGACATGCATTCTTTTAAATATATGCAATATTAATAACATGGTGTGTGAGTCACACGACTTTCTCTTACCCTGAAATTTAATACTGTAAATACAGGTTGGAGATTAAGAGGTAAGATAACGAGTAATGTTATGTAAACCTATGTTAAACAATTCAAATTAGGCTTCAGAAGAGATTTATAAGATAATTAGATATGTGTGAGGGGGCTACTGCCCCCTCAACTTCCCGTATCATTAATATACCTACATTTATATGGAATTTAAATCTGTTATTAAAATTAAAAGTTCACTTAAAATTATACAGACAATTTTCACACGCAACATTTCCTTTTCCAGCAACAAACTTATATTAACTTCAAGCTGGCTATAACTTTTGGAAATGGATTTTATCCTCGTTGCATCATAAAAATCTTCTGCTGACCACTGCACTTAAAATTAAACTTTATAATGTTTATATATATATACATATATATATATATTGCATGGGTAAATTCTTGTGTTATGTAAGAAAATGTTGGTATCTTATGGGATTATTCATAGGAAAATGGAGATTTAAAAAACAGATGCGGTGACTGATTTACCCTCAAACCTAAAAAACGGATATTGCCATTTAGAAAGATATCAAAACTTCTTCACACGATTTTGCCCTGATATCAGTCTTGCTTTTGCCTCCAAGGCAGTAGCACGTGCTTTTTTTTGCTCCAGATGAAGAAACGCTACGTCCTTTCAAAACCGGTTTTGCTGACTTAAAATTTATGGTGTGTGAAGAAGTTTTGATATATTTCTATTGATTGTACGCCAGTTTTTGATTTTAGTATTGTCATTTAGAGTTCAAAAAGCAATATTTAACCAACTTTTTATGGCTTTTCTGTAACGATTCAGCACTAATTTCTGTAATGTTCTCAAGAAAAATGGCGAATAGTACTTGAAAGAGTTTCCATGTAAGTTAATATTTTACAAAACTCTAACAAAGTTTTATTTAAAAATTAAGTGTTCAATTAACAAGTGTTAATATGTAGTTAACGAAGCTCGAATTAGAAGTTCAGTAGTAATACGTTAATGTCATAATTCAAATTGTAAAAGATGTTTTCAAAACCTTAAAAACTAATTTTTATAGAATAATCATCGAAATAATTTTGGGTCATATTTAAAAATAATGCAATATTAAATGTAATATAAAGATATTAATTTACCCTCTGAAAACTAAAGTCTATTTCATCAAATATGTCATAACATATTTGATGATGCATATGTCATGCCTTTAACATATTATAAATGATTTTTATATTTAAAGAAAAAGGAGTTTTGGCAACAGAAGACTTTATTTGTTCATTATATTTAATGTCCATACTTTTAAAATAGTCATGCTATATTACTGAAAAGTTAAAGAAGTAATACTGAAAGAAATTTTGGTTCTATGCCTTTATGAACAGCTTTTCAAATATGAAACCCTAATTTTTGATACAAATATATACGTATATAAGCATTATAAAAATAACTTTAGTGACCTGAACGATAAGAGTTAAAAATTAAAAAAAAATGTGAAAGAATTATCAAGTCTTAATAATACAAATGACAAAATTTTCATAAAGAGAAATTTAGTATTAATACTTTTCTTAATAATGATATTTTTTTTTTACTTACTCTTACGCATAGGGTCGAGAAAGTATTGTTTTAGGGTCAAATTTTCGAACGCGAGATTTTGTTATATTTACATGTTCTGAGGTCTCTTGAATACGAAAATCATGTTTTTAGCGAATGATCTGTGCGTCTGTTATCAGCATATCTCAAAAACAAATAGTAGTAGAAATTTCAAACTCGGTATTCTAAATGTGTATCATATAGGGATGTTACTGTAAGCTTTTCGTTGAGATGAAGCAAATGGTTCGTGTACAGGGACACTCAAAAGTATTCAAATACATCACGTCTATGGGGGAAATTGCAAGTAAGTAAAGTTTAACATCTATAGACTGCACTAAATCAAATTAAACGAATATATATTTTTTGTAATAGAGATAGTCAACTTGGAAAAGCATTTTGTGTATATAGGAGCCTCGCCTCCTCCTCTGGGGGGAGGTCCCCCCTCGAGAGGAGTAAATTTTCGTGAGGGGTTTCTTTCAAAAGAGCTCGCCAATTCCTTTAAAACGAATAGTTGAACCATCGATCTGCAATAACTAAAAATAAAGTTATCGATTTTTTTCATTTTTAACATTCTTTGTTAATGTAATATTGAGAATAAATTCAACTTTTTTTTTATATATATATTTAGTGTCATACTACTTCTCTAATATGGAAATTGTCTGCATTGATTGTTATTCAAATATTTCTGACTTCCGTATACTTAGAAAAAAAAAAAAAAAAAAAAAAAAACTTTTATTTTCGAAAAATAAGTCTATATACATAAATAGCTAACAGATTTCCTTGGAATCTGTGTGTGGACGTACTGAGTATAGTGTCGCATGTTGAACAAAAAACAAAAGAAAAAAAATGTTAAATGAATTTCTTTCGATTTTTATGTAAAAACATGATCACGTGCTATCTTTAAAATAGTGTAAAAATTAAGAGTTTATGTCATACATGTGGCATCTATATAAATTTTTTATAAGAAATTTATTAAAGAAATATAATTAAAATTTAGTTATTAGTACTTTGTACTGTAAAAAATTGGTCTGAAATCGTCATCCTTGGAATCTTTGTGTGGACGCACCGAGCAACGAGATATATAAAGTAGAGTGATAAATGGTAACCCCTGAGAAGGTCCAAGATGAGCCATGTGACATGCTACCTTTCCACCTGCGTATTCGATGGTTTCCCTTGTTTTAACTAGCTTATTTCCAAACATTCTAAGGAAGAACACAGTTTTTAAAGTTGTGAAACTCTTTCGAAAAGAATTTTGCTTGTTTTAAAAATAAATGGTAAGCGCTGACCAGTAACTTTTCACAGGTAAATAATATTTGTTTTATTTTGTATGTTTTATTACATAATATTTGTTATTTTTCTTTCATCTATTCGACGAAGGCTATGGAAGTAAATCAAGTGCTGAAAATAATGCATTTTATGAAGGATCGTACACTTTAATTATTTATTTATTGCTCAAGTAATATTTTTATTATTCATTCGAAACAATTTTTCTAACAATTTGCATTCAGGGTAGTATATTTCGCATAATTCGAAATATTGTAAATGGCACCGCTTGGGAAACCCAGACAACCATTGTCGCCAAAGCTTTTTTTTGTTTACGTTCTATGATTTATACGCATGCTTTTAGTTTCATTTTCAAGTTCACGTGTGTCCTTTTTTATGTTGTTTTTTGATTGTGTGTAGCAATTATCACATATTTATTAAAGTCATCATTATCAATTTCAAATCGTTTTGTAGTTAGATAAATTAGAGTCTTTCGCGAACAGTTGCCAAAAAAGCGATAAACAGCCAAACATAGCAACCTATTGGTTCATATCACGTGATTCATCTAGAACCACGGAAAGCTAATCCTTCATCCATTGAATCAGCACTCTAATTCATATAGCTCGTTGGCACCGAGTATAAGATCACATGCTGAACAAAAAGGAGAAGAAAAAAAAAATGGTTAAATGAATTTAATGTTTTAATTATAATGTAAAAATATAATTACGTGCTGTCTTTAAAAGAGTGTAAAAATTAAGAGTTTATGCGATGCATGTGGCATCGCTATAAAATGTTTATAAGAAATAGATTAAAGAAATAGAATTAAAGTTGAGTTATTTGTTCTTTGTACTATAAAAAATTGGTCTGAAATCTTCATTTAGAAGATCTTTTTAGTGGTAAGATCTACTACACTATATTCATTGATTTCATGAATTTAAAAATGGTTTCGTTAACAAACTTTGGTCTATTAGCACGCAAACAGCATGAGGACGAGTTTTATACATTTCAAGTTTGATTTTGAAATGTTTCCCGCTTTCGGAATTTGATTCGTTCACGAACCGGGGCTTTTCTAGTAAGTAAATAAATAAATAAAATAAAATAAAAATAAATAAATTGCTTTTCCCGAGCATAATATTTTTATTAAAATATCAAACATGAATAAAATAATACTAATGATAATAATTTGTTGGGAGGTATTGGTAAATATTTAAATGCATGCTTATGTGTATAAAACAAAAATATTTTTTACTTAAAAATTTAACTCCTGGCTTTCAAAATTAGAAAATTCTTACCTAAAAATTATTTTTTAGAAAATCACTTTTGATATTATTTCAAGGTCTGTATAACATTTTCTTTACATTCTGCAATCAAAATTTCGAGTAAAATACAATTTAACATCAATTCTGTTTATTGTACAAAACATTATAAGAAAAAAGAGGTGCGAAAGTAAATTAAAATTAACAGTTGATTATTATTTTTTTTTTTTTTTTCAAATTCACAACTTACATTTTAAAAATGTATTAGATTTTTTTTAATCTTTATTTAAAATAATAATAATAATAAATAAAACTTAAAAAAAAAAAAAAAAAAAAAAAAAAAAAAAAAAAAAAACATGTAGTTTTTAGACTAATTCTTCTTCTTATTATTTTTTTTTTTTTAAGAACAATACTATTTCTGGTGGGGATTAATTTGATTTTCAATTTTATAGAAATGATTATATGTCAAAAAATCAAAAAAGAAGACTAAAATCAACACACTATTTAGTTTGAATCTTGTTTAAACGCATACATATATATTTTTCTGAGGAAAGAAGAAATATACACATAATGCACTATACATATTTAAAACCTTTATCCGACAATAACGAAAAAAAACATAAAAATGTAGCGAAGTCAAAATATCTTTCCTTTGAAGAACATTTTCACAGCCAAAGAATGAGTTCTTTAATTTTCTATAAAATGAAGAAAATACTTGGTGGAAAAAAAATTGTTTTCTTTTGAACAAGGAAGTGACAGGATAAAATACATTACAGAAAGTAAATAAACACAAAACATTTATTTAGAAATGAATAAGGCTTTGTATTAAATCTTGTTTTACAAGAAAAAAATAATAATAAAGAAAATAGAATAGAATTTCTCATTGTTATTTTTATTATTATAAAATGGATATTTTTCTTTTTTCATTCAACACTGAAAAAAGAGATGGAATGAAAATATGAATAAATGATAACATAAGATTTTTTTAACAACAGCGACAACGCAGTCACTATTTTTGTGAAAGTTTATTTAAAATTCACTTCACTGTAACTTTGACGATGACATGCAAGAATTAAATAAATGTAGTAATTCTGTTTAAAAAATTTGATTATGTTTTCTTTCTATATCCAGAAAGAAGTTATTATATTAAATTATGTAACTTCTTTTATATATATATATATATATATATATATATATATAAACGTAAATTTTAAATTTAACTGTCAAGGAAATTCACAATACAAGTAAAATACTTTCAAATGTTAAATCAAACATAAGATAGATTTTTTTTTTTTTCAACAAATTGTTATTAAAAGAACTTGAAAATTGTGATTTTGCTGAAATGTTCTGACAGATTTAAATGAAAGTAATAACTAATCAGTAATATATTTACAGAATAACTGGATATTTAATTTTTACTCATCTGAAAACAACGTATTATAAATAATATAATTATTTTTTTTAATGAATTGAAGATGTAATAACATAAATAATTTTTATTCTTTGCTTAAATTTTTGTACTACTGTTTGTTTTAAAATTGGGTTCAAATCTGTGTTAATGTGTATTATCTACGTGAGATCACCTGATATTTTATTAAAATTGTAATTAGAGGATATACACATTTAGGTATATATATATATATATATATATTTTTTTTTTAATTACTTATTAATAAAAGTGTATTTGTATAAAAAAGGCGCCAAAGGCAGCACTAAAAATTATACAAAAATATATAATTTAGAAAATATGGTGAAACTTGAAGACAAGTGGGCGTGTATAACAAGAAAAAACGTTAAAAAAAGTAACGAATTATAGTAACGATGAACAATTGTAAAAAACAACACTACATGCGAAAAACACCCTTCCGCTTCCTCTTCAGTGGGTGGGAGCAGCAGAACAGACAATAAATTAAAAGAGGCCTAACAGGTTTCGGAAACATGGCGAAACTAGCATACTCCCAACAAAATCAAGAATAAATTACTGGCAAATTATATATAACAATCTTCATGTAAATTAGATATAACAAAATTGGTGCTTCATAAAAGTAACATAACTAAATTAATATAATAATCCAAAAACTACAAAGTCGATATTTGTGATAAAAATAATTTAATAAAAGGACATGCTAGATCGTCATGTTCCCACCCAGACCTGAAAGGCAAAAAGATATTGTAATAAACTGAACTTACTGCAAATAATAAAAGTGTATTTGTATAAAAAAGGCGCCAAAGGCAGCACTAAAAATTATACAAAAATATATAATTTAGAAAATATGGTGAAACTTGAAGACAAGTGGGCGTGTATAACAAGAAAAAACGTTAAAAAAAGTAACGAATTATAGTAACGATGAACAATTGTAAAAAACAACACTACATGCGAAAAACACCCTTCCGCTTCCTCTTCAGTGGGTGGGAGCAGCAGAACAGACAATAAATTAAAAGAGGCCTAACAGTTTTCGGAAACATGGCGAAACTAGCATACTCCCAACAAAATCAAGAATAAATTACTGGCAAATTATATAAGCCAGTATAATATAATTTGCATAGTATAGTATAATATTATATTTTGCAGTAAGTTCAGTTCATTACAATATCTTTTTGCCTTTCAGGTCTGGGTGGGAACATGACGATCTAGCATGTCCTTTTATTAAATTATTTTTATCACAAATATCGACTTTGTAGTTTTTGGATTATTATATTAATTTAGTTATGTTACTTTTATGAAGCACCAATTTTGTTATATCTAATTTACATGGAGATTGTTATATATAATTTGCCAGTAATTTATTCTTGATTTTGTTGGGAGTATGCTAGTTTCGCCATGTTTCCGAAACCTGTTAGGCCTCTTTTAATTTATTGTCTGTTCTGCTGCTCCCACCCACTGTAGAGGAAGCGGAAGGGTTTTTTTAGCATGTAGTGTTGTTTTTTACAATTGTTCATCGTTGCTATAATTCGTTACTTTTTTTAACGTTTTTTCTTGTTATACACGCCCACTTGTCTTCAAGTTTCACCATATTTTCTAAATTATATATATATATATATATTTCTTATTGATGAGTTCATTCAGCAACGAGTTATGCTCTGTGTATCACATATTTTTCAGCAGAATCATCCATTAATGATTACGATTTGCATCTGAAAACGAACAGCTTTGATGAAATAAAAAAATTAAAAGCAAACGACTTAAATTGAAAGATCACGCAAGAAATGTCTTGTAAAGAAGGATGCATGCCTCTGCCTCAGGCATGTAAAACTGGCATCGAGAAAACGTTTGTGATATTCATGCAAGAATGTCTTCCTTAAAATGAATTATAAAATAAATAAATAAATAAATAAATGCTTAAAAAACAAAGCTTCAGTTTAAATTTAATTTTGATTTTTGTTGTTGTTGTTATTTAAATTATTTTTGGGGTTTCACAGAGAGAAATATTTTCGGAAATTTCAAATATATTTTCGTCGATTATGAAAATTTTGATCAAAAAATTAATTTAGTACATTTATATATATATATATATATATATATATGCAGTGCTTTCAATAAACATAGGTTTTATGATTCGTCAGTATAGTATTTTCTGTAAACACTTTAAAATAAAATGTCCCCAGTAAAAAGTATATCGAAAAAATAAATGCTTCAAAAGCCTCATAATGTCAGTTAGAATGCGTCCTTGCCATTAAAAAAAAAAAGAAAAAAAAAAAAAAACTTGCAAAAATACAATTTTTGAAAGTAGTTATTAATACAGGAAAATTACTATGTGATTTTGAAGTAGGTAGGGGAGACCCGTGTACCTAGGGCCGCTTTTTTTCAGTGCTCTATATTAAAGCCCCTGAACTGTTTAAAATTATGAAACTGATATGTACATATCTTTAAAACAAATTACTTCTAATTAGAATTAAAATAAACATTTAAAATAATTAATCCCCAGAAATAGAAGGTTTTTAAATAAACTTCACACATGGCCCTAGGTACAACACCCTCATTGTACCTAGGGCCAGACTTCATTGTACCTAGGGCCGCTTTTAATTCAATGCCCCAAAGCAGAGCACCTGACCTATTTAAAATTATAAAACTGATATGTACATGTCATTAGGACTAATTACTTTTAATTGGGGTTATTATAAACACTTAAAATAATAAATCCCGACAAATAGAAAGTGTTTAAGTAAATTTTACACATGGCCCAAGGTACAACACCCTCAGTGTACCTAGGGCCACCCCTCATTGTACCTAGGGCCGGACCTCATTGTACCTAGGGCCAGATCTCATTGTACCTAGGGCCTCATTGTACCTAGGGCCATTCCTTAAAAGTTAGATTTCACTTCCTATAATGAATAGAAACAAACATATAAACAAGTTTTTTATAAAAGAAACAATTTTAAATAATACATTTTTTAAACATATAATAACTATTATGATGTTTTTTTAATTTGAGACATGGAATTTTTCACTATTTTCTTTTTCGTTTGGCCATTCTGATAGCATGCTTTTCTTCAATTTCTTTCTTTTCTGGAGTGCTTGTTAGAATTCTGGATCTCCCTGGTTTTCGGCCACCTCTTTTCTTTGATGTACGAGATTTTGCTTTTGGAAAAGGTCGTATTTGTTCAGGTGTAACACTCGAAATGATATTAGATGTGGAAAGTTTCGAGGTTTCAACAGGGCATGAAACAGAGACATCCTGGTTCATCATTGTTTCTTCACTTTCTTCTCTTTCTTCCTGAGGAAAATCACTTTTTTGGCAATTTATGAAAGGATCTGGTCTGTCGGTCACGTTTGAACATAAATATTCATCCTCAGTGAATATCTTTGGATTTATTGGCCATATGCCAGATGCACTAAATCCTGATAGAACATTTACAGAAGTAAAAGCCAACGGATAGGACTTACCAAAATTTTCGGCAACGTCATATATAGTAATTGGTTTTCCAGGGTTTGTTAGCATCCAATTACTACACGCTGTACTGTAGTATTTCTTAAAAGGTCCAAACACACCTCTGTCTAAAGGTTGAAGCTTATGGCTGGTATGTGGAGGAAAGGTAAGCATAACGACACCATTTTCTTTAGCCAAAGTAATTGCTTCAATGCTGACATGACTTTCGTGGTTGTCTAAGAGTAGCAATACTTGATTATCTGATGAACATTTGACATAATGAATAAAATGCTTTAAAAATTTAAGAAATATTTCAGCATTCGACCAACCACTAATGTGTGCTGTTCCTACGGTTCCCGGAGGTGCACCTTTCAAAATATAATTTTTGAAATTCACTCTTGGGAAAAGCATCATAGGTGGAACGGTGTTTCCTATTGCATTTACACAACAAATAATTGTTATATTTGCTCCTCGTTCACCAGAAGTAACGCTACCAACCTGTTTCTTTCCTTTTGGGGCAATAACCTTGATCGGTGTATGCACTGTCGTAATGCCTGTTTCGTCCACATTATAGATGCATTGAGGCAAAAAATTGTATTTTGCAATCACCTCCTGATACTTTGTAAAAAAATCTGAAACAATTGTTTTATTGAAACCAGTAGCTCTTGCTAAACTTGTAGCTTGTGGCTTTCTTAGTGAAATAACCTTATTATTCCTTTTCATAAAATCAGAATACCATTGATCACCAGCTTCACCATTTGCATCCCAAGATTTGGGATATTTTTTTTTATTGGCTTTCGCATATTCAAAAGCAAGTTTTTTAACCTGATGCTTTGATAATCCATAATGCATATTGCATGCAGTAACAAGGTACTGAACAAGGGAATTCTCATCGTCTTTAGAAAACACCGTCCAAACAGCACATCGGTTAGAATATGTAAAATTAAATTCGTCATTATCAGAATTAATCTTCCTACAAAAAGCAACATGTCTTTGTAATGTAGTTCTGCTTACTCTAAACTGTCGTGCTGCAGTTCGAACTGGAATTCCATTCTTCAAAACTGCTTCTGCAGCCGCAGTTACATCAGCGGCGTTAGGTTTTAACCGTTTTATTCCGTCAGAATTTCTAGGCATCTAAAAGAGATTAGGAATTTGTAATTACTCATTGAGTGAAATTGACATAAATTAGAATTTTGTCATATAAAAAGGGAATAAAAGTTGAAAAATTAATTTAAAACATCGTCGAAACTTTATTTAGAATAACAGTTTTATTTTTTATATTTAAAAAACTATTTGGCATAGGTTAACACTGCTCAGTTCCCCACCATATGTATGTTCTCATAAATTTTTAGTACAAGACATAGTATATTCAAGTTAAGAGAAATGAATTTGATTAAACGCTTGGCACGGTGATAGAATGAAATCCTGGCCTAATAGGCTACCCACCGTTCAGTTCAATATATTTATCTTATTCTAAACTGTTAATTTATTTTATTGTGGTCAGTTTCGATGTTTAGTTTTCAGGCTACTATTTCTAATACAGCAACACCCAGGATGCATATTTATATGGAATATTGTCCAATTTTCCAAATAACCAAATTTTCCTATTAGAATATTTGTAGACATTTCTTTTTATTAATTTGAAGTCTTCCAGTGTCATAAATAGTGTTTTAAAACTGGTCTGGCCTCTCTCCGATCATCTGTTCGTGAGATAGCATGTACACAGACTAAGAAACTAACACACTAACGTACTAACAAACTAATAGACACCATACCTATTTTGATATTTTCGGATTTCTCACACCTGAAAACGTGTAAAAAAAGTCAAAAACCGAGGTTGAAAACTTTCACGATTACCCAAGGTCCCCATGCTTATAACGTGATGGGTAACAAATAATGAATTACCACGTTTATATAAACAAATTATTAATAATAATAATCACAATCATAACAAAGATACATTTATAAGCCACGCAATTTGAAAGTTCTAGAGCAAAATATGCACCCATATCATTCATTTAAATGGCATAAAAAGAAATTTGTAAGGGTTGCTTAGTAGCAGCACTTTGATTTTCCCCCATTATAGCTTTGTATAAATGTCTAATTATCTGGGTACGTGTTTTCTCATTATTTCAAGAGTTCACTAGTTAGTTATGCACACAAGTTAAAAATAAAGCAGAGCTGAGAGAGCTATTAATGTTTATTATACAATAGTTAAATATAAGTTCTAAATTGCAGATTATATTTTCAGAAATTCACATTTTAAATAGGAGTATCACAAATTTTCTGTATTAAACAAGCTTTCAACTTGCCATAAATATCAAATCATTATTTTTCTCCAAAGATATCGGAGCAACGAGCATATTTAAAAATATTTCAAGTTCCGGTAAAAAAATCAATCTAAACATTGCAAGCGAAACAAGAAAACTAAACAAAAAGTTCTTATTTTAAGGTTTTACCGCTCTTTGTCAAACAGCCAATTCAAACTCAAGAGGGGGAGAAAAAGGAAGCAAATTCGACCTCCGAACTGTATCAATAATAACAAGTTACTTAAAATTCCACTCTTTCGTTACAGTTTTAAAAGAAAGGGGTGGTGAGTACTTTCTAAAGTTAATTTACCTTAATTGCACTTAAATGTAACATAGAACAAAACTGAATGTATATAAATATTAAAAAACTCACCAGTAAGTTCTTAAATTTGATAATTGATCAGAAGAATTTCCTTAACAAGGACAGTGTTGTCAATTTAGGACACTCCAAAAGCTTAAACTTCAACATTCATTGAAGTTCTTTTAAATAGTCTAACAGGAGAAATACTTCACTTCGTTCACCTTAAAACACCAAACTGAAAATACTGGCATACAAGTGAAATCTAAAACTTCACAATTTCCATTACCTTCCTCCAAATGTTTTTCACTCTTCCGCCAACTGAAATAAATTCGACTGGTAACCTTTCCTTCAACTAACCGAATTCTCCATGGACATTTTACGCTTACAACTTCAGCGATATTTTAAAAGAGTGACTACTTGCAGTCTTACAATTTGACTAAATCAAAATAGTTTAAATTACTTTTTTTTTTTTTTTTTTTTTTATAAATGCAAAAATAAATAAATAAATAAATATAAATAAATACATTTTTTTACTCATATAAACAAACTCACAATCTGTAATAATAATAGCAAGCATATTTTTTATAAGTCAAGAATATTGAATGTTCCAGAGCGAAATATATAACCTCTTTCATTTAAATAATACATATTAATATTGGAATTGTACCTAGGGCCATGGATGGCCCTAGGTACAAGGCAGCTATGTGGCCCTAGGTACAAGGCAGTTATGGGGCCCTAGGTACAAGGTAGCTATGTGGCCCTAGGTACAAGTTTAGCTAACTTTATTTAAAATGTCTTCTACTAAAAAGCCCACATGCAGAAAGAACTAATTAACTATATCATCTATTACTCCATGTAACAGACAAAATTATGTACTAGAAATAAAAAAAATATATTTGATTTACTCTTGTAAAAAAACAAAAGAGTTGAGTTGCGAAATTTTACTCCAGACCATGTAAATTCCTTTTCCACTTGTAACTTGCCAAACTTTCTCCTCAAAGATTTTAAACTGGTTAGGAAAACAGCATATGGTGTTGTTACTCGCCCAATTGAGTAGTGAAACTTAAAACTAAATATTATTCAAATAAATTGGGGTGGCCCTAGGTACATGATGGCCCTAGGTACACGGGTCTCCCCTACTCATTAATTTATATTATAGGTTCAAAGTTATATATGTTAAATAGTTACATATGTTTTATAAGTTACTAAAATCAGCACTCTATATATTACAAACAAATAAAATATTCTAGAATGAGTGAATTGTACTTTAAGAAAAAAAACAAAAAAAAACGTACAGTTGGTATCAAAAGTATCCGAACACTAGCAAAAATTCCTATATATATAAAAAAAAGAGTTATTACTCTTTTGTTAAATAAATCCTTGTCGAATCCTATTCTCAGTCAGTCTAAGAACATGATTCGACAAAGATTTATTTCAGAAAACAGTATTAAAGCTAAATTTTTTATATATGAATATTTGCTAGTGTTCGGATACTTTTGTTACCGAATGTATATTCCGCTTTCTCATGACAGGGAAGGTAGTTCATTGGAAAATCAGCCCAGTGTCCTTTAAATCTTATATACGTGCACAATATTTTACTTCTCTTGGAGAAATTAAGATCAATATCGACTATTACTCCCCTATACAGAAATGACGGTGGGCACTCGATAATGTGTTCTTTTAACTAATGTATAATATATTATGAACAACCTGAACTTTTTGCTCTGTTAAAAAAAATAAAAAAAATAAAAATAAATAAAAATTCATAGGATCGTCTTCAAATATATGCACAAAGTTAGCAAACTGTAATTGGCAGAAATGACTCGTTATTTGTCTTTCACTGGAATATTTTCATTATCATCCGGTTTTCATAACTGAATCATAATATGATTATTAAAAATGCCTTTTTTTATGGTAATCAAGCATGTTTCGGAGGAAAACACGAAAAATTTTCCAAACAACTTTCCTCCTTTGCGTACACAGTGTTTTTATGATTCTGAACCCACAAAACCGTCTAAAAGACAATTTACGTCAATACCGCCCTTTTGTTTATTTTCCTTGTGCATTCATTTTTCCCACGTTTTTGCGCTCAAAACAACTTTCCTCCTTTGCGTACACAGTGTTTTTATGATTCTGAAACCATCTAGCTCACAAAACCATCTAAAAGACAATTTACGCCAATACCGCCCTTTTGTTTCTTTTCCTTATACATTCATTCTTCCCACGTTTTTGCACTCAAAACAACTTTCCTCCTTTGCGTACACAGTGTTTTTATGATTCTGAAACCATCTAACTCACAAAACCGTCTAAAAGACAATTTACGCCAATACCGCCCTTTTGTTTCTTTTCTTTATACATTAATTTTCCCCACGTTTTTGCACTCAAAACAACTTTCCTCCTTTCCTTCATGACTGAATCATAATATGATTATTAAAAATGCCTTTTTATGGCAATCAAGCATGTTTCGTAGAAAAAAAAAATTCAGGTGAATACGCAGACAAGCGAAACATATATTTGATTTCTGAACTACCGTCTATTACATTTATTTCTTTTGTTTTTAGATCAGAACATTTCTGATAACTGAGCAGATTAAAAAAAAAAAGAAAAAAACATTTGCACTCCGGGAGTGCCGACAGAAGTGAAAACGTGAGCAATTACGTGTGCATTTCTTGAATCGTCAGAAAATATTTTATTGTGCAGAAAATACTTTTAAATAAAGTGTTTTTTTATTCATTAATATAAACCACTACTACAAAAATCATATTACAGTTTTATTTAATGCGCTAACTGCAATAGAGACAGTGTCCAGAGATGAGAGAAGTCGTGTAGAGCCGCACCAGATTGTAAAATCGTGAGAAAAATGGCGGCTTTGGCTTTTCTCACTTTTTTGTGAGGCCTAACTGCAACGTTTCCGGCTACAATCTTTAAGAGACAGTGTCCGGTGATGAGAGAAGTCGTGTAGAGCCGCACCAGATTGAACAGCGGTACAGCCCCAGCTCACCGCTCGAAGAGCGGTGTTGAGCTATACCAGGACCGAGGTCCAGGTAGGGCTGTCCGGAGAGCCGCACCAGATTGTAAAAACGTGAGAAAAATGGCTGCTTTGGCCTTTCTCACGGTTTTGTGAGGTCTAACTGCAATAGAGACAGTGTCCGGAGATGAGCGAAGTCGTATAGAGCCGCACCAGATTGTAAAAACTTGAGAAAATGGCGGCTTTGGCCTTTCTTACTGTTTTGTGAGGACTAACTGGAACACTTCCGGTTGCAATCTTTAAGGGACAGTGTCCGGAGATGAGAGAAGTCGTGTAGAGCCGCACCAGATTGTAAAAACGTGAGAAAAATGGCAACTTTGGGCTTTCTCATGGTTTTGTGAGGTCTAACTGCAATAGAGACAGTGCCCGGAGATGAGAGAAGTCGTGTAGAGCCGCACCAGGTTTTAAAACAATATACAGTATATAATTATTAACACTTCACATTAGCAAGTTAATTGTTTGATACATGATTTGTATCATGCAAGGATAGAAAGCATTTGCTGATGAAGACGCGAATTCAATGATTTTTGCTCACCCAAATGTTTTCACTTCAAATGGAAAACGTTAGGTGACGATGACGGGAATTCAATGATTTTTGTTCACCCAAAAGTGCTCAACGCGCCTAAAGAAGTTTTCACTTCAATAATATAAAATGTTATAAATATGTGTTTCCTCAATACTATAGCCCATTGCTTAAATTCAGTTTTTAAAATCTACCATAAACCATGATTTCAATATCAGCAAAGATTCGAAATGGTATTTCCACGTTTAAAAACCAATTTGGAATCTAAAATTTCCTTTAAACAATCGAAGTCTACTAATGTTTCTTTCCAAATTGCAAATTATATTTTTATCTTCTTTTTCTGTGTTTTCGCAGTCAAATTAAATTTTTCACAATAAAATTTTATGCGAAAAATCCTGAATCAAATAAATGCGCCATTATCGATGAATGCCTTTAGGTTTCTTGGATGTTTATCAATGGTATATTTGAAAACACCATTTCAATTTGTTTAGACATTGTGATAAGTAAGGATGTGAAATACATTAAATTTATCTAATCGATCGTTCTGATAATACATATGTATTTCTAGATTTTAAGCAACTGCCGTAATTTAATTATTGTAAATGCATTATTTAAACCCTTCTCTATGCATCATTCATTTTTTTAATGGCGCACGAACGGCTTAAATTTTGTCACTTTTTAATGTTTAGATGGCATTTTTAAGGGGTTACATGTGTTTGAAAATTTCAAAAAGTCGATTTTAATATATTTTTTAATCTAATAGCTGAATATGTTCAGAATAATCGGCCAAAGTTTCAAATCAGAAGGAGTAAAAGTCCAGGAGAGAGAGCGTTTGAAAATTCCCCTCATTAAGGTACACTAGAAATCCTTATACTGGCCGGGAGCGGTGCAGGTATATTGAAATAGCTGCTTAGTTATTGTTTGTCTTTCTTTTTAGGTCCCCTCTCTAACTAGTATCTGATGGTCAATTGTTTTAAATATTTTAATTTAAAGTTCCTTTATAAACCACTTTTTTTTTTTTTTTTTTTTTTTTTTTTTCTAGATTATACATGTGCATACAGTCAAATAAAGCTAGTAGTGATTATTGAGCAAAGTGTGTTAACGGAAGAAAACATTTAATTCTAAAACTGCAGAAATAGAAAGTTAAAAGATAATGAACATCGCTCACTTATAGCTGAGACTGGGATTCGAGAAGCAAGAATTCGTCTCAGGCAGAATCAAAGGGATGACGTTTACATTGCAGATGCAACAGGATCTTTACTTTCTGTCTAAGCTTATGAAATTTTTCTTCATTTTATTCATATTTAAAACTTTAATAACTTTTTTTTTCTGAGCACTATTTTAGAATTCAAGGGATACGATTTCTCAAATTAAACACACCGATCTTATTGAAATTTTGCACTCTTCTTCAAAATAATATTGGTTAGTGATTGCACGAAAACACACACACACACACACACACACATATATATATATATATATATATGTATTTATTTCTTTTTTACAACAAATTTTATAAGACTGTAAGTGGTGTAAATTATATCAAAAAGTGTACTGATTCGCATTTAACTTTTTCAAAAATCCAAATTTCAATCTTTTTAATACTTTATTCATTTACGAGCTATAAGTATGTAAAACTTTCTTTTTTTCTTTTCTTTTCTTTTTTTTTTTTTTTTTTTTTTTTTTTTTTTTAAATTTCTTGAGTTATTTTTTTGTGAGTGATCTTGACCACCATGGGGATACTTTTTCTAACCAGGTCTCACTACATAAACTGTCCCAATTAAAAAAAAAATCATATTAAAATATTAAAATATTTTTCTTTTACATGGCTAAACTTGCTGACTAAGACATAAACTTAAGACATGTGGCTAGGAGAAAAATAGTTTATTTTTTATATTAAAAAATAAATAAATAAATAAAATAAGAGAGAAAAAAAGCGAAAATAAGCGTTTTTTCCCTTTTGAAATCCATGTAACCTCTTAAACCGTTCATTACTATTATTAATAATATTATTATAATATCAATATTTAGATTACAGTTGAATTCAAAAATATACTTAATGATAAATTTCATGCTTCTTTCGATTTTTACACAATTTTAATTAGTTTGTTTTGCAACGAACAGATGCCATACATAAATCATAATGCGTTCTTGAACTCCAGGTGATTGATTCACCTCATCAGACTGGTGTCACATTTAACACTGCTCCAAATTTTTCATTTTATTCCCCATTTTCGACTCCCATCTATTTCCCTTTCTTTATCCATGTGTGGGAATATTAGCATCTGTGTTTACACTTTCTCGTCCTGTTAATATGTATATCAGTTACTTTCAGGAGAATTTTGACTGATTCCTCTATCCTTACTGTTAACAATATCATAAGACAATCTATTTTTTTGTATTAGAAGAATTGATTTTAACTTTATTTCTTCAATATAACGAATAATGTTATAGAGAGTTTTTATATACAATAAATATTTTAACAAAATTATGTAAGGTAAATTGTTATAGCAACAATGTTTAAATAAAAAAAATCTATTGAATTTTGTTATAATTACAATACAAATGTAAATATATGATAATTTAGAAAATAATGCAATAAAAATGCTGAAGTAGAAAATTGGTGTAGAACTAAAATCCTGAATAATGAATTTTGTTGTATTCTACGTTCAGCGCTAATATAGTCGAATAATACATTCAAATTACACATATATAAGATAGATATATCTAAACTTCTAACAGTGTAATCCAGTTTAAACAGACAATGGATACATACAGAAAAGAACAACTCATATGATGCACATCCAAAAATTATTTTTAAAAATATCCATCAGATGGCATTTTGTATGGACAAATAATGAATATATATGCATATATATATATGGCTAAATATCACATAAGTGTGCATTTTGGATTTTTTTAAACCTTTTTTTCAAACTTTGTATTTTAATTTGAATTTTTAAAAATAAGTCCGTAAGTACATCTTAAATAAATTCTGAGTTTGACAGAGATCGATCATAATTTTTTAAAATTTTATTGAAATTTTTCAATAAAAATTTATAATTTTAATTATCTTATAAAATCAAAATTACCATTTAATTTTTTTTTGTGTGGTTCAGATTCATTAAAAAATACAAGACTTAGGCTTTTCTAAAAAGTTCTTCCCATTTTAAAAAATAAAATAAAATAAAATAACCCAAAATTTTTAAATTAAAAAAAAAATAAATAAATAAATAAATAAATTGAAATTTAATTTTTTATAAACATAAATTATATCAATGGGAAATATCATAGACTGCATACCTCTTGACTATAAACTGGAAATAATTAGTTTACTTGCATTAAATTTTTAATTATAGCATTTAAAGATGTCAAAAAATGGTGTCACTGAAATGACTGGTTTGTCACTGAAATGACAATGTTTGTCACTGAAACGACTGTTTGTCACTGAAATGACAAAATTTGTCAAAATGACTATTTTTCACTGAAATAACATTGTTTGTCAATGAAATAGGACCATATAATATTAAAAATGGAACATATTAGAAGAATAGAGAAAAGATTGTGAAGGGAAAAGAGAGAGCAATAATGAGAATATCAAGCAATTTTATTGTATTAAAATCCTTGTAGTTACAAGTTTAATGATTAACTGAATTAAATTCAGAAAAAGCATTTTGAACATTATTAAAATCTTCATCCTGAAGTTTAAAATATGTATTTGAAGCAGGTTCAGGAGAATTCCTAATTTTGCACAGAATATGTGGCAATTGAATTTCATGGACATCCTTTTTCTCAGGCCATGCAAACTTATTTTTTCTGCATCTTGCCATAAATGACACAAGTAAAACATTTTGAGTAACATTCTCAATGACACCTTAAAGGGGGCAAAAAAAAAAAAAAAAAAAAAAAAAAAAAAAAAAAAGTTTGCTTTTTTAATTGTATCTTAATATTAATGTCGTATGTAATTTTTTTATATTTACCTGGATACCGGAAAGTACTTTAAATATTTAAATATAAAGCCTATCCTACACCAACAAATCTTTTAACTCAAAATAAAAAAAATATTTAAATTCAGGGCTTACAAAATAGTAAATCTGCAACAAATGTCATTTTCGTGACGTCACAAAAATGACCGTCACGAAAATGACAGATCGTCAATAATTCGTTCTGTACAGAAAAACATGCTTTCACTAAGCCGATATCGTCACATTGCCTTCTTCTGGTCGTCATTCTATATTAAAATAAAACTTTGTTTTAAATTTTATAATAATATTTTTTTTTATTTTTTATGCATCTCGAAAATGACAAGCAATAAAAATACGCACAGCATGTAAACAATAAAAATAATGTTAACTCTTACCTGTTTTTAATTTTCTTGAGATTTATTTTCTCACATATCGTCAATCTCCACATATCTCCACATATATATTGTTGATTTCTGATCTTAAACTTTAAAAAAAGTGAATGGTGGCACCATCCCTTGATGATATATGAAGTTATTTTCACGTGTCACGAAAATGACGTCAAGACTTGCATACAAGCATTTTAATTACTCATGCATGAAAATTAACGTAAGTAAAAAGAAAAAAAAATTTCCTTTGAAAACAAATAGTTTTTTTTTTACAAGAATTAACAATTATTATAATTATCATTTTATTTTTCTTAGTAAAAGACATACTTTGTATGTAAACATTTGGTCTTGGAGACAGTCACGAAAATGACGATTTTAAGGTTTAAAATTTTCTAAAAAATACTGAAATTGCTATAAACTCGCATTTTATGATTGGATGCTTTTTTAAAAAGGTACTTCTAAAGAATAATAATAAAATTTTACAATTTATTTGCTTAAAATTAATAATAAAGACCTGAAACACTAAAATGCACATTTATGTGATATTCAGAAATATATATACATACATATATATATATATATATATATATATATATATATATATATATAACGTAACCAAATATAGAATACACGAGAAACAATTTATCACTGAAAAATTCCCTCAAAAAATTTAAATAAATATAACAATGTTAGTTAAATTAAAGATTAATTAGACCGCTATACTAACGATTTTATATATAATGGAATCCATTCACACCAATAATGAAAAAAATAGAACTATCAAGAATAATCACTGTATTGAAACCTTTAACAAATAAGAACATTGACAAACTTAACCATATAAGTGTAAAGCCTTTATTTTCGGTATGCATAGTCAAAATAAAAGGCTGGTGTAGCTAAATTTTGAAATATATGTTGCTTTTTTTCAAAAAAAAAAAAAAAAAAAAAAAAAAAGAGATTAATAAACACGTGCAGTATACAGTAAATTCTCATATTTATACTGTGCATAGTATTAGCTTTATGAATCATTAAACAGATATTCCGAAAATCGACTAACGCTGAAAGGATTAATATCAATTGGAAAAATTCTCAAATGTAGAAGAGTTTCTCTCGTAAGATTTTGGAGACTGTAGAGCTGTTTTAAGCAAAAAATCTACAGTTGTCTAAAATATAGCATATAATCAATAATTACAATATAAATTTTTTTGTTACTCTATACACAGCTTGGAAGGAAATTAGTGAAACAGTTGGAAATCTTAATCAAAATGTTGAAAGAGGACAATTTGTGCAACTTATTAAAACACTGCCGTCTGTGTATTTTTATATTTTGAACAATAAACACCACATTTTTGCGTTTCTTAAATAGTTCTTCTTATTTAACATTTTAAGGGATCGGAGGAAAAATCCAGATCCAATGCATTTAAATGGTGAAACCTTAATCGCTTTAAGATACAATTTCTCATAAACTTGAAGTTCGTTTTTAAACAAGTTTTGAGGTGTTATTAACAAAGGGGTAATATATATATATATATATATATATATATATATATATTGAATAAGTGATATACAGGGTGTATCGGATATGCTTCAACAAACTTAGAGGGATGACAGTACTCATCAAGACAAACAAAAATGGGGCTGCAAATGACATTTAATGGGTGGAAATCGAGAAAATGCGTCTGCAAAAGGACAAACTGAGACAAGAAAGAAACAGTTCAGAAAAACAACAGAAAATCATTTATTGCACAGAATATATTCAAAACAGATCGTGATGACCAGAGAAAGCAAAACTTTTACAACAATTGTTCAAAGTGTCGTCCGCGGACATTGGATCACAGAGTACGTCGACGGAGGATCGACTGGTGGACACGCTCGAAGATTCTTGGAGTTACCTGGATTTCTGCTGCAGCGGTCACAATACGCGCTACTACTTCTTCTGGTGTTTCTATTGGCGTCTCATAAATGAGGGATCTCATCTATCCCCAGAAGAAATCCAAAGGATTAAGGTCCAACGAACGTGGAGGCCAAGCAACAGGGCCAAGACGTCCAATCCATCTTGTCAGATAAACTCCATCAAGGTGGTTACGCACGTCCAGAGAAAAATGAGGCTGGGCACCATCGTGCATGTACCAAATTCGTTGCTGCACACCGGCTTGTGAAGCAGAAAGCAAATCTGGTAGGATATTCCGCAGGAAACTCAGGTAGTACCATTGAGACGGTCAGGCAACAAGTACGGGCCCACCAGGTTATCATCGAGAATGCCGCACCAGATGTATACACTGAACCGATTTTGCGAGTGGTGTGAGGATTCTCTGTAGACCAAATATGAGCATTGTTCATGTTAAGCAT
This sequence comes from Salticus scenicus, assembly GCA_963930645.1. Classification (NCBI taxonomy): domain Eukaryota; kingdom Metazoa; phylum Arthropoda; class Arachnida; order Araneae; family Salticidae; genus Salticus; species Salticus scenicus. The sequence continues at coordinate 100,966,135 of OZ005652.1, forward strand.
GCCATCTCGGGTAAATGTAGCCTCATCTGTAAATAGCCCTTTGGAGGTAAATTGTGGATCATTCCTAACTGTATCCATTGCCCAGCGTACAAATTCTAGCCGACGAGGATAGTCCCTTTCGTCAATTGCTTGCACCTTCTGTATGTGTAAAGGGTGCATCCGTTCATTGCGCAGAACTCTCCACACTGACATTTACGAAACACACAGTTCAGCTGAAACCGCTCGCGTACTGGTAGTCGGCAAGTCCGTAAACGATTGCAGCCCTCGTTCTTCTACTTCTGGAGTGCGCACATAACGGTTTCGTCCTCTATCACGGGATTTTGCATGGAAAGACCCAGTTTCTCGTAGGCATAGATCAATTCTTGCAAAAGTGCTATTGTAAGGACAACCTTCCGTCGGAAATCGTTGTTGATATAACCTCTGCGATAAGTGGCCGTTTATATCAGCTTCGCCGTACACCATATGCACATCAGCCATTTCGTTGTTGGAATAGGTAGTCATTCCTACTGAAAGAACATGTTTTCCAAAATGATACTACCTATCGTTGTTCGCGGTTCATGTACTGACAACGCATGATTGCTGTAAGTTGCGTTTATTGGTCTGTTTCTAAGAAGATGGAAAATTTGCATACGTGGATTCTTGCTCGCAGATTTGTTTGGCTTTCTTCCAAGTTTTAGTTATCTCTTTCTGACCAGGTATGCACAAAGTGAAAGGAAAACAAGCTTCATGCTACTAGCCAGTTCTTCAGAAAAACAGCATGCAAGATTTCGATGTTTTTATAAGTTTTGCGATTTTCACCTTTTAAACGTCATTTGCGGCCCCATGTTCCTTTGCATTTTTTGTTTGTCTTGATGAGTACTATCATCCCTATAACTTTGTTGAAGCATTTCAGATACACCCTGTACACACACACACACATATATATATATAGATAGATTACCTTAGGAATTATTCATTGTCTTATTTTGGCATGAACATTTAAAATTCTGAAATTTTATTGTACTAGTTCGTCATACAGTAGACATTTTCCTCATACTGTAGATGTGAATACCTCTTAAAAAATCTTGAAAATAATTGATTTGTTTATCTCCAGTAGGCTGTGAAAGTGGGTTATATGTATATATATAATAAAAAAAAAAAGAAAAAAAAAATATATATACAACAGAGGCAAAAATATAAAATATGCGCGAGTCTTGTTTTGTGTTAATTGAAAAGGGAAATTTTGGTATTTTTATATGTACGGAAGTATGGAATTCTTATTTATCAATCTGTTCAGAAAAAATTTTAGTTCAATTCCAAAAATATAATAAAATAATAAAAATTATCCCAGAAAACGTTTCAAAAAGTGTTTTTAGTTTACTTTTGGTGCTAAGAAAGTTATTCAGTTTGTATACGATATGAATCGATTCAGAAAAAGTTAATAGGTCTAGTAGAGCAATAATGTCTTATCAATCGATTCAGAAAATATTTTAGTTTAATTCTAAAAATATAAAAAAATATTTTAAAAAATTGCCAGAACACATTTTTAAAAATAATTTTTAGTAAAATTTTTTTATGATAAACTTTTTTAGTGTGTATAAATCGATTAAGAAAATGTTTTAGTACAGCAACACTGTCTTTTTAGTCGATTCAGAAAATAATTTTTTAAAGACTTAGTTTAATTTTAAAAATACAAAAAAAAAAAAAAAAAAAAAATTACTAGATTGTTTTTTTTCAAATGATTAGGTCACTTCTGTTACTGAGAAAATTGTATCAAATATAATAATAATAAAATTAAAAAAGAAGAAACTGTTTTCAAGTTTTTTGTCTTTGAATCCCTTTTAACTGTCAGCCGCATATATATTCGACAGTGACTATATACCACATTGCTTGCTGAGGATAAAATTTAAATGTTTTTAATAAGAATACGTAAAATCCTTTTATTAAAAAAAATTAACGTTTTAAAGGAAAGACAGAAGGACGTGGCTGACTGTTTAATATAGAAATACCCTTACAGCAATGCATTAAGACGCATTGATTGTAATTTGTTATTATGCTTTTCCTCGTAAAAGTTAATTGTGATTCCAAATTGTGATCGCTGTCTTCCATCCAAATATATAAACGAATATACCAGTATTATTATGTAAAATTATGCTCATCCCATGCAACCTCTTATACAACATATATATATATGTATATATATATACAGGGATAAATTTGCATTGGAAAGAACGGGAACGCAGTTTCTATACTTCTTTTATTTCAGTAAATGTTTATATATTAGACGGAACGCATAGGGACTCATTAATATGGCTCCATGTGTGACGACCTTGGCGTCGTCGTCATATTTATTTAACTTTACTTTAACTTGAAGCTGTAAACTGAAATACTTAATTTATGAAGAAATGACAGAGTCCAGATACATAAAATTAATGAGCTTTAACTGAGCTTAAATAAGAATGAGGGCGCTGGACTTTGGTTGGATTTAATATCTTTATACGTTTAAATGGGCAGCCCTCTTAATTACTTTGACATCAATAAATAACCACCGTTACTTTACTTTACTTAATTACTCGCAAATGATATAAACTACTTTTAATTAACTTCATTAACCCCTAAGGCCAAGTAGTCTTTCCGGCTATAGCCGCTAACAACTAACTCCTTCAACTCTCATTCCAACTAACTCTCTAGCTCACTCCAACTAACACTCCTTCCAACTAACACTCTTACCTCCTCTCAGCTAACCTTCTAGCTCACTCCAATTAACACCTTTCCAGCTCTCTCTTCAACTAACTTCCAAAAGCAATCTTCCTTCTACTTTTATACTATTCAGTTTCCAAAATATTAGCATATTTCAATTTACAATTTTAGTTTAGGATAGGAACTAACTCCATTGGTCGACTGAATCCTAAAACCTTCGTATTCATGTGTTGCTCTTAAAGTGCGAATTTTAATTGTAGCATTACTTTGCTAGACCTCACACATGGAACTCGCGAGTGCATCGTTTCTGAAAAAACAATGCCCCTGAATTGTTACTTTCTCCATTACAACACTTGCTATTCTTCTCTTGCATAAAACATCTAATAGGTACTACAATTAAACTTGACCCACTGGCTTTTTTCTACCTTTCTCAGCTACGGACTAGTAGTTTTTCTCTCCCACTTTTCACACAGACGCCCTCAATTACACTGATCGGCATGAAAATTGCCCCAACACCATTTTTGCAAATTTTTATGTAAAATGACCTCTGGAATCCGAATATGACGGCCATTTTACCCTATCAAACACCGTTTTTTGTGGACCCCCCCCCCTTATTTTTACCACTTTTCCGTAACTTTATGGATATAAATTTGTTTTATACTGGAGAAAAAAAAATAACTGTTAAATATCTTCTGTGAGCCAAAAAAGGTGAAAAATTCTATAACATGAACATTTGCAGCAAGGGGAAGATGTAGGGTTGGGGGGGATTTGCCACTGAAATTATAAGTTATATTTATTATGTTTTATTAATCAATTATTATTATCACTTATTATACATTATATATATATATAAATATATATATAGTGTTACAAAATTGTAAATAATTGTGTTTATTTTTGTATAAATTTTCTCAAAGAGGCTTAATAAGTTCATAAAGTGATAATTTTGTGCATTTCTAGTCGTTTTAGCGTTGAAATAGCCTTATTTTCCCTTAAAAACGCATTAAAAAGCCCCAATAAGGCAGGTAATGGATTTGGGGCCAAATTTGGCGACTTTTTCCCACCTTGGCGATTTTTTTGGCAACCTTGGCGAGAAAATCCTTATTAGGGATATACCAAATATGGAAGCTCTAATCCCATTGGCTGATGAGATATGGAGATTTCTGGAACGTTCCACACTTTTCTACAGGGGTATTTAAGTCTGTTTTCTTCACCAAGGCTAGTTAGTTCAGTTCAGTTCTCAGCCAGCTTCGCTGATGCTTGCATTGTTTTGAGCCTCTTTGAAAGAGATTTGCTTCAAGTGTTATTGCTATACAGTTTGTACTGTGGATTTGCTATTGACAGCTGTTGTTTAAGCTGTGTTTACTGGTTGAATTGAAACTGATACTTGGTTTATAGACCTGTATTTTTTCGGAACTTTCAGTGAATAAATTACTGAATTTTTGTATGTTTGGCCTTTCATTCTTAGACAACTCACGAACCCCCAGGTACGTAACATTTCTGGTGTCAGGAGTGGGGTTGTATGTGAATGGTGATAACAAGAGCTATGGAGCAAGAAATGAAGAAATTTCTAGAAAGTCTCACTGCTCAGATGAATGAGTTAAGATCTGGATTGATAGAGGAAATGAAAGCCGGACAGGAAAAGATGGAAACCGGATTAATAGAGAAAATAGAAACAGGACAAAGGGAAATGAAAGAAAGTATGGAAACCGGACAAAAAGAATTGAAATACGGTTTGACTGAAGAAATGAAGGAAATGAAGGACAGTTTGGGTGAAGAAATTAAATCTAATCAGGAAGTGATGAAGAAAGAACTATCATCAGTGAGAAACGACTTAGTAAACGTGAAAGAAATGATAGAGTGTAAGTTATCAGATGCGGAAAAGAGAATAGATGGAATAGAAGAAAAAGTTATAAAGATTGAAGAAAATTTTGACGAGAAAGTTTTGAAAATAGAAGAGAATTTTGAAAAGAAAGTTAAGAAGACAGAAGAGAATGTTGAGGAGAAATTTAAAGAAAACTTTGATCAAGAACTGAAAGGAAGGTTTTCAGAGATAGAAAGCAAGTTTAAGAGAATGGAGGAAGATCTTGAAAGAAAAATGAAAGAAGAGTGGAACGGAGAAGTAATAGGGAATGAACTGCAGAGCAAGATTCGGAATCTCGAAGAAAAGTTAGGATCCATGCCTCAGGAAACTGGAAAGAGAGATAAAAGAAGCCAGAATCAGGAATTTATTAAGCTATCTACCTACGACGGCAGTTCCTCCTGGCATGTATATAAGACGCAGTTTTCCATCGTAGCTGAAGCTAACGGCTGGGAATCGACCGCCAAGTCAGTCCACTTAGCAGCAGCATTACGGGGAGATGCAGCTGAGATACTGAGAAATGTTTCTAAAGAAGAAAGGAACGACTTCGAGGCCTTGACTAGAGCACTGGAGCTACGGTTTGGAGGGAAGTGTTCTAAGGACTATAGTCGCCTCCAGCTAAAATAACGTTACCAGAAAACGGGCGAAAGTTTGCAAGAGCTGGCAGCGAACATTCAGAGAATGTCACACCTAGCATTCACAGACTGTCATGCCGACACTCGAAACGACTTAGCTCTTCAATACTTTATCGATGCTGTTCGTGATCCGGAAATTCAAAAAGCGCTGAGACTCTCCAACATCAGAGACGTAGAATCAGCTTTAGGCTATGCACTTAGGATAGAGGCAGCCCAACAAGCCTCCCGTAAAGACCGCCATACCATAAGAGCAGTCTCGTTAAATAATACGCCTGCTGATGAAAATGAAATGAAGAGAAGTCTCGCAGAGATCTTAAAGAGATTGCGCAGCCTGGAAAATAATAAGGAAATAAAGGATCGGAAGATAAAGTGCTGGGGCTGTGGAGGGGATTGTCATGTAAAGAGGAACTGCCCTGTACGACCAACTAAAGGAAATCACCCGGCTTCACCATCACTGCAGGGAAACTAGGAGAAGGCCATCTCGCGGGGCGGAGGTTGCCTGAAGTTAAAGAGCCCCAGTTCACAGTATTTCATGTTTCATCGATGAGTGGCGGCGATAATGGACTTTACATCTATGGTCAAGTTAACAATACCGTCTGCCGGATGATTCTGGACACGGGAGCCAACGTGACCATCATTAGAACGGATTTGGCTCAAGAACTAAAAGAGAAAATCATTTGGACGCCTCCCTGTGTTAAACTCCAGACTGTGACCGGAGACGAAGTCAAAATATATGGGAAAATGAACTTGACCATCACTTTTGGAAATGCCAGTTACCATCATATGGCATATGTGGCAGATATAAGAGACCCTGTAATCATTGGAATTGATTTCCTGAGAAAATTTAACTTTAAATTGGACTTCAAGAATAATGAACTGCATTCGAGTTCGGAAGACATAGCTGTGTTCAACACTGAAAATCAAGACATTCAGCCAATATGCCAGACAACAGCCAAGTCTGAAATTTCCATCCCTCCACATACAAAGACAATAGTTTCAGGAACACCTCCTACCAAGCAATACTTCCGCTATGGACTGATTGAATACCCGAATACAGACAATGGCCCAAGAGGAGTTCTGGTAGCTTCATCTCTAGTTGATCTCTCAAAGAGTACTATTCCTGTGAGAGTCGCAAACATCACGATAAGGTCCAGACAGTGAAGAAGGATGAGGTGTTAGCAACCTGCACTCCTGTTACATGCATCAACCGCCCCACGCAATCAACCGAATCCAAGTCTTCTGAACAATTAATAACGGAATTACTCAAGAACGCAGAGTTAGGAAAGGAACAGAGATGTGCTGCGGAGAAGCTACTCCAAGAATTTAAAGACCTTTTTTCTCGAACACCTGAAGACGTCGGGAGAACGAACATCACCCAGCACAGAATTGATACAGGAAATAATCCTCCAATCAAACAACATCCAAGAAGACTTCCATTTGCTAAACAGGAAGAGGTCACTGAGCTTCTAAGTGAAATGCAGCACAATGATGTCATCGAGCCATCAACGACTCCTTGGGCCTCTCCTATATTACTGGTGCGAAAAAAGGATGGTTCAACAAGATTTTGCGTGGATTATCGTCGTTTAAATGACATCACGAAGAAAGACAGTTACCCTCTTCCCAGAATTGACGACACATTAGACACACTTGCTGGCAATAAATGGTTCTCGACTTTGGATCTGAAGAGCGGTTACTGGCAAGTAGAATTACATCCTGATGATCGTGAGAAGATTGCATTCACCACGGGACAAGGACTGTGGCAATTTAAAGTTATGCCATTCGGATTATGTAATGCACCTGCCACCTTCGAACGCCTGATGGAGACAGTGCTAAAAGGACTTTCCTATGAAGCCTGTCTGGTGTATTTGGATGATATTATCATTGTGGGGCGCACCTTTGAAGACTATCTACGAAACATCCGAAAGGTGCTGGCGAAACTCAGAATGGCTAACCTCAAATTGAATCCAGGCAAGTGTAACTTGTTCCGTCGTGAAGTGAGCTACCTCGGCCATATCATCTCTGCCGAAGGTGTGAGAACTGATCCTGAGAAGATCTCTGCAGTCGAGAACTGGAGTCGCCCTGAAAATATACACCAACTACGAAGTTTCTTGGGGTTATGCACTTACTACAGAAAGTTTGTCAAGGGTTTCTCAAATATTGCCAGACCACTCCACAAGCTGACGGAAGCCAAACAGAAGTTCCTGTGGACAGATGAATATGAAAAAGCGTTCAAGCGACTTAAAGAGGGCTTAACATCATCGCCTATCTTGACGTATCCACAGCCCGACAGACAGTTCATACTTGATACAGATGCCAGCCATGAAACTGTCGGTGGTATTTTGTCGCAGGAAATTGATGGTCAAGAACATGTCATTGCCTTTTGGAGTAAATGCCTGTCTAAACCAGAGCGAAATTACTGTACCACCAGGAAAGAGCTACTCGCCATCGTAAAAGCCATAGAACATTTCCATCATTACCTCTATGGCAGAAGATTCCTGCTCCGTACTGACCATGCATCTTTAGCGTGGTTGCTCCAGTTAAAGAACCCGGAAGGACAGATTGCCAGGTGGATACAACGCCTCCAGCAATATGACTTTGAGATACGTCATCGTAAAGGGACTCTACATGGTAATGCAGATGCCTTGTCACGGAAGCTCTGCTCGGAAAGCTGCAAGTACTGCTCTAGAGCCGAACAGAAATACCTATCGATAAATACGGTTGCCTGCCAAGTTACTGTCTCAACACCATCAGAACAAGATACAGATCCATGGAGTGACGAAGAACTTAGACAAGCCCAGTTGGAAGATTCTGACATGAAACCAATATTACAGCTGAAGGAGACGACCAGCAACAGACCTACCTGGCAGGATATTTCCAGATTTAGTCCCATTGCGAAAAGTTATTGGGCACTTTTGGACTCTTCATATCAGAAACGGCGTATTATACAGAAAGTGGGAATCTGATGATGGGAAAAGCTTCCGATGGCAGATAGTATTGCCAAGATCAAGAATTCCAGATGTTTTAGAACAATTGCATAGTAGCTCTACCGGAGGACATTTGGGGTAATGAAGACTCTGCAGAAAGTTCGGGAACGCTTCTACTGGTGCAAGGCAAAGGAGGATGTGGAGAAATGGTGTAAATCCTGTGATGCTTGTGCGGCACGTAAAGGCCCGCAGAAACGAAGTCGAGGAAGACTGCAACGGTATAACGTGGGAGCACCATTTGAACGGATAGCACTCGACATCTTGGGTCCTTTGCCACGGACCTCCAGTGGAAATAATTACATCCTCGTAGTGATGGACTATTTCACCAAGTGGCCTGAGGCATATCCTATTCCCGATCAAGAAGCATGCACAGTCGCAGAGGTCCTAGTGCAGCAATGGGTGTCAAGGTACGGCACGCCCTTACAACTTCATACCGACCAAGGTAGGAACTTTACCTCTGCTGTTTTCAAAGGACTGTGTCAACTACTCGGCATAGACAAAACCCGGACAACACCCTTACATCCCCAGTCGGACGGCATGGTCTAGAGGTTCAATCGTACCATCCTGAATAACCTCTCTCTACTAGTATCAAGGAACCAGCAAGATTGGGACTTGAAGTTGCCATTGTTCCTGCTGGCATATCGAAGTGCTGTCCATGAAAGCACCGGCTATACTCCAGCCCAGATGCTGTTCGGACGTGAACTTCGTCTCCCTTGTGATCTCCTGTTTGGTTGTCCACCCGATGCGCCTTCATCGCCCGAGGAGTACATACAAGATCTCCAGGCACGATTTGAGGACGTACACAACTTTGCTCGGGAGCGGATTCACATGGCAACAGAGAAAATGAAGACAAGGTACGATCTAAAGGCTACACAACATGAGTTCCAGGAAGGAGAGAAGGTCTGGTTGTGGAATCCTGTTCGACGCAAAGGACTCTCTCCCAAGTTACAGTGCAACTGTGACGGACCGTACACAGTCTTAAAAAGGCTGAATGATGTAGTAGTGCGGATCACTAAAACACCGTGATCAAAACCGAAGGTGGTGCACGATAACAGGCTAGCGAAGTACCACAATTATCGGTAATGTTAAAATATTAAATGTAAATACTGGTAAAATTTGCGCATGCGTAATGTAAATATTTGTATAAAATATTTGTACATATTTGTGAATTTTGTAAATATTTCTCACTTGATTTATATTTCTATATTATTGTTATATGCAAATTAGTTTTTGTATTTTAGATTGTGTAAATTTGTTTAGTTTCGCCTCTTGACCAAAGGTTGCACTGCCCGGGACGTGCAGTCCTTGGGAAGCGGGCAGTGTTACAAAATTGTAAATAATTGTGTTTATTTTTGTATAAATTCTCCCAAAGAGGCTTAGTAAGTTGATAAAGTGATAATTTTGTGCATTTCTAGTCGTTTTAGCGTTGAAATAGTCTTATTTTCCCTTAAAAACGCATTAAAAAGCCCCAATAAGGCAGGTAATGGATTTGGCGCCAAATTTCGCGACTTTTTCCCACCTTGGCGATTTTTTTGGCGACCTTGGCGAGAAAATCCTTATTAGGGATATACCAAATATGGAAGCTCTAATCCCATTGGCTGATGAGATATGGAGATTTCTGGAAAGTTCCACACTTTTCTACAGGGGTATTTAAGTCTGTTTTCTTCGCCAAGGCTAGTTAGTTCAGTTCAGTTCTCAGCCAGCTTCGCTGATGCTTGCATTGTTTTGAGCCTCTTTGAAAGAGACTTGCTTCAAGTGTTATTGCTATACAGTTTGTACTGTGGATTTGCTGTTGACAGCTGTTGTTTAAGCTGTGTTTACTGGTTGAATTGAAAATTTTACTTGGTTTATAGACCTGTATTTTTCCGGAACTTTCTGTGAATAAATTACTGAATTTTTGTACGTTTGGCTTTTCATTCTTGGACAACTCACAAACCCCCAGGTACGCAACAATATATATCTGTGTGTGTTTGTGTGTTTTAAGAGTTAAAATGATTATTTTCCCATTTTCCAAATCAAATTCATGGCCATAAAATTACCGAAGAGTGATAAAAGTTGGGGGAGGAAGTGAGGTCCTGAGAAAACGGTGGGTGATGGGGTGAAATGGGAGTCATATTCGGATTTAGGAGGTCATTTTACATAAGAATCCACAGGAATGGTATCAGGGTTCGAAACTATTATTATTATTATTATTATTATTATTGCGTAGTGTTATTAAGATTAACAATAAATGAAAACTGTTTGCATTTTATCTTTTAATGAGCGTCAAATTACAACCATAATTCTAAGTTATATGTAATAAATGAAACATCAAAAGCAGAAAAGTAAACCTCATATTGTTTCTAAAGAAAGAAAGTTATTTCTAATTAAAAACAAGTGTAGTTTAATTTTCAACTTCGAAAACTTGAATAAGAAACTTCAAAATTTGTCGATAGCTTTGTAAAACGACAGCCAAGTACGAAAAATGAGTTCTTAAAAATATTAGCTTTCCCATACTTTTTTCTTAGAAATTAAGCCCTGAATACGTTGGAATTAAAACACTGAACTAAATTTTAAAATAAATTTTAGTGAACGTCACAGTTTAGTTAAAAGTTAATAAAATTCAGTTTTCTATATCATAACAAATTTCCATTTTAAATAAACATTTATTTTATTCAGCACAATTAAAAATGAAGATTTTAAAATCTCACTACAAGTAGACTGTAAATAAAAAATATTGAAATTGCTGAACTGTTTTAAGAAATTAAGCAATGTTATGCTTCTAAACGAGGCTTAACCTTTATTGAAGATTTCATCGGAAATCGATGCTCCATTATTTGCTTTTACAGCTTAATAAATTAGTCTCAATTAAATATTGGTTTTCTAGATCAATTGAGGTACGATAGAGGTTTAGTATTTATTGCGAAAATAATCGGCTGTTATTGATTTTTACTTACTTATAATAATGCAAGCTTTTATATCGAAAAATTTACCAATTTTCCTACATTTATTGTCAAAATAATGGTGATAATTCATTCTTCTTCAAGTGCGATCTTAATGACATTTGGTGTTCATTAAGCATATTTTCATATTTAAATGATAAAGATTCGTTTATATTTAAATCGTATCTCATATTTATAATTATGGTTGGTGGATTTACATTTATGTATATTTTTACGAACATAATTTCTAAAGATATACAAGCATATAATTATAAAATGCGATTAAAACATTAAAGAAAGCATTTAAATTTTACGCTATAATAACAATTTAGGTATTTTGACAGTTAGAAACTATTTCAAAATTCGTTTTCAAAGTACTTGTTTAGATTTCGATTAAGAAGTTTAAAGAATATATTGAATACCATCTGAAATAAATTTAACTAGAAAATTATATTCATCTGGTGAGATTCATTAAAAAATGAAATAATTTTGAGAATGAAATTGGCTAACTTTCCTGTTTTGTAAAAAGTAAACAAATATTAAATTAAATTTTACGCTATAATAACAATTTAGGTATTTTGACAGTTAGAAACTATTTCAAAATTCGTTTTCAAAGTGTTTGTCTAGATTTCGATTAAGAAGTTTAAAGAATATATTGAATAACACCTGAAATAAACTGAACTAGAAAATTATATTCATCTGGTATTATTCACTAAAAAATGAAATAATTTTGAGAATGACATTGGTGAATTTTCCAGTTTTGTTCAAAGTAAACAAATATTGATTTAACTCTTACACCTTATACATTAAAATGTAAAGCTAATTTAAAGACCAAAATGAAAATATGGGAGTATGCTAAACAATTTTTAGACCAATCCAGAACGATCATTTTATAGTATTGTTCTATCATTAGACGAATTCAAAATATGAACAAATTAATCATTTAAGGGTGCTTGGTAATTTTGACTTGGTACTACTGATGGTTTAATTTAAAACCTTTTATTTGCATTTAATATTTTTAAATACAACTTTATTAGGTTTGACCAATAAAATAAGTATTCAGGCAACAATTCTTAAGGATTTTGATAGATTGTTTACAGATTTGAAATTTTTAAATTGCCTTTTCTCAGTTTGCAATCGACCCCTGTTTTCCTCATCTTCAAAATGCTAAACTTCTACAGATATTTACGAAAAGACTTAATATTTTTTTGGATGCTTAATAGAACCTATTTCATTAGGGGTGGGTATTACAATACCTTTAAAAGAAAAAAAAATATTAAAAAACATAAATATAACAAAAATCATGTTTTTTTTTTTTTTTTTTTTTTGTAAATTTTTACACAGATATGAACATTTATTTTATTTTATTTTTTCTTTAAAACTATTCAATTTTAAAAACAATCCCTAATTCTTTTAAGTTGTTTCTATTAAACACCCCCCCCCCCCAAAAAAAAAAAAAAATAATAATAATAAAAATAAAAATAAAAATAAAAATAAATATACTAAGTCTTTTCTTAATTATTTGTAGAAGTTTTAACATTTTACTGATCAAGATATCATAAGAAAATGTAAATTGAGAAAACGCAATTTTAAGATTACAATTACGTAAAAAAAAAAAGAAAAAAAAATGTATCAAAAGTCGTAAGAAATGTTTAATGAATATATATATTATTAAGTAAATCTAATATATAGTTCGATTTAGAAATATAAAATGGAAATATAAGTTTTTGCATGAAACCTTTAGTGACGTCAAGCCAAAGGTGCCTAGTTACCTTAAGGAAATGAGAAAAAAAAAGGTGGGCGAATATATATATATATAAATATACTTTTTTTTTTTTCAGAAGTATTCTCTACTAAAATGCTAATAATAAATTTCTTTATAATTACGACATTATATAAATTGTACATTTTAATGTCGCCCTTATCTTTTAAATACGTCATTTCTAAGAGGTAGAAAAATATAAAATTTCGATATCCCACTTCCCCTACCGTTTTAAAGAGAGAGAGAGTGAGTAAAATCAATTACCACATTGTACACAATTTTTATCAACAAGTTTTGTGAAATATGAAAGGATTATTTAAATTTCGAAGTCAGTGAATTGTATTGCGTATGAAAACTAAAGAATAAGCTAAATATAGACGTAAAATATTTTGTTCGAAATTCAGAAGCAGTCAGGAAAAAAAAAAAAAATAATTAAGGCAAGTAACCATAATCAGTGTTGCCAGGCATTGCGACTTTTTAATTCAATAATCATCAATAATTTTGAGAAGTGATATTTGATACACATATTAGAGAATTAATCTTCAATTATGCATATCAGCTATCACTTCCTAAAATTATTGGTGACTACTAATATGAAAGTCGCAAAGTCTGGCAAAACTGACCACAATTTAAATTAATAAACCTACAAAATGGACAATAATATCATTTAAAAATTATGCATGAACAATTTCAGATTTTTTTTCTTAATTTAATTTAATTTAATTTTACTTTTTACTTAAAAAGAGATTTACAGATGCCCGCACATGTCTCTCAAACTCCTACAAAATATATTCTGTTTGCTTAAAAAAATTTCGTTGTCATCGCTTTCAAATATTGATACCAACGGCAACGGAGCCTATTTGATGTATGTAAAGGAGGTGAGCACCTAAATACGAAATGAAAAATTTAGTTGGTTATTTTGGTTACTTTACTAATATGGCACTTTATCGGATTCAGCTATACTTTAAATGCTATTTTTTTCATCGAATTTTAGTTAAGTTGTGGTAAAATGCTGCGTCTGACCCTGTCACCTGGTTTTCATTTAGGCATGCGCCGTAGGGGTGACGCCGGACACTCATAAAAGATGCACATCAGTTACGAGACATATGTTATGTTCTTGCTCTCCTTATATAATTTATAATCGATAAACCATCTCTGTTCATCTAGTAAGTGTTAAAAAGTTTATTTGTCGTTTGTTTAGTTAGTCATATTTTAAACAAGTTATTCAATTTAACTTACATGGTGATTGTAAGTAAACTTACGATTTCAAAACGCTATAATTTTAAAATTACCTATCAGAGCAATTTGATATTGTGTGCCAAAATGTGCCTTTACTTATCCGTAAAGTATTTGTTTCATGAAGCTCCTCTTTTTCTCTTTTCACTATGACTGTTTCCGCTGTAATCACGTGTTCTTGTCTTTTTGCTAAAAAATATTGTAGTAAACCCTTGAAGTCTATTGTATCCTGATATTCCATTGTGTTGCTAACAACATTCCCGTGTTTAATGAGTCCATTCAAGCGTTTCCCCTCACATTATCCTGACAGCGCCATCTATAGGAAAATGTTGGAACTACATAAATATAACAAAAATCATATATATATATATATTTTTGTAAATTTTTACACAAATATGAACTTTTATTTTATTTTATTTTTTCTTTAAAACTATTCAATTTTAAAAACAATCCCTAATTCTTTAAAGTAGTTTCTATTAAACACCCCCAAAAAATACTAAGTGTTTTCTCAATTATTTGTAGAAGTTTTAGCATTTTACAGATCAAGATATCATGAAAAAATGTAAATTGAAAAAACGCAATTTTAAGATTACAATTATGTAAAAAAAAAGGGAAAAAAAATGTATCAAAAGTCGTAAGAATTGTTTCCTGAATATATATTTTATTAAGTAAATCTAATATAGTTCGATTTAGAAATATAAAATGGAAATATAAGTTTTTGAATGAAACCTTTAGTGATGTCAAGCCAAAGGTGCCAAGTTCCCTTAAGGAAATGAGAAAAAAAAGGTGGGCGAATATATATATATATATATATATATATATATATATTTTTTTTTTTTTTTTTCAAAAGTATTCGCTGCTAAGATGCTAATAATAAATTTCTTTATAATTACGACATTATATAAATTGTACATTTTAATGTCGCCCTTATCTTTTAAATACGTCATTTCTAAGTGGTAGAAAAATATAAAATTTCGATATCCCACTTCCCCTTAAAGAGAGAGAGAGAGAGAGAGAGAAATCAATTACCACAATGTACACAATTTTTATCAACAAGTTTTGTGAAATATGAAAGGATTATTTAAATTTCGAAGTCAGTGAATTGTATTGCGTATGAAAACTAAAGAATAAACTAAATATGGAAGTAAAATATTTTGTTCGAAATTCAGATGCAGTCAGGAAAAAAAATAATAAAGGCAAGTAACCTTAATCAATGTTGCCAGGCATTGCGGCTCTTTAATTCAATAATCATCAATAATTTTGAGAAGTGATATTTGATACACATATTAGAGAATTAATCTTCAATTATGTATATCAACTATCACTTCCTAAATTATTGGTGACTACTAATATAAAGTCGCAAATTCTGGCAAAACTGACAACAATTTAAATTAATAAACCTACAAAATAGACAATAATATCATATAAAATTAATCATGAACAATTTTATATATATATTTTTTAATTTAATTTAATTTAATTTTACTTTTTACTTGAAAAGAGATTTACAGATGCCCGCACATGTCTCTCAAACTTCTACAAATATCTCTGAATCTATACAAAAATCTCTGAAATTAACTATTAATTTTTTTATAAAAAGAGATCATAATATTAACTGCTGACTAAATGAGAACGATTTATTTTTTTCTATTTTATCATTTTATATTCACAGATCTAACTCTCTTTTTAGACATGAATCGCTTATTCGTATTTTATAACGAATAACCACTGCACTAATTCTAATATTCATAAACCTAGCTCCTGTTAAATAAACCCTTGTCAAGGATTCATAATGGACATTAAATGCGTTACGGGCAAAGTAACATATTTGACTGAATAAAACGCCGCATTTCAACCCAATACCTCTCGGAACATACATCAACGCATAAGGAATTATTTAGCAGCTTCCCCACTTCACTGCAATTTTGATTCTTTTTCTGAAAGTAATGGTGGGGGATGCAGAATAGAGAAACCATTCATGAGTATTGGGTGCCTCACTGAGTCATGTAATGGTTCGGCTAGAAGGTGCAGTGAAATGGATAGCGCTCATGTATATTTTAAACGGAATTCTAGTCTCACGCGGTGGTGAGCAAAGGCAAGAATAAATATAAAAATGAAAGAAAAAAAAAAGGTATTTGTGGGTTTGAAAAAGAAAAAAAGAAAGAAAGAAAAATAGAATGAAAAGTTAAAGACCGTTATCATTATTGATCTCAAAGTTTTGAGTGTTTTTATTTGGAGAAAACTTTGAAAAGAGAGTAATTTATGAATATTTTGAATATTTATGTATGTAAATGCTCTCATTTATAGTTCTTTCGGAATATCAAGGAGATTTTTGACATAAAAGTTTTTAAAACTTTACGTATTTATTTTCGTTATTTTTTTCTTTAAAAAGTTCTTTATGTTTTATGTTTATGACATAAAAAAAAAAAAAAAAAATGCCTTTTATTTACTTACAGAATGTTGATTTAGTTAAAATATTCATATAGATCTAAAAAAAAAAGCAACAAAGTTTATAGCAATATTATAACAAAAATAAAATTTAGTATTTAAAAAGAAACTAATAACAAATATATAAGTTAGGAGACGTTAAATTAGTTTTAACGATAAAGTCGAACGATTCAATGATAACTTCTTACTTGTAACCATAAAATATGTCAATAAAACTACTTGAAGATATTTTGTTTTTGTTTATATGTATATATGATATTTCGTAGATAAGTAAAAAATAAAATGTGAGAGAGTGTAAGATAATAAAACCATTTTCTAAAGTTTAGATACAACAAATGGAAATACTATTCAAGATGAATTAATCAGATATAATTAAAATAACATAAAATATAAGTGTAAACAATGAAATATATTAGTATATATACATAAAAAAAAAAAAAAAAAAAAAAAAAAAAAAAGTAGTATATAAAGGTATTTCTGTCAGTCGAGCTGAAATACTACTTGTAACCATAAAATATGTCAATAAAACTACTTGAAGATATTTTGTTTTTGTTTATATGTATATATGATATTTCGTAGATAAGTAAAAAATAAAATGTGAGAGAGTGTAAGATAATAAAACCATTTTTTAAAGTTTAGATACAACAAATGGAAATACTATTCAAGATGAATTAATCAGATATAATTAAAATAACATAAAAGATAAGTGTAAACAATAAAATATATTAGTATATATACATTAAAAAAAAAAAAAAAAAAAAAAAAAAAAAAAAACAGTAGTATATAAAGGTATTTCTGTCAGTCGAGCTGAAATTTAAAGACAATTTAAATATGCACCAAGTCACAGAATTATCCACATAATGTATCAGATACAAAAATACAAAGTGAATTAGGAAATTTTATTTAAGGTCTAATTAAAAAAAAAAAAAAAAAAAAAAAAAGCTTGTGTCCTTGTTATTTTTAAAATTTTTTTAACTATAAAAATTCGATGATATGATTTTATTACGATATGATGATATGATATTATTTTTTAAAAAAAGTAATAATAATTATATTATTACTTTTTTTTCTTTTTTTTTTTTTTTTTACTACTTAAAACATAATTAACTTGTAGTAAAATAAATTAAGAATATGAATAACTAGTATTAAAAGATGGAATGATTTTCATAAATTTATTTCTTATGTACAATTATTATTATTTTTTGTTTTAGTCTTGATTAAAATCAAGCAGTGTACGAAAAATGTAATTAAAACATTCTAAAAAACCTGCTGTTTGTTAAGTGTACATTTTAATTTCTTAAACGAGATATGAATTTAGAAAGGCGGAAAATATGAATTATTAATTTTTAATTATGGTGTTAACTGATTAAACATTAAAAATTTAATATTTTATTTACTTTTAATATTTAAGTTCCTTAACATTTTAAATAGTAATACTTTAATTTCTTCTAATTCAGTAATACTAAAATATATGTATTAATAAACATCACTGAAACATACGTGCGTTTAACATGAATATTTATTTAAATGTTGGGGTGTAAGTTTGAATTTTTATTTCAACTATGACAAAAATGCCAAAAATGCCAAATCAGGGAATCGAACCCGAAGTGTCCGGATTTCTACAACATATAAATAAATAAATGGAATTATAATCTTCTTGATAAAAAAGTTTAAGATTTCCGAAATTAACGCTGAAAATGATTTCATAACTAAAAACTGTCCATAATAAAGAAAGTAAAATTTTATCGATGGTTTTTCTGCACACACTTCAACTTAATGAAAAATAGTAAATTAACTAAAAGAATTACATCACAATTGCAACATGTATTGATATAAAGGAAACTAAATCGTATCCAGGGTTTCCATGGTCAAGGAAGATTCGTTCATAAATTCAAAAAACTAAAAGCAAAAAACAACATAAAAAATTTTTTGGTCCATTTACAGAGATTTATTTTAAAAGTTTACTTCAGTATAGTGTATAATAGCTGTTATAATAGCGGAAAACAAAACTTTATTAACCAGACCTTAGTCATCCATTAAAAAATAAATAAATAAATTATAATAATTATAATAATAAAAACCTTAAATAACACAAAATACATTTTATTTAAAAAAATATATATACATTTTTTTCGTTGCTATGCGGAAATCTAACCTTTCAGCGTTTAGCAATATTTCAAATTACCAGTTTATTGATTCATAAAATTAACATTTTGTATAGTATAAGAAAGGAAATTCGACAATATATACTGCAGATTCTGATTAACAAAACAGTTTTGAGTGTACAGGAATTTTTGCTAGTGCCTATTTCTAAATCGCTTAAATTTCTAAAATGCAACGAAACATTTCAAATTTGAAATCTCCTTCTTTTTCATCGCGGGCGCTGCTTCTTCTATGTAAAAAAATTTATTAATGATTACATTATGAACTATTATTTATGCTTATTTTATTTGTCCACATCTTATTTGCAAGTAAATAATATTAGATAATGCAATTTACAGTTTCTAGAATATTTTAAGCAAAACTGTAATCTTTGTAATGTGTTATACTTGACAGAAAACAACAAAAATATTAGTGTCCATGAACATTTCAAATCCGGTTAGGCGCATTTATTTTACCCCCAATTTAAAGATTTAAGAAATAGCCAGTAGAGCAGAAGTCATTATTTTGTTATAGTGTGACACATTGTTTTGGAATACCAGAATAAAACTAAAATTCGTTTTTAAATGAATTATTTTTGCGACGAGTGGGTTTTACGTCACAACAGTGGACAATTGAAGGCAGTAAAAGACACGCCCCTATACACTGTATAGGGGCGTGTCTTTAAATATATGACGACATTAAATATGTGACGACATGGCTCCGGGCACCCTAGACTGTATAGTATACAGTCTAGGGTGCCCGGAGCCATGTCGTCACATATTTAATCGTTCATGAAAGGTGTGAGTCATCTGGATAGATGCATAATCAAGCTAAATTAAAATATTTTGTCGCTTACGTCTATAAAATATTTAATAATTCATATATATATATATATATCTGGATCAGTTTGAAAAAGAAAATGTTCTTAATGTAATTTGCGAACATTATTTAGTGTTCGTAATGTCATTTGTTCGTAATATACTATGTGAATAATATTTTAAACCTGAGTTTAATTACTGAATACCTACTTTTGTCTGAATATGACTTTTATTAATATGTTTATTTTGTTATTTAAATATTATTGTTAAATTTTAGTGGACGCCGTTTTTTTAACAGTTATTATTATTTAAACCCTGGGTATCTTGACAGAGATTTGTTTTCTAAGTCATTATATGAATGTAGTGTGAAAAAAAAAGTACAACTGATTTTTAAAATTCAAGGGGTGGTTGATGAAGAAAATTTCGGTAATGAACTTTCTTTAAAAAAAAAAAATAATAATAATTTTTATCCTTTTTTTAATTACATACGTAACAATTAATTTAACGATGAAAAAACTAGAGAATCTGAGATGTAAAAACATTAACAATGTAAACAATAAATAAATAGTCAACCATTAAAACGAATTAAATAGTGATCGAAAAATAAGTAAATACAATTTTTTTTTCTTTTAATGAACAAAACTTGATGGTTATTAAGAAAAAGAAACATAAATTTCAGTTTCAGTTTCAGTTTTTATTTGTCTCAACAATGCTAATGAACAACATCATTATGAAACTCTTCATTTTTTCCATAAATTTCAACAAAATCTTAATCATTCTAATGGTTTTTCTTTTGAAATATATTAGGAAAAAATAATCAATGTTTAACAGTATTTTAACATTTATTCGCCTGTATATATTTTTCTTTAAATAAGTGCTTTATTCATTGTCAGTAATGAAGATTTTCTTTTGTCTCTTTTTCTTTTTTTCGTGCCATATTGTTTGAATTCCAGGATGCAAAAATGCTTCGTTAATTAGTCTGTATAAAAGAGAAAAACAAACAAAAACAGAAATGTTTTGCTATATTTTGTTAAAAATTAATTTAGAATGAAGTTCTTTCATAGCATTACGTTCGTGTAACATTTAATGTACGATCATATTAAATGTAGCAAAAAATGATTCAGACGCAGTTTCTTTCTTGTACAGAAAGTTTATTTACAATTTCAATGAAATTAATAGTAAAATATTCTATGTTTGGATATATTGTCATACATAGCATACTTGCTAATATTTCTAATTTACTTCGGAAAATTGTTAATATTCGATTTTTCTTTAAACCACTTTTGTAGAAGAGTAATTTTCTGCTTAGGCAACCACAATTACACTTTAAATTAATAAATAAAGCACTTTAAAACACGTATATAAGTTTTAATAACATATATTTAATTTTAAAGACGCATATTTTAAAGCTTTTCGACCTGAAAAGCAGGGCATTATCAGGAAGTCTACATGGTTTTACACAATGTGCTGCTGTGTTACAAATATATATACCATAAATCAGGTTAAAGCTACTACTAGACGTCTAGAATGTAGAAAAAGAGGGGAAAAAACCCATAGAAATAGCATGGGACGAAAACCAAAAAAACAATGTCAAGTTTGTTAAAAAAAAAAAAAAAAAGTAATAAAAGGACAAAATTGACTAGAAAAAGACAGCGAAGAGCGGGAACGGGGGGGGGGGCTGGGGCGTTAAATACATCGCCCGGGGTTAATACGTCTCGCCTAGTATGTACATAGCTACTTTAATAAAAAAAATTTTTTTGTTCATTGGTTGGTGCCATTCGACATTAACACTGAGGCAGCACTTAATTACTGCAACTTGCGTTGGAAAAGTCAGTTTTGGATGACTATTGGAAAGGATGGCGTTATGGTAACATCAAGGTGAAAAAACTTGTCGAGCAGTGGTAGTGAATGGAAGTTATTCTTTTGGTGGAGTCAATGGATGGGAGCTGAAACATTGGACAGGCGTTAACAACTGTTAGAAGAAACTTATACGAAAACTTGTAGTGGCAATGAATCAAACCTTGAAGACAAACGGTGGATGGGAACATGAAACTTGGAGTGGCGGTAACTATCGTTGGAGAAGTATGCTGCATTTGGCAAAAAATTATATTTTGGGAAAAAAAAAAAAAAAAAAAATTGTGATGTGAAAAGAAGACGGGCACTAACAAATCTCCTGAATAAATTAGAATTTTTACAACATATTTTTGCGAAAAATTATGTGCTTGTAATTGCTTAAGATTTTTTTTTTAATTTATTTTTATTTCTAAAGATATTTCCATCTGTACATAAAAATGCAACCAAAATACCTTCTTATTTGAAATGTATCACATATTAAAGAGATCCTACATCACTTTTATGCTGAATGAGAAATCATATAGTGATACATCATTGCACGTAGGTTACTGCAGTTATGTTTTCGTTACTACTGAGAATATGTGATAAACCTATCTGATTAAGAATTCGTGTTCACAATTACTGATACGAAAATTTAAGGATTGACTTCGTAAAAAATTATACATTCATTCTTTTATTAAACTACCTAGATCATATGTATAACAATCATATATAAATAGATAATTTAAAAAAAAAATCTGTACTGCCTATCTATATTAATAAAATCAGACTTTTGTCTGTAAATTTGTCGGAATCGAAAAATTTTGCGATATCTTCACGTTTCACACCCCATGAAAGCCGAAAATGACTTCAGAAAATTTTGTCTGTGTGTGTGTGTGTGTGTCATCGTGTCCGTATGTCGCTTTTTTTGTCCGGGCATCACTTGAGAACGGCAGGACGGAATTCAACGGCGCTTGGCAGGGATTTAGGTCTTCACCCAACTTAAAATTATATCTATCAACTTTTCAGGAATTCTCCCCCGTTCCTCCCTGGGGGGTAAAAGACTAAAACACGTTTGTCCGGGCATCACTCGAGAACGGCTGGACGGAATTCAACGGCGCTTGGCAGAAACTTAGGTCTTCACCCAACTTAAAATTATATCTATAGAAATTTTCAAAATTCTGATTAGTGTTTAAATTGTGGGTAAAAAACGCTTGCGCATGCGCCATAAATATTTTTTCACTAAAACGCTTTGAATGAAAAATTAAAATGCAAAAATAAATTTTTAAGATAAAGACTTTTTTCATTCGTGTGATTCGCACTACAAATTATGAAAAGATTGAAATGAAGTTTTGCCCTCTGAGTTTCATACTTTAGGTAATTTTAAAACATCTAATTGTCGTATCGAAAACCTTTTTACACCCCAGGATTAAAAAAAATCACCTCTTTCATTTGGTACTGAATTTGCAACTATAGGTCTGATACTTCTAATTTATTTTCCCCTTTTTCCGTTTTTCCGTTGCCACTTAAATTTCATACTTTAGTTATTTTTTAAAAATCTAATTGTCGCATCGAAAAACTGTTTGCACCCCTGGATTCATAAAATCACCCCTTTCATTTGGTATCAATTTTATAAATATAAGTCTGAGATTTCAAATTTATTTTACCCTTTTTCCGTTTTCAACGCGGATTCGGTAAAAGGTTTTATATTTATAAATATGCATTTATATATAATTTTTTTTTCGAGAAATAAAATGAAATATTTTTAATTTCACGCGAATAATAATAAAAATTAGAGAGAAAAATACCTACAAAAGTTGGTGATTTTTTTTTTTTTTTTTTTTTTTTAATGAGGAATTTGCACGTAGATAAATATTTTCATATAGATATTTGGCATTAGTTTAATATTTTTATTTAATTAAGCAGTACTTTTCTTTCCTGCAGTAAAACAAAATTTTTTGTTGTTTTTATGTACCTTATGAGGGTTTTTTTATGTTCTCCCATTAATTGTAAATGATTATAATTTGGATTTTATTAAGATTTTTTTTTTTTTTTTTACTTTGTAAATATCAGAAAAGATTTTTTATTTTATTTTATTATTTTATTTTATTTTATTTATTTTGTGTGTGGAACAGCTTTAGTATTGGATCCCTTTGGCAAAATTTGAAATTCGGAACCGACGTAGCTCGGACGTTTCTCGCCAAGATCCTTAATTGCACAATTGAGATAGCCAATTCAGTTCATCGCAAAAATTACTTAAAATATTTAAATTCTCCAAAGGGGTCCCATACTAAAGCTGTGCCTTTTGTATTTATTTATTTGTAATATTTTCTATTAAAGACTTCTGTGGTCACGAAATTTGGTGCGTAAATTGTTTGTTTGCATCCGGCACTTATTGTAACTGGATTTCACGAAATTCGAAATCCCCCCCCCTTCTCGGAGTCGGAGGGCAATAAACGGTATAACTTCAGTATAACCCAACAGCTGAATTTGGCGATTTTTCTTTGGCGCCGTTTTGAAGGATAACGATGTCGTTCTGGACTGTTTGCGATATAATATGGCAGCCTAATATGTTGTTTATTTTGGATTTATGATTTTATGTTTTATGTTTTATGTTTTATGATTTATATTATGATTTTATCATTTATCATTTATCATATATGATTTATGTTTTTTAGATTTATGATTTAGCCATAATCACCAACAAAAAAATCGCCAAATATCGTTGTGGGGTTATACTGAAGTTGTTCCCAATAAACATGTGTAAAAACACGTTTTTCCGTTTGAATTCGCTTTGAATTATCTTAGAATGGCGAATTTTGGTGTGTGGATATTGATTAAGTGTACGCATTATGTACATTAGTGGGATTTTGCAAAACCTCGAACTCACCCGCTGAGGAAGGGGAAGTAAGAAGTGGGTAAATTGTGCCGAAGGCAGTGGGGACCCAGACTGGATATTAATTAAGTGTACGCATTATGTACATTAGTGTGATTTTGCAAAACTTCGAACTCACCCGCTGAGGAAGGGGAAGTAAGGAGTGGGTAAGTTGTGCCGAAGACAGTAGAGACCCAGACTCCTCACTTTGCGAGCGAGAAAACCTCTACCATTCACAGCGAGAACTTAGGTTATTAATAAAGATATGGGATTTTGACAACTCATTTAAGTTTAATGTCTAGCGAAGCGGGCAAAGCCTGCTAGTTTTAACTATAAATTTAAAGCCTGCAACTCGTGTCATTTTCCTAATAGCCTTACTTACGAATATAGAAGATAGTTTTAGAAAGATTTAGAAAGATATTTCTTTTCTATATTATACAATGAATAAACACACTGTTCCTGCAATGTTTGGAGAATGTTCTTAAATGGAGGTGTCATAAAGCTTTTGAATTTTTAAAAGTATTTTAACAAGATTCGTGAAATTTGCAATGAATTTCACTTATTAAGATCGTTATACGTCATGATATTACAAAATTTTCTTTTGCATCATTTTTTAATACTTACTTTAAATAACGATATTCGTTCCCATAATTTACAAGGTGCATTAATGAACTGTGGTACACTGATCGTATTAAAACTTTACAAGTAGTTAAAGGGTGCAAAGATATACACTCCTACCAATTTATATCGACAAATTTTACTTTAGAACAGGAGTATTTTTGTTTGAAGTTGGATCCATTTTTCTCCAATATTGTGACGTCATTGAATATATTTATTTGGCTTTTCTATTTCTTTCCCCACCAAACATGTGCTGTTGATTAATTAATTTAAATGGTATTTTAGATAACTTGTAGAAAAATAAAATATATATATATATATATATAGATGTACATATTTGTAAATTTCTACCGAAATAGACCTGAAAATATCCACTTGCAACAGATTATTAACTACTTGATATGCTCCATTACCATGTTATATTATAAAATAGGAATTAAATTAACTATTAAAAATTCTAATTTATATCTCTTATGGAAAAAAAAAATGTTATTTCTAAAATCTTTAAAAAAATAAACTCTAAGATAAGAAAAATATGCACGTGCAGAAAATTAAAAATACAATTAAAATAAGTACAATTTAAATAAATAAATCAACAGCGCATGTTTGATGCAGGAAAAAAAAAAAAAGTAGAAAAGTTAAATAGATAAACTGAATGACGTCACAATATTGGAAAAAAATAGTTCAAACTTCAAACACCAATGCCTGTGTTCTGAAGTAACGTGGGGTTATTATGGATTTATGAAAATATGAGCTGGAATTAGATAGATTGGAAATTTTGGTATAAAATGGTTTGAGGTGCAATTTCATTTGAATAGTAGTAAAATGCAAGTATTCAGATCGGCGGTACTGAACTGAAAAAGTTATTTTGTTCTTTTTAGTGCATTAAGAAAATGGCATTTTATTATTATTATATTAAACGTTATGTAACAAAATATTCTTTAAATATTTATACTTATTTCGACTTATTAGTTATTATCTTAATTTTGCATTCATTTTCTTATTTCTCTCATTTTCATATTTTTTTTTTCTTATTTTTTATAACCACGAAAAATTCATTTCAATTATTACATTATTTACATTTTATGTTATGAAATATTTCTAACATTTTTTTTTTTTTACTTTTCTTATTATGCTTAAATTTACTTATTTCGAATTATTTGTTCTTATCATGGTTACGCATTCGTTCGAGTTGTTCTTTCACTGGCTCATTGCAATGTTTTCTGTCTACTAATTGAGCTGTATCTAATGACGCAATTCTCAATCCTTCCAAAGATCTTACTCGGCT
Source organism: Salticus scenicus (assembly GCA_963930645.1). NCBI lineage: Eukaryota > Metazoa > Arthropoda > Arachnida > Araneae > Salticidae > Salticus > Salticus scenicus. Next base: position 100,992,235 of record OZ005652.1, read on the forward strand.
CAAAATTACATACGCCAATCCTTCAGTGAACATGTTTGAAAGGCACACAACTGCATGATCTAAAGTGGTGTCTTGCATCGTATGGCCTTTTGATGCCCATGCAAGTACAAGTGGAAGCATGTAGCGTTTCAGCCATTGCGTTTTCTTTCACTTGAAATTCCTTTCTGAGCGGCTCAATTATATGCACGCCTAAGTCCGAGAATTAAAACTTGTCATTAAATTTCATCACCGCATATGACTTTGATTGTGCAATAAGAATTCTTGCCGTGAGGTCACGAAGGCCATCAATCAAATTCTTTCCAAATTCTCAAAAATTCTTTTCGTCCAAAGTTCCAAAGATTAATGAGTCGTCGGCAAACTGCATTAAGAAAGCGTTGTCGGCATACATTAAATAGTCATTTTTTTGACGACACCAAAATTTTTGACCAATAGATAACCGCTTTCAGGAATTTGCACAGCATGATTTGCCGTTGTCAATGTCGTCCATTCTTGAGGTGGCTTAAGTTGAGCCTTTGTGATTGCTGCTGCTGCCATTGCAGTACACTGACGACCTTCCTATCCAGAATCAAATATAGGTTGGCCTTGATGGAGTCTAGCTCTCAAAATTCTCGAATGTTCATTGATTGCTTTGTAATGATTGCGGATTTCAGGCTCATTGATTTCTTCAATAATTTTCCCTTTTTCTGGTGCAGCAATTCTCAGCATGTGATTGGCATTCAAGTCAGCATTTGTATTTGTCGTAACATCTTTGTACAATTCGTATTTACGAATAAGCCATTCCAAAGCTTTCATCACACGATCACGATTGACTTGATACTCTTTGCTGATGTTCAAATCCCTCACAGACAATGATTATATTTGCATCATTTGTTGATCGTGCAGCATGTCAATCTTCTCAGTAACTTAAAAGATGTCTTTACCAAATAGAGTGGCTAATCCTTTGCATCCATATTGTCCGAATCTTCTAGTAAATTTGATCACTTTAATGTATGGCTCGATTCTTGTCAATAGTCCAATTTCTGCTTTTGTTAGCTGCTTAAATTCACCAGGAATTGCTCCAGGATCCAAATTGTTCCAATTGCAGGAAATTTCTTTTCTTCTTGACCGAGAGATATTTTTTGCATGTATGGCAGAGCTTGAGAATTGACTTGACCTTCAATTCGTCCGGAAGACATGATGGTGGGGGAACTGGTATGTAGAAATTCACGAACTGATTTGAAAAACACATTTTGTGGCAGACATCACACCATTGATCAGCAAATACGTTGATATCCTTGTGATATTTCTCAACGCTTTTATTTTGTGCTTGACGAGTTGCTGCGTGCCTTTCTCTGTCAGCTTTTTGACGCGCTCCTCTTTGTTCCGGGGTCTCAACTGCACGAGAGAGCATTTGGGAGATTGCATTGTTCGTTTGGCGCTCAAATCGATCGATTTCGGATTCATTGTCTCTTTGTGTCTTTCCTTTCGATCGTCGAGTTTGCAAATGGTTCTCTCGGGTTTCTGGTTTTTCATTTGCTCGATTTTTCTTGCTGAATACTGTTTGATCATTCAATCGAGATTACTTTGCTGCCTCGTCTTCATTTTCTCGCTTATTTTTCTTGTCTTGGCATTCTTTTTTTTTTAATCTTATCTGTTTTGCTGTTCCATTTTCTTTTGCAAGCCACTTTCTCTTGTTAACTCAGTTCTTTTCTTGTCGTTCTTCTTTCTCCACCGGTGTTTCCGATGCAACTTGTTGTTGATATTTTTGTCGTTTCTTCTAGCGACGTCTTTTTTCTTTCTCCTTTGTTTTGGACACTCTAAATGATAAAAAATTCCGGTGTATTGTTTTGTCTAATTAAGAAGACCAATAAACAAGGATCATCCTTAATAATGATCAGAATTTAAAATCTAATTCACTAATAGTACTAAAAATCATATTTAAACTAAAATTTCGCTAAAATGAGCATTTAATTCGTACAACCGGACCAAAATATTAAATTTCCTATTATAAAGTCCTAAATTATGATCAGAATTCAAAATACAGCTCTTTGATGCCCATAAAGCACTATTTTAACTCAAATTTTCCTAAAATAATCTATTAAATCACACAACTGGACCAAAAATTTAAAATTTCCAATTGCAAACCTTTAAATTGTGATTAAACCTAAATTATGATCAGAATTCTAAATCCAGCTTATTAATACCATTAAAGTAATATTGACTTAAATCTCCCCAAAATGGAAAATATTTTATAACGACAGCCAGTGGCGGTTCTACATTGAGGGCCAGCGGGCACGGCCCCACCTAAATTTTGTCTCGATTAAAATATTAATAATAATAATAATTTTGTTTTTTATAACTGTTCAAAAACATATATACATAATAACTACGTCTATCTAACTTTTTCTTAATCTTCTTTCATTATCATTTATTTATCAATATATTTTTTCAGCTGTCGTCACAAATCACTAATGACTGACCGACTTCTACTTCCTTTTCTTATCTAAGAGAATAGGGCCGTTTTCAGTCGGCACGAAATTGGCGTGTTTATTAGTACAGTTTATTCTATTAGAAGATCGGGTACTCAGATTTGGCGACGAACTGCTTTATCAGCGCTGTAATTTTCTCGTCGATGGACCAGCAGAGTCCTGCCCTTTGGAAAAAAACCATACGGAAAAAAACTGTCTGTTAACCATGCAATTCACGGATAATATATGGCGACTTCTGCATTACGTTTTTTTTTTTTTTTTTTTTTTTTTTCCCTCATTGATTTTTCGGTGAATTTTTTAGAGTTATATATGACAGTTTAAAATTTTAGTGTTTAAAAACAGAAATCTGGTAATAGTCAAAAATATTTTCTAGACTAACCTTTGAGATAAAAGCTTGCATAAGAATTTAAAACCTCTTTAACTAAAGTGTTTTAAATTTAAATGAGGGGGGGGGGGGATAAAAATAATTTGCGATTTTTTTTTTTTCTTTTTCTTCAGAATAGTGTATTGAAACTTTTATGTAAATAAATTGTAAAATTTTTAGATAAATAATTAATGGATTTACATGGATAAATGGATTAAATAGCTGCATAGAATGGTGATTTATTATTATTATTAAAGGATTTTTCTTTTAAATGTGATTTAATAGAAACATCCGCAATTTTTTTTTACTTTATTTTCTTTTCTTTCTTGATTCTTTTTTTTTTCTTTTCTTTTAAGATGATAGCCCGTTTTATTTCTTTATTTATTGAAAGTTAATTTAAATTATCTAAAATTAAGCTCTTAAAGTGAGAAACATGTTTTTTTTTTTTTTTTTTTTTTTTTAAATATGTATCCACATTGCATTAATCATGACTTTCTAAATTCCAATATAACAGCTTACAGATTGTTTAAGGTTTATTTTATTAATTTTTTAAGATAAGAAACATGAATATAACACTTGAAAATCTATAATTAAAAGATTTAGGGATATAATTAGCGTAAGCTAAATAATATTACACTCTGAGCCATTTGAATTTAAATTTTAATGGTGTGTAGTGTTAGGGTTAAAGCCAGTCGACTAAAAGAGGGTCCTAGACATGAGTGGTGTACTCTCTGTAGAAAGTCTTTCTAAGTGTTACTTAGCCCTTATTATTTGAGTTTTGGAGAAAACCATAGTAAACTCCAAATGTATATGTCGACGAAAGCGATCTGGTATCGAACTTGGCAATTTCCGTCTACTAGTTTCCAGATATTTAAATTTTGATATTCCATTGATCAGAACATTGCAGAATTTTTCAATTGTATATATAAACCTTTAATTTTTGAGATAATTTTATGCAATGTTTTTTATAGTGTTGAATTTATAATTCGCCATCATAAAAAAAAAAAAGAAAAAAAAAAAAAAAAATCCGAAATTTTGTTTTACATCCCATTTTATTATTTTTTTGTTTTCATGTTTGAATAATGAATAATATTAAAGTTAAATTATGCATCATACGATGAATCGGGCCCCACCTGTGAAAATTCGCGCGAGCTGCCACTGACGACAGCAATCAATAATATGAAACAATATTTCAAACAATTTATGTTACGAAAATATACATCTGTCAAGTACATTTTCCTATTACATTTTTGATTGCAAATACAAAAATCACCAAGGACGACAGGTATCAAATTTATGCTCTAATGACTCTTAGCATTGCAAAAAACATTTTTTTTTTTTTTTTTAATAAAGTCATTTGTATTGAAAAAGTACAGCTTTTGTATGGGGCACCCTTGGCGAATTCATATATTTTTGGCCATTTTGTTAATAAATTGAAGCAGCTATCGCAACTGCATAAATAAATATCATGGCGAGAAATGTCTGACTTTTTCGGTAACAAATTTCAAATTTTGTTAAGAAGACCCTATAATAAAGCTGCGCCCAAAATGGTATCTGCGATCAGCTATAGCATACTTATACTATCTTCCATCGCGATCTAGAATAGCTGATCATTACATATTCTTGTATTTCGGAATAAACCTCCGAATATACTTTCAGAGGAAAGGATCGTCGAGAGTATAATTTAACCGTTAAAAATTTATACACTCGTTCAACTATTTACTTACTTGTTACTAAATTAGTTTTCGGTGTTATTTCTTGACGATAACGAATCAAATCTTTTTCACTTTACATAATTATATGTCTCCCGTAAGATTGCTACATAAAAACATGTTGCGCCAAATTTTCTTTTCTTTCTCTCTCTCTCTATATATATAAAGGAAAAATTACTGTCACTGGCGTCAATTTTGTTTGTCTGCGACAGCATCTTCTAGCGCAAGGCAGGGTCCTTCGCGTCGTGAGAGGTATCATTGTGTTCCGAATACTCCAAGGGCGACATTTCAGCTGCTTAGAAATTTCTATCATTTTAATTAAAGAAGTTATTAACTAAAATTACAAGTTTATGAAGGTACTTTATTTGCCATTTTGAAAAAATTTTCTTCCAGAGACGTTGTTCTTCTGTCATGAAGTCATCTTACACGGGAAAATTTGAGGGTTACCGAAGCGGGAGAGCCATCTCTTCCGTGGAGAATCAAAATTGCGATGGCATGTCTCCGGACCATCTCTAGGGGTGAGTCCCAGACCGTCGACAATTGCCCATCTGCGCAGCACTAGTGCGACGTGAAAACCCAACTAACCAACCACGGGAAAATTAAATTATGATCCATGGTTGTACGTAAGTAGTTGGGGAAGTTGGATTTAGTGTCGCACCAGTACTGCGCTATGGGTAATTGTTGACGGTCCGGGACGCACCCCTAGAGATGTTCCGGAGATATGCCATCCCAATTTTGATCCTTCAAGGAGGAGATCTCTCCTCCGCATTGGTGATCACCGGAGGTATAGTGTGGATGGGAACATGGAGGACTTTGCATACACGACAGATTTTATGTGCATCAGCCACCATTAGTGTACACGACGATCTTTGGCCGGCTCAAATATCGAATTGGCAATCTTCCAATTACGTGCTCGGGGTTTTATCGAATAGAGTACCGCGGTCCGAAAACATGGATGTAATAAAGAAAGATAATAAATATCAACTTTTTATTTCTACTTTTAGGAAATTAGTTTTTCTTACACGGAAAATTAAAATATGATCCATGGTTGCAGGTACGTAGATAATTAGGTTGTGTTTGACGTCGCACCACTGGATAATTGGCGACGGCCGGAGACGCATCCCAACGGATGTTCCGGAGACATGCCATCACAGTTTTGGTTCTATCAGAAAGGGGATGGCTCCCCCGGACCGGTGGTCCCCAGAGGTATAATTTTGATGGGAACGTGGAGGGTATTGCGGCCACGACATATTTTACGTGCACCAGCCACCATTAGTGTACACGACGGTCTTCCGTCGGCTTGAGAACCAAAACAGCAATCTTCCAGTTATGAGCTCGGCGCTCTACCGACTGGGGTACCGCGGTCCTGATCTGAGGTTGTAAAAATTAAATAAAAAGGGTTATATAGTTAAGCTCTAATGCAAAATGGTCTAGATTATTAATTTCTTTCTATTAAAAAGATAATAATATAAATATTATATATCTGAATTTGACATTGAATATGAGGATTTCCATAATAATTTTCTGCTTTTGTCTTGTAATATGCACGATTAATATTCCTTTTCAGTAAAAGAAAGCAGCGAATAGGTGGGCAGACCTCTGCATGTGATAATAAGTAAAGTAAGTCGGAGGGAAGGCAAAGCCTCCCTCGAAGGTTGATGAGCGGAGAAAGCAGGGGCAGAGCCCCCTAGTATTGTAAAAAAAAGTTAAGCAGTGGGCCAAGTTGAATCATTAACGTTTTATGGTTTGGTGAATAATTCACTTTAACTCTACTCTTTCATCCACTTCGATTGTTTTATTCTGCTTTTCAATGTTTTCCCTTTTGCCTTGATTACAGGTACTAGTTCTCTCTGGTAACTTCCAAAGCCTTCTTACGTTAATATCCAGTCGAATTTCCCAGAGTTCAATCGGTGTGTGTTCTTGGCACCTACATATACAGACTTAATCTCGCGATAAAAGAGAACCCCAAACTTTTAAATCTTGTATTATATCGCACTCCAATACCCTTTCGTTGCGACTTTAATTTGCATTTCCATTATAAAAATCTAAAGTTATCCATTGTCTTGTTTCATAATTTTTTCGCGACAAAACCTTTATAATGTGAAATTGCAGAGTCTTGAAACATTTTAATCCATCCGCATCCATTTCTTGATTAGATAAATTCTATAGAATAAAATCCAGATTGATGTAAAGAAAAGAAAAACAAGTTATAATCGTTATAACATAATTAAGTATTTTAATTTCGAAAAATAAGAAATTAAAATTCAACGGTTCCAATTAAAATTTTAGCATATTTCGCGTAACACGCGAAAATTATTACATGTATAGCGAAACTTTTTGCACGATTTGAAATAAAATTATTTCTACTAGCAAACCCGTGCGAAATTTTTGCACTTTATTTCTCTTTAAAATTTGAAACTCATAAATATTATACCAATTTCATCACTTAATGAAATTTTTAATTTCCCAGAAGCCAAATTATTATTAGAATCAAATTAATTTTATGCAGTAGTGAAAACCAACGAGATAAATGAAGGTGAACACAAAATCATCCAAAGAAAGGTTTTAAAATAAAACTGATTGTTAATGACCCGGGTTCGGGTCGGGTTTGTTGAATCTTTTTCGTGCGGGTCGGGTTCGGGTTCGGGTCAGGTTTAGTTTTCAACCAGTCGGGTCGACTTAATAACATCATTCAAAAAAAAATTACAATTATAAGCATAAATCTGTATACATAATTAATAACTGATTTAAACATACACTATATATACTAAATATGTGTCGGAGCTTCGTAATATCCGTATGATATTCGCCAGAAAAAAAAAGAAATATCCGTGTTCGTATCTGGATCAGTATAAGGAAAAAAAAATATCCGTACTTGTTTTCGTTTCTTCAAAGAATCTAATACGTACCTTTTGTAGAAATTGTATGAAAATTAGTAAGTATTATAAATCATTTTGTCTATTGTTAACATATAAATAAAAGAAATGCAGCATAATTTCGCTTTTACGTTCTGGAAATTGAAAAGATTCTTCAATTTCCATTTTGTTTTTTTAGATACTTTCATTTTCAATGATCCTCGCTTTTATCTGAACGAAATTATCATTTTTTTCCATTTATACTTGTAAAACAGCAAATATAGAGAAATATTTGTTGTGGTTTAATTATAAAAAAAAAAAAAAAAAAAAAAAAAAAAAGAAAAGAAAGAAAGAAAGAAATGTAAAATACGCACATTTAGGAAACGGACTCCATAAAGGCAGATAAAATTCTTTATCATCTTCTTTAGAACAAATAAACAATGCACCGAAATTGCAAGAAGCTAATTTGATGATCGTGTGAATTGAAAGTGATCGTAGGAAAGCAGATATTTAATTTTGAATCATATTCACGCTACTGCTACCCAAATTATTGTAGTAAAATAAATATTCAGATCGAACGAAAGCAATAAATGAAGATACATATTTTGTTTTTCTTTCTTTCTGAAGCCCAGTCAGTAGAGCACGGGGCTCGTAATTGGAAGATTGCGGGTTCGGTACTCGAGTCTGTCAAATACCGTCCTGTACACTAAAGGTGGCTGGTGCTAGTAAAATCTGTCATTACCGCAATGTCCTCCATGTTCCCATAGAAAAAAAAAATAAAAGAAAGAAGAAGAAAAAAAAAAATCTGGAGTGACTCCACTCGACTTTCCGAACATGGAGTAATTAAATGTTTTGTAGATAAAGTAAAGTGACAGGAGCTGTTAAATAAACAAAAGGGAGAAAATTATAATAGTGTGTTTGAGAATTTTTCTCCATATAGTACACGATGATTAATTTCACGTTACTGAATTTTGAGCCCATAGATTATAATGACAAAGAATTTTTTGTTGTGTCCCTGTAAAAACCTATAAATGCTAGATTCATTAAAATGCTTATAGTTAGTGCAACAGTGACTTATAATATTAATATAAAATTGCAGCTATATTGAATAAGGCGTTTAGACACTATTGCATTTTTAAATATTTGGTCACATAGGCCATAATAATTAAGATTTTTTTTTTTTTTTTGTGTGTGTCCCTGTTAAAAAACTGTAAGTGTTAAATTTACCGAAATGTATACAGCTCGTGCAACTGTGACATCTGGCATGTGTATAATTTTTTTGCTCAGTTTAATAAGGCGTTTACACGCTATCGCACTTTTAAAAATTTGGTCCCATAGACCATAATGATAAAGAAATATTCTTGGTGTCCCTGTAAAGAAACTGTAAGTTCTAGATTCACCAAAATCAATAGGGTTCGTGCTACCGTGACTTACAGCATACGTACCAACTTTCAGCTCATTCGAGCAAAGTGTTTAGACGCTAGCGTGTTCACTCACACACATACATACACACATACATAATACATATATACATACATCATCGTAAAAATATGGAAAACGGACTCAGGGGACCTCGAAACGTATAGAAACATCAAAATATCAAATTCGGATTTTTGACATGATTACAATATTTTCCTCACTATAGTGTTCGGGAGGTAAATAGACCTCTGGGAATTACCGAAGTGGGAGAGTCATCCCTTCCGTGGAGCATCAAAATTGTGATGGCATGCCTCCGGACAACCTCTAGGGATGAGTCCCAGACCGTCGCCAATTGCCCATTGCGCAGCACTAGTGCGACGTAAAATAACCAACCAACTTTCTTTCTTTTCTTTTCTTTTCTTTCTTTTTTTTTTTTTTTTTTTTTTTTAGAATATAAGCATTAAACATAAACAATAAAGTACTAACATTTAACTTGAATCATGAAGCATAATTTTGAACTCTTGAAATTCACAACTCACTTAAATTCTTAAAAATTATTATTAATCCGTTTTTCAGCGTTTTAAATTTTTAATTTAATACAATTAGTAATAAAATTTTTAAATATTTAAAATAATTTACCAATGTGTGACAGTTAAAATTTAACTTATTTTATAATTTTAAAAATATTTACATGGTTTTTAGATGATTAGTAATGTTGGTTCAGTTTTCGGGTTCGGGTCACAAAAAAATCTTTATTTCGGTTCGGGTCGGCTTTCGGGCTGATTTAAAACTTGTCTGTCGGGTTTGGGTCACTGTATCGATGTTGTTGGCTACACATTTGAGCACATATTGTAATATTATGTACGTAAAGAGCTTTTGTTCATTTCCACAGCATTTCTTATTTTTATGCTTACTCTTTTCATTTCCGACCCCATATTGCTGTACAAAATATATTTTTTATATGTATTTTACATACTTTAAAAGTTTGATCCATGAATTCTATCATACCTTCTGCATGATAGTTTCCGTAATATAAATTTTGTTAATTATTGCGTATGTAAATATATCAATGTAATGAAAAGAAAAATTGCCCTGACGCAAATGAATTATCAGGAAAAAAATCCGGAATGAATTTTAATTCTTAAATATGTAACCTTTGTTTCATTTTTAGTGAAAGAAAACAAAAACGTAAAATATAAATAAAAAGCTTTAAAAAAAAAATAATAATAATAATATACCAATATTAATAATTTATTAATGAACATGAAAATCTCTCGAATAATGTCTAATAAATAATTGCACATTCCAGACCAAAATTAAAAGATGTTTTAAGAATAGAAAATTTCTTTTAACAAATATAGAGCTTCAATTTTAAGTATAAAAAAAAGAACACATACATTTAAATTTCAGTTTGACAGTTTATTCTCCTCAACAATACTAATGAAAGTGGTCATTATAATACTCCACAAATTCTTTTTAAAAATATCAAGAAAATCGTAATTTTACTAATGGTTTGTTGCATATATATATATATATATATATATATATATATATATATCATATTTTTGATTCACCTCAATATTCTTTGCTTCATTTATTGCTTCATTTTTGAAGAAGTGAATTAGTTTCTTTTGTTTTCAAGTGCAGGAAGTACGCCAGAATACTTTGTTTTTTAATCAATTTAACAAAGATGTATTGACGTTAGAAATAAAAATGCTGCAGTATTTTCATTTAAAAAAAAATTAGAAAACTTTTGCAATATTTTTTTCTTAAATAACTAAAGAAACTTTTAATAAAGAATATTTGCAGCTAATGTTGCATAAACAAACTAAGCATTGTTATTTGAGACCAGACAAAATGTATTTAAGAATTAAAAACAAAGAAAGCTTTTTTTTAAGCGTATAGAATCATGTTTATAGGTAGATTTCCTTTAAGTCTTAAAGCAAATGTTTGTGTAAAGAATTATCGCTTGAGATGAATTTTGTTGAAATTTTTACCAAAATTGAAAGTTTTAATTCCCTTTTTAATTAGAATATTTTTAAACTGAAAATTAAAGAAATTATACGTAAAAAGTTATATGTCATCTAATTTTAAGTATGCATATTAATCGGCAGTAAAAAATGTTGACTAACTATATTAAGTTTTTTTTTTTTTATTATTTATTTATTTTTTTCGAAAAGGGAATTTTACAAGTTTTAATGTATTTTAATTTTTTAAATAATTGTCTATAAAATGATTGAATTAGTGAATCCGGTCTATTCATGTAATAAAAAGACGTGTGTGCTTGTGTGTGCATGTCCACATTATCGGAAAACGACTGATCGCAGATCTACGCAAATTTGCATGGAGTGTTTGTTCTATTGACCTCTCCTGATGCACTTGAAAGCGTGATTTTCATTTTTTTTTTTTTTTTTTTTTTTTTTTTTTTTAATTAATTAAAATCTATAAATTTCTGAAAAGCATCGCTCTACAGATAGAAACGTGAAAAAGTCGTGCGGTCGATCCTCCAAGAGCCAACGTATGGATTTTTTACAGAAAATTAGTAGAAAAGTTTTCAGTCGATAGAGGAAAATCTTTCAGCGTCTACAAAGGGTCCTGAGAAATTTTGATTAGGTTTCTTTCTTTTTCTTTTTTTTTAATAAAAATTTTTGAAACTGAGTAGAAAATCTGGTGCTACCACCTGATGAGTGAAGATGATAATTTCGAGAAATGCAGTTCAAAAATGTTGTTCTTGAATAGTAACAGTGCATCTTATCGTCCAGTTAACACCTAAATTGAAATGTCTGGGTAAGGCACAAATGCAAGCAATGGGTCCCGAAAGCGATGCAGCGCAGGCATGAAAACCGCTGCTTAAGGCTGCGAGAACCCGAAATGAGGTTTTGAATGGTTTCAATAGAATATTCTCTCTATGTTTATTTTAAAGGATATAAAATATTGTGATTAATTATTATTATTGTTATTATTATTATTTAATCTTTTAAATATAGTGACTAGCGAAGCAGGCGAAGCCTGGTAGTATTTTAATATATTGTTTGCTTGTTAAATGTGAAATACAAAATTTAATACTTTTCAATGTACATTTTTTTTTTCTTTTTTATAAGTGATTCATATATTATATTATATACTTATTTAAGCTGTAATATGAAAATTAATTTCAAACAAAATAAATAAATAAATAAATAATCATTCAGATACATTAGGTAAAATGCTTTCCAACTGCAAGTACTCTTTCCACCGTTTGGGTCTTTCACCGTTTTCAACTTTCATTTTATATTTGATTATGTATATATATATCTGTATATATATATAAATTACGTGTCACGATGTTTGTCTGGGGTAAACTCCTAAACTAAGGAACCGATTTTAATGAAATTTTGCGTGCAGTTTGGTCCAACTTGAGAGATAGGATAGTTTTTATCTCAATTTATTGTCACAATATTCTTTTATTGCAATTATTTGTTAATTATAGACCTTTGTTACAGTTGCTCCAAAATATCTGTGAGTTCCATTAGTTTAATTGTTGCCAAAAAAAAAAAAAAAAAAAAAAAAAAAAATACGAGTTCATTTTCTTTCGACATAAAAATAAATACATTTAATCAAACGTGAACGTTAAAAATTTATAAAAAGTTAAATTATGCATCTCACGAAAATTGACGTCATAATCAATTTAAAGATTTTATACACATTGATAAAGTGCTAATGTAGTTCTATCATAGATATAGTAATATATATAGATCTCTCATCCCCATATTATCGTACAAAGATTTTTGATGCCGAAAAAAAAAAAAAAAAAAAAGCTTTAGAAACAGCCATTATATGGTATTGAAAAAAAAAAAAAAAAGAAAGAAAGAAATATGAATTTGAAACTGTATCTGGAGTCTTCCATTCCCCTTTAGCAAATAAGTTATTCATAAATTTTATTTGCTAAAATATTAGTATGTATTTCCGTGTGTATTCACTCGGGGAAAGACGGCCATATTTTGGTAAAAACGTCGTCTTTTCCCAAATGAAAAGGAATAACTTTTTTCTCCCCAATGATCACTCTATTCTATATATGCTATACTATATCTATGAGTTCTATACGCAAGCGAAGTGTGACTCACTGACCGTCTGTGCAGCCAAGAAAAAGATTTCCTATGTTAATTGCCCACTGGATTTTTTGTAAGAAATTATGAAAAATCGAGGAAATTTATTTCCTGATTTTAATCCTTATATTTGGGTATAGATATGTATTAGTTATCGCGAGTGTTAGATTGAATTATTTTGCTGTCAAATTGACAAAATTTTAATTTTAAATTTCAAAACTCTGTCGCCCTTGGCTTTTTTTATTATTATTACTATTATTTGGCGATCAAAAGCGTAACACGAAAATATACATGCCAGATGTATACATTGTACGAAATGTAATATGTATTATTCATTGTACGTATGTATGCCATGTAATATGTATTGTACGAAATATTGTTTCATATTATTCATTACTCTTTTAATATAAGTTGTTAAAATAACCATGATTTTTTAAAGGAATTAAATATTTTCGCCAGATAATTTGGCGATATTCTTTTTTTTTCGCCAAGGATGACAGAAATGAAATCTATTCCGCTGCAAAATATTAGTATCTTACATCAGATATTTTATTTAGACATTTGAAAACAAATTTGACTTCAAACTATGATAGAATATTTATCATTTTCCTCAAAAACTTCTCATCACTTCGTTAAAATACACTAAACTTTTCCAAAATCTTTTTCTATTTAAAATGATACATGTATTTACTTTAAATGTGCAATATTTCATAAGATTTCCAATTTTAAAGTTTTAAAATATTTTTCAAATTTACTTATTTTTCTGGTTTAGCCTTATTGTTTTTCTTTTTATAACTACAGCTGTTGCCCTCTTTAAAATATTTAAAATGATGAGGTCATTTTATAGTAAAATTATCCATTATAGCATATATTATATTTCACTCCTCCATAAAAATTGATTTTAAAATCGTCTGTTTCTTTTATACTTTTATTTTAATAGAATTTAAATAGAATTTAATTTATATATTAGTCATTTTAGCAATTTTATCCAAAGTAGCATTAGAAATAATATATATCACTTCTCCATTAAAATTTATAGGACCCTACAATAAAATTAATTTGTGCTTAATAGCAGTACTACGAAAATTTTTATCAATCGCTTCCAAATTTTGACCTAAGTTTCAAATCTCAACCCTGTGGGTTTTTACATCGGCTACAACGTTTTCGTCTTTATTCGTAAATAATAATTTGACTGTACTAAATAGTTTACAGCCGTATAATTCAACGTATAACTTAGTCACAGCAACGCGTGGCCGGGTCTGCTAGTATATATATATATAAGAATAAGAATAATATATATATATATATATAAGAATCCTTTCAAATTTTAAACCTGTTATACCCCTTTTTTTTCGTACAGGAGTAGTTTATAATATTAGTATATAGTTGTATATAAGAAAATCACCACCATTTATGCACGAACTGCATACGAAAAAATAAAAAATATTAAAAGAAAATTGAAAAAAAAAAAATACATACTTATAAACAAAGTACGCAGAAAAATCGAGGATGTAATTTGTGTAAAATAAACACACATATAAATATATATATGCATAATACAGTAAACAGTTACTGTTAGAAGCCAGTTATCCCAAGAATATAAACATATAAGCACAAAGAATAATCCTTTCTAATTTTAAACCTGTTTTTTTCGTACAGGAGTTGTTTATAATATTCCTTATAATTATTGCAGTTTTGTTTATATACATTGCGTTGCATGAATATAAACGCACCTTTTCCAATAACCAGAAATATAATTTTTTAATTTTTAAAAGAAGGAATGTGAGTTACAGTTATTGCATATGACTAACAACTGAATAAGGTGCTTTGAGCAAGTATGTTTATGCTCATGCAAGCTTATTAATGTTTAGGCATTTTCTTATTTTTCACTGTTATTCGTTTGTTGCACGAAATTAAACGCACTGTGTATTTTGTATTTAAAATTTAACAGAGCCGCCGGAATTAAATTAAAACACAAATTGTCGTGTTGCTAAAATTCTCTAAAATCAGTTTTAACGCTTTAGTGTAAAATTTACGGAGTTTGTATAGGATGGCAAGAGGAAAAACTTTGACATTAGACGAGAGGATAAAAATCGACTTAATGCGTGGTAAAGGCTTTAGCAATTGCAAAATAGGGCGCTGAATCGGAAGAAGTGAGAGTGTTATGCGAAATTACAATAAGAAAGGAGCAATGGGGGAAAAGCGTATGAGAAGCGAACAGGAAAGCTCACCAGTTACGACAAATGACGAATATGCAACGCTGCAAAGACTAAGAATATATCCTGTGCGAAGATAAAAGCTCAATACAAGCTGGGTGTTCATCGGACAACCATATGGAGAACTATCAAAGCTGCAACATTCATTAAATTTAAGAAAATGAAGGCGAAACCACCCCTCACTCAAAAGCACAAGGATATGCGGTTGGATAGGGCAAAAAAATGGATTATAGGTCGACTAAATTTTCCCAATTTAGTCGATTCCAAGTCATCTTTCCCAAGTCATCTTCTCAGATGAAAACAAGTTTAATCTCGATGGCCAGGACGGATTTCATAGCTACTGGCACGATATGATAACCGAAGAAATGCACTGTTCAAAACGTCAATCTTGAGGTGGGTATGTCATGGTGTGGGCAAGCCATAGGTTTTAAAGGGACTTTCGAATTAGAGATCGTGGAGAACAGTATGAACTCTGTAGATTATGTCCAGATGCTCACAAGAAACCTCGCCCTCAAGCAGTCAAAAAATCAGGAAGAAATTATATTTTTCAGCAAGATTGTGCATCTGTACATACAGCACATATCGGGAAAAAATGGTTCCGTGACAATAAATTTAAAGTTCTGGATTGGCCCTCAAAAGTCCCGATTTAAACATAATGGAGAACGTATGGGGTAATCTGGTTCACAGTGTTTACGCAAACTGAATTCAGTTTAACACGAAAGATGAACTAAAATCGGCAATTCTGTTAGATTGGAAGACAATCAGCTTGGATGACCTCATGCCACTATATCAGTCAATGCCAAGGCGTTTAATGGCTCTTCTAGAAGTCCATGGTGGCTTTACAAAGTATTAGATACAACATTTGTTACTCAGTTATTTATTTTTTACATGTGCGTTTAAATTCATGCAACATGTATATTTGTCATAAATTCAATAAAATTATTTTCTAAAAAATCATATTGTTTTTTCGTTGTATTGTCTAGTAATTTCATTTCTTGAATCATACACATACAGTTTGCATCAAGTGTCACCTATTCATATTTTTTTATTATTCTTCTATACCATTCTAATTCTTAAAGCTAAGGTGCGTTTATATTCATGCAACGCACTGTAGGTGTAACTGGCCGTTCCTTTCATACTCGAATTCTCGAACGTAAAAGAAATTTCAAAAACCGTGATATTCGTTCTAAAATAGTGTAGCATGCCATAGAAACCGACTATCTACTTGGTTTTAACAATACTAAAATAATCATATGTTTGAATTACCATTCAAGTATTTCCCTGGCTAGTTTACGAACAGCATTTTCGACCGTTTAATGAGGCATGCACAGTCCCTGCTGAATACGCTGTACTTTCGGAAAGGAAATACAATGTTCTTCTCAGCGTTTACTTTTGATGTTTTTTTTTTAATGATAAACCTGGAATAAGGCTCGGAACATTTAAATATATGTTATGTGCATTTTATTATTTTAAATTGTATATTATTTAAATTGTATATTATGTATATTATCTCTATTTTTAATGTAATTAAATTTTAATATCATTGTACGAGACGTAATGATTTCTTTAAATATTTTAAACAAAGAATAAGATTTAAAAATTAACACGGATATATATATATATATATACAACAATTTGTAAATCGGAAGTTGAAAATTCTGCTACATTATATAAATATGTATAAATCTCACTGAAAAAGATTAAGTTAAAGAAAAAAAAAAATCTAAATGTGTAGCTAGTGTGTCTTTTTATAAAATCATTTTAAGAAATGGCGATTTAAACTTGTAATATGTATCAGTAATATGTTTCTTGTTCTGTGAATTAAAAGTGACACAAAACCTGTCATCAAAAGTGAATTTGAACATAGCATATAAAAATTAACTTACAAATTACGCCATTGCAAAAATATATTATACAAACTTATGGGGAAATTTATAGAAAGTAATTTAAATATTTGTAATTAAATATAATTAATAACTAATAATTTGGAAATATTTATTTAAAAATATTACTTTTTTCATATTTTTAATATAAATCATCAGTAAGGCATTTAAAAGGCACTCAGTAAGTCGTGAAAATAGGATTGTTCCTTTTGCTTGATACAAGAATTTTAAGCCATTACTAAAGAAATTAACTATGACAAAAACATTAATTGATAAGCAGGAGACTTAATATATATATACAGAGCTGCCAACCTTTTCAACTTTTAAATCAGAATTGACACCAATATTTTTAAATGGAATATGTTATGTATATTTTTGACGATTAATATTACCGAAAACAGCTTTAAAAATTTTCCGGTTTGAAGTCTTCCTTGAAAAACGGGAGACTTGGCACCTATTATATATATATATATATATATATATATTAGGTGTACCGGAAAGTTATGTCGTTTTGAATTAATAAAATGAAACCGGAAATTTTTGTTTAACAGTGTTTACATGGTAATTTACAAATAACCATCTTATAAGTTACCTAAGAATATCTTAAATTTTATCCAGGATAAATTTCCGATGTCAGTATTTTAATTCAAAACGAAAGAACTTTCCGGTACACCTAATATATATATATATATATATATATACATATCGAATACAAGATGAATAAATAAAGTTTTACTATACATTTATGGATCCTAAAGAAGAATTAGTTAATTCATTTATAAATTCTACAAAGAAATCTTTGTAATAGTACGTAATTCATAAACCCCATCTGCATATATATATATATATTTCTTTCTGTAAAAATGCGTAAATATGTAAGTGGAAGTATAAGAATATCTTTCTGAAATATTTTGAAAGGCTATTTTTTAATAGTATTGTAATATTTCAAATTTTCAGGTACTTTTTGCTAAATAATATATATATATATATGTATTAAATGTATTTTCTATTTACATTTATGCAATTTTCTGCTTATAAAATATCATTTTCTTTAAAAATATAACTGTCAATTATATGGATAAAATCGAATATAAGACAAACTACCACAAAATAAGTCTAAAAACTTCAGCACATATTTGAAAATATTCTATGCTAATTAGTAAAAAACCTTTTTTCATTCGAATATCAATATTTACTTGAATTCCCCGATGCTTTTATAGAAAACAGAATCTGAATAAAGAGGCTTGCTTTAACAACCAACGCCATCTACTGAGAAACATGTTAAAATTTTCTTATTTTATTCTGAAAAGGCTGCTTAGTTCTAGAACTAGGCAAAAAATATTGGAATATAGAAATGCTGAAAACAGACGTTTTACGGTAATCAGGAGAACATTATGCATATTAAATTCATGAATTAGTGAAGTGAATGCACATTCCTTGTAATTGATTTTAATAACCTAAAAAAAAAAAAAAAAAAAGTTATATATTCTTTCAGATTTTTCGTGTTTAACAGAAACTTATTACAGCAAAAGTTATTTTAGGTGAAAATTAATCTATTAAATTAGGAAAGAATTTATTAGGAATATTACGGAAAACCTCTTCTTGTATGCATATGTTAATTACATAAAAAGTGAAATATTGAAAACTTATGCATCTTAAAAATTCAATGTAGATAGCCCGTTAAAATTAAATGATTATTAATACATTTCTTTTTCAGATTCCCTAAAACTATTGATTTAAAATTTATTATTTCTTTCAAATTCAAATTTATTATTTTCAATTTATTATTTCTTTCAAATTTCTTTTTTTATATAATTCAAATTTATTATTTTTATTTTATTATTTCTTTAAAATTTTATTTAAGTAAAAAAAAAAATAAGATAAAAAAAAAAAAAATAAGAAGAAGAAGAAATAAAAAAGTAAGAAATCAGATTATAGAAGATATCAATCTCACTTTTCCTTATTATTTTATAATTTGCAAATGCACTTGGTTTATTTTAAGCATTTAAATAAATAAATAAATAAAAAAATAATAAAAAAATGATATCAATAAACACACATACATAAGCACATACAGGTATGTAAATGCATGAATAACCATTTTTAAATCTAGGTTGAATTAAAACACACTAATAGGGGCCAGGCAAAAATTGAGAGGAAAGGAGAATTCCATATTACTACAGAAAAATTTACACGTGAAATAATTTTAACTTAAAATAAACAAATAAATAATACAAATTTCAATCATCCGAATTGAAAGTTTTAATTTTATATTTATTTGTATTGAAATGTAATTGTGGTTAAATTCGAAATAGAATCGCCTTCAATATTTACAGAAAACAGACATGGCATTAGTTATTATCGAATCCAATCAATTAAAATTAGGAACATTATCACTTGAACAAATCAGTATTCACGAAATACAACATACTATTAATAGTTATAATCACTGGTATATAAATGGTAAATAAATGATAAATGAATTTTCACTTTTTTTTTTTTTTCAAATTCTAGAAAAATCTTTATTTTACCACAAAATCTCGAAGGCGTAGAAATGAATAATTTTCTCGTACCTTTATACACACACACACACACACACACACATATATATATATATATATATATATATATATATATATATTCTTTCTTTTATTTTCTTTTTTTTTTTTTTTTTTTTTTTAATATATTAGGCAGTCTTTCGTATGGTAAAACTCAATTTCTGGAGAAAATATTACCAAGCATATAGATTACTCTGATAATAAAAGCAGGGGTAATAGTATTCTAGATTTTAAAAACTCATTATTATTATTATTTATGTACTTGTCTAATTTAAAGTTGCTAATGAGAAAAAACACTGAACTAATGAATTTTATGCAAATAACATTGGTGAAGTATGCAAAATCATGTTTAAAGTGATTCTGATAAATTTCTTCTTCCACTAAACGTCTATCGAATAATCATTCGCTTAGAAAAAAATGTCTCTACGAAAAAACGTCCACGTGAAGAAGTCGCTGCAAACACTTTCTCTAATAACTATTAAAAATGGATTAAAAAATAATAACAAATTAAATAAAAGGAGTAAAATTTAATTATTAGGAATATCAGAGGTCGTAATCTTCATCCTTTTTTTCAGGGCACATTTTGGGGTGAATGTTTTTTTACTTTTTTCATACCAATGGCTTACAGAAATCTTTATAGTATTTTTATAGTATAGTATCGCGATTAAATATGATAGGGAGTTTTCCATAAAAATAAGAGTAGTAAAAAGGGCAGAATTTTCTCAAAAAAAAAAGTGGGAACTATGACCCGCAGAAATATATTTAATTTATAATATTTCAATAATTAGAATATTCAACTTATTTTAGTTAAGAAATTTCAAAGTTATTTTTATAGAAAAAAAGGGATGGGGGCGGGAACTATGACCCCCAGAAATATATTTAATTTACAATATTTCAATAATCAGAATATTCAACTTATTTTAATTTAAAAAGTTCAAAGTTATTTTTGTTAACGAAAAGAAAGGCGGGAACTATGACCCCAGAAATATATTTAATTTATAATCTTTCAATAATTAGAATATTCAACTTATTTTAGTTAAAAAATTTCAAAGTTATTTTATATTAAAAAAAAAAAAAGAAAAAGGCGGGAACTATGATTCCAGAAATATATTTGATTTATAATATTTCAATAATTAGAATATTCAACTTATTTTAATTAAAAAATTTCAAAGTTATTTTTATTAAAGAAAAAGGAAGGCGGGAACTATGACCCCAGAAATATATTTAATTTATAATCTTTCAATAATTAAAATATTCCACTTATTTTAATTAAAAAATTTCTTTTTCTTCGTTTTCCCTTTTTAATGCATTATTGAAGTATTAAAACAAATGATTTTTCCACGCACGTTTTTTCAATGGATCTTTTTGAGGGGACACTTGTTTTTCCTGATACCCTTTAATATGTAAATATCAGAAGGATTGGTTGAAATGTCTAAGAAATTGATTAAAATATTCATGAAGTGATAGATATAGTATCATTTGTTCAATCAATAATTCATTGACTGCCCGATAGAGAAATAACTGTAACGGAGTTGCAATCACTGAATTGAAGGGTTGATAAACTTTATTACTCATTATTTAAATGTGAAAATGTTTTAATAATTGTTTAAAAAATAAAAACGTTAAAATAAGATATGCTTAAAATAAAAACCCTAAATGTAAAATAAATGTCTTTTGAATATTTGTATTTTCTTTGTTCTCGAATTTTTGTTTGTTTTTATTAATTTTTTATGCTGTAAATCTTTGACTATTAAATGTCCAAGAGAAATCCTTCAAAATAATGTATGTTACTGTAGCTTACCATGTCGCCTCTCCTTTAGAAAATGGTAAAAGAAACACTATTGGTATTTATGCAGGATAAAAAATGGTTTGTGTACATTATAGTCTATGAAAGCTGTTTTTTTAAAAACACATTTTATTCATTTTATTCTGGGCAAAATATAACGGTAGTAAATTGCATTAATAAAATACCTACAAGATAGTTGTCATAGAAAAATATATATAAATAGTATATGTTTAGCTTTGATGATTGGTTTACAGGGGCACGCAATTCAAATTAAGAAATATAAGGGGATATTTCTGGAAGTGAATTTATATTTCTATTGTATGCTTTCAGCACATCCAAAAAAAAAAAAGTATTTACGGCGTCGGTTCGTTTACTTGTTTGCCGATGTACATGCCAATCTGTTTGCCTGTGTTCGCATTTTCATAATAAATAAAAATAAAAATCTTAACTATAATATATGTTATTCAGATTTATTCGACTTTACATTGTGTAAAAAAAAAAAAATCTATATAGAATCGTATACGAGGATAATTCAAAATGTAAGTTTCGTTAAGCAAATAAACAAAGTTAAATAATTATTAGAAAAGTACTTTAAATGCATATGATACGAAGTGGGCAACGCTTAATTTATTTTCAACATGTTCTCCACAAATTTTTAACTCTTTGAATGTGCCTAATTTTAATTCTCAACTACAAAAATCGCCTCGAAAAATTTTTTATTGAAATTTTACTCTTCTAATTATGGGAAGAAACTTTATTTATTTCTTATTATTTAACATATCTTTCATAAGTTCAGGTAGGAGTTGATTTTAAATGAGTAAATTTTCCTTTCTCCTCAAAGGATTAAGCATTTATCGTTCCGGAACGAACTTTTTTCGGCCGTCATCGCAGAAATTTGCAGTCTGCAATTTCACAATTCGTGAAAAAGTGACACACAATTTGAAGAAGAAATGAATGAGAGTTTGAATGCATTGACAAAATGATAATGGTGAATCTTTGTTTATTCTAATTTTCTACGTAACTTTTATGAGCAAATAATATCACCAATAAAAGATGATCGCCCACCTCGTTCTTTATTGTGAACGTTTTCACGTCCTTCATTGGAACTTTGCACCCACCTTCTTAACCATTATCATCGTTTGGACCTAGACTATACAAACTTATCTGTGAGTTTCTATTTGTTTAATATTCGTAGCATTCAAAATGCATATTATAAGGGAAGGGATGTTATTATTATTATTATTATTATTATTATTATTTACATTTTAAACTCTCAATATACACAGCTGATGCAATATTGAGCTATCTACAAATAAATTCAGCTGCTTGTCAATAATTCAACCAAACGAATGCGCATGTAGGAGATGTACGAAAACAGGAATGCAGCGCTTCCTAGAAAAAAATGAAAACTGAAGTTACATTTTAGATTGCTCTCGTATATAGCACAGTTATTTGTTCTACATACGAGGTTGCACAAACTGTGCTACCCACCTTTCTTGACTATTTTTCATGCATATTCTAACTCATGTAAATCGATTTTTTTTCTCTATCATACTTGTGACAAGGCGTTTTATTTTTCGTTTTTTCCGTCTGAAATTTTTAATACTTACCCGCTATATTTTCCCAAGAAATCCTGTGTAATTTCGCATGAAAACAATTTTTTTTTTTTTTTTATGTAATTTTTTTTTAATGGCGTTGTTTTGGTGACAAAACATTGGACTGTGGGCAGCCTATTTGATGGCCATTTGTGCAGGAGCACTCAAAGGGTAACAATCGCTACCCCTAGTAGGAATATTAAAACCGTGCATCGTCCGGGATTTAATCTCGGGCCCGAACGCGTGGTAATCAAGGACACTAAGCACCACACCGTATAGGCAGTACGGGGGAAAAAAGTAAAAGGGAAAGAAACACATACGCATACAAGAACAAGAACAACAACAAAAATCTACTGACACCGGTCAGTATTTTTTTTTTTTTTACTAGTGTGGCCACCACATGACTTTCTTCTGTGTTTCCTATGCAAATTCACTCAGTAAAAATAATTTATTTAAATAATTTATTAATAAATTTGTCTTCCATGATAAGGCAGTACGATTTCCATATTAGAGAAGTAATATAACACTAAATATCGAAAAAAAAATGTTCCTTTTATTCTCGATATTACATAAAAATAAACAAATAAATAAATGATTTTATTATTTTATTTTATTATTTATTTATTTATTATTTATTATTGTTTTGTAAAAAATGAAAAAATAAATCGATAACTTTATTTTAATTATCGCAGATCAATGATTCAACCATTCATTTTAAAGGTATTAGCAAACTCTTTGGAAAGATACCAATCATGAAAACTTATTCCCCTGAAGGGGGACTTTCCCCACCACAGGCGATTCTCCTACATATGCCTTTTTTTTCAGTTGACTATCTCTATTATAAATAATTCTTGTAAATTTCATAATGATTATTAAAAAATAATTCTCTTTATGCACATTTATACAAAATTTTGTCCTATACCACCAACGCTACCTGTAAGACAATTTTTACCAAAAGTTGATAGGCACTAATTTATGTAAAGGTGTAACCACATACCAATTTGTGCATTTTGTGCCTTTCTAGTCGTTTTAGCGTTGAAATAGCCTTATTTTCCCTTAGAAACGCATTAAAAAGCCCCAGTAATGCAGGTAATGGATTTGGCGCCAAATTTGGCGACTTTTTCCCACCTTGGCGATTTTTTTGGCGACCTTGGCGAGAAAATACTTATATGGGATATACCAAATATGGAAGCTGTAAGTTGATTGGTTGACCACTTTCTAGAGTTTTCTCGAAAAATCTGGGTTCCATGGAACAGCATATAAGGAGCGCTTCCTCGCCAAGGCGGTCAGTTCAGTTCAGATCTCAGCCAGCTTCGCTAGTGCTTGCATTGCTCTTGAGCCTCTTTGAGAGAGACTTGCTTCAAGTGTTATTGCTATACAGTTTGTACTGTGGATTTGCTATTGACAGCTGTTGTTTAAGGTGTGGTTACTGCTTGAATTGAAGCTGGTAATTGGTTTATTGACCTGTATTTTTCTGGAACTTTCTGTGAATAAATTACTAAATTTTTGTAAGTTTGGCCTTTCATTCCCGGACAACTCACGAACCCTCAAGCACGCAACATTTCTGGTGTCAGAAGCGGGATTGTCTGTGAATGGTTATAACTAGAGCTATGGAGGAACAGATGAAGAAACTTCTAGAAAGCTTAGCTACCCAGATGAATGAAATGAAAGAAGGGAAAAGAGAAATGAAGGAAGGACAAAGAGAGATGAAAGATAGCCTGAGTCAAGAGATGAAGGAAATGAAAGACACTATGGGTGAAGTTCAGGAAGAAATTAAATCTAATCAAGATGAGATGAAGAGAGAGCTTTCAACGGTGAAAGAATTAATCGAAAGTAAATTATCGGATATGGGAAGCAGAATAGATGGAATAGAAGAGAAAGTTTTGAAAATAGAAGGAAGTTTTGAAGAGAAAGCTATTAAGATGGAAGAAAATGTTATGAAGGTTGAAGAGAAAGCTCTGAAGATAGAAGAAAATGTTATGAAGGTTGAAGAGAAAGCTATGAATATAGAAGAAAATGTTATGAAGGTTGAAGAGAAAGCTATGAAGATAGAAGAAAATGTTATGAAGGTTGAAGAGAAAGCTATGAAGATAGAAGAAAATGTTATGAATGTTGAAGAGAGTGTTACGAAAATAGAACGGAGTTTCGAGGAGAAAGTTAAAGAAAACTTTGATCAAGAGCTGAAAGGAAGGTTTTCAGAGATAGAAGGTAAACTGAAGAGAATAGAAGAAGATCTGGAGACCCTTTCAAAGGAACAGCGATATGACTTCGAAGCTATTACCGGAGCACTAGAGCTACGTTTTGGAGCGAAATGGTCCAAAGAATATAGTCGACTCCAGCTAAGGTCCCGTCGTCAGAGACCAGGGAAAAGCTTACAAGAACTGGCATCAAACATCCAGAGGCTTTCACATTTGGCTTTCTCAGACTGTCATCCTGAAACACGCAATGATCTGGCTCTAGAATATTTCATTGATGCTGTCGGAGATCCAGATATTCAAAAAGCCCTCAGACTCTCCGGCGTGAAAGATGTGGAGTCAGCCTTGGTGTATGCCCTAAAACTCGAGACAGCCCAACAAGCCTGCTGTAAACATCGCCAGAACAGCACAGCAGACAAAGTGAACGGTTCTCAAAATGATTTTAAAGAAATTCAGAACATGATTCCAGATATTAATAGAAGACTACGCATTCTTGAGAGTAAAGAAAAAGGGAAGACTCCAACAACTAAATGCTGGTGCTGTGGAAAAGACGGG
Source organism: Salticus scenicus (assembly GCA_963930645.1). Classification (NCBI taxonomy): domain Eukaryota; kingdom Metazoa; phylum Arthropoda; class Arachnida; order Araneae; family Salticidae; genus Salticus; species Salticus scenicus. Next base: position 101,017,926 of record OZ005652.1, read on the forward strand.
CATATGAAGCGCAGCTGCCCAGTAAGAACACCTAGAGAAGCAACCAAGAATGTCTGGGAAGTATGCCAACCAGAAGGAGCTCTTCGGGAAAATCCAAATGCCTTCTTTCGGAAGTCTCCATCTGAAGATCATAAATACAGCTCTAAAGCCGAGGATAGACCCCAAAGAATACAGCCAGTTGCTCGCCAAGTTACTGTCTCAACACCATCAGAACAAGATCCCGATCTCTGGAGTGCCGAAGAACTTGGACAAGCCCAGTTGGAAGATCCTGACATAAAGCCAATATTACAGCTGAAGGAGACGACCAGCAACAGACCGACCTGGAAGGACATTTCCAGATTCAGTCCCATTACGAAGAGTTATTGGGCACTTTGGGACTCTCTTCATATCAGAAACGGCGTATTATACAGAAAGTGGGAATCTGATGATGGGAAAAGCTTCAGATGGCAGATTTTATTACCAAGATCAAAAATTCCAGCTGTTTTAGAACAACTACATAGTAGCTCTACCGGAGGCCATTTTGGGGTAAAGAAGACTCTGCAGAAAGTTCGGGAACGCTTCTACTGGTGCAAGGCAAAGGAGGATGTGGAGAAATGGTGTAAATCCTGTGATGCTTGTGCGGCACGTAAAGGCCCGCAGAAACGAAGTCGAGGAAGACTGCAACGGTATAACATGGGAGCACCATTTGAACGGATTGCAATCGATATCTTGGGTCCTTTGCCACGGACCTCCAGTGGAAATAAATACATCCTCGTCGTGATGGACTATTTCACCAAGTGGCCTGAGGCATATCCCATTCCCTATCAAGAGGCATGCACAGTCGCAGAGGTTTTAGTGCAGCAATGGGTGTCAAGGAACGGCACGCCCCTACATCTTCATACCGACCAAGGTAGGAACTTTACCTCTGATGTTTTCAAAGGACTGTGTCAACTACTCGGCATAGACAAAACCCGGACAACACCCTTACATCCCCAGTCGGACGGCATGGTCGAGAGGTTCAATCGTACCATCCTGAATAACCTCTCACTTCTAGTATCAAGGAACCAGCAAGATTGGGACTTGAAGTTGTCATTGTTCCTGCTGGCATATCGAAGTGCTGTCCATGAAACCATGGGCTATACTCGAGCCCAGATGCTGTTCGGACGTGAACTTCGTCTCCCTTGTGATCTCCTGTTCGGTTGTCCACCCGATGCGCCTTCATCGCCCGAGGAGTACATCCAAGATCTCCAGGCACGATTTGAGGACGTATACAACTTTGCTCGGGAGCGGATTAACATGGCAACGGAGAAAATGAAGACAAGGTACGATCTAAAGGCTACACAACATGAGTTCCAGGAAGGAGAGAAAGTCTGGTTGTGGAATCCTGTTCGACACAAAGGACTCTCTCCCAAGTTACAGTGCAACTGGGACGGACCATACACAGTCTTAAAAAGGCTGAATGATGTAGTGGTGCCGATCACTAAAACACCTTCATCAAAAACGAAGGTGGTGCACTATAATAGTCTAGCCAAGTACCACAAGTAACGGTAATATTAAAAATTAAAAATGTAAATACTGGTTAAATATGCGCATGCGTAATGTAAATATTTCTATATAAATATTTGTACATATTTGTGAATTTTGTAAATATTTGTATATAAATATTTGAACATATTTGTGAATTTTGTAAATATTTCTCACTTGATTTGTATTTCTATTTTATCGTTATATGCAACTTAGTTTTTGTGTTTTAGATTGTGTAAATTTGTTTAGTTTCGCCTCTTGACCAAGGGTTGCACTGCCCGGGACGTGCAGTCCTTGGGAGGGGGGCAGTGTTACGAAATTGTAAATAATTGTGTTTATTTTTGTATAAATTTTTTCAAAGAGGCTTAGTAAGTTGATAAAGTGCTAATTTTGTGCATTTCTAGTCGTTTTAGCGTTGAAATAGCCTTATTTTCCCTTAAAAACGCATTAAAAAGCCCCAGTAATGCAGGTAATGGATTTGGATTTTTTATGGGATATACCAAATATGGAAGCTGTATGTTGATTGGTTGACCACTTTCTTGAGTTTTCTCGAAAAATCTGGGTTCCATGGAACAGCATATAAGGAGCGCTTCCTCGCCAAGGCGGTCAGTTCAGTTCAGATCTCAGCCAGCTTCGCTAGTGCTTGCATTGCTCTTGAGCCTCTTTGAGAGAGACTTTATTCAAGTGTTATTGCTATACAGTTTGTACTGTGGATTTGCTATTGACAGCTGTTGTTTAAGCTGTGGTTACTGCTTGAATTGAAGCTGATAATTGGTTTATTGACCTGTATTTTTTTGGAACTTTCTGTGAATAAATTACTAAATTTTTGTAAGTTTGGCCTTTCATTCCCGGACAACTCACGAACCCTCAAGTACGCAACAATATTAAAATATTCATAAAATATTTCAGTATGTTAAGGAAGATGTCTCTATGGTTCAAATTTTAAAACAGTGAGTTTCATCATGATCGGAGAAGTAATCTATAATTTAAAAAAGGACTAATAATTTGTGAACCACTCCATGGTTATCGATTTATATTTAAATAAATTAGAACTGAAATGTAACCGCTTTTGTTCCTATTATATTGTTGTATATATATGTATGTGTGTGTGTGTGTATTAAACGCAAGATAATGTATTATTAACAGTAAAATTATAATTTATAAAGAAAATAATTGATTATATAGATTGCTTTAACATAAATAAAGGTCATTATTGCATTAAATTTCGATAAAACAAATAAATATTTATTTTTTTCTAAAAATGTTAAAAAAAAAAAAAAAAAAAAAAAAAAAAAAAAACATTTTTTTTCTTTTTCTTTTTTAAATCTAAATTTATTCTCTACTACTAAAGAATCGTCACAAAAACTAATAGCATTAAAAAGCCCCAGTAATGCAGGTAATGGATTTGGCGCCAAATTTGGCGACTTTTTACCACCTTGGCGATTTTTTTGGCGAACTTGGCGAGAAAATCCTTATATGGGATATACCAAATATGGAAGCTATAAGTTGATTGGTTGACCACTTTCTAGAGTTTTCTCGAAAAATCTGGGTTCCATGGAACAGCATATAAGGAGCGCTTCCTCGCCAAGGCGGTCAGTTGAGTTCAGATCTCAGCCAGCTTCGCTAGTGCTTGCATTGCTCTTGAGCCTCTTTGAGAGAGACTTGCTTCAAGTGTTATTGCTATACAGTTTGTACTGTGGATTTGCTATTGACAGCTGTTGTCTAAGCTGTGGTTACTGCTTGAATTGAAGCTGATAATTGGTTTATTGACCTGTATTTTTTTGGAACTTTCTGTGAATAAATTAGTAAATTTTTGTAAGTTTGGCCTTTCATTCCCGGACAACTGACGAACCCTCAAGTACGCAACAATATTAAAATATTCATAAAATATTTCAGTATGTTAAGGATCTCTATGATTCAAATTCTCTATGATTCAAATTTTCTATGATTCATGTCTCTATGATTCAAATTTTAAAACAGTGATTTTCATCATGATCGGAGAAGTAATCTATAATTTAAAAAAAGACTAATAATTTGTGAACCACTCCGTGGTTATCGATTTATATTTAAATAAATTAGGACTGAAATGTAACCGCTTTTGTTCCTATAATATCGTTGTATATATATGTATGTGTGTGTGTGTGTGTGTATTAAACGCAAGATAATGTATTATTAATAGTAAAATTATAATTTATAAAGAAAATAATTGAGTATATAGATTGCTTTAACATAAATAAAGGTCATTATTGCATTAAATTTCGATAAAACAAATAAATATTTATTTTTTTTCTGAAAATGTTTAAAAAAAAAAAAAAAAAAAAAAAAAACTTCTTTTTTCTTTTTCTTTTTTAAATCTAAATTTATTCTCTACCACTAAAGAATCGTCACAAAAACTAATAGCATTTCATTTTTTTTTTCATTTTTTTTTTTTTTTTTTTTTTGTCGATCTAGCATATATTTAACACATATCAGTTAAAAAAATAATTTACCTCAACGTTTTTCGTTTTCTTTCTAATCAAGTGTTTTATGATAAAGGTACAAAAATAATATCAGCTAAAGAGTTTACTTTTGATTCAGTAAAAATTACCAGATTTTTTTTAAAATTATTTATTTAATGAAAAGGAGCTCCAGTGGTTGAGCTCTGCTCTGAAACCTGGGAAAATGAGGTTGGATCGTTTATTTCTCTTGCCGTCATCCTAGCCATACGTTTTGCGTTTTTTTTTTTTTTTTTTTTTTTTTTCCAAAACCCGTGTAAATACGAACTAAAACACCTTATAAAACCCCAACCGAGGGCATTCCACCAAGTCCTAAGAGGCGAGAGTAACCTCGGAATCGTTTATAAAACTTATAAACGTCCACGTTTATAAAACTTATAAAAACTTATAAAAAAATATAGAGAGTGAGCATGTGTAGATTTTCTATGCAGTTTTTTTTTTTTTTTTTTTTTTTTTTTAGTTATTTTCTTTTCTATATGTAGAAGAGAAAATATTGTTTTGGGGGTCGAAATTTCGAAATTGACGTTTCAGTACATTTACATGTTTCGAGGTCAACTGAATTCAAAAACTTGTTTCTAGCGTCTGCATGTGCGTCTGTGTGTCTGTTATGAGCATATCTAAAAAGAAATATTTTCAGGAAGTCCAATCTCGTTATTTCAAATGTGTATCATAAGGAAATGAATTTAAAATTTTATTTACATCGGACAAATAATCCGCGTACAGGGTCATAAAAGATAATTAAAATGCACGTGTATGAGAGAAATGTGTGGTAGGCAGAGTTTAATATATTTAGACAGTACAAGCAAAATGAAATGAATATTTTTATTTTATATTCATAGAAACATGTTTCGTATAGAATACAGTATGAAAATCATTATTCATTTAAAATGCACCACAAAAGTATTAGGATACATTAAGTTTAAACTGACAATTTCTTAAAGTACATTTCAGTTTGGGTTACTTATTTTTTCTTCATACCTTGCTCAATATAAGTAGACTTAAAGGTGGGCACATATTAATTAAATGCAATATGTAGGGATATCCAAAATTAATGAAAAACTTTATTTTCTATTAAATGTAATTGATGAAAGAGCTGTTTTATTAAAATTTGTGAAGTCCAGATAAACAGCTTAGGAATGATACATAGTTTCTCACATTTCTTTGACAGACAGATAATTGTTCCAACTGCTGTTTTCAACTTTTTTTTTTTTTTTTTCTTTAATTACAAATTTTGAGGTCCCCTGAATACAAAAATTCTTTTTCTGCCTAGCTTAAAAATAAATAATTGAAGGACATATACGTTTTGTATTTTGAAGATAAAACAAGGGCGGAACATGGAAATGTTAAATAAGATTGATAAAATTCAAGGAGTAGCGTTTTTTTTTTTTTTTTTTTTTTTTTTTTAAATAATTTGGAGCAAAATTAATTTTTTTCACGAATGTAAGGAGTTAAGAATGGCGGTTGTCACCTTAACACAGAAAAATGCGTCACATAAATTTATTTCTTAAACTATTTGATATTGTGATACAGCACATCTCTTACATTTTAATCGGTAATTTCGACCCACCAGCTGTCGAGCGGTTTTGAATTCAAAGCTGGTAGACGTGAGATGCCGGGTTCCATCCAAGGTTGCTCTCGCCAGCCTAGCCGTTTGGAGTTTTTCGAAGTTTCTCCGAAACTTGCGTAAATACGTGATACGTTCCTTTAGAAAGACTCCACGGAGGGCACTCCCCCTCCGGTCCATGACCCTAGCGCATCAGACTTACTCCTGAATCAAATCAAATTAATCAATTTTTCTTTATAGTATTCAAATGCAAATTAAGAAAAAAAAATGTGTAAGCGACCCACCAGACGTTTTCTATTATTTTATTCCATTTCTTTACGTAAGTTGTGCCTTATAAAAATAGCTAATTTCGTCTATTGGGGACAAACTTGGTGACCGAGATATAATGAATCATGGTCAATGAATCATTCATAAATTTAAATAATATTGAGAAAATTAAAAAATATTAAAACGTTCCAATGTATCATATTATTTGATATTTAAAAATATATATATGAATATATATATTATTTTATTTTATTTTATTTTATTTTTTTTCAGAGAAGTGTATATATTGCTAAAAGAACCGCCAAGAAAACGAAACTGGAAATAGATGTAATATAGCAATGATTTGCAATTAATTCTTTGTGGAACAAACAGGTATATAAAAAATAAATTTTTGAATATTTTCGAGAGTTAAAAGTTGATGTCACTATACATTCTCAAAGAAGAACTTAATTTATTTTACTTTAATTATTTTTATCATTATTTATTAATAGATTTATCTTTATTTTATTTTATTTTTATTTTTCTACACTTTAAAACAAAGCTCAACCTAAATATTTCACACTAAAGATAAATATGAATGTATTAGTAATTGCTTTTATTAATTATGTAAATATAATTTACAGAGAAAGAACCCACCCACATATTTGCTAAGAAAAAAAAAAAAAAAAAAAAAAAAGGTAATAAAATAAATAAAAAGAACGAAAAGGTCACTGCTTTAAAGACTTAATAAAATTTGAACGAAAATAATTATTTAATATATTCACTTTATTAAGTACACTATATTGTAAACACCTTGGATCTCTATTAAAAATATGTGCATTGTGTGTAAATACTTACTTTAGTAACATTGCAAGTATTTTTTTTCATTTTTTTTTTTTTTTTTTTTTCGAAAACTTAATAAACTACACCCAAAAAGCTGTCACGGGTTTTATTAATGATTATTTTCTTCTCGTAGTTTTCTATAGCTGGCATCTTTAGAGCAAATAAAGGCTGTAATACTCTCAATAATCAATCTTTTTTTTATGAAAGCAACTGGACATCCCACGCCAAGTTCTTCATTTAGTAAAGAAAAGAAGTATTTTGGGATGTGCTGAAATAATTTGAAATAATAAATATCTTACATTTCCAATGTAAGATAGATATTTCTATAATAACAAATAGTTATTTTTCAGTATTTCTTTCCCAGAGAGAGTACACGCGTCTTAAACACACACGCACACACACACACACACACACACACACACATATACATATATATATGAGGAGCAAACATTCAAACCGTGTTTTCTCCAAAAATAAAAAAAAGTGAGTTAGGGATTTTTCTGTGAACTCAACATTAAATAGCACAAAATTATACTATTATTTTAAACCAAAAATTTTTTTTATCACATTATAAACGGTCTTAGAAAGTTGAGGTTTCAATCAAACAGTGTTTCCTCCAGAGCCTGCTTTCAGTCAAACTGTGATTTCTCCAGCCGACCAGTCAGAACTGTTCTTTCTGGTCGCGTGACTCGTACATGTACTAGCTTTTTATGTTTGTTTATTTCGTTAGTTCTACAATAACATCAAAGGAACAATACTATGAACTGTATCAGACAGTTGGTAAGGTAAAAATATTGGGGATTGATTGGAAAATTTATAATACGAAATCAATTAGAGCTTATTTAAAAAATTTACCATACATATCAGAACGAAAAGAACAGTTTTAGAAAAAAAAATGGAGAAAGTGTGATGGTCAAAGGATTCAAAAACTATAAAATCGAAGGTGTAAAAGAACAATCTGGAACAAAACTTTTTAGGAAGGGGATTAAGACTGTTATTATATGAAATGTTGTCTTACAATGTCTTCCTCTGAGTTATAGATTATCACTTGAAAAGAAAAATGACGTAGACAAACTTTTAAAATTGATGTATGATAAAGAGTGGAAAAATCAGCCTGAATTTAAATGGTACAAAGATATCATTACTAATAACTTTCATGTAGAATATCAAGAAACAGAGGAAGCACGCAATTGCTTAAGTGAAGATATTGGTTTAAAAATTTAAATTTTAAATTGGCTTAAAAATTTTAGTTCTTCCCTATAATTTGCAGGATGATTTTTCACGTGTAAATATTTAATTTAATTTTATAATTACATAACAAAGTCTGTTCTGTTATTTAGTTTTATTACATTAAGAATGTTATTTCATCAATATGCGAGTTACATACTTTTTCATTCAAAAAATGTTTTGTCCACATTGGAAACATTCAAAACATGTTTTCTCCTCTGTGTTTCGGTCAAAACATGCTTTCTCCAAATTTCAAATGCATTTTTCTAATTAACTCTAAGTTTATTAGGTAAAGTTTGCCTACAGATCTTCCTAGTAACCAGTAATACAACTAAACAAATGATAATTAGGGTCTAAGAAGAGTTATTTTTTAATTTATCAGTTTTTTGTGTTTTCTGAAAAACTGTATTCGAAGGAGAAAACACGGTTTGAATGTTTGCTCCTCATATATATATATATATATATCATATGAGAATGTTTCTGAAATGTATTCTATCAATATCATAAAAAAATAAACAAATAAAATCTATTTTTATTATTATGTGGCTTTTTAAAAAAACTTAAATTAATACTTTTTGATTATTTCTTGATAATTAACTTTTCTAATTATCAATTAATTTAAGTTTATGACAGTATGTCTTTGAAAATGTTTGACTAATGTGGATAAAAATTTAAACCAGGTATTTTGTTAAGTCGTATTATCAAAGTGAAACCAAACGTAAACTAAAAGCTATTGATTAACCCGTTAGTAATCGCTATAGGAAGCGCCACCTATTACAGATTACGTACTTTTTATTTAACTGTCACCAATAATTTTAAGAAGTGATGTGATGAACCTTTCTTCGATTTTATTCGCGTTTTTACTTTCTTCTATATGTAATGTAGAGAAAGTATTGGATTCGCGAAAATTTTCGACCTCCGTTTTTTGACGGATCTACACGTTTTGGGATGTCCTGAACACGAATTGATAGTTTTTAAATAATGTCTGTCTGTGTGTCTGTCTGTGTGTCTGTCGGTCTGTCTGTCTGTCTGTCTGTCTGTCTGTGGTTTAGTGTTTTCACCGTATCTCACGAATCAATGAATGAAATTCAACCAAACTTGGTATATAGTTGGACCCTGGCGGGGCATTGTGCTGATTAGATTTGGGGATCAATAGCCCTTCAGGTGGCGCTGTGATCGCATATTATGTAAATTTTTAACATGGCAGTATAGGACAAATTTTCGTATTTTTCACCGTATCTCACGAACTAATGAATGAAATTCAACCAAACTTGGTATATAGTTGGAACCTGACGGGGCATGGTGCTGATTAGATTTCGGGATCAATCGTCCAGCAGGTGGCGCTGTGATCGCAAAATTTCGTATGTCACACCGTATCTCACGAACCGATGAATGAAATTGAACCAAACTTGGTGTATAGTTGGACCCTGACATGGAAAGGGTCTGATTAGATTTTGGGATCAATCGCCCGGCAGATGGCGCTGTGATCGCATTTTATGTAAACTTTTAACATGGCAGCATAGGACAAAATTTCGTATAAATGTACATAATGAGCGTTATTTTAAACTTGTGATTGTAAAATTAATTTGAATTATTGATAATAGTAGCAGTTAACTACGAAAAAAATTTTGTGCATGTGGGGGCACCGGTTTCCCCCTGGGGGGGAAGTACCCCCTCGGGAGGGGTAAATTTTCAAGATGGGTATCTTTCGAAAGATCTCGTCAATACCTTTAAAACGAATGGTTGAACTATAAATCTGTGACAATTTGAAATAAAGTTATCGATTTTTTTACTTTTAACAAAAAAAAAAAAAAAAAAAAAAAAAAAAATCGTATATATATATATATTTTTTTTTTTTTTTAACGAAACTTAACCAAACTTGGTATTTAGTTGGTCCCCGACATAAACTGGTCCTGATTACATTTAGGGATCAATAGCTCAACAGGTGGCGCTGTGATCGCATTTTTTCTAAATTTTTAACATGGCAATATAGGACAAAATTTCGTATAAATGTACATAATGAGCGTTATTTTAAACTTGTGATTGTCAAATTAATATCAATTATTGATAATAGTAGTAGTTAACTACGAAAAAAATTTTGTGCATGTGGGGGCACCGGTTCCCCTCCTGGGGGGGGGAGTACCCCCCCGGGGGGGTAAATTTTCAAGATGGGTATCTTTCGAAAGATCTCGTCAATAGCTTTAAAACGAATGGTTAAACTATAAATCTGTGATAATTTAAAACAAAGTTATCGATTTTTTTTTACTTTTAACAAAAAAAAAACTTTTTTTTTTTTTTAATATTGTTACTGGTTGAATATGTATTACTTTTAACAAAAAAAAAAAAAAAAAAAAAATAGAAAAAAATCGTATTTTTTTTTTTTTTTTTTATTATTGTTACTGATTGAATATGTATATAGGAAAATATAGAAGAAAGTCTTGTGGTGGCCACAACATACTAGTTTGTATATCAAATGCCACTTCAAAAAATTTTTGGTGGCTATTGAATAAAAAAATCTGGAAATACTGAAGGATGGGCGGCAAATCGACCAACTAGCGACTACTAACGGGTTAAAAAAAAAAAAAAAAAAAAAAAAAAAAAAAGAATTTTAATAACAATTAGAAGAAATAAAGCGATAAATAGGACCTCGCAAAAATTGTAACCACTGATCCCAGTCAGCACATCGCCTCCCCAGGATATCTTCAAGATGTCTTCTGTATTAAAAGACATACCGGAAACGTCCTTAAGATATACTGTGGATAAGTTAACCCTAACTGTGCTGTTAGGGGAACTGATCCAGTCGACAAAAAAATTGACTTTTCGAGAAATCTCGGTGATTAGAGAGAGAGATATTTCATGGAGATATTTCATGTTTTATTTCTGCATAGTAAAAAGGTTGTGTTAAAAAACAAGTAAAGAACAACAACGACATCAACAAAAGAAAATCTTGAACTTTCCTACATAAATTTTCTGTTTTCAAAGACAACAGAATTATTTTGCAAAACTACATCTCAGTTTATCTAAAAACATATTTTTTCCTCTAGCCAGAAAAAAACCTAAAACCATTGATACATACTTTATTTGGTGGATATATATTTTTTTCCTGTTCTGCATACGGAATCTTGGTTTCATAGAAGGATTGAAAATGCTAAGTAACAGCTTGAAATGTTGTATCTATGCTAAGAGGTAACATTGTCGAATACTATGCACTGGATCTTTGTTTGATCCTGGGTGGTTGAACTGTTGAATTGTATTTAATATTTCTTTATACAGTGTAAACTACGGTCTGTATTGTTCTGTTGCAAAAGATTTCTGACAACATATTTCTTTCATAGTATGTGGAACATTTCTACCAACATTTCTGCAAGATAACAGAAATTTTTAGAGTGTGTACTATGACGTTTTCACTCGCGTGAAAAATATATCTGCTTTTATCTAAATGTTTCATGTTCCTTCTAGTTAATGAATGAGACTCGTAGTGATAATATGTATTAAGCATTGAATAAATACCAGAAAAAGAGCAATTTATTCAAAGTTTTATTCTTATAACTTTTAAACGTCAGTTCTGTCATATCTGTTTACTATCATAGTATAACCTCCTTACTCTCTAGTAATACCGTAAATTCCATTAACTGCTGCACATTATTATAATTGACTAAAACCGTTTTTTTTTTTTTATTTACTCAGTTCATAAACATTTTCTAGGTACCGACATCGAATACTAGTCCAAGAATGGATGGTTTTGAATGTACTTTAAGCCGTGTCTCCAGGTCTAGAGAGCTTCAATGAAACCAATAACCATAAAATGACAATATCAAGACAACAATAACCATAAAATGACAATATCAAGACAACAATAACTATAAAATGACAATATCAAGCATGTATCAGTCTCTGTAAATATTCATTCATAAATTGTATAATTCTAGATTCTGATGGTACTATGAATTTTTTTTTTCATATATAGGCAATATTTATGGTATACTAGGTAATTATTATAGATAATGTAAAGCCTCTACTGCACAAAAAGTTTTAGAAAAACACAAAGTCAATATTTCTTCTGATCAAAAACTGTTATATTTTTTTTAAATAGAAAAATTTCCCTAACAAGAACGAAAAATCATATGGTACGTAACGTATATTCTATATATACTTTCTAACTGAATGTACTCCTTTCATCATTTAACCTTTAGTATACTTTGAATAGTGTTGACACAGAGAACAAAGAGAAAAACAGGAATATAGACAGATAGAATTGAATTCGTAATCACTATTAAACATTTTTAGAAAGTGTTAGCTACATTTAAAACAAATATAAATACAATTCCTGTAGTAATAATAAGTTTTTATAGCGTTGAAAAAATGAATCTGATGTTCATTAAAATTCGAATAATTAAAAAATATTTTCTATGATTTTTTAAAAAGGCCTGTCATAAAACAAATTGCTTTGCCCTTATTCTGAAAAATTCCAACAGTTTTCAATTGAAGCCCTTAATATATCTGAATATTTTTGTGTGCCTCTGTACACCATAATACTAATTATTCAACATTCTTCAGACAACACTTTTTTATCTTTGTGTGTGTGTATAAATAATAAAGGTAAATTCCGTTATGACTTGTGCAAAAAGGAGGTATTAAAAATAATTATGTGAATAAAAATACTCCTCATAAAATGCAATACATTCGATTACTTGTCCCTGTACAAAAACTCGTTATGGTATTTACTGTCATAGGGAATTCGGATAACATATATGAGTTTCGAGTAATTCTCTGAATATTTACTCTTAATAGTTAGAGATGGACGGACAGATGCACGGACTGACAGGCATATCAAAATCATAAACAATTTTCAAGCTTATAGAAAAGTGTTTAAAACCAAGATTTCTACAATGACAACACTTAAATTGTCAATTCTTGCGATAATTTGGTTATAATCACGTTTGTATTTGGATTTTTTCCCCCAACCAGTCATTGCAAATTGTTATTTTACTTAAAGTAATTACTGAAAATTATTAGAAATCTATCAAAAATTAATTGATAATAATTGTGTTGAAAATGATGCGGAGTACATATATCCGTGACGTAAATTTATTCCGTTAAAAAATAAAAAAATAAATAAAAATAAATAAAAATGAAATGTCATTCTGAACATTTCTTATCAGGACAGGTATTCTCCTGTGTGTATTTTTTTTTTTTTAATGTCTTGTCATCCAAAAAGGTTTAGAAATGCCATTTTCTTTCTTCTTTCGAATGTAATATATAATTTGTTTGCGTGTTTCATGTTATTTAATTACCTGCCTGAGAAGTGCACACCTCTTTTTTTTTCCAGGTCTTACAGTGTTTTTTCCGTTTTATTATATTGTTAATGCTATTGTCATTTTTTTTCTTGTGTGTTTTTAATGATGAAATGTTATGTAAAAAATTATTGTTTTAAAATAGTGGTAACAATATAATATATTAAACATAAAATTTTAGAAACCTTGCGAGGTCTGATTTTTATTTTGCGAGACATTTATCTCTCGACAACAAATTATTTACTCAAGTTAAAATTTAATATATACACTCTGAGACAAAAAAATAAGTAGAAAGGTTTTTTTTTCTTTAATTTTTCATTCAATAACATTATCTAAATTGTGCTTATCATTTATTATTATCATAAAAAAACACTATTTCAAGACATTTTTTTAAAAGATTAATTTAGAAAAATTTTAAGACTAAAATTTTCTAATTTACGACTACCCTCCGCGACAAAAATATAGGTACAAAGGTTTATATATATATATATTAATTGTGCTGATCGTTTATTATCATAATAAAATATTATCATATCAAAAACATACTAACTATTTGTATCATATTTAAAATATTCATATTCAAAATAATCATATTAAAAAATAAAAAATAAAAATAAAAATAAATAAAAATAAAAAATAAAAAAACAACTTTGTATCTATATTTTTGTCGCGGAGTGTAGTCTTAAATTAGAAAAATTTTAGTTTTAAAAATTTTCTAAATTAGTCTTAAAAAATTAGTCTTTAAATAGTGTTATTTTATGATAATAATAAATGATAAGCGCGATTTAGAGACTGTTATTTTATGAAAAATTAAATAAAACACCCTTTTATCTATATTTTTGTCGCGGAGTGTATATAGGGGAATGTCTCCTGTTTTCGGCTTTCTCCGGTTATGGGTACCCCATCATTATTTCAACAAAAAGCAAATACGATGGATTTGAGTACTGTCAAACATATATTGCGACAGTACGCGGATTTTGTGCCAACATCGAAGTGAATAGATGCATTTTCTTAATAAGTTCAAGCATTGAAGAAAACATCTGAGAAAAAGCAACACAAAATTGATATGTGAGTATTTTCAGAAGGCGATAAATCAAAGTGAATTAATTCAAAAATGTTAATTCAAGCTGTATTCATGCAGTATATTCATTATATTTTGTGATGCACTATCGAATTCAGCCAAAATGTGGACCGACAATTGCTTTTTCTGCCATTATGCAAATGGCTGCTATTCCCGGTTCTGGGCATCATTTAACTGGGTTGGGCACACTTTTTTTTTTTTTTTTTTTTACGAGTGTTTGACTTAAAAACTGCCCAATATGGTCTTTTCCCACTAAAAATAATCGCAAGATATTCTACAGTTATTTTTAAAGAAAATCTACAGAATATCTTAAGTGATTTGGCCTATTCTTAAGAAAGTTTACAAAAATTCTTTATAATGTCTTCAAAATTTCTGGAGATATTTTATAGAAAAAGATAAATCTTCAAAATATTTTTAAATATTTGAAGAAAGTCTTAAGAAAATATTATTTGCTCAAGACTATTTGGATTATTTTTAGTGGGGTTTATGTAAAAATAACATATTTTATTAGTGTTTTTATGTATGATTAGGCTCTTTTACCAATTCAAACCCCGAAAAAGTCACCGGTTTAATAGAAATGGATTTTAATGCGTTGGTTAAAGCCATTTAGGATTGGTTAGTGGATAAGAAATCCATATAATCGACTGCCCGAGAATATGAACTTCCTCGCAGCATCTGAATCCCCCCAGAAGAAGCATGGAGAAAGTAGGGCTACTCCACCTTTCAAAGTGCCGACCAAAAACGCTAAAAAATGGAGTCTCAACAATCTGATGATGTCGACTTCTGTGTCATCTGTTTCACGCACTTGCCACTATACCTAACAAGAGCCATCTCGATCAAACGCAACGCGTGTCATCGTCTAGTGCATTTGAAGTGTGCCAATATACATGCAACTTTTTTTTTACTTGCAAGCATTGCACTTCTGATTTGGAAGACCAAGAAGGTGACGAATAAAATTGGAAAAATGCCATTTTCTGTCAATAATTCGGCCACTTATTTTTTACTCTGTATTTACGGTGGTTTTTCTTATTATTTTCCCATTTTTAGCGGATTTTTAAAGTGTGCCCACAACCGGGTACAAAATTGTTTTTGGCTAAAAATGATCACTTCACATGATTGGTGATAATTTCTTTTCTAGTTGACTGAATGAATACAGTTACTTCATCAAACATTAGCTAAGGATTCGAGCTTTTCATTGGTACTCATATTTTTGCGTAATATCTACTGTATCAAAAGTTATAAGCCAAAATCAAAACTGTGCACACAACAGGAGACATTCCAAATGTATATTAAATTTTACAGATATTATAGAACTTTAAGAAAAATAGATGTAATTTAGTTACGTAAAATTTACATATTTTATTGAATATTGATGTAATATTCAATCGAACCCAGTTAACGAGAATCTCAAGGGGAATAAAAAATTTATTCATACTATCAGTAACTCAGAAACTAATCTTCATTTTCACTGAGATGGTGGGAACAGATCATGTTAAAATTAAATTACTTTAAGCTTATTCATGTTAACGTGATCCAACTGTATTATACAATATATAATTTAAAACAATCTCCAAATTATGATTTTATAAGTTTATTTTATTTATTTATTATATATATATATATATATAAAAAAAAAAAAAAGAAAAACTTATTGCTTACCAAAAGCCGCTTTTTGAGATTGTTAACTTAAATTAACGTTTAGTGTTTTAGATTAACCCTCGTTTTCCCAAGATGGGGTCATTTTGACCCCATTTTATTGTTGAAATTTAGTTAAGCCCTTCTCATTAAAAAAATGAACTAATTCGCCAGAGAGACGCAAACGTAACCAGTGGAATGTTGCACGACGATTTTTTCTAAACGATACAAAAAGACGTGTTGCTGGTGATTTTCGCCAAACGTGACAAACGGCACCTGATAGCAATTTTTCTGCAGTAACACCTTGATCTTGGGAAAGCAAGGGTTAAGGCCAATTGCCTTGATTAGGGGTCTATGCCTTAGTGAAATACCCTAGGTGGAGATTATTCTGTAAAGTCCTTGACCATATTCACCCGAGTTTCGGAGAAAACTGAGGAAAACTCTAAAAAGCAAGGATTTTGAAAATGATCTGAGTCCAAACTCGGCACCACCCGCCTATCAAATTTCAGAGAAAAACGTCTCAGACACTTTTACAGCGATGAATTATGGAAGCACAATGCTAAAATTATTGTGTTAAATCATTTATTTACATACGAATTAAAACTCAAAGTATATAAATAGAACGAAGTTCATAAAAATATGAAGAGTAAAACAACTTAAATAATATTATAAATTTTAGCAATTTGAAATCTCATTAAATGTTGCTATTATAAAATCGTTATTATTGATATTTTGCTGTATGACCCCAAATGTATAGTGTATTTTTGAATATTTTTGCACAAATTGCATTTATCGCATAGATTTTTTTTTAAAGTTTGATTTTTCTTCCCAACTAGGAAACATTAAAAAATATATTTCTTCATTTTAAAAAATTTTGCATAATTGTTATTCACAGTATTAATAGTACCTTACATGAGAAAACAAGTATGATGAGATATCGAAAAAATGTTGCATAAAGTTTTATTGAAAAAGTACCTATTGGAATTTATATTCGTCGCAGAAAACTGAGATTTCAAACAATTTATAATATATAATGTACAAAACCCCAATATATGTTACTTAAAAAAACTATTGCAAAAACATTTCGAACTTATTATTTTAAAAGTTCTTAATTGAGTTACATTACAGGAATATTGTAATAATATTTGTATCTAAAATGAGGTGAACAATCAGTTAAAATAAATAAAGAATAATTTTCTTATTCTGAAAGTGCTTGTTGGAATTTAAATACTAAAATTTATGTGCTGAATTTATAATGGATTTTTATTCGAAAGAATGTATATGTTTGTGTTTTACGGTTGTAGTAAAATAGCATATGGAAAAAGATATAAGAAGTGAAGATAAATCAAAATAAGCAACTGGAAGATCAGGCATTGAAAATGCTTGCTAGAATTTTTACAATACATAAGAAACCGACTTTTAAAAGAAATTTCTATTTACAAAACAAAATATGTGTACAAGGTCTGTTCAATCCGACCTTTGGCTACAAAAAATATCTTAGTTACTTTGCGGGATTGGGATCCTAATTCCCTTCGAAGTAAACCCCTTTCGCCTACGCACACTTAGCCCAGTGTTCCTTCCACTGCCAGAAACACTTCTGGAAGGCTTCTTTTGGAATGGTATTCAACTCCTCCGTCGCGATCTGGATTATCTTATCTCTACTGTGAAAACGGGCTCCTCTCCAGGACATTTTCAATTTTGAGATTGCCAGAATTCGCAAGGAGTCATGTCTGGAGTGTAGGGAGGTTGGTGGACGACTGGAATTCCATGCTTAGTCAAGAATGTCTGAATCAGGTGTGATGAATGCGATAGCGCATTGTCATGATGCAACTGCCAGTTTTTCGCCATCCATAGGTCTGGTGATTTACGCCGAACTGCATCACGGAGTCTGAGGTGAACTTCTAGATACACTGAGAAAAAATTCTGTAACTGACATCTAAAATCTAAATTGTGGCTCTAGAAAAAATAGTTTCATGTCATCCTTATAAATTCTGGTCCCCTTTAAAAGCGAGTTCTAGAAACTCCTATTTGAATTCTAGAGTGTTTGTCTATATTATCGAAGTCAAACCTATTTGAAAATATCTCCAAATAAATACGAACACAAGAGGCAATTATAATCTTTGTTTATGACACAATTCTAGATACCCAAGCGAGAATTTTTCGCCAAACATAATATTCAGAAAGTTGTTTCATCATTTATAAATCTGTAGACTAGAAATTCTCGATCATTTCGTCTATTCAGTTTATTGGCTTGTCTTATGCGCATAGCTCGGAAACCTTTATTTCTAGTAAAGGAATTTAGAAAATGGCCATTTATTCATTCTAGATGAAAGCGGTATATTTTTGTCTCAGTGTAGTAGTCTTTTGTCACCGTTTGTCCTTCCGGCACGTTTGTGGCCTCTCAGAACACTGGTCACGAGGCCTAAAAACACTGGTCACGAGGGACGTCAGGCCATTTTTGAAACTGTTAAACCACTTCTTAATTCATGTGAACAATGAGTTAAACTTTCTAAAATATCCCCCATAGCATCGTCTCGAAACACTTACTGAATCTTACGAATTGTTTCACTTTGAGAATCACCAAGGTTTTGACAAAATTTTATGCAGTACTTCTGCTCAGGTAATTTAGTCATCTCTGGAAAAATAAAAATCTGACGCACACGTATAACAGCATCTCACTCGGTTCAATGTCGGATAGTTTTTGAACAGACCTTGTATATCATTGCAAAGGCATTCTAGACAGAGATACAAGCTATACAAATCTTTGAAGATTTTTTTTTTTTTTTATGTTGCTTTAAAATGGGTTTACAAATAATAGTAATAGTTTCTAAACTCAGATACAAAAAGTGAAGACTATATAGAAATAAGCAGTGTGAAGTTGGCACAGAAAATAAGATGTCTACTCTTATACAGTGAATAAGAAACTTATATTTGTAACACATGTATATTCACAGAGGATTGTTTATGTGAAAAAAAAAAAGACTTAGAAATTCCACATAATTCTTATTATTTAAACTTAATATTTCCCTTTTTAAGACAATTTCTAAGGTTGAGACAATGGTAGGTCACCATTGGTTGAAAATTGTGCTGAATCTAGCGACACAAAAAGTTTGGAGTGTTAAAATGCGTCGACGCCAGTAGTCGGCGAAATTTTAGGTTTGAATAGTTTTGCGTCAACATAGCGCTGCAACGGAGGAAGTAAGTTGCTGAGTGTAGGCGAATGCGAAGCGACTTTAAAGTATTGTTGAAGTGAAGAGATGGGAAGTTGATTAAAGTAAATATAAATAGATAGTTAGTTTTGTAGAGTTTGTGGTGTAGTGGAGATAGTTCTGATGTCCGAATGAGTTATAATTTGTGGCATATTGCTCAAATTAGTTTATTATTTGACAGTTGAAGTCCTATTCTATTGCAGTTAGAAGGTTTAATGTGCATAGTAGTGTTGTAAAGATAGATAAATTGAATGTAAATTCTGCCGGCCTTGGGAATCCACCGGATAGTTTGTATTCACATCGCCTAGTGGTAAAGAGTGCTGCCGTTATTGTTCTTCTGTTATCTTCTCTGGGTGAGAGCTTATTTTACATTTATCTAAATTATTTCTTATGCTTAATTTCTAAAGTTAATTAAATTTATACTGATTGAGTTAAAATACTAGCTTTGCCTCCCATTTATTCAGTTCAATAAAACTTTTATTTTATTTCTCTTCATTATCTCGTGTTCTACTTTATATTTAGTTACTTAATGAGTTTAATTAAGATTAAGATGGGGTCTGCATCCAAGCAAGCCTCAAAAATTCTTTTTTTTTTTTTTTTATTTATTATTATTCTACGAAAACAAATATTAACAATGAATAATTATTTCGTTGTCCGCGTTACAATACAAAACTTTTTTTTTTTTTTTTTTTTTTTTTTTACAATTAAAACATAAATTTATCTTTATGCTTTTCTAATATCTACGATACCTAATAACTTAAGAAATTTTTCATTTCGTTCCACAATCCCTATGCGAAAGTACAGAATTAAAGCATATTAAACGTTGGTCAATACGTTGTTATACAAGGCAATTTTTCTTGGAATAATCGATCTCCATGTATGTTAGAGCAATCCTTTCATAAAATATCACTCTAGTAGTAAAATTTAATCGGGCATTAAACGGCCTCTCATCGACGACCGATGAATTTGTGACCGGTTGATATTCGAAATATCATCAAGAGCGATGAATCTAAAATGCTTCATCGGGAATAGTTGAATCCGATTGTCGGAACCCGATGAATTTTAGAAGCTGATCCGATGAAAATCCGCTGGAAAGAAGTTTTCCATCGAATTTTCACGTGATTTGTCATCAGTTCGATATCTCTTTTCAGTGAATTTTTCCTCATTGAAAACCGATCGTAGATACTTCTCAAAATCATATAACATTGTTATTACCTGAGCAAATTTCAAGGAATCAATGAAAAACCGAGTAAAATACGATGGATCAATTTGCTTCTAGAGTCAGTTTCTAAAATAATTATTCTAACTATATGCAAAATATAAAAACACCGAGCAAGAGGAATTTAAAGTACTTTTGGCATTGAAATTGAGCTACAGTAAAGATCATTATTTTATTTTATTTTATTTTTAAGTATTATATAGCAATATAAATAGTGCTGGTCATTACACTATGAAACACTAATTTGAAGACATTTAAATTATCAATTTCAAATGTACAGTTTTGTGCATTGCGTTATTCTGTGAAAACAAATACACAGGGTGATCAGAAAATCTCTGGTATGAATGTAAAGGTGGTTATAGTGGACGAATATAAGAGATTCGCTGTACAATGTGTGTTCAGAAACGCCGTGTGAAAATGGTAGAGGGTGCTGTTTAGGGCAGTCGAAACAAGCCGGATATACGGGATTCTGTCATTCCTAGCTGTGATTTCATACAGCCATATAGAATGCAGAAAAGGCAGAATAAGCACAGATCCATCTGGTAGTTAAAAAAAAAAAAAAAAAAAAAAAAAAATATCCTACATTCCTGACTTGTTTCGATTGCCCTATACAGTGACCTTCACCACCTTCACTCGCGGTTTCTATACACGCATTGTATACTGTGAATCTTTTTATATTTGTCCTATATTTATCTCAATCTAAATTTTGGCCAGACATTTTCAGATCAACCTATTCAGAAAATGTAATGATGTGTAAAATAAAATACCGCTATAATTTTTAATTAAATTGACTTATTCTCGATGTTTAAATACTACTTTTATTTTATTTTATTTTAATTTATATTTTAATTACATTTTTCTTATTAAAATTAATGTATATTAAAATTAAGAACTACCAAACTAATCTTTTATGTTTATTACTTTATTATGTAATAAAAAGCATGTGATGTTAGCCTTCCCTATTGGGAAAGAGGCGACTCAAATTCTTTTATACATAAAATGAATCATACAAAAGTCTTAGATATTAAATAAGAGACTGAATACATAAAAAAGTTTGTAAAATCTGGAATATAAAAGCGCGTAACTAAGACAAGACTAATAAAAGACCAGCCGCTGAAGCTTCCCGTCTGCCCGCTGTCTGAATCAATCTATCTTTATAATTTTTTATTTATGTCTGTAGGATATGTTAATAAATATTTTATACTATTTTATTTTCTATCTTATGTCACAAGCGTTTCCTCGTTAAACAAAACATAATGATCTTCTTCATGACGGAAGAAAGAAAGAAAGAAAGAAAAGAAACTGCGCAATGTTCTTGTTATGCATTGGCCATTGTGTCGCCATATTATAATTTGTTTTTCCACTTTTGTTCCAGACTATTATAAGTTATAAATTAAATTAAAATAATTTAATGACATTCAGATTGTATTTTACTTTGTTTCAAACTATCCTGTTTTAAAATTAAAAGTAATATTTGTAAAAGTATTTATACATATATGTTGACATTTATCTATATTAATAAAATCAGAGTTTTGTCTGTAAATTTGTCGGAATCGAAAAATTTTGCGATATCTTCACGTTTCACACCCCATGAAAGCCGAAAATGACTTCAGAAAATTTTGCCTGTGTGTGTGTGTGTGTGTCTGTGTATGTCATCGTGTCCGAATGTCGCTTTTTTTGTCCGGGCATCACTCGAGAACGGCTGGACGGAATTCAACGACGCTTGGCAGGAATTTAGGTCTTCATCCAACTTAAAATTATATCTATCAACTTTTCGGAAATTCCCCCCCCGTTCCCCCCCTAGGGGGTAAAAGACTAAAACACGTTTGTCCGGGCATCACTTGAGAACGGCTGGACGGAATTCAACGACGCTTGGCAGGAATTTAGGTCTTCACCCAACTTAAAATTATATCTCTCAACTTTTCGGAAATTCCCCCCCGTTCCCCCCTAGGGGGTAAAAGACTAAAACACGTTTGTCCGGGCATCACTCGAGAACGGCTGGACGGAATTCAACGACGCTTGGCAGGAATTTAGGTCTTCATCCAACTTAAAATTATATCTATCAACTTTTCGGAAATTCCCCCCCGTTCCCCCCCTAGGGGGTAAAAGACTAAAACACGTTTGTCCGGGCATCACTTGAGAACGGCTGGACGGAATTCAACGACGCTTGGCAGGAATTTAGGTCTTCACCCAACTTAAAATTATATCTCTCAACTTTTCGGAAATTCCCCCCCGTTCCCCCCTAGGGGGTAAAAGACTAAAACACGTTTGTCCGGGCATCACTCGAGAATGGCTGGACGGAATTCAACGGCGCTTGGCAGAAACTTAGGTCTTCACCCAACTTGAAATTATATATATAAAAATTTTCAAAATTATAATTAGTGTTTAAATTGAGGGTAAAAAATGCCTGCGCATGCGCCATAAATATCTTTTCACTAAAATGCTTTGAATGAAAAAATGAAATATAAAAATAAATTTTTAAGTTAA
Organism: Salticus scenicus; assembly: GCA_963930645.1. Taxonomy (NCBI): domain Eukaryota; kingdom Metazoa; phylum Arthropoda; class Arachnida; order Araneae; family Salticidae; genus Salticus; species Salticus scenicus. The sequence goes on from OZ005652.1 coordinate 101,040,729, forward strand.
AGACTTTTGTATTCGCGTGATTTTCACTACAAATTATGAAAAGATTGAAATGAAGTGTTGCCATCTAAGTTTCATACTTTAGTTAATTTTAAAAAATCTAATTGTCGTATCGAGAAACTGTTTACACCCCAGGATTCAGAAAAATCACCTCTTTCATTTGGTACTGAATTTGTAATGATAGGTCCGATATTTCTAATTTATTTTCCCTTTATCCGTTTTCCCGTTGCCACTAAAATTTCATACTTTAGTTATTTTTTTTTTAAATCTAATTGTCGCATCGAAAACCTGTTTGAACCCCTGGATTCAGCAAAATCGCCCCTTTCATTCGGTATCAAATTTATAAATATAGGTCTGATATTTCTAATTTATTTTACCCTTTTTCCGTTTTCAACCCAGATTCGATATGGAACAGCTTTAGTATTGGATCCCTTTGGCAAAATTTGAAATTCGGCACCGAAGTAGCTCGGACGTTTCTCGCCAAGATCTTTAATTGCACAATTGAGATAGCCATTTCAGTTCATCGCAAAAATGGCTTAAAATATTTTAAGTCACCAAAGGCTTCCGATACTTAAGCTGTGCTTTTTGTATTTATTAGTGCTAGAGGCCTATTTCAGTCGGTACAGTTGTCGAATTTTTATAGGTCACTCTTAATTAGTGCTAGAGGCCTATTTCAGTCGGTTTATTTAATGGGGATTTATTGAATGAAGTCCCCCCCAGGCACAACTTTGACATGAGTCCCCCCCTGGCACAACTTTGACATGAGACCCCCCAGGCCCAACTTTGACATGACTCCCCCCCAAGGTACCCCTATTTCAGTCGGTACAGCGTTGTCGAATTTTTATAATACACTCTTAATAGTGCTAAGGGCCTATTTCAGTCGGTTTATTGAATGTGGATTTATTGAATGAAGTCCCCCCCAAGGCACAACCTTGACATGAGTCCCCCCCAAGGTACCCCTATTTCAGTCGGTACAGCGTTGTCGAATTTTTATAATACACTCTTAATAGTGATAAGGGCCTATTTCAGTCGGTTTATTGAATGGGGATTTATTGAATGAAGTCCCCCCAAGGCACAACTTCGACATGAGTCCCCCCAAGGTACCCCTATTTCAGTCGGTACAGCGTTGTCGAATTTTTATAATACACTCTTAATAGTGCTAAGGGCCTATTTCAATCGGTTTATTGAATGGGAATTTATTGAATGAAGTCCCCCCAAGGCACAACTTTGACATGAGTCCCCCCCAAGGTACCCCTCTTTCAGTCGGTACAGCGTTGTCGAATTTTTATAATGCACTCTTAATAGTGCTAAGGGCCTATTTCAGTCGGTTTATTGAATGGGGATTTTTTGAATGAAGTCCCCCCCAAGGCCCAACTTTGACATGAGTCCCCCCCAGGCCCAACTTTGACATGAGTCCCCCCCAAGGTACAACTTTGACATGAGTCCCCCAAGGCCCAACTTTGACATGAGTCCCCCCCAGGCCCAACTTTGACATGAGTCCCCCCAAGGCCCAACTTTGACATGAGTCCCCCCCAAGGTACAACTTTGACATGAGTCCCCCCCAAGGGACACCTTTCACATGAGTCCCCCCCCCAGGCCCAACTTTGACATGAGTCCCCCCAAGGCCCAACTTTGACATGAGTCCCCCCCAAGGTACAACTTTGGCATGAGTCCCCCCCCAAGGCACACCTTTGACATGAGTCCCCCCAAGGCATACCTCCCCCTCATTGGGAAAAAGAGAAAAAACGTTGTTTTGCTGCTATAAGACAGTTTGGACTGCCAACGTTATTTGTTACAATATCTGCAGCTGAAACACATTGGTTTGATTTAATGAAAACTTTATCATGGAATTTAGATCGTCACTAATTAACTAAAGAAGAATTTGTCGATATTAACAAGTTTAGCAGTAGGCCTCTGGCACTAAATTAAAATCTGTTAATGTCAGATTTTCATGTTTTAAATAATGAAATAATGTCGTGTCTGTATAATTTTTATTTTTTATTTATTTTTTTTTATTTATAATACTGTCTATTAAAGACTTCTGTGGTCACGAAATTTGGTGCGTAAATTGTTTGTATGCATCCGGCACTTATTGTAACTGCATTTCACGAAATTCGAAATCCCCCCCCCCCCTTCTCGGAGTCGGAGGGCAATAAACATGTGTAAAAACATGTTTTTCCGTTTGAATTCGCTTTGAATTATCTTAGAATGGCGAATTTTGGTGTGTGGATATTGATTAAGTGTACGCATTATGTACATTAGTGGGATTTTGCAAAACTTCGAACTCATCCGCTGGGGGTGGGGAAGTAAGAAGTGGGTAAGTTGTGCCGAAGACAGTGGGGACCCAGACTCCTAACATTGGGAGCGAGAAAACCTCTACCAATCACAGCGAGAACTTAGGTTATTAATAAAGATATGGCATTTTGACAAATCATTTAAGTTTAACGTCCAGCGAAGCGGGCAAAGCCTGCTAGTATATATATATATATAAAGAATTCAATTCTTGAAGCTTACATAAAAATACACGTTAAATCATTGATAATCTCTTGAGATTCTACTTGTGGTTTAAAGGAAGTATTAATAAATAACTATAAAATATAATATATATTAAAATTATTGTTGAAAGCAACTATAATTATAACGAAAAGAAATATCTAAAAACTACTTTTGTATATTTATATATCCACACTTATCAACGTTTAAGCTTTTTTGATACCAGAAAATTTTATTGTTTTTTTTTTTTTTTTTTTTTTTTTTTAATTAGAGGAAACTGCTGCATTGCAAAAAAAAAAAAAAAAAAAAAAAAAAAAAAAACTCTTACAATTTTACAGTAGAAATAAAGCGTAAATGTTCGCAATTATGCATATATCATCTACATTTAGTGTTTTTATTATTATTATTATTTTCTTTTTAATACTTTTCCTAAATACTGCAAACGAAGAAATTAATTTCTACAATTTAATACTGATAATAGATGTTTAAAATTCTAACGAAAATGAATAACGGAAAATAAAAGTACTAAAATAAATTAATAAAAATATTTAAAAAGGTAAAATATAGTCAAATAAAATAAGATACAGAAAAAAAATAATGTCACTTTTATTCGCATCCCATTCAATATCATTTCACCAATATAAATAATAAATAGAAAAAATAGTATTAAATGATGTTATTCGATTAAAAATGTATATATGTGACTTTTTGCTTTATGAGCTACTTCAAATTTCAAAAGTTAACTATCATTTATAAAGTTGTATGGGTATTATTATTATTATTTACTTTTCTTTATAGAAAATTTTGAATCATTTAGTTTATTCCTGTTTACGTGTAAAATAATAAAACTTGAAAGAATTTTACAGCGTTAAAATTTTACCTACATTCTAAATTACACAATATTATTTTGGTTATCCTGATACAAATCAGAACAAATACGTCCATTACTCGTTTTTGTTTTAAAGAGATATTACATCACTAAAAAATCATCGAAATCATTGAGGTACCATTTTTATTATTACATAACTGAATGATAAAGACACTTTAAATCTATAACTTTGGCTTTATTATAACAAAATGATAAGATTCAAATCAATATCTTTAATATTATCATAACTAAGTAACTGTATTTAGATCAATAGCTTTCACATCTGTTGTAATATAACTGTCCAGATACACGTGCTAATAAAATTAAAGAGCGTTATTTAATAGAAGTATAGGGATAACCAAACACAGAATGGAAATTTTTATTGTTTATAATATCATTTCCTAGAGATAATATAGCATTAAAAAAGAATTGAAATCATTCGAATATCGTTCTTATTAATACAAATAAGTTGAATGATAAACATACTTTAAATTAACCCGTTAACGCCCGAATTAATTTTGTAAAATATTATTAGCTAATTATTTCACTTCTAAATTAATACAGACGACTGACAGTAAAATATATTAACTTAAACAATTCTTCTGATAGTTTTAAATTTAAAGCCTATCCTAATTTATTGACGTTTTGTGTTCTAGCGATAAAACTTCGAGATAGAAAATTTTTGAGATAACAGATTAATTTTTTATTATATGTTGACAAAGATCTCGCAAGTAAAGTATTATAATATATATTATTATTCAACTTGATTTAAGTGAGTATGCCTGCGCAAAAAACAAAGGTATGTGCGAAAAATGAAAAATCATAAAATGGCTATCCAAATTATGAAATAATAATTAACAGTAGGCACAAAAAACTTTCAGAGATCATTTAGAGTGATGCTATAAAGTGTCACTAAAAAGAAGAAATCATTCCGAGAAACCACAAAAAATACACGTGCCACTTTATTAGCTGTCCTCAAATGAGGACACCGGTAGCTAACGGGTTAATGACTTTTGCTTCATTATAACAAAACGATAAAAGTTAAATCAGTAACTTTTGCATTATGATAAATAAATAATAACATTTACATCAAAAACCTTTACATTAGTACACTTGTTATATAATATCTATTCAGATACACATACTAATAAAATTATGGAATATAATTCAATAGAAATCAATGAACAACCACACAAGTGGAACATGTTATACATTTCAACACATTCTAGCGTGGGACGTCGCAGTAGACACACCCTTCCACAATTGCACATTCTAAAACTGAAAACTATATTTTATCTTTTGCTCTTTGACCCTTTGTCATGTATCTTAATTTAACTGGCCACGTATTATGATGTATCGCAGTTGAAGTATGTATCCATAAGGAACTCAGTTACAAAAACTTTGCGAAAATCAATATTTTAAAGATCCGTATCTACGTGTTATATGTTGAGTAATCAACACGCAATATTAAATTATATAAAAAGAATGACACATACTACGCTACCTAGTATGTTTAATTCTAAATAATAATCGCTCTTAAAATTATTTTAATTTTTTATTTTTACGAAAATTATTATCGTGATAACATGTTTTAGAATTACATATTTTTGGGCTTAAGTACCATTGTGAACATTATTATAACACTTTTCGTGTTACATTTGAATGATTAAAGAAAAAAAAAGTGTTTGTATCTATAACAATGTGCTAACAAAAAAGACTTTTGAAAAATGGACGCTTACACTTCTTTTTGCTTTGTAGTTAAAGTCATCAACATTGAAGGAGCAACTAAGTATATTTAAGATTTCTATACTCACAAAAATAAACAAATAAATAAATAAAATAAATAAAAAGAATTGTAAGGAAACAATAGTTTTGTTTTCTTTAATTATTGCGCTTCATTACTGTGAGGTTTGCATTGTCAGATGTGTCTGAATTCCTTATGCGCTGGATCTTAATCTGCGTGATTTTACCCAAAGGTACTTCGTCGCAGAGAGAGTGTATGCGCATAACCAACCATACATGCTGTATGAATTTATTGAGGCTTTTGAAACAGAAATGCATTGATATTATACATGTACCTGTATCAGTGGCTCTAAATTAAGATATTCGCCTTTATCTCGTGTGCAATATTAGAAATTGCACATGGCACACTTGATAGTATATTGTCCATATGACACTTTATATAATGCTTTTTCAACCATAACATTATCTATAACAATTCGGGAACATTTTAGTTTCTTCTTGGATTGTCATTTTGCTTACATGCTATATATATAATTATAAACGGGTAAAATAATACATATACAACGTAATACATTTCACAATGTTCTAAAGTGTGTCATTAATAATATATTAATGTATTTGTTTAACCTGGTTTCTATAGATATAGTTTTTATGTTCGGTTTGCAGAGATGTTTCGGTGTAATAGTAAGATGTTTTCTTAAAAGTGGTTAAAAATTTGTGATAGAAAATTGTAGGAGAATATCCATTGGATAATCAATATTACTAAACTACAGTAAAAAGTATCAACTATTCGCATGTTTGTCCCATAGGTTTACGAAAAAAATAATGATTATAATACAAAAGTATCTTCGTAATGTTGGAAAGTGTGGCATTAGTAATATATTAATGTATTTGTTTTACCTGTTTTCTATAGATATACTTTTTATGTTCGGTTTGAAGAGATGTTTCCGTATAATAGTAAGAAGTTTTCTTAAAAGTGGTTAAAAATTTGTGATAGAAAAATATAGGAGAGTATCCATTGAATATTCAAAATTACTAAACTACAGTAAAAAGCATCAATTATTCGCATGTCTATTCCATAGTTTTATGAAAATATTCATGAATATAATGCAAAAGTATCTTCTAAATGTTGGATGAAATTAATACTTCATGTGACATGTATAACAATCCTATCTTATTTATTTATCCTGTTTTCTACAGACATATTTTTTAGTTCAGTTAGCACAGGTGTTTCGTTATATTACACTACAGTAAAATCACCAACTATTCGTTCGTGTGTCACATCAATTTATGAAAATATCTTGCTGAATATTCGCTTGTCCAATTCATTGTACGTAATTTTAAGTTGTTTTCCTAAATCAAATATTAGAGGACATAGCGTTATGAATTTTTAATGCCACTATTTTCTAAGAAAAAATGTTACTTTTGTGGAACGTTGTGATTCCTGAAATAATCTGTTAGAGTTAATTAGTCTCTATATATGCTATCTCAAAAAAAAAAAAAAAAAAAAAAAAAAAAAGGATTTATTGTGTTTTGATTATTATATAAATTTTGAAATACTTGGTTTCTATAAATAAATATTTCTGCATCTTATAAAAGTGGAACTTGAACTCCATAAATCGTTAAAAATAATTATATACATACACACACATACATACATATATATGTATAATATGTATATTAAATTATATGGAATAGCGGGTAAAATATGCATTTTTAATCACTTAAAATATACTCATTTTTACTCATTTTTACTCACTAAAATATATTTTCATTTATGTTCCTACGCTATTTTGTTATAAGAAAAATTTAAATTTTCGCTTATAAGTTTAACTTCAAAGAAGTGGATCTAATAATAAAAAAAAAGATGTCTAAAAACAATAAATAAAATAAATGACGAATTTTAAATCAAAATACATTTTGAAATACACAAAATACCACTTTTCATTAAAATTATACACGAAATTCACCGGAAAATTTTCCTTAAAAAAAAAAAAAAATAAATAAAAAAAAATAAAATTATAATTCTTATTTGAGAGTTACACAATAGAGCATTTAAATGCTTTCATGATGCGCTAAGCTATATAATAAATCAGGTATTGCTCGCCTATGAATTGTGGAAAACTATTTTTCGAAAATTTTTATCATAAAAATATGGGAATTAAAGATCCGATACTATTTTGTTTTAAAGGAAAATCTTATTTTCCATATTTATCTTATTTTCCTTTTTTTATATATGCAAACTGAAAGAATTGGATCTGATCGAATAAATGTAGATATTTAAATATCTCGCAGAAAAACAAAACATTTCTAAATGAAAATGTATTTGGAAGTTACCAAATGCCGCATTCATTGAATTTTCCATTTGAATTTAATTTCAAATACGTTATTTTCCCGGTTTAATTAAAATTTTGCATTTGAAACGAAAAGCGCACCCGAAAATTTCCCACGAAATTAATGTAAAGTTATTGTTCTCGGCTCTTATTTGAACAAAATACCATAGAGTGTTTAAATGTTATAATGCTATTCTTAACTAGATAACGAAGCTTGCATGGTTCATCTACCGTGTAATGTATACACACACACACACACACACACACACACACACACACACATATATATATATATTTAAAAATATACAAATAATTTTCCCATACTATTTTCTTTTAACGAAAAATCTAAATTCCCGTTTATATGTGCAACATGAAAGAATAAACTAATCAAATAACTATAATTTCATAAACAACATATTAAACAAAAGTAGAAAAGTTAAATTTTCGAATACATGTGCAACTCTAAAAAAATAGTTATAAGTCTAGAAATTAAAATATTTTAATTTAAATCAGGTATTGTTATATTGTTAGTTTAGTATGATTATCCCAATAGTCTTTCAACATAATTAAAACTATAATGCCTTCATATTTAAAAAAAAAAAATTCTGTTCATATTACAATTGCAGATGGCAGCACTATTCAAGTTACTATTCTGAAATTCTGAATCCTAAATTCAGGATTCTTGATTTGAATTGGTTTGTAATATCTCTTTATTTACTCTATGATTTCTTGCGATTACTGTACAGATATTAGCTGTACTTTTAACCGTTATCTGGTTCTTAAATTTTACATGTGACACACTTATCTCATCCATATTTCTTGATTATATCACTGGGGATGGTGATTACTAAAGCATAATTACAAAATTTCATTGGTGTTTTTTTTTTTTTTTTTCATAATTTTTAAATTAGTTTATTGGTTTCTCACATGTTGCGGTGAGTTTATTTTGTTATAAGTGTTTTTCTTACGTTGGCTCCAATGAATGTTTTGGGTCTTGGACAATGAAATTCTTAGCTTTTGCTATCTTTGTGACAGAAAAAAAATCATTTAGCATGTTTGTATTCTACCAGGGCCTTGATAAAGATAGAATGCAAATATGCCGTTATCTTATTCCATTTTTTAAAATTCATTTGCTTTGACTTTATTTCATTTTTGGTTTGATTTGGTGGGCCATTGTTTTTTATCATATTAATTGTTTGAATACTCATAATTATTTAATCATCATTAAATTCCAAATGTACGTACTGATAATATTTAATGCAAATATGCTATTATTTTATTCCAATTAGTTTTAATTAATTTTGCTTTGACTTTATTTCATTTTTGGTTTGATTGGTGGGGTTATTGTTTTTGATGATATTAATAGTTTGAATACCGGTAATTATTTAATCATCTTTAAATTCCAACTTTACGTACTGATAATATTTACTAATCTTTAGATTTCTACTTCACGTTCTGATTATCTATAATACATATATATATAAATATATATGAGTTTTATAAACAACATTTGAAACAAGAAATGAATTCTAAATCAAAATACATTTGAACGAATACACAAAAATACCGCTTTTCATTAAATTTTCCATTTGAAGCGAAAACCACACCCGAAAAATTTCCTACAAAATGAATGTAAAATCATCATTCTCAATTGAGCGAAACACCACAGAATATCTAAATGTTATGATGTTGCACTAAGCTGGATAATGAATCTCGCATGGTTCGTCTACCAAGTGTGAAAAAAGGTAACAGTAAATTATATTTCTCTTGTCAGAGTGTATGGCACACTGGGGAACCTTTCGAAACCAAACCTTTTGCCATAATTACACGTCGATATGGATACGGAGATCTCGAGAAACTCAATTAATTCCCTTAAAACGTATAAATAATTAAATATTTCTACATTATGAATATGTAGTAAGTGATTTAGATGAATTATACGCTGTATAAATACGCTGAGATACATCGTAAAGGAAAGACCGTTGTATTTGTTTTGATGGAAGCGATTAAATTTTAATTTGGCAGTAAAAGAGATTGATGAGTTTGCTCTCTTTAGTAAATTGTGGGTTAATATTTCAGTGACAGTGAGTATACATTGATAGTGCTTTGATTTTTGTACATGAAAATGAATGATTAATTTCAGGAAAAAAAAAAAAAAAAAAAAAGATTTTTTTTTCGTCTAGAGTTTACGGCAAAACACCGAAAATATGAGTAAAAGATAAAATAAAATTAAAGGAGTGTTTTAGGAATAAAAAAATATATATATATCAATTATATATTAAAAGTTGTGTAACTTGCTAGATAATTTATATAAAAATTATATTGTAAATGATCGTTTCTTCTAAAAATGTAATTTAGTGAATTAAACCAATTTAAAAATTTTAAAGCTTTTAAATATTTGCGTAAATGGAGAACTATAATACCTTTGACATGCTACTGCACTGTATATTTTATATATTTTTTTTTATATAAAACTTAGAATAAAAGCTACTGATATAGCACCATTTATTATTTTTATTCCCCTCCCCCCTTTTTTTAATCTGATGTTATTTTTGCATGCAACTGAAAAAAAAAAAAAAAAAAAAAAAAAAAACAGTGCATAGAATGTTGGATTTGTGCTTACAGAAGGCTATTTACACAGGAAGATGCTAGTGTTCTAGTGTTTTCAGTCTCAAAACTAGTGGACGAGGAGCACCGAGTTTAAACTCAGATCGTTTTCCTTTGCCTAGTCGTCAAAGTTCTCCATAGTTTTCTCCAAAAATAGCATGTATAGGGTATACGGAAGATTATCTAAGAATAAGAGTATGAAAGAATTAGGAATTATTAAAGGCCAGTCAATTCAGATCTGAGGATGATCTTTCATAATTAATTTGTCTTTCACGGAGAAGGTGAGTAATAGAAGTGATACTTGTCGGCAAATATACACCCTAATTTAATCATCACACTGTTTCATAATGACCCTATTATAGGCCAAATAAGGTGTTCTTATATGCAAAAGAATTTGAGATATAGCCATTTATTTTATGTTGAAATTTCACAAAGAACATCTGCAGATACCTGCTGAAATGTACCCAAATTGAATTATCAGAATTATTCTTAATTGCCCTGTCCTATATGAAGTATTGTTTGATTATTCACAATAGAAACTGAAAATAGCCTTCTCATAGTTGGGAGAAAACGCTGTATAGTAGCGTCACCTGTTAAGTGATTTCCACGGAACGTTTGTAAGCAATGATTTATGTCAAGGTGCGACTACATTTAAATTGATATGGAATTCTGTGTAGTAGTTCATGTGTTCCAGTTACCACAATTTTCTTTTTCTCATACACAAACACACACGCAGGCAGACAGCCAAACAGACAATTTTGGAAAATGGTCAAATCTTTTCTGGATGACTCAAAATGTTTAAACCCGTCGAAAATTTTCATAAAGACATAATACTTTCTTCTATTGAATACAGATGAAAAGTAATAAAGGAAGAAGTTGTTTTAGGCTTAGATAATCCTATCGAAATACTATTTATCAATCATTTTATCAACGCAATCTCTTGCACTTGTCACAATATATTTCACTAGTGCAATAAACGATTCTGCATGTAAAACTTTTCAAAGCAGGAGAAAGAAAAATGCTAAATTAAGAAGTCGAAGAATCGTGATTCTTTTATTGTGCTTGTTATCATTCCTTTGAATCAAAAAAGGAATCTAAAACAACGAAAATTTCGTGAGATGAAATCTATCAAAATTGTTTGAAATTGAAGAATCATGACTCTTCTTCTGTATAGAAAGGATAGTTTATTTTGATGATGCATCCATTCTCTAAAAGTGTTGGCGGGAAGCGTTTATAAAGGATGAATTATAGTTTTTACGTCATTAAAACAGCGAAAGAAATTGGAAAGCATTCTAAAACAATATGTATGCTTACAAAAGTAATTATCCTCTCAATTACTACTAAATTATAGCTTTTGAATAATGATACTTTAAATGTATTTTAGATTCCCTTGTAGTTCGCCAGGCGAAATGTAACTTAGTTTAAAAGCACGCGTGCTTATATCTTAAGCATGCATGAGGGTATGCAATTATTGCATATTTTATTTGTTTGAAATATTAATAGCGCGATGATATAAAATGAAACGCAATCTGTGTACGAACAATGTATAACAAAAAGGATGTTTAATGGTGCTTATGCTGTTCATACTAAATTATTTAAATGTTTTTAGCATCTCTACCTATCGTCCCCGGAAGCCAATGTTATTCTACGGAAAATTGTGCGTCATTATAGCTAGTTAACTAATACATATTTTTAAATTCCGTTTTTACATTCTGAAAATTCACAACTACGAAACAGTTTATTCCTTCCTAAAATTTTATTTTTTAAATTTTTAATATTTTTCTTTGAGGTTGTAACATACGAATTTTTAAAATGGGAAAATTTGCCTTTTTGAGCTTAAGAATTAAAACCTTAAAATTTAAAGAAATCAATTTTAGAAAGTAATAACACACTTAGCAGTTGTGAGTTTTCTAAATGTGAAAACAGGGTTTAAAAATCTGTATCAGTTAATGAGTTCTAATGGGGCAGAATTTCCCATAGACTAACATTAGCTTCGTCTTTTGGAGACGAAAAGTAGAGTGTTCCCTTAAGTAAAAATATTAGTTTTATTATTTGTTTCTAAAAAGGTGCCTTTTAAATTTATTTAAATGATATTTTTAAACAAATATATTTACGCAGAATGTTGAGAATTTAGAAAAAATACTATTATTATCTTAAAAATAATTGTTTTTAAACTTATTTAATTATATTTATATTTATATTTGGTTTTATGTTTTTGTATATAACGCTTATGTATGTAACTTAATTCAAATATATACTTGCTAATATCTTAAGCATCATGTCATACTACATATGCATGGAGGTATATAATAAATGCAAACTTTACTTTAAATAATAATAAATCAATTGTATACAACTAAAAAAAAAAAAAAATCATTCTATGCATTATATAAAGAAAAATTGCACTTACTCATGTTTTTTATATTGAAAAAAATTAAAACTTTTTAAAGTATTTTACTTGAATACTTAATTTAATTATTCATTTCTATCAAAGCACATTTAAAAGTTTTTAAATATGACATATAAATAAATGTATTTAGCGGAATAGCTTAAAATTGTAGATAATAAACTCAAGATTTAATTTTAAAAAATGTTCTTTTTTTTTTTTTTTTTTTTTTTTTTTTGTAAAACAAATGTCTCGTAGAGTTTATATTATATTTCCATTTTTACCTTTGTAGCCAGATGAAAGGATTTTTCTTCTTTTTTCAAAATAATTAAATTGTCAATGAAAAAATTCTAGAAAATTAAGTACTTTAGATGTTGTTTGAGAAAAGTCTCCTTTAGCCAAACTTTATGATTATTAGTATTTTTGAGAACAAAATATTGAACGTATAAGTGCATCTCATAGAAGATTTTAAAAAATATATATGGATTAAAAAAACATACTGAGGTATTTCACAAATAAAATAATTATTCTACTTCACAAGTATTATATTAAGTATTCTTATTCGAACACTTCATGGTTCACTTTTTCTTATCAAAGCAAAAAAATCAATTTAAAAAAAGTCTTTAATAGTGCTGAAAAAAAAAGAAAAAAAAGTGATGAAAAAAAAATAAAGAAATGAGACTGCAAAGGAATGTATATTGATACATAATAAATCATTAACAAAAAGTTATTGCTAAAAGAATAACAATATATCAAACTAATAAAGAAAATTTTTTGAACGATATGTTGTGTACTTTTGATCATCATTTTGCACGCAATATATTGCATATATATTTAAAAAAAAAAGAGTAGGGTTATATTTATTAAATATTTATTATGTTAATTGTAACACTTAAAACACTTTATTATCTTTCACAAAAAAAGAATCAATTTTATAAAAACTTTAAAAATATATGGTCTTTTGAAAAAATGTGTAAAGAGGAAAAGTTCACTTATAAAGAATAAATATACTTCTAAAGTAAAAAAAAAAAAATCAAATTGTTAAAAAAATAAATAAATAAAAACATTGTGATAAAAAAAAAAAAAATCAATAATCTGGTTACTTTTAAGTTTTCCGACATACATAATATCGTCTGTATCATCATATAAATTAGAGTTTACCACTGTTTAGTTTTGCAACTTTTTACATAGCAGTTTGCGAAGAAATTTCATAAGAATATGTGCAATGACAGTTATTTTTAACAAACCATTGTAGAATTGAATAGAAGTATTTGTAATGGTTACAGTTAATTAGGAAACATATTTTGTAAAATTAGGAACATTTTCTCCCCCAGAGGAGTAAGACTCCTCCATTGGGAAGTAAATTTTCAAAATGAGTATTTTTCTATGTAAATCGTTAATAACTTTAAAAGGAGTGGCTGAACCATAGATCTGTGAAAATTTAAAGACAATTATAATATCATAATGTAAAAAAATAAAAAAATAAATAAATAAATAATAATAATAATAATAATAAGCGTTACTTCAGATGTTGCCTATAAGGAAACAAAAATAATTTTCTTTAGGCATTCAATGTTATACTTCTTTGAGATGAAAATCGTCTGCATTCATCATGGAAAATAAATTTAACAAGAAATTTGTTTTTAGGAAATTTTATAGGAAATTATATAAGAAAGATTTGTGATGGCCACAGAATGTTAGTTTTCTATAGTAAATGCATAATAAACACATACATGTTTACCTATATTTCTTTATTTTTTATTGAAAGAAATTTACTGGCAAATGCAACAAAATTGTAAATTTTTTGCAGCTTATTCAAGATATTTTTTTATTTTTTATAAATGTTATTACTTTCATCATATATCAGTTTATCTGAAAAATCAATTATTTTCGTGTTTGTTATACTATATTTTCTATCTTAAATGTTAACCTTCCCATAAACTTGACTATGTTATTCTGTGGCATTCATAAAGACATGAAAAATCGTGAGTTTTATTTTGTTCTAAATCATGTAATTTTTCCTTTTAATTGAAATGAATAAAGCAAAAAAATCAAAAACTGAGTGCTTTTAATTCGTTAACACTTTCTAAGACGGATGAAAATTGTAAATGACTTCCGTTTGTTTGTCTGTCTGCCTGTCTACGCTCTAACTCCCGTAAATATTCACGGAATTTCTTCAAACTGCTATATATTATTCAAGTTCGCTATAGAATGTTCCCTATTGAAAATGGAGTGCCTCTATTAGTTTGCGTACAGGGACATCCAAAAATATTCCAAAGCATTGTGTTCTATGAGAGGTATTTCTATAAATCATATTTTAATAATTTTACACAAATCTTAATGAAATTGAAATAGGTTATTCAAGTGCACTATTGTACGTTTTCTATAGAAAATGAAAAAAAAAAAAAATAGTACTACTGGTTTGTGTACAGGAATAACTAAAAGTATTCCAAAAGGTTGCAATCCATGAGAGATATTTCTATAAACCTAATTTTAATAATTTTAATTTTCAGAAATATTAAGGAAATTGAAATATTGTATTTATATGCATAAAATAATGCTTTCTATAAGATTCAGTGTGATTTGCATTAGATTTACATTGCTATACAAAAATATCCAGTTACATTGAAGACTTTTATTGGAAATTTGCTGGAATTGCATTTCCGTTTACACTAACCATATTTAACACTTTCTAACAATTTTTAAGTGTGAATATGATTTCAATTTTTGTATCTGTCTGGCCGGCTGTCCATCTGCCTGTCCCCAGCGTCCGTAAATATTTTCAGAATTTCTTAAAAATTGTATAAGTTGTTCAAATTTACTATGGAATGTTCTCTATTTAAAATGACATTATTAGACCCTGTACAAACCCTTTGAGTACAGGGGCATCCAAGAAATGCCACATGCCTTGCGTTTTATGGGAGACGTTTTTATAAATAACATTATTATTATTATTATTATTATTATTATTTAATCATAAATAAGTTGACATTTATTGGTTATTTACTAAAATAATGTTTTGTATTGAATATGGTATGGTTAACCTTTACATTTACAAGGTTACACAAAAATATTCAGATAAATTAAGGACTTCAATTAATATTTAAAAGCCGCCTTTTTTTTCTTGTGTTAAGCATTTTTAACTCTTCCCTAGAATGTTTAAGGGCGATTATGAATTCAATTAGTCTATCTGTAAGTCTCTCAGAACTTTTATCTATCCATTATGTTATAACGTAGGCAAAGAACATTAAAGTTATATGATACAACAAGTACGCACAGTTGGAAAGTGTTAATAAGTAATGCGTACCACATGATTTTGTATTCTTGTTTGTGTTAGGTTACGTTATAATATTAATAACATGTCTCGATAACCAACAGTTTAATAGATATATTACTAAAGCATATTTTTGTTATTTTTGTCAAAATTTTAGTATTATATTTGTATATTTAATAATGATCCTGATAATAAGTTGATTTTATGAAATTTAGAAACCAATCTTTTGAAACTTTTTATTCTTAAATGTTAATATATCATACTTATACACCCTTTTCTATATATATTACATGGGGAAAAACTCGCTTTTCATACAACAGTTTATACATTCAGAAATTTGTTTGTGATAACAGAAAAATACTAGTATATTGTGGCCTTTACAAAACTTTCTTTTGTATTCTTGTATACAAATAATTGTAGCACAAATTGCCTAAAAATTTATTACTCATTAATGACTTTGTTTACGGGAAAATTTGAGTTGTTCGGGAACATACGTAGATCATTAACATTATTATACCGAACTTTGACTGTGGAATTTGTCAATAAATTATCCCATCATGGAAGTCATGGCACCACATGTAAAAATCAGTATCTTGAGGAATGATTTTGTCAGAACGCCCACCAAAGCCAAAAAAAAGAGAAGGTAAGAAGAGTTTACGTTTACAAGTGACCCCAACGCAAAAAAAAAAAAAAAAAAAAAAAAAAAACTATAAATATTAGATTACATTTTTAAAGGTTTTCATCTTAGAGAAAAAGAGGTTTTCTCTCAGAGGTTCTCTCAGACGTTTTCTCTGTTTAAATATTTTTTAAATGATCAAAATTTACAACATAATTGCTAACTTTCACACTTTATTATTATTACATTTTTATACAGAAAAAAAAAAAATAATAATCAATAAAAATTGTTACATAAATTGATTAAAGTTTTCTATAAAAAAATTTTAGCAGCAAAAAAAAAAAAAAAAAAAAAAAAAAAGCGTAACAGTTGACAGTTATGCTTCTAACACCTGTATGCAATATATATATATATACATTTCTATATATATGGACATTTTTGTTTGTTTTTAACGAAAATCAGGAAGAAAAAGAAAGTACAATTTTTCTCGAAGCATAATGATTAATGATTTTCTTTTACTAAGCTGTCAATAATTCAAGTTAAATTCTGCTTCCACCTCTTTATCTTTCTTAGTTATAATATATTCAAGATTCTTTCTTCCTACACGTTTCAGAAAATACGAGTTAATATATATATAAATATATTTTTAGTAATATTTTTGTTTTCAATACTATCAGTAAAAATTTAGCAGCATTTTAGAGATGTTTCAGTGCTAAAAATAATTTTTATCTGCTGCACCGGAAATTCTTGTTTTTAAATACTACTGTGCATTGAATAAAAATGATGTTTTCGATCATCGAACCGATTGATTGGGCTTGCGGGTATTTCCAATGAAAATCAAAATATTCTATCATACCTTAGACAGTACAATCTTATTTTTCTAGTTACCTATTTTATCCTAATTGCAGACAAATAAACATCTGACACCATTTTTTTTTTTTCATAATAATTTTTCAGTTAAAAAATTAATTACCAGATTTATAGATAGTTTAGTAATATTTTTTTTTATTAATTACGAATGATACAAAATGTTTTGTTCATTTTTTTTTTCTTATAGAATGGTATTAAATGATATTACATAAGAAATCACAGGCCGGCATGTGAAATTTTGATTTTATAATTTTGGCTGATTTTTATGTTTGTGGTGTTCTGAAACCGAAAATGAAGCCAGTTTTTCTCTATCACGTATAGAATTTTGTCAATACAGGAGGCCTGCGTATACAATTTTTTCCATTACTCTTCCACTAATATAATTATATAGTAAGTTTTATAGTATGTTTCCATGATCAGTCAATCATAGATGCATATTCTTGTAATTGTGAAGCACTAGTACGAATTAAAACCATATCAACGAACCAACCAACCAATTGTTATGATGGTATATGTAAGAAATCGTGTTGGTAAACACCTGTATTGACAAAAATCTATACGTGATAGAGAAAAATGAACTGCATTTTCAGTTTCAGCATATCAATAAAGATCATAAAGATGAGCTGAAAATATCAAATCAAATTTTGTGAACTTTGTAGGCCTGTGTAATTATTCATTATTTTTATTATTGTGCTTTAAAGTCAACAAAGATAATTAAATTAAAGATCGTTGTGATAAGAATGAGCTAGAAGTAAATACAGGATAAGATTCACAGATAACTTGATGTAAGCAAAAGGTTTTTCCAGAAATGATATCTTTATGAAATATAATAATACCAATTGAAAATTTGAAAGGTGTATTACTAAAATAAATTTGTTTTTGAATAAAAAATTAAGTTAAACAAAAGTTTAAAATTAAACAAATATTTTTAATATAGATACTAATTTTTTAAACTTCGAAAAATTGCATCGTTTCTTAACAATTTGTAACAATAATCGTTTTTCTATTATTGAGATGTGTTTATGCTAAATAAAACTATATTCTTCCGTAGATTAAGTAATCATATCGCGATAAATGTTGAATATTAAACAAAATATTCATAATTTATCTTAAAATATTTTTTAACAAACTATAGAAAAAAATAATTTTGAATTATTTTATAAAAAAGTATTTTGCAGTTTTAAGTTATTTTATTTTTACAAGCGATCAAATATTATGCTATGCATATCTTAATTTACAAATTTGCTTTAAATATCAAATTACTATCAAAATAAAGCCGAAAAATTGGTAACGAAATGTGAATATAAAAGGGAAAAATTTGAATAATAATTATACCAAATAAAAAATTTAAAGAACATTATTATATGCAGTAAATACTAAAGTAAAAAATATTTTTTTTATCTACCTAAACGGAATGTTACGGTGCAAAATTTAACAACGGTCACGTCTCTAGAAAATATATTCTACGAAAAACTTTATCGTATCATTACTTATTTAAAAGGAATTACGCTGACAAAATTATAATATATATATACATATATATACATATATATATATATATATATATAAATCAGTTTCTGAGTTAAATAGAAAAAATGGTTAAAAATTCATTATGAATTATTTTCAACTAACTGTTTAAAGTGAAAATAATTTCACACGTTTTTTCAAACAATGAAAAATAAATAGTCTAGCAGATCTATCATTTATGTCGCTACAAATACGCTCGAAAATCTCTACTTCAATTACTTTTAAAGGCACGGAAAAACAGGTATTTATAATAATAAAAATAACAACACGCATAGACAAAAATACCATGCACGTTAAAAGCATTAGAAGTGCTTTAATTTTTTGTCATTGACGAATTGTCTAGGTACTCTATAGTTCTAATTATTTTTTTGCATGAATAATTTCTGTATGACAGAAAGAAAACTAAAAATGTGATTTTGATTTGATATGATGAATTATAATGTATGGTAAAAAAGAATGCTAAATGGAAACATACATTTGAAAATAAGTAAAGAAAAATGAATCAATTATACAGTTCAAAATTATATCTGGAAAATTGAAATAACCGGAATATTCTTACCTTCTTTTATGACTAAATGCTTGTTAAAAAGACTTAGTTATAGTAATTTTCAAATAAATCATATGTAAAAAACTAAAATAAAATAAAATCTATAACACTGATATTTTTGACTTAGACATGTATTTTATTCACTGATTTCATCATCATATTTTTAATTTACAATGGAGTGTTATGCTTTCTTTTCCTGTTTTTCATTTTATATAAAACTATTACATAATAATAATATTTGGTTAAGAAAAATCGCCTACACTTTGCGCAGTGATTTTCATGCGTGGTGTATATAAATCCGTGATTGAAGCTTTAAGGAGAACTAATATATACATACACCCCGAAGAAAATCAAAAAGATAGGTACAAAGGATTTTTTCTTTGATTTTTCATAAAATAACATTTTCTAAATTGTGCTTATCATTTAATATTATCGTAAAATAACATTATTTCAGGACTAATTTTTGTTTGAAGACTAAATTATAAAAATTTTAGTCTTAAAATTGTTCTAAATTAGTCTTAAAACAAAAAATCGAGCCGGAAAATCGCCATAGGAATACACACATATTACACATATATTTAGTGACTATTGATAATATAATTGGCCTTGTTCAAGAATGCTTGTGATTTGCCAAATAACAGGATAATACGCAGATGGATCTGGCCACGTTATCTACTCATACGCGGATAACCCTGGTACGATTAGTGATTAGTTACACATGTATATTTAAATTAATACACACACATACAAACTCACACATATACACATATAATTATTAGGATTTTGGGAAAATTGCAGAGGATTTGGTGGTAGTTGGGAGGCCGGCAAACCAGTCTAAAGCGATACAGCATTTTAAACGCGGGGTATATCGGCCTCGGAGCCTTTGCTCCTTCTTATTATTATTTCTTTTCTTTATTATTATTATTATTATTATTATTTGGCTTTTGCTTTTGTTTCACATATTTTAAAGTTCTTCTGACAAATGTTCTTCAAATAATATATATATATATATATATATATATATATATATCGCGCCTCTCGACTTCAAACATGGTGGTTTCTGCTCCTTCTCCTTTATCTAGTTATTATTTTATTTTATTTTTTCTGTTATAATGTGATCATGTTGATATCTACCTTTGTTTAAAAAATAATTCGTTGTAAAATTTTAACTTATTTTGCATTGTATAAGGTTATATTTTCAAAAGATATTGTATGTTCATTAATTTGTGTCTTTCTTCGTGATATATATATATATATATATATATGTATATTATACATTATATTATATGTATATTTAACATTAATTTATATGTAATTAATGTTAAACACACATATATATATGTGTTTAACATTTTAACTTTTTTCGATAAAATTGTACGAGTTTAATATTTTTTGTATCATATTGTAGTGTTTGTATAAATTAAATCACGTGTGTATTTCTATCACCCACCTCACAAAATTTACTCCACAAAGATTTTGAGATTTTCTCATCTTGCAGTGTAGAAGCATTAAATATTTTGCATTAATTTTTACTTTGTATGCATATTTTTATTGCTATTACATAGTAAATACGAAATTGATGAATATATCCTGAATTTATATCTTTTTTTTTTGTTGTTGTTCCATAAAAGGTCTTTTATAACTTGTACTCAAAAATTTTATGAAAACATGCACAGGAAAAGAAATATTTCAAACGAACTTCCATTGCTTAAAAAAAAAAAGACTGTAAATATTTATTTTTTCAATTTAAAAATACCAAGATATGTTTTACGTGTTTCTTTTTTTTCGCTCATTATTTTCCTTCATCAAAATCGTGTTTATTTCTGTTTCCTCTTATGGGAAAATAATCATAAGAATTTTTTTCTCTTTTTATTTTATTTTTTTTTCTATTGTTTTCTTTCTCTTTTATTTAAATTGGCTTATTGTTTCAAGTTAAAATGTGTATCTGTTTAAAAGTTGTATATTGTTTTTTTGCAAATAAATAAAAAGCAACAATTTTTAACTATGATTTGGAAAAAGCTTACTGTTTTAATATACATATATTTAAGATTTTTATTTATTTATACATTTTTAAGCTAATTTTTTTTCGTGTATAAAAAAAAAAATAAATAAATAAATAAATAAAAAGAAAACATCGAAAGATGGAAATTTTACTTTTTTCGCACAGATTTCACTAAAATGTACGTTTTATGAATAATAAAATGAGGGTAATAATTTTAAAAATTTAAAAGTTTGAAAAACGAATTAAAATTTACTAAATATTGTTGTATATAGAATTTTCTCTAAAATGTAAAACACGAATATACAAATTATCTGTGTTAAAAATATAGATAAACTAATATTTAAATATTTATAACATGATCTTTTGAATATGCGTGTTTTTTTTTTTTAACACAAAGTTTGATGAATTCCAGAAACTGGTTACATAAAGAATGGGGAATGATTTGTTTTTCCACTCACGAGTTTTAATGCCGTCTCTCTCTCTCTCTCTCTCTCTCTCTCTCTCTCTATATATATATATATATATATATATATATGTTGTTACGTAGTCGGGGTTCGTGAAATTGTCTCAGAATGAAACGCGAATCTTGCTGAAGCTTAAAAGTTTATTTACAGAATTATCTAGAAGATTACTGATCTGTAAACCATGTGTCAACTTCAGTTTCATCAGTAAACACAGCTTAAATAACAGCTGACAACATTAAATTCACAATGTAAACTGTAACATATATTAACACGCAGAAATGGGATGCACACAACTACAGCAAGATTCCAGTTAGGAGCACTTTATAGTAAGGCAGTTGGCGAGAAACTGGCCGACTTGGATGAAAACAGATTCCTTATATACCAGCGTAGAAAATTGAAAATGTTCCAGTAACTTCTCAGGAGTTTAGATATTTTAGATATCGATAATAAGGATTTTCTCGTTAAGGTTGCCAAACAGTTGCCAAATTTGTCACCAAAGCCATTTCGTAGCCAAATTTGTCACCTGCCTTAATGGAGAAAACACGCTCAAAACGTAGAAAATTAAATATAACCTGACAAAGCCTCTTTCAATGAATTTATATAAAAATATCTACTGTTATTTACGAATTCGTAACAATATGTATGTATGTACACACACACACACACACACACACACACACATATATATATATATATATATATATAAGTAGGGTGCGTGACTACTGCGTGCTACTTATATACATATATATATATATACGTAGGGCACTTCATAAGAGTTAAAATTTGCATAGGAATTATTAACCTCAAATGACACTTGAACTCTTTAAGGACTGGATGTTTTCGGTTAATTTTTAACGGTAAGGTACACAAATAACCACGGCTTTTGTATATTACATTTTTAACTAAACGTTTTTAGATGTTCATGTTTACATAAAAAGAGATGATATATCCGTTGTTGCTAATTTTTACGGTTTTTGGCTACCGGGAATTTTTTATAATATTTCTATAACAGTTTTGTATATATACTAATTCCACTGACATAATAAAAAATTAGGTTCTACAACATTTTTCCGGTAACAAAAAAAAAAAAAAAAAAAAAAAAAAAAAAAAAAAAAGTGAAAATTTGCAATTATAATCAATATTATGTACAATATCACATTTAGTTAAATATGCAATTTACAAAAGCCACGTTCATAGGAGAGTTTTAAAAAATAACCACAAAACATCTAATTCTTTAAGGGTTAAAATGATGCTTACGACCATGATTTCTAGTACAAGTTTTAATCCATATGATGTGCCCTACCTCCCGTAAAACTTTGTATGTTGGGTTTTGAATCACCCTGTAAATATATCTGTATCTATATAGATATATATACAAGGTGATTTTAAGGTCATGGGAAAAAGTGGGAGGAGAGGTAGAGATCATTACAAGGATTAAGAATTGTATAGGGACCCATTTCTTCAAACGTTTTTTTAACCCTGTAATTACTGCATGTTTTTGGCTACTGTGTACTACTAACTCCACATACTGTGTAAATTTTTAAATCTTGCATGCTTCCTTAATTCGCAAAATCATATGCAATGTTGGTATTATTGCAATTACTGCGTAATAGACATCGATAAAAATCATAATTCATTTATTTGTGTAAACATTAGCATGTAAAAAAAAAAAAAAAATAATAATAATAATAATAATAATAATTTAAAGAAAATGCAACACTGAAATAAAAATATATCGTCTAGAATGAATAAGTGGCAATTTTCTAAATCCCTTAACTAGAAATATAGATTTCGGAGCTATGTGCATAAAGCACGCCCAAAAACTGGATAGTCGAAATGATCGAGAATTTCTAGTCTACACATTTCTAGATGGTGAAACAATATTCTGATTTTTATGAATATTCTGAATATTTTGTATTGCAAGAAATTATTGTTTGATTTTCTAGAATTGGGTAATAAACCAGGATTAAAGTTGCTGAAACCCACCTCTTGCATTCTCATTTATTTGCAGAGATTTTTAAATAGCTTTGCCCTCGATAATAGGTAAACCCTGTAGAATTCTAATAGGTGTTTCTAGAACTCACTACCAAAGGGGACTAGAATTTATGAGGATGACATGGAACTATTTTTTCTAGAGCCACAATGCAGATTCTAGTTGTCAGTTACAGAATTTTTTCTCAGTAAACATTGGAGAGCCTTCCTATATCCACACAAAGTCACATGGTTCTTAAAGGGTTAAAATGATGTTTGGGGACATGGGTTCGTGTAAAATTATAAATCCTTGTGATGTTTCTACCTCCCCTCCAAGTTTTTCCCATGACTTTGGAATCCCCCTGTACATAACAAGAATGAAAGTGTTCCACATTTTTTGCCACCAGTATATTTCTGGAAAAAAATTAACCTAAAATATCAGTAAAATAACTGTAAATGTGTAGTAAAAGTTTCTGTATAGAAAGACTGGTGGATAAATTGGAACTATTTCATGAAATCTTAACAGTGTATCAAGTGTAATGTCTGTAAGTACAAGGTCTATTGCTTCTCTCAATAGCCCTTCAGAAATTTAAGGGAGGAATTCACACATTTAGGTTCTGAAATAATTTAAGTCACATTATTAGTTTCATTGCTTTAAAAAATATTTGTACAATGGTCATGAAGCACGTATAGCTAATTCCAGAAAGATATTCAGAAATATTATTAGACCTCAGAAAAATGGACGTTAATTTATGATAAATAAACGAAAGAATAAATAACAGTTTTCACTGAAAAAATATAGAAAAATAATTATTATATAGTAATGACTTTCAAAAATATATTAAATAAAAATAATTTTAGAACAAATTGGAAACGATAAAGTATATGTCATTTTGTTAGAGTTTTATTAAACACACACATACACACACACACATACATATCTTATACTATTAAGTGAGCATTATTTGTATGTATATTTCACTGTTCTCGAAAACGGTAGCTCGGACAGTCACGAGATTTAATACAAAGGTGCCCTCCGAAGGATCATTGTGCACATCGAAGTCAGAATTTCGAATTTCTGTTTAGTTTTCTTTTAATTAGTAAAAATATGAAAATAATAAGCTAATAATAGCAAAAAATTAGCCATTTAAATTTAATCCATAATTTAATTGTTGCCAAAAAAAAAAAAAAAAAAATAGGAGTTTATTTTTTTTTCAACAGGAAAATAAATACATTTATCTATACATGAACAATACTACACACTACTGATTGCAGAGCTTCCAAATTTGGCATATGTACCTGGGACCCTGCAGGTGTGCACCTCATCGAGATTTTTTCGAATTTCGAATTTGAATTTTTTAAATTAATGTTTGTTCGATTTTAAACATTGGCTTTTATGTTTCATTTGTCATGAATTTATTCTTCGATTGTAATCGTCTGCGTATCTTAGCAACGGCTATATTATGCAATTTATTTTTTATTTAATACATTTACTTGAGGGCGAATCTTTTTTCTCTTTTAATTTATTATATTTATTAAAAATAAAATGGTAACGCAATTGAAAAAATTAAATAGGGGAAGCCGGGGTAATAAGAGACAAAAAAATTAATAAAATCTATACTATTAATCTAAATAACTTGAAATAAATGCCTCGTATTAATTTCATTAAATGGACTCCTCTTGAATTTTTAGGAGATTTTTGAACTTAATTTTTTTGTTAAATTCTTTTTTTAAATTTTCATTAAATCCTTGTCTCTAATAACCCCACGCGGAGTAATAAGAGACCAGGCTTGTAACTGTCCATATATAGCAATGTAAAATCATGTGAGATAATTAAAGATATCTGAAAACAATTCTGAATCAGCCAATAGTTTTAAATTTTTATTATTTACATCCATTCAAAAAATATGTTTGCTCGAAAATTAACTGTCATAAATGTGTTTGTGAAATTAATTTCTTTTAATATTAGGTCCTAAATAATATAATATTATACTTAATGATAGTTCTACATAATTAACATAACCTAGGGATTTACCAAAAACATCAATATAATTTCTAAAATGGGCAGAAAATATTTTACCTATTTTCTAAAGTGTAAGAAAATATTTTACCTATTTTCTAAAGTGTAGTCGAAAATAGGCAAAAAAGACGTGTCTTTGAAGTGTATATAAGCGAACAAAATGTTATAAAATATTTTTCTAGTAATTATAAATGAACTTATTTATTATATAATGAAGTATTAATGACTAAATACTAACTTATACACATTTTAAACATAAATTTACATAATCATATCAACTAAATATGGTCTAGCCTAATGAGTGAAACTGCTTTTTGATTTAAAGTGAAAAAAAAAAAAAAAAAAAAAAAAAAAATGTTCTCTTGGTAAATTTAGACTGGGCCTAACACTAGGTAAACTCTTCGTAAACTAGTCAGGCAGAATTAACAGGAACTACAATTGGGGGGGGGGGGGGGCACAGGAATTAACAGTGGGGGTAATAAAAGACTCAGGTCTCTTATTACCCCCACAAAAAATAAAAATGGGGTAATAAGAAACATGCCTAGAACATGTAAATAAAGAATGCTTTCAAGGTTTTAAAAAATTGTACATCAAAAGTCATAGTCTTGGTCAAAAGGTTACATATTAATAAATCCCAAACATCTTACCTACAAAGAAAAATAAAGACAAATTTAGAAAAAGTCACGAACTTTTAGGGCAAGTTCAAAGTGAAGGTTTTCTTTCGCCGTAGAAAACGAATTCAAAATGTGTTATAAACTTCTCAATAAGTCTATTGTAGTAAAGAGCACACATGATACTTAATATTACATATTTTTGAAGTTGTCTAAGTATATTTTTTGGTGGGTTTTTTGACTGTATCTCTTATAACACCTGTCTCTTATTACCCCGGCTTCCCCTATATTAAATTTAAAATTTAAAAACGTATTTATAACAGTTATGTTTATGTATAATTTTTGTCGTATAACAACAATTATTTTTCATTTGTTAATTTAATTTCTTTAAAAGTTTTTTTTTTCTAATTTATAGTGTTTGTCAGGAAATAATGGTAGTATATAGTAGAAAGGATTAAACTGATTGGAATTTATTTGTTTTTTATGTATTTAATTCATTCTAAATGAAAATCTACTTTTTATTTTATTTCATTATATTGGTCGGAATCAAATTGTAATACAGTGTAAATAGCATGAGCAATAAAATACTTGGTTCAAAAACTAAAATATTTAATAGACGCTGAGATACAGTTATCTTTAAAATCGTAGTTCTTAAATAATGGCAGACCCACCTATCGTCAATAAATACCCATATTGAAATACATAGGAAAGAGATTTCTGCAGGCAGTGCGGACCTGCTCCCGATACAGTGCGGGCAGAGAAAGAGCTGCCGTAGTCAGCTAGTACCCGATGCGAGGTCTAGAGCGATTCCAATGTAATTATTTTAGTTTTTATTTATAATGTTATGTGAAAAATAAATAATGATCCAATTCTTTTGGAGATTCATTTAAATATACTGGCCAGCGAAGCAGGCGTAGCCTGCTAGTATATATATAACAAAATAAAAATAAAAATTGTGAACTTTGATTTGTAAGCAGCTCAAAACAAAGCTTTTTCTCAAAAATAATAAATAAATAAATAACAAAGTCCATTCATCCTGCTTATATAAAGTGTGGACATTTTGGTTAAAAATCTAATACCAGATGCAATAAAAGACGAAGAAATTTAAAAACTCATATGCACGCGAAACAGTCCAATAATGAACAACAGGCTGTATCAAGGCTAGATAGGGTTCTATATTGTAAAGACTGAAACAAGGAAAACGATTTTTACCTCTCTGAAAGATTTTACAAACTCTTTTACTGTATTATATTAATTACAGGTTATTTCAGAAAAGTGTAGAGAAAAACCTATAAAAATCTAGTACAATGACACTTTACGCTGTATTGCTACCGCTGTTTTTATTAGACATATATTTAAAAGTCTAATTTTTATTATTGCATGAAAATTTTTAATTTTTAATTCAGCACCTGACAATAAAAATAAAGCAAACGGAGCCTTTTAACAAACACAGCACATACTAACTCCTTATATCAGTAAAAAAAAAAAAAATATTTTGTAGGCAGAGAATGACTGTTGTTGATAATTTTATAATTATTTAAAGGGATAAGTTCCACGATTACAAGAAAAAGTTCGTCTTAATTCAAAACTTAAAGCCAGACACAAAAAGAGCCGGAGGCTTTTATGAATCCCTGCACGCGACAAATCCGTATATCTGCAACTGGATATTTCAAGGACAGACAGGGACCTATATTACCACAATTAAGTATAAAGGGAAACAGGTTTTCCATTCGTGATACTTAAAATTTAAGTAACATTTCAAAGAAAATAGAAAAGAAAAATATTACCTTAGGGTAAAGATATCAGGGTGTTGGCACGTAACTATTCAACGACAAATTAGACAAGACTGCCTGTGCTTTTTAGAGAAAATTCAAAGCACGGTTCATGAGCATTCATTAATACGTCCAATAATTATAATGATCTTGTTTACGCTCATGAGAAACAAGCTGTAATTAAGAAAAATATCTAAAATATATTTTATGAGCCGAATTATTAAGTTACATGCAAATTTGATAAGTGTGATAATGGAGGCATTTTGCTTATACGTCTTATTTTTGCTTATCTGTTAAAGTGCATTTCACTAATCTGTGTTACGTAACCACACATATTAGTAATTTGCACGTTCACGTTTTTCATTCATAATTTCATATATATACTCTATAACAAAAAAAGTGACGCACCCAGTAGGAGTAATGCAAACTGGACACAATTTAACATACGTACAGCACCAATTCATCATTATCGTCGTGCAACTGGTACTTCAGTGACTTCAAATACCCTTAATAGGCGGCTCAGTGGGGTTGAGCTCAGTCCCCGGATCTCTTTTCGACTGAGGACGTTTAGAGCAACATAAAACGGGTCCTACAACCAGCTCGGGATTTTACCAATCTAACGCATCAATTGGACAGAATTTGGCACGATACTTTACAGGAACACATCTGACAAATCTATCAATTAATACGAAGCCGAATATCTGCATACATAAGGGCCAGAAGTGGACCAATGCGTTATTGACTTGTTTAATTTGTGAGACCCTTTCTCTTGATTAAACCATTCAAATTTTCTGAAACTGTAATCAATTCCTTTTCTCCACATGTACATCACATCTACCAATTTTTGTCCCATTTGGACCACCCATTCTACCCCATCTACCAATTTTTGTCCCCACGTCTTGGTGCGTCATTGTTTTTTTTTTTTTTTTTTTTTTTTTTTTGTTATAGAGTGTATTTTTTTAAAACATCTTTCATTCTGAATGCATTCCAAATCAACAATACTAGTCGTGCTGCCAGTTTGAGAGAATTTTTTATTCTGTATACCCCACTAAGTATTAATTGTAATGGTTTGCTAATAGCTTTGTAGCCTTCTTTGTAAGATGTCATTGAAATGGTTAGCTTACTCTTCCCATTCAAATATAGTGGTGTATATTGAATAAAAAATTCCTTCAACAATCTGGCAACATTGAGTTTTAGTATACTGTTAATTGGACTGTTCACGTATAAAACACGTACATAACAGTTCATTGAATTAATAGTAATAAAATACACATAGATTATGAACCTTTTCCAAGTATTTTTTAAGCATAACTATAATATTTGTAAGAACACTTTTCCTTTCTTATTCAATTTCTATACTTAATTCAATAAATATGAGTAATGTGTATGATTATAATCTATATCAATCATAACATATGACAAAATTCTTGAGAGAGAAAGAGAGAGAGTGTGTTGTAAATAAAAGTATAAAACAAAGTGAAAAGAAAAATATTTATTAATTGAAAGTCACACTTATTAATTAGGTGAGTGCGTTAATAGCAAACATTCTGCATAAAAAGTATTGTTTTGGCAAAACATTTAATATTGCCTATTTTTGCTAAGTTGGAACTATTAATGCTGAATATTGTCCACTTCTGTTAAGTTTGAAGTAATTCAATTTGTACCATAATTTACTAAAAAAAAAAATCTGTATGAACTAATCGCAGGTAAAGTTAAAAAAATGAGGTCAATTACTCTCACGCAAAATAAATTTATATTAATTTTTAAATTCCCAATAAATAATATAGTGTTCCTGAAAAAGAAATCGTACTTTTCTATAAATTTTAATTTGTGCTGAATTTATTTACTACAAAAGCTCAAAACAGGAATAAATATTTAGAATGTTTTGCAAAAAAAAAAAAATAATATATATATATATATATAAATAAATAAATAAATAAAAAAGTATTTTAATTTCATAGTCCACTCTATCTTACGCAAGAATTTTCATTTGTAACTCGTATTATATTAAAGCTTGTTCATTTAAGAAATGTAGAAATTATTTTTCTTTTGTAGTAATTATATGCCATAGATTGTAATATTTCTCTCCCCCCCTCCTCCCTTCTTGATGTATTTTTAAATGGAGAACAATTCTCAATTGCAAAAATTGTATGCGGAGGGTTTGGAAAAGGATCTGTACAGTGTAATTTAAATTTGTTAAACTTGATAAGCTGTAACAGTAATTCAAAACTGTACAAAACTTTCACAAGTATAAAGTATAAAATTATATTATCTATAAGCTGTATACGTCCTTGGAATAAAAAAAACTAAAGGGGACATATCCTTTAAAATTTAAAAGTTTCGTTAATATTTTTAACTATTTAATTATTGAATTATTAAATTACTATTAAAAAAGCAGACTTTTTTTAATTTAAAGCAATAACAACCACATTGACAACAGTACGGATATGCTTTGTAATAAGTATAGCTTAATTTTATAATCATTAAATAAAATTGTAAGTAAGCAAAATAGAAAGTGATGCAGAAGTATTAAATTGTATAACCATTCTATTATAAAATCTCTATGTTAATAATTATAGTAACAATAAATACTAAAGTTTAAGTAAACCGAGATTAATAATAATAATAATAATAATATATACATATTTAACGAATATTTAAAACAGCTTCTAATTAAAAATTAGATATAGTTCTAAATGTAGCTTAAAGCTAATTCACTTGTGATTTCAAATTCTAAGAAAAAGGAAAAATAAATTAGCCGAAAAAATGTTCGGTTTTTACAGTTATAATATACAACAATCTCAAATAAAAATTTTAATCAATTGAAAAAATATATTTTTGAAAATAAAGCAAAAATAATATATATATATATATATATATATATATATATATATATATATATATATATATTTATAAATATGTTTATAAGAATCCTAATCAAGAAAAAAAAAATGCATTTTTAAATTATATATCCTTCAAAATGAAATTCACACTAAATCTTTTTTTTTTCTTCCTTGAGATATTTCTATGCCAATTTACAATGCAAAGAGAAAGAAATAAATATAAAAAATGAGGAATGAACAAAGAGGGGATATATTCTGCAAAAATAATTTTTAGAGTCCTTAGAGGACTAAATTCTACGTAGTGTAATATAAAAAAATAAGAAGAGGACGCACTGCTTCTTTTAGTCCCTGAAGTATTTTTGAATCCTTTGAGAGAAAGGATCATGAAAAAATTCCAAGCTGTTCGAGATATCTTTTTTTTTTTTTTTTTTTCCCTCTCTCTCTCTACAGACTGATATTTCGGTTTAAAGATTATCGAGATATTTTTCATTAAAAAAATTCAACGTTATTAAGTATATTCAATAAAAATGCAAAGCAGAAATTAAACAATGATTTTCTTAATTTAATCACTAGGATTCTGAAGATTTTTTATTTTTATTTTTATTTTTATAAATAAAAGGTAATCCCTAGTTTCGCTGAGTGTTTTGAAAACAATTGTCACGCTGAAAAAAAAAAAAAAAAAAAAAAAAAGTCGAAGAAGAAACGTTCTTTATTATACTAAAGGGAAAACTGTTGATTTAAGAAAGAGAATATTCAATTAAAAACAAGGGAAAAAATATTTGAAAAATATTTTTTTTATTTAGCGATTTAATTAATATGCATGTGTGAAGGAGATAACTAAGCGAAAAAAAAAATGTTTTATAGAGGTGATATACCTGATTTTTCTTTCTTTCTTTTTCTTTTCTTTTCTTTCTTTCTTTCTTTTTTTTTTACATTAATCGTACAGAAAAGAAGAATAACAGCGTTAATCCTAATTCGGTTAATATTGAGACGGAAAACTATATCGCAGGAATTGTGTTTGACCTTCCTTAATGTAGAGAATTATGGAAATTATAACTAATAATAATAATTAAAAAGAAAAATGGTAATTCTGTTATTTTATAACATAATTCAATTCAGCAGGATACTGAAATTGACGAAACATAAAATTAGAGCTTTATGTAATTTGCGAAGTCAAAAAAAATGCGGAAACGAAACAATTAAAATTAATTTAATAAATTAATGTTCTAGACTTTGCCCAGACAGCATTCAAAATGCCGTTTGTCACATTTTGGAGTACATCTTACATTTTATGAATAACAATTTGCATTTAATTCTTGAGCGTTATCAGTGAAAATGTCAATCACAAAAAACTCAATAACATTAAAAAAAGACATTGATTATAGATAACTTACCTGACGATATTGCGTTTGATGGAAAATAAAATAAGGAATATTTATACAGTACCTCATAAATATATATATATATATATATATATATATATAAGGCAAATTCTACGACTTTTTTTTTTCTTTTTATGAAAAATTCTTCTTTTACCTATTCAAAGAGAAAAATTAGCGAATAATGTTACACTATTATATCTTAACGAGATTTTCCTAATAAATTTATGAGATTATTTTTAACAAAAAAGTAAAAATAAATTTTAATTTGAAGAGATGTTCCATTCTAACAGCGTAACTGTTAGATGCCATTAGATGCCATTAGATGCCATTTGTGTAGATGCCATCCAAATTATAGGTACAGAACAAGTAGTCTGCTCTCGCAAATTCATTTGGCAACACTTATGACTTATGACATGAAATGGAGAGCAACCTTCAGTAGGACCCTAAGAGCTAGGCACACTGACCAGAAATCTATTGTGCCCAAACTCAAAAACCTCTTTTACAGAAAAGTCTCTTAGCTGATTCAAAGTTCATCAGACGACAGGAATATCCTGAACATTCCATAGCTCAATAAGATGCCAATCAAGATGCTCAAACCTGTGAGCAGAAAAAGCCTTGAAGTAGCATAAAACGAGCCAAGCTGTCTCCTCTCCCAGGCAACAATCACCACAAATAGGACAAAACAGATACCCATAATGTTCAGGTGCCTCTTAAGGGTATATTGACCAGTGAGAAAGCCAATAACCTTCCTCAAAACAATTCTTTTATGCTTTAAGAGCTCCTTATGATGAAGACCAGGACAGTCACGATTGAGTTCTTTTTATTGCTTTTGACCATCAGACTTACGCCACTGCCTCTAATGCTCCTTACCAAGGAGCTTGAAGATAGAAATCCAAAAAATAGTCGAAGAAATGCCCAGAACAGGATCAGGGCCACAAAAGAGTGTTGTGGCCCTTGCCAACTCTTCAGCCAACTCATTACCAAGAATAGCCATATGAAAAGGTACCCAGTAAAGACTAACCTTATTACAGGAACAATGGTCACAAAGTACCTATAGTACGTTGGGTACACGACAAAAAAAGCCAAAAAGCTGCACTTTTTGATTGGAATATGCCACCTTCTGTGGTCAAAGTTCAAGCCAAAATATAAATTTCCAGATAGGGAGCCACTTGAAAATCCGTGTAGAACACCCCCATGGCGGCCATTAAAGATGGCCACCGTCAACTGCCATATAGGGGCGCTAATTGTTTTGTATCTGAACTCCTAATCATCCGATTTCAATTTTCTTTCTTTTAATACCTTGTGAATAAGATATTTTTTAACTTCTATACATTTATCTATGTATATTATATGGTGTGACACTCACACTATTTATAATACGTTGGGTACACGACGAAAGAAGCCAAAAAGCTGCATTTTTTGATTGGAAAATGCCACCTTCTGTGGTCAAAGTTCATGCCAAAATATAAATTTCCAGATAGGGAGCCACTTGAAAATCCGTGTAGAACACCCCCATGGCGGCCATTAAAGATGGCCGCCGTCAGCTGCCATATAGGGGCGCTAATTGTTTTGTATCTGAACTCCTAATCATTCGATTTCAATTTTCTTTCTTTTAATACCTTGTGAATAAGATAATTTTTAACTTCTATACATTTATCTATGCATATTATATGGTGTGACACTCACACTACTTATAATACGTTGGGTACACGACGAAAGAAGCCAAAAAGCTGCATTTTTTGATTGGAAAATGCCACCTTCTGGAGTCATAGTTGATGCCAAAATATAAATTTTCAGATACGGAGCCACTTAAAAATCCGTGCAGAACACCCCGACAGCGGCCATTAAAGATGGCCGCCGTCAACTCCATATAGGCGCACTAATTGTTTTTGTTTATGAATCCTAATGGTACGATTTCGATTTTCTTTACATATATTTCACAAGATATATATATATATTAAATATATCTTACGAATAGGATACTTTTTTATTCCTATTCATTTATTTATGTACATTAAAGACTATGCGCATTTTGGAAAAACCTGAAATTTCATTTTTTTCATGATTTTTATTAACAAATAAGTTTTTAATTGAGCTCAATATTACTTTCTTCACAACAAAGGGTTTATGTGTGTGGAGTTCTGCGCATTTTTCTTCTTTTTACAAACAAATGTAACTCAAAATTACTAATTTTTCAGATACAATCCATAACTTCCTTATAATAACTAGGCAGCCAATAAGGTTTGATTTATGCATTTTTGTATGCCATAGATGCCATCTTAGGTTTTTCTTTTTTTTTAAAAAAAAGGCTTTAATCAAAATCGTGATTTTTTTTTTTTTTTTTTTTTTCAGTTACTTAAAATTTTACTTTAACTGTTTTACTCAAAATCGCTATTTTTTGAGTTATGACTCTTTGTCATGAGAGCGACGATATGTCAAGAAAGATTCGTTCGTAACAAGATACAGTTCGTAATTACCATCCCTAATTGACCGAATGAAAGACAGAAGAAGTATCTCTAGGTTTAACACTAGAAACCAGAATCGAAAAGTTGGGCAGTTTGAACGTTTTTCATCAATCCACTCTTTAAATAAAATTTTTGGATTTCCTTGCATAAATGCTTCTTTAAGTAGACTGTATAAAACCACAGCAGTCTTCTGATGTATGGTTCTTGCTTTTGTCACATGTGTAACTTTAAGACATGCTTCTGCTCCTGCTTCTGTCTTGATTCCAGAGTTTGAAACTACAGTAGGCCAACCACTACCTTCAAGAATCTGACCAAGCACTTTCAAAAATGCCTGTTCAATATGAAAAGCTCCAAGTACGGCTACAAACTTGAATTCACCGTAAAAATCAGGCCAGTTCCACTGAACAGATTTCGTCAAAGCAAATAGAGGCTGATCCACACATATGACAGGAGTTTGCCCTGGATTAAAAAATGTAGTAATTTTTTTTATTTGTTCCATTGCATGCTTCAGCATTGCCGGAGAAG
The DNA here is from genome assembly GCA_963930645.1 of Salticus scenicus. Taxonomy (NCBI): domain Eukaryota; kingdom Metazoa; phylum Arthropoda; class Arachnida; order Araneae; family Salticidae; genus Salticus; species Salticus scenicus. The sequence goes on from OZ005652.1 coordinate 101,076,045, forward strand.
AAGAACTTTCATTAAATAGGGGTAAAAGAGAACAATGAGATAATTCAAACGATGAAGACTCTGTCCTTGAAGCATGGAAAGCTGCCGAAGAAATATCTAAATTTCCATCTGTTCTATCAGTAATAATATGATCTAACCATTCCTGTTCCATTTTCCACTCAGAACCAAATTCTGAAATTGACATTTCGGAAGAGGTGGTCTGGTTTGCTTTTGGAACAGTTGGCTCCTTCGAGGGCAGTATTAAAGGCTTGACAATACTATAACTATCTGGAAGCTCTGGCACTTTTCTGTTATTTTGATCAATACAAGAAAAGCTTGTAGCAATTTCACGAGGCTTACCAACTTTTCCTTTCGCAGCTATTTGAAAGATAGATATCGCTGTTCCATGAAATGATGATTCAGATGTTGTGCTACTGTAATTATGATCTATGTTGTCGTACGCACCTATGACAAAAAGACCGTGAAGCAAGTTTGAGGGGCATACGACACCTTCTTCTTGAGCTCTGAGTATCTCCAAGTAAGCAAGATTTGCTGTTATCTCTCTAATTCTATTTGGTGATATTGAGAGGCTTCTTTCATGCATGCCTTCAATTATTGTATGATTTCGTGTTCTTCCAAAAACAGACAGGCCGAGATATAATGGAATAGGTGGTTCATGACTTTTCTTATGGCGAATAATGTTGCCTTTAGGAATACGTTCACTGTGGTTAAAAACTATTAATTGGCTGATAGTTAAAGCAGGTTGAGTTACTTTAGTTGCATTCGGTGCTGAAGTGCAACCGTGAAGTAGATAACACACTAGAGCCAGAAGTTCTGGAGGGACGCTTGAAATTTGTCGATCATCATTCAAGTGACCATCAAAAATAACTTTCTTCTGGGCTATTACTTTTCTAATTCGTTTGATAAATCTTTCGCATGCAACAGCATCATCATCAAGATTTTCAGACTGGACATTTTGGAATATGTTAGCACCATCTCGATACAGGATGTAATCTCTACCAGAAATCTGAGCTTTGAGTTCTGGGAATTGGTCGAGAATTCTCTCACGTAACCGAGTAGAGTGTGTATTTGGAAGGTCTTTACTTTCCATGTCCAGAAGATTTACTAAGTTATTTGTATAAAGAGTGTTAAGATGAGACATTTTGAAAACAATTTCAGTGTTTCCAGCTTCAGATGCCTGGATTTTCTCTCTTATGAATCCTGCAACGGAAGCAAAAGCCATAATTTTACAGATGGGGCTAACCTCTTCTTTTTTTACTTCACTTGATGGGCGTAGAGAATTCGTTAAGTTTGTGTAGCATTTTGAGTGATACTTTGCTTCTTTAGCAACTAAATCTCCACCCTCGAGAAATGCTTTAATTTCAACATTATTCGTAATTTCGGCACATTTCTTAAGTTTATCGTCTTGTAAAGAAGCAACTTTATACAAAGACCTCCGAGCAGTGCCCTTTCCATTGCATATGAAACAAATTTCATCTTTCATCTTAATAGATAATGTTGTATGGACACCAGACCTTGTCTTTTTTTCATTTGGTTCTACTAATGACTGTGGACTACTCTAAAATGACATTCTGGGCACGGACGAAGAATGTTTGCGTTTCTTTGCCCTGTCAAGTTTTGTTTTGTTAAAGTTAAGGGCACACATTTTGTGCCACCTTGCTTTATTTTTTCTAAATGTTTCTTCTATTCCTTCTCCTTCATTTAAATTGTTTAAATTCAAACCAAGGGGCACTGAACCGATATTCTGAAATTCCATTATATTTTCTGCAAGCGTCCTGTAGCCAGCACCTACAAGTGATTTAGAAATATGTGTGGCAGGGCAAATCAGTTCTTCATCTCTATGTTTTTGACATAAACAACATTTGGTCCAATGAGGAAATTCCACAGAGGCGAAATTCGGATTTAAAATCTGCCAGCCGCAAATGTACTGAAGCCATTTTCAAAAAAATTCAAAAGAGTTCAATCTGAAACAAAGAAAGTTCAGTGTTTAAAATGAGAATAACGTTATAATGGAATAAAAAAATTTCAAGAGTACGCCAGAAATCAATAAATTATAAAAATATCTCCTAAAAAATTTATTTTAAAAAAATTGCGTGGAATTTTAAGCATGTAGAGGTAAATGTAATAAGACAAAATGTGCCCTATACATGCAAACTAAAAAAAAAAAAAAAAAATCAAAATCCGATCATTAAAAGTTGAAATACAAAGAAAAATTGATGCGCCTATACAGCGGATGATGGTGTCCAACTATGGCCACCATCGGGGTGTTCTGAACGGATTTTCAAGTGGCTCCCTATCTAGAAAGTTATCTTTTGGCATCTACTATTACCACAGAAAGTGGCATATTCCAATCAAAATGTGCAGCTTTCTGAATTTTTTTGTCGTGTACCCAACGTACTATAAGTAGTGTGATTGTCACACCATATAATATACATAGATAAATGTATAGAATTTAAAAAGTATTTTATTCACAAGGTATTAAAAAAAAGAAAATTGAAATCGAATCATTAGGAGTTCAGATACAAAACAATTAGCGCTCCTATATGGCAGTTGACGGCAGTCATCTTTAATGGCCGCCATCGGGGTGTTCTACACGGATTTTCAAGTGGCTCCCTATCCAGAAAATTATCTTTTGGCATCTACTATGGCCACAGAAAGTGGCATATTCCAATCAAAAAGTGCAGGTTTTTTTTGTGTACCCAACGTACTACTAGTAGCACTCCCACATAAAGAGAAAGATCAACTTCATCAGTCATACCTCATCAGTGAAAGCAGAGCCGCATGACTGTCAGAATAGATAGGTATGGTTAAATTACAATAACCCCTGTCTAAGCACACATTACAGCATAGAATGATAGCAAAGATTTCTGCTTGAAAACTGTGGCAAACTTTCAGAGAGGGAAAGGCTTAAAGCAAGCCGTTCGGCGCCACTTAATTTCATAAATAAACATGTTTCCGTGAATATAAAGATCAGCATCTGTAATTAGATTGTATATGAACGTGCAAAACATATTCCCATCTTACGTTAATATGATATTTAACAAGATATATGACAGTATTGTGTTTATATAATGTTAATAATGGTTATATTCCTCACAGTATATAAATACAACTTAGCATTTTCAATTGCAGCATTTGATGGATTTGAAGAATTTATTTTGAATTCAAAACCGTTAACTTTATTTAAAGTTATCTAGAGAACTTTTACCGGCACAGCTTGTTAAAACTTAAAAACTCATTCAAACTTTTTAAGTAGCAAATGGGCTTGAAAATGCATAAAAATAATTAACTAACTTTAGGCTCGAACAGGAAATATGTTTTAGCTTGAACTCAAAAACTGATCCTGAATTCAACACGCAGAAACTAAAGCATTTCTTAAATGTGTTAGGTTTTTTTTTTTTTTTTTTTTTTTTTTTTTTTTTTTTTATCATCAAATAATTTTATATAAATATTAAATTCTGTATCAAATCATTTTTATACTGAGCAATATAAGAGCCAGAAGATATTTTTTTTATGCGTTTCTGCCGACAAATTATAAATAGATACCTTTAACAAGGATACGAAAGCTTCTTTTTATTTTACACACAAACACACACATACTCATATATATAATATATTTATATATCAGAGTGTTATCCATTTAAACGCAGGTTCAAATCCTGACCTAGTCACTGTTCATTTTTGTAAAAATATTTCGCATTTAATTAATTTTATGCATAAGGCCGAAGTTATATACAGTTATTATTTAAAGAAATTTATTAAAAATAATTAAATATTAAGAATCTGTTTTGGAACACACACGGCTTTCTCTTACCGTGCATTTCCATGTTATAAATACTGACTGATGATTAAAGGGGTAAAATACGAAATTTTGTGTATAAATCTACGTTGTAAAGAGTTTAAACTAGGTAAAAGAACTGGTTTGTATGAAACATAGTTCTTTGTGTGGGGGATTCCCCTTCAAACCTCCATTCAAATATAGTACATATATTTATTTTTAATTCAAAACTGTTAACTTTATTCCAAATCATCCAGAAAACTTTCACCTGCCCCACTTGTTAAAACATAACAAACTCAATCAAACTTTTCAAGTAGCAAACTCAAATGGGACTTAAAAATGCAACATTTGAATTGCCTGCAGTTATTTGTTTTTAAGTTATACTATGGCAAAAGACAACCCAAAATACCAACTTTTAAAACTTCACATTAGGATTCAGGGGAACACAAAAAGCGTAATTACACAGAAAAAAACAAACACTGAAATTGTTATTAAATATTATTTATGTGTCGTGATTAGAAATAAAATTACTATCCTGAGACGTTTTCTCATACATGGTAAAATATAGTAAAGCGAATTACTATATTCCACCAATTACTTTCATTTGAAAATAATGTTATTACTTGATTAATGATAGACATGTATGTCATCTATAAATTATGTAAAAATTCAGTTGTGAATTTACATACAGTCCTATATTAATAACACGCAGACCAACCTGAAACACGCTTCCAGCAATTTCAAAGCATAGTCTCACACTATTTTAGTTTTTTTTTTTTTTTTTTTTTTTTTTTGGTAGCTCTGTAGACAAACTGTGAATTATTTATTTTCATATAATATTCTTTACTAAACATTCTTTTATGCATATAACATTCTGGTATGCATTTGTTTGTATTTTAACAGTGTCTACCAAAAATTCGTCCATAGACATAATTTAATTTAATTTTTATGGATGGTTCTGTGAGTGAATATTTTTCTTGATCTCAACGAAAAGTTTAGACAAGCATCCCAATATAAAACAGATTTAGAATTCTGCGTTTGGACTTCCAGCTATTATTTGTTTTTGAGATATACTAATAAAAAATACACATAAAGACACACAGACAAATACACACAGAATAATTTCAAAAAACAAAATTTTTGACTAAAGGTGCCTCAGAACGCATATACATATATATATACACTAGCAGACCCGGCCACGCGTTGCTGTGACTAAGTTATACGTTGAATTATACGGCAGTAAACTATTTAGTACAGTCAAATTATTATTTACGAACAAAGACGAAAACGTTGTAGCCGATGTAAAAACCTACAGGGTTGAGATTGGAAACTTAGGTCAAAATTTGGAAGCGATTGATAAAAATTTTCGTAGTGTTGATATTAAGCACAAATTAATTTCATTGTAGGGTCCTATAAATTTTAATGGAGAAGTGATATATATTATTTCTAATGCTACTTTGGATAAAATTGCTAAAATGACTAATATATAAATTAAATTCTATTAAAATAAAAGTATAAAAGAAACAGACGATTTTAAAATCAATTTTTATGGAGGAGTGAAATATAATATATGCTATAATGGATAATTTTACTATAAAATGATCTCATCATTTTAAATATTTTAAAGAGGGCAACAGCTGTAGTTATAAAAAGGAAAACAATAAGGCTATACCAGAAAAATAAGTAAATTTGATAAATATTTTAAAACTTTAAAATTGGAAATCTTATGAAATATTGGACATTTAAAGTAAATACATGTATCATTTTAAATAGAAAAAGATTTTGGAAAAGTTTAGTGTATTTTAACGAAGTGATGCGAAGTTTTTGAGTATGTTAAAATTTTATAGTAAATTCAAGTTAATAAAGATGGGAAACATTGAGGATTAAGATAAGAATAATTATAAGATAAAAAAAAAAAAAAAAAAAAAAAAAAAAAACTTTTTATATACCATGCTTTTAAATTTTAATATACTAATAATATACTAATTAAAAGGAAAATGATAAATATTCTATCATAGTTTGAAGTCAAATTTGTTTTCAAATGTCTAAATAAAATATCTGATGTAAGATACTAATATTTTGCAGCGGAATAGATTTCATTTCTGTCATCCTTGGCGAAAAAAAAAAATATCGCCAAATTATCTGGCGAAAATATTTAATTCCTTTCAAAAATCATGGTTATTTTAACAACTTATATTAAAAGAGTAATGAATAATATGAAACAATATTTCGTACAATACATATTACATGTCATATATACGTACAATGAATAATACATATTACATTTCGTACAATGCATACATCTGGCATGTATATTTTCGTGTTACGCTTTTGATCGCCAAATAATAATAATAATTTTTAAAAAAGCCAAGGGCGACAGAGTTTTGAAATTTAAAATTAAAATTTTGTCAATTTGACAGCAAAATAATTCAATCTAACACCCGCGATAACTAATACATATCTATACCCAAATATAAGGATTATAATCGAGAAATAAATTTCCTCGATTTTTAATAATTTCTTACAAAAAATCCAGTGGGCAATTAACATAGGAAATCTTTTTCTTGGCTGCACAGACGGTCAGTGAGTCACACTTCGCTTGCGTATAGAACTCATAGATATAGTATAGCATATATAGAATAGAGTGATCATTGGGGAGAAAAAAGTTATTCCTTTTCATTTGGGAAAAGACGACGTTTTTACCAGAATAAGGCCGTCTTTCCCCGAGTGAATACACACGGGAATACATACTAATATTTTAGCAAATAAAATTTATGAATAATTTATTTGCTAAAGGGGAATGGAAGACTCCAGATACAGTTTCAAATTCATATTTCTTTCTTTTCTTTTCTTTTCTTTTTTCTTTTTTTTTTTTTCAATACCACTTAATGGCTGTTTCTAAAGCTTTTATTTATTTATTTTTTTCGGCATCAAAAATCTTTGTACGATAACATGGGGATGAGAGATCTATATATATTACTATATCTATAATAGAACTACATTAGCACTTTATCAATGTGCATAAAATCTTTAAATTGATTATGACGTCAATTTTCGTGAGATGCATAATTTAACTTTTTATAATTGTTTAACGTTCACGTTTGATTAAATGTATTTATTTTTATGTCGAAAGAAAATGAACTCGTATTTTTTTTTTTTTGGCAACAATTAAATTAATGGAACTCACAGATATTTTGGAGCAACTTTAATAAAGGTCTATAATTAGCAAATAATTGCAATAAAACAATATTGTGACAATAAATTGAGATAAAAACTATCCTATCTCTCAAGCTGGACCAAACTGCACACAGTGTGCAAAATTTCATTAAAATCGGTTCCTTAGCTTAGGAGTTTACCCCGGACAAACATCGTGACACGTAATTTATATATATATACAGATATAACTCAATTTTGGCAATTTTCTCTAAAACCAATACCTTCTCTACCATGTATTTGTGTAATAGAAAGTAACAAGTACACTAAAAAAAGACCCTTTACATCTTTAAAGTTTCCTTTACAGTCCTTTAAAGTTATGTTATATTTTTTCTTGAATATCAGTAAGTTTACTTTCAATATCTAAGAATATAAAATTGTAAAACAATATATATATATATATATATATATATATATATATATATATATATATTATATATATATATATATATATATATATATATATATATATATAAAATTTTGATTTAATAATATTTAAAATAATATCACAAGTTTTGTTATGGAATACTATCCTAGCCACAACAATAGTTATGAGTTCTACTTGTCACTTGACTCCTATATCATATAAGTACTTATAAATAACGACTATTATTCGAATTATTCGTAACCTGCCAATGTAATTTTGTACTAGGGATATTGTATTACATTTTCGAGGCTTTAATGAGCATATCATAACAACACATTTATTTGGGACTAGGCGGATTTTAGTAGATTAAGGATATTTTCAACCAGATTAAAGAACCAGATTTCGACCAGATTATTGAAAAAGCACATCTGACAAATAAAACTTTACTACAAGTTTGAAAACTTCTTAAAGCCAAAAAGGAGCGCGCGCAGTCTTTTACTTTCGCTGAGAGAGTGAAAAAATTAACTTTACATTCCTGTAGTAAGAAACTTTATACACTAAAGCTTTAAAGCAATAATAATAATAATAATAATAATAATAATAATGTGTATATATATATATATATATATACCGGGTGATTCAATATAGATGTTGCAGCGATTATCTTGTAAACTAAGAGAGATAGGAACATACTTCCAATTACAGAATTGGTGCAAATTAAGAGTAGATTTCAGATATGGCATTTATTTTGTACAAAGGGCTGTATACATATTAAAATACGAGAATTAATTTTTATACGGTCCCTCCCATCATATGACTTAAAAATGTAACTGTAAAGTAGTAAATATTATTTTTTTTAACAAAACGGAATAATGTAAATTTGCATTAAGTTCTTAAAATTGTTGATTTCATGTGTTTGAATGATTTTAGTTGCTATTTTAAAATAAAGGATATATTTTAATTTTTCTCCTCTCATAGATAACGCCCTAAAGTGAGCCCGTTGGCGTGGAAAAATATATGTCAAATTTGAAAATAAAGTGGTATAAGTCATCATTTTCAAATTGCAATATCTCAGCGAGATTTTGCCTCAGATAGATGATTTTTTTTTTTTTTTTTTTTTTTTTTTTTGCTTCTCAGAGCGAGGAGAATACTTTTCTAAATATATGTCATGTAATAGGAGGGGCCGTATAAAAGTTACATTTCGTATTTAATATGTATACAGCCCCTTGTACAAAAAGAAATGCCATATCTGAAATCTAATCTTAATTTGCACAAATTTTGTAATTGGAAGTATGTTTACATCTTTCTTAGTTTACAAGATAATCGCTGTAACATCTATTTTGAATCACCCGGTATATATATATATATGTATGTATGTATATCTACACAACTTGGATATTTTTAAGCAATTCATTTTTTAAAACAACATAAAAAATAAATAAAAACAATTTTTTTAAACTAAAACATCTCTTGTGTCAAAAAATCTAAACTTTCAGTAATTTCTAACAGTGCATTCAATTTTTATTTTACTTCTTCACAGTTTTACAATAATTTCGAGCATTATTATAAGTTGCTCTGCATTGTTTCTAAATTTTTGTAAAATTTAATACAAACGTCTGATTTAATTAAATTTCCTTTTGTATTCGTTTTTAACATATTTTTATTTAAATAGTATTTTTAGTGACCTTTTTTCTTTTTTTTCGTGTGTGTGTGTGCGTATTCGCTATTGAAAATCAGTAAATTCACATAAAATTGAAAATTTTTAAATTAAATTTTGTTAAAGAGAAATTCTTAAATACTACGAACTTAGACTACGAATTTTCATTTATTTACTTATTTATTTCACTCAGCTACCTTTCTAATGGAATGAATGGTTTCTAAATAAGCCATAGTTATTAATAATAATAACTAAATAATATATAGTTATTAAGTGTCTTCTAATTTTAGACGATATTTAACTAGAAAATTTTGAAGTCTCAATGGGACATCAAAAATGCCCGTTAGTAGTCAAAGATTTATAATTATTATTATTATTTAAATATTTTTATGGAGTAATTTGATTTTGCATTTAACTTTTAAATCAATTTTTCACTGTCAAGATGTGTGTGTAGTGCTCTTCTGACATATACACTTTAATATGAAAATGCAACGTTCATTGACATGATTTTTAGTTGAAAGAAATTGCCATGTAAAATCATTCAAAGTCCTGATTCAATCTCATTATGCACAATCTACCAATAAGAATTTTGACACTTTCGAATCTACACGTTTTTTCAAATAACTATAAAAATTCTTTTTACATCATCCTGAAACTTTGCGTGTCTAAAAAACATGTTTTACCACATGTATTTGAGCGAAAGTTTTGTCCTAAAGAGTGATAATGACCAGCAAAAATAAATAAATAAATAAATAAGAAATAAATAAAAAATGTTTTGGATTACCCAGTAAAAAGTGATGCTTAAAATGCATTTTTGTTGTAGTATGAGATTTTGTGGAATATTCTAATTGTCTGCATATTTTTTTAAGAGGATACCACATATTTTCATTGAGATATAACGATTTCTTACCAAAAAAAATTAATAATAATAATAATAATACCACTTTTAAAATTATAACACGTAGGTTATTAGACCCAGTATAAAGCCGTTTTTCGGTAACTTGGCGGACTACATTAGACACCACAAACTGCAATTAGAATGCAAAATATTTAAATACCATACGATATATAAGCATTTTTACCAAATAGGGTTTAACTACGCATACGCCAGCTTTATACAAATTTCATTTGAATAATTTGAAAGCCAAAAGTATTGAGCTACTTATATGAAAACTCCAAACAAATATTGTGTAAATTAAAATAAATATGTGAGATCGAATGAACAGAATTTTAATTCCTCTTAAAATAATCTGGTGTGTCACTCACACGACTTTCTCTTGGCTGAAATTTAATATTATAAATACAAGTTGCGGATTAAGAGGTAAGATAACGAGTACTGTTATGTAAACCTGTGTTAGATTATTCAAATTAGGCTTAGGAAGAGCTTTATATGATAATTAGTTCTGTGTCAAAGTTGCTGACGCCCCCCTTTTATTAATGCACCTACATCTATATAGAACTTAATTCGGTTATTAAAAAAATAATTCGGTTTTTTAAAAATAATTTATTAAAATTATTATTCAAAAAAATTATCTTTTACGATAATGCAGACGATTTCCATATTAGAGAAGATCATATTAGATTAGATTATAACACAAAAAAAAAAAAAAAAAAGTTGAATTTATTCTCAATATTACATAAAAGAAATATATTATTATTATTATTATTATTATTATTATTATTAAAAATGAAAAAAATCCATAACTTTATTTTAAATTATCGCAGATCGATGGTTCAACCATTCGTTTTACAGGTATTGACGAGCTCTTTTGAAAGACACCCATCATGAAAATTTACTCCCCTCGAGGGGGGACTTCCCCCCCTGGGCGGAGGCGGGGCTCCTACATACACAAAATTTTTTTCCCAGTTGCCTATCTCTATTACAAAAAATATATATTCGTCTTATTTGGTTTAATGCAGTCTATAGATGTTAAACTCTACTTACCTGCAACTTTCCCCATAGACGTAATGCATTTGAATACTTTTGAGCGTCCCTGTACACGAACAATTTGCTTCATCACAGCGAAAAGCTTACTGTAGTATCCCTATATGATACACATTTAGAATACCGAGATTGGAATTTCTGCTACTATTTGTTGTTGAGAGATGCTGATAACAGACATCCACACAGACAGACAGACAGACAAACACACAGACTATTCTTAAAAAACTTGATTTTCGTATTCAGGATCCCTCAGAACATGTAAATATAACAAAAACTCATGTTCGAAAATTTGACCCTTTAAACATTACTTTCTCGACCCTATGGGTAAGAGAAAGTAAAAAGGAGGATGTTAGGGGGTTTTATCAATGTTTTTTTTACAATCAGCAAATACTGAATTATCATAGGCCATAGATTGAATAAAAATAAAAATGTGAGTAAAACCCCTTATAGTTATTCTTTTATTTTTAGTGCGAATAAAATTTTGTTCATTCTACCTCTCATAACTTTTTGAATTTACAGTATATTTGCTTGGAGATTTCATATAAGAAGCTCAATACTTTAGGTTATTAAATTATGCAAATTGTTTTTTCAAAAGCTTACGCATGTATAGTTAAATATTATTTAGTAAAAGGTCTCATATTTCTTAGGGTGTTTAACATTTTTGTATTCTGATTGCAGTATGCTGTGTCTAAAGTAATATGTCAAATTTCCTAAAAATGGCTTTGCACTGGGTCTAATACCCTACGCGCTACAACTAAATAGTGGCAATTCTTTTTGCAAATTTTTAAAGAAACCGTTGTATTTTCATGAATATATGTGATAGCCTTATACATTTTTTTTAAAGATAATTAAATTGGTCCTCATAATCATGCGCTACAGCCAAATTGTATTTCAAGCATTACTTTTTACAGGGTGATACAAAATAATTTCACTTTTCTTTAACTTTTTATTTGTTCTCATTTTTCTTCTGGACAAAAAGTTTGGTGGAATATGAGGTGTAACATATTGTTTGTATTCCTAAAATTTCAAGATAATTCCTATAGAATTGTTTTAGATATTTGACAAAATATCTAAATTCGGAAATGTTCAAATACTTATTGGCAGATAGTGTATGAAATACAGAAAATTTTGTGCTTAGCTTCAAGCATATAAGATATACTTAAAAGTGTAAAACTGAGTCAACTTTTAATTTAGCATTTACAATTTTCGTGATTTTTGAGACATAAATTTCTTACACGCTGTATTTTGATTCCGCAACATTTCTAAATTCATGTTAAACTAGTTGGCATAGGTGGACTCTGCTCAGTTCCCCATCATATTTATGTTCTCCTAAACTTCTAGTGGGAGACATATTATAATCATGTTAAAAGAAATGAATTTGACCAAAGCTTGATACAGTGACAGAATGAAATCCCCGCCAAATAGGCTATTCACCGTTCACTTCGATATATTTATCTTATTCTAATCCATTAATTTATTTTATCAGGGTCAATTCTGTTGTTTAGTTTTCATGCTACTATTTCCAAAGCAATAATCCTCAAAATTTATATTTATATGAAAAATTTACCATTTCGCTATGTTGATAAAATCGTAAATTACGAATAATTTACGAAATTTTCCTATTAGAATATTTGTATTCAATCATGTTCAAACAAATATCAGAAATATTATTTTGAAGTTGTCTAATGTATTTATGGTCCTCAAAATGGAAGTTTATGCTCAATTTTGCCTTATTCTGCCATTTTAAGTAAATCGTAAATTCCAAATAAATTACGATTTATTTTAATTGGAAAAATCATAGCCTATGATATTCATGCCAGTGTCCAAAATAAGATTTAAAAAGTGGTTTGACATCTTTACGATGAAAATATCCCTCAAGATTGACGTTTATGTGAAATTTTGCTCTATTTTGCCATGTTAAGAAATTCGTAATTTTCCAATAACTTACGAAATTTTTATATTCGAAAATTCATAGTCATTAATATTCATGCCAGTGTCCTAAATAATATTTCAAAAGTAGTCTGACATCTTTTCGATGGAAATATCTCTGAAAATTAACGTAAATGTGAAATTTTGCCCTATACTGCCATCCCAAGTAGCACAGGAACGTTCTGTGAACGTCTAATAACGGTTTCAATAGTTCAAACACCGTGTTTCGTGTCAAAAGAACGTTCTAAAACACGTTCAGAAATAGTATTATTTAGAAAGTTCTGAAAATGTTTGATTTGTACCATCTATAAAACGTACAATTCTAGTTCTATATAGAACGTTCAAGTGTGACACCGTCATAACACGTTCTGTAACAGTGTAATTATAACGAATATGACAAAATGACTTTTTAGTACTATTGGTTGGGAAACTAGGTTAATCATGAAAATTTTTGACTTCAGTTTTTGATTTTTTTACACGTTTTGTGGCGTGAGGAATCCGGAAGTCAAAAGGTTGGTATGTTATCTGTTAATGTGTATCGGCACCTATTAGTGTGACAGCCCGTTAGTTCATGTACACGATATTTCAAGAACAAATGATTGCAGAGAGATCGGACCAGTTTTAAAATATCACTTATGATATTGATAAGAATCTTATTGAGAGATTTGCAACATTCTAATTTAAAAACTTCGTAAGTTATTCGAAATTTATAATTTTTAGCATGATAGAGAATAGAGCATTTTTTACATTTTCAGTTTAAAGTTTTGTTAGCACGTCAGTAAAGAATGCTTCTCAATAATCAGTAGCGGTGAGGTGAAAAAAAATTACAAAATTTTAAACTCATGGAAAAATTTTGGGGATTTTGTATTTCAAGAATCAATGTATGGAATTCAACCAAACTTGTTACAATATTAGATCTTGCCCTAAATTGGAGTTTATTTGAATTTCATTTGGGATATATCGTCCGATAGATTGCGGTGCTATGCACTGAAACCCTCCATTTATGGGACGGCTATATCTCAGCTTCTATAGTGTACAAATGCATTAAACTTGATATATTGGCATATATCATCATAACCTCTGCTAATACAATTTGGATGTATACATTGTCCAACAGGTGGCGTTTCTAATCTGCAATTTAATCATTTTAACGGAAAGGAAATATTTTAACTCTTGTGATTTAACAATAAATTTTGTGATACACTGAAGTTATAAGTGAAATCGATTTTATGTAAAGCTTTACTGGTCCATTTTGGATGCACATCAGCCAACAGGTGGCGTGGCTATGTTGCAATTTAATCTCATAACGGAAACGAAAAATCTGAACTTCTGTGGTTTATAAATATTGTAAATTTGGTAAGTGAAATTAATATTACGTAAAACTCTACAGATTGCATTTGGGTGCATATCGGACGACAGGTGGCACTGCCACGTTCCAGTATTTTCCATTCACAGAAAGGCTATCTATCAGCTTCTGTAATATAGATACTCGCCAAACCTTCTGCGTGACATACATTTGATATATATTATTGATTCAATTTGGCTGTATAACGAGTAATAGTCAAACAGTTTTTTTTATTATTATTCATAGGACATTGTTTTTCCCCCTAGGAATAAGTATACATCATCCCTGGGGGATGTGGGAGGGGTGGATAAAAATTTCCACTACAATTATCTTTCAAAAGAATTCGATATCACCTTTAAAACGAATAATTGAAACATCGTTTTCTGATGATTTAAAACAAATTTACCGTTTTTTTTTTTTCATTTGTAATAATAATAATAATAATAAACCCTTAGAAAAATACATTTTCTAAGATCTTCTATACAGCATAAAAATGATTGTCTTCTGTCATGAAAATCTATGCATTCCCCAGACCCAGAGTTTAGATACAAAAAGCTAATCACGGATGTTATTGAATAAGTAATATAGTGCTTTACGCGAGTTTCAAAGAAAATCACGGGAAAACTCCGAAAACCTAAGTCGACGAGCGTGACCAGGAATCGAAACGTACACTTCCCGTCTGTAAGGTACGAAAGTAGACCCTCCCGGTCTCTAATACTCATCGGGAAGTTACAGAAATGAGTTTTTTTCTTCTTTTCTTTAAGCATAATTTTAAACTTTTATTATATTTTATTTATGATTCTATTTAAGTTTAAATGTTACTGATAAATTATCAATATTGATAATGTTGTTAAATCATTACTCTGTTTGATTGTTCTTGTTTTATTTTATTTATTTTCACTGAATATTTTGTTCAATACTGAAATATACACTAAAACAAAATATGCTTTTCGGTATAATTCGAGATTTTAAAATGGAAAAATAAAGTGATCTCATAAGTTTTTAAAATACTTTATAAAAATTTAGATAATTGTTTAACTCCACTCCATTTTTCCTTAAAATATTGACTATATGTTTTCTACAGCTATAAATGCTTAATAAATTTCTGTTTCAAATGTTGAACTTTGAAACATGATTATTGCGGATGCAAGAAGGGAGAGCAGATGATAACATCGACATCTGTGGATTGCATTTATTTAATTTTCGCTGACCGTGCAACTGAAAAGTCAAACGCCAGGCGCCAGGTCTTGGGAAAGTCGTGTGAGGCGGTAATTTTAAAACATGCAATCTGATTTGTTCATTTTAGCGTTATAATGACTAGGATAAGCTTTAGAAAAAGTAAAAATGTAATATTTTTAACCTGTAATATTCTCTATGTTCTATTTATTAAAGTCTTATTTTAATATCAATTAAACAATCATTTTCATATCTGCGTAAGTTCTTAAGCCTAACTTTTGATACTTGAAAGCAGCGTTGAATCGCAGAAAAAACTGCTCCTGTTACAGAAAACCGCTTAGAAATTATGGATTCATTTTATTAATTTAGTCTTCTGAGATGGAATTTGTTAAAATAACTATTTTTTGTTATTATGTTTCTGAATGAAGTATGAAGAAGTCACAAAGACTTTACAAGCTAAGAGCTAATTTTAAGTTTTTCTTTCCGACTGGTCATTGTGTATTTTAAAATGCTAGTTGCAAGGGCATTTTCTTGAAGAAAATTCTTATGAAGAAAATTATAAAGGTTCGTAATTCTTTTTTTCTTTTCTTTTTAAATTCTGAAGTATTTATTTAATGTTTATATGATAATATATATACAATCTAGGTTATGCAAATTGCATATTTTTAAAATAATATCCTAAGTTTCACCGACTTACAATTTTAAATATCTCTTTACTGTTATTTATCAAATAAAATATAGGAAATTGTTTAACTGCATAATAAAACAAAGATTCAATTCAATTTTATTCCACATCTTTATAAAAAAAGATATTCTGCTTAAAAAAAAGGACGATTTACTATATTATTTATTAATACTAATAATATTTACATTTATCAATTATTTAATATGCCATGATAGCATAATTACATCAAATGAGGTAAAAATTGCGTTGACTCAATTTGAAGAAATTTAAACATTTAAAGAATACCAATTACATTGCCATGTGGAATAAATTTAAATACCTGCAAACATCATTTTTGTAAACTGCTGCTGTAAACTGAAAATATGTATACACACCTGCACTGAAATTTAAAAATATGAAGTATGTTAAATATTTTAGAAAAATATTTTGACTAAAATTATATATATGTATTTAAGTATTTGGAATTTTTTAAAATTTCCTCCTTCTAACTAATTTTTAATTTTTTGTTTCAATTTCTTATTATTATACATTAACAATATATTCTAAACTCAATTATATATTATTTTAGCGGCGTATTGGTACATTCATTTTTGAATTTATTTTTTATGTTGGAATATTAAAACTTTCTATGAACTTCAGCATTCAAATATATTTATAAACTATCCATGGACTTAAAAAGTAGTACCCAGAAATGTTTAGAATATACAGGGTGCAATGTCGAGAGCAGGCCTTTATTTGCGCAACAATTGGTCTCATACGTCTTCCAATAAGAAAATGTATTTAAAAAAAAAATGTAAGAATTCATTATATGACATGTTTAAATTTAAAAAATCAATTTATTAAAAATCACAGAAACTGATAACTTTTATACAATTTTCATGACACTAATAGTGAAAGTTGAGTTCCAACCTAAAAAATATAACACAAAAAGTTTCACTTTTGTGCACCCAAAATTGTCTGAGAGAGTTAGTTTCAAAACTTAGGATTATTTCGCATTTTCTCGGGCTTTATTAAAAAGTCAATGAAAAATTCTTTAATAAACCCAGGGAAAATGCAAACAAAGTCCAATTACGATTTTTAAACCGATCTCTTATTGAAGGCCGAAATATGTTAGAAAATCCAAACTTTAAATATCTTGTTCCATTTTGGGAGAATAGAAATGAAACTTTTTGTTAGGATGAGTGTCAGTTTTTCTAAATATGACTATAGGGATCTGGGACTATGTAAAAGGCTAGTTTTTGCAATTTTGAAAAAATAGATATTTTAAATTTAAACATGTTATACCACAAATGCTCATATTCTTTAAAACATTTTGTAACTGAAACTATATATTTGCGACCAATAGTTGCGGAGATAAAGGTATTCTCGTCAGAATGCTTTGCACCCTGTAATAAAAAAAAAATATATATATATATATATATATATATATATATGTGTGTGTATAAATGAATTTTTAATTTTAGTTAAAGCCAAACAACAGATATAAGATCCCTGAAACCACATAGGTCAATGAGAAGGAAATTGCAACAAATTTAAATAACTTGGGGTGACTGATTGTGATTTATTGAAACATTTATTTTTTATTTATTGATTTTATTTTATTAAACTTCAGTCTAATCATAAATTTGTTCCTATATTGTTAGTTGCAATTTTAATAATTTTGCCGGTGCGCAAAAACCACATGAAACTCAAATCAAAAGATACAAACAAGCAACGAGAAAATAAAAGACAGCATTTTAAACATTTTTTTTTTAGGAAAAGCTTAGAATGGTAGGAAAAAAAAAAAAGAAAAAAAAAAGAAAACTCGTCAGGGGTGACCCTTTTTGTCGTTGAGCACCAATGTACGATTTCGTTCGTTAGCAGCTATAATAGCAAATTGCTAGCGGGCACCCTATCGTACAAGAAATTAATTGAAGTTAGAAATGAAGAATAAATTGGAATAAATTATTTACTTCAAGAAATCAGAGAATCAAACAGAAAACAACCATGAAAAACAAACATTAATCATAGGATGACGCATTCGGAATCACAAGGATTAAAACAATAAAAATAAATCAAGAGTTTAGTTGTACATAGCAGATGAAGAATAATGATACAACACAGCAACAGGGATATAAATTGCTTTTTTTTTAATTCAAATAATGTTTGAGAAATTTAAACATTCCTTTAAAGGAAAAATTCCATATTTTATGACAGTAATTCCCAAAAAGTGTCATAACGTGTCTATATCCCTTAAAAAATTCCTTAAATTTTTGCATTTTTAAAAAATTTCTTATTTCCCCTAATCTGAAGATAATTACGTTATAGTATTAATTACGAAACTTTGAATAAACACCATAAAATGCAAGAACTCGCAACTGCTACAAACAAAGCACGGCTTCTACAAACAAAGCGGCAACGCATTCAACACACTCAACGTGCTTGTTTGCAGCTCTCGTGCCTACAATGTTCGCCTGATGAAGGGTTGTGTTTTCTTTTGACCCGAAACAGTTGGTGCGAGATCTTACATTTTATGGTGTGTATTTAAAGTTTTGTAATTAATGCTACAACTTCATTATCTTTAGATTAGGAGAAAAAAAGAAATTTTTAAAAAATGCAAAAATTTAAGAAATTTTTTAAGGTATAAAGAGACGTTATGACACTTTCTGGGGAAAATTGTCATAGAATATAGAATTTTTGATGCATATACGTTGAAATTAAAGGAATAGTAAGTATGTTAAAATTTCTCAAACATTATTTGAATTGAAAAAAAAAGTAATTCATATCCCTGTTCATGTGTTGTATCATTATTCGTCATCAGCTATGTCATTTTTACTTCTAAACGCTCGTACTGAGGTGATTTTTTATAATGACGTCATATTTTTTTTTTTTTAACTACACTATTTTAGAACGTTTACAGTACGTTTTCTGGAACGTTCTGAAAATGTGTATAACGTTTTGAAAACGTTCTAAAAACGTTTAGAACGTTCTGAGACCGTACACATAGAACGTTCTCAGAACGCTTCTATAACACCGATGGTGATAGTTACACGTTCATTGAACGTTCTCTGAACCGTGCTATTGTACGTCTTCTAGATGGACAGATAGACGTCTATAACACGTTCAAAGTGAACGTTCTTAGAACGTGTTTGCAGAACAATTTTTGAACGTTCAGAGAGTGTTTCGGTGCTGCTTGGGATGCTAAGAAATTCGTAAGTTTCCAATAACTTGCGAAATTTACAAAGTAGCATATTTATAGTTACTGATGTTCATTCCGGCATCAAAACTGATATTTTAAAACTGGTCCGACATTTTTATAGTAAAAAGTTTCCATTTAATGCACGTTTAAGTGAAATTTTGTCCTATTCTTCCATGTTAAGAAAATCGTAAATTTCTCATGACTTACGAAGTTTTTTTAATTCGAATGTTGCAAGTGAATAGGGTTCTTGTCAGTATCGAAAGTAATATTTTAAAACTAATCTGACCTATCTGCGATCATTTGTTCGTGAGATAGCGTGTTAACAGACTAACAAACTAACGGACTAACACACTAACGGACTGACACACTAACAGACACCCTACAGACAGACACTATACCAGTTTTGTCATTTTCGGATTCCTCACACCTGAAAACGTATAAAAATGTCAAAAAACCGAGGTCGAAAATTTTCATGATTACCTAAGTTCCCCATACATATAGTATGATGGGGAACTAAAAACAAATGTCACTTAGCGAGTTGTAAAAAATATTAAAGATTCAAATTTTACATCAAAACATGTATGTTTTTATTTTATTTTATTTATTTATTTATTTTATTTACTTATTTTATTTTTTATTAATCGGAATCTAACTGGAATTTTAAATATGGGGGGGGGGGGAGGGAAACAAAAGGAAAATAAATTAGTTATGTTTCTTAAAAAATATTCAATTTTAAACTTTTTCGATGATGCGGCGTAATGTTTTTAAATATGCACTTATAAACATGCATAATTTATATAAAAAAGCATTTTATAAACGTGCTTTTTAGTATAAAATTTCCAATTGTTAAAGTTTTCTGATAGAATTTATCAAATTTAAAATTTTATCTACATTACAGTTATCAATATATGTATAAGTAAAAATATTATTAAAGTAATTATTACTAAAGACGTTATTTTAACATAGCTCTGTTGAATCTAAAGCAACGTGACATAAATATTTTACAAATGCTGCATTGCCTAGATAGAAAAGGATAAATTAGATTTTATTCTTTTAATTTTACAGACGGTTCAGCTAAAGAAAGAAAAAAAGAAAAAAAAATCTCAAAATCTCATTCATTCCGAAGAGTTTTCTTAAAGAAATTTATTTTTATTTTTTTCTGTTTGCAGGTTTTGTTTGACTAAAAAGAATTCTGGATTAACAAGATGATTTGTGTTACCGTCCTTGTACAAATATTGTAATCCTAATTTTTTATTTCATCGTGAACAAATTGAAGTAATGAAATAAAACTTTTTTTTTTCTTTTTTAAACTGTTGTTCGAATATTGAAGAAAAAAAGACCTATTTTTCTCACGACACATAAACTGTATTTGTTGGATCAAATAATTATATGTGAAGTAACAGTATTACTATTTTATGTTTTTAGATAATATAACATATTTCTGTAGTTTGTGTAGTAATAGTTTTACTATATTATGTTTTGAGATAATATTACATTTTTCTGTAGTTTTAAGTCCAATTTAACAAACATAACATAATAGTTAGTAATATTATTTAAAGTTGAATACGCATTTTTTTCTTTATTTCAAAATCATCACAACAAATAGTATCTTAAGTCCTTAAAGATTCCTAAAACACTTTATCTATTACATAATTTCATATATATTATGATTTATAAATGTACATATATTATTAAAGAAATTTATATTAAAGACGTTATTTTAATGTATTTCTAATGAATAAGTAACAGCAGGATGTTAATGCTTTATAAATGCCGAAAGGTCAATTTGAATTTCCTTCTTTTAATTTAGAAATATATATAAATAAATAAGTAAAACCTGAAAACTTATTCATTCTCAAAAAATTTCTTAAATTTCTTTCTTTTTTTTTCTTTTCTCTTTTTTTCCTGCTTGCGGATTTTGTTTGACTTAAAATGTTTCAGGATTAAAGTAATGATTGTGTCACTATTCTTGAAAAAGTATTGTATTTTTTTCTCTTTCATCACAAATAAACAAACACACACAAAAAAATGCACACACACACACACACACACACATATATATATATATATATATATACACACATATACATATATATAAAAATGATAGATATCTTATTAGTATATTAAGTGTTATAAAAATAAAAAAAAATAAAAATAAAAAAACTTCAGTATAAGACACATACACAGTGTTTGTGTAATTAGATGATTTTTTCATTATTATTTCTTTTTTATACATATAACACGGTACGTCGCAATCACATTTTTGAACGTCTTTTTTTTTTTTTTTATCTTCGTAATATTTAATCGAAAAATAATTTATTAAGATTATTATTTTAAAAATATCATCTTCCATGATAATGCAGACGATTTCCATATCAGAGAAGTAGTACAACACTAAATATCCATAAAAAGTCAATTTTGTTCTCGATATTACTTAAATATATATATATATATATATATATATAAAAATAAAACTCTTGTTAAAAATGAAAAAAAAATGATAATTTTATTTTAAACTATCGCAGCCATTCGTTTTAAAGGTATTGGCGTGCTCTTTGAAAGATAACCATCATGAAAATTTACTCAACTCGAGGGGAAACTAGGCTCCTACATGCACAATTTTCTTTTCACAGTTGGGTATCTCAATTACAAATAATTAAATTATTTGTAATATATTTTAAATTTCATAATGATTACTAAAAAGTAATTCTCTTTATGCACATTTATACAAAATTTTGCCCTATACCACCATGTTAAGAATTTAGAAAAAGCGGGACGGCAACGCGAGTTTTTTGACATTTTTTTACCAAAAGTTGATAGACACTAACTTATGTCAATGTGGAACTACATACCAATTTGTATGAAATTCTGTGCAGTAGTACCTGAGATACAATTGCCACAAAATTTTGTCACACGCACACACACAAACAGACATACATTTTCTAAAAATGGTCAAATAATGTTCTACAGCTCTCAAAACGCGTAAATCCATCAAAAACCCGAGGTCGAAATTTTTTTCGAATTCAATAATTTCTATTGAATATAGAAGAAAGTAAAAATGACTACACTCTGATGAGCAGTGAACAGTATTTGTGTGTTCAAATGATTTTCTATATAATATTAACGCTGTTTTTTATGGTTATATATATTATTATTATTTTTTTTTTTTTTTGTTAGAAATGTGGATTAGTTAACAGTTAGCAATAATATTTAAAATGAAATGTGCTATTTTTTGTTTCACATTTATCGCATCAAGTAGAGTTTCAAATATTTAAAAGCTTTAACAGTTTGTCGATTTAATAAATTTATTAATATTTAAAAAAAAAAAAAAATTAATAGTCCAAAATTTATTGTTTCAATATAGATCTGTTGAATCAAGAGACACATGGCTTACTATTGTCCTAAATGCTGCATTTCCAGTTCAAATAAGGAAAAAAAATTAAACCTTAGATGCTCATTCATTCTCAAAAGTTTTCTTTAAGGATTTTCTTTTTCTGATTTCTTTCTGTTTGCAGGTTTTATTTGGCTTAAAAGAATTCCAGATTAACAAGATGATTCGTGTAACAGTTCCTGTACAAATATTGTAATTTTAATTACTTTTTTTCTTCATCGTGAACAAATAAAATTAGTGGAATGACTTTGTTTCGTAAAAATCGTTTAAATATTTGAAAAAAAAAAAAAAAAAAAAAAAAAAACTTATTTGTACAGCACATGAACAGTATTTGTGTGAACAAATAGTTCTCTATACAGAATAGTACTATTTATTTTTTGTTTATAGAGATAATAATTTTTTTTAATGTTGAAAATGTCATTTAGCAAATATTAAGCAGTAATATATATAGTTAAATACGCAATGTTCTCTTTATTTCACATTCAATAAACTGAACGCATAAGCCTTAAATGTTTCTGATATAATTTATTTAATTGTTTATGTATTAAATCATTTTTTTTTATTTACGTATTTAAGTTTTATTAAATAATTTAACTCTAAAGATATTATTTTAATGTAACATGTTAAATTGAAAGAAATATGACATAAATAAATTTTAAGTGTTGCATTCCATAGTTAGGGAGCATATATTATGACTTTCTTCTTGGTATTTTGCAAGAAGATCAATAAAGGAAAAAAAAGAAAAAAAAAAAAAAAGACTCAAAATTTTTCGTGTTACTCTTTATGATTATCTGTGTAGTAATAATATTACTATTTTACGTTTTTAGATAATATTAAAATTTTCTGTAGTATTAAGTCTAATTTAACTAACAGTAGTAATATTATTAAAATTAAACATGCATTTTTTAACACTTTCCAACAAAGTTGAAAAGTTTTAATGACTTCGGTTTGTCTGTCCATCCGTCTGTCCATCTGTCAGTCCGAGCGTCTGTCTATCTGTCCGTCTATCCGTCCGTCTTTCTGTTCGTCTGTCTGTTTCTCCGTGCTTTAACTCTCGTATATATTCATTGAATTTCTTGAAACATATATATGTTATTCAAGTTCATTATCGAATGTTCCCTATTGAAAATGAAGTGAATATCTCTACTGATTTGTGTACAGGGACACCCGAAAGTATTCCAAAGCATTGGGTTCTATTGGAGGTTTTTTTCTATAAACACTATTTTAATACCGTTACTTTACGAAAATCATAATTAATTTGAAATATGTTATTCAAGTTCACTATCGGATGTTCCTCATTAAAAATGGATCGAATATAATCACTGGTTTGTATACGAGAACATCAGGAAGTATTCCAAAGCATTGTGTCTTATGAGAGGTATTTTTATAAACTAAATTTTAATAACTTTACCTCGCACAAATCTTAATATAATTAAAATATATTATTCATATGCTCAAAAGAATGTTTTCCATCGAATACATTATGATTAACACTAGATTTACAGAATCATACAAAAATATTCATTTAAATTAAGGGGTATTATTGAAAATTTCTTGTAATTGCTTTTTCGTTTATATTAAACGTATTTATCATTTTCTGATTTTTTTAAAGATTTTTCCAACATAGTTAAAAAGTGTTAATGACATCGGTTTGTCTGTCTGGTCGTATATCCATCTGTCTGTCCATCCGCCTGTCTATCGGTCTGATTATACCTCTATTTGTCTGTTCGCGCTTTAATTTTTTTTTTGAATATTCATGGTATTTCATGAAACTGATAAATGAAATTTAAATTTACAATTGGATGCTTCCTATTGAAAATGAAGGGAATACTTTTACTGGTTTGTGTACAAGGACTCCCAAAAATATTCCAAACATCGGATTCTATGAGAAGTATTTTTATGAACTATATTTTAGTTCCTCTATTTTACACAAATTTTAATGAAATTTAAATATGTTTTTCAAGTTCACTATCGGACGTTTTCTATATAAAATGGAGTAAATACCACTACTGGTAATTCTATAAACCAAATTTTAATAACTTTACTTTAAACAAACCTTAATGAAGTTGAAATATGTAATTCATATCCACAAATGAATGCTTTCTACAAAATGAAGTATGATTAGAAATAGATTTACAGGGCCACACATATATATTCAGTTTAATTGATGGCATTTATGGAAAATTTGATGGAATTATATTTTCATTAATTTTAAGCGATTTAACACGTTTTAACATTTTGAATGTGTGAATATGATTTCAGTTTGTGTGTCTATCTCTTCGACTATCCATTTGTCTACCTTTTCGTCTACCCACTCTCAGCTTCCGTAAATATTTTTAATTTTTTTTATAAATTATATATATGTTATTAAAATTCACTGTGGAATGTTCCCCATTTAAATTGTCATTAATAGGTCCTGTGTAACTGGTTTATGTAGAGGGATGCCCAAACAATGCCTATGCATTGCATTTTAGAAAAGATATTTTTATAAATTGCATTTAAAGAACTTTCTGTTGTAAAAGTCGTATTGAAACTGGCATTTATTTTTAATATGATAAAATAATATTTTATATATAATACGATTTTGTTAAACTTCAGATTTACAGGACTACACTAAAATGTTCAGATGCATTAAGGACGGAAAGTAGAATGTAAGGGCAATGTTTTCTTTTGTGTTAAGCCTTTTTAACACTTTGTAACAATGTTTAAGAATTAATAGAAATCCAATTAGTCTATGTGTATGCCTTTCAAAACTACTGTATGTCCGTCGTGTGATAACGTAGGCAAAGAACATTGAAAGTTATACGATACAACAATTACGTACAGTTGGAAAGAGTTAATAAACAATGCGTACCGAATGATTTTCCATTCTTCTTTTTTTTTTTTTTCCACATTCACTGCAACAAACAGAATTTGAAATCCTTAAAATTTCTTTAAAAAATTTATGTTTAATAATTTAGTTTATATTATAATATATAAATATACATATATTTTTAAAGAAATTAATATTAAAGACGTTATTCTAACATATTTCTGATGAATTAGAAAAAACATAGCATAAATATTGTATAAATGCCGAAAGGTCAGTCTGGATTTCCTTCTTTTAATTTAGAAATACATATAAATAAATAAGTAAAATCTGAAATCTCATTCATTCTCAAAAGTTTTCTTAAAGAATTTTCATTCTCTTCTTTTCTTAATTTTCTGTTTTTAGGTTTTGTTTGACTTTAAAGATTTCTGGATTAAGAAGATGATTTGTGTTACCATACTTGTTTATATATTTTTTTTTTCATCGCGAACAAACAAAATTAGTGAAATGGTATTTTTAAAGTATTGTTTAAATATAATAATAAGAATAATAAGAATAATATAAGGCACAAGAACTGTATTCAGGTGACCAAATGATATTTTATATAACAAATTTCATAAAAGTCATTTTTTTAAGCATCACTACTTCTACTTCCATTACTCAACTACTGTAAGTAAGGAAGTACTGCATTCGGTTAAAAATTTCGATATCAAATTTTCGCCTCATTTTCATGTTTTAATAAGTCTCCTGAGTCCAAAAAACAGTTTTTGGGAAATTGGTCAATTTGTATGTATGCGTGTGTGAAATACTCTGACTATTATATCTTTAATAAAGATATAATGACGAAAGCTCAGAATTAAGGAGGGTATAATGCACAGATAATTTTCTCAACTTTTCGTGTAAATTTGAAAACCGGAAGTGCGATCGTAAGTCCGTAAATAAATAAAAAAAAAAGTTCAAACGATTTTCTTCAAAGTTGCTGTATAAATACTCTTTTAGAAGTCTTTTTTTGTACCATAGTTAGTCATTTCCGGAAAAGGGATAGATGTCCTGTATTAGTAGATCAATTTTAGGTTTCGCATGTTCTTTCTTCCTTAATAAAACGGTTCTACAAATTTTCTTCAAACCACCTTATTAACTCCTTTATAGATATTCTTTCATATGTAACTGTTAGTTACCGTTGGACAGCAGATGAGTTTAACCAAGTTTTGGTGAAAATCGGCAATCAAACCGAAAGTCGTACCTTTAAATACAGTTCTAAAGGTGTTCTTGAAAACTGCTAAATAAACGCCTTTTTAGATGTATTTTAGTGTGTATTGTTAGGTTACTACAGGAAAAGTGACAGTTATTCTGATTAAGTAGATCAGTTATAGATCTTGGAAATGAGTGTTTCAAAAAACTACTCTAAAGGTGATTTTTTTTTTTTTTTTTTTTTTTTTAACTCGCTGTGTAAATTCTGTTTTGTATGTCTTTTCGACATATGTTTCAGTTTGCTTTTAAAGGAATAATTTTAGGTGTCTAATTCGTTAAATACATTTTTTGGCTTATGATCAGAATTTTTTCAAAGTATGAGTGTAGTAGTGTGTAATGATCGCGTGATTGTTTCACAACAGAATTTTTATAAAGAAACATTCGTAATATTACATCGAAAAAAAATTCGGAAAATTATTGAATTTTAAATAATTACTATTTTTTTAATGTAAAAAATTGGTATTAAAAAGAGTGACTGTGCACAGCCCTTATGTAGTAATCATATTATATATATATATATATATATATTATTGACTTGATTAGATTTTTCCACAGTTATAAATGTGATTTAGCTAAATTTCAGTAGTGTTATATAAAGTTAGGTACTTTTCACTTTATTTTAAACAAACTACCGAATTAAAACATTTAAATGTTTTATTATAATTTAATATTTCAATATTTTTATTAGTGTTATGATATCTACGTGTATAAACACATTTAAAGAAAGTAATGCTATGGATATTATTTTAACGTATTTCTGTGAAATGACAGGAATATAAAATAAATTATTTATAAGTGTGCGTTTCCCAGACAGAAAGGATAAAGTGGATTTCATACCTTTAATTATAGAAGAAGCTATAAGAAGGAAAAAAAAAGTAAATGAATTTCGAAATCCTGTTCGTTCTCAAGCACTCTTTTTTCTTTTTCTTCCCTTTCTCTTTGAAAGATGAGTTTAAAGAATTCTGGACTAAAAAGATTATTTGTAAAAATATAGCAATTGTATTTTTTTTCTCTTTTTTTTTTTCTTTTTTTTTTTTTTTTTTTTTTTTAATAATATATACTTTTTTATTTTTTTTATAGTAAACAAATGTAATTAGTTGAATAAGAATTTTTCAAAACCATGGTTTGAATATTGATAAAACAACGACTATATTTATATGACACGTGAACAATATTTGTGTAACCAAATAATTTTCTGTATAATAAAAAAAAAAAAAAATGCTAGCTTTTTTTAATAGATTTTATTTATTTATTTATTTATTATTATTAATATTTAAGTTGGTCGTTGAAGTAATATTTCAAGTTAACAATGCACTATTCTACTTCACATTCATCGCAATAAGTAAAATTTCAAATATTTAAAGACTTCGCCGATTTAATCGATTTATAATTTTAATTTATATTTTAAAATCTACATATAAAATATTTTTTAAAACGTAAACAACTAATATATATTTTTTAGATACAGATCCGCTGAATCAAAAGCCACATGCCTTACCTTTATTTTTAAATGCTGCATTTCCTAGAGGAAGGATAAATATGATTGCCTCCTTTTAGTTTTACAGACTATTGAAAGAAGGAAAAAAAATTAAAACGTAAATTCTTATTCATTTTTCTGAAAGGATTTTCTTTTTCAGATTTCTTTCTGTTTGCATGTTTTGTTTGACTTAAAAGAATTCCAGATTAACAAGATGATTTGTGTAACAGTTCTTGTACAAATATTGTAATTTTAATTTCTTTTTTCATCGTAAACAAATAGAATTAGTGGAATGAAGTTTTTCTTAAACATTTCTCATATATTGAAAAAAAAAAAAAAACCTTATTTATTTGAAACATGAACTGCGTTTGTGTGATCAAATAGTCTCTGTACAGAATAGTGCGGTTTATTTTCTGTTTATAGATATTAATTGAATTTTCTAAAGTGTAAAACGTGATTTAACAAATACTAAGTAGTTGTTGATTAATTAGAATTATAATAATGCATAAAGAATTCTGACCTGCATAAAAAAAAAAAACCTTTTTTCTAAAACGAAACCAATTTTTAGCATGCATAATATTAAGTGAAATCTAACTCACCTCTCTCCTGTATTTCCTGGATGCATGAAGTAAAATTTCGGCCACACATGAATAAAGATGCGAAGTCAAATCACTGATGAACTTGATTTTAATTATAGAATTTAACTGAGAATCTTGATGAACAAAACAACATTTCTCAATCATTAGAGCACAGCTTTAAAAACATTGCTAATACGTATGAAGTCATTTTTTTATGCCTTGAATGAATTATAAAGACAATACAGAATAAGACTTATTACTTGAATAATGTATAACAATTAATGAATTATTTGGCTGTACGCCTTCAGCCTGAATGTTAGAATGTCTAATCAAGAATAAAGTTACTTCGGTTTTCACGAATATGTTCAGAGAGAAAAAAAAAAAAAAAAAAAAAAAAAAAAAAAAGAATGAAAGTTTTGCTTTTCTCTCTTGTCACGTGACTGTCTACCTCTGATGGACTGTCGCCCTCTCCGTTCTGCCTGACTCAACATACTGGGCGGGGCGGGGAGGCACCGGATCAGGACAGGAGTCGAAATACTTGGAAGAGGGATAACTTGAGATACTGGTCGAATAAGGTTTCCGGCAGCAGACGTATACAATTCTGATACTCGGCTGATTCCGTCTGGTCCTGGAATCACCTTGATGATTCTTGCGACATCCCAATGGAGGGGAGGTGATGCTTTATTTTTCAGGATGACGAGTTCCCCTGGAGAAAAGTTGTGATTTTGGTTGGTTATTTTGGATCTCTGAAGCAAGGTTGGCAGGTATTGAGCTATCCACCTCTTCCAGAAAGTTTCTTTCATCTGCAATAATAGCTTATACCTAGAAGAAAGACTAAGGGAATTGGTTGTTAACAAAGGTTCCGGTAATTCTAATAAGGCAGATCCAATCAATAAATGCCCTGGCGTTAAAGCTGCTAAATTATTAGGAGCATTGGACAATGGTGTTAGAGACCGCGAATTTATAACAGCCTCTATTTGACATAGAAGCGTGGAAAGTTCCTCAAACGTTAAAATTGCTCCTTGTGTAATTTTTTCCAAATGATGTTTGGCTAATTTTATCGACGCTTCCCAGAGTCCCCCAAAATTTGGAGCATATGGGGGAATAAAGTGCCAGGTTATTTGGTGTTGGGAAACAAACTTTTGTAATTTTTCTTCTTTGAATAAAGCAAATAGCTGTTTGATATAAGAATGGGCTCCGACAAAATTTCTGCCATTGTCCGAAAATATGTCAGAGGGGTATCCCCGTCTACCTATGAAGCGTCGCAATGCTGCGAGAAATGCTTCTGTAGAAAGATTTGACACACATTCAAGATGCACTGCTTTTGTCGCCATGCAGATGAACAAGTGATTTAAATATATGATTTAAATGTAGTCGCTTTTCTTTTATGTTGACTTTTGTCATTACTGGTCCCGCGAAATCGACACCGACCTTCGAAAAAGGACGAATAGGTGCGATTCTTTCTGAGGGTAGATCCCCCATCTTTTGCATTATTGGCTTAGCTGATAGACGAAAACAGAGTAGACATTTTCTTAACACTGCCTTAACCGTGGAGCGTCCGTGGGGAATCCAGAATTTGTTTCTTATGTGTGACAGTACTAAGTTGGGACCAGCATGTGAACTTAAGTTGTGATAATATGTTATTATCAAGGAAGTGACGTGATTTAATTTAGGCAGTAAAATTAGGTGTTTTTCTTGGAATCGTAAGGATGGGTGGTTCCGCAGGCGTCCTCCAACACGAAGAATGCCTGCTTCAGCCAGAAAAGGATCAAGACATAATAGATGGTGTGAATGTTTTAAAAGTTTTGCTTTCTTTAATGAAGCAATTTCATCACTAAATTCGGCGTTTTGAATAATTTTTACAACACAAATTTTCGCTTGATTTAGCTCTAGGGCCTTTAAAGGACCACTTTCCTTGGATTTGGTTTTAAGGTTATTTATAAATCTTAGTACACACGCTAGAATTCTTAAAAGTTTTAGATAGTTAGAATATTTTGTAATATATGATATGAAAATGTTATTAGCACGTGGAAGCTTAGATCTTGAGTCTATCGGATGGTCATTTAATTGTTCCTGAACTGTAACTCAATATAAAGTGCACATGGGTGGTAGCTCAAATCTATGGAGCCATTTTGGCCCTTCCCACCAATCAGTGGGAATAATCCGTTGGGGATGAT
Organism: Salticus scenicus; assembly: GCA_963930645.1. Classification (NCBI taxonomy): domain Eukaryota; kingdom Metazoa; phylum Arthropoda; class Arachnida; order Araneae; family Salticidae; genus Salticus; species Salticus scenicus. The sequence goes on from OZ005652.1 coordinate 101,107,001, forward strand.
CCGCGCGTGGCACAATCGGCCGGGTTTTCCTTCCCTGGGATATGGGTTCTAAGTGAGTAAGTGCTCTTATTTTGGTGGCTCTATGTGCCACGAAACTATTTCCTTTGTTTGGAGGGTTATTGATCAAGTTTAATACAATTGAAGAGTCAGTGTACCAGTATGTTGAATGAGTAAATTTAAGGGATTTTTGAATGTTTAAATTAGCTCTGATAAGAGTACAGCCCGAATAATTCCAATTTGGGCAAAGTGATTTCCTTTAAGGGTGCGACTCTAGTTATAGAAGCAATTAAAAATATCTGGATAGTGTTTGTTATGAGTTTTAAATATGCGACTGCCGCATACGCCCTCGGAGAGGCATCACAAAACCCATGAATTTCAAATGTACAGTCTGTAGTATTTGAACCTAAATAGCGTGGAATGGTCATAGATTTAAACTTATTAATTTCTTCATAAAAAGTTTTCCATTCTTGCAAAATATCTGGAGGTATAGGCTCATCCCAAGTTGATTGTAATTTCCATAATTTTTGTAGAATTAGTTTTAAGATTATGGTAGAGGGCGAAATAATTCCGAGGGGATCATAAATTTGCGCAATTACGGAGAGCAACACCCTCTTCGTATGAATTTGCTGATTAGCTAAGGTTCTAATTTGAAGAGTATCTTCACTTAAATTCCAGAACATTCCTAGTACTCTTTGATTTATTTTGTCTTTATCCTCAAAAAAATGAACGACCGAATTAGCCTTCTCTTCCTCTGGAATTTCAGAGAAGGCTTCTGGATGGCTACAAGCCTATTGCCTAAGTTTAAACCCTCCAGCATGCATTAGAGCCTGCAGCTCCATTATTAGATCTTTTGCTAATTGAAGGGATTGTGCCCCTGACAATAAGTCGTCGATGTAAAAATTGTCTTTAGCAATTTCTGTTGCTAATGGGAAATTTTGTTTTTCATCCTCACATAGTTGCTTAAGCGTGCGTAACGCTAAATAGGGTGCACAAGCTGTTCCGTAGGTGACAGTATTCATTTAATAAAATGCTAATTGGTCATTGGGAGATTCTCTCCAAACGATTCTTTGATATATTCTATCTTTTTTTTTCAATTAAAATTTCACGATACATTTTTTCTATGTCAGCACTGAACGCTACAGGGTTGGCTCGAAATTTTACTAAATTGTCAAAAATATTTGACTGTAGTTTAGGACCAATATGTAGAATGTCATTTAAATATTTGTTATTTGTTGTTTTAAGCGAGGCGTCAAATACTACACGTAATTTTGTTGTTTCAGAGTTTTCATTTACCACCGCATGATGCGGTAAATAATAATGTGGCGTTTCATTAATTTTGTTTGGATTTAATTTTGTCATATGGCCCAAAGATATATATTCGTTTATGAAATTAGAATAAGCTGTCTTTAATTGTGGATTCCTTTAAAGTTTATTTTCAATGGAAAGAAATCTTGAAATAGTACCTAACTTACTGTCACCTAGTGCCTTATCTGGCTTAAAAGGTAGATGAACTACATATCTTCCCTGAATATTCCTTTTAGTTGTTGTCAAATAAATATTTTCTACAGGATCATATTTCTACATTTTTCTATATTTTTCATTTCTACATTTTGAATTGATTCTGTATCATAAAAAATTTTTAAAGTGTTGTTTAAGTCATCATCAACAGTAGTATGACATGTTAAACTGATATTTGTACAGTGAAAAGTATCTACGCGTCCTGAAAGGAGGTAACCCAGTTTTGTGGGAAATGCTGTAGGAGTTCCAGCTGCCTCTTGAATGGGACTGCCATTTCAGATTGATGAGACTATTTCTGCCCCAAGAAGAATATCGATCGGACCACTTACATAATACTGTGTATCAGCTAGATGTAATTCCTGTATATGTAGCCAATCGTGTTGCGCCAGTTGGAAATTAGGGAGAGGTGAGGTAACCTTATCAACTATAAAGGCGCTGACTGAAAATAACTCCGACGAAAAATGCGATGTGAATTGAAATTCTGTTTCGTTGAGAGCAGTCTCTGCTAAAACGCAATTAATCCCTATTATACTATGCGACGTGCTCCGTAATGGCAAATTTAGTCGCTTAGCACATTCCTTAGTAATTAATGAATTTTGACTAGCATTATCTATCAAAGCTTTACAATGCATAATTTTGCCTTTACTCGATTTAACTTTAATTAGTGCTGCTGATAACAAAACATTAGTCGAATGTAACTTAGCGCTATTTGAAACTGAAATGTCTGGCGATACATAATTCGCCCTTTCAGAAGTTGAATTTCTACCATAAACATGCAATAATGTATGATGTTTTTCTGCACAATTTTTAGAATTAATGTTTATCCTACAATTCTCCAGCCTATGATTTTGGCGTAAGCAATTTTGACATAACTTATTTAATTCAACGAATTTCCATCTTTCTTTAACCGGTTTTGAATTAAATGTCGGACATTTAAATAGCGCATGACGCTCATGAATTTTACGCTAGTGAATTTTACGTCTTGTTTACATTTTATCTCTTCAACACCGCGCGCATCGCGCTCAACGAATTTCCTTAAAAAAAATCAAGATCAGGCAATTTATCAATATCCAACATTAATTTCCATCTTTGTTTTAACGACTCATCCAATTTCCCTATCATGAATTTTATTATAATTAAGTCGCTTAACGCATTAGAATCCAAACCCAAAGTTTTTAAATTTCTGACGGCTTCATTACAAGTATCTAATAACTCAAGTAAAGTTTTAGCATTGTTTGCTTTTACAATTTTCATAGAAAATAGTTTGTTAATTTGACTCAATGCTAATTGTCTTTTATTTTCATATCTTTCATTTAATATTTCCCAACATTGATCTAAATTTTCCTCTTTTAGAGCGAATCCTCGAATTAATTTAGCTGCGTTTCTGCGCACTGAAGACCGTAAATATTGCAGTTTTTCAATTTTGGATAATTGATTATTCTGTAGAATTGTCGAATTAAAAATTTCTTTAAAAGAAATCCAATTTTCGGTTTCACCAAAAAATCGCGGAAGCTCAAATTTCGGTAATTTAATAAGAGATGATTTACCATTTTTCTCATCTTTATTTTCCGCATGAGTATCTGAATCGCACGCGTTTTCTTCTGTTTTGTCCTCTAACTCCACTAGTAAATCAAAAACAACTCCCTTATATCTCAAATACATATCCATATAATCCTCATTCTCTTTAGCGGATAAATTTTTAAATATTTCCGCGATTTCATGATCTTACGATTGAACTTTGGTATTTAATAATTTAACTCTAGATTGTTCATCTTTACTACACCCCTTTACTCTATCTCTAAAACTATCGATTTCCTTACATAAATTTTCAAATAATAAAACTTGCTTAGATATTTTCGGCATTTCAGAATATATAAGTTTAAATACACATAACTATAGGCCTTCGAATTACAGAACAAACATTTAAGAACAAAAATAAATTATTTTAAGAATAAATGATTAAGAATAAGAATAAGAATAAGAATATCAAATACATATTAAATATATATAAATTTTTTTATTTATTTATTTATCATCATCGATAGCCTCATGGCTCGAATACGGACCATAACATGTTGATTAATTAGAATTAGAATAATGCATAAAGAATTCTGACCTGCATAAAAAAAAACCTTTTTTCTAAAACGAAACTAATTTTTAGCATGCATATTATTAAGTAAAATCTAACTCACCTCTCTCCTGCATTTCTTGGATGCTTGAAGTAAAATTTAGGCCACACATGAATAAAGATGCGAAGTCAAATTACTGATGTACTTTATTTTAATTATAGAATTTAATTGAGAATCTTGATAAACAAAACAACATTTCTCAATCATTAGAGCACAGCTTTAAAAACATTGCTAATATGTATAAAGGCATTTTTTTATGCCCTGAATGAATTATAAAGACAATACAGAATAAGACTTATTACTTGAATAATGTATAACAATTAATGAATTATTTGGCTGTACGATTTCAGCCTGAATGTTAGAATGTCTAATCAAGAATAAAGTTACTTCGGTTTTCACGTATATATTCAGAGAGAAAAAAACAGATTAATAATAATAATAAAAAAATAATGAACGTTTTGTTCCTCTCTCTTGTCACGTGACTGTCTACCTCTGATCGACTGTCGCCCTCTCCGCTCTGCCTGACTCAACAGTAGTACTAACTATATTTAAATACACACTTTTAACTTTATCTAGCATTCATTACAACAAATAAAACTCATAAGCTTTAAAAGTTTTGGCAAGTATTTATTTTCTAGTTACACTGCACTAAAAAAAAAAAAAAAAAAAATGAAAGAGCTCTGATACCATTTTTACTGATTTTTATGTAAAATCACCTCCTGAATTCGAATATCTTCACCTCCTTCGAATATGTTCCAATTTCGCCCAATCACCACCATTTTTTTGTGACGCCACCCCATTTCTCAAAATTTATCACTGTTCGGTAAACTTGTGAAAATTAATTGGATTTGGAGAATGGAAAAGAATTATTTTAACACTAAAAAGAAAAAAAAAAGCATAATAAATAGTAATAATAATTGATTAATAAATTATAATAAAAGTAATATATAATTTCAGTGGTAATTTCCACCACCTAAATTTTTCCCCTTGCTACAAATGTTCATGTTTTAAACTTTTCCAACTCTGTAGGCCTACGGAAGATATTTAACAGTTAAAATAACCCTTTAATCTCTTACAAATCAGATTTATAGCCTTAAAATTACTAAAAAGTGCTGAAAATGGAGGGGCATCCCTAATAAACGGTGGGTATTAGGTCAAATTGGGCGTCATATTCGGATTCAACACCATTTCTGTAAATTCTTATGTAAAATGACATAATTGTTGTGATATTAAATCTCAGAACATTCTTTTATTGACTTTAGTTTTTCTTGTTCCGGACTTTCTTTTTTGTTTTTTGCTTCCCGCCAAAAGATTGTTCGGTGCACCTGCCGTATCACGTGACGATGTGTCGCGTCTCTCTACAAGTACATTGTAATACTTTTTTCAATCATGTAATTTTTGCTATTCGGAACTGACGTTCCATTTTCTTATTCTATTTAATCATAATATTTTTCTTTTGTCTAAGATGAATAAATTAAAGGGATAAACATCTAGGCATTCTTTCATTACGCAGCAACGTGTGAATTATCCTAAATAATAATTGATCTACATATTATGTAAGAATTTCTCAGTCTAATAAACATTAATTATAGGAAAAGAAGTTACTGCACTTTAATACAGAAGTCATATAAATATATATCCATGTATTTTTTCATCTAATTCAAGTGCACGATCTGATGATAAATTAAGATGATTTTTTCTTCACCAATGGAATATACGATTACCTGTGACAACCCAGGTAAGCCAAACTTTATTTAATTATATGACTGTTGTTTTTTAAAAAGAATTATTAGTAAGAATTATTTGTTATAAAATATATTTAAAATAACTAATTTGAGGAAACTGCGAGCTCATGCATTCATTTATATAGTTTTCTTCCTTCAGATTATGATTCTGAGATTTTGAATTGAAAATATAGATTTATTCTCGACAAAAGTTCAAAAGTTTTTTTTCATTGCACATTGGAAGAAATTGCTACATTTAAAATAATAAAATAAAAAATGAAAATGTAAGCGAAAATATTTGTTTTTGTTTCTTCAAAACTGAAGTGACACTAAATCGAAAGTATTGAAAAGTACTTATTTTTATGAAAACTATTTAATTTTATTTTCTTCTTCAAGTACTATTTATCCTAACTGTGTTGATTTAAAATATTAAATGAATATTTACGAATTGAACAAATATTAACAAAACTATTACAAAAATTTTGTTTAAGTATGTCAGCAACAAAAGATATACAAATTGAACCGCTGAACTCCACAAATTATAATGTGTGGAAGTTTCGTATCGAAATGTACTTGCAAAAAGAGGATCTTTTTACAGTCATTACTGACGATCCTCCCAACCCAATAACCGATCAGTGGCGTTCAAAAAATAGAAAAGCCAGAGCAATTATAAATTTACTTATTGATAATGAACAGATAGTGTACGTTATGAATCTAGATACAGCACGAGAGTGCTGGAATGCTCTGCGCCAAGTCCACGAAAGATCATCGCTTTCCAGTAAGCTTTTCTTACTTAGGAAACTTTATTCCATAAAATTAATTGAAGGTGGTGATGTTAACCAACATATAGCTGATATATATAAAACACGCGACAGACTCACCGCCATAGGTGAAGTCATAGATGAATCTCACCTAGCTGCATTAATGCTATGCTCACTCCCTCCTTCGTATGACGTTCTCATAACAATTCTCGAATCGAGAGACGAAGCCCAACTGACACCTGAATACATACGAAACAAATTAGCTGATGAATATGCCAAAAGGCTTGAAAACAAAACTATTCAAAATTCAGCGTTAAAAGTCCAATACCATAACAAATCGGAGAAATTCTGCAAATACTGCAGGAAAAGCAATCATAATATAGAAGAATGCTATAAGTTAAAAAATAAAAATAATTCTGCTGTTAAAAGTCACAGTAAAAATTTCAACAAAAAACCCAACTTCAGATCCAACATATGCTCTCAGAACAATGAGAAGCCAGATAGCGCTCAAATTGCAGAGGGGAGCAATAAACCAAAAGCTGATAAATTGTATTCTTTTTATGTTGGAGATAAAACTGTAAATTGGGTGGTTGATTCAGGGTCGTCTTCACATATCTGCAATGATAAACTAAAATTTCGCGAACTTAAAAATAACGTTTCTAACGTCACTATCGCGAACGGCACGCAGCTAAAATCTTTGGGTTCCGGTACTGTGGATTTGTATACCGTAAATTCGGAAAACACACAGAACAAAATAACACTTAAAAATGTTCTTTATGTCCCTGAAATAGAAACTAATTTAATTTCTATAAAAAGAGCAACAGAGAATGGCTGTATCGCTGTATTTGATGATAAAACCTGCAAAATTGTAAATCAGGGTAATACATGCATTGAGGGATATGTGAAAAATAACTTATATGAATGTCAATTAAATTATTCTGAAAACAAACACACAGCGAACATTGTAATACAAACTTGTGATAACGAAAATTGCATAAACAAGTGGCATGTGAAACTTGGCCACAGAAACACTAACCACATTAAAGATTTAGTTAACAAGGACATGGCTGCGGGTATAAAATTAAATGATTGAAAACATAATACTGAATGTAAAACATGCATAATGTCAAAATTAACTGATTCACCTTACCCCAAAGCTGCACAATTTAGAGCCTCCGTACCACTCGGACTGGTCCACACAGACTTATGTGGCCCTATGAAAACCCCCACTGTAGGTGGAAAATATTACTTTCTTACATTTATAGACGACTACAGACGTTATACTATTATATATTTGCTAAGAAATAAGTTTGAGGTATTTTCTAAGTTAAAGGAATATGTGGCTATGACCGCAAACAAATTTGGCCGAAAAGTGCAAGCAATTCGCTCCGATAACGGGGGTGAATACACTAGTATGGAAGTAAATGAATTTTTGAATAAAGAAGGAATTGAGCACCAGTTTACCGTTCCTTACTCTAGTGCTCAGAACGGCGTGGCAGAACGTAAAAATCGTACGCTGACCGAAATGGCTCGCTGTCTGCTTAAAGACTGTAATTTACCGAATTCCTTTTGGGGGGAAGCCGTAAATACTGCAAATTACATACAAAATAGGCTCCCGACCTCCTCATGCGACTCAACTCCTTACGAAAAATGGACCGGCCGTAAACCCGATTTATCAAATATAAAAACATTCGGATGTCGCGCATACGCATATGTACATAAAAAACATAGGGGAAAACTGGATAGCACCGCTCAAGAAGGAATCTTTGTGGGATATGATAATCGTAGCAAAGGCTACAGAATTTGCACAAATAATAAAAATGTAATAATTAGCAGAACTGTAAAATTCTTGGAGGATGAAAATAGAGAATCCCACAATAATGAAACATCACAAATCAAGAATGAAAATTCAAATGATGAAATTCCGGTGTCCAAATTACCAATATTAGATACTGATATAAATATAGATATAGCGGGCGATAACGATAGTCCGGATGACATGCAAACTCTGCCGCGACGATCACAACGATTAAATAAAGGTGTTCCGCCCGACAGATTTGCATTTGCAGTAAATGACAAAAGAATTGATGAGCCTAAGTGTTTTGGTGATATACTAAAAATTCAAAACCCAGCTGAAAAAGAAAATTGGCTGAATGCCACACTCGACGAAATGAATTCACTCAGACAAAACAATACTTGGGAACTTGTTGACGCTCAACCAGGGACCAAAGTAGTAGGGTGTAAGTGGGTGTTCAAGGCCAAATACAATAGCCAAGGACAAGTCGAGAAATATAAAGCCAGGCTTGTTGCCAAGGTTTTTCTCAAAAATACGGGGTGGACTATGACGAAACTTTTGCACCAGTTGCATCGCATACCACTCTAAGAAGTTTCTTGACCATGCCACTATATAAAAATTTGAATCTAAGGCATGTAGATATCAAAACTGCTTTCCTACATGGAAATTTGCAAGAAGATGTATACATGCATCAACCCGAGGGTTATGTTATCCAGGGCGAAGAAAATAAAATATGTAAGTTAAAGAAAGCGATATATGGCTTGAAACAAGCCGCTAGAGCTTGGAATTTGAAAATTAATGAAACATTGTGTAAATTAGGATTTAAACAAAGTCAACATGACAAGTGTTTATATATCCGTAACAAAGATAACACAGAAACTTACATTCTTGTGTATGTTGATGACCTACTTATAGCTGGTAAAAATCACAATATTGACATACTAATTAATCAACTTAGGGAAGAATATCCATTAACCGACCTTGGGGAAGCCAAATATTACCTCGGAATAAATATAGAAAGACCTTGTAAAGGGGTAATTACGGTTGATCAAAATAATAAAATACGAGACATTGTAACCAAATTTGGGCTAGATAACGCACGGCCCTCTGACACACCGATGGAACCAGGGTATATAAAATTAACTGATAATGACAATCTCTTACCAAACAACACAATGTACAGACAGGCTATAGGCGCGTTACTTTACATTTCTACAGTATCGCGACCTGATATAAGTGTTGCCGTTGGCATCTTAAGCCGTAGAAATGAAAATCCTAGAGCGAAGGACTGGGAGGCAGTTAAAAGGGTTATTAGATATTTGATAAATACCCAAGATATTAAATTAAAACTTTGTAACTCTGGTGAACCTGTTCTTCGAGCATATTCGGATTCGGATTGGGCAAATGACCCAAGTGATAGAAAGTCTATCTCAGGAAATTTATTTATATTGGATAAAAATCCAATATTTTGGACTTCGAAGAAACAGTCCTGTGTGTCCATGTCTTCAGCAGAGGCTGTGTACGTCGCAGCTGCGAGTGCTGCACTTGAAATACAGTGGCTCAACAAACTACTGGATGATTTAAATTTGCCGCAACAATGTCCTTCGGAACTGACGTTCCATTTTCTTATTCTATTTAATCATAATATTTTTCTTTTGTCTAAGATGAATAAATTAAAGGGATAAACATCTAGGCATTCTTTCATTACGCAGCAACGTGTGAATTATCCTAAATAATAATTGATCTACATATTATGTAAGAATTTCTCAGTCTAATCAACATTAATTATAGGAAAAGAAGTTACTGCACTTTAATACAGAAGTCATATAAATATATATCCATGTATTTTTTCATCTAATTCAAGTGCACGATCTGATGATAAATTAAGATGATTTTTTCTTCACCAATGGAATATACGATTACCTGTGACAACCCAGGTAAGCCAAACTTTATTTAATTATATGACTGTTATTTTTTAAAAAGAATTATTAGTAAGAATTATTTGTTATAAAATATATTTAAAATAACTAATTTGAGGAAACTGCGAACTCATGCATTCATTTTTATACTTTTCTTCCTTCAATAATAAAAATAAATATGATGCCCATTTTGTCCCATCACTCACCGTTTTTAGCCCCCCCCCCCCCTAATTTTTTCACTGTTCGATAATTTTATCGCTATACATTTGATTTGATGGGGATTTCTTTTTTTTTTTTTTTTTTTTTTTTTTTTTTTACTTTTAAATATATTCTGAGGGGCTACAGAGGTAAAAAAAAAAAAAAAAAATCTAAAACATGAACATTTGTAGCGAGGGGGGAAATTTAGGTGAAGGGGGAGATTTGCTTATCAAATTATAAATTACATTTATTATATTTTATTAACATATTAGTATTATTATTTATTATGCATTATATATATTGTTTTTAAGTGTTAAAATGATTATTTTCTACCCCCTAAACCAAATTCCTTGCAATGAAATTACAGAACAATGACAAAAATTGTCGAAGGGTGTACCATACCGACAAAAATGTGTGTGATTGGTAAAAACAGTGATCATATTCGGATACATAAATTAAGTTTACATAAGAATCAGGAGAAATGGCATCAGGGCTCTAAAAATTTCTTTTCTTCTCTTCTCTCTCTCTCTCTCTCTCTCTCTCTCTGTTTTTTTTTCTTTGTCAACGCAGTGGTAATTAATCATTACATACCTTTATTACTATTTTTTTCCCTAGTGGAAACATGCTTTTGAACATTTTAAAAATGTTTGTTAATTTTCTTATGTTAGATTTCAGCATACACTTATTGCAATGCGCTTAAATAATAATCGGTTCATAGGCTCTAACATTACAACATTCCTTTGTGTGTTCCTGTAAATGAGCCATAAACATTATACATATCAATAAAAATCCTGCACATTTTTCTATGTTGCACATGAATAGTTATTCGATAGTTAATATAATTTGGGTCGTACCTGCACACGCAATAAAGGACCAATAAAGGATGACCCAGACGGACCAGGTAGCACATAACGATGTAATAGCGTTGAAAACATGTCTGAACAGTAAAAAATTAGTTATGACAACGTTAAAACAAAGTTATGTGCTACTCAGGGGAACAAGTAAGACGTTCCACTAAGCACAAGTGCTGCAGGTAAACTGTAATACATAACGTCTGAGTGAAATACAAAACAAAATATAGTAAAAGTACAAAAAAATCTTTTTTACAAAATATTGATAATATTGTGTAATATAATATTGTGTTATATACAAAACATAAAAAATAAAATTACAAAGAATATACGAATTTAAATAAATAAAAACCACAAAAAAAAAATATATATATATATACATTGTATGTGTTATTTAAACGCATTAAAGACGGCGTTTATCAAGAAAGAGAGTAATTTTACCAGCATTTATTTTTTTATTATAGTATAAATATCCTAATGTTTTTATAATAGTTATTAAATTATTATAAAATAAATATTATAATATTTTTATAACAATAGTGGCTTATAAAAGTCACTACTTCTTTTAACATATTTTCTAATCGCAACTTAAAAATAAACTTTTATGTATGTTTATATATATGTGTGTGTGTGCGTGTGTATGTGTACACACGTTCGTACATTGAAGAGCCAAAACATAAAACCTGGCACACCTGGGTAATATCATATAGGCTCCTTGTGTTTGCAAAAGTGCCGGAACATGGCGAGGCGTGCATTTGACTAATGTCTGAAGGTTTACTTGAGGTAGTTTACACCATAAATCCGCAGAGTAATCAGCAAATCCACAGGATTTCTAGGTGAAGATTTATTCTAATCAGCACGTTTCAAGACATTCCAGATATGCTGAAAATCGTACATGTATGGGGTGGGCAATAGATATTACTAAAGTCAGAAATGTGTTCATGGTAGCAAATCTTCGCATTGTTATACTGGAGTTGTCCAAGTTTGTCAGAATTCGCAAATGACATGAATGTTTACAGGTGATCCGACAGAATTTGTCACTTCTCAGAGTCATAGCTAGACGTATATCAGGGTTCCCATACCACACAAACTACACATTCTCCATAACAAGGCACAACCTCCGAAATCTTGAACTGTGTCCTGTTGACATGTACAATCCTAGGATTAACGAGTTTATCTCCATACTCGTACACATCCATCCTACCAATAAAGTTGGAAATGACACTCGTCAGTTGAAGAAATGAGTTTTCAATCATCAACAGTTTAATGGCGGTGTTGGTGGGTCACTTCTAGACGTAAAGCTTTATTTCGTGCAGTCAACAACGGTACACGACCGTGCTTAAGTCTCCGAAAGTCCATATCATTGATGTTCCTTTGAATACACGAAATCATACACGAAATGAAAATCTTATCGCCACCTCAAAGATGCTATAACCCTTCTTTCGTGCACCATTTTTAACGATATATTCAAAATCGCTTAAATCTTGATAGCCTGCTATTCTAGTAGCTGTAATCGATATACCAGCTTTGACAGACATCATTTATCTTATTTAAACATTCCCACCGCATCGCGTTACTCTTATTATTTCCATACATCGGTTATTTGCATATATATGCCTATAGTAGTTTTTGTTTCATCTCTTCAGTGTATATATATTGTTTAAGCTTAAAAAAAAAAAAAAAAAATATTTCAAATATAAATTGGTATGCATACAAAACAAACAAAATATCAAAAATATTTTAATGATAACCATATACATTACAGGGTGTCAAATATTATTTAAGGAACAGAATTTACACTTACACACACGGGCGCACCACACATACATATACATAAATATTTACAATATATATATATATATATATATATATATATATATATATATTAATATCATAGTTGTTGAATTTCCAAAATTATATATGAAAGAAATAAACTTATGATGATAGTTTCAGTTAGTGCAGACTAAAACTTTTGAGTACAAAAATATATTTGTGTGAATGAAAAACTAAATTTAAAAATATAAATATAAAAAAATAAAAAAATAATGATTCTTCTCTTTTACAAAAATACAAAAAAAAAAAAAAAAAAAAAAAAAGCAAACTTAAGCGTAAGTTAAACCTGTCTAAGCTTTGAAATGTGGATTCTCAAATGATAGGTTTGTGTGGTAAGACAGTCTTCAGTTGTCTCAAAAAGTACATTTGTTGTTTCCGATTGGCACTTTGACAAACGGAATATTTGGGTATAAGTATCAGAATGACGTATAATTTTTGTAACCATATCATTTCTTTTTTCTTTGTATAAAAACCGAAAATCAGTGAAGCCAGACGAACGGAGGTTCTACAAAGGACCCTAAGTGATTTGGTGCTTGCCGAACTGTTCCAGTTGGCTGGTCAAGTGTCCAACAAAAAGTGTCGCTAAACGGAGACCTAATGGGTAATCGTGTGGGGTGGTCATCCAGGTGTGACCTATCGCTGGTCATTTGTCAGTAAGTTTGAAACATACACTACAAAATCGTGGCACGTGTTTTTATTTGCCTTATTTAGTTGTTGACTACCTCAAAGCAATTTGCTGAATGAATAACGTGACTTTACGATTTGAAATATTAATATGCTTTGTTGTGACGGATTACTGAAAAAGTATACACGTTTTAGATCTGAAATGTGAAACTGGACCTACTTTAATTCCTCAGTATTAAAATTATTATTTTTGGGTGGTTTCCAATATCAAGATTCAATGAATAATTGAGTAGAATACAGAGAAACCTTAATAGCTTTTTAAAGTAGACTCATCAAATAAATATATTTGAATGTATTTCCGAGAAATTCAACATTCAAGGTAATAGCTCGAATAAGCAAATTTAATTTTCTCGCATGTAACCGCATTTTCATTTAGAAAGCTTTCAATCAACCGCCTTTTTTCATGCGTGGATTGAAGTTGAAACAAAATTATTTTCCTTTTGGGAAAGGGAAAGTAAAAGTAAAAGTAATTCATTTCTTTTGTATTTTTTAAAAGTTTATTATTATTATTATTACTGTTATTTTTATATATTAAAAATATACACGAAAAGAAAAGGCAATCAATAATGCTTATAGAAATTTCAACTGATCAATAATATTAAAGGTTAGTTAAAAATAAAAGTTTACATATTCGGTATGTGTATAATAATTATATGTATAAATAATATTTTCCTCTTCAAACTGTAAAATTTTAATTATGAATGAGTAAATATATCACGTTAACCCATTAAGTACCAGATTTTTTTTTTAATTATTTTTTTAAAATTTTGTTACTTTTTAGCATGTAAACAGACATGGTTAATTAAATTTTATGATACTGGAAATAAATATATGATTTTTATTGATTTAAAACTCGATCCCCATTTGGGGATTACGGTACATTGCATGTAAAATAATCATAACATTTTTATGAATGCCATTTAATAACGCATTCTACATGTAATCCAACATCACACTTTACACATTGTTTCCGAACATTTTTTTTGCAAACTGCACATTTTCTCTGTTTTCCATTTAGTGTTCTTTCTAAATAATGTCCTTCAATACTTTTTCTCACATTCTCTGGTACACGTTTCTCGGCAGCCATGCTATATGATGGCCTTCCACTGTTTTTTGGATCAGAAAGAGAATGTAAATTCAAATAAAATCGTGCAACTTCTCTTCTGAAATTTAATAATGGCATTTTTTCATTACCAATGTTGTACACAGTATGAGCATTAACAAGGGCCATATCCACTGCATTAGTAAAAATGGGAAAGTACCATTTTTTGCCCCTGATTCTTATTCTGTACTTTTGTATATTCCAATCAAGCTTGTCAACACCACCCATGTTCTTATTATAGTTTGTTATGGCGTTAGGCTGTGGAATTGATATTTGTTTTTTGTCAGTTCTAGACCATCTTGACACACGTCCTAATGGTAGTATTTCTAAATGATTAGATAACATTCTAACACAACTGTTGTCTTTCCAAACAAGTCCAAATATTCCATTCAATTCATCATATCTATAATCGAAAGACCCTCGAAATTCCTTTTTCATTTCTTTATCTGGTTTTATAGAGCAATTATTCATCCTGTTATATCTCACCGTTCCTGTGGCAGATATATTTCTCTCTTTTAAATTTTTCATCAAATCAAAGCTTGTGAAAAAATTATCAAAATAAAAGCAATGTTCTTCTGGTTTATCAATGATTGCTATTTTATTCAGTATTACAGACATTCCTAATCCATTCGTATTCGTTTCTGAATTGTTACTTATCTTACCTTCATAGACTTCGGCATTATAGCAATATCCTGTCACACCACAACACATTGCCCATTGCTTGAATCCAAAGCGGATGGGTTTGCCTCTAATAAATTGTTTCAAAAAATGATGTCCATAATAACGCACCATTTGCTCATCAATACAAATATTATGCGAAAATACTCCAAACTGCATAAAATTTTTATTTAGCTCATCAATAATTGGTCGTATTTTAAATAATCTGTCTTTAGTTCCATTTATCATTGGTATGTTTGTATTGTCACTAAAATGTAGGTTTCTCTTTATTTCCATATAACGGTTTTTCGGCATGCATTTTCGCACAACTGCTACATTTATGTCTTCTTCTTCTGACCAATACATTTTCTCTTGAGGTAAGGAGTGATATCCAGTTAACAGTAAGATTCCTAAAAAATTTTTCAAACAGTCTTGAGAGAGTGTAAATTCGTGACGATTATTTTGAGCAGCATAAGATATGCTTTCTTTTACGATATGATTTACCAGTTCATTTGTAAAGAACATTTCAAAAATTTCTACTGGTGTTTTACCTTTTACTTTTTCAATCATATTCATTTCACGCTTCTTGCATTCTTCTTCTCCATAACTAGAATTATTGAATGATGCGTGTTTTCTAATCCATTTCGATGCAGGTTTTTCTGTTTTAGATTTCTTTTTTCT
This sequence comes from Salticus scenicus, assembly GCA_963930645.1. Classification (NCBI taxonomy): domain Eukaryota; kingdom Metazoa; phylum Arthropoda; class Arachnida; order Araneae; family Salticidae; genus Salticus; species Salticus scenicus. The sequence goes on from OZ005652.1 coordinate 101,122,853, forward strand.
TGGAATCGCAACTTCTTCATTACACTTCCCGCCATGTATTTCTAAGGAACCTGGAACATCATTTGGTATGGTATCCTCTAATTCGTTTTCATCTATATCTTCCATATCAGAAACAGCATCCGCTGTATCTGGTGGTAATTCAACTATATCAATAGTACCATCAATATCTTCATCATCTGTCAAATCAAGGTTATTGTCCCAATATTCTTCAAGCTCTCTTAGAGTTGAAAATTTTTTGCAACTCATGATCATCCAAATATAATATAAATAACAAATATTTGTATAAATACAAATGAGAATAGTACAGTTATTATGTATTTATGAAAATCGTACTACGTATTGCAAGGTAATTCAAAGCAGAAAAGACTCTGTAACAACACTGAAAAAAACATGTGTGAAGAGAATTCACACCAACAACTAAGAACATGTATAATTCAGAACACCTGTACAAAAATCCTTTTTCTCCCCCCCCCCCTTTTCTGCTTATCAGTTATTGTTAGTGTCTCCATTTTACTCTTTGATGGGGAAATAGCTTTGAGGATTCACAATGCCAACACCTGCTTATTGTTCCCTCCCCTTCTTCCCCTTCCGGCCCTATCTCTTCCTGTTTCTTTTGTATTATTGTAACTCACACATTTCACATTTTTCAAGGAAACGCCCTTTATGAAATTTCTAGAGACATTTTCCAAATATCTTAAGAAAAAGGTAAGTTCTATTTCAATGTAAATAGGAAATTTTTTTACATCACAATACCCGTGAGCCCCAAATGGGGATAACTGTATTTTCGCTGTGGTCAAATTATAATAAAAACAATTTGAACATTTTTCATGTCATATTATTTAGAACACATGCAGGCATATTCTCTATAAGAAAAAAATAATTATTTCAATATAAAGTATCAGATATTATCTTAGTAAACTGATACATCTAAAAATATGTAATTTACGAACGATTCTTTTAAAGAAAGTTATATATATATAGTTTTTTTTCAGCAACTCATAAAATTTTCGCTATATATATTAAGAGTAGACTTTAGTGTGAATATACAACTTTAAAAATAAGCGAAAAATCTGAAATTAGAGTGAAGAACATTAAAATTATCTATGATCCCCAAATGGGGATCATGGTAAGAAATGGGTTAATAATATAAAAACGTTAATATAAATGTTACACAACGCACCGTAAAGCGTACCGTTTTCAATGCATCTTTCTGCGCTAGTGAACGTACGCTTTACGCTATCGGAGCAGAAGTTTACGATTAATATGTTTTTTTCACTGGCATTTTAATTGGTGTATTAAAATGCCAGTAGTATTAGTATATTATATTTTTGTTGAACGTCAATCCTGGATATAAATTTTGATATAAAAACATATTTACAATATAATTTCTAAGGGTGAATACCACACAAGTTTTCGAAATAGTTTTACTAATTAAAGTGTTATGAGGACAATAACTCAATAAAAGTCACTTAATATTTTTTCCAAGCACGTTCACGACCAGTTCTCATAATATGGCTTTTAAAACTGTTAGTGCAACGTACTGAAATCCATCTGTTAGCACAGAAAGTAAAAAGAAAAATTATCCTTATTAAAAAAATAATTAATGAATGGTAGAGGAACCACCCTGCAGTCTAAAACTGATGCAATAAATGTCTTAAAACACCGTAATATAGGAAATATGATTCAAAATGTGCCTGTTTTGTTTTAGAAATTAATAGTAAATTTTTATTTTATTGTAGACATTGTAGGTAACTGTATATTATCGTCATAACCATTTTACGTTAGTAATCGAAATATATGTTTTTTGCAAAAAATGTTTCTAAAAGTGTCATAGAATTTTCTTATTATATCTTGGGTAATTCCCGGATAACTTAACTTACAAGTATAAAAATGCCTTCTTAAATATAATATTGTATATGTTTAATACTGTAACACATATGATATTGTGCATTTAAGGCTAATTTTCATTTGCGTATACTTCCAAGCAACTATTAACCCCTTAACTGTCCCGGACGTATATATACATCATTTCCAAAGTACGATCCTTTGTACTGTGCTGCTACCAGTTAAACTACTGGGTTTAACAGTGAAATCAAATAAACATGAAAGTGATATTTCCAGTGTTTTTACAAGATTTACTCATTTTAGAGCTGAACGAGGACGCTGGCATTTTCAAGTAAATCTCGCAATTTTTCCTCGGCAGCTAAAGGGTTAATGGGTAAAAAAATTAAAATAATAATTTCTAATCTACAAACTGATAAGAAAAACAATAGAAAATAAGGCATTTCTTACCTTGTTGCAATGTGCTGTGAGACATCATTTTAGTTATGCATGTGTCTGAATGCAATGTACTATGTATAGAAATAATATAAAATACCCTGTTAAATATTTTAAGTTTCAACATGATATTACGTGTTTCAGTCTACTTTCTTTTACTGATTAGTATAAATAAATAGCTTGGAAAAGTTGGAAAGAAATTCCTTATCTTCGAATTGGTGTGCAAATATACTGGATAGAAGGCATTTCCTGCCGTAGTTCTGAGTTAGCATAAGACATGATTTTAGTTGAGCATGCACAACAAACTAGTTTATACGCAATATAAAATTTATTGCTAAATATTTTAAATTCTGAAACGATATTCTGCATTTGAGTATACCTTCATTTATTTATTCTTTCAAACAAATTGAAAAGGGATAAACAAGTAAATATAGTTTATATTCTTGAAATAAAGGAGCAAAAACATAGAAAATAAAGCTTTTTTTTTTTTTTTTTTTTTTTTTTTTTAACGGAATTGACGAAATAACTGTTATAAGAAAAATGGTTTAAAAACTTTTAGTGTTATGTGGTGTTAAAATCACACTGTTAGCAGAGCTAGGAAAAAAAATGCACATTAAGCTTTTAAAAAAGGGAAATATAAATGAAAGGTGGAAAAACTCCCTGCAGTCTAAAACTGACGCAATAAATATTTTAAAACATAGTTTAGAATGAAATATAATACGAATTACACGCAGTTTGTTTTTGAAATTTATAAAATTTCTATTTCTGTGTAAAAAGTACGTGTAATATCGTATTATTAGGGCAACTTAAAAAATAAAAATAAAAATAAAAATAAATAAATAAAATATTTTTTAAAAGGTTTTCTGAAAAGCAAATCAAAACTGCTTAACTGTTTATTATCCTTTAAGGAATGCATGGCTGTACGTTTTTAAATACTTTAAATTCAAACACAATAGCGTCAATTTTAGCGTACTTTCTTCTACTTATTAATTACGCGTATCTAAATTTTATAAAACGCAATATACTTTATAATTACTCTTCTAAAAGTAAAAATTGAATTCATGTACTATCTCTTGGGTATAGTACACATTCACGTTTTAATAATATAAAAATAACACAACTAAATACGTAAAGTTCTACGCACAGTAACATGAATTATATCTTTCTTCATTTATTCAGTCTTGTAAACAAATAGTAAAGTAAAAATAATTAGAAAAAAATCATTATCTTCAAATAGAGGAGCAAAAACATGGTAAATGAGGCATTTCCTAATGCTTTACTGATTTAGAATGTCTCACGACATTAATAAATCATGCATTTTAATACAAATTGTTTCGTTTACAGAAAATATAAAATACCCTGCAAAATACTTTAAGTTGTAATATGATATTATGTGTTTTCGCCTAAATTTCATATTCTTTCAAACAAACTAAAATGGGAAAAAATAATTTGAATAATTTCTTTATCTTGAAGCAAATGAAATTATCATCATTTATTTACAAGGGAAAGAAAACCATTTCCAAAGTTTTACTGATTTAGCATGAATCGGTATTTTCGTTATGCCTAATTTTTAATACAAAGTAATTTATTTACAAATAATTTGTTCTGCTAAATAATTTTAGTTCTAATAGGATATTCGAAGTTTCTGCTTACCTTCATTTACTCATTCTTTTAAACAAATAGTAAGAAGAAAACAAACAATTAAAAAAATTTCTTTATCTTTAAATTTATGAGCAAAAACACAGGAAAGAAGGCATTTCCTTTATTTTTTTTTCAACGAAATTTACAAAACAGCTCTCATAATACAGCTTTTAAAACTTTTAGTGCTACGTGTTAAAATCAATCTGTTAGCAGAAGAGGGGGAAAAAGTATCCGCATTAAGCTACGAAAAAAGGGATAGATAAATGAATGGTGGAGAAACTCCCTGCAGTCTAAAACTGACGCAATAAATATTTTACAACACCGTTTAGGATGAAATATGATACGAATTGCGCCCGGTTGGTTTTTGAAATTAATAATAAAAATGTTATTTCTGTGTAAAAAGTACAACTAATAGCGTATTATCAGCATAACAATTTTGCGTTTAAAAAACGAAATATATTTTTCAAAGACGTATCAGAAGAGCAGATCGAAATCATTTATTATCCCTCGGGTAATGCATGGATGAAAAATGTTGCAAGAGTGCCGAATATAAATTGATTTTCAAATGCAATGAATTTGTTTTATATGTATGTGTATATATATTTATTCTCGGTTAACGTATCTTGTAATGATGGTCATTATAATTCGCCATTATTACAACTATTTTTTCACTTGAAAAAATCAATATGTTAAAAGTTTTTTTTTTTTTTTTTTTCGATTTTGTTTAGAAGTGACCGACGTAATATCATTACTTCACTACATGTTACACACAAATATTATTTTTCTTCAATTCTTTTCACATTTTTTTTTCAACAATAAATATTATAAATATTATAAGTTTTTTTTTTTTTTTTTTTTTTTTCCAAAATTAAAAAAGTGCATGAAAGATTTTCACAAAAATTGGCGATTAAAACAATCTTATTATTAAGTGAAATTTGTTTTATTGAATATGGTTTTTACTGAACATTTTATATTCCGTCTTTGCGTTGTTTTATGTAACTTAAGCCCGATTGTTTACATTTGAAATTTCTGGGTGTAATGCATTCCTTGGTGTTTTTTAATCAGTATTAAACTTATTCACGCGAGTTTCGATAAAAACTACAAAACATTTCGAGCAGTTTAGTTAACTAACAGTAACTGTGTTCGAATCTGGCACTTTTTTTTAGAACAGAATATCTCGGTCAGTATTGGGGATCTTATATTTAAGGAAACTTATCAGAAAATGCACTGTTAAAAATGGTTTCTTAAAAATGAGCTAAATTGTCTCAAAATACCTCCGAAACAATACATCTTAAATTTGAAAATACCATGTACTCATTTTTGAGTATATTGAAATGCTCAAAAATGTAGTTGACCAATAAGATCCAAATACCCCATGTTTCACATATCAATATAACTCAAAAATGAGTGCATGGGTTTTCAAATTTAAGTATTTATTGCTTTTGAGCTATTTTGAGACAATTTAGCTCATTTTGAAGAAACCATTTTTAACAGTGTAGAAAATAAATAAACAATATTAAAAACATGATTTTATTTATTTATTTACTTACTTAATTTACAGGATTTATTTTTATTTTTCAAAGTCCATCAACAGTTATAAATAACAACGTACATTTATTTTTTAATAATTAAGCAACTGTAAAACTAATTTTACATCAATAATAGTGCATTTCATACGAATTAAGAAACTGTAATTAAGAATTCGGTATCATAATCCTTCCTGAAACCAGTCATTTCAACCCATTATAGAAATATAAATAAAATGTATGAAATATTTTTGCGAAGATCAAAAGAATCTGCCTTTTTGTATGTACCATTGTTTAAAATCGTAAATGTTAATTGAAACAAAGTAAAATAAACTAAAATACTGGCGATACAATAGAATGTGATTTTCCATTCTAGGAAATATTTGTTCACAGAAATACTATTTCAATCTGAGCATGTAAAATAATTTTATTGTAGAATTTTAAATCAAATAATAAATTTTTTATCATCAATTTTATAATTGGTACAGAGGTGCATTTTAACATTAATACATATATGCAAAAGATTGATGTAATTGCCTGTAACAAGAATCAGCTTAAGAATCTTTTTCCTCTCTCATTTATAAATTTTTTTATTTGAAATACTGTAAAATAGTAGTTCCTATTTGAATTCTAAAATGTGTACTTAAATAAATATGTATATATAAATGTATACACATATTGCAGTTGAATATATAAATCTTTAAATTTGCATTTATATTAATATTTTTAAACATAAATACGATGAAAATTTTTGTTGTAAAACTGGATTAGAATTATTTGAAACTCGTGTTATTTCAAACAGTTTTCAAATATACAAGTTATCAAAATGAAAATTCAGTTTTTTTTTTTTTTTTTTTTTTTTTAACTCAAAGCATAATGCAGCGAAAAAATAACGATATACATGCCCTTATAAGTATTAAAATAACGTATGTAGTATAAACTCACATTTTTTCGCTGATTTATAAATATTTATATCTTTAAAATTTCAAGTTTCATATTATTTCTCATAAAAGAGAGATTAGTATTGAAGTAGAGTAATTTAATTATATATGTAAGACCCACGAAATAATTTTATATTTGTAAATAACTTTCTAAGATTGAATTTAAAATGAATATTTATTCTGAGAAATTATAGTTAAGGTAAAACTAGGAAAATTTGAGCAAAATACAAAAGAATAGTATAAAAATCCAAATGTTAAATTTTTCCAAAAATATTTCTGGATGATTTTGAATTCTGTCGTATTCTATGTATTTCTATTACTATTTTCTGATGTGCTATAAATTAAAGGAAGAACTGTAATAAAACTAAGAGAGCTATTTTGCGCAATAGTTCCTTATTAGGGCAGGAGAAATTGCACTTAATTATAGCAACAATTAAAGTTTTAACAATATTAATATCAATTAAATGATATTGCTGTAAGACTTTGTAGACAAATGTATTTGCATTAAGAATGGCTATTTCAGTTAATTAACAATAATAATAATAATAATAAAACAGGAAAAAATTAAAAGGAATTAAAAAACGTTTATTAAATATATATACATACACACACACACACACACACACACACACATATATATATATATATATATATATATATATATATATGTATGTATGTATATATGTATATACAGTGGCAGACAAAAAAACTACATCCCCTAAAAACAATAACTTTTTTTAATGTTATGCATTATTTTGCTTATATAAAATTATATTAGTTCCTGCAAAGCAAGATATGACGTCATTCAACATTCCTATTGAATCATACAACTCTTTTGAAGTATTGTATCATCCAATTTCTATAAATAGTATGCCAAAAATGGACAATGATTATTTATCACATTCTTTAAGTGATGAAAGTATGACTCCTTATGTTTAATTGACGAAAAAAAATGTGTGGCACTTGCTTTAGCTAAAGAAGGATATTTGACACGCATGATCGCTAAAATATATATACATATATATATATATATATATATATATATATATATATATATATATATATATATATATCTGCAGTCAATCGACAGTCTCAAGAGGGATTAAGTTGGAGCGTGAAATTGGTGACATTGAAAGAAGGTCCGAATCAGGCCGAAAGACGGTAACCACAAAATCTGACGATCTTATACCTCATGCATATGTCTCTTCGTAATCGTCATGAAAGGGCTTCTGATTTAAAAGTCAGACTTAAGAAAGAATGCGGTGTCAATTTAAGAGCACAAACTGTCCAAAGACGCCTTGCGGAATGTGGTCTGCATTCATATCACCCGAAGAAAAAGCCGTTACTTATGAAATGAATATTATGCAAAAGAGACTTTTTTTGGGCAAAACGGCATGTTTCATGGTCAAAAGCTCAGTGGGACTCAATACATTTTTCGGATGAATCTAAATTCAACCTACATGGGTCGGATGATAAGCGGTATGTTCAAAGACGTAAAAATGCGTATCATCCAGATTGCATATCGCCTACTGCTAAAATCCCAGAGAGCCAAATGGTCTGAGTATGCATATCCAGAAAAGGGGTTGGACGCCTGAAACATGTTACTGGAACTGTTAATGCATCAGTTTACACCCATGTCATGGAGGAGTGTTTAAAGCCAGTTATTCGTGATTCCTTTAAAGGTGCTGGAATATGTATTTTTCAAAAGGACTCTGTATCCTGCCATGCAGCGAAATCGGTAAGTACGATAGTATGATCTAACTTATTCATGCATGATTTTTTTACCTCATTTACGTTTTTATCTCCACAGCATAAAGGATATTACAAAAGTAATTTCCCCCCTTTAAGTGAAGGCCTATCTGACAAAATCTGGAATCAAAGTTTTGGATTGGCATAGGAATAGGCGCGATCTGAATCCCATTGAAAATTGTTGGCACATAATGAGTACGAAAATTGCTGCTATGAAGCTTTCTATTAAAATTGAACTGCGGGAAAGCATTATTAGGGTTTGTTTTCATGATATTAGCCGGGATTACATTCAGAAGTTAATATTCTCTATGCCCGACCGCTGCAAGGCTGTCATTGCAGCTCGTGGAGGTTTCACTAAATATTGAAGTGATCCTTGTGCCTGTATACACATGTAAATAAATGTAATATGACTGCAGATGTGTGCAATTTATATTAACTACAAAATTTGTTTATCAATTATTTTGTTGTAAATTTCAACATTTCATTAAATATTTCCTTTTTCACTCTTTTTCATTTTTCACATTATTTAAGTGTAAATAATTCATTAAATCTAGTAAAACTTGATTAAGATTAATCCTACAACTTCATTTTATCCTAACAGTATGATCTTCACATACAACGTACATGTAACACACATTATTTGCACGCTTTTTCAATTTTTCGCAGGTGATGCAGTTCTTTTGTCCGCCACAAGAAGCATAAAAAAAAGGCCATATAATAAAAAACGACATTTAGTTGCTAAATAACACGATTTACTTAAAATTAGTATCTTTCATTTGTTTGAATGGCTTCTTGTTTCCTATTGTGATCTGCCATTGACAACAATCGTTTCATGTATTGTTGTAAATGATGCAGTTTGGTAGTTTTTGTGAAACTACCTGCCACAAGTAACATACATAATCTAGTCCATGAGAAATCGTTTAATTCGAATATATTTTGTGATAGAAAATCCTATAGAAATTCATAGGAAAAGATATTAAAGTTCAAGCAATCATTAATTAAAACAAGACAGAATATTTAGGTTTTGTTTTAGATGACTGAAACAATCAACATACACATTCAAGTAAGCACACCACAGCTGATGTTGCATAAGAACCAGAAATGAGAGCGCCCCTACTCTACTTCTTCCCGCCGATCCGCTACGTGCGCAGTCTATACTACCGCGCAATCTTTACTAACTTGGTCTTATAATTATTATTAAATCTCCCCATTTACCTAAAATTATTAACCCAGCAAAAAATTACATATACATCAAATAATGATTAATTCACATGAAAAATATATATCAAATATTAATTTATAAAGTTGTTAGTAAAAAATTTATAATATAAAATGGATAAGATTTTCTGCAGATTATCATTAATATGCTTACAACGTTTAATAATGCATTTAAAATTGGCTATCCGGGGGTCACATTTCCCGCATTTTTTGGTCCCACTATTATCATACAGAATTCTTTATGGTATTTTTGTAGTAATGCGCCGTGATTAAATAGGTTAGAAATTATGGTATAAAAATAGTGGTGACAAAAAGGTGGGAAATTTTTATCCCTGAAATAGTCTTGTAAAAAAGACAGGAAGATCGACCCTTGTGGCTTTTTGTAATTTATGTATAAATTATTGAAATTATTAATTTTCTATTCGCGTTTAAGAGTTATTTGGTGTAACGATATTAAATTTTTGTAAGAAATTGTGTTTTAACAGAACATATTTAAGAGTGAAGATTTAAATTATTATTTGTATTTACTCATTAACGAGTTCATCTTAATGTGAAACGAACAGTAAAATTTAATACACATTCTTTTCCAGTTGAATTGTTTCACTTTTTCTACAAATGAGAAAAAGTAAAATAAAGTGAAAGTGAAATACCAATAAGAAAAATTATGTTTGAAATGGAACACTAACAACGAAATGAAAAACAAGTTCTTTTTTTAAATTTCACTCTGGTTAAATTTAAAACAATAAATCAGAGCTTAAAATGTCTCAACAACCTGCTCCAAGCTTCAAAATTTCCAATACTTTATTCCTCTTAAGTTTTCCTACCACACAAATAAACTCTCCAAAAGTCATGCGCTTAAAACAGAAAATCGCATTTTCCGTCTTATTAACTCAGGAAAACAAAAATTATTTGTTATGGAAGACACATGACTGACTTTCTTTTATCTGAGTCTTCGTTATCTATTCGATGCTTATTTGATCTTTAAAAATACTTTGCATTTTTTTGGGGTTAAGAAAGAATGCAAGAAAAAGAATAAAGTAGCAAACGTGATTCAAGTATGGAAACATTTTTGTTTTCGAAAATACGCTTTGAGAATGTTATATTAACATTTTTCTTCTTCATTGTTTCAAGGAGTAAACTCAGTCTAAGTACTGGTGAAGTGAAATGTCATTTGGAAATTTTAGTTTTATGATCTCATTTTTCTGTTTGGGACAAGTAATGATTTGTTTGAAATTTTGTAAGGAGTAGTAGAAATTCGATATTTAATAGTAGCAATTTCTTCAATTTAATTAAATCCAAAGATTTTTCTTCGCCATAAGGTAGAGTACTGTATTAAAGAAATTTATGGTTTTAATTTAAAAAAAAATCATTACTTTACACGGTATAAAAAAATATGTATATGTGAATACATCGATATGTTTCACTGATATACACACGAGCACAGACGGATATAATGTACGAATATGCACAAAGATATACAGGGTGATTATAATTAAAGTTACGGTATCAAAGCGATTTCATATTTTACCAGAGCAATCGTGAGGCAATGAAATTTTATTTGGTAAAAAAAAAAAAAGTTCCGAAATACGCGGTTAATTATCCGTGAAGTATTTGTTTCATGAAGCTCTTTTTTCTCTTTTCACTATGACTGCTTTTGCTGTAAACACGTATTCTTGTCTTTCTGCTAAAAAAAAATTGTAGTAAAAGCTTGAAGTCTATAGTTTCCTGCTATTCCATTGTGTTTCTAACAACATTCCTGTGTTTAATGAGTCCGTTTAAGCGTTTCCCCTGACATTATCTTGTTAGCGCCATCTATAGGAACATGTTGGATCTACTTTTTTCCCTCCCTCAAACAAAATTTAATTGCCTCACGATTGCTCTGGTAAAATATCAGATCGCTCTGATGGGTAGTTCTAAAATTATAGCGTTTTTAAATCGCAATTTTAATTATAATTACCTTGTACATATAAATTAGAAGACGAGATTTAAGGAAAAGATGAGCATGACGTTAAATTCATTTGCATCAAAAATTTTTTTAGCATATTTAAAAATTACAGCGTTATAAAAAAAAGAATGAAGTAGCAAAAGTGATTCAAGTATGGAAACATTTTTGTTTTCGAAAATGCGCTTTGAGAATGGTATATTAACATTTTTCTTCTCCGTTGTTTCTAGGAGTAAACTCAATCTAAGTACTATGGAAGTGAAATGTCATTTGAAAATTTTAGTTTCATGGTCTCATTTTTCTATTTGGAACAAATAATGATTTGTTTGAAATTTTGTATTGTGTAGCAGAAATTCAATATTTAATAGTGGAAATTTCTTCAATATAATTAATTTCAAAGAAATCTACTCGCCATAAGATAGCGCACTGTATTGAATAAAATATTTTTAAAAAATTCATTACTATACACGGTTTATTAAAAATATGCATATGTGAATATGTTAATATTATACATAGATACATACATACACGATACGCGAACACAGACGCAGCTAATGCGATAATATGCACATAAATATAGAAATAAATTAGAAGACAAGTTTTAGGGTAAAGAGGAAGATAACGTTAAATTCATTTGAACAAAAAAATTAGCGTATCAGAAAATTACAGTGTTATAATGCATATTGAATATAAAAAACATTGGATTACAAAAAATAAATTAGTTAATAAAAAACTACAAGGATTTCTTGATAAGCTATTGAAAAAAAAAATAGTAAAGAATGTAATTTTGAAAAGTATCATTTGCTTTATGCGTAGAAGGAAATGGTTTAAAACCTTCCAAAGTTGAATACTTTAATAAACACATGGGTACTAAAGTAATGAATGGACTACAAACCTTACAACTAAACGCTAATAAAGTGCATGTTAACTATGGCATATACTAACGGAATAGAAAAGTAAATCTTAGAAGAAAGGCAGAAGAAAATTTTTAACATCATCAATCGAATCAAATATTTAAAATAGAAACAAACTGGACACTAGAAGGAAACAGGAACAAGGATAGCATACAAAATCTTGCATTGCTATCCAAGCGATGCTTCACAATACTTGCACTGGAAGACTCATGGCTGACTTTCTTATATGTGTGTCTTCAATTTTATCTATTCGATGCATCTTTAAAAATATTTTGCATTTTTGGGGAGTAAGAAAGAGTTCGAAAAATGTAAGTAGCAAAATTATTCAAGCGTTGGAAATATTATTATTATTATTACTATTATTTTCGGAAGAACAATATGATAATGTTTCATTAACATTTTTTTTTTTTTTTTTTTTTTTTTTTTACTTTATTGTTTCAAGGAAAATACTCAATTTAAGTACTTCCGAAGTAAAATATCATTCGAAAATTTTAGTTTTTATGTTTCTCTTACTTTCTATTTGGGGCAAATAATGGTTTGCGACAGTGTTGGGCATAATTGATTAAAATTGATTAAAAAGTAATTGAATTACAATTGAATTACAATTAAAATACAATTAAAATTATTTTACTGTCAATAATTAACAAGTAATTGGTTACAATTAAAATTGAATTACTTATTCAATTTATTGAATTACTTATTGAATTACTTATTGAATTACTTATTCAATTTATTTGTAATCAATTACTTGTTAACCGATTGACAGTAAAATAGTTATAATTGTAATTTAATTGTAATTCAATTACTTTCTAATCAATTATGCCCAACACTGGTTTGCGAATAGTGTAAAACATCTTTAGAAATCTTACCATAGTTTTAATTTTAAGCAATCCAACATTATCTTTAATACCAAACGCGTTTGTGAGTTAGATTTCGTGAAAAATTTAGCTATCTATCTCAAGTATTATGAATTTGTAAAGAAAAATCTGATTCCACTTCGCTGTCTTCAGCTTGGAAAAATTTGTTTAGTTCCATTAAATAATTTTATTTCTATTTGTTTAATAATGTCATAAAATTGTAAATTATAAATTTTAAAATAAAATAAAATAAGATAAAAATAATTAGTATATAGAAAATAAGTTAAATAAAAATAAATAATAATTTAAAAATAAAAAAATTCCTTTGCCCCTAGTTTTTATTGTTATGTCACCTTTTGTTTCTTTGTTGCATGAAATTATCCTATTATCTAGATGTGTTGCTCCTCCCTCTTGGGTTTTTCCTGTCTTTCAGTCTTGCTTTTGACTTTAAGGTAGTTTTTGCACCTGAAGAAGAAAGAGTACGTCCTTTCAAAACTGGACGTTCTTCCCTTCATTTTATTGTGTGTAAAGGAGTTTTATGCTTAAATACGGTTTTAAGTATCTAAGATTAGGCCCAGAAAAAAATTAAATCTTTCTGAAGAGATGAAAATATTCGGTTAAAAGATGAAATATAAAACTCTTCCCAAGTTTCGAATAGTTATGAATATAATATTCATATTTTTTTTTCTTTCAAGTTAAATTATATGCATATATCTTTCATGAATTATTCACATTTTCTTAATTTTATCTTATGCAATATTGCCGATTGAATTTTTTGAATAATGATTGGTAATTAAATAATAATTTTATATTTTTATTCAGAAGTGTAGCAAACGGCACATAATATAATTTTATTTATTGAAAAACAGATAAAAACCAAAAATTTAGAAAGTTTATTAAAATAAAAAAAAACACATTCTTAGGTTGACAGTTTGATTTTTGATTTTGATTTTTATTATTTTTTGATTTTTATTATTTTTTTATTTTTCAGTTTGAAATTTACAAAACTAGAATGCATATTTTCCTAAATTACGGTGATTATTATAATTTATACAACTCAATATTTCAAACGCCGCTGGTGATGTCAATAAAGTTTAAAATGGGAAATTTCACACGTTTTCCTAATAAAAATAAAACGTGTAGGGAAGTCTGGGGCTATTTAGCTAAAGGGATAGAAAGACGCAGTCATCACAATTGCCTTTTTGTGGATAAATAGCGTAACCAGCTACAAAATACTTTTTTTTTTTCTTTCTCCAATATCCGTCGTAGTTCCACAACGTTTTTCACATTCTGTGATCATTTATAGCAATTTTTCCTATTACTGCATTGATAAATAATTTTTTGATGCTTCATTGTTATCTTCACATATAATAGTTTAATTACATTTTCAAATAAATTTAATAATTAAATACTATATTTTCAATAAGTAAAATTCACATTAAATATATATCGAAATCCGAAATTATCTTTAATATTTAATCACATTTGTCTCTCTATAAATAAATATATTAATTCCAATAATGCTTTATCTGTTATCCATTAAATAAATCTGCTGAGAACAAAAATGTATTCTTTAATATTATTAATTTATTCCGACTAATCTAAATGTCTTTTCATTAAATAACGCTCTTTCAGATTTTTAATTCTTCCAATGCTAAATTCGTTTTAAAATAAAATTTAAGTAAAAAATAATTTTTTAAAGTTAGAAGCTTTTTATTGTGAAGCCCTAAAAAGCATAAAATAAAACTTATTCTGGCAAAGACATGCTACAAAGAAATGAAAGTTTCAACACTAAGAAAATTTTAGAGAAAAATATATGTACTTTCCTTTTGCAAGAGATGAAAATTTTTTAATATTCAAAATATTTTAAAAAGCTTTCGAGACCAATATTATTAGTTATTAGTTTTTGTATAATCATTCATTAGGCCGAAATTTCAAATGTCTCGAAAGCTTTTTAAAATATTTTGAACATTAAAAAATTTTCAACTGTAAGTCATACAGTAATATACGAAAAGCTTTATAATTATTTTATTTGCATTAAATCCTATACTGCTTGTGAATCTTAAAAATGATTTAAATAAAATATTTTTTCCTCTGTACACCCAGAACTGCATCCCGTGGAATTTATGTAAGCCAAATCTTCGTTCGCTTTGCAGAGGGCATATAGTGGCTGAAAAGTAGTGAAGAATGTGCTCACAGCTCATGATGAGGGGTATCCATGGCAGAAGAAATATTCAGGCATGAAAGTTTTTCGACTTTAGTCTGAAATGCTCCTTTCTGAAAGCCACCTTGGCTGTTTCGAGATACACGCAAATCCAAAGAGAAATTGTAACCAAATATTATTGGAGGGGGGGGGGGGTTAAGCAAATTATGCTAACTATTCGCATTCCCCTTATTATTAGTCATGTAATAATATGCAGCAATTAATCCTCATATCTTGGCTGTTTTGTCAAAGTTGATTCCTACTGTATGTAATTATTTTACTGAAAAATCAACAAAGTTGCTGCTTTTTAAAAAAAAAAATAGTTTTTGCAACAAATTGCTGTGTTGCAATCATTTCATCAATATATATTTAAAAAAAAAAGTTTAAAAAGCTAATAGCTGACTTATTATTATTGTTATCTTTTTTTTTTTTTTTTTTTTTTTTTGTCTAAAATTCTTGAATTAAGTAATTATTTTACAGTAAATTAACAATTGTACATTTTTTATGTCTAAATTTTAAAATAATAATTATAATACATAAATAAATCTCAATATTTTTGCATTATATTCAATAATTTTGTAGATTTTTTGTAGATAAGTTCAGATCTTTTGGCAGATTTGTACTTTCATGCCTGAATATTAGACCTTGTTGTCTCAGAGTCTCGATCTTTGCATCATCCCATCAGCAGAAGATAAATAAAATCATTCGTGACGAAGACTCATGTGCAAAAATATAAGCAACAATTAAGGAAATTCGCAGACTACGCCTGAACGAAGGAAGTTATAGACCTCTTAACTAGCACAGAAACTACTGCAGTAACTTTACTGGGTATTATGCAGTACACAAGTACAACAGTTAGCCTATCACTTTCTATAACCAATGGCTTTTTCCACAAACCTGTCAAATAAAAATTTATGACACTGATGACTTTAAAACCCGTAAAGTCATCATCTCTTTACTATGACGTCATAGATATGGGAATGCATGGAACAAAGTATAGCCGCACATGATCTGAATCTGTTATGCCTCTCGTCTCTACCATTACATACTGAATCATCATCCTCAAGCAATACCGTTTCACTTTATAAAGGACATTTACAATGAGAAAGCGTTGATTTAAAGTATTACATAACATGAATCAAAATGTTGGAAACAATCATACGATTTCATTTAAAAAGTTATCCTCCTACTCATCGACAAATGCTTAACGGGAATGCCTGTCGTTCATTTCTATCAAAATCTTTAGACAAAATGGAGCTTGAACTTTTTCTTTTGAACGAAGGACAATCACATGAGCACAATAATGATTGTGTTCACATAATTAAACATAGAAACACATTGAATATATGAGATCCAGGTATTACACCATCAATCTTCTATGCTATAATCTTACATCTGGTGAATATGATCCCAGATTTAAAGTACCACGATCATGTGAAGCAGTTTGCAGAGTGTTTTTCCATGCAGCTGCCCAGCTATTTGATTTTCAATCAGTTGTTCTTGATTTTGATGATACTGATGTATGGATTGTTGGTTCATACATCAATCACCTGACTGAGCCAGACTTGTACATCTACCAGAATGTACATGTACCAGAATTGCAAATGTACAAATGAAAAATCTGTCAGGGTTGGTCATTGTTCTCGGAACAAAAGTTAGACAAACTGCATTTGGAGTGTAGTATACATTTACAGGTTGTAATACAATAGAAGGCTTTTTTGATTTGGGGATGGTCACAGTTATGAAATGTCTTCTTCAGGAAAATAATGAGACACTCCTTCAAACAATGTAACATCTTGGAGTTCAAGAGGAGTTATCTGATGAACCCGTTCTGTTGAGCTTGTTAACCATTAGAATAACCTATAATAACCCGGTGAGTTTGGAAAATGACGTCTGTTGCATCAGTGTGGTACAGTTAGGCAGCCTCCTGGTGAACATTCCTTTAGATAACATTGCCTTCAAAGACACTGGTAAAGATATGAATACAAGAATGCGATGCTGGCAAAACGTTTGCTTTCAACCAGATTTGGATGGGAATAAGACCAAGAGGCATTTCAACCTGTCACACACACAATAACCCTCTCTCAGTTGGAGTAAAGTTGCATCAGTCCAAAGAAATACTTGAAGAGGAATCGCATGGGGAAACAGATAAATAAAAAACACGCCCCACAGTGTATGACTCAACTGTGGAAGACACCAATACAGATGAAGATTTCGGTGATTCAAATTTTTACAAAATAAGATGTATAAAGATGATTATACACTTTTATATATGGTTAGGGCATAAGATAAATATTGTACCTTGAAAAAAAAAATATTACCTACATTAATAAGTATCACCTATGCTGCAAAGTGTAACATATTACACTAGTAAAGTGACAGAACTACGCTTAACCAAATGTATATTGTTATACTTTTATGTGTAATTACTATCAAAATTTCAGATTAAAAGTTTTAACATTGTTAAATGTATAGAATGGTTAATTATTAGTCCAACAGCACATTAAATGTGGATGTTGTCCAAGTAAACGTCAAAAATTCTGTGTATTTTCCTACCGTTATTATTAGCTGCCATTTTTCAAAATGGCGGCCAAACGCCCAAATTACAAAAATTCCACCCATGCTATATTTCCTTCTTAACGTGCCAAAAATGATTTACAAACATAAAAAAGGTCCCCTCGAAAAACGCACGGACTATTTGCTTCTCTATCACTAAAACTATTTTTTCATACGAGATTTATTTCACAATTTTCGAAAATTTCAATACGTAATTAAATTATCTTAAATAAATTAAGATTTGACAGTGTGGAATAATATTTAAATAAAATTTTTTGAGTAGTTTTAAACAATTGTTTTGACTGTTTTCTTCCATTGATTATTGATCTCTATTCCTTTCATTCTTATCTTAATTAAATAACCTTTACAAAATAATGGAATTCTACTTATTTAATGTGATTTTGTTCTTCCTGTTCCAGTAATCCGCTTTTAGATTTGATCCTTAATTGAAATTTCAAATTCTTTTCTTCTGTTTCGAATTGGATAAAAGGCTTTGAAACAGACACTTTTAAAAAAGATATGAGTTTAATCTTCTAAAACAAAGAGTTTATCGTAGCAGAGACAGTAAAAAAAGTAGGGTTTCTCAGCGGCATTCATTTATTGTGTTGATGTCTAATATATTTATCAAAGAATTCAATCTAATATAAATCATTTTCAATTTTTGTTATGTAATCTCCCAAATACCAAAATTTTCTTTGCTAATACATTGCACGGTCGAAAAACGTAAAAACATTATAATATATTTTTCGAAAGTAATATTAATGTTTTATACATATCTTTTATATCAATACCAGAAAAAAGATAGCTAAACTAAGTTTTCCTTTCGTGAGAGGAATGTAATAAATCAATGTTAAAAAAAAAAAAAAAAAAAAAAGAAAAATGAATAAAATCTTTTTGTAAAAAAATAGAACCGACTCCAAAAAGGAACTACTATTCAAACAACTAAAAATGAAAGAAAATTGGCAGAAAATGGAACTGTAAATTGCGCCTAAAAGTACAAAATAATTTCCTTCGCCAAACAACCTATAACACTACAATTAATCATAACTTTTGAAGTCGGCGCAAAATTAAATAAAATTTAATTAGTTTTTAAAGGTTTGTCTTTAGTTCGGTAGCAACAAATGCTGTTGACTCGAACGATCCATTTTCATGTTTAATTTATTATTTTATCACTGTATACAATTGGTCCATTAGTAGCATCTACATAGAACAGTGAACATTCTTCACAATGCGGTATTTATGTTTCTACGAAGTTGGAGTTTCCTTTGCAAATTTGGTAAAACTTTGATAACTATCATCCTTGATGGCTTTTGAATTTGGGGATCAAAACGTAAGGCAAAAATATACACGCAAGATGTATATTTTCATAATATATATTGTACGATGTGTTTTTTCATATTCTTGATTTATCTCTTGATATACCTTATGAAAATAATCATGATATCCCAAAGAAATTAAATATGTTTGCCAGATAATTTTGCGATTTTTCTTTCACCAAGGACGTCAGATACCAGCATCTTCGCCAACTTTTGCTGCTTACGAAATCTTATTTGTTTTCTTGAATCAAATTAGTTCTCGGTTGCGTTTTGTAGGTAGCAATGTGAGATGTGTATTTTGAATAGGATTTGATTTTTGTATTGAACAAAGGTATCAATTTTTATTTAATTTTGCGCCGACTTCAAAAGTTATGATTAATTGTAGTGTTATAGGTTGTTTGGCGAAGGAAATTATTTTGTACTTTTAGGCGCAATTTACAGTTCCATTTTCTGCCAATTTTCTTTCATTTTTAGTTGTTTGAATAGTAGTTCCTTTTTGGAGTCGGTTCTATTTTTTTACAAAAAGATTTTATTTTTCTCTTTTCAGTGAAAACTTTTTTATATAGCAGAGCATCAGAAGACGTTCGACGGAAGTTTCACAAATCATGTTCCAAAAAAAGTGACATTACTCAAAAAATGGTTTATGTCACTGAAAAATACATGAAATGCACCCAATGTGAAAAAAAAAAAAGATACATCTCCATCTAGAAAGTTATCCACTGGAGAGACAATTGTGCCAGTTTTATTATAGTCAAGTTATTTTTAAGTTGATTTTTCTCAAATGCTGCATTTTTAAGTTGTTTTACTTTTCTTGCCTTTATCGGATATGAGCAAAAAACTATCTATTGAACGAACATACGTTAAATTAAAAAGTCTTTAGAAATGTAAAGGACGGATATGCTGTATTCGTAACCGAAAATTCTGTTAGGCATATATATTGTACTTTACAGTGAATACGTCACCCGCTGCGCTGGAAATTGCGCAGCGTAAAGTTCAAATAAAGAGCAAAATATGCATTGTAGCTGACGGACAGAAGTTTCAACATCGATACTTACATACTGCTTTTACCATTGTAGCTGCATGTGTTCAGCAGTTAGAGTGAGAACAGATTTTAGTGAGTATCCTGTAATTTGTTTATATCTTAATGAAATCATAATGAAACCTATTTCAGGCCAAGATCATTACGACAACAAAAAAAGTATTAAAATTGAATCATCTCTTACGAAGTTATAAGCTAACAAATTTCAACAACAACAACGAGAAACATCTCTTCCTTTATGAAGTCGGTTTAAAACGTCTATGCGTTAATCGATGTGACCGCTTACAATAACCATACTTTGAATTTTACATAGCATAAATGTGCTCTGCAATTTTATAATTCACTTTTTCCCCTGTCTTGAAACGTTTCCGAGATAGGATCGCTAACTCCACTCTTTTCCACCAGGTGGCGCTTTAGGCGGTTGAATCGCGTTGCACATGTCCACTTTACTATACCTACATACCACTTTTATAACTATAGCTGCAGCTGTTCTGAAGTTAAAAGAGTCGGGACTGACATTTTTGGGCACCCTGTATTTTCTTTTGATCGTAAAGATTTTACAATGGGATTTATTTCAGACCAAGACCTTTACAATAAAACAAAAAGTATCAAAATCGGATCATCTGTTCAGAAGTTATGAGCTAACAAACAAAAACAAAAACCATACGCTTTGAATTGAGAACCTCCTCCTTTTTGAAGTCGGTTAATTAGAGCATCTCTTACGAAGTTATAAGCTTACAAACACCAACAACAACACATAGCTTGAATTAAGAACACCCTCCTTTCTGAAGTTGGTTGAAAACGACTTTGCGCTAATCGATGTGACCGCTTACAGTGACAGTACTTTGAACCACAGAGTTTACGTGTCATCCGCTACGCTGCAAAGTGTTCAACATAGTTCAAGTGTGCACAATGTAGGAAATTGCGAACAAACAACTGCACGTTTAAGCGTTCTATTTTTAGCAATAATGTCTTTTCGTAGTAAATCGAAGATGCTCTACAACTTCGTAATTAACTTTTCTCCCATCTTGAACTGTTTTTGAGATAGGAACGCTAATTCCACTGTTTTTCACCAGATGGCGCTTTATTTTCTTTAGATTGTAAAGAAGTTATAATGGGACCTACTTCAGACCAAGATCTCTACAACAAAACAAAAAGTATCAAGTAACCGCATTTTGAACTATATAGCGTATGTCTCAGCAGCTACGCTACGACGTGAGCAATGTAGCTCAAGTATGTATAGTGTAAGAAATTGCGAACAAAAAAATGCACGTTTTTAGCCTTGTATTTTTAGCATCAATGTCAAAACTATCTTTTCGTACTAAATCGATGATGCTCTGCAATTTTATAATTCACTTTTCCCCCTGTCTTGAACCGTTTCCGAGATAGGAACGTTAGTATGAATGTCTAAACTATCTTTTTGTACTAAATCGGTGATACCCTTCAGCTTTGTAATTTACTTTTTCTGTAGAACCGTTTTCGAGATAGGAACACTAACTCCGCTATTTTCCACCAGGTGGCGCTGCAAGCGGTTTAACCTTGTACAGCATGGACACTTTTCTATACTTACATACCATTTTTATCACTATAGCTGCAGTCGTTTAGCAGTTAAAAGATTTGGGACTGATTTTTTCGGGCACCCTGTATTTTCTTTAGATCGTAAAGATATTACAATGGGACCTATTGTAGACCAAGACCTTTTCAACAAAACAAAAAGTATCAAAATCGGAGCATCCGTTCAGAAGTTATGAGCTAACAAACATAAAAAAAACATACGGTTTGAATTGAGAACCTTCCTTCTTTTTTTGAAGTCGGTTAAAAAACAGAAGAAAAGTTGTGTTCTCAATGTTAATTTCTTTTCTTTCGCAAATGTAAATGCAAAAAATTTAGTTTCAATATTTAAATTTTCCATTTTCTTCAAAGTTTTCGTTGCATCAATATAAATTAAGTACCATTACTCTTATATAAAATTGTTTTAAAACGCGGTTAGATGAAATTTCATGAATAAAATTTTGACTAATTCGTGTAAAAGTCTTACTATTATGTATTTATTTCAGTGAATTTGTGAAACCTTAAAGATAAATAATTATTTAAAGGGACAAAAATCAATGTATAGTATTTTCATTTAATTCTTAAAGAAATTAAAAAATACAATCTATAACATTATTTTGTTTTATTTAAAAATACCATTTTTTTTTTTTTATTTGCAGAATAAATTAGTAAACAGAACAATAGTGCACAGTAAAAACTAGAAGCTGCTAAAATGGACACAATGAGAGTATTTTGCTTAGAAATAGTTTATCTTTTTCCCATCATTTCTTTCCCCTTTTTTTTTTTTTTTTTCCGAATTTCACCCTAGGGTATTTTTTTGGTACACTATAAAGAAATAGGTTCTTAAGAATAAGTATATATTGTCCCAAAATAGCCCCAAAACTATATATACTTAAATTAAAAAACCCATGAACTTATTTTTGAGTATATTGACATGCTCAAAAATGGAATTGACCAATAAGAATCCTAATACCCCCCTGTTTGACACGTCAATGTACTCAAAAATGAGTACATGGGTTTTCAAATATAAGTATATGTTGTTTCGGGGCTTTGAGACAATATATACTTATTTTTAAGAACCCTTTTTTTACAGAATAATTACCACTGTAACAACAGAATAATTACCACTGTGGTCTTCAATTTCCTGATGCCGAGACCGAGTGCCAGTTTACTCTAGAATGTTTGTAGATCATTGTAATCTATTTTAAATCGTAAGCTTTTTTCTGAAGTGCTTAAGTAAATGTGCAAAAAATGATCGTCGAGGGATGATTGAAAAATAATTGATTTCCTATATTTTTTGTTACAAAAGTCTAAATTGATTAAATGGTATATGAATAATAATAATAATAATAATAAAACAGCATGCGCGTTAAATATATAGATATATATATGAAAATAAGTTTTAAAAACATGGAAAATGTGACCACTGAGAATACATTTTATTATAAGTATGTTGTAGAAATTTCGACCAAGAAGTAAAGACAGAGGTTATTTATTATTTTTTTTTTATTAAAAAAAAATAATAATAATCAATTCTCTTAGACTGCCAGAAAATAGCTCATGAAATTATACTTGTGTTTACGCTAAATAGTTAATTCCAAAAAAAAAAATCAATTGTATATCTATAATAACACCAAAATCTTTTAAAATATACAATCATGGGGTTAACTTTTGTTTTTGTTACTATACAATATAATAGTAATTTGCTTTAAAATAATTGAGAAAATTGTATGTCATTTAAATACCTTTTAAGTAGCTTTTCTATAATATTTTATCATTTAAATAATTTGTATAAAATTTATGCTTTTTATCATTTTATTATATTTATTTGACTATCTTGTTTGGTAAATGAGAGGTAAAAAGTTCATTTTTATTCATGAAAAAATTTCATGACTGTAATTTCGGGAAATGTACTATTTATTTATTTAAAATAAAATAAAATAAAATAGAACTGAAATATAATTGAGTATAATGAGACTTTTGAAATCCATTTGGTATTTCAAAAATATACGTCTCAAAGGAATAATTGAAGAAATTGTTAAAAAGTTTTGGCCATCTTACGCATTATGAAATTTCTACATTAAAGTTATTAATATAATAATTGATATTATAATAATATTTGCTGTGACAATCGCAGCGTTGACTGAGACAATTTGGCACCATTCATGTCAATAAAATTGTCATACATATAACAAGGAATAATCTATGCTAAAAATCATTTGCAACATAAGCTTTTTGTCCGACAAGTTCATCTCAATTTACATGCTATTTAAGAGACTGATTCTAATTAATTTGTAAACTGAAAGCTACTAAATTATTAATAACTGAGAAAATCAGATGAATAAATCATATTCAAAAAAGGCCTAAATTAGCTGTTGAAGACATGGTCGTGAAATCATAATTTTATTTTTTACAGATATTGTCGTTGGGGACCTCACATATAATTTTCCATGCTTATTTAGTTCTGACCACCCGGTTTCGAAAACCAACTTGATTGATCAAATCCTCTATATTCCAGAAGGCATTCCATATTATTTTCTCTTTGTAGTTTAATATAAGAGAGTACCTAAGTTAGCTTGCGGTTTTAACCTTGTCATTTCATGATTGATCATGATGCATGTATTCAATACGACAGCAAAATATTGCATGACAAAACAACACTTAGTGATTCGCATAGTAATGGGTTAATGTAAAATATTGATACGTATCAGCAAGGGAAATCAATTTTTGAGTTTCTGTCATAGATCTCCATGTTCATATAATAGATAAGGGACTTTAATGATGAACTAGATAATGTCAGATTGATTATATGTACTGCATATTCTAAGAAATCTTCATAATTATAGAATACATTGACTTTTACGTGTCAAACTTGTTAATGATTACACATTTTGAGAGTTAAGTAATTTATGAATTTTTATTTTAAATTTTATTGTGTATGAGTTGTTTCTTTATCAATGAATGATATTGTTGATATTATATTACAAATATCAATTCTTTATCTATGCATTAGGGTTGCTATGATATTGATATGCTTAGTTAATTGTTATATTTATCTTTAAATTAACAATGTATCACTAAGTTTTAAACATTATTTCACTTCTTTATTTAGAATTCATATCACGAACAGGAAATTTAAAGATAAAAAAAAAAAAAAAAAACATTTAAAGTAAAAGAAAAATTATAAGAAAGAAAAATCAATTTCCTTATGCAATAGTTATGTATATTTTCTGTTTTCAATTTATATTTATAAATTCAGACTTTTGTCTGTAATTGTGAAAAAAAAGTGATATCTACACGTTTCACACAACATGGAAGCCGAAAATGACTTTTAAAAAAATGTCTGTCTGTGTGTGTCTGAGTCATGATGTTCGTATGTCTGTAACGCAGTTTTTGTCAGAGCATCACTTGAGAACGGCTGGACGGAATTCAACGGCGCGTGGCAGAAACTTAGATCTTTACCCAACTTAAAATTATATCTATCAATATTTTCGAAATTCCCCTCAAAAGTCAAAAACACGTTTGTTAGCATAATTCGGGTCCAAATTACTTCACAGTAAAGAAATTGCACATGGGGAGACTAGACATTATTACAAATAAAACGCTATCTGCGATTTGGGAATTTTGGGTTTTTAAGCAGAGGGGCAGGGGGGGGGGGGAATTGGTTTTTGTGTGGCGTGGAATTTCGCAAATTCCGGATTTTTGACTAGAAATCTACGAAAAATGGAACAATGATGTTGAAAAAAGCTATCCCACTTTCTTAGAACATTTACAAAATCGCAGTTTTTTTTTTTTTTTTCTTTTTTTTTTTTTTTTTTTGCGATTTTTTTTAAGGTGTTGGGGGGGGGGGGTTACGAGAGGGTGAAATCTGGACATCCCTTTAAACACTAAATTTTTCTTGAGAAATCTATGGGGGCTACGGACACGAATTTTGGTGCTTGGATTGGTTATATGTATCCGACAACTAAAGTAACGAAACTTATCGAAATTACCCCGCGTAAAAACAGCTTTGTAAGCATAACTCAGCTCCAAATTACTTCACAATGAAGACATTGCTGCGATTTAGGACTTTTAAGGGAAGGTAGAGGAAAAATTTGTTTTTGTGGCGAGAAATTTTGCAAATTCCGGATTTTTGAGTAAAACTCTACCAATAATGGAAATAAGATGTTAAAAACAGCCATGCGTCTTCTTTAGAATATTTCCAAAACACGTTTTTGATTTTTTGCGATTTGGGGGAAGGGGGTAGTTTGCGGTACGAAAGGCAAATCCGGGACATCCCGTTTAGCGCTAAATTTGTGT
Organism: Salticus scenicus; assembly: GCA_963930645.1. Taxonomy (NCBI): domain Eukaryota; kingdom Metazoa; phylum Arthropoda; class Arachnida; order Araneae; family Salticidae; genus Salticus; species Salticus scenicus. The sequence continues at coordinate 101,148,882 of OZ005652.1, forward strand.
TGGAGCTTCGGTCACAATGTTTGGTACTTGAATTATTTATATGCATCCGACCCCTAAAGTAACGGATTTTATTGAAATTCCCCCCTTTCCCCCTGAGGGAGGGGCAGAGAGCAAAAAAACGTTTGTAAATATAATTCGGTCCCAAATTACTTCACGATGAAGAAACTGCACGAGGAGACTAGACTTGAGTATAAATAAAACTTTATGTACGACTTTGGAATTCTTGATTCTTACAGAAGAAAGAGGAAAAACTGTTTTTCCGGGTGGAATTTAAGAAATTCCGGGTTTTTGAGTAGAGCTCTAGTAAAAATGGTACAAAGTTATTGAAAACAGCCATGTTTCTTGTTTGTTAAATTTCCAAAAACATTTTTTTTTTTTTTTTTTTTGAGAGTGAAGAATGAAGGAGCAATTTTGAAACCCCCTTTTTAGCGCTGAATTTGTCTTGGGGAATGTAAGTGATCTGCGGGATTTCCCAAAACTTCTAACTTACACGCTGGGGAAGGGGAAGTAAGAAGCGGGCAAGTTGATGTCGAAGGCAGTGGGGACACGAGCTCCTCAATTTGTGAGTGGGAAAAATCTCTACCGAACACAAACCTCTACCAAATTTTACCGTAGGTTACAAATAATTATAGGGAATTTTGACGATTCATTTACATAGTGCTCAACGAAGCGAGCAAAGCCTGCTAGTATTATATGTATATATATATATATATATATATAAATCATGTAAAATTCTTATCTTGCCAGTGCGCCTTTTTTCTGAAATTTATATAATAGCGTTATTTGCGTTTGCATTGCATGTAGATTGCGTAAACTTTATGCACTGAAAAATATTGTATCGAACATTGTGAAACATGTACTGTCTGCAATTAGACCAATAATTGTATTGTACTTGAAACTGAAAGTATGATAAACGTGAAATATATACATATGTGTGTGTATATATATGTATATATATTCATTAGGAGATGCAAAATCTAGATTTTGGTGGAGTTTTTGTCTATGGTTTTATCCAAAAATATTTTTAAGGTGTTTTATTTTATTTTATTTTTTTAATATAGCAATGAAATTTTTAAGATAAGGAAGTTTATCTCCAGTTTAGAAGTGAGTTCCAAAAAATTTTGCCGAAAGATTTTGTGTACAAGCTGTTGTATAATTTAATGAACATTTTTCTGCAAGCATGTTACTTGAAGCAAAAAGGTATATTTTTTGTACATTTAAATTTCACTTTTCTTCAAATATTTTAGACAACATACACATTTCATACATTTTTTTCGGACATGTATTTTTACTCACTATTTATTATATCGGGATAGACATCTTCCCCACCCTCCTCCCTATAGAAGTTAGAATAACTTTGTTAAGTTTTTTAAATTTTCGTCCCTCGTGTTACTCTATATACATATTTAGAGTTTCTAAATGTCCAATAAAAAGGCTCCAGTTAAGTCAATCTCATATGTTTAATTCCTAATATATATATATATGCATGCAATATATGTTAGGTAAGAATTTCTCCAATCATATATCTCATTTATTAAAACCCGAATAAACTACTACGTCAGAAACGCCAAAGAAAAATATTTGAGATGCATACAGCTGTTTCGGTAGCCTTAAGCGTACCATCTTCTGTGCAAAAAGAATTCTTTTTGCATTATTTTTGAAATAATTTCGGGTGTTCCTTGTACACAAACCAGAAGAGGTAAAAACTCCATTTTCAATAGGGACCGTCCGACAGTGAACTTGAATAACATATATCAGTTTGAAGAAATTTCATAAACATTTACGGGAGTTAGAGTGCAGACAGACAGACAGACGGACAGACGGACAGACAGACAGACAGACAGACCGACAAACCGAAGTCATAAACGCTTTTCAACCTTGTTGGAAAGTGTTAAAAAAAAAACAACTTTTGTAGCGTAACTATTTAATTTTTTTCTCTGACTTTTTTTATTATTAACGCGACATTAAAAATATTTTATTTTACTTCTGGGGAAAAAAATAAATAAATGTGTATTTTATTTCTTTATTTTGACATGAAATATTTTTTTCTATTTAATCATTTTAAAGTTAAAATGGGTTTTTAATTTAATATATTTTGATCCAATTATCTGACTGAACTAAAAAGTATCCAATACTAATGCTATTTGATACCTATATACATAATGATATTTACAAAATAAAAATAAAAATATTTTAATAAAATCCATATTATAACTATTCACAATTTAGGTGAGAACATAAAAGAACCCATAAGCTACACAATAAAGAAAAACACTACTTAATTAAACAAAAATTTTAAACTAATGCTAAATATCTCCATGAAAAAAATTATCTACACGCAAATTCCTGATTTGAATGAAAAATAACAACCAATTTTCGTACCGTAACTTTTTTTTTCTCTAATTTTTATTATAATTCATACGAAATTAAAAATATTTTATTTCAGAAAAAAAAAAAAAAAAAGTGTATTTTGCATTTCCTTATTTTGGCAATAAATATATGTATATTATCATTTTAAAGTTACAATGAGGTTTTTATTTAATGTCTTTTGATCCAATTATCCGACTGAATTAAAAGGGTCCGATGTTAAAGTTGTCACAAAAAAAAAAAAAAAAAAGGTTTGATGATATTTGAAAAATAAAAATATTTTAAGAGAATCCATATTATAACTATTTACGATTAATGTGAGTACATAAAAAAATCACATAAGCTACACAATAAAAACGAAAATTTTGTTTTACTGGAGGAAAGAAAAATGCTACTTAATTAAATAAAAATTATAAGCTAATGCTAAATATCTCCATAAAATCATTTATTCACACGAAAATTCCTGATAAAAAAAAGCCTCCACTCATTCACAGCGTAACTTATCTTTTTTCTCTAATCTATATGCAAACAAGAAATTTGTGGCACACTTTTAACATATTAATTTAGTCTAGTCAAAATAGAAGAAAAAAAAATCGTGTGTTTTGAAATTTTGCGTACTCATTGCAGAGCGGTTTCTGTACAACATACTAAAAGTCTCCACCCGTGGTGGGTGAGCGGGGGGTAGAGGGCATTTAAGGGGGGGGTACTTTTCAGTTTTTATCAAATATCTTAAATTCAATCGAATTTAGAGAAAAAAAATGTTAATTACAAAATTAATTTACGTAAAATTCCCTACATAAATGTAGATTACATTTTGTTTGTATGATCAATTGTTTAGAAGACATAGGGGGATGAAATAACACATTTTCTTGAAAAAACACTTTTTTGCGATAGTAAAATCAACTTAATTGTGTAATTAAATGGGTTCTTGTCAAACATTTTCTAATGCACAAACCAAATATATACATAAGGAATATGCGAGTATAATACAGCATGTTTTGTAAGTTATAAGTAATTTTAAGGCTAGTAAGGCGCAAATGTGTTTTGAGTAAAAATCCAGATAACGAAGACATAAAAACCGATCAACCTAAAAAATAAAAAAATCGCGTAGCTTTGAAATTGAGCACAGTTATAAAGTTAAGATGTCCTGAACAACATACTAAACGTCCCCAATTACAGGGGGGATCAGGGTGCAGGGGGCATTTAAAGGGGGCACATTTCAGCTTTTATTAAGTATCTTTAAAACTATCGCATTTAGAGAAAAAAATGTCAATTACAAAATTAATCTACGTGAAATTTCCTACAAAAATGTATATAACATTTTGTTTGTATGATGAATAGTTTAGAAGATATAGGGGAACGAAATAACACATTTTCTTGAAAAATTCTTTTTTGCAATAGTAAAATCGACTAAATTGTGTAATTAAAAGGGTTCTGGTCAAATATTTTCTAATGTACAAAGCAAATATATGCATTGGGAATATGTAAGGATAATACAGCATGTTTTGTATGTTTTAAATAATTTTAAGGCTAGTAAGGCGCAAATGTGTTTTGAGTAAAAATCCAGATAACGAAGACATAAAAACCGATCAACCTAAAAAATAAAAAAATCGCGTAGCTTTGAAATTGAGCACAGTTATAAAGTTAAGATGTCCTGAACAACATACTAAACGTCCCCAATTACAGGGGGGATCAGGGTGCAGGGGGCATTTAAAGGGGGCACATTTCAGCTTTTATTAAGTATCTTTAAAACTATCGCATTTAGAGAAAAAAATGTCAATTACAAAATTAATCTACGTGAAATTTCCTACAAAAATGTATATAACATTTTGTTTGTATGATGAATAGTTTAGAAGATATAGGGGAACGAAATAACACATTTTCTTGAAAAATTCTTTTTTGCAATAGTAAAATCGACTAAATTGTGTAATTAAAAGGGTTCTGGTCAAATATTTTCTAATGTACAAAGCAAATATATGCATTGGGAATATGTAAGGATAATACAGCATGTTTTGTATGTTTTAAATAATTTTAAGGTTAGTAGGCACAAGTGGTGGTTTAGGTAAAAATCCAGATAACGACCCAAAACCGATCAACATTAAAAACAAAAAATCGTATAGCTTTAAAACTGAGCACAGTTATAAGGTTAAGTGTCCTGTTCTGAACAACATACTAAAAGTCGATTGTAATGGGGGGGGGGTCAGATGGCATTTAAATGAAGCACTTTTCAGTTTTTATTTAAATCTTGAAAACTACCGCATTCAGATAAAAAAATGTGAACTACAAAATCAATCTACATAAAATTTCCCAAGAAAATGCTTATCACATTTGTTAGTTTTATCAACAGTAATAGAATATAAAGGTTGCTTTGTATGTTACGGATATGTTACAGAAAAGGGGAGTTTTTCGATTGGTATATTTTGACTTCCACTCTTTAAACTTGGCGCATTGCGTTCGCACATGCACATACGATATTTATTTGTATGAGTAGAAAATATATAACCCGAATCCTTTTTTAATTACGAACTATAGTTTATGTTACTATTGTAAATAACATAAAAATAAATAAAAATAAATAAAAAACAGAAAATATTTACTTATGAAATGAGTAGTTATGATTTCAAAGACTGATTTTATATGACAATTTTTCATTTTTATATATTGACATAGTTTTAGAATATTTCATTTGCAGAGTTTTAAGTTTCTGAAAAATAATTCTTTTTAATATTAAAAAAGTTTTTTTTTTTTTTTTTTTTTTTTTTATGAATCAGAAGCATTTCTCTTGCACTTCCTGAAATGACTCCCCAGAAAAAAAAAAAAAAAAAAAAAAAAAATGTTAAAATGAAATGACTACAAGTATAAAGACAAACAAAGGCTTCAAATTTATAACACCCCTCTTTTAAGTCAGGGATTAAAAATATATTTTACCTAAACCACAACTTGCGCCTACTAACCTTAAAATTATTTAAAAGGTACTAAACATGTTGTATTACCCTTACATATTCCCTATGCATATATTTGTTTTGTGCACTAGAAAATATTTAACCAGAACCCTTTTAATTACACATTTTGGTTTATTTTACTATTACAAAAAAGAATTTTTTAAAAAAATGTGTTATTTCGTTCCCCTATATCTTCTAAACTATTGACCATATAAAAAATGCACTATACATTTTTGTAGGAAATTTTACGTAGATTAATTTTGTAATTGACATTTTTTCTCTAAATGCGATAGTTTTTGAGTTACTTAATAAAAGCTGAAATGTGCCTCCTTTAAATGCCCCCCCCTCCCTTGTCCCCCGCTCACCCCCAAAGCTTGGGAGCTTGGGGACTTTTAGTCTGTTGTTCAGGAAACTTAACTTTATAACTGCGCTCAATTTAAAAGCTACACGATTTTTTTTTTTTAATGTTGATCGGTTTTGAGTCTTCTTTATCTGGATTTTTACTTAAACCGCCATTTGCGCCTACTAGCCTTAAAATTATTTAAAACTTACAAAACATGCTGCATTATCCTTTCATATTCCCTATGTATACATTTCTTTTGTACATTAGAAAATATTTGACAAGAACCCTTTTAATTGCACACTTTAGTTGATTTTACTATTGCAAAAAAGAATTTTTCAAGAAAATGTGTCATTTCATCCACATATATCTTCTAAACTATTTATTATGCAAACAAAATGTAATGTACATTTTTGTAGAAAATTTTACGTAGATGAATTTTGTAATTGACAGTTTTTCTGTAAATGCGATAGTTTTTAAGATATTCAATAAAAACTGAAAAGTGCCCCCTTAAATGCCCACCTGCCCCCGCTCACCCACCACGGGCGGGGACTTTTAGTATGTTGTTCAGGACCCTTTCGGATATGAGTATGCAAAATTTCAAAACTACATGTTTTTTTTTTTTTTTTGTGTTTTTTTTTCTATTCGTCAAATTTTGGCCTTCGTTGCCTGGACTAGTTATGAGAGTAAAGAATGAAAGTGGGTCATTCGAAAGGTATGATTAATCATAACCGGATTTACAGAAAACAAAGTATTTTTTTTATGATTTCAGTAAGAATTTTACAAATACATTTTCTTATTATTCTAATTCTCTTTGATTTTATACCCTTAATATTTTGTGTTTAAAATTCCTTTTATTTCAACCTTCTACGTTCCTATAGTAACGGCTTAAAATTTTATACCATTGAAGATATACGCAAATTAAAAAATAATGGGATTGATGAAAGTTCTATTTCTTTTTTTGTTATTTATTAATGATCTATTTTTTCCTTCCTTTTCTTTTCTTCTTCTTCTTCTTCTTCTTCTTCTACTACATTTTTTTTTTTTTTTTAATTTCCGTCAAATCTTCAATTATTATCCACGCAAAATTAAAAACATTTTATTTCAGGACAAAAAAGAAAAAAAAAAGTGTATTTTGTTAGTTTATTTTGGCATCATGTATTTCTTCCTTTTTTAATGAGACTTTTTTTTAGCTTACATTCTCTGTCATAAACCGCCTGCTGATTTCTGCCGATTCCGGGTTAAAAACGGAAAACGACGAAGAAAAATTAGAAATACTAGTCCTACATTTACAAATTTGGTACTAAATGAAAGGGGCAAATTTCCTGAATCAAGGGGTTAAAACAGTTTTTCCATACGACAATTGGATTTTTTTTTTTTTTTTTTTTTTTTTTAACTAAAGTATGAAATTTAGCTGTCAACTCTTTATTTTAATGTTTTCACACTTTTTAGTGCGAATCGAGCTAATAGAAAAAGTTGTTAATTTATTATTTAATTTATTTATGTATATTTTTTTAACATTTTACAGTTATAATTGGGTTTTTATTTAATAGCGTTTCATCCAATTATCCGGCTGAACTAAAAAATATGGCGTTAGCTAGATTTTGTCCTGATTAATAAGTGTGCCATTTTTCGTAGCGGTCGCTTGAACGGTGTAGATTTTTTCTTAAATATTGATATAATATAAAAAGTAATAATATGTATGATTTTTCTATAATTACTACTTAAATTTCCCTCAATTAGAAGTCTATATGCAAAATTAAAAAAAAAAAAAAACTCTTTTACACACATACAAATAAAGGAATAAAATTATCTATTATAAATCTATTTTAAATCAAATATTATCACACTATTTATCAAATTATTTGTATTTAATTTTAGATATTAAAAAATAAAACAAAAACAAAAGTAAACAATTATTTTTACTTCAAATATATTTTTTTTTTCTTTATTTGTATATAAATATACATTATGTCATCTTATTAGTTTTGTGACAATCTTTGCAGTTTTTTACATATTCAAATAACAAAAGTATTATAGGTTAAAAATTATCCTAATGTTTCAGAAAATAAATTATATTTAAATAATCCAGGTATATCATTTAATGTAAGAAGAAATATATGTTGGTATTTTTTTCCTTAGATTTATATTCTATTGTGTTATTTTTCTGTTATAATATTATTTTTGTTTTTATAGCTGAAAAATGTATCAGAACGTAGAATAAGTCTCCATAATTGCATAATAAATCAGTAACACTTAACTTCTGTCCACATCATATCATAAGTAAAATAGCTTGTTAACTTAACCAATACGGAATCCAAAATTCGCCGTATTGTAATTTCGATCAGAATTTTTACCATTAATCTTGATATGATACCCAATAATAATACATTTTTGATATCACGAAGAACTTTAAACACAGAAATTATCTCGAAAATCATCTATACTGTCTCAAATGCAACATGGATTGTGTTCTTTAATCCCACTTATTTACCTGTCAAAATCAAAATAATTATCCTTATAGAATTATACAGGGTCATGACCAGATTTACTACGCTTGATCCGTAACAGGATTTGTTAAATGATAAATAAAAGAGTTGTAATTGGTGGAAAATATTTCATTGTTTTCAAAATTATGCCTTACATACCTTTTATTTAGTTACATAACAAAAACAAAAATAAATAAAATAAAATAAAATAAATTAATAAATAAATAAATAAATAAATAAATAAATAAATAAATGAACTGTGGACACAGTTATGATTTTGACTTATAATTTTTGATAGAGTAAATATTATGCAAACATATGAATACCAATAGAAAGCTAGAATCCTTAGCTAACGTTTGATAAAACAACTGTATCTATACCGTCAATTTTCTAAAAATGGCAGGTTGTTATTTCGATATCTGATTTTACCTTATACACTGTTTATTATATTTTACTTATGATTTTATTACATATACTGTTACCCTTTTACATCTGTTTTTATTATACATACAATTTCTTATATTTTATGTCTGTTATTTATTATATACTTTGTCTGTAATGTTTTATATATATGTTTTTATTATATACACTGTTTCTTCACGTTTTGCCTTTTTTGTTCTCTGTTTTTATTTATACTCTGGATGGGGTCCCCCCATCCAGACATGGTTTGGCGCAGAATATCCTATTCTGGATCTTGCGTCATAAAAAACCAACCAACCAACCTATACCGTCAATCAGAAAAATGTTATCACCAATTTTGTGAAGTGATAATTTTTAGCCAAAAAAAAAAAAAAAAGAAACAAAATTGTATCCGGTTGTGGGAAGACCTGAAAAATCCGCTAAAAATGAAAAAAAAAATAATAAGAAAATCACCATGAATACAGAAAATAATAAAATTTATTTATTTTGTGATTCAGCGGCCAAGACAACAACAGAAAATGGCATTTTTCCAATTTTATTCGCTATCCTCTTCATCCTTCAATTTAAAAGTGCAATGCTTACAAAAAAAAAAAAAAAAAAAAAAAAAAAAAACAATTTTTATGTTTATTGACACATTTCAAATATACCAGACGATCATACTATTTGCATTTGATTGAATTTGCTCTTGTTCGGAATAGTACCAGGTGCTCCAAACAAAAGATGCAGAAGTCGGCATCATCATCTGATTCTGGATGTTCCTAATTGTAGCGCGCTTGGCCGGCAGTTTGACAGATGTAGTTCCCTTACTTTTTCTAGGGTTTTTCTGGAGGGACACAGAAGCTGCAAGGAAGTCCATATTCTCGGGCAGTCTATTTTATGGATTTCTTTTCTACTAATCAATCCTAAATGGCTTAAACCAGCGCCTTAAAATCCATTTATTTTGGATCGGTTGACTTTTAATGGGTTGGCATGGCTAAAGATGCCTAAAAATACATAAGACTTTAATAAAATATGTTATGTTGTTACAAAAGACCATATTTGCATATTTGTAAGTCAAACACATGCTTTAAATTAAAGAAACATAAGAAACATGGGTGCCCACAACCGGTTACATAAAGGTGCCCACATCAGGGAATGACAAACGTTTTTATTATGACAGAAATAAACTGATTTCAGTCCACAATCTGGCTTAATTCGATACTGCTTCACAAAATATATTGAATATACTTTATAAATATATGTTACACTTGCATTTTTTAATTTATTCACTTCGATTGATCGCATTCTAAAAATATTCACAAATTACTTTTGTGTTGCATTTTTTTTCAGATATTTTTTTTTTCGATGCTTGCACTTACTAAGCAAATGCGTTTATTCACTTCAGTGTTAGCAGAAAAATTGGGCACTGTCACAACACACGTTTTTCAGTACTCAAATTCTTCATATTTGATTTTAGTTCAAAGATATGGTGGGGTGCCCATAACCGGAGAACGCCCATAACAGGAGACATTCCCCTACATATATTTTTCAAATGTCATTCAGAGATAATGCTATGCGAAAATGCTAGGCGATTCGTACCACTATAATCTTATAGTTTGGGTTTTCGCCAGAAATGTAAATTTAATGGTTCATAAAGACCACACTAAGATTAAAATTTATAAATTAAAAAATAGAAAATGGTAGATAAACTTATAGCTGTGCACACATCTATAAATATTTCATAAAATATAAAACAATGCAAAGTAAGCATAAACAACTTAATTATAATGTATTCATAATACAAATTGTTCATACGTTTCAGTTCCTTCAGGCCAATTTCTAGAATGGTAGAAAAATTTAATTTCAACGATTAATTTATAAATTATGAAAGTTTTTAAAACTTGCACCAAAATGGGCCAAAGCATAATATGAAATGAGTTGAATAGATGAAGAATGTAATCAAGCATCATAAATTAAAAAAGTACGCTATTATAGTTTTAGATCGAAATAATTAGTAAGCAACCTTCATTAAGAAAAAAAAAAAAAAGTAAGTACGAGGATATGCGTACAGAGTGAAAAGAATGGCGTAATTTAGCACTTTCTAGGTTTTATTGGTATAGAAAACACTGAAAAAAAAAATATAAAAAAAATCTAGTTAGCTATTAACCATGTTTACCAAATGAATGAGGAAAATTTAAATATATAGATTTTGACTTTCAAAAGATTTTTGTGCTACAACTTTTTAAACAACAAATGCATTTCATTTCCTTTTTAATTTGAATTTTTAATATAAATAGAATAAATAGTTTCTTAAATGTATTTAGGTAATCAGTTTGTCGTCCATTTGTGTGATTTTAGCAATATTTGCAAATGATTGATTATATAGGATTAAATACATCCGAACTCCAAATACATACGAACGCATGAAGTAACAATTTATGGAGACGAAAAAAAATAATAAAACTATCTTAAACCTAATTATTTAGTTATTTCAGATTATTTTAATAATACTATGTATGTACGTATTAAGAAAAGTTGAAACAATATATAAAGACTATAAAAAATAAAAATATGCAATTTGCTCATAATAGAAATTATTTGATTTTAATAGATTGTACTTGAGTGCTACATATATATATAAAATTTCTGGAACCGTCTAGTGCTCTAGCGTGAAATTAAAGTAGAATATATATATTCAATCTTTAGAAATATCATTGACATCCATTTCTTTAATTCGATTTCACATGTCTTTTTTTAATGATTTTGATTGAAAAATCTGCTAAGATTTAGATGTAATTTTCGAATATTTTAAAAACGTTATATTACACATAATTCAAAATTATACATGCAGTAGCCATGCTATTTAAATATTTTAAACAAAGGTATGTTTCCGAAATTCTACTCATCGGTGTAAATAATAATAATAATAATAATAATAATAATAATAAATGGTAATGTTTACAGCAGAATGTGCTAACATATTCTGCTCTTACACAGAATCAATTACAGAGGAAACGTCTGTAAAAGAAAGTTTCTTTGCGAATGTTTCTGCTGCAAATTATTCTATTTAACAGCTGAGTATTCTGGCACCTATTTTTGCCAGCACATTCTACTGTAAACATTACTATGTTTCTTACAGTATATGTACGACTCTTATCCCACGATTGTCGGCACTACCGGGCAAGAAATGTATAAAGAAATTTTGTTTCGAACAAATATAATTGATTGTAGTAGGGAAGCAGATTTCTTTCTTTTCTTTCTTTTTTTTTTTTTTTTTTTTTTTTTTTTGTAAAATTTTACTTTTATTATGCACACACACAGTTATATATATACAGTCATTGCCATAAAAATTTGCTCACCAAGAAACTATTATTTCACTGTAACGAAAATTGGCAATGTAGGTACGTGTTAGACAGATATGCAATCGATCAGAAATGCAGAGTGATTGCGCGTTGCGTAATGTCACCAGAGGGCATTGAACTTTGTTCTTCTTAGAGTAAAAAACATGTAGGCAGAGCTTGTTTAGTGTTCTTAGAGTAAAAAGCTTTGTTCTTAGAGTACAAAACATGTAAGTAGAACTTGCCTGTCCTGTAGCAGAGGGACGTTTTTTATATAGAAATACCGTTTCTCTTCCATCGAAGACAATACGAGCAGCTGTTGAAGTTCGAGAGGGAAGAATAATCGGTATGATCGAATCCGGGTGATGAACTACGTAAGTAGCCAGCCACCTAGGCCGTTCTGATTTTTCTGTATGGATGTGTTGGAACCAGTGGACGAGAGAGATGTCGCTTACATGGCAACCACGCTCAGGACGTATTTGACAAACTAATAATCGAAATAACTGTCACATCATAGAAAACATACGCATAGCGCCAACTGTCTCGTTGTTCGCCATCCGGACATATGAAGCACCTACACGACCTGTTTCTGTATCTGTACCTACTATCGCTAAGCGCCTCTGGCTGAAGGACATTTTCTATCGCGGCGTGCAGTACGTGTGCAGCGAATAATACCCGCCCACTCTTCTTCGTTTGGACTGGCGTCGAGCGCGATGGGGCTGGAAAGCAACCGAATGGAACCACGTCGTTCTTAGCGACGAATCCAGATTCAGTTTGAGCAGGAATGACTAACATGTATGTGTGTAGAGGCAACGGGGACAATGCCTCAATTCTTACTTTCATTTACAGACGTTCACCGCACGTCTGTAATGCTGACGTGCGGATAATATTGCAAGTAACTGTAAAGCTGACGTAATAGATAATATTGCAAACGACACACGGTCCTCTCTAATATTGCTCCACAGCACCATGACAATCCAGCGGTACGTTCGTGACATCCTTCAGCCATATGTGTTGCCATTCATGACAGGGATCACATGAGCCATTTTTCAACAGGACAATGCTCAACTACACACATGAAGGATGTCACAGGACTGCCTCCGCCACAATATCGCCCTTCCCTGGCCTGCTCAATCCCTAGATTTGTCACTAATCGAGCATATCTGGGACCATTTGGGGCGGAAAGTTTGGCAGACTACAAGTTTGGATGAATTAGAGGCGAGTTTACTACAAACGTGGAACGAGATACCGTAGGACATCCACGGGACTCGTATGCCTCTATGCTCGCCCGTGTCGTATTGTGCATTCACGCTAGAGGTAGCCCAACAGGGTACTAAAACCTTCATTCTTCCGTATTTTTTCCTGTAATAGATGATCATTTTGCTTTGATTTTGTAATTATTTACTTATGTCAACGATGCATTTACGTATGTAAAATTTCGTTTCATTCTCATAACTCTTTCTTGGTGCGCAAATTTTTATGGCAAATTTATATATATATATATATATATATATCATAAAAGTTTAAAGATCATATATTTGATATCCCAGTATGCCATTCGAATTGTTGGGAAATGTAGAATGCAAAGGTTTACAATAGTTACATAAATAACAATTCAATATAATTTTACAGGATTTACACCCAAGTTAAAATTCATGCTAGTACCAGCAACAAAAATAGGCTAGTTATTGCTATGTATTGCTATGTCTGCTAGATTTTCATGCTATTATATGCTTTATAATGCTAGCCAGCATCGAATGCTATGTTAGCTAGCTAACACGGCAAAAGCATGACAGGCTATGTACAAGCATTGTATGCTTATTTGTTGTTTAAGCTTCTTCCAAAGCATGGAGAGGTATGTACCTTAATAAGCTATTATATGCTTTTTTATGCTTGCCAGCATAACATGCTATGTAGGTAGCTTAGGAAAAAAATAGCATGACATGCTATATCCAAGTAAGAATAGCTAACTTACTGCACAAGCTTCTTCCAATCTTGACAAGGTATGTACCTTAATAAGCTATTATATGCTTTTTCATGCTTGCCAGCATAACATGCTATGTAGGTAGCTTAGGTAGAAATAGCATGACATGCTATATCCCAGTAAGAAGTGCTAACTTGCTGCACAAGCTTCTTCCAATCATGACAAGGTATGTACCTTAATAAGCTATTATATGCTTTTTCATGCTTGCCAGCATAACATGCTATGTAGGTAGCTTAGGTAGAAATAGCATGACATGCTATATCCCAGTAAGAAGTGCTAACTTGCTGCACAAGCTACTTCCAATCATGGCAAGGTATGTGCCTTAATAAGCTATTATATGCTTGCAAGCATAATATGCTGTGTAGGCAGCTTAGGCAGAAATAGCATGGCATGCTATATCCCAGTAAGAAATACTAACTTGCTGCACAAGCTTCTTCCAATCATGGCAAGGTATGTACCTTAACAAGCTATTATATACTTTTTATGCTTGCCAGCATAATGTGCTATGTAGGCAGCTTAAGTAGAAATAGCATGGTATGCTATATCCCAGTGAGAAATGCTAACTTGCTACACAAGCTTCTTTCAATCATGGTAAGGTATATACCTCAATAAGCTATTACATACTTTTTTTGCTTGCTAGCGTAATATGCTATGTAGGCAGCTTAAGTAGAAATAGCATGGCATGCTATGTGCCAGTAAGAAGTGCTAATTTGCTGCACAAGCTTCTTCCAATCATGGGGAGAAAGGTACCAGTGTGCTTGTAAATGCTTGCTAGCATAATATGCCATGTAAGCAGCTTATGTAGAAACAACATGATGTGGTGCTATGTGCCAGTAAGATGTGCTAATTTGCTTCACAAGCTTCTTCCACTCATGACAAGGTAGGTACCACAATGAACAATTTTGTGCTTGTTAATGCTTGCCAGTATCAAATGCAATGTACCAAAGTTAAGCAGGAAGATGTATTAATTTGTTTTGTATGATTGGAACAACCCCTGTAGCGTAGATATATTGCCCAACCATACTAAAAATGATCCGTAGAGATCAATACAAAAACTTATCGATATCAATAGAATTCTATTGGTATGAGTTTATTTCTATGGATGTCCCTACCGCTATCAATAAAAGCTATTGACATCTGTAACCTATTGATTATATCCTCAACTGATATGAGTAGATCTTTACAGACATTATTAAAAATTTGATCAGTAGGCTGTCGATATCAATAGAGTTTTATTGATATGAATTGATTTCTATTGATTTTCCTACCTGTATTAATAGAAGCTATGGACATCTGTAACCTATTAATTATATCCTCAATCGATATCAATAAATCTTTACAGACATCAGTAGAAATTCAATCGGTAGGCTATTGATCCCAATTAGTATCTGTAGAAAAAATGATATCTGCAAATTTTGCTCATTTTTTTCCAAGTCTCGGAAAAAAAAAAAAAAATTAAAATGTTTAAAAATCTGTATCTTCCGTTTCAAAGCATGTTTTAAACGCAATGAAGTATTCCTCCAAAAAACATTATTTTTCATGCTCCCTCAGGGATCCCCCTTGGGGATGGGGTGGGGGCGGGGAAATCACGTTCAGTATTACAAAATTTATATCTGCGAAGTTTTGATCGAAATTTTAAAATATTATACTTTTTTCATTGACATTTTAATATAAGAAACTGATTTAAAAAATTTCAAGATTCAAAGAAAATTAGTTTTGAGGCATATGCAATAGGTTTGCAAAATTGATTACTTTTTACCAAGTCCCAGAAAAAGAAAATGGTTCAGATATTTAAAAATATGTATCTTCCGTTTCAATGCATACAAAATGTCATGCTAAACATCTTTTTAGAGGTTGTGAAGTATTCCTCCAAAGAACATATTTCTTTCATTCCCCCCCTCCTTCAGACGGTATTCCCTATCATCAATTGGAGGGGGAAATGACGCTAGTAACTCAAAATTTACAGTTGGCAGAAAAATTATGAAGCACAAACTTAGATTTCTTATATATATATAGTTTGGTTGCTAATTTTTATCATCGCTTACAGCATAAAAGGAGTGTAAGCCTAGAATCATGACGCGACAAATATTGAACTCGAATATATTACTCGAAAAAAATATATAACCTTGTTTTAAATTATTACAGATCCATGGTTCAACCATTCGTTTAAAAGGATATTGACTAGTTCTTTTGAAAGATATTCAGACTGAATATTTATACCAAATGGGGGCTACTTCCAACCAGGGGATGTTCTAACGTGCACATACTTTTTCCTCATAGTTTACAGCTACAGTTATCAGTAATTCCTATCAATTTCACAATCACTTCGAAAAAATAATTCTCATTAATTACATATTTATGCGAAATTTTGTCTTATACAGCCTAGCACACAGTCACACATTTTCTAAAAATGGTCAAATCGTATTAAGGATGGATGGTTGTGTTTTACATCGCACTAGTGCTGCGCAGATGGCCAATTGGCGACGGTCTGGGATGCACCCCTAGAGGTGGTCGGGAGATATGCCTTCACAATTTTGATCCTCCACGGAAGGGATGGCTCTCCCGCTTCGGTGACCCCAGAGGTATAATTTTTGATGGGACCATGGAGGGCATTGCGGCCACGACAAATTTTACGTGCCCCAGCCACCATTGATGTACACGACGGTTTTCGGCCGGCTCGAGTACCGAACCCGCAATCTTCCAATTACGAGGCCGGCGCTCTACCGACTGGGCTACTGCGGCTCAGGTATTAAGGACCTCAAAAACATGTAAATCCATTTAAAACTAGAGTTCAAAAACTTTCACGAATTCATCCTTTTTTTCTTAGATATACAGAAGAAAGTATAAATAGTTAAATCGTGCTCGAGACTTATCAAATCATGTGAATCCATCAAAAACGAAGAGTTGGAAATTTTTACTAGTCTTCTTTTGAAGAAAGTAAAAAAAAAAAAAAAAAAAAAAAAATTAAAAAGTCTTTTGAAACATTGTAAAATTAGTTTGTTATGGTCATCACAAAACTGTTTTCTGTGTATTCCAGTACAAATTGTAAAAGTATTACATATTGAAATGATTTTCCTTCGAAATTGGGGATAGCGATAGTCCTCGGAAAATGGAGACATTTGGTTACCTTATCAATGAATGACTGAAAAATATTTACCCCATAGAGTAAGGTGACCATACGTCTTCGAAATTCGAGGACTGTCCTCGAATTTAGACCTTTTTTATTTTTTGTCCCCAAAAATTCTTTGATCACTGGGGGTACTAAATGTCCCCAAATTTAAATATTTGCAATTATTTCTTTCAAAATCGTCGCCAATTCCGTGGAGGATCAAAATTGTGACGGCATGTTTCCAGATCACCTCTAGGGTTGAATCCCAGACCGTTGCCGATTGCCCATTGCAAAACACTAGCGAGACGGAAAACCCATCCATTCCAATCCAATCAAAATCGCAGTCTAATGCACAAGTACAGCGTCTAGAATATATAGTTAAGACTACTATATTATATAGTAGTCTTATACACAGTGGAGCAAGCGCTTATAATCGAATGCTTGAAATACTGCTAAAGAAATTAAGCTTTCCAGATGGCGCTTCGAACAATTTTTTTTGCTCAAACCGAAGAGCTGATTGGCTTTTCCTAGTTTCGTCTGCTCAATCACGTCTCGGTTTTGATTTCGTGACACTAACTTCGATTACAGTATTTTTTTTAGTACAATTTTATTTTCTGCTTTCCACACTGTTTATTTTATACGTTGAAGCACAAGTAATTGGATAATCTTGGAAATCAACGAAACTTTGAAATAAAGACCCTCATACTTCATGCCCTTCCGTGGAGGATCAAAATTACGATGGCATGTCTCCGGACTACCTCTAGGGGTGAGTCCCAGACCGTTGCCAATTGCCCATATGCGCAGCACTAGTGCGACGTAAAACCCAACCAACCCTCATACTTCATGAGCAGAGAAAGAATCATGCACTACTAATTACTATATAAATTCTGTCTTGCCCGATTTATGTTACGTGAAAAATAAAATTTATTTAATGAAATTTTCACAAAAATGGCAGCTATATGACTACCCCAAATTGCATTGATACAATGATACGAGAGAAAAGGAAATGATTTTCTTGTAGTTATATAATCAGGAATAATTTCTGCATTTCTGGAGTGGGGATTCTGAAGATCAATTAAATGCTCAAAATTAAATGCTGTTATTTTGTATTCTCTCCTATAATCATAATAAAGTGTAAATGGGTTCTATAGACTTGATTATTTTAATAAAGCTGGGATAGTTTAATTTGCATAAACATACCGTATGTTCAGCAATTTTTCATAGAAAAAAAGTATTTCAAAGCATTTTGTAATGTATAAAACGGAGTTCTTTTTATTAATTATGCATGGCATACAGCTATTAGTCTCTTATATCCCCGAAAAAGTCCCCAAATAGAGTTTTTAATGTCCTCGAAATTTATTTGGATTTGGGGACAAACGGTAATTTGTTAAATCAGTGTTTGAAAATATGGTCACCTTATCATAGAGCTTAAGCGCAATGACCTTGAATTTAATAAATACCTTTGTTAAACCAAAGAATATTACATTAAATTTTTAAAAAATTGAAATTGCGACGTCATAAGAGGCTCCATTTAAAAATTAAAAATATGATTTTTTATTAATATTGGTTAATTTTTTTAGTATACTCTCATACAAATATTAATTGGTTTATCAAGCTATCTTTTATTTAATTTACTTACGATGTAAAACCCACTCAATCTCAACCTGAAAGAATTTCCATGGCGAATCTTATTTCTTTTTTAGCAGATCGTAGTATTTTGAAAAACTAGTATGGCAACGTAGCGCTTGTTTGTTTACAAGATCAAGTACAAGATGGATGCTGCTAAGCGTGGTGCTTCTGATTAGGATTAATATTATAATTATCCAGGTAAGTTCATAAATAAAACATTTGTTACATTTTAATATGTTTTCGATTTTGTCATTTTAAAGCCAGAATGAGGAATCGAGGCTGTCTTTTCAGAAATTGATTCATGTGCATTTTGATTAGGGCTAAATTTTGTTGGTAAATTTTTGTTTTCCAGTACATCTAATTTTGGACATAGCTGTAGGAAAACAGTTATAATTAAAATTATTGATATGTTTACCAAATCGTCCTTTAAAAGGTTAACGTTATTCTAAATGCTTGTCTGAATAGATTATATTTAAGTAGCATCGAAATGTGTTTAAAATAGTCAAAATTATTTATTTCATAATAAAAGTTCATGAAATTCATCTTTTCGCTGTACGATATTTATTGTTTGCATTCATTTTCCTACGCCATAATTAAATGCATTACACTATTTCAACTGTAAAGTGTAAAACTGTTATTTCTACCAACTTATTTTTCCAGTGCTTGTATTGGCCTATAATCTAATGGTAATAACGACCGTAATGCAGTGGCGGATTTAAGGGGGGCTAGGGGGCTGAAGCCCTCCCCCCCAAAAAAAAAGCATTGGATGTTACAATTGTAAATTTTTCATTGACCTGGAATAACATTTTGAAAACTGTTAGCCCCCCCCCCCCCAAAAGTTAAATTCTGGATCCGCCAATGCCGTAATGTTTTAAATTTGATTCTGTATATTTTAAACAATATATATAATAGAATAAATAAATAGAAATGAACAAATGTATTTCTGTTTTATATTATTATTTTTATTTTATTTATTCTGTTAAAAATATTTTTCAAAATATACAGTCTTCTCCCAAAAATCCACATTTCTTAAACAGGCAGATTCTAAAAACTTACATGTCACAATAAATTTAAACAATGAAACTTAAAAGTTTTCAAAGCGAAGTACAAGGTACAGGGATGAGATTTTTCAGCTTTTTTGTACATTTAGCTTTTCAGCTTTTTTATGTTTCTGATATGCATTTATATTTTTTATACATTGAAGATTAAAATAAATATTTATTACTCTACTATAATAGATTTTGTGATCAAAATTCTGGTATTTTATTCCAACGTCTTGCCTTTGCATACAGTTTCAGATTTTTTGTACTTTTGCTAATCTCATCCCTGAAGGTAGCAGGAACAGCAGTTTATTAGAACTTTGTAAAAAAAAAAAAAATTATAGGAGAAAAGAAATAACAGTTACTCTATATAATGCTTAATATTAAGGTAATAATAATGATAGAACCAAGTACAGGCAATGTTTTTATATCTGCTTTTCAAAAATGTGTAAAAATTTTTGTGAAAGGATCAAAATTTTTATAAAACAAGATTTCATTTTAATATTAAAAAAGGTTTTAGTGCTGACTCTGGACTTTGGTAGAGCACAGCTTCCAGTGGCTCTTTTAAAACTTATTTTAGCTTCGTGCGACCCTTTCCAATACTATGTTTTGATACCTTTAAATCACGTGTGGCCAGGGGGTGCCCGCTCATGCACACACATTCAGTATATTTAACAAAAACATATTGAAAACAGAACAAAAAGATTTGAAGGTTAAAAAAAAATTGTTATTACTAATACCAATCATTCTATGCAATAGAAAGACACTTTCTTAAACATTGTGGTAAAATATATTTAAAAGAATAATCTAAATTGTTCATGGTTCCAAATTTACTTGCACATTTCTTACAAAAATTTGGAAAGTAATTTTTCTTGGTAAACAAAAAAAAAAAAAAAAAAAATTAGTATTGTTTTTTCTTCAAGGAAAAGAGGCGATAAAATGATTTCGTTTATTTAAACTCATGGCCTTAACAGAAAGTCAAGTTTTTTTGTCATTTCTTTTTAATGAGCATTTTTTTTTAAACTTACCCATACATGTTGGAGAATGTAATGTTCTGTGGTCCAATTTTTGAATATGAAATAGTTTTTACAATAGTTTGTCTTGAGGTCTGCTCAATTGTATAACCAGGTTCTTGTGGTTAGTCTGCATGGGCATAACTCAAAAGCAGGCATTGGCAGGAAGTCTAAAAATCGTATTCAATTTATATCATAATGATCCGTATACTATGACATGCAAAGAGTTCAAATACATTATTGTTTAAGTACAAAATTTCTAGTTCGTACATATCAACAACATTTTTAAAGTGAACTAAACATAATGAAACTAACATATTATATTGATACAAAATAATTTTCGTATAAAAGATTGTAAGAAAAGTTAGGTTCGATTAAAAGCATTCATACCAAATTATATTGCGTCCAGTAAAAACGTTTAAAAATTATAATTACTCTCCCTTACCATGAGTTATAGAAAGTATTATTTACGTGGTCGAATTTTCGAAACTAAATATTTGCGATAATTTCAGGTTTTGAAGTTCTCTGAATACAAAAATGATTTTTATAGTAATTGTTGATTTGAATGCATGTCTGGTATCATAATAATTTAGCGGGTAAATTTTTTCCGAATACTCTGGTCTGCGAAATCGTACTTTTCAAATTTTTTATGTACTGCATTGGGTGTCTCTTGTGTTTTGTAATCTGAAATCAGATATGATAATTTTTTTTCCTATCACGTATGAAATTTTCACAAAGTAAGGATGAAAATCGGAAGAAGTCGTCTAGAAGTCGTCAAGGGGCAGCAAAAGGGTCGCAATTTTTGCCGGGATCGACCCCTGGTTCCTCTGTATTACCTAACAGTGGTGCACTGTTAAAGTTTTCAGAATTTTTTTAAAATTTGATTTTTATTTATATTTTACATTTCCTGAATCCCACAGTTTTATTTGTATTAATAAACAACTCTTGTTTAGGATGAAAAGGAAGAAGAAGAGGAGAAAAGTAAACGTACCGCCCAGCTGTAGTTTGTCATTTCAAGTTCTGAAGATGGCCCCATTTGGGACAGCAAACTATATCAATTCAAACTTTTAAAGGATTTTAAATAAGGTATATTTAATATAATAATTTTTTAAATCAATCCTTTTTAATTTTTAAACTGTACATTTTTTTATTCTGTTTTAATAAGATAATTATAATCCCAGTGGCAGAAACACCGCGACACGGCGACATAGTCGCGGACACAGAAAAACGGCTTGCGGACAGTTTTTGTCTGCACTGATAAAAAAAATTTGTCCGCAACTTTCGGATAACAATTCACTTATAAAAATTTCTGTATCAAAACTAAAACTTTTATTATTTATAATTATTTATATTGTGTTGTGTCAAACATTGCTATAAAATATTTAATTGAATGAGATGAATTGAATGAATACACACACAATTGTTTATACTATATTGTTCTGTAGTAAAATTGTATTTGTGTATTGTTGCACGAGATCACCTCTGATGTCAACCCCCCCCCCCCCCCTCAGCTTCCAGGCTTTTTTAGTGTAAGCCATTTTCTCCCCTGATTACATGCAAATTTTCCAGACAGATTATAAAATTTTAAAAGCCTGCCGCAGATAACTACAAAACTTTCTGCCACTGGGATTATAATTTTTTTCCATGGGGGATTTTTTTTTTCTACAGAGCAGTTTTAGAAACTCCAACATTCTAAAAATTCTTAGTTCATGTTTTAATAATGTATATAATATTCGTTTTATATTTATATGTTTATTGTAAGTTAGATAAAAGTGGAATTTTAAACAAGGTTTTTTCAAGTGGGTTTTATTGAAAAAACCCACCCAGTTTTTTTTCAGGTCTGGCAAAATGAAGCCAAATCTGTCCATAATTCAATAATAATCTTTTTTGGTATTTGATTACTGAAATTGTCATTTTTTGCTGCTGGTTTCCAAATACATAATTCTCTTCTCTCATGCGATTTTAAAAATATTTTTAAGAAGAATTCTTTTAAAACCGCCAATTTGTGTGAATACATTTTGTGTGTGTTTTTTAGTCGTTTTTAAATCCAAAATTTTCTTAGAATTACTGCTGCACTATAAAAATTGAGGCATAACATATTCGATTATCCCAGTGTTACAGAAAATATTCTTTTTCTTTCTCCAACGGTGAGTACTTCGTCAATAAAGTTCTAAGTTTTCTGTGATTTTCTCCGAAACTTGCATGAATGTGGACTGAAATACCTTAGTAAATTTCCCATGGATAACATTCTTTGTAGGTCGGATTTTTCTGTGATTTTCTCCGAAATTCTTTTGAATACGAACTAAGACACCTTGGAAAGTCTTCCACAGTGGACAGGCTTCTTTCAGTATTTCAGAAATTGTTGATTATATATAGATAAACTAAGTGATTGTAATAGACAGATAAATAATATGCCACAGAACTTTGTTTATCTGAGGTAATGTGGACCGATGGAACCTCAGATAATCAAAAACTCAGGTTAAATGGACTCTATTGTAAATCGAGGGAAAATATACAGTAACGTTTAAAATGAATGGAAACACAACCAATGAAGTAAAAGAATATACCTATTACACATTTAAATGTAATCAGTTAAAAATGCAATACAATACATGCATACATGAATTATATATATAAAAAAAAAACAGTACTGTACTCTCAAAGTCGAAGTTTTTTATGCCATTTCTCAAGGGCCACACCTCAACTGGGATATGGCATTTTATAGATTACCTCGGTTAATCAGGTTTTGGATAACCGAGGCTCTGCTGTATGGAAACACAATTTGAAAATTTTTATGAATTAAAAAAAAAAAAAAAAAAAAAAAATTAAAACAGCATTTATGTAATTTTGTATTTGCTGGTTTTTATAGAGCTTATGTATATATGTAATAAGTACAAAACTTTGAATTAACACCATAAAATGCAAGAACTTGTAACAATATTTTCTGGTCAAAAGAAGATACGACCTTACCTCACCCCCATAACAGAAAATGTGAGATTACATCGCAGTTTTTTTTTTTTTTTTTACAGTCTGCAGATTATTTTCCAAACAGTATTGTGCAGAGATTCCAAATGTCCCGATTTTGGTAGGAAAGATTGAAAATCGCATTCTTTCTCCGTCTATAGCATAAATATTAATGTTTATTTTAAACTTGCTTTATTATGTTCTAGAAACTGTGAATAGATAGAATTGTTCAATATATTTCACTGATGTAACTTTTTATGGTACTCTGTCCACCCCCCACCCCCAAACAATCAGTGATCAAATGCCTACTGAAATCTGTGATTTCTAATTGTTTTCCACCCACAACATAAATGTCAATGTTCTTTTTATAAACTTACCTAATTAGATTCTAGAGCCTATGAAGAAGTAGAATTGTTCAATATCGCTCACTCATATAATATTTTATCCCTCCCCCCTCCAGGATTGTTATTTTGTCCACTTTTTTGTCAAAAGTCCGGGACGCTGGAAAAAAGTGGAAAAAACTAGGGATAGGACGAATAGTGATTTGGCCGATTACCGAATATTCGGCAATTTTTCAGGCCGAATACCGAATATTTGGCTGCTGAATACTAAATTTTTAAAAATTTATATATATATATATATTATATATACATTTATCTATATATTTATATATATATATATATATAACCTTGAGAAAACATGTTACAAGTAGTACTCAGCTTTCTTTCAATTCAATTATTAATTTTTGCTGCATTTCTATTTTATTTCCATTTTAAGATGTTAATTTCAGGTGTGTTAGTGTATGTTTTGCCATTATTATATATATATAATTAGAGGTAATTCAGGCAAAGAAAATCACTGAAACAAAGAAATCAACACAAATTAATACCTATTAGCCAAAAGTGAAAAATATATAACTAATAACATATAAAAAAGAGAAATATATATACGCACACATTTCTCATACTTCAAATTAATAATGAAATTAATGCTAGTTTTTGATTCCTTAAAATTAATTTATTTTTTATATATTTTACTAACTTTATTTTTATATAAAAAATCTTATTAGGACAGTGTATTTTTCTAAGTCTTTATAATTTATGATTAATTAAAAAATATACAGCTAAGTTCTTTTTTTTTTTTTTTTTTTTTTATTAACATATTATATTGTATACTAGAGGTGCACAACCTGTGGCCCGGGGGCCACATGCGGCCCAATAGGCATCCGTTTGCGGCCCGCCAAAGCACTGACATTTTAGGTGGCATAAATCATTAGCAGAAGAAAAAAAAAAAAAAAAGAGAGAAAGAAAAAATATTTATGCTTTGCATTCGCAACACTGGCATTTACAAAAACTTTTTTTTTTTTTGGGGGGGGGGGAGGGGGAAAAGGATGAAAATGTTGGTTTTTATACACATTTCTGTTTGAGAGCTAAGTTTTCCATTCTATTTCTCAGTAATGTAACCCACAGTATGTTCCTTAATTTTTTATTGGAAAAATCATGGAATAATCTATCCAGGCTTTACATTTATGTTTATTGTTTTTGTGCCTCCCAATGTAACTTTTTTTTTTCTCTCTCTGCAAACCATACTTTTTATTTGTTTATTTTATTTATCATTTTGTATTTTATATGATACATTTGTTTCATTATTTTGCGTACTATTCAATAACTTTATGATTATTATGCTTCAAGATTCACTTAACTCGCTAATTGATAAACTTTTATAATTTTTTTTTTTTTTTTTTTTTTTTAGCAACATACAATACAAACTGAAGTTTTGCACACAGGCATTTGGCAATGATAATGAACCTTTTTATACATGCATGTGTATATGTGTGTGTATGTATACATTACACGGCGAATATATCTGTACACTTAAATTCTTTTATATTATCTCGTCTGTGGCCCTTTGTATCCTACTGAACAGAGAGAGTGGCCCTCTGGCCAAAAAGGTTGTGCATCCCTATTGTATACAATTTGCAGTATCAATTTTATGGTAATTTTGTATAACATGTTTATAATGAAAAGAAAGTTTATTAATTTGTAACCTTTTAAGGTATTTTCATAATTATATTTCCTTTACTTAAACTGTGTACGTAATACAAAATTTCTAAGTTTAATCAGAATTATTTGTTAGTTAAACAGACTATTTTAATAGATAATATGAAGTATATTGTATTTATACTTATTTAAATAACATTTTTTAATTTTAAGTTGCTAGACATACTGCAGAATACTGCATCTATACTATTTCAATTTCAAGTAATAATAATATTTAAAGTAATTGAAAGTATATTTTCCACAACTTCTGTCAGATATTCGGCCGGTAACAGGCCGAATATCTATCATTATTTGGCCTTGCCGAATACCGAATAGTTGCCGAATATTCGTCCCATCCCTAGAAAAAACCTGGACAAAAGTGGAAAAAGCCACACGAAACTGGACAAAATAAAATTCACTGAGCTGTACATGTTCAGTGCATAAAATTATTCTTTTAAAAATTTAAAACAATAAATTGCATTTTTAACTTTAAATTAGCAATTTTAGCAATAGAAATATTTTATTAAAAATTAATTTGATTAATGAAAAGTGTAATTTCATTTTAACCACAGGGGAAAAAAAAATCATGAAGAAAATGCTAATTACATTAATTATGTACAGCTTGTAGATGTAACAAAGTAAATGTATTGTGGTGGACTATTATAATATTATCATACTGAATATTAAAAGGGAAAAAAAAGTTATTTAATGATATATATAAATCTTTAAAAACAAAAGAAATAGATACGGCTATTTAGCCAAAAAAAGATTTAATGCATAATGTTGAGTTTCTTCATTACATAATGTTGACAATTAAAAATGAAGAATAACTTAATCCCCTCCAACACCCCTACCTCGAGACCACCTAGAGACTATTTTCAATATTAAAGTTCTTCACAAACGATGTGATTTCGTGATTGATTAATACATAGACGATTATAATCTTAAAAATAATTTAAGTTGTTTCTTTGTTATTTTGTACTTAACATGAAAATATCTTATTTAACATTTCTATACTAGGTTTTAAAAAAAAAAAAAAAATCACAAATGTATATAGAATGTTTTTATCAATTTATGCCCGCAAGTCCTTTCAAAGTAAAGCTTTCATTTCTATATATCATTTTATTTGCAATACCAAGATGCCATTTTTTTATCCAAGAATTAAAAAAATTAAATTTACATACTTAATCATTTGATAATTTTATATTCTTATTTTAATTTTGTAAAAAAAAAAAAAAAATATTACTTGGTAATAGAAATTCCACATGAAAAAAATATAAAATTAAATTTTACTTCCACATAGAAAAGATATTTTTTATTTTTCACAAAAATAATGTCTTTAATAATATAAATAAGACAAATATGTATATAACTGTATATATATATGTGTATATATACAAATATATTTATAATCAATTTGATAAATATGCAAAAACTTTAAGAGAAATAATAAAAATGTTGAGTGACTGCAGTTGAATTTCTGAACATTAAGTATTTCACTGTTGTTTAAATAAAATAAAGTAAGAAAAGTCATTAAATAAACAAACGAGAAAATTAATAATAAGTGTTTGATTATTTGCTCTCAAATAGTACATTGTTTAATGGAACAGAATGTATCCGAATTCTTTTATGTATCTCTGTAAAAGAACTATTAGTGTTAGATTCACCAAAATGTATACAGTTTGTGAGACATATACTTATAACTTGCATATGAATTTAACCCCTTAACCTACGATTTAGATTTGAAGATGTTGGGCCAAAATCGTATACAAGCTCGCGCAGCGTTCGAGTAATTCGCACGACTTGTGTAACATGCTGATTGGGCCAATCGTAAAATTGACGGGCATCGCCAGTGGTAGGACGATCGCGGTTTGCAGATAGCACAGACAAGGCTCGTGCTGTATTTCTGTTATTTCTTCGGATCGTGATCAGTGTCAAGTTGTTCTTGGTCAGATTCACACGTCGAAATTTACGTTCGTAAATTCTAGAAAAGCAACCCCAGAAGATGTTCTCAAGAAAGAGATTTCGTGATGAAAGCAGTGAGAATTGTGCTGATAATTTTGCTAACGAAAGTGACAGTAGTGACGATATATGTCGAGTTCGGAGAAAGTGTAGGCGATTAGTTATTGATGATACATCCGATGACGATCAACTACCAGAGTCCTGGCCTTGGAAGGAAATAAGAAATAGTCCAAAAATCTAGGACTATACGATGACTCCTGGCCGTATAGAGGGAGCCTTGTGTCAATTAGGAGGAAGTGGAGGAGAATTTGATATATTTAATCTAATATTTGATGACATATTTTGGAACAATATTGTGACCGAAACTAACCAGTATGCAGATCAAATACGAGAATATCCACATAGAACACGAAAAATCGACGACGCTTGGTTTCCTGTAGACCCCCATAGCAGAAAATGCGAGACGCGCGACATACGTCGCAGATTTTTTCTTTAGTCTGCAGATTATTTCCAAATCAGCATTATGAAGAAATTCCAATTCTCACGATTTTGACAGGAAAGATAGCGATTTTCTATCTTTTTCCATCCACAACGTAAATGTCAATATTCATTTTAAACACGCTTTATTAAATTCTAGAACCTATGGAGAGGTAGAACTGTTCAATATTTCTCACTCATATAATTTTTTGTGACCCCTCCCCCTTACCCCCTGTTAACGATCGGCTATCATACAGATCGCGAAATCCTTGCGATTTCCATTTTTTTCCCCCCATCAGTAACATAAATATCAATATTATTTTTTAAAACACACTTAATTAGATTTAAGAACTTATAAAGAAGTAGAATTGTTCAATATCTCACTTATATTTGTTTTACTCCCCCCCCCCCCTCCCGCTAACGATCGGTGATTAAACATTCCACAAAATCAAAGCGTTGTAATTTTTAAGCTTTCTCCATCCCCACCATAAATGTCAATATTTACTTGAAACATGCTTTATTAGATTCTAGAACCTATAAAGAGGTAAAATTATTCAATATCTCTCAACCATGTAATTTTTTGTGACTGCCCCCCCCTTCCCCTCCACTAACGATCGACAATCAAACGGCAACGATTTATACCGGCAACGATAAAATAAACTGTGATGACAGCGCTTCGGAATGTGTTGTCAAAGAGCTTGCTGAGTCAGTGCTGCACAGGGGTCACACTTTATACATGGACAATTGGTACTCTTCCCCAAAATTATTTATGACGTTATCACATAAATATAAAACAAATGTAATTGGCACAGTAAGTTCGAATAGGAAGAATATGCCAAAAGATTTGTGCAGTGTAAAATTAAAAAGGGGGGAATACATAATAAGAAGCTGCAACCGAATACTCGCTATAAAATGGAAAGATAAGCGAGATGTATATATGATGTTGACAAAACATGAAGCAGTCGAAATTATTTCACAAGGATCCAACCACACCCTAAAACCGAGTTGTATTGCAGAGTACAACCACGGAATGAACGGAATTGATCTCCAAGATCAAATATTGGCATGTTTTCCAGTAATGCGGAAATACATGAAAGGATACAAAAAATTTTTTTTTATCTGTTTGATATTGGTCTTTTTAACTCCTACATTTTATGGAAAAACCTGAATGATGGAAAGAAACAATGCTATGTCGACTATAGGATCAATATAGCCGAATCTCTATTAAAGAATATGCCAAAACCGATTTATAGAGAACGAGGCGTATCATCTGTCGGAGATGCACCAGACAGACTGTATGCGAAGGACTGGGCTCATTTTCCAAAGCACATTGATCCAACACCCTCTAAATCAAGACCGTCAAAATGTTGTACAGTTTGTCACAAAAATAAAAAACGTAAGGAAACAACATGGGAGTGTAAAAAGTGTAAAGTTCCGTTACATGTACCAGAATGTTTTGAACTATATCATACCGTTACAAATTACTAATTTTGGATTTTTGTATAAATAAATATTTTGTAATAAACAATTATTGCATCAGACTGTAATTGCGTATCAAATATTCCACGTAATATTCACTTCTGGCCCGACCATCGTACGCGGGCTATGCCCGTAATATTCACTTCTGGCCCGATCACCGTGCGCGGGCTATGCCCGTAATATTCACTTCTGGCCCGATCACCGTACGCGGGCTATGCCCATAATATTCACTTCTGGCCCGACCATCGTACGCGGGCTATGCCCGTCATTGTAGGTTAAGGGGTTAAAGCTCAATCAAACAAGGCATTCAGACACTATCGCATTTTAAATAATTTCAGACTATAGGCCATAATATTACAGAATTGTTTGTTATTTCCCTGTAAAAAAACTATAAATGCTAGATTCACAAAAATAAATCTGTACATGTTCAATGCATAAAATTATTCTGTTAAAACAATAAACTGCAATTTTAACTTTAAATTAGCAATTTTAGCAATAGAAATATTTTATTAAAAATTAATAATTTGATTAATGAAAAGTGTAATTTCATTTTAATCACGATAAACAAACAAACAAAAATCATGAAGAAAATGCTAATTACATTAGTTATGTACAGTTTGTAGATGTAACAAAGTAAATCTGCTGTGGTAGACTGTTATATTATTATCATACTGGATATTATAAAAAAAAAAAAAAAAAAAAAAAAAAAAGTTATTTAATGCTATATCTAAATCTTTAAAAACAAAAGAAATAGACACGGCTTTTAGCCAGAAAAAGATTTCATGCATAATGTTAACAATTAAAAATAAAGAATAACTTAATCCCCCCCCCCCCAAACACCTCTCCCCCTCGAAAAAGACTATTTTCAATATTAAAGTTTTTCATAAACGGCATGATTGATTAATACGTAGACTTTATAATCTTAAAAATAATTTAAGTTGTTTCTTTGTTATTTTCTACTTAATATGGAAATATTTTATTTAACATTCCTATACTAGGTTAAAAAAAAATCTCATAAATGTAGTTAGAATGTTTTTATCAATTTATGTCCACAAGTCCTTTCAAAGTAAAGCTTTCATTTTTATGTAACATTTTATGTGCAATACCAACATGCCATTTTTTTTATCCAAGAATTAAAAAAATCAAATTTACATACTTAATCATTTGATAATTTTGTATTCTTATTTTAATGTTGTAAAAAAAAAAAAAAAAAAAAAAAAAAAAAAATATTACTTGGTAATAGAAATTCCAGATGAAAAAGATACAAAATTAAATATTACTTTCACACAGAAAAGTTATTTATTTTTCACAAAAGTTATGTCTTTAATAATATAAATGTGACATATATGTATATGACTATATATGTATATATATATATATATATATATTTATAATCAGAGGTTGATCCAGGTTTTAATTTTTGGGGCCCATTTTTGCAAAAAACAAATTATTTTTGTGAAATTTGTATTTATTTTTGTGAAAAAAATAATTGCCGCTAGAAACCTTTCATTTTAGCAATTACTCTATCTAATGTTTAATATCAAGTTCATAGCATTTTATTAAACAAGTATAGACACTCATTAAAAACAATACAGCAAACATGGAAAAAAGTATTATTTTTATAAAACAAAATTTTGTGAAAGAGCTGTTTTTATAAATCTGAATTTTGTGAAGGGACCCATTTTCTGAATTTGAATTTTGTGAAGGGACCCATTTTAAGGATTTGAATTTTGTGAAGGGGAGCAAAAGGGTCCCGGTTTTTGCCTGGATCGACCCCTGATAATCAATTTGATAAATAAACAGAAACTTTAAGAGACATAATAAAAATGTTGAGTGACTCCAGTCGAATTTCTCAACATTAAGTAATTCACTGCTGTTTAAATAAAATAAAGTAAGAGAAGTCATTAAATAAACAAACAAGAAAATTATAATAAGTGTTTTATTATTTGCTACCAAATAGTATATTGTTTAATGGAATGGAATGTATCCAAATTCTTTTGTGTATCTCTGTAAAAGAACTAATAATGTTAGATTCACCAAAATGTATACAGTTTGTGTGATATATACTTATAACTTGTATATAAATTTAAAGCTCAGTCAAATGAGACATTCAGACACCATCATATTTTAAATAATTTCAGACTATAGGCTATAATATTACAGAATTTTTCATTATTTCCCTGTAAAAAAAACTATAAATGCTAGATTCACCAAAATAAATTTACACAAATCATTCGATAGTGATCAATAACACGTATATAAAGTTTCAACTGGATTGAATAAGGAGTTCAGATGCTATCACACTTTAAATTATTTGAGCCCATAGGCCTATAATGATAAAGAATTTGTCTTTGCATCCTGGTTAAAAAAAAAAAAAAAAAAAAAAAAAAAAACTGCTAGATTCTCCAAGATGTATACAGTTTGTGCTATGATAACCTGTAACATAATGTACCAATTTTTAGCTCATTTGAACAAAGCATTTAGACAATATTCTGTTCACTCTACTCAGATATACATACATCATCGTAAAATAGCAAAAATGAACTTGTGAAACCTCAAAACATGTAGATACACCAACATCACAAAATCAAATTTTTGTCATGATTACAATATTTTCCTTATCTATGTATTTTCAGAAAGTAAAAAATTCCATGAAATATATGTGAACCATTCATTTCATCATGCTTAATAACAAATTTTTAAAAGGTATTTGCGACTATGAGAGAGAAGATGACAATGTAGTTGAAAGCAGTGGGGTGAAAAAGAAGGGAATTAAAATTGAAACTATAAACTATCACTTTTGCATCCAATCCACCCTTAGAAAAATAGATATATTTATTTATTAAATATCGTTAACTTTTCATGTTTATTTCAACCATTCATGTCTATTTTGAAATATTTAAATTGATTATATTCACATACACAGAATTCAGGAATTTGTAAAAAAAAAATGGTTGTCAACAAAACATTCTGGTAGCCTGTAAAAAATATACTCCACCGTTTTCTTCCTTTCTTTCCTTTTTTTTTTTTTTTGTTCCTTTTTCAATTTCAAAATTTACTTGAATATAGAAATTAAGATTCTATATATATAAACCAATTATTTATTAGGCTTGAATGATTTCTTTTTTTTACATCAGGAAATGCCTGTTTAAATTTAACAAAATGAAACTAGTTTTATTATTTTCATTAAACCAATACACCATCGGCATTGATACATCATTACATAGGTACAACGATTCACCACCAGGTCGATAGCGTACACAGACAAGGAGCAGTGTAAACCAACTCCCTAAAACAGTGTAATAATTTAATATCGAGTTATGAAACATGCACGGAGATGTGTAAATCCCCTAATTCAATACAGTATCTCAAAAAATGGTGAGAGAAGCAGGAATCAAAACAGGGAAAGTAAGGCTGCATCGAAAGTAAAATTGGAGTCCGATTCTCAGAAAAATTATTTCACCAAAATATGTATTTAAAAAAAAAAAAGAAAAATGTTTCCTTAAAATTGAAAACATTGCTAGTTAAAAAATATTCGTCACCAATGGTGATCAGCTGACCGTATTTCATGAGCACTGCACACACATATTGATAAAGAATTGTTTTATATAGGGAAAGAATAAAGATAATTTTTTTATTTAGTACTAGCCGCCTTCGGCGACCAGCTGGTTTGCGATCCCTGAAAAATTCGACTTTACGAAACTCCCGCTCAGTGGTGCCTGCGGCGCCTTTTTTCCGTTTCAGGTCTAATAACAGCTTATTGATAAATAGTGAAAATAGCTTATTGAAAAATTTAATTGCTGTGAATTCCCGTGCGGTAGCGCCTTCAGCCCCTCTCCCCTTTTTAATATCTGAAACAGCCTGTTCACTCACCATGTTATGATCTTTAAAATTTCTGACTTTAGCTAAGTCCCGCTCGGTGGTGCCTGCGGCGCCTTATTCCCATTTTAGAACTTACAACACCTTCGCTCATTAGAATTTGAAATATTGAAATTTTAAAATATTACAGCGCCATCTGCCGGTAGAAATTTCTGTAATGTATTGTTCAATTCCAAATCAACAAAGCTTTCAAATGATGTATTACTTATGAAATTATTTTAATTAGTAGCTGAGATACAAAAGAAAACCTAATCAGGACACCTTAAAACATGTAAATCAGGTAAAATCTCGAATTCCACTTTCGATAATATAAAAGTACTTTAAAATATTTTTTGAATGATGTATTAAAAATAATTTAATCATAATTAGAATTTTAAACATTGAAATTTTAAAATATTACAGCGCCATCTGGCGGTAGAAATTTCTGTAATCTACTGTTCAATTCCAAATCAACAAAGCTTTCAAATGATGTATTACTTATGAAACTATTTTAATTAGTAGCTGAGATACAAAAGAAAACCTAATCAGGACACCTTAAAACGTGTAAATCAGGTGAAATCTCAAATTCCACTTTCGATAATATAGTATTTTAAAATATCTTTCGAATGATGTATTAAAAAGAATTTAATCATTATTGTAAAATAAAAAGTAAATTTCTAACTTTTTTTTTTTTTTGCCCCTACTTCCCCTGCTTCAAGTTTTCCTAATAATTCTGCTCTTTCAAAAAGATTCGCTATCGAATTATCAGGCATTAAAACAAAATACTACGAAATTTCAATGGCATATCTCAATTTAAAATACTGCAAAGTATAATCTTTTCCCAATAAAATTGTTTTTTTTTTTTTTTTTTTTTTTTTTTTGTTTATTCAGATATTTTCATGAAAATGAAAATTGAACAGTAGCTTTATAATATGCTGTCTAGGCCAAATATTAATTTAAATGTAACATGAATGAAAATTTGAAAAAGTTTGAAAATTGCAATTTTTATCCCCACTATGAAACACGTGATATCTTAATTGGTTACATTCATTTCCTTTTTTATCGCAGACAGTTGTCTGGCATGTGTTTTGTTTCGGATCGAGACAGCTTAGAAAATCGTCTGCTGATAGAATGTTTCTTTTTAAGCAATTATCCGTAGTTTCTCGGTCATTTTTCGATCGAATGGGTCAACATTTTAATTAATATCTCCGCAACTAATTAAAATTTTTAAAATCTGTTTTCGCTATCCCCCTGAGCACCCATATGTCAAATTTTATACTTCTGCGTTCAGTAGGGGCTGAATGTATAGATGCTCAGGCAGACAGAGAGACAGACAGACATCTTCTTTTGTTATTATAGACTGACAAATAATTAATAGTGGACAAAACAGTATTTTGTCCGGGATGGTTTTAACCAGGTTTTTTCCACTATGGAAAAAACCGAACAACCATGCCCCCCCTCTCTGCTAATGATCTGAGATCAAATTCCCTGCAGAAGTGTTGCGATTTCTAATCTTCCTTCATCCACAGCATAAATGTCAATAACATAGCTGCCAAGTTTTATGGCTCGGGCGTAAAATTTACGCTTTTATGCCTAGATCGCTATTTTTACTCTTTTTCTACTATTTCAACATTTTTTTTTCGATTTTTTTTGTTGTTGTTTAAGTATTCGATTAGATTTAATTAAAAAAAGTTAAAAAAAAAACTCATCTTATAAAAATAAGTACGATTTTTGCTGCTAATGCTTAGTAAACAAAGATTGCAATGTATTTGATCGATTGATTGATTCTGAGTTGATGCTTCTACAACTATCGTTGGTCCCCATTTATTGGTTGAAGCGTGCTCCGTTTCAACGTCATCGCTTCAGAGGCATGGCGTGTTTTTTTCCTCCTCTCCAGACATGCTCGGTTCACCTCAACCCTTGCTCATCTCGCAGAAACGGAAGCACGGGAAACGTGGGTGATGTTTGTTTTGTTATTATGTTTGTGCTTACAATTGTCACATGCTTTTGAAAATTTTGATGACGTCTGAAAAGAAATCTTATCAACTGTTGTAAGATAGCTATAGAACTGAATTTCGATGTATATGAGCATCTAGTCAGGGTGAAAAGTTTGCGTATTGCATTTATTGTCAATCCAGTTTTACAATTTCTCATGGCGGCAAATACCATACAACCAAACACATTGGAAAGAAAAAAATGTCTATATTATTATTATGCAAAATCAGCTATTAGCAAAAAGAATAAAATACATTACTACTACTTCAAGGAAGATAATGAATTGTATTTTACTATATTCTGAGAAAGTGTTTAAAAAAAAAAAATGATTCTTTCCACAGATGTAGTTTTTACATTGTATTTTAATAAATGAAGCTTTTAAATTTATTTTTCCTTTCCTTTTTTTTTCTTTTTTTGAGTTTGTAAATGTAATAACTAATTAAATTGAAAAATAGCTATCTGAAATATTTAAAAATAATTACTGTATCTGATACTTCTAAGAAGTTTGAAAACTATTTTTAAAATAAATCTAATGTGAAATTCAGACTAATTGCATCACTGTGTGAATACATTAAATATGTAGGTGTAGTAAATAATTATGAATGATAGCTAAACTTTGCATTATATTACTTTTTATCAAATGTTAATGTATTTAAAAAGTAAATTAGTGATTTTTTTTTTTTTTTTTTAACCCTTTTTAACGTTCACTACTTAATTTATTTTAAAAATTACTAAACTAATTTTAAAAATGACTTTTAGACACATAACTGATCATAAATATTTAAAAAATAAAAAATTAGCATTGTTCCTTTTCGAGAAATTTTCGGGTTGAAACATCTGTAAGTAAACCTTATTAAATTCAAATAATATTTAATTTAATAAATGAATCACTTTATAAGTAAACATTATCGACAACAAAAACTCGTAAAAGTTGCATAGATCCCAACATTTCAATTTATTCCGGAGTAGTATTTTAACCCTTTGCGGCGCAAGGTAATTCAAATAATTTAAATTACACTGCCACCGGAATTTACCAACATAATTAAAGCAGAAGAAATTTTAAATTTTCACGTTAAAAAAAGGGCCTTTTCTGCTATGTTATAAATGTAAATTTTTGCTAAAAAATTTCCGGGATGAGTTTTTGCACTTGAGAATTAAAATTAGGTGTTCCGTCAGCGGGAACACTGCGACTGAAAGGGTTAATACTTTTAAATCTTATAAGCCAAAACAGAAAAAAATCCCATTTGCTTTTTTTTTTTTAGGGGGGGGGGGTGCAAATTTTTTTGTTCGTGTGCTGTTTTACTCCTTGGAATTTTCTCAGTTTGGCAGGTATGCAATAATCATTTAAAACTTGCTTTTTTAGATTCTAGAACATATAAAGAAGTCGAATTGTTCAATATCTTTCGCTTGTTTATTTTTATTTTTTGGTGTGTGTGTGTGTTTCCCATGCACCCTCTCCCAACAATCGGCAATCAAATGCCACCTGTAATACTTGCAATTTCTAATTTTTCTCTATCTGCAACATAAATGCAGAAATGTCTTTTTAAACTTACCTAATTAGATTCCAGAGCTTATAAAGAAGTAGAATTATTCAATATCACTCACTCATATAATATTTTATTCCCTCTCGGAAGAAAGTTCTGATAGGTGATTATGTTTTCACTGATGTTTAATATTTCTACAATTCTTTTTCTAATTTATAAAGTAGATTATAGTCACCTAAACAAACATCAAAATGTCGGCGAATTATAGCATATGATTCATTTATTTGTTTCAGAGGAGGAATGAATCGATTGTCTCATGATTACTTTCATTTTCATATTTTTCTGGTGAGGAAGATGTGAAAATTTCTTCTTCATCTTCTGTCATCTCGTTTCCAT
This sequence comes from Salticus scenicus, assembly GCA_963930645.1. NCBI lineage: Eukaryota > Metazoa > Arthropoda > Arachnida > Araneae > Salticidae > Salticus > Salticus scenicus. The sequence goes on from OZ005652.1 coordinate 101,186,186, forward strand.
CCAGTTCTTTAAATTGCACGAGCTCTGCCTGAGTGAATTTCAGCTGTCTGAAATCACCTATCCCAAAGTCTTCAAAATACCGAATTTCACTGTACTCAAAATCATTAAAATTACTTTTTCATCATCCCATATTTCACATTCGACGTTTTCCAATTTTGTTTTTTTAACAACAATAAACAATTTTTAATTACTTTTAGAAAAGGAAATCTGGTATTTTTCGATTAAGAACACATTTTTAATAAGAAAGACTGTTCAAACTTTATTCGAATAACCGAGGACGGTATGTGAAAAATATTTGTTTAAATGGGGAAATTTAACATTGTTCCTATGAGACTGATTTTGATTCTAACGAATTTTATTCGAATAAGCGGCGTATTCAATTATCCGTTACCCAATTAAGTGGGTATGACTGTATATATATGTATATACTAGCAGGCTTTGCCCGCTTCGCTGATAGTATATTTAAATGATTTCTTTTTAATTGAATAATAGAAACTTTTCAATAAATATATTTCAATTGCCGACTATTTTCATCACAGCTTTAGTATGTGACCTCCTTGGCGATATTAAATATTTTTTGAACTTCTCGAATCTGTACAACAAAACTCTTATTAAAACAAATATTCTCTAATACAGTCCAATAGTAAAGTTAATTCTTTGAATATTCTGGAAACAGTCGAAGGTGTTACACATGCAGCAAAAGTCACTATTCGATGAATGTTCTGGAACAGTCTAAAAAACAGTCACTTGTCCCACAGGAGTAAAGACAACAACATCAAATACTCCAGAGCAGAAATCTTTGTTAGCTCACGAAAAAATCCAGTCGCTTAGAGCTCAATCCCTAAAGTGCAGTCACTCAGAATAAGTCTCTGAATAACTCTGAATTGCAGTGACTACATACTCTCTCGCAGAAATTAACTCACTCCTATTTATAATTTTTGGAGATGATTACATCGAGAATCCCATGGAAAGATTGAGATCTGTGCTCCAGTGTGTTGAAGAGTTTCAAAACTTCGGGAACTCTAAACTACCATTTTTCACCAAATTTGGTCGCCCACTCATCAAGTTTGTCACCAAGGCTGACCCCACGGAAAGTGAATGAATTGCCCTTTTATTTTCACTTTGCCTGTAAAACTACTTTCATTTGCAACAGTACAATTGATGCAGAGCAAAGAATTAATCCCTTATAACAATATGCTATGAGCACTATTTCTGCCTCATTTTAGACAACTAATGTTTTTATGGTTATATATATTTCCCATTAAATGTATTTTTATTTATTTATTTAAATATTAATTTGAATTTATCAAATATTTCTGCCCGACGGCATACAAGTGGAATCACATCAGTTCGTTTATTTGTGTGATAAATTAGCGTAGTGATTGGTATATGAAAAATAAATAAATATTATCGTGCTACAGAACTTTATTAAATTTCTCCCTTGGCGGCTTTTGAATTTTTGACGCCATATTAGCAATAGAATTTCTTTTTTTTTTTTTTTTTTTTTTTTTTTTTTTTTTAATAATTTCTTGTATAAAAGGGGAATCCTATTTTGCTGATACTTTTATTGGACACCTTTTCATTAATTTATAAGAATTTTTCATATTCTGTGTATATTTTTAATGGTTTTTAGACTTAAAATAGTGCTTGCTGAAATAAATTTTCCATTTTTAAAACCTCCTTTTTTTTTTCTATAAAATTATCTACTGAGATAAAAATAGATCATTTGTGTGGGTACTATTTCAGTTTATTATTATTATTTTGTTTTGTAATATTTTATAATTTATTTATATATATAATTCTCTACTTAGATTAAAATGGCTGTTGCTAAATTAAACTTCTTGGCGAAAAACATTCGGTGTATTTCAATTTCAATGCCAAAATTAAAAAAAAAAAAAAAAAAAAAAAAAAAAAAAAAAAAGCCCTCTAGGATCTATTAGTAAAACTGATAAAATAAATTTATAATTCATAGAGTTTATTGTAGGTAAAGAAACGTTATGCAGTCGAATGTAACGTCATGGACAGTTTTTTTTTTTTTTTTTTTTTTTTTATAACAACTTGACAATAAAAATAGTGGTTAAATTAAAAAAAAAAAAGCTTTAGAACAACATGTAATATTATCATAAAGTATATTAGCACTTTATCAATGTGCATAAAATTTTCAAATTGATAATGACGTCAACTTTTCAGAGATGCATAATTTAATATTTTATAATACTTCATATTATAATTTTGGTTCAACAGAGGTTCACCACCTATCTTCTAAAAATCCACTGATGGTTTTAACATCAGGAACAAGACTCTGATTCAGTTCAAGGTTTAAGAAAAGTTGCCAGATTATCTTCATCCTGTATTTCCATTTGATACAGTTTATTATACCCATATCTAAAGGTTGAATTTTTCATGTGGCATTTGATGAAAATGATGTAATGTTTTTAAGCTGAATGCTTGTGTTATGCGCAGCACAGTTATCAAGCTAGCAAAATGCACATGCTCTAAAGTAGAAGGAACAAGTATTTCTAAATGATGAGAGAGGAAAAGACAGAAATATATCTCCAATTGTGCATTTATTCAAAGAAAATACATAGGAAAAGTGAAGCTTTAGCTTTAACTTTAAAAGTTTGTTTAAACTTATTCAAATGGAAAAACTTCGCAATATCCGATACTAATGTTTTCAGTTGTTTATTGTAACCAGTCTCAGACTTCATTAAAGCATAGTAGATTCAAAGGGAGCAATAAAAGTTTGTACTAATCTACACTTTGTTACATCCAATCTTGTTTTAAGTGGGCTTTTTTTTTTTATTATTATTATTTATTTATTTTGGGAGGGTGGGGGGACTGTTTGTTTTAAACTGTGCCAACACTGTTTAAAGAATGTTGTTTGATGACCAAAGCTTTGGATATATAGCACTTAATTTACAAATTGTAAGTTTCAAATATACTTTTTCAGTCAGTTTTCCTTTTTATATACAATGGGTAATCAAATTATTAGATTTTTTTTTTTTTTTTTTTTTTTTTTGACATTTTTTTAAATACTAGATTCATACACACATATATATATATATATTTCTTGTTTCATTTTCATTCCAGGTGAAATGAGAGAATATCTGCTGAAAAGAGGGAAAGACCATATGTGGAAGTGAGGCTGAAATAAAAAATAACAATTGATTATGTGTACCTGATAAAATTAAAGATATATGCAATATGCTTAAATGTGGAAATAGCTGAAGCTCGTAATAAATATGTTTAAAGTGTGTTTTTGACTTTTTCTTAATAAATGGAAAAAAAAAATCATAATAAATCTTTTTAAAATAATTTGCTTTGTCCTTTTCTGTCCTTACTCATTTTGGGTACTTACCTTGGTATTTATTTTTCAGTGAGTTCTATTCATATATAAAGTATCTATGATTAGTGTATAGCATGATATTATGTATATAGAGAGTTTCAAGGTAAAATTAAGAAAAAATTGAAAGTTTTTACAGATTTTTTTTTTCTTTTTAATTTTATAAAGGCTAAAAAAAATGTAAATTAATCTGGAAAAAAAAAAAAAAAATAAAAATAAAAAAAATAATAATAATAATGCAGTGTTACATCATACATTTTTCATAAATTACTTGATTTAAATAACAGTACTTTTTGAATAATATATTTGAAGATTTTTTAAAATGAGAAAGAGCTGGTAATAATTATAAAAATTAAGATGCAATACTAGGGCTGATTGATACTAATTTAAATATCTTAAAACTTATGGCAATACTTGCAACTCATTTCTAAAATAACATCTAGGAAAGAAACATTTCGGTTAAAACTTAAAATTGTTATAATTATTTTTAAAAATAATATAAATTATATTAAAAAAAAAAAAAATATCCAAATGTTCAAAACAAACTAAATTTAAAATATTTTTACTGTACCATTGTACAACACTTATTTTTTTTAAGTTTTTTGAAAAATATTTCAAAGAATCCTTAAGGCTGCTCTCAAATAAAAACTCACAATTTTTTGAGATGATATAAAGGCTGTTTTCAATGATTGAAAAAAGAAAAAAATGTAGATATCATTTTTAAACAGTAGAAAATAGAATAATGTTTGATGTTTTTAGATTTAAAAAAAAAAAAATATCTTCTAGTATAGCCATTTTAATTTGTGAACTCTTAATAATTGAGATATTATTTTTGTAGTAATAAAGAAATGTATATACCGTAGAGAGTCAAAAATCTGCACAGCTCGGGACCAGAGGTTGTGCAGATTTGGCAAATTTTGAAGCCCATAAAAATCATTTTCAATTTGAATAATAAAAGCAGAATATTAACCAAATTAAACATATACTAGTGAATAATAACACAATTTCACTTGTATATTAAATTATTAGGTATATAAGAATAACACTGAACATTAAATATGTACAGTAGAGAGCCAGAAATCCGCCGACCTAAAATCCGCCAAAGTCCAAAATCTGCACAGCTTGTCAGATACAAACAATGAAATTCACTATTAATAAATTACAAAACTGCAAATCAGAATTTTTGAAAAAGATCTTGAATACAGATTTTATGCTTGCATTTTATGATTACGAAAAAGAAAAACAAAATAATAATAATAATAATATGAAAGACTGCAACAGCCAAGTTGCTGCTAATGAAATTATTGACAGTATATTAAATTCATCAAAAGAAAATAATGATTATTGTGATAGGATGATATCAATCAGGTAAATAATAACAAACTAATTTTTTAAAATGCTTTCTGATGAAGGCATAATTTGTAAGGTAAAATTCGTAGAAAAATAAATTTGGCTGACTACTATTTACAATAAATAAAAAAATAAATAAATCATCCAGGTTCAAGCTTAGTTTAAAACTAGCTACATATGAACAGATTTTATCTAAATTTGACAAACATATTTTTTTTTCATTATATATTTTTGTTAATGTTCATTATTATTCTTATGTACCTAGTAATTTAATATTCACTAGTATGTGTTTAGTTTGTATAATATTCTGTTTTTATTATTCAAAGTGAAAATAATTTTTTATGGGCCCCGAAATTCGCAAAATCCTAAAATCCGCACAACCTCTGGTCCCGAGCTGTGCGGATTTTTGGCTCTCTACTGTATATAAAGAAAACAATAAATGAAAAATGAAAAAATATTCATCAAATTTAGACAAAATCTGTTCACATGCAGTTTGTTTTAAACTACACTTGAACATGCACACATACATCATTGAGATTTCTTTTTTTTTTTTCGTCTATTGTAAATAGTTATCAATTCTTATTTTGTAACACAAATTTATTTTTCAAAGTATTTAACTGAATTCTTCCGTAAACTATGTCTTTATCAGGTAGCATTTAAAAAAATTAATTTATTGTTTTCCTCATTGATATGATCATCATAATAATCATAATTTTCTTTGGATTAATTTAATATATTGTTGATAATTTCTTTATCAGAAACTTTGTTCTTGCAGTTTTTCATATATTCTAATCATAAAATGCAAACACAAAGTCTGCATTCAGGATCTTTTACAAAAATTCTGATTTGCAGTTTTGTAACTTAAATTTCATTGTTTGTATCTGAAAAGCTGTACGAATTTCGGACTTTGACGGATTTTAGATTGGCAGATTTCTGGCTCTCTACTGTATATATATTTTTTCTTTTTTTTTTTTTTTAAGTATGTCAAAGTTGGCAATTTAGTTGATGATTTTCATCCCTTTTTTGTGATGCGAAAGTTTACAAATTAGGGTTTTGAGAAGTATTGTATTTAGAGAAAAAATTAAAACTTATTTCCCGTTTTAGGCACTTCAATGCAGAATTGCCACGCTACCTGGAAAACCTGGAATAGTCAGGGAATTTGAAAATTGACCATGAAAGTCAGGGAAAGTCAAGGAATTTTAATATTTTAGCCAGAATCTGGAAAAGTCAGGGAATTTCATACAATGATTGCCAAAAAAAAATAATTTTTTTTTCAACGTAGAGTCATTTTTCTTGTTTTTTTCTTAGCTTTTGCCATTTTTTTTTTTTTTAAGAAGACCTCTTAGAAAGACCCTCGCATGGAGGGCAATCTGTCCTTAGGTCAAAGTAATATGTAACTTTTGTGTTTTCAAGTCGTACCATAATTATTTTGCGCAACCAATGCACAATATATGGCTAGACTGGAATTTTCTTAGAACACGTTTGGAAAAGTTTGGGAATTTCATTCTGCTATTTGAGTGGTAACCCTGTCAATTGTAATGTCAGAAAAAGTCATACATTTTCATCAAAAATTAGTTCTGTGAATCTGGTGAAAATTTTACATTATTTACCACAATGTTATCCATTTAAGAACAGCTTTAAAAATGCTTCTCACCATTTCCCACCAATTTCAGAATACCGTGTTAACGAGTGGGTAAAAGTAAGATAACTAATCTTCCATTTTAACATCCTTGTAGCATAAAATTTACTTATAGTAATATTAGCATAAAAATTGAATGGTTAACTGTTCACTAATCAAAATAAGAATTCATTTGTAGCACAACATTCTAAAAATCACTGTCAAGCTTTGCAGGTGCCATCTATATAAAATAAACAGAGTTAAATATTTACATTCCATTATAAGTACCATTCCTTGCATCCCTTTTTATTTTTTGAATATATATAGATAAAAATTGATTACTGATATAACTTTCAAAAATACCAGTTTTGTGGTATTCGCCCAGGCCTTAGGTAAATACCCTAAATTTGGCTAGTATAAATAAAATTAAAAGCGCAACTGCTGGTTGAAAAGTAATGTTATAATAGCAAAAAGTAACAGATGGTAGGAAAGTTCTGCTATAATAGCAAAAATTAAAAGCAACTGATGGTAGGAAAGTAATGCTAGAATAGCAATAAAAAAGCATCTATTGGATGTGAATTACTGCTAGAATAGCCGAAAGTTCAAGCAAGTGGTGGTCTTGATTGCTGCTAGGCCAGCAACTTATTCAAGCAACACAAGCTGGATTATGTATGCTGGATAAGCAATAAAAGTGAGCCAATACACACCATGGCATGCTGGTAATTCTGGTGGAACTAGCAAATATGAATGCTAGTTTTTATGCTATTTTACTTGCTGGGATACAGCATTTAATGCTAGTCTAGCAAACAAATATCAGCATGAAAAGGTGGATTATGTATGCTGGACAAGCAATAAAAGTGGGCCAAAACACACCATGACAAGCTGGTAATTCTTGTGGAACCAGCAAATATTAATGCTAGTTTTATGCTATTTTACTTGCTGGGATACATCATGTAATGCTAGTCCACCAAACAAATACCAGCATGAAAAGCTGGATTATGTATGCTGGACAAGCAATAAAAGTGGGCCAAAACACACCATGACAAGCTGGTAATTCTGATAGAACCAGCAAATATTAATGCTAGTTTTATGCTATTTTACTTGCTGGGATACAGCATCTAATGCTAGTCCACCAAACAAATACCAGCATGAAAAGCTGGATTATGTATGCTGGACAAGCAATAAAAGTGGGCCAAAACACACCATGACAAGCTGGTAATTTTAGTGGCTCTAGCAAATATTAATGCTAGTTTTATGCTATTTTACTTGCTGGGATACAGCATGTAATGCTAGTCTAGCAAAGAAAAAAAAGCATCTGTTGGTTGTGAATTTCTGCTGGAATAGCAAAAAGTGCAAGCAAGTAGTGTTTGTGATGGCTGCTAGACCAGCAAAATATTCAAGCTACACAAGCTGGAATATATATGCTGGACAAGCATAAAAAGTGTGCCAAAACACCACTTGACTTGCTGGTAGTTCTGGTGGAACTAGCAAATATTTATGGTAGTTTTATGCTATTTTACTAGCTGGGATGAAGCATGTAGTGCTTGCCTAGCAAACAAATACCAGCATGAATTTCGACTTGGGCAAACAAAGATTCATTTATTATTAAAAAGAAAAATGAGTCTTGAAATTTGGTACTTGAAATTTTACCCATTGTGACGATCCTTTTCTTCTAATATTTACCATGGATCATTGTCAAATGAGAGAAACTGGTCCTTCATCCTAATCTTAGAAAGTTGAATTTTAAATTAAAGATATTTTTTTCTGAATATTTTAATATTACTAAAAAAGCATTAAACTTTTTTAAAAAGCACGCATTTTTAAAGAAATATTGAAGACTAAAACTATTTTATTCCTCCACCTTTGAAAACTAGAATTTTTACGTATATGCAGTTATTTTTAGTGAATACTGCGCATCCTGATCTAAAAAAACATTGGAAATAAAATTGAAAATGTTTGATATCTACTTCCAAAGTTAAAACAAATAAAACATAAAGATCTAAGTAATAATACATTCGGTTTCAAAAAAATGTATTTTGTAGAGTTACAACAGTATACTTTTGCTTTAAATAAAAAGGAAATTTATGGAATGCATTCTAAATGTACATTTTACATATTTTACCCCAAAATATCATTTTCACTTTGAAATATCCGAAAATATATATATTCTCTTACGCATCGTATACAATTTCACCTACCTATAAATTATACATTTATTTGCAAAGTTTATAGCTATAGTTTTCTTTAATGCATTTTATTTATCTGTTGGCTCTACTTTTTGAACAAAGCATTTGTATCTAATGATTCTATTCAATTTTCGGATAATATATGGCGGGATGAATCATATGGAAGATTTTATGCATATTTATTATTTACCTTTTGAATTATTTGAATGCTTAGAAAAATATGGATTTTTTCTTCTTTTTTTATTTTTAGTTCATTGTTTTTTAACACACATTTTTATTTTGATCTATGTATTTTAATGTGGAACAAGAATTAAAACATAGAAATTAAAACGTACATGCACGCTTAAAATTGTATGCATTTAAAAGAAACAACAAAAAATTATATTATTTTAAAAGAATCAGAGTAGGTTTGTTTACGGATATGTCAAATTTTAAAATTTGGTAAAACATTCAAATGTTAAGTATCCTTAAATAGAAATATAATTGTGAAAAATTGAAAGACAACATTTATGATTGCATTGAATTCCATTTTTGAAGGGTGTTAAAAAGTGTCTATCTAAAAAGAAATGTTTATTGTTCCATATTTACTATGGATTCCAAATTTTCGAACGTGAGTTTTGTTATATTTGCACGTTTTAAGGTCCCATGAATTCGAAAATCATGTTTTTAGCGATTGGTCTGTGTGTGTATCTGTCTCTGTGTGTGTGTGTCTCTGTGTGTATATGTCTGCTGTATGTGTGTCCGTGTGTCTGTCTGTTATCAGCATATCTCAAAAACAAACAGTAGCAGAAAGTCCAAACTTGGTATTCTAAATACGTATCCCCACCCAACAGACCCAAGAGAATTCGAATGCATTAAGTCTATGGAGAAAATTGCAGGTAATTAGAGTTTAACATTGATAGAATATATGAATATATATTTTTTATATGCGTAAAAACATGTTTCTCGTAGAATATGGTAAGGAAATCATACACTGTTTAATTACAGGGCTACACAAAAGTACTAGATTATAGTGCGACAATAGCTGAAAATTGATAGATGTGTATTTCAAGTTGTGTCGTGTATTATAACTATATGATTATATTTAAGTGCAGCATGTGATCTGTACATACTCTTTAAAAGATATACAGAACTGCAAATATTTAAGTGTTAACATTCTTTTTTATTGTTAGTGGAAGTGCTTTACTATAATATTTTAGCCTGTTCAGGAAAGCTGCTCAGGAATGGAAATGAATTCCTCATAGACATATAACTAATGATGTTTTTTTTTTTTTTTTTTTTTAAGCTAAATATTCATCGCTTTTTTTTTTTTTTTTTTGTATATTTATACGTTTTGAGGCTTTATGTTTACTGAAGTCAAGTTTTTTTAAAGTTTGATGTTTTTCTGTGTCTCAGAGTAATTTAAAAACAAATAATTTCAGGAGATCCAAAAGTTTAATCAATATCAAATCAATATAAGTTTGTTGCTGGAAAAGTGTGATGAAGACCGGTAAGTTTTAAGGGATGTTGCGTGTGAAAGTTGTCTGAATAATTTTAAGTGGACTTTTAATTCTAATAAATGATTGAAAATATACATAAATATAGGTGCAGTAATTAAACGGGGGTTTGAGGGGGGCGGTAGCCCCCTCACACAGAGCTAATTATCATATAAAACTCTTCCGAAACCTAATTTGAATTGTTTTAACATAGGTTTACATAACAGTACTCGTTATGTTACTTCTTAATCTCCAACTTGTATTTATAGTATTAAATTTCAGGGTAAGAGAAAGTCGTGTGAGTGACACACCATAAAGCTCAGTCTTAATAGTCTAAAGCTCAGTCATAAACACCTCCAATGGATGGCATCTTTCGTTAGGCGCAGGATAATTTGATTAAACCTGAACGCCAACACCCGTTAACCCAATGTTGTATCGTTCATTACTTCACAAAACGTAATATGCTGAAAATCAATTTGTAAAACCATACTAATTAAATTTCAGTACATAAACACTGGTATGTGGTCACGTTATGTTGATTTTTTTCTAGTGTACAGAAAATCTATATCTGATCTTTTCTTGTGCATTGTATGAAACTTGAGATGTGGGATAGTCAGTAAGAGAAGAATTTAAAGTAGATCAACAGATGTTACTGATATGTAAAATTATGCCAAAGAATGTTTTGTGATGGATATAATAAACTATATTTTTTATTTAAATACTTTTATGATTTAAAATAGTTTTAATATGATTTAATAATTGTTAAAATGTAAAAATTGTGAAAAATGTATATTTCAGAGAGTTCTGGAAATATATAAGAAAATTTAAATTAATATTAAAAATTATGTGTTGCATAGAAGATTTCGAACGAAAATGCTGAGAGCTTAAAGCTTAAATAAAAATGTAAAATATGTATTAGAATCTATAATTAAAAGACAGACATTATATAAGATTAACACAGATTCATTTATCAAATATATTAAGAGTATATAAAATATAATTTGGGCTAGACCAAAATTATTAAAATATTTAATCGTATGAGAAATGAAATACGTGGAGTGGGTGTGGAGAAGTAGGATAACGACTGTGTTAATGGTTTACATTTTGGTAATGAAGTGAACGACAATGACTGGAAACACGATTCTTTTTGGTGTTAAATTACTCATACTCGCAAAATTCAAGGTTTTAGAGACAATATAGTTGCAATTCTGTTATATACACTGCCCGAAATACAAAATACAAGACCATGAAAGAAATGGATAAAATATGATGAACACTTATATAAAGACAGCTGATGCATAACTAAATAAGTGATTTCATTTACAAAAATAGAATTGTAGGCGTAATTAATGGCGTTCTCCCTCTCATGGCGGTATAATCAGCAGCCCTATAAGGCACATATTCAATAGAATTCAGATATTGAGAAGTGGACCTGAGAAGTGGATGCTCATACTTTTATAACCATTCTCTATAGTTCGCCCTCCGGTTGAGGCTGGTCGCAATTATCGCAGAGAAATTATGGCCAATCACGCCCGGTAAGCTTCTTAAATGGTGAGTGATTGCCAAAGGATGAACTAGACATGCTGCAAGGATTGTCATCTAAAGAGGGCAATTTGAGCTCAAGCTTCCTATTGTTAGAAAAAAAAAACATTTTTCAGCTGCTAAATGTATGGTAACATAACATGTTGCAGCACTAATTAAAGATATCATAGTGCAGCTAATTTGCCTCTCATACGTACCAGACATGACCGGATTTCTAGTGTAATAACATCCCCAAACTTTATGCCAAGAAAGGTATAGCATTTAACAATAAAATTCAGACTCCATCTATCTCACGCCGTCAGTCTCTCACCAGGGTTTTATAATTAGATAAACAGAACCAAAATTCGTCACTGAACAGCACTAAACAATGCTGAATATGTCTATGTTATGTTTGACTAATGATAGTTCCCAGAGGAGAGTCTGGAGGCGTGAGGAGGCTAGAAGAAATCTGAAAACTATGGTTGAGTATTTAATACTATAAATGCCGCTCGTAAACTTGGCATTATGGTTTGGGGTTATCATCACAAAAGATAGCAGGACACCTCTGGTATGCATGAGAGGAACAATTACTGTACGGCGATATGCTGATTTGGTTTACAGATGGTTATGATGCAATACATTCAGTAGCTACAAAATGTTTCTTCCAGAAGAAAAATGCGCGACTGCATATTGCACCCATAACCAGACAAGCCTTACAGCATTTCCAGTTTCTTCCTTTGCCTTCGAGGTCTTCTAATTACTCTCGAATTGAGAATCTGTGACACATAATTGACCGTTATTTGTCTTCTCTGTCCGATTCGCAATTGGAGGACGAAATATGGCAGATGTTCGAAATCATATGGGCATTCATTCTTTAGGAAACTAGACACACGCTAAATTAATTTGCACCTTTCTGACTACATCACTGCGAGAGGGGTTTCTACTAAGTACTGATCACCTTGTATTACGCCGTTGTATCTAAATCACCTGTCTGTGTATAAATTTTCACCACATTCTATCCACTGTTTTATGGTGTTACTTTTCTATGTCGGGCTGTGTATAAACACATATAGCTTTTGAAAAGGCTTTAAAAAAATCTCAATGCACACGCTTTTAAAAAAATGGAAAATTTCGTGGATAGATTCTGTGAAAATTAATAAAATAAGCGCATTTTTGTGGAATTTCTTCTTTTAGGTACAAAATGCGTCAAACTAGTATCGAAAATTAAATTTATATCCAAAATTACAAGAAAAATAAAAGACAATCTGTATTCAAATAATCTGGTGTGTCACTCACACGACTTTCTCTTACCAAAAAAAAATATACCCTGAATAAATACAGGTTAAAGATTAAGAGGTAAGACAACAAGTTTTGTAATGTAAACCTATGTTAAAACTACTCAAATTAGGCTTCGGAAGAATTTTATATAGTAAATAGTTCTGTGTGAGGTGTGTGTTCAACCCCCGTTTCACTACTGCATCTGCATTTAAACAGAATTTAAATAAGTTATTAAAATTAAAAGTTCATTTAAAATTTTTGAAACAACTTTCACGCGCAACGTTCCTTAAAACTAATCAATCTTGATCAAACTTTTCCAGCAACAAACTTATATTAACGTCAAAATACAACATTTGCATCTCCTAAATGTATTCGTTTTTAAGTTACTCTAAGAGACACAGACAAAGATCAAACGTTAAAAAATTTGACTTCGATAATCAGAAAACCTCAAAACATGTAAATATACAAAAAACAAGCCATGAATATTTAGCTTAAATACATGCATTATTTATCATATATCCAGGAGGAATTCATTTCAATTCCTGAAGAGCTTTCCTGAAAATGGTAAAATATTATAGTAAAGCACATCCACTAACAACAAAAATGAATGTTATCGCTAAAATATTTGCAGACCTGTATATGTTTTGAAGATTATGTACAGACCACATGATGCACCTAAGCATAGTTCTATAGTAATAATACACGGCACAACCTGAAATAGATTTCCAGCAATTTTCAGCTATTGTCGCACTATAATTTAGTTCTTTTGGGTAGTCCTGTAAACGAACAGTGAATGATTTCCCTACCATATTCTAGATGAGAAATGTTTTTACGCATATATATACATATATATACATACACTAAGCGACAAAAAAAAAGCCGCACTTGGATATTTTCCTTTTCACCTTCTACAACCACCAATTTTATCGTTTAAAAAGCAAATTTTCGAACAGATTTTATTATGTTGTCCTCCACATACACTTCAGCTTTGAGTCCAGTGTTGAAAACAAAATGCAATTGTCAGGAAAATTGTAATTTTAGAAATTATTTCAAAAATAGTAAGAATAAGGCAGTTAACGATGACACAAAAAGTATTAATTTTTGAATGAAAATCAAAAAATATTTTAATACGTGAGATGGCAAAATAATTAAATGATAACGAAATATTTGTAAATGGGTATTTAGCAAGATATAAAATTTTTTGGCAGTTTAAACTGGAAATTTGGTTTCAGGCGGCCATTTTGCTTATCCAAGCGAGATGACCGTAAGTTAAAAAGCCATTGCTGATAAAATCGGTTTGTCTTATATTTAGAACATAAAAGAGATTCAGAAAAAGTGTTTAGTAGCGTAATTTCTTTAACTACAGTACAACAACTATTGAACAAAGCAGGTTTAAATGACAGAAAATTTAAAAAAATTCCATTCTTAGTGAAGAGAAGTAGGAAAGCAAGACCTCAAATGGCTAAAAAAATTAAAAAATGATCAGTTATTTATTGGGTTGAACTGGTTCTTTCTAATGAGTCAAGTTTAACTTATATCCAGCTAAAGAAAACAAGCAGATCTGACAACGAAAATATGACCGACTTAATGAAAAACGCACTTTTAAAACAGTGACACATTCTCCGTACATTATGGTACGGAGGTGCATTACTTTTCAAACACTCGGGAAAATTTTTATGCTCAAGAAATCAATTAACTTGAAATAAAACACAATCGGCATAAAAGTGGTGCCTGACCGACTATTTTGGAGGTATCTCGGACATTTCCGTAAACAGCATTTGAAGAAAATAATGCACCTTACTACACGGCGTCTGTGGTAAGTTTATTCACTTCAAATTGTCAAAATTTCTTATACATTCCCATGAGAACCTATAATTTTGTAAGTAATCATATCTTTTTTCACTTTAAGTTAAATACCACGAAGGATATAGTAGAATTACTTCTTTACCAGACGTGGAAATAGTCAAAATCACGATCCGCTCAAAAATGTTTCGTTCATAAAAAGGCGGGGGAGAGGGGAGAGGATTCGAAATTTGCAGCCTATAACTCTGCCAGAACTACAAAATTTTATTTGTGATATTCGGCACATTGAAATTTCTGAGATTTATATTAAAACACTGTATAAAACTATGCCATTGCGCATTAATGCAGTAATTCCATATAAAGGTGCAATTAACCCAATGCTGAATACATATTTTTAACAAAAAATTGCTTAGAACTAACAAATGAATAGTTTTATTTCATTTATTAAAATATAACTTGTTCATTTCATATAATAAATCATAATAGAATGCAAACTGTATGGTTATTGCATTATGTTCAAAAAGAAAGTTTTATGCAGATTTTTAAAAAGTACTTCGTAAAATGCAATAAAGCGAATTATTACATCGAAAATGTACATAGGTATCATTTCATCACATTGGTATTATGCAAACAAGACAGTTTTATTTCTTTCAAACATTAATTTTAAAGTTATTACAAATAAAAAATGCATAAGTCATTTTTTCTGCAGTGCGGCTTTTTTTTTTTTTTTTTGTCGCTTAGTGTATATATATATATATATATATATATATATATATATATACATATGTGTGTGTATGTATGTATATATTCGTTTACTTTGTTTTAGTGCAGTCTATAGATGGTAATCTCTACTTACCTGCAATTTCCCCCATAAACGTAATGCATTTGAAATACCTTGGTTATCCCTGTACACGAACCCTTTGCTTGATGTCAATGAAAAGTGTTGTGTATCATGCGCATTTAGAATACCAAGTTTGGACTTTCTGTTATAATTTGTTTTTGAGACATGCTGATAAAAGGCACACACAGAGACAGACACACACAAAGAACAACTGCAAAAACATGATTTTTCGATTCAGGAGACCTCAAAACGTGTAAATATATTAAAAACACACTTTCGAATATTTGATCGAAAAACAATACTTTTTATACCTTATAGGTAAGAGAAAGTAAAAATATAAGATTCATAGCATATTGTTCACGAGCAATAGGAGTTTATAATAGATTAGAGAAATTATGAGAAGTGATCAAAGATTTTTCATCTCTTGCGTTGAAAGTAGATATAACGTGGAAGCAAAAGGAAGTTATAAACATGAATTTAAATTATGATTCAAAGTTTTAAATAGTCATCTTGTTACATAGAAAACAGTTATTTTATTTTATTTTTTTTTTTTATTTTATTTTTTTTTTTTTTTTTAAATTTTATTAAGATTTTATAATTTAAATTATATTTATATAGAATGTATTTTCTTCCTGAGAGAAAACGAATTCTGTACTATCTGATAATTTACTTCACATCTTGCTTTTCCATACTTATAAATGGGAAATCATTCTAATTTCTAAAAAGCGTATAAACAAAATAACAATGCATTGATAATGCGTAAAATCTAGTTATCCTATTACAGACTTAGATAAGTCAGCGAATCTCGATCATTATGAACACAAATTGCTACAAAGCCACGAGGGACAAATTTTTGTAATGACCATTGCAAGCCGCTTAAAATTTAAAAGAATTTGTCTCTGAATAAATTTCATTAACAAAGCATACATTCTATTAAACACAAGGGACATAAACCTATTTGCTTAATGAATTTTTACCAAAGCCTAAGTCATTCAATGACAAGACAATCAGAAAGAATGAAAAAAGTGTTTCAGAATTTCTGTTAATGCAGTTGATTGCGAAACAGTTTAAAATAAAAGTTTGATGATTTTTGGATCTTAAATGGAAAAATATGTGTGTATTTTAAATAGCAAATTATGTTTGGCAATATTTTTATAGTAAACAATTTCGTGTATATTAAGCATTTAAGAAAAAACTGCAAAGCTTATAGATAAAAAAAAAAATAGATTTATATATTTATTTTTTACTTTAGAAAATATGAATAACATAAATAATATACAAAGCTAAATTTGAATTTATAAATTTATAACTGGATGAGAATGAGGGTGAGTAAGTTTAAGTTCACAATAAAGCTAAGCAATAAACAATAGGCGAAGGTCTGGGTTTTACCACTAGTATGCTCCAAGTGCCATACCATCGAAATTTTGTTCCTCTGTGAAAGGCATGGGTTTATCGCTTCAGTATTTTAATCAGTGGAATTTTAATATTTCTCAATTTATATTCACACAGGTCAATTAACGCTGGAATGAAAAGGGATTCATTATATGCCAAAATTTCAATTGTTTTACTACGAAATAATTAAAACTTACTATAAATGACGTATACAAAAGGAAAAAAGTAATAATTTGAATCTGAATGTTCATGGATACATCTGAAAAACTCTTCAAGAATACAAGGTATTTGTTGCATTTTGAGTATAAGAAATTTACATCATTAATTTAAACAAAGTGTATTTCATAAATTTGTAAAAAAAATTAAGACAATGTAAATGAATGTGTAAATGAGACAATGTATATGTAAATGATTATTTTTTCTAGCTTTTTTCTAAACAGAATGTTTTGTATATACATAGCATATAAAAATTCTCTAATTATTTAAATATAAAGTATTTCATAAAGTTTGAAATGTTTTCAACATACTTTAACAATTATTTTAAAAGTGAAAAAATGATAAGATTTCTGTGTTTAGGAGTTCTTGTAAAACAAGATCCTTAGAGACAAAAAGTTGGTATCATTAGAGCGCTTTTAATACAGGCTTTTAAATGATATATCGCAAGTATATACGTTTAAATTTTTGCTCTTTTAAGGTCACTTTAAGGCTTTTGATCTCCAATATCTCAAAAAGTACACGTTTAATTTTTTTTTTAATTATATGTTATTTTCACATTTATTATCTATAACTATTGCAAGTTTCAGCATGGGAAGGCCATGGGATGCTGAGTTATAAATTAATATGCACCCCTAAATCAGTATTTTCATAGTAATATAACGAAAGTTTTTTTCCCATGTTTTATTCCCTAACTAACTTAGAGATATATTATTGGTATCATTAGAAATAATTTAATGCACGCGTGTAAATGATACATCATATGTATATATTTTTTTAAATTTCCATTTTAAGGTAAAACATTTTGACCTTTAAACTTCAATATCTTAAAAAGTATACATTTAATTTTCATTTTAAAATTTTAAGTTATTATTACGTTTTTTATACATAATTATTGTAAGCTTTAACATGGGACGGCCATTTTTTTTTTTTTTGTAAAACGTACGTTATGTTAATATGGAAATAATGGTAGACTCGCATTTTAATTTATAACTCAGTATCCCATAGCCCTACCATGTTGAAACTTGCATTAAATATAGATAATAAACGTAATAATAACACATAATTTTTAAAATGAAATTAAATAAGCACTTTTTGAGATATTGGAGGTCAAAGGTCAAAATGATTGACCTCAAAAGGAAAAAAAAAAAAAAAAGAAATGTATACATGTGATATATCATTTAAAAGCCTGTATAATAATAAGCTTTCGAATGATAGCAATCTTATACCTCTAAGTTAATTAGGGAACAAAATATGGGAAAATCTTACGTTATGTTAGTATGGAAATACTGGTTTAGGGTTGCATATTAATTTATAACTCAGCATCTAACGGCCGTTTCATGTTGAAATTTGCAATAGTTATAGATAATAGATGTAACAATAACATATAAATTAAGTGTAGATTAAAATTAAGTGTGCACGTTTGGAGGTCAAATGTCAAAACATTTAACTTTAAAGTGAAAATGTTTAAAAGTATATATTTGTGATATAACATTTGAAAGTATGTATTATAAGCTCCCTAACGATATAAATTTCTCACCTCTAAGTTAATTAGGAAAGAAAATATGGGTACATATGTAGTAGAAGTATTTCGTAAATTTACATTTTTTACCCATTTCTGCAGCCCTGTATATCAAAAACTAAAAGTTATACGGACTTATCAATTGGTATACAATCATTTCTCAATAGAAAAAATAAATGAGCGCAATTAATAAAGATCTGAGGTGGTCAGGTTTTTAGCTGTGTTGATTTGACATGGAATGACTCAATAATATATAATTAATTCATATATAAAACTTTGCTTCAATGAAAAAAATCATTTATTTCAATAAATAAAATTAAATTATAATGAAGTACGTTACACATAATTAATTAAATATAAAAACCTTAACACATACTTCATCGTTAATATTTTCGGCTGGGCGCCCAGCTCTTCTAAAACGATCTATATCTGTGTTGGATCTCTCAGAGTTATGGTCTTTGGAGAATGGTCACAACTCAGAGAGATCCAACACAGATGATGATCGTTTGAGAAGAGCTGGGCGCCTACGCCTAGCCGAAAATATTAACGATGAAATATGAAGTACAGTCGGTAACAAAAGTGTCCGAACACTAGCAAAAATTCCTATGTTAAAAGAGTACACTTCATACGGTTTTGTTAAATAAATCCTTGTCGACTCCTGTTCTTAGTCAGTGTAAGAATATGATTCGATAAGGATTTATTTAACAAAACCGTATGAAGTGTACTTTTTTACATATGAATTTTTGCTAGTGTTCGGACATTTTTGTTACCGACTGTATGTGTTAAGGTTTTTATATTTAATTAATTATAATTTATTTCTTTTCTTCGAACTTTGGTTGGAATTTCTAGTGACTGTCGATATCAGATGAGCATAATTATCATATTCATGTAGGATTTAGGAAATATGGATCGAATTTGCACACTAGATACTGAAAATTCCTTGTAATGGTTTGTAGAGTGCTTTTTCAACCATCTGATTATCTATATTAACTTGGGAACAATAAATCTTTCTTTTAGAATAGTCCTTATTTTTATTATTTAATTATTTATTTATTTATTTTAAACACAATATATGTCAGTGACATTTTTTGCATATATTACTGTGATTAACATTTCGATGTTTTGAGAATGATTTTAATAACGGAAGTTAATTGTACAAACAGTTGCCATGTCAGCGATTCAAGAGGGAAATTTTCTAATGGATTTTTTTTTTTTTTTTTTTATGATTTCACTTTATTTAATTGTGTAAAATTAATATGAAATATTTCTATGAAAATGTACTGGTGTGAAATCTAATTTATAAATTAAAACATATCAGCAAATGTTAACGTACGGTTAAAAGCGCTGAAATATAGTAACGTTTAAAAAAAAAAAAAAAAACTCCGTATGGTTAAAAAAAAAATCTACCAAATGAAAAATGTAATTATTTTTTTCATATGATATCATCGTTGATTATATTTTTGAAAATTAACTCATATAGTAAATTGCATCAAACAGAGAAGACATTTAAATTTTATGTATTTCACGTACACGTATAAGTATTTCAATTTTTCTCATATTATATCTTCACTAACGCGTAACACAGCTGATTGCATGCTTTAAATCTTCTGTGCAAATATAAATACTTAGCAGACTATGCTCGCTTCGCTGGGCACTATTTAAATGGGTTGCCAAAATCCCATATCAGTATAATAACCTAAGTTAAAGTTCCCGATGTGTCCGCTGGAGTTTTTTTCTACTCGCAACGTGGGGAGTCCGAGTCCAAACTGGCGTTGACAGTAACTTGACCGTTTATTGCTTCCCCTTTCCCAACGGGTAAGTTCGAAGTTTTGCGAAATCTCGTAAATCCCATAGATTTCACAAGACAAATTTAGCGCTAAAAGAGGGGTCTTGAATTTGCTCCTTCGTAACCCCTCCCCCCTCTCAAATAATAATAATTAAAAAAAAAAAAAAAAAAAAAAAAAAAACAGCAAAAAATGAAAATGTGTTTTTGGAAATATCCTAAAGAAGACACATGTTTTCAATAACTGTGTACCATTTTTGGCAGCGATCTACTCAAAAATCCCGAATTTCTGAAAATTTCCCCCGATAAACGATTTTTCTCCTCCCTCCTGTAAGAATTAAGAATTTCAAAATCGTACATAACATTTTATTTATGTCTAGTCTCCTCATGTAAAATTTCTTCACCGTGAAGTAATTTAGGTACGAGTTATACTTACAACCGTTTTTTTCCTTCCTGCCCACCCACCCCCCAGGGAGAAAAGGGGGAGGAATTTAAATAAATCCAGTTAATTTAGGGTTTGGATACATATTGTTGCGTACTTGGGGGGTTCGTGAGTTGTCCGAGAATGAAAGGCCAAACTTTAAACCAGTAAACACAGCTTAAAAAACAGCTGTCAATAGCAAATCCACAGTACACACTGTATAGCGATAACACATAAAGCAAGTCTCTTCCATAGAGGCTCAAAGCAATGCAACAATGACAGAAGCTGATCTGAGACTGGATTGAACTGACTGGCCTTGGCGAAGAAAACAGACTTAAATACCTCTGTAGAAAAGTGCGGAACGTTCCAGAAATCTCCATATCTCATCAGCCAATGGGATTAGAGCTTTCATATTTGGTATATCCCTAATAAGGATTTTCTCGCCAAGGTCGCCAAAAAATCGCCAAGGTGGGCAAGAGTCGCCAAATTTTGCGCCTAATCCATTGCCTGCCTTATTGGGGCTTTTTAATGCGTTTTTAAGGGAAAATAAGGCTATTTCAATGCTAAAACGACTAGCAAAGCACAAAATTAGCACTTTATCGACTTACTACGCCTCTTATGAAAGAATTTATATAAAAATAAACACACTTATTTGCAATTTTGTAACACTGCCCCCCTCCCAAGGACTGCACGTCCCGGGCAGTGTAACCCTTGGTTAAGAGGCGAAACTAAACAAAGTTACACAATCTAAAATACAAAAATTAAGTTGCATAAAATAGAAACAAAAATCAAGTGAGAAATATTTACAAAATTCACAAATATGTACCAGTATTTATATACAAATATTTACATTACGCATGCGCAAATTTTACGAGTATTTACATTTTAAATTTTAATATTATCGTAAATTGTGGTACTTGGCTAGCCTGTTATAGTGCACCACCTTCGGTTTTGATGAAGGTGTTTTAGTGATCCGCACCACTACATCATTCAGCCTTTTTAAGACTGTGTACGGTCCGTCCCAGTCGCAATGTAACTTGGGAGACAGTCCTTTGCGTCGAACAGGATTCCACAAATAGACCTTGTCTCCTTCCTGGAACTCATGTTGTGTAGCCTTTAGATCGTACCTTGTCTTCATTTTCTCTGTTGCCATGTGAATCCGCTCCCGAGGAAAGTTGTGTACGCCCTCAAATCGTGCTTCGAGATCTTTGATGTACTCCTCGGGCGATGAAGGCGCATCGAGTGGACAAACAAAGAGGAGATCACAAGGGAGACGAAGTTCACGTCCAAAAAGCATCTGGGCTGGAGTATAGCCGGTGGTTTCATGGACAGCACTTCGATAAGCCAGCAGGAACAATGGCAACTTTAAGTCCCAATCTTGCTGGTTCCTTTTTATTAGAAGAGAGAGGTTATTCTGGATGGTACGATTGAACCTCTCGACCATACCGTCCGACTGGGGATGTAAAGGTGTTGTCTGGGTTTTGTCAATAAGGAGTAGTTGACACAATCCTTTGAAAAAAGCAGAGGTAAAGTTCCTACCTTGGTCGGTGTGAAGCACTAGGACCTCCGCAACTGTGCATGCCTCTTGATCGGGAATAGGATATGCCTCAGGCCACTTGGTGAAATAGTTCATCACGACGAGGATGTATTTATTTCCACTGGAGGTCCGTGGCAAAGGACCCAAGATGTCGAGTGCAATCCGTTCAAGTGGTGCTCCCACGTTATACCGTTGCAGTCTTCCTCGACTTCTTTTCTGCGGGCCTTTACGTGCTGCACAAGCATCACAGGATTTACACCATTTCTCCACATTCTCTCTTGCCTTGCACCAGTAGAAGCGTTCCCGAACTTTCTGCGGAGTCTTCATTAACCCAAAATGGCCTCCGGTAGAGCTACTATGCAGTTGTTCTAAAACTTCTGGAATTTTTTATCTTGGTAATACAATCTGCCATCTGAAGCTTTTCCCGTCATCAGATTCCCACTTTCTGTATAATACATCGTTTCTGACATGAAGAGTGTCCCAAAGTGCCCAATAACTTTTCGTAATGGGACTAAATCTGGAAATGCCCTGTCAGGTAGGTCTGTTGCTGGTCATCTCCTTTAGCTGTAATATTGGCTTTATGTCAGGATCTTCCAACTGGGCTTGTCTAAGTTCTTCGTCACTCCATGGATCGGGATCTTGTTCTGATGGTGTTGAGACAGTAACTTGGCGAGCAACTGGCTGTATTCTTTGAGGTCTGTCCTCGGCTTTAGAGCTGTATTTATGATCTTCAGCTGGAGGCTTCCGAAAGAAAGCATCTGGATTTTCCCGAAGAGCTCCTTCTGGGTGGCATACTTCAGAGACATTCTTGGTTGCTTCTCTAGGTGTTCTTACTGGGCAGCTTCGTTTGATATGCCCGTCTTTTCCACAGCCCCAGCATTAGTTGTTGGAGTCTTCCCTTCTTTCTTACTCTAAAGAATGCGTAGTCTTCTATTAATTTCTGCAATCATTTTCTGAATCTCTTTAAAATCATCTTGAGAAACGTTCACTTTGTCTACGGTGCTATTCTGGCGATGTTCGTGGGAGGCTTGTTGGGCTGCCTCGATCTTCTGGGCATACACCAAGGCTGACTCCACATCCTTCACGCCGGAGAGTCTGAGGGTTTTTTGAATATCTGGATCTCCGACAGCATCAAAGAAATATTCTAGGGCCAGATCATTGCGTGTTTCAGGATGACAGTCTGCGAAAGCCAAATGTGAAAGCCTCTGGATGTTTGATGCCAGTTCTTGTAAGCTTTCCCCTGGTCTCTGACGACGGGACCTTAGCTGGAGTCGACTATATTCTTTGGACCATTTCACTCCAAAACGTAGCTCTAGTGCTTTGGTTACAGCTTCGAAGTCATATCGCTGTTCCTTCGAAAGGGTCTCCAGAATATCTGCGGCGTCGCCCCGCAACGACCCAACCAGATGAGCCGTCTTTGCAACAGAGTCCCAGCCGTTTGCTTCAGCTACGATGGAAAACTGCGTCTTATATACATGCCAGGTGGAACTGCCATCATAGGTAGATAGCTTAATAAATTCCTTATTCTGGATTCTTCTGTCTTTCTGTTCAGTTTCCTGGGGCAAGGAGATCAACTTCTGTCTACTTTTCTCTCAAGATGTTCCTCTACTTTCTTCACGACTTTCTCCTCGAAATTCTCTTCTATCTTCATAAATCTCTCTTCAAAATTCCTTTCTACTTTCATAACATTTTCCTCTATCTTCATAGCTTTCTCTCTTCAAAACTCTCTTTCATTTTTATAATTTTTTCTTCTATTCCATTTATTCTGTTTTCCACATCTGATAACTTACACTCTATCACTTCTTTCACGTTTACTAAGTCGTCTCTCACTGATGATATTTCTTTCTTCATCTCTTCTTGATTAGATTTAATTTCTTCATCCAAACTGTCTTTAATTTCGTTCATTTCTTCAGTCAAGCCGTCTTTCAATTCCTTTTGTCCGGTTTCTATTTTCTCTATCATTCCGGTTTCCATCTTTTCCTGTCCGTCTTTCATTTCTTTCATTTCTTTCATCTCTTGACTCAGGCTATTTTTCATCTCTCTCTCCTTCTTTCATTCTTTCGATCAATCCGGTTTCCATCTTTTCCTGTCCTGTTTTTATTTCATTCATCTGGGTAGCTAAGCTTTCTAGAAGTTTCTTCATCTTTTGCTCCATAGCTCTAGTTATAACCATTCACAGACAACCCCACTCCTGACACCAGAAATGTTGCGTACTTGGTGGTTCGTGAGTTGTCCGAGAATGAAAGGCCAAACTTACAAAAATTCAGTAATTTATTCACAGAAAGTTCCAGAAAAATACAGGTCTATAAACCAAGTATCAGCTTCAATTCAACCAGTAAACACAGCTTAAACAACAGCTGTCAATAGCAAATCCATAGTACACACTGTATAGCGATAACACATAAAGCAAGTCTCTTCCAAAGAGGCTCAAAGCAATGCAACATTGACAGAAGCTGATCTGAGACTGGACTGAACTGACTAGCCTTGGCGAAGAAAACAGACTTAAATACCTCTGTAGAAAAGTGTGGAACGTTCCAGAAATCTCCATATCTCATCAGCCAATGGGATTAGAGCTTCCATATTTGGTATATCCCTAATAAGGATTTTCTCGCCAAGGTCGCCAAAAAATCGCCAAGGTGGGCAAAAGTCGCCAAATTTGGCGCCAAATCCATTGTCTGCCTTATTGGGGCTTTTTAATGCGTTTTTAAGGGAAAATAAGGCTATTTCAACGCTTAAATGACTAGAAATGCACAAAATTAGCACTTTATCAACTTACTACGCCTCTTTGAAAGAATGTATTCAAAAATTAACACAATTATTTACAATTTTGTAACACTTCCTGCCCACCCACCCCCAGGGAGAAAAGGGGGAGGAATTTCAATAAATCCAGTTAATTTAGGGTTTGGATACACATAAAGATTCCAAGCACCAAACTTTGAGACCGCAGATTTCATAAATTTCCTAGGACAAATTTAGCGCTAAATGAGGTGTCTCGAATATGCCTTTCGTAACACATGGCTTATTTCAGCATCTTTGCTCCATTTTTGGAGAATTCTACTCAAAAATCCGGAATTTGCAAAATTACCCGCCAAATATCGATTTTCCCCCTCTCTACCCTTTAAAATCAAAATTTC
The DNA here is from genome assembly GCA_963930645.1 of Salticus scenicus. Taxonomy (NCBI): domain Eukaryota; kingdom Metazoa; phylum Arthropoda; class Arachnida; order Araneae; family Salticidae; genus Salticus; species Salticus scenicus. The sequence continues at coordinate 101,211,603 of OZ005652.1, forward strand.
ATAAATCTCAAATAGTGTTTTATTTGTACTCATGTGTAGTCTTCTCATGTCGAATTTCTTCTCTGTAAAGAAATTTGAAGCCGAATTATGCTTACAAAGGTGTTTTTAACTTATGTCACCTCCCCAAGGGGGAAGCGGGGGTCATTTTGATATAGTACGTTTCTTTAGGTGTCGGATACATATAAAAAATCCAAGCACCAAAATTCGTGACCTCAGCTCCCATAGGTTTCTCAGGACAAATTTAGCGCTAAAAGGGATGTCCAGATTTCGCCCCCTTGTAACTCCCCCTCGAAAAAAAAAATCTCAAATCACAAAAAAACAAAAATATGTTTTTTAGAAATATTCTAATGAAGTTGAATAGCTTTTTTGAATAGCTTTGTTCCATATTTGGTAGAGTTCTACTCGAAAATCCGCCATACTTAGAAATTTTCCGCCAAAAATCGTTTTTCCCCTCCCTCCATTTAAAAATCGAGCATTTCTAAATAATAGATAATGTTTTATTTGTACAATTTACTGTCAAGAAATTTGGAGCCGAGTTATGCTTACTAACGTGTATTTTGTCTTTTGCCCTAACCCCCCCTTCCCCCCCCCCCAGGATGGGAACGGGGGTGAATTTCTGAAAAGTTGATAGATATAATTTTAAGTTGGGTGAAGACCTAAATTCCTGCCATGCACCGTTGAATTCCGACCAGCCGTTCTCGAGTGATACCCGGACAAAAATAGCAACGTACAGACACGATGACACACACACACATAGACATAAATTTCTGAAATCATTTTTGGCTTTCATGGTGTGTGAAACGTGAATATATCGCAAAAGTTTTTGATTCTGTCAAATTTCACACAAAAGTCTGATTTTATTAATATAGATAAAACATAACATCGATTACTGATAACAAGTGAAGCGACAAAATCGACAAAGTTGTATTCTATATAGGTTTTCAAACGTACCTTCACACACACACACAAATATATATATAATAAGAGTATGAACAATAAATAATTACATAATGCATACAATAAACTAAAAATAAATAATTATTGGGCATGGTTGAGAGTTCAAGGGATGTGTGTCTTTAAAATAGTTCAAATGAGTAAACTACGGCCTGTGATTAACAGCTTCTGACGAGGTTTTTCATTGAAGTCCTAGCACACATATATACAGGCTTCGAAAAAAAAAAAAAAAAAAAAAAAAAAGCCCTCGGTTGCTCAAAGCTACTGTGTCTGATTGGTAAATTTTGGATTTAAACTTGGAACTTGAATCAGTTTTGAGAGCTTAAACTTTCTATCAAGAAATATGAAGAAGGAAAGTTTGATATATGAAGGATTAGTACTTCTTACATGTATTTACATTTTTATTTATTTATTTATTTTCCTTCTGAAATATTTGTTTTTATATTTTATTCAAAACTTTATTTATTTATTTATTTTTAAACCATATCATTCAGATATGATTATAAAAATCAATTATTTGTTTTATGAACTTGATTAATATTGAAAAAAATTGAACAATCATGTCATATGATACCAGAATAATATAAAACGTCTCAAAAAGGATTTATTTTATGAGACAATAGTGGTTATTAGGGTATTGTTATAATAAAGAACGTAACAGAAACTTAATCGTAGTTCATTGATTATTTAATTTAAGAATTTTTATATGCTATTGAAGATAAAAAGTACGTGAGCAAAGTGTTTCTTCTACTACTGCTTTTTTTTTTTTTTTTTTTTTAAGCACGATTTTCTGGCGTATTGCTTTACTGAATGTAGTATTCGTTTCCAAATCACGTCTATAGCCAATACACATTTTGTAAGGAATGACTATCCGTTTTTCTTTGCTTTTCTGCATATATTTCAAATAGAAATACGTTTTACACCTCTAGAGTTAAAGTATGGAGAATTCTCTAAAGAGTAAGGAAGAGGAATGTGTAAATATGTACTTATTCCTTACTTCACGCAAGGGTATAGTATTGTAAAATTTTGAACTGTAAATTTTAGATATTTCCTCTTTTCCTATTTTCTAACAAAAAATATTATACTTAAAAAAATATTGTAGTATCAAATTTTTAAAATATGCAGGTAAAACTATGCCTGACTAAAATTTGCATGTTAAATTATACTTATAGTTAGAAATTTTACAAAATGTAATGTAAGATGTAAATGACAGAAAATTTTGTTTCCAATGATAAATCAAAGGAATCTGCCCTTCAATAATTAAGATATAAGGGTATGTTAGGTCGTAATTTTATTAAATCCTTGATAGATTTAAAGGTAAAACGTTATCTTAACGTACATTTTGTAGTTGAAATATATATATACAAGCACTCATTTTTAAATTTATTAAATTAATTTACTGTTTTTAAACTTCGTTTCTAATCTCTATTTCGGAATCAAATTAATGTGTTTGTCAAGTAGGGCATATTTACCCGATATTTTAAAATAAAAAAAGAAAAAAAAATTAATAAGTAGAAATGGACTTATAACAAGCTCAGAATCCAAGACGGCTTAATATAATTAAAGTTGTGCAGAAAAACTTTGGAATCAGTGAAAAAATCTGTCAACTCAGTTTTATGATGATCTATTTATGGTTATTTTAACCACTCTCGACAATCATTTTCAGGCATTTTTTTCAAGAAGTCGGAACATTACTGTATCTCAATTCAACTAATCGAATTTTGTGGTAGCTAGTAGAAAAATTTCAGCTATCCCGGTCCGCAGACTTCTCCAAATTAAGCCTTGAATGCGAGGGAATCAATTGCATCCCACTCACCTGAATACAAGCACATGTCGAAATAAATTTGAATAGACGTTCTACTTTTTAAAAAAGTATCTATTGTATAAAGCGATACTTGTCGTGTTCTGATATGAAGAAGCTGCCGAGTAATCCTGCGGTCAAAGCTGGTAGACGTGAGGGGCCGGGTTTTAACCCAGGTCATGCTTTTCGGCTTATCCATTCGGATTATTCCGTGGTTTTCTCGGAAACTTGCTTAAATTTGGGTTAGGTTCCCCTAAAAAAACTCCCACGAAGGACACTCCCCCTCTCGCTAAGAACCCCAGTGTAGTCAATCGGCCTTAATCCCAAAACAAAAACACCGACACGCAATGATATGAAGAAACCAAGAAATGTGTCTTCCTTATACTTGATAGTTGAATGACTCGCATACAGCAGGAAATCTTACTTTTAACCGAAGTTCCTATGATCGGCCTTACAGACTTGCCTATATTCAATAGTGGCACAGTGAATGGTAAAAAAAATTATGATGAAGTCATTTATCAACATGTGAGATACTTTGGTGCAGTTGGTGATAATTTTTTGTGACGATAATACTTCAAGATATTAAACTATATTCGTAGAGGTATATATGCCTTCTGAATGAAGTCTTTAGGAGGATGGATTGACTATCTTGTTTACCTTATCTAAATAAGGCAAAAAATCTTCAGGGACTATTTTACAAAGTTTTTGTATTACAAAAGGCTCTTTCTATGATCCTGGAAAAGCTACTGTGTGGATTGAACAGAGTATGAAGTCTAAGTCTTTTCTAACAATCCTTGTTCCCGACAACTTCACTGTAAAAAATTCTATTAAAAAAAAGGAAAATTTCTGACAACAAACTTTTATTTTCTAAAGTTACAGAAAATTACTGTAAAATTACATCTGAATATCTCGAAAGCAATTTATTTTTCTATAGGTAAAATCTATCAGTACAAAAAACCCTTAACGGGTTAAAAGTTTGTGACGCCGCTATTTTATGGCTATAAGAATTTAAAATCTGAGCCTTAAAAATAATGATATCAAAATTTAAGTGACGCTTTGCAATTAGTTAAAATATACATAGATTTTCTTATTTGATCATTTACTTTTTACTTTGATATATATTTATAATTCAAAAGTAATATTTTTAGATTCATGATCAGACAGATATATAAAATGCTCTCACTGATGCTTTTTCATTCACATTTCAAATTCAAAATAACAGTTTTAAAAGGAATGCTATAAAAATTCCAGTGGCGACTCGGGAGATTTTAAAATATTTGTTTTTAGATTCCATTAATAGATAAAATTACTTTTGTTTTGTCTAATAAAGCACATTTACATATTGAAACAGTGCTTTTAATTTTCAAATATACTGTCAAATAATTGTACTTTCAATGAGTTTGCATTATAAATTAAAATTATTTATTTCTATAAATTGATTTATCTTTTGCATCACGCTATCCAAAACATTGTATCACAATATCAAACTGAGTGAAAATTTGCGCAAAGAGGTAGTGTGACATAAAGAAAACATTTACACAAATTTTACTTACAGTTTTGGATAGCGTGACGCAAAAGATAAATCAATTTATTGAAATAAATAATTTTAATTTATAATGCAAACTCAGTGAATGTATAATTATTTCACAGTATATTTGAAAATTAAAAGCACTGTTTCAATATGTAAATATTCTTTATTAGACAGAACAAAAGTAATTTTAATGGAATCTAAAAACAAATCTTTTAAAATGACACCAAGGCGCCACTGGAATTTTTATATCATTCCTTTTAAAACTGTTATTTTGAATTTGAAATGTGAATGAAAAAGCATCAGTGAGTGTATTTTAAGTATCTGTCTGATCTTGAAGCTAAAAATATTACGTTTGCATTATAAATATAAATCAAAGTAAAAAGTAAATGATCAAATAAGAAAATCTATGTATATTTTAACTAATTGCAAAGGGTCACTTAAAATTTGATATCATTATTTTTAAGGCTCAAATTTCAAATTCTTATAGCCATAAAATAGCAGCGTCACAAACTTTTAACTCTTTAAGGGTTTTTTTTTTTTTTGTACTGGTATCATTACTTTTTAGGGGTTATTGATCAAAAAATTAAAATGGGTCCTTCTGGCTCCTAGGAAGGGTAAACTGATTTATATTTTATTATGAAGTTGTCATCATTTTTTTTTTTTTTTTTTTTAATGGCAGCTACAATTTATTAATGGACTTGGTGGATTTATTAATGTAGGCTTGTATATATGGAGTTTTAAGCAAATCGGTTCATAGAACTTTCCTAATGTAAATTTGAAATTTTCAGTGGGCTGGCATAGGGAAAGAAGAGGGTAGATTAACTTGGCTAATGAACATAACAAATACATTTCTGTGATAAATCCACACTACGAATTTAGTTTGAATTAATTCAGTATTTCAAAAGTTATCATACTGACAAATTTTCAAGCAGCCTGCCACTTGGAAAGAAAATGGAAAAGCTTCGCACTAGAAAAAAATATTGAGTGGGATTCTCAAACTCTTTAAAATAATAATAATAATAATAATAATAATAAGTGGGAAATTTCAGATTTAAGTTAGAATTACGTAAATTACATTTTGCAAGTTTCTTTTCAGAGAATTACAAATGCAAATAAAACAATTTTAAAGAAAATCAAGTTCATGTTAAAAATGGAAATGTATTTATTTTCTTTTCCCTTTTGAGGTTAAGTATAGATACTGCTCCAATATTCACAATTTAAATTTTCATTAAAAGTGCAGGTAAAAATTATTTCATAAAAATATTTGGGGAAAAAAAAAATAGACAAAATATAAATTAAGTACTACATTTCTATAATTTAAAAATAAAATAAAATCATTTGGAGAAAAATTTTATGAAAAATACAAGTTAAGCTAAAGTTAATACAAGTTAAGTAAAATACAAGTTAAGCTTAATTTTTACGGAAAATACAAGTCATATATATATTTCTTTTTAAAAATTAAAAATCTCTTTCTAAAATACAGTTAGAGTTTATTCATAAATTTACTTTTCAGACTTAAATATGATATATATTTTAAATATCAAATACGTGTAATCAAACTATATTTTATTTTTTTATTTTTTTATTTAAAGCAATAATGGCTAGGGGATGAAAGAGGAGATAAATGCACTGTATATTATAATAATAATAATAATTTAAAAAAAAAGCATGAAAATAGAATTAAAATTCATGAAAAATGTGTCAAATAGCAATTATTGAAAAACACGTGAAAATAAATAAATAACATCTTTACTTTGAAACCCATAATAATTTATTTAAAAAATATAATTATCCCTTTCTTTCTTTCCTTCTTTTTTTTTTTTTTTAATTAATTAATTTCTGCATGATAATTCCATTTCATAAATATAATTAGAACTACAATGAACAAAAAATCCTTCTTGAATTTTAAATTATTATTTCTGCATGTTTCTAAGCAAATAAAAGTTTTTTTTTTTTTTTTTAAGAAAAATAAATTAAATATAGGAATGTCTATGGTTTTAATATAAGCTACTAGATGGCGCCATGTAGTATATTAAAACCATGAAATTATTTCATTCATGATTAAAATCATATACATTCCTATATTTAATTTATTAAAAAAAAAAATTCATTGCTTAGAAACATGTAGAAATAATTATTTGAAATTAAAGGAAGGTGTTTTGTTTATTGTAGTTGTAAATATATTTATGAAATGGAATTTGCCATGCAGAAATCAATTAATTAAAAAAAAAAAAGAAAAGAAAGAAAGAGAGAATTAAATTTTTAAATAAATTATATTGGGTTTCAAAGTAAAGATGTTATTTATTTACTTAGACGTGTTTTTCAATAATTGCTATTTGATACATTTTTCATGAATTTTAATTCTATTTTCGTAGTTTTTTTTTTTTTATAATATACAATGTATTTATCCTCTCTTCCATCCCCTAGCCATTATTGCTTTAAATAATAATTACAGATTAGTTTGACTATACGTATTTGATATTTAAAATATGTATCATTTTAAAGTCTGAAAAGTAAATATATGAATAAATTCTAATTGTATTTTCAAAAGAGATTTTTAATTTTTTTAAAAGAATTATATATATATATATATATATATATATATATATATGCGAAAGTATGTGTTTTAAGTTAAAAACGAAAGATGGCGCCAAAACTCCATTTGCTGTTTTTCCCCATTCCCGGTGGGGAAGGATACATGAATAGGAATTGCAAATCATTGAGCTACTATAAAATCGATGTTTATGAATGATTAAAAATTTTTCGCTTTTAAATTGTAAATTCATCATTATTATGATAAAATGGATTATCTAAAATTACAAAATACTTCCTTATTTAAAATGCTATATAAAAACTTTTTTGACTAAATATGAAATTTTGAAATCAAAAATTTCTTTTTTCATTGCAGAAGAGAAACTATATTTAAGTGAATTTGACTTAGTATATATACAATAAATATATAAAAAATGTAATAAAGTAATTTTGCGTTAAAAAAGGGAAATTTAAATAATTCATTGATTGCATTCACGTTGGTCAATCAACTCACGGGAATAACTCAAGCCTTACAAGTAAGAACCGCATCACGACGTTTTCGCCGAAGGAAACCATGCAATTGGCGGAGTAATATAGTTCCATTTTTAAAACCACTTTTATTAAAAACAAGAGTTTTTCTGAAAAAAAAAAAACGAAATCGTTACTAGATTCAGAAAGATCCCATTAACAACATATATTATTTACAAGAAAATCGTTCGTGCCATTTTAGAGATATTTTTCATGATTTTAGACCATTACAAACTTACATCATCCATTTTCCTTTTTTAACTTTAAATAGAGATTCAGATCTCAAAGCATACTGCATGTAGAAATGTAAAATTTTCAGGATAGATTAAGATGGAAGATAAAAGACTATTTTGAAAAGATCAGAACAAAATATGGCATAATTGCTGAGATATTAAGTGTCAGCTTTTACAAATCTCTTTGATGTCAAACTACCCGTATATATGAGTTCGCAGCGTTCAGTTTGTCCTTCCGCTTGCGCAACTCGAAAAACTGCCGTTTTATATGATAACCATTGATACAGATTTATCAGGCGGTTACATATTTCGTCTGTTTCGCATACGTACTTCTTTGTGTCAAAGCAGGATTGACACAAATTAACAGCACAGATATGGTTTCCGTAGCTCTGATGAAACATCGTTGCCTACTATGCGGTTGTCACTGGTTTGATTCTGGTTGGTGGAACACGAGATTTTTCTTTAATACAATATTTTTTTTATAGTTTGCCCTACGGAGAAAAATATGTACAATCATTTTCATTAGGGACAATAGTCTGGCGATATTACAGTAGGAAAAATACGGCGAAAAGGTAAGAAACCCATCAAATAACTCAAAATCTTTATACATTTTCTTCTCTTTTAGGCCATATTCTTCACAATGTATTTAAAATTTGGTATGATTTCATTCTACAGCGCAAACTGGCTTATGGTTGTTCTGTGTTGTTGCGACAAATGTGAGCATCACATGGTTGCAGACATTTACATTCAACACCAAGATTAATTCCATGGTTTATTTCCAGAGACTATAAAAAATAAAATAGCATCAACAGCGGCCCTCCAGAAAAAAACATCTCCACTTACAGAACAATTAAAAATAGAAACGAAGATATCGCTTGTAGCGAGGCATTCAACTTCTTCAATAGACCATTTACAACCTATCTATAGTACAAAAATAACAAAGTACTCATTACACCCTTCGTGGGAGGGTATAAAAATAACATCTCAGCAAAATTATAAAGTGAAATTGAAAATATACACAGATGGTTCCAAAATGGAAGAAGGAACGGGCTTCACCTTTTTGTGGTCTGAAAAATGATAAATTAATATAGTGTGAAAATGACCAAGATCATGTGAGAACTTCGTCTTCCGAGCGGAACTATTTGCAAGAAAATGTGCTGTAGATGGGTATTAGTCTTCAAATTCCAACTCAGTAACAATTCTCTCAGCCAGCCAATCGAGTCTCCTGGCTCACAAAAAACATGAATCTCAGGATTTCTTAGTAAAAGAAATACAATAATTAATCTTCGCAATAAATAAAGAAGTTCATTTTTAATGGGTAAGGTGTCATACGGGAGAACACGGTAATGATCTGTCTCTTTATCGTCTCTAAAATATAAATTGAAAAATCAACTAAGTCAAATGTGGCGAATGACATTGGAAACAATATACACATAGGTGGATATACTTATAAATTATCGCTCCCTCAGATGTATCACTCCCTCATTTTGTATTCCACTGCAGATATCGGATAAATAATCGCTTTGTTCGCAACATAAAAGTTGATCAGAGATATTTACATCATTGGATCAAAAAGTCGCTGCTTCCACTTCTTTAATTTTCTGTCTTGAAAATTCTTAAAATTGTTGTAGAAGAAAGTTGTTAAATCAGCATGTGCAATTCTTTAAATACAACAAAAGGGCTTGAGATTTAGCGTATTTTCTGGATATAATTCCAACAATATTTTTAAATTCTGACGTATTTTTATTATTTGTCTTTTAGCAACAGACGTGAGCATATTTTATTTTTAATGTTATTTTATTATTTGTATGTGCAGAAAAACGTATGTATATGTTTTCCTCAAACTGTTGACATATGCACAGCGTATACAATTCAAACAGCTGTATTCGTTATTTTCGCTACTATTGACGGCGAGTTTTTTGAACGAAATATGATTAGGATTTTGAAAGTAAAATGTACTATACGAGATGTTTCCGTTTTAAATTCATTGGTTTATTGCATTTTATTCCAAAATTATAATACTAAGTGACGCATACGTCGGTTACGAGAGCGTCCAAAATCACTAAAGTCACAATGCTGAAATATGTTTGTTATAGGCTTGCAAATCGAGATGAGTTCAGTTTTCTGAACCATGCACAGAAATTACTTTTGCTTTATTCTGTCGATATGCATGCGCACATTGAAGGCATCAAGCTACATTATATCAATTAAAACTAGTGGATCTGCAGATCAGGAGCCTCAACGTCCTATTTGCATCAGACATTTTTCAATAGGTCATTTTTATTTATTTCTTATTGTATAATAGTATATATTGATTCGATCGACTTATTACCATAATCAAATACATTCCTGAGGGGGGCTGCCGCCCCCCTCAACCCCCCGCTGTATCTCTCTTTCTATACTTATTTGTATATCATATAAAGTGTTACGGAATTGTAAATAATTGCATTTATTTTTGTATAATTTTTTTCAAAGAGGCTTAGTAAGTCGATAAAATGCTAATTTTGTGCATTTCTAGTCGTTTTAGCTTTAAAATAGCCTAATTTTCCTTTAAAAACGAATTGAAAAGCTCCAATAAGGAAAGAAATGGATTTGGCGCCAAATTTGGCGACTGTTTCCCTCCTTCGAGATTTTTTTGGCTATCCTGGCGAGAAAATCCTTATTAGGGATATACCAAATATGGAAGCTCTAATCTCATTGACTGATGAGATACGATAATTTTCCAGAACAGTCTGTGATCGATAGAATAGTATAAAAGGAGCATTTTTTTAGCCAAGGCTTCCAATCTCAGATCTGTGTCGGTTTCGTCAAATGCTTGCTTTGCTTTGAGCCTCTTTGAATGAGACTTGCTTTATGTGTTATTGCTAAACAGTTTGTACTGTTGTTTTGCTGTTAACGGCTGTTGTTTAAGCTATGTTTACTGGTTGAATTGAAGCTGATACTTGGTTTATAGACCTGTATTCTTCTGGAACTTTCTGTGAATAAATCACAGAATTTTTGCAAGTTTCGCCTTTTATTCTCGGACAACTTACAAACCCCCAAGTACGCAACAATACGCATTCTTATTAAACGACGGCCTTGTATTATTTCCTGGAAATTCATAAATACCGAATTTCATACAAAAAAAAATTACATAGCATACCGGAAATATTTTGCGTAACCTTTAAACTAATTATCAATTCTATGCCCACAATTTTCAACATGAAAACAGGCTTTTAAAATTCTAATAAAATTTCATTATATTTGATGGGGTGTAACCATGTTAAAATACACTTTTAAGAAATACCGACTATACACCATAAAAGTACGAAACTCCTTTATGTATCCCGAAAAAGTAGCCACAGTCATTATAAACGCCAATAATAAGAATAAATCTAATTAATGATAACTCATTAATCTTTCAAACTAATTTGACATCATTTGGATGATTACAGTACATACTCGGAATTATTTTGTGTGGTCCCATAAATTATTTAGTCTATACATAAACTTTTTTTTAGAGTAAACATGATTTTAAGCATCTTTATAATGTATGTTAACTTTATTAAGTTCAATTCAGCATAAACGCATTAAAGTGCGCGCTTAAATTAAAAATTCGTCCATAGGCTCTAATGTTACAAAATTCTTTCGTGTGTCTTTGTAAACGAACCATAAACATTGTATACACCAGTAAAAACTATTCAGCTTATTTTGCGTTTAAAATTAATAATTGTTCCAAATTTAACATCGTTTGGATGACTAAGTGACATTGTCAGAACACTTTTGTAAGGTCCTGTACATTAATTAGAAAGCTTAAGAGCACATATTTTCTTCAAGCAATATAAGTTTAAGCATCTTATTCACGTACTCTAGTTTCATTTTCTTCATTGCAAAGTAACGATATTAAAATGCGTTTAAACGAAATTCACCCCATACGCCGTAATGTTAAGAATTTTGGCGTGTCCCTGTACACAGTTTATAAAAAATATAGCAATGAAAATTATACAGCTACTTATATGGAAAGCTGGAATGTGTGCGCCAATTTGCAAGTCAATCGAAGGATTTTTGCGGCCGCTATTGCGGTACATACAAATTCTTCCCATAGGCCGTAAGGGTAAGAAAAATTTTGGCGTGTCCCTATACACGAACAACAAAGGGAATACACACCTAACACTATACAGCTAATTCCGTTGGGCTCGTGAATATGTGTACCGAATTGCAAATCTATAGCGTTATTTTTGGGGCCGCTATCGCGGTACATACAAATTCTTCACATAGACCGTAATGATAAAAAAAACTTTGGCGTGTCCCTGTACACGAACTACAAATGGAATGCACACCCAAAACTATAGAGCTAATTTCGTGGGGATCATGAACATGTGTACAAAGTTTCAAGTCAATAGCGTGGTTTTTACGGCCGCTATCGCACGACAGACAGACAGACAGACGGACGGACCGACGGAACCCAAAATCCTTTTGAGTCTCAACAGAGGGCCTCCACTGACGTTTCGGCAAAAATTGAAGTCAATAGCTTGATTTTTGCGGCAGCTATCGCGGTACATACAGATTCTTCCCATAGGCCGTAATGATAGAAAATCTTTGGCGTGTCCCTGTACACGAACTACAAATGGAATACACACCTAAAACTATACAGCTGATTCCGTTGGGCTTATGGGCATGTGTACCAAATTGCAAGTCGAAAGCGCGATTTTTGTGGCTGCTATCGCGGTACATACAAATTCCTCCCATAGGCCGTAATGATAAGAAAAACTTTGGCGTTATCCCTGTACACGAATTACAAATGGAATACACACCCAAAACTATACAGCTGATTTCGTGGGGCACATGAACACGTGTACCAAATTGCAAGTCAATAGCGTGATTTTTGTGGCCGCTATCGTGATACATACAAATTCCTCCCATAGGCCGTAATGATAAGAAAAACTTTGGCGTGTCCCTGTATACGAACTACAAATGGAGTACATACCAAAAACTATACAGCTGATTTCGTGGGGCTCATGAACACGTGTACCAAATTTCAAGTCAATAGCGCTATTTTTGCGGCCGCTATCGCGATACATACAAATTCCTCCCATAGGCCGTAATGATAAGAAAAACTTTTGCGTGTCCCTGTATACGAACTACAAATGGAGTACATACCAAAAACTATACAGCTGATTTCGTGGGGCTCATGAACACGTGTACCAAATTTCAAGTCAATAGCGCTATTTTTGCGGCCGCTATCGCGCGACAGACAAACAGACAGACAGACACAGCCCAAAACCGTTTTGAGTCTCAACAGAGGGCCTCCACTGACGTTTCGGCAATAAAGCACCTCTAAGAGTGGTAGTTTATAATAAATTAATATATTTTTTGGAGATCAATCCCAATGACGGTGACAATCAATACATTGTTAGTAGAGTTTTTTCGAAATTTGCATTTAAGGAATCGGCAAGAAATATATTTCAGAATTATTTATGCGATTCCGGTACAGATTCACTTGTCAGTCGGTAAAATTTCCTGGTAAACCTACATAGCTATAGTCAAATTGCGATCACTGGTTGATAATCGATTCAACAAATCTTCATCATGGCTAAATATCTAAAAAAAAAAAAATCTTTTTAATTACATAAGAAAATAGTCAATGAGAGGAAATGGTTTTGAGCACTTTGATTTATTAACTGTACAGCTGATCAAGCAATATATAAAAAATTTACTATTTAGTTTCTTTACACATTTAATTATATATTCTAAATATTGATTCCATTTTATTAAGTTTTATAATACATACACAACTTCGATGAAGAATTTTTGACATTTTTTAAATTTCTTATGAAATTTTAGTAAAAATTTCATTGAAACTCTCAGAGAAAACTAAAAAGGCATTAATAGTAAACTCAATGACTTTTGGAGAAGTCCTACTGGGCACACTACTGCTTGGTGGAACAGAAAATTTTTAATGATATTATACTTTTGACTATATATATATATATATATATATATATATATATATATATTAATAACATATCGATTTAATCTTATATAATAACATTATCTATTGTATCATTTGATCAAAACATCATCGTCATCATACGATTTGGTCAAAAGGTCGGTCAAATATTGTTTATTCTAGCCTAAAAATCTTTTATACTGCTTTGCCGTGCATAAAAACTATAAGAAATGCACTGTAGTAAAAGAAAATGTTCCCCACTAAAGCAGTCTATCCACTCAAGTAATCGAAAGGGAAGTTCATACATTACTGTTTAAAGATATGTGCTCGTAATTGAGATAATTTAAAATGAAAGAATTCATTTAGTTACAGTTATAGTGACTTAAAGGACGCTGTTGAATTTACCAGCGATCCAAAACAATATATTTGTAAAAATTTATATAGTTAACCTCGTAAGTATATATATATCTTATAGCGTATAGCTCAATAGATTTCACATTCTATATTAATATCCCTATCCAAACGAATAATCAACATTGAGGGCGATTTCCGTCGGTCACGTGACGAGTGAAAAGTTCAGATCCGATCGGTTTGCATCGCATGATTCATTATTAATACTGCAAAACATTCTCCCTCTCTCCGTTTTTTTAATTAAGTTGTAATATTTTAGAAAAACACAAAGCGCATTGAATAGTTCGAAAAAATAAGTGTAATTTATTAATAATTGCAATTTAGAATACTCTTTTAAAATAAATATGTCTTTTGCTATTTTCAAAATCTGTTTATCACATATGGAATGAAATAAAGTTTCATTTTATTCCTTAAATATTTCGTTTAACATTATAGTAACACTCGCTTTCCCAAGATGGGGTCATTTTGACCGCATTTTGAAGTTGAAATTTTGTTAAGCAAGCCTCATTGAAAAGTGCGCTAATTTGGCAGAAATAGCAAGCGTGGCCAGTGGGATGTTGCGACTTCTAAACGATACATAAGGCGCGGTGCTGGTGATTTTCGCCAAACGTGCCAAGCGGCACATGAAAGCAAATTTTCTTCTGTAACGCCTTGATTTTGGGAAAGCGACGGTTAATATTTCAGTAAAGTTTAAAAGTATATACTTATTTATGAAATGATAAATGTCCTCCTTTCACAAGTTTTTCTTTGAATCCAAATGCACAAAAATTTTTCTTGTCACAACTGGATGACACGGAAATCTTTGTCGGAAAAATCGTCTTTCGAGGAGGAGAATAATCCGTGACCTTTAAGGGTGAAAACTGAAAAGTACTCATCACGTGATATCGATGTTGGTTATGATAAGGGATTATGATGAGAGATTATTATTCGATGAGGGTTGCGCACTCTTGTAAGATATATGCTCCAAGATATATATGCACATATAATATTACTTCCACTCACTGATTCATTCATAGATGCACAACGAAATTAATGGTAGCCACTAACTGAAAAACTTCGTTAGATTTAAGGGCATGTAGTATAAGAAAGTACTAACACAGAATTTTTACAATATACCCCTGGCAAAGATGCATAAAACTAAACTAAAATAAATAAATAAATAAAAAATAAGTGCTACTCCCAATGATGACAAGGCTTGAAAAGTTGTCAGGAAGTTTTTAACAGCTATTCTAAAAAAAGTAGTTTATCTTATATATTTTAATTTTAAGTTATGAAGACTGACAGATATCGATTATCAGGTATGCCGTAATTTAATTTAATAAAAAAGCACCACAAAACTGGCGTTGTAAAAAATATTACTTACAAACTTTGAATAAACACCATAAAATGCAATAAATTCGCAACAATTGTTTCGGGTCGAAAAACACACGACCCTTCATCAGGCAAATAAAGTAGCACGAGTGCTGCAGTCAAAGCGGCAA
The DNA here is from genome assembly GCA_963930645.1 of Salticus scenicus. NCBI lineage: Eukaryota > Metazoa > Arthropoda > Arachnida > Araneae > Salticidae > Salticus > Salticus scenicus. The sequence continues at coordinate 101,227,003 of OZ005652.1, forward strand.
CGAGTGCTGCGTTGCCGCTTTGACTACAGCACTCGTTGCCGCTTTGACTGCAGCACTCGTGCTACTTTATTTGCCTGATGAAGGGTCGTGTGTTTTTCGACCCGAAACAATTGCTGCGAGTTTATTGCATTTTATGGTGTTTATTCAAAGTTTGTAAGTAATATGCCGTAAGTCACTTAAAATAATTAAAATAGGATGACTGCGGTATTTTATTTAAGCAGATAAAATCACTTTTTCACTCTGGATACGAATTAAAATTAGTTTATACATAATTCCAGATTTAATATGACCCATTTATCTCCATGGTCCATTCTTTAAAACTTTTTGTCATTTCCGTTTTATAATTATGTAAATTTGATTAAAAATTGTTTTTTATAACATTTGGAGAATATTATATTTATTGATTTAATAAAAAGTAAATTTAAATATATAATTATTAAAAAGTAATCATTATTAAAAATAATTAATTTCTTTCAATGATAATACTTCATGAAAATTAAAACATAACCTGTGAAGTTCGCGACCATTCTAAATTTTCTTTAGATTTTCCATATAATATAGAATCTCAGAGACAACCCTTTTATCAATTTATTAACCTTTTCTAAAATATTTTCAGATACTATTTTATTATATAATAAATAATACGGAAATTTGAGAAATATTCAAAATTTTCCCTCCCTTCGGTACTATATGAGATTTCGGCTTGTCATAAGACAGGCATTTATTTGTTGAAGCACACTTTTCGTGCCTTTCACGTTTCAGAGCACGTTCTTTCTTGCTGTGGCTTGTGCTGCCAAAATGAGGATCCAGGCACCTATATATTTCTCTTACATGCATTTTATGGCTGAATATATTTTTATTTATTCTCTTGAATTCTCAATGAATCTCTGGTCTGGATGCTTCCGTATTAAAAAGTTAGAAAATGTATTTGACTTCTACGTGAGAAGCAATTGCTTGTTCCTTTTACTTATAGATGGAAGAAATAGATCGAATGGCCTTTCTCGATATGTTTTATAATTTTATAAGTTTTATTGATAGATATATTTTTATCCATAGTGAGGATTGTGTGTTTTAACAGTTCATTTTTTTTTTATTATTATTATATTCTACTCAAAAATTATAAAAAATAAAAATCATATTTTATTTTAAAATTATATTTTATTTAAAAATTAAAAAATATTTATTATTTTCTTGAATTTTCAATGAATCTCTGGTCTGGATGCTTCCGTATTAAAAAGTTAGAAAATGTATTTGACTTCTACGTGAGTGGCAATTGCTTCTTCCTTTTACTTATAGATGGAAAAAATAGATCGAATGGCTTTTCATGATATGTTTTTTATTTTTATAAGTTTTATTGATAGATATATTTTTATCCATAGTGAGGATTGTGAGTTTTAACACTTTTTTTTATTTTTTTATTATTATACTTTATTTAGAAGTTTATTTTCTTATATTTTACATGATAATTCGTTTTGAAATATCGGTTCTCTATTCTACTGCTTTACAAGAACAAGCGTTGTACAACTAAACTGCTGTTTCCTTTTCTTTCTCTCTCTCTCTCTTTCTCTCTCTCTCTTTTTTTTTCCTTTGGTCGATCTATAAATTATTTTTCACACTCGAGATCATTACTCCGAAGCATACAGCTTAAAGTATTCCTGAAATAGTACGAACTTACATACCTCTACCGGGATACGAACCCAGCACCTATCAACTAAAGGCTAAAGCCCTAACCATCTAACTACTATATTACGTAATGATGAACCCCAAAACACTTTATTATTTAGTCAATTATAGTCAAAACCTAATGTATTCATTAATCTACTTTATTATCCATGTAGATAAAGTGCAATGTTTACACTTAGCTGTAGACCAGAGGTGACAAGTTCTTACGAATTGTCTGTAGCCTTAATACTGGAAATTTTTTATTGTATCCTTTTTGTAATACTTATCTGCTATTAAATAGAACACGTTCTACTATGTCTTTATAGTTGTATGAAATTAATATTTCGTTAGTAGTAACTTGGCACCTCTGGCTGTAGTCGAAGAATTTTCTAGACTGATTTCAGAACATTTTTTTTTTAATTATTTAATTACAGGGTGACAAGAAATAACTTGGACGAAGTTTCAAACCAAATATCTGTAACTACCACTATCACAAACTTATTTTCGAAGATGTTGTCTTACCTTGGTCGCAAAAGTTCTTTGGAAACAAAAGATGGACCTTCCAACAGAATTCCGCACCTGCACACAGAGCTAAAGTTACTCAAGATTGGTGCAAGACAAATTTTTCTGACTTCATTGGAGCTCAAGAATGGTCAACGTATTCCCCAAATTGGAACCCAATGGATTGTTCTATTTATTCCATCTTGGAGACAAGGGTGTGTGCTAAACATCATAAAATTTTGGCATCCCTAAAGGAATTCGTATGCAAGGAATGGGATAAAATATCAGTAAGTGAGTTGCTGCCCATAGCCGAAAATTTTGTGACATGTTTAAAGCTCTGTACAGAGGCTGTTCGCACATTTTTTAGACGATTTTGATGGAGTGTACTGAAGCAATTTCACTCATATTTCGTGTTTTATTTGTTCAGTTTGATAGCCCTTGTTCTTAACTAACATTCTACATCATAATTTCGATGAGAATAATGCTTTTTATAATATCGGAAGAGGTATATTTTTCTACTCCTCTTGAACGGCTTTCCAGAGTCCACAAAGCGTTGTAGGTCGGTGTTTGGATAATGTTGATTTTAAGAGTCGAAAAACACAAAAATCCAACAGTGATACATCAGAAGATTTAGCAGGAATGTTAGTGAAGGGTATGGTTTTCATTCCCTTTTTTTGTTCCATTTTTTTCTAGAAAAGCAATTGCGGATTGCGATGTGTGGCTGCTTGTTTTGTCTTGACGCAGTTCAACGGATTGATAGCATTGTGAATAAAGATCTGGATTTTCATTTTTTAAAATTGGAATTAAAATATGTTCTTGAGAGTATTTAGAGTTGATTTTGACATTTTTGTCACATTTTTTTTCTTTTATCTTGCGCTTGAATGAAAAAACCAGTGACAATCATAAATCCTTTAGAAAAACTCTCTTTTGATGCTTTGAGCCATGTAGCAATTTTTTTTCTCCGTTTTTGTGATAATAAATTGATCTTTTTTTATTGCAACCACTTAAATAGACCCAAGATTCATCTGTTGTTGCAACATTTTTCCATGTTTCTCCTGATAAATGCTTTTCATAAAGATTTCACTAAAAACTATCTTTGGAAAGAGTGGAAACATATCCTTCCATACACTGCCATTTTAAAAGAGCATTTTTGCATTTAAACAAAAATTATAAATATCAGAAGATAAATAAAACTTCCAAAAATATAACTGTTGTGAAAATAAAATTCTCCATGCAAACGATTTTTTCTTACTGCGAAATAAAATCGTCTAAAAAATGTGTGAACAGCCTGTATTAAAGCTAAAGGTTACCACTTTGAAAATTTGTAAATATAATAGACAAAGTAATGTATTCATATTTATTGAAGTTTGGTCGTAATATTTTCAGTAGCATTAAAGTTATAATGTACAGTCGGTAACAAAAGTGTCCGAACACTAGCAAAAATTCCTATGTAAAAAAAGTACACTTCATACGGTTTTGTTAAATAAATCCTTGTCGAATCCTCTTCTTAGTCAGTCTAAGAACATGATTCGATAAGGATTTATTTAACGGAACCGTATGAAGTGTACTTTTTTTAGATAGGAATTTTTGCTAGTGTTCGGACACTTTTGTTACCGACTGTATCATGGGTGTCCAAGTTATTTTTTGTCATCCTGTATTTAATTATTTATTTTATTTTTTTATTTATTATAATTTTTTAACAAATGATCCGCATTTTCCGGCTTAAAGCTATTGAGATCATCGATCTAATTGAAATAATCTGGTGTGTCACTCACACGAATTTCTCTTACTCTCCATTTCAATACTATATCGATAGGTCATATATTTAAGCCTTAAGAGTAATACTGTAAGATAATAAATTTCAATGTACTTTTCAAATAATCTAAAATAGGTTTAGGACCTGTTTTATTAGCCATGCTATTCTGTGTGAAGGCAAGATACTGCCCCGTTCAATTATAGTGCATAAAAATATGGAAAAAAAGCTGTAATTAATTTGCTTTCAAATTTACCAACCTTGATCAAATTTTTAAGTGGCACAATATCAGATTTGAATTTCCTGCACTTTATTGTTATTAAATTATGCTGATAACAGATATACATATAGATCAACAACTAAAATTGACTTTCGTAATTAGTGTGATATTATACAAAAAACAGAGTTGAAAATAGAACTTGAAAAAATAATTTGCTTACAGCATGGGTATGAAAAACTCCTGAGAGGTGTTCATCGATATTTAACAATATAAATATTGATAAACATTGGAAATCAAAACAATGTATTAAAAATAATTAACAATCAATTAAATGTATTAAAATATACCGATGAAAATTCTGCCCATATACCGTAATGTGCTTTCAATATGTTTCATCTCAGTAAAATAATTTCTAGTAATTTGACACATAAAAGTAGATATAGCTACATTTTAATGTGTTTGACTCTATAATTATTAATATTTTTCAGCAATAAAATTTACAGGAATATGAAATTTTAAATATAAAGTTTATCAAGAAATAGTAATACGTATTTTTTACTTTCTCTTACCCAGAAGGTAAAGGAAGTATAGTTTTAGGGTCAAATTTTCGAAAGTGAGTTTTTGTTATATTTACACGTTTTGAAGTCCCCTGAATCCGAAAATCACGTTTTTAGCGGTTGTTCTGTGTGTCTGCCTGTTTGTCTGTGTTTGTGTTATCAGCATATCTCAAGAACAAATAGTTGCAAAAGATCCAAACTTACTATTCTATAGGGATGCTAATCTAAGATTTTCGTTGGGATGAAGAAATAGTTCGTGTACAGGACACTCAAGAGAAGTCAAATACATTACGTTTATGGGGAAAATTGCAGGTAAGTACATTTTAACACCTATAGACTGCACTAAACCAAATGAAATGAATATATAATTTTTATATGCGTAAAAACATGTCTCCTGTAGAATATGGCAGATAAGTCATTCACTGTTCATTTACAGGGCTACACAAAAGAACTAGATTATAGTGCAACAATAGCTGAAAATTGATGGAAGTGTATTTCAGGTTTACCGTATATTATTACTATATGATTATATTTAGGTGCTCTATGTGGTTTGTACATAATCTTTAAAAAATATACAGAGCTGCAAATATTTAAGCAATAACATTCTTTTTTATTGTTGGAGGAAGTGATTTACTATAATATTTTGCCATGTCCAAGAAAGCTGTTCAGGAATGGAAATGAATTCCTCATAGACATATGATAAATAATGTATGTTTTTAAGCTAAATATTCACTGCTTGTTTTTTGTATGTTTACACGTTATGAGACTACCTGATTACCAAAGTCAAGATTTTTAAAGTTTGATCTTTGTCTGTGTCTTTTAGAGTAACTTAAAAACGAATAATTTTTAGGACATCCAAAAGTCGTATTTTAAAATTAATATAAGTTTAATAAAATTAAACATAATTTATACGTCTCATTAATGTATTAAAACAAAAGTAACATTTAAAATGAGATAATGAATACAGAAATTTTTACAACTTTAAAAAATACATGTTATTTAAAAGCATTAAAATACACGACAGACGTTTCGGCTAAAACACAAGCCCTCATCAGTGTCAAATGTACAATGCACAACATTTACAATAAAATCATAACTCATCAGAAAGAGATTATGTATTCAGATGGAACAGATTTATCCTCATTCAAGGCAGAAAGTTGTAATTTAGTAAAAACGCCCTCTAGAAAAATGCGGGATTCGTATATATTATCATTAGAAGCTAAAATTTTAAAGTTGTCAAAATCAGGAATATGATTAAAGGAACATAAACGCTTATATAAACCAGGTGATTTTGGATCGAAACTCGTAATCCATTCTCTCAATAGTGATCAAATTCCTAATTTTGACAACTTTAAAATTTTAGCTTCTAATGTTAATATATGTGAATCCGTATTTTTCTAGAGGGCGCTTTTATAAATTGCAACTTTCTACCTAGAACGAGGCTAAAGCTATTCCTCCTGAATATATAATCTTGTTCTGATGTGTTCTGTTTTTTTTTTTTTTTTTTTTTTTTTTGTAAAGGTTATGCTTTGTATGTTTGACACTGAGGAGGACTAGTGTTCTAGCCGAAACGTCTGTCGTGTATTTCAATGTTTTTAATTAAAATGTATTTTTTTAAAGTTTTAAAACATTTTTGTATCCTTTATCTCATTTTAAATGTTACTTTGGTTCTAATACAAGTTTGTTGCTGGAAAAATTTGATCAAGACTGATAGGTTTCAAGGAATGAGGCGTGTGAAAATTGTCTGAATAATTTTAAGTGAACTTTTAATTTTAATAACACATTTAAGTTCTATTTAGATGCATTATTGAAACAGGAGGTTGAGGGGGGATATAGTCCCCCTCATACAGAACTAATTATTATATAAAACTCTTCTGAAGCCTAATTTGAATTGTTTTAACATAGGTGTACATAACAGTACTCGTTATGTTACCTCTAATCTCCAACCTGTATATATAGTATTAAATTTCAGGGTAAGAGAAACTGGTGTGAGTAACACACCAGATTATTTAAAATTCTCATAAAACAGACATTGTTAAATTACATGTTTTACAAGATATATATGTTCGATTTCTGAAATTTTATTTAAAAAAAAAAAAAAAAAAAAAAAAAAAAAAAATATATATATATATATATATATATATATATACTTTTTTTTTTTTTTTTACTTAGAATTTTTAGAAAATTGATTAGTTGCTTTAAAAATAAATCATAGCGCAAGATCTTCCAGTGCAATCGTTAAAATTTGCAATTAATATTTCTATTGTTTCATGTAACATGTTAAAATAGAAGAGGTTCAAATTGGCTACAATATAAATTCACTTAAGTCTAAATATTTACGTAAAACACATAGCAGGGTTATAAAAAAAGCACCACAGAACTGGCTTTTAAAATTAATAAGTACAAAATTTTGAATAAACAACATAAAATGCAAGAACTCACAAGAATTGTTTCTTTTTGAAAGGAAACGCGACTCTTCGTCACATGAACAAATTAGGCACGAATGCTGCAAACCAAGTGGCAACGCACAAAGGCGATATATGTGAATAGCAAAAACAAATAAGTCGAATGTTACTATAAATACTAGGGTGAACAGAATTATAAAAAGGAAAGAAGAAAATAAATAAATTAAAATAAAATCTGAAAAACTAAAAGCTTCAAATCTAAACAAAAGCGTAAGTTACGTAAGTAATTTCCAAACATGAGACAGGGACGAAGTAGAAGAAATATCATTAACAAGAATATTCGAATTTTTAATATGTAAAAAGCCTCATGCATATAAAAATGGAAAGATGAGATGGAAGAAAAAAAGTATATTAGTTTTAGTAAAATCAAAACAATAACCATGGGTTAGTAGTGTAAAGCAATAGAAGATTTGAAAATCTATTCATTACGAACAATTCCTCCGGAACTCATTCATTCTATATTTCAGACGTGTCCTAGTTTGATGACTATAAACTAAATTACAGGAGGAACAAGGAATTAAACAAATGCCAAATCAGTTTTCAGTTGGGATGTGATATTTAAGAGACGACAATTTAGTTTTTTTTTTTTTTTTTTTTTTGACGGGTTTGTAAACGACTTTAAAACCAAACTGTGAAAAATTTAGATGTTTTAAAAGAAAGTAATGTATTAAAAGGTAAAACTACTGAGATCGTTCAATTTGGAAACAGAAAGTTTAGAAATTTTGAATTTATATAGAGCAGTATCATTGATAGAAGGATTATATCCTCGGAAACAAGCCAGAGATTTTAAATAATTACTTTCTTTCGAAAGACTAGAATGATGACAAGAAATGTGTAAGATATGAAAAAGATAAATATAGAATGCACATATTTTCTATTGAGGGGCGTGGTTAGAGAGAGCATGCAGCGGAAGAGGGATATAAAATGGTTTTCTACAGACAGGGGTTGAGAACCTATCCTTTCCTTCAGACTCTAAAAAGTACAGTAAAGGAATGGAACAACCCTGTTGAATCTCATAAGTGAAATGAATGCAAGTTTCAGTCCAACTGACCAAAGAAAATAAATTGGTTAAGTCGACATCAGAGAGAACAAGAACGAATGTGTCATCAAAATACCTAAATCAGTGAGAAAATTTATATTTACCGCACTGCTTCCTTCTTTTTTTTTTCAAAATAGTGCATATAAATATCACAAAAAAGAGAGAGGACCACCCATTTTCATGTAATCATTTTGGGAATAATACGTATCCTTAAATAAATGAAGGCAGTTTGCCTGATACATAAATGAACTAAATTCATAAGCTCATCAATTTCAGCATCAGAATAATGAAATTCGTGTAATCTCCTCTCTAAGCACTCCAGAGCACCTTCAATAAGAATATTATTAAAAATCAAATTAACATCCAAAGAAATCATAGTATAGTTTGAGTGAGAGATGCATTTAAGTTTGTCCACAAAATCATGAGGGTATTTTACTGTATAAAGGCTAGTACTTACTAAATAGGAAAGGAATTTTAAAAGAAAACAGGTAGGATTATACGAAGTCGTACCAATATTAGACACAATAGTTCGAAAAAAGCGAGTTGGCTTACGAATTTTCGGAAGAGCAAAGAAATGATCACAGTCAGCAATGGAAGGAATCATCATGCGTTTAGTTTGATCATTAAGGATAGCGGAATTTTTAACAAGGTATTTAACTTGATCAAGAGGATCATTAGTAAAATCTTTCTTAAGTTGGAAATAACGCGAAATCCATTATTCTGCTATTGCAATTAATAAATTTGTAAATTTAGTTCACTTATGTATCAGGCAAACTGTCTTCATATTTAATGGTACATATTAGTCCCAAAATAAGACATGGCAAAAAGCATTCCTCTCTCCACTTTGCTTTGGGACTTTTATATGCACTATTTTGAAGAAAAACTCTTCAGTGCATATAGATTTCCTGACTCGGTTTGGTATGTTGATGACACTTTTATTCCGGTTCTTTCTGATGTCGATTTTTCAACATTCGATTGACCCTTGCATTGATTTCCCTTATGAGATTAAACATGGTCGCTCCTTGCTTTTCGTTGACGCTTTTGTGTCTAAAGACAAGGATCTGTTCTCAATCATTGTTTTCAGTAAACCCTTCTCTGTCTCACTTTCGCCGCATGCTCTCTCTAACCACGCCACTCATTAGAATATGTCTACGTTCAATACCTTTATTTTTTCTGAGTTACCCATTTTTTCTGACTTTACCCATTTTTTCGTGCTTTGCCTATTTTTTCTCATAAATTAATTATTTAAAATCTCTGGCTCTTTCTCCAGGCTCTTCAGTGTATATAAAAGTCCATCATCCATACTATCACCCCTCTGTTATGAAGCTCTATATAAATTAAAAATTCCTACTGTTTCCAAATTGAACGATCATTATCTTTTCCCAGCAATTTTAAATTTTGATTTATTACTTTCTATTAAAACTTTTAAAATTTTCACAGTTTGGTTTTAAAATCGTTTACAAACCCGTCAAAAAATTAAATTGTCGTCTCTTAAATATCACATTCCTACTGAAAATCGATCTAGAATTTGTTTAATGCGTTGTTTCTCGCGGAATTTACGTTATATTAGGTTGTTCCATAATTATTGGCAGCAACCGTTACAGGCTACTTCTATAGATCGTTCCGACCAGTACAGTAGTGACGTAACACCATCCACCACTGCAAAGTGAAGTGGAAGAGTTCACACACTATATAAATGAAAGTCGGGGCACTGGAAACATTTAAGGACGTGATGGAGCATCGCGACGTGCGAATCAGGACTCAACACGAGTTCCGGCTTGGACATCTGGTGGATGCAACAGTGTCCGACGTCAACAAAGCATGGGGGTGCGCGCATGACAAGTTAGCGGACAGTCTATAGATTGTTTGCCAAGATTCGTAGCGGCTATTTGGAGATTGGCCATAAACCTGGAGCCGGTCACCCAGTGTGGTGTGATGTGGACCATTTACTGCAGAAACTTGACGCCCGACCAACATCAATGCCACGACAGCTAGGCGCCGAACTATCTGTAGCACCACAGACAATCTCACGATATTTGGCGGCAACGGGCATGGGGGAAAAGTTCGAAACATGGATACCACATGACCTAACGGAGGAGCAACGTCTACGGCACCTGGAGACCTTTAAATCTCTACAGGAACGCGAGGTTAGAGAGCCATTCTTGCATCGTATCCTGACTGTGGATGAAAAATGGGTGTTGTACGACAATCGCAAGCACAAAGCACAGTGGCTCCATAAAAGTGAACCTGCGAAATAGATCCCCAAACCAAACCTCCATCCACAGAAAATTGTCATCTCCATTTGGTGGACCGCCAAGATCGTGGTCCATTAGGGATTTCTCCCAAGAGGCCAGACCATTAATACGGACGTGGCCGTATTAATGGTGGTAATGATTTTATGATGCGGGCCGTATTAATGACTATGTTAGTCATCAGTTGGATGAATGCCACAGGAAACTTCGCACCAAACAACCACCACTGGTCAATAGGTCAGGTCCCACACTCTTGTAGGATGGAGCTCGACAACATGTTTCAGTTGGTAGCCGGCAAAAGATCCAGCATTTGGGGTATGATCTTTTGCCTCACCCACCTTATTCTCCAGACCTGGCTCCGACTGATTATCACATGTTTCGCCATTTGGACAGGTTTGTGAGGGACAAACAATTCCCAAACTAGGATGCTTTGCTTCAGCGGTTTCGTGATTTCTTTGGCCAATGTGACGCCGACTTCTGTCGCCGTGGCATTTTTTCACTGAAAACACGTTGGGCAAAGTGTATTTCTGCCGATGGCAGCTACTTTGCTGAAAATAAATCCATTTCTTTCTTTGTGACTCATGTTTTCTTTGTTGTTTCATTTTCTGCCAATAATTATGGAACGACCTGATATTTTTCACCCCAGAAGACGTTTGAAATGAAGAATAATTGAGCATCAGCGGAATGTTCGTAATGAAGAGATTTTCAAAACTTCTATTACTTCCCATTACTGGGTTCATGGTTATTGTTTTGAGTTTTCTAAAAATAGCCTATTTTTTTCTCCTATCTCTTCTTCCCATTTGGATATCCATAAGGCTTTTACATACGAGCATTTAAAAATTCGAAACATCTTGTCAATGATATTTCTTCCACTTCGTTTTTGCCTGATGCTTGGAAATTACTCACGTAACTTAGTGTTTCGTTTAGCTTTGATTTTTTTTTTAGTTTTTACAGATTTTATTATAATTTTTTTATTTAGTTATTTAATTTATTTTCTAATTTCTCTGATCATAAAAGGACAATACGTATTTTCTTTAAATTCGCTTAAATCATATACAATATTTACAGTATTTAGAAGAATAATATCAGACTTCAAGAGTTCTCTCTTACAAGCTTATAATATAAGAAATTATGTATTCTTTTTTTAATCTTAGAAATTATTTTAACAAACAAAATCCGCTTTTGCAATATCGAATTATTTTCTATAACTCATAACAAAAGTAAAAATAAAAATAAAAAAATAAAGCGTAGCATGTGGTCATTCAAATTAATCATTACAAACTGTGAACCAATATTTACATTTTTGAATGTAAAAATGTTGATATAACATTAAAGATTACTAGAAAAGCAAATTTATCTTGTTTCTACATCTGCATATTAAAAACAAAATGCGATTACTGAAATCCTCCACAAGCACAGGGTTGCCACAGGCAACATTATTTTGATTACTTTCTTACCGCTACTTTCATAACATAAAATTTATATTAGAAAAGGTATAAAATCACTTTTGAAACACGTATATATACATTTTTTATTAAAATCGAACGCAAAACTTTTCACTATTATTAAAATAGCACCTTCAGGTCTTGTTAATTAACAGCAGAGTAGACAGCATTATATACTGGAGAAGTTCAATACAGTTATAATATTGTAACTGTAACTGTATTGTACTGTAACTATATTGTACTGTAACGGTATTGAACTTCTCCAGTATATAATGCTGTCTACTCCGCTGTTAATTAACAATACCTGAAGATGCTCTTTTAATAATGGCGAAAAGCTTTGTGTTTGATTTTAATAAAAATATTTATCTGCTTGTTTTAAAAGTGATTTTATACCATTTATTAATATGTTTACTCGTGAAGTCATTACAAATTTTAAACTTTCAGTAATTTTTAATTTTAACTATAAAATTTATAATAAATTTATTTAGGTAAACTAGTGATTTACTTACGTAAATATAAATTTCATTTTTTGGAAATATTGCTGCTAAAAGAATAAAAACAGTCGCCTACATCAGCCTTGCAAGTACAACATATACTTAAACGAGCAGTATTCAAATCTCTCTCTCTCTCTCTCCCTTTCAAATATAACAACTTTTCGCTTAAAATTTCGACTAGTTATTAATTGAAACTAATTTTTGAGATAACGCTTTTAAACACTTTTTAGACGAAATATTCGTCGAAGTTTTTCCCCACTTTCGCAAACAAATTTAGTATACATCAACGTTTCTTGGAAATGTCCAGTCAGAGAGAAATAAAGAGCAATAAATACTGAACAATAACAAGTTATTTTTCTTTTTCAACGATTTTCTTTATCAGATACAATTCTATTTTTTCATTTACGCAGGCTAAACTTGGAGTTAAAATTGATTCAAATATTGTTAGGGCAGAAAACTGTCGCATATGATAGCAGCCTCAATGTCATAAACTTTAAATATGCATTTATTTCACATTTTGATTAAATATGACTTAATTTAGGATTAGTATAGGGAAGGGCATTTATGTTTTATTCTTATTTTGTTAAACACAGAGCTGCCAACCAAATCCGGCAAATTGTTAGTACCGCCCCTTTTTCTACACCACTTAATTTTTAGAGTAATTCTCTTCAAATATATTTACGATGAATGAAGAAAACAAATACTCTAAAAATTAAGTGGTGTAGAAAAAGGGGCGTTTTTCAATAGGCGTTAACAATTTGCCGGATTAGGTTGGCAGCTCTGTAAACATATAAGTAAAACTTATGCTTATTATGATAATATAAAATAGAGTAAAATAGAGAGAAATAAAGCATAATACAGTCAGCAGCAAAATTATTGAACCGTTAGCAATAATAATAAAGCAGTAAAGAATTATAGTGAATAATTATAATGAAATTCCTATTTAAAAGATATGCACCTAATACTTTTTTATTAGTTAAATATTTGAAGAATTATGATCTTAGTCCCTAAGCTGTTTATAAAAAAGTAAGTTGATGATAAAAACTATCCATTAAACTGAAAAAAAAAAAAAAAAAAAAGTGCGGATGTGTGCTTCAATAATGTTCTGCCGACTGTATTATCATAACTGTATTTATTTATTCCTTCATAGAATATTTATTTAATTTATATTCCTTTTTTATAGTGATAAATTTCATTTTAGTTCAGTAATTTTCTTCGGGCTTCTATTCATTATTTGTTATACAGATGACTTGTCGCATGAAGTTAGATGGTATTTTTATTGATTACAATGTCATATAATGAATTATTAATCATATGAAAAACAAGTTACATTTTACACATTTGATAACGCCCTGTCTACAAATAGTATTTACGCTGTCAACATATTTAATCTATAACCTGCAGTTACCATTAGTCCATATACATATATATATATATTTTTTTCTTTTTAATGATATATTAATAGCAAAAGATACAAGGGAAATTTTGATCAAAGAGACTACAAAATCATCACTTATAAAGATGTATTCTAGATTTTATTTTTGATAATTATCCTTTTACCATTTATTTTTTTAATAGATCTCATAGATGAACGTGAAAATAATTATAATGTGGAAAACATTCTTTGAATTTCATAACCAAAATCCCTAAACTCTCATTAACTCAAATGTTTGAAACTGAGAAAATTACATACTGTCATTAAGTTAATGGAATCATAACATTTTATATCATCAATGTTTGAAATAAATTTGAAGAAATAAGCGTAGTTTTTTTTTTTTTTTTTTTTTTTTTTAACACATAAAGATATTCTGCTTATTTTACAACTATTGGAACTATTTCTTACACTATTAACGCTAAAAATATTTGTTACATATAAAGATATTCTATTTATTTTACAACTATTAGTAAACTTAAAAAATGTATAAACCGTTGTAGATTAATAAATAATTATAATGAATTTTATAGTACTTTCTGTCCCATAAGTCTATAGACATTTTAAATTTTGATAAAATTGAAGAAACTGGCAGAATTAATCGCGATTTGAGAAAAAATTATTTTTTATATATTGGGATTTTTTTTTTTTTTTTTTTTTTTTAAGAAAATAACAGTTACATTTTTCGTCGATAGATGGCACTGCACGTATGCGTAACCAGAATATTGCAAATCAGAGTCCTATAAATTGCACAATTTTACGATTAACACAACCTATTTCTTATTTTGCTTCCTATTTACGTATACACGAAGTTTAAATTGTGATGCTGAATTTGTGTATAAAGAGTTATTGGTGAAGATATTTTACCTAAGGTAAGACCCGTCGACTGAAGTTGCAGTAAGTGATGTTTTAACTTTTTTGTTAACTATAATTTGTGGTGATGGCAGACACATAGGATACGATTTATATGAATGTAAACATTTACCGCGCTCTTTGTCGACAAATATTTTAACTATTATTATTATTATTTATTTATTAATTAATTTTAATTTTATTTTAATTTTATTAATTTTATTTGCTTAAAAAAAAAAAAAAAAAAAAAACTTAACTAGAATAACTTTTCCTAAACCCCATTCAATTCTACAAATTCCTTCATTTTTTCTGAATTATTAAAATGTCTACAGACTTGTGGGGCACATTGTTACATGAAAAAAGGTTAGTATTACAGATTTAGTTAAGTTCACCACAAGGTTAGTGCATTTCTCTAAATAATTAGCTTTAAGCAAAATTTTTTATTCGGTTATATAAAAAGAGTGTAATTTACAAATTGAAAGATACTACGGTCGGTAACAAAAGTTTCCGAACACTAGCAACAATTACTATGTAGAAAAAGTACACTTAATAGAGTTGTGTTAAATAAATCCGTGTCGAATTTTGTTCTTACACTGACTATGAACAGGATTCGACAAGGATATATTTATCAAAATTGCATGAAGTGTATTGTTTTTACATAGGAATTTTTGCTAGTGTTCGGAGACTTTTGTTACCGACTGTACTATAAAAGTCGATTATATTATATTTTTTGTTAATGATTAAAAACTACAATTTTACAAAGAATTTATTTTAGAGAATTGCACGAAAAAAAAAAGAAAAAAGAAAAAAGAAAAAGAAAAAAGTCATTTTACAAATAATAAAATCTAAAATAAAACTGTGTCTTTGTAAATGTTTGGTGGAACAGTCAATGATTTCAGAAAGCAGAATATAATTATCGCATGATAATGACAGAAAAATTTGATTATATGTAAAATTTGGCTAAACTTCACGATGTGTTTCACTTTCTTAGAAAATTAATATTTTTTAGTATACTTGTTGACAATTTTGACAATAATTGAAAGCGTAAGTTATGTATTTTGTTAGATTTTTTTATCTTTTTGCGTGAACTACACTTATGTAGAAAAATATAGAAGGGAATAATCAAAATGCCTCTAAAAGAGCGTTTTATTTATTTATTTATTTATTTATTTTATTTTATTTTTTTACCGGCATTATTTTACCTATTGCTATTTTTTCAGAGTGTCTATTGAAATGCAACATGCCTTTTACTACAGCATTAAACACAATGACTAGATAAAGCATAGCGTGGCAACGCGTTAGAGGGTGAGATTAGTAAAAAAAAAAAAAAAAAAAAAAAAAAACTTGTGACAAGAAATAGAGTTAACATCTATATCTCGGAAAGTTTGAATTTAATTTCGCAAACAAATGTCATTGAGAAACGTGGACAGAAGAAAAACGACAAAACGTCCTTAAATCAGGATAAAATCGCATATGAATCACGCTATTTACAATGCCAACTACTTTTATTATTATTATTAATATTTAGAAAATATGATAGTTTCTATTTTCTTCGATTTAAACATCACGAGTTTGCAAGAAAACAAACGCTATTTCTACACATTCGTTTCTTATGATCCTATTATACACAAAAACTCTTTACGCAACTTTTATTTGAGCCCATTTTAGTTTTAATAGGTGGAGGCCGAAATACGAAAGAGGTTTGCAAAATTTGAGTCGAATATATTCCAAGAAACAATTTATCACAGTGTTCAGTATTTGCCGCGGACCTACGTTAAATCGGGGCCTACACGAAATCTACGTGGTAGAATAAAGAGAACGATGACTGACTTACGCTGGCGGTCCCCGTCTTCGGTCGGCACCTATAACGTGCTTACTTCTCATTGATTTATAATAGTAGGAGAAACTGCTCGTACAGACAACGTTTTATGACTAGACAGAAACAAAAAAAAATGTTTGCTCTCCCAACTCCTATTACACTGGGATAGGACACATTTTTGAGGCTACATGTGCCAAAAAAATTGGCTCAATTAACAACTGGCTCAAAAGTTGAGCGGAAAATTGCCGTGTGCAATAAGAGTACAAAAAAAAAAAATTAATAATAATAATAATAAAAATAAATAAAAATTTAATGTATATATACATATCTAAGCTACTAAGCGAAAAATTGCCGTGTGCAATAAGAGTACAAAATTAAAAAAAATAAAAATAAATAAAAATTTAATATACATATACACATCTAAGCTACTTTTATTATAACTTGAAGTATTGTAATTTTTACGTAACTGAGGATAAATCAAATTGCTGTGTTTCATTTATCACTATGTTAATTAGAGTGTTGGTCAAGGTAATAGGGTATTTTATTTATTTATATATATTTATTTTATTTACTTATTTTTACATTTTTTTCTCTTAAAAAAAAATACTGAATGAAATGACCTTGAATTTCAAACATGCTAAAATCATTTAAAAACTCACGTTATACATTATCTATGTAATCGCGAGTGCAGTTAGGAGACCAACTACAAATTGAAGTGAAATAAAAATTATTTAGATTACCCTGTATCACAAAATGCTACAAATAGCATGTAACTTTAATATATATCTATTTTTACTTTCTACATACAATATTTGCATGATGATTTTTGTGGGAATCACACAATTATATATATAGATTTTTTTTTTTTTTTTTTATCAATTTTTTGGTACATTTTTTTTTTTTTACAAATGCACACACATGCATACACAAACAGACAGAGAAAGACTTCAAATTTATAACACTTCTCTTAAAAAAAAAAAAAAAAAAAAAAAAAAAAAAAAGGAGTGGTGTAATTTGCGAAACATTTTGATAGAATAGATCACGAATTTCAAAAGAAAATGCAATATTACCCTTTCAATTCCTTTGTTCATATCTTGTAAAAAATGTGACTTGCACCAATGCATTTATTGTTTATGTGAAATCATAAACTGAGAAATATTTACGCATTTTGTATTGTTACATTTTCATTTTTTATGTAGCTCAGAATTTGCAATGTTCTACCCAAAACTTGTACTTTAATCTTCTTTGAAAGTTTTCCTTTTCCATGAAAGTTAAAAGTAATAATCCTGGAATAGAGGGAACTCTATTCGATCAGGGAATGAAAAGGAAAATAGGCCACCCACCCCTACAAATTTCTCTAAGGGATTGAAATACAGAATTCTCTTAAATAACAATCTCTCTCTCTCTCTCTCTCTCTTTTTTTTTTTTTTTTTTTTCATTCTTATTTTTCATTTCATTCCTTTTTATAATAAAACAGGAACTCCTAAATGTGTTCTGTTGTGGAATATCATCTGGTTTAGTACCATTAATTCTCGTTTTTCTCATACAAAAATTGATAAATAGTTTTAATTCATATTAATTCGCCCATAAACATTTAATATGAAAACATAAATATTTATAAAAAAATAAAATTTTGAAGCTTCATATAACACATACAAACACAGGTCTGTCATGCTTTCTCCAATCAGAAGCTATATTAAGTTAATTACTCACAATTTTTAAAATAATATTTTTCAAAAGAGATTATATTTTTAAAGTTCACAAAAACATACTTTTTCGTTATCGGTTGAATACTTGATACATTCTAAGATTAAAGCATTTCTTGCCCTTTCAAACACAGTTAAACTTAGAGAAATTTGAAACAAAAAATAAGTTTATTAAAATTTTTGATAAATTCTTAAAAGAAAAAAAAACGTTTTACAAGAAAAATGGATATATATATATATAACTAAATTTACAAAGTTTTTTTTTTCTTTTATTATTAATAGGGTGTTTGGTTCTAAGTTTTACTGAAACAAAAATGTATCATTAACACTACAAGGCTCTTTTTTTTCTTTAGTGCGCGACAAAAATATATAGGTTGTAATTACTGATCAGAAGTTAGAGAAAACTTATAAAAATAAAAATAAAACCATATTTTACGAAAAAATCAACTTTTTAGCTCAACGTACCGTATGTGGAACATACATAAAAATATGATTTACTAATACTTTTACTACTTTAATATATATATATATATATATATATATATAATACCTCTGCAAAATATACACTTCGTTATAACACACAGTATTTTTTTTTTCGAGTTAAACTGTTCAATAACTATTTTTTTTTATATATTTTTTTGAATTCAGACATACGACTAACATATCACTTTCATTCAAATTTCACACAGAGTGCACTATAACAAAAACACGAAAGACACCTTTAGGTAAAGAATCGTATTACTACATTGCTAAATGTCAGTAGCTTCTATCAAGATGTGAAGTGATGTCGCTACTAATAGTTTTATAGCTATAGGAACGATTAAAGTCGGTGTTCCACATATGGAACTGGGTGCCTTGTTGTTTATCTTTATATTTTGCTTGTCTAATTCAATCCTTAAAATAACGATAAAATACAATAATAATAATATTAATAATAATAATTCAGTAATAAAATAGTTAACAAAATAATTGATCCGTAATATTTGGCACATCGTAGCCTCAAGGAATTGTGTAACACACAGAAAATGTCTGATTTGAACCAAAATATAGTTACAAATAAATAAAATTGGTATAGTGCAGTATATTTTTTATATGAATTGTAAGGTAACGTCGAGATATTATACTTTCATGCATGTACGAATGTACATAGGAAAGTGAATATATATAGCTTCTCTTTAAAAAGCTATCTTAAAAATACTATTACATTTTTAAGAAAGTAACAGTAATGCAGAAGAATATATTTATTTTTTAATAAAATAAAATAAAATACACATTTTTAACCTTTATCTCGCTTCCAATTTTTTGTTGATACAAGAAGATTTTGCCGATACACGAATTTTCAAAAGAATATAGAATTAAACATCTCACTAGTTTTCAATTAATAAAGTAAATTCTCATTATTCTTAAATATATATATATATATATATATATATATATATATATATATATATATATATATATATATGTGTGTGTGTGTGTATATGTATTATCCTTAAATAAAACCATTATCTAAGGTGTAAATTTACATTGTATTATATATTATTAATTTAGGAAATTTTAATATTTTATACAAAATAGTCAAAGGCTACTTTTAATGCATTCATCAGTGACGTTTATGTAAAACATTATAAATTAAAGCTGTACATGCGCAAAAGAAAAAAAAAAAAAAAGAAAGAAAGAAAGAAAAAAAAGAATAAAATTCATTTTTTTTTTTTCAAAATGTAATTTATTTTACCGTCAGATATATTGCTGTAAAATGTAAGGTTAAGTGACATAAATGTAAACAGAAAAAAATGAAATCTAATCCTAAAAGAAAAAAAAATACAAATTAAATTATTGGAAGTTTATTCATTAAGACTATATATATATATATATATATATATATATATATATATATATATTATAAGTATTAAAAATTATTTCCTTAAGACATTTTCAGTAAAACAGCTATCAACACGATGAACAGCTATAACACAATGTGATACAATAAAAACAGCTAGGATACAATAAAATAACTATGATACAATAAAAAGCTATAAATATTAAATATTTGGCACTTACTGTTTATTTTAAATTTATTTAGCCGTTTCCGCTTTTTGTAAGAGTTGCTTAGGTACTTCCTGTGCAAAGCGTTCAAGAAAACTTTTATTTCTAAATTTTTATAACAAATTTGAAGTTAAATAAATTTTTAATATGTACTCAAAACCGTAATTTTTTAGAAGATAATATTATTTCCATAAGAAAATAAATAAAAAATATAACCAATAAAGGATTTATTAAAAATATTCGAAAAAAAAAAAAAAAAGAAAAGAAAGAAAGAAAGACAGAAATAGAAAAGAAAAACTATGGCGTTTTCTCCAAATTTATCGATTTTGATTGTTATGTGTAATGTTAATTTTCTCATAAGGTTGTTTTCATAACTGTTTATTTTTAAAAATTCGATTTCTTTGTGAATATCAAATATGTATGTATATGTATATATATATATATATATATATATATGCATATATATATATCGAATCTTGTTATTCGAAGGGCAATTTGCCGTTTCTAAAAATTTTATTACAAAAATAATCACTAGATAATAACTATTAAATTTAGAAATATACTTGCAGTGATTTTTTTAAATAAATGTACTTATATGGAGTTCATAATTTACAACAAGGATTAGATCATAATTTATTTCAATTGAAGTAGATTGAGTCTACGAGTGAAGTAAATTATTTATCATTTATAAGAATTTAATATATAAGCAAATAAACAAGAGAATAAAGAAGTTAATTTGCTTTAAAATACTAGTATGTTAATCATTGTAATAATGAGAGCCCAAACTCTTTGAAATTAACGCTGAAACTGATGTCATTGTTAAAAAAATATATTTGAATACGGAGCGTAAATCTTTATCCATGGTTTTTCCATGAATGAATTTCAACTGAATAAAGGAATTTGAAAGAATAATTTAACGGTAAACCTTACATAAAAATGTATTGAGATAGACAATGTATTGAGATGTATGTATGAACAATGTATTGAGATAGATATAATAACAATATTTTAGAATAGCTCAGATTATGTTGACAATACATTATTTTAACACTTTTAGTCAACTGTTTCAGGTCCCTACTGCCTTCGGCAGCGTTTATATGATTCGACAAAAAATTTATTTAATTAACTTCCGGACTAGCTAGACATTTGAAACTTTCAAAATAGTCGAGAACACGATGAAAATGCATTTTTATACTTTTAGCCAACTGTTTCGGTTTCCTGCTGCCTTCGGCAGCGTTACCAGGACAAAGCTTTCAATCGATTTATAACCAACTTCCCGACTAGCTAGACATTTGAAGCTTTCAGGATAGCTCAGAACACGGTGACAATAGATTTTTTTTTTATACTTTTAGTCAACTGTTCCAGGTCCCTACTGCCTTCGGCAGAGTTTACACAATTCAAAAGAAAATTTATTTGGCTAACTTCCCGACATGCTAGACATTTGAAACTTTCAGAATAGCTCAGAATACGATGAAAATGCTTTTTTTTAAAGGTTTTTAACCAACTGTTCCGGTTTACCGCTGCCTTCGGTAGCGTTTATATGACTTAACAGAAAAATTAAAAACATGGTATATAAAAAGTTCTTTTTATCTTATAATTATTAAGAATAAACTCTTTTCGCTTATATGCGGAAATGTAATGTACCAAGGGAAAATCATAGTAATAAATTAAATATGTAGAATATAACTACGTCGTGATAAATTAATAATATAAATAAATAAAAAGACAGGATATTATAAAATTTAAATTAAAGATTTGGATTTCATTACTAGTTTCTTGGAGAATGTTGGTCTTGAAAACATATAAATATGATGATCTAAAAGATGAAGCCATTTGTACTAAACATGTTAATCAATGTTTGGTAATTTCAACTGGCAAGGAGAAATAAATTTGGAAATACATACGTAAAAAGCGAGAGCTATGCAGGAGCAGATCGACAAGTTTCAGTTGATAGGCATTATTCAAATTTTTAATGAATGCATTTCGTCGAAAAGTAACTCTTAAAGGCGATATATATATGTAACGCTGCTGTAAGTACAAAATCGTTAAATTTGATGATATGAAACGATTTCAAAATACTTTCAATAAAATATTTATAAGAAAATTTTTCAATTTTCTACAGCCGAAATTTTTTAGTTATGCTTGAAAGAAGCTAGAAGTTGTTTAGTTAAGATAAAAAATCTGTTTCGTAAACCATTTCTATAATATTTTATACTATTTTTAAATTTTAAATTTTTTTAATATATATATTTGCATATTAATGTTTTCTAATCCCATAATAAGTTTTCTGTGAACAGTTTGCTACAAAAATTTGAGTTTTCATATTACATATGGAATAAATAATGTTAAGAAATTATTACTGACCCACTTGTGGCAGAAATGTTGTGCCATCTGAGTTGTTAAACAAGAGGTGTCGGATCTGAAATTTTGTTACGCTGCTAATTTTAACCGTTCAAAGTTTATCGTTTTTTATTATTATTATTATTATTACTATTATTATTATTTTAACATGCATAAATATGTCTTAAGGCATTTAACAAAGGATCTCTCGGAAGGCACTTTCTCAAGGTCTGCTACATAAAGTTGAAAATCGGTCTTATCCCACACCTTAAACATCTAACTACATTCATGAATTTACTCTATTTATCTGAATTTATTTATCAAATTTATCAGACTTTTGATTCTTTAAATTACTGAAGTTTGCAAAACACTTTAAACTATAATTTGTATTTTTTATTTCCATATGTTGGAGCATGCTCTAACTAGTCTAATTTAAATAATAATAAAAATACAATACTTTTATAATGTAAAACGAAACAAGCTGTAAGATTACTAAAAAAACGATAAGCATTTTTAAAGACAATATTTTGAAAATCATGTAGTAAATAACACCACTTCACAACCCTTTCGACTGTTAATAAAATGACTTCAGAATTTTACTTGCATCTTCAAATAGAGCGTCAAGAATTCCACAAATAGAAAAAGACACTATTGCGTTCGTACGTAAATCTAATATATCTCCTGTAGTGACTAAAACATGTTTTTGTGAATCCTGCAAGACATCTTATCACATGAACTTACTTATTCCATTACCTGGCTGTTGAGCGCAGCTCTTACGAAGAATAGTGGTGTGTGTTTACGATTTTTGTCTAAGGAGAAACACGTAAAATTGTAGTGAAAGGATATAGAAAATTTTAATAATAATAAAAAAAAAGATCTCTGTAAAATAGTTTACTGTTTAGGATACCATTTTATGTACGTTTAAATATGGGTTTTATAACATTTAATATATCTGTAAATATATATATACCTAACTATATATTGTTTTTCTTAATGTTTATTTTCAAGTTAGTCTTTGAAAATATCTTAATTTTCTACTATGTAATGTTATTGGGGAGAAAAGTTATAAAACAATTTCTTTTATTATTTTGGACATTCCGATCATAATGTGTAAATTTAAAGCAATTACTTCTAACTTGTAATTATATAAAAGTGAAAAATGTCTACGATGGTGTAACAGAGTAGATATTAGTATCTTAATAATTAAAAATTAAATAAATAAAATGAATTATTTGCACAACTGGAAGTGTTTATTCTTCCAGTATTCTAAATACTTCGTTCTCGGTATTGCAAATAATTAAAATTCTGGATTAAATAAGTTACAGTTAACTTGGCACTACTGAAGGATACATATTAAAAGGTGAAGTTAGGAGAGATTGCGCATATAGACGTTCGGAGAGAAGAAGTAGAGTGTGGGCAGAGAGATTCTAAGTAGATGTTCAACATCAGTAATGGATTAATTATATGTCCAAGTTGACTCTTTCAAGCGTATAGGATTAAGAACTTTTATTTTGCTTTGTATTCCAAAATAAGTGCTTGAATTTCCACAGCTATTTCCCAAAATTTCTGTAGAAAGGCAAAATTACAAAATATTTTTAAAGTCAACTGTTTTTCATAAGTTACTGTCCCAGACTGACCTCGCAAACACCAGCGGATCTTTTTAAAAACAGTTATATTTAAATTAAGAGCTTCGCAATATCTCCTATGGAAATAGGAGAGTTTACGCTTCTGCTACTTAGGAGAGATCGCACGTTTTTTGCATTAAATTGCTAGTAGAGATTATGAAACTTATTGAGTAAAGCAACTTACAAGTTTCGTATGAATTTTTGGAGTTTGGGAAGGTTTGGTGTTTAAGTTCAATTACATCCTTGGATCCAGTGAGTTAAAGTTTTAGAAATTTGGGAAAAGTGTGGAATGGAAATCTGGGATATAGAAGGAATAGTCTTGTTTTGAAGATAAAGTTGGTTTCAGAATTTCATTGCCAGCGAGGTTTTATGAAACTGTTGAATGAAAAAGGATTTTGTAAATATCAAAATGTGAAGTTATGCAAATTGACTTTCCAGTGATAGTATTGAGGAAAACGCAAATTTAAAGTCGAAGTCAGTGAAAGATTGCTAAATTTTTGAGATGTGAATTTACGCACTACAAGTAAGTACTAATCAAGATGTTTTAATTTTAATGTTTATATATAAAACACATGCATGAATTAATAATAATAATAATAATAATAATAATAAAAGGTCAAAAATACATAATTTTCGAAACTAACGGCAAATTAGAATCGTAAAAAAATATTTTGCAGGTAACACCTTTTCAATAAGTTAGTAATAAATTTCTAAAAGAAGCATTTTTTTTTTTTTTTTTTTTTTCAGTTTTCTTAACTTTTTTAATTTTGTTAACTAAAGATAAACTTTGCTAATAAATGATTTATATACATGTATGTATATATATATATATATATATATATATATATATATATAGTTTTTTAATATAATAAAATATTGTATTCGTAAAAATATTCGAAATAAAGATTCTTCGTCATCCTGTGGGACAGAACAATGAGGACGAGGGCACTAAATGTCATGAACTGTACCAAGAAACAGCTTCTACAAGTGACTGGATTAAATGTGTTCTGATTTGTAAGTGGTTGCATGAAAATTGTAACATTTACAACAATAAGTGTATCAATTATGGAAGGAGACAACATCGACAATATTGAAAATATAAAAATGAAAATGACTAATTTTTAATTAAGAACATTATCTAGTGAAGTAAAGTTATTTTATAATCCAATCTAAGTTTGATTTTCTTGATTCTTGATTCTTTTTTTTTTTTAAATAAAATCCTATAGCTCTCTTAAGTTCGTTCCCTTTTTTTCTGATTTTTTAATCATTTGCTGAATTATTCACCCCCCCTCCCCAATAAAAGAATATTTCTCTATATATTAAAAAAAAGTAACTGTCTCTGGCGTCATCTCCTCGCGGAGGGCAAGTGGCATCATGAGAGGTATCAATGTTTTCCGAATGCTTCAAGGAAGGCATTTCAGGTAGTTAGAAATTTCTATCATTTTAATTAACGAAGTTTTTGCTAAAAACGTCGGGTTGATAAAGGGGCTCTATTTGCCACCGTACAAAAATTTTCTATTATTTTGTTTTTTTCTCTCTCTCTGACGTCACTTTCTTCAGAAAAATTAAAATGTGATCAATGGTGTAAATAAGAAAAACTGAAAAATTTGCATCTTTGAGATGCTCAAGAGAAGAAAGATTTATTCAGAAAAGTGAAACATTTGAAAATAACCAATATTTAAAAAATATTATGTAAAAAATTAATGAAGATGAAATGAAAATTAGTTTATATTTTTATCTTAGTATATATTATTATTTTATATTATTATTTTATATTATTAGTTAAGTTTATACTATTAGTTTTTAATTTTACGTTAGGCGGAAAAGACTTAGTAATGAATGCCATGATTATGTTAAACAACTATTGGTATAGAGTTAGAGGTTGAGCCCAGTAATTTTTAAAATGAAATTTACGAGACAAAACACTATATAAGTTTATATAGAGATTTAGTTTTTTAACTCAAAACATATTTAAAAGGATAGATCTTTACTATGACCAATTTAGCGATTTTTAAAACTTAGAAATGAAGAAGCTCGTATGTTTTTCGCCAAGGAGCTCATTTACGCAACCACAATAGCCATTTTAACTCTAGCCATGCCTTAAATATACAGATAAATATTAAAATGCTGCAATAATAATGATATAATAATAATAAAATCCGCAATCAATTTTTGTTTTTTTAAGCATTGATATAAAACTTTGCAGGAAACAGAATTTAATTTAATACGACAGGACTTTTTTTCTTTCATATAAAGGCATGCAGTAACTGCATTGCTAAAATATTTTAGTTACAGCTATATAGGATCTCACTGGCAGATAAAAAAAAAATATATATTATTTATTTTCATGATGAGTTGAATTATATATCGCAATTACGCATGTCAAAATTTTTGGGAGAAACGTCGAAGCTACTTCGGTGCCAAATTTCAAATTTCGCCAAGATGTTAAACTGCACCACTGCTTTAACACTATTTTTTTTTTCTTTTTTCGTTTTGTTTTTTAATATTATTTAACTTAATGCAAGATGGGAAAGAAGAAAAACGTGTTTTATTTGGTCTAAATATACAAAATATCTTCAGGTAAAATATTATCCATTTTTAGTTCTGTTTATTATTAGAAAGAAAATGTCTAAAGTATTTTTTCCTATGCCAGTGATATCTCTATAAATTAAATTAAATTAAATTATCCTGTATCATTATATTTCATTCTCAATGCGCATTTTTTATTTTCTAAATTCAATATTACATGATATATACGTAAAAAAAAAAAATAAAAATAAATAAATAAATAAAATCAATCAATAAAAATCAATCAATACTACATATTTTTCACTTTTGCTTATTTAACTATTTTCCTTACTTTAATTTATTTACGCAGTCGTTCATTAATTAATGTTTGCGAAGTCGAATGGAGTCACCCCAAATTTTTGTAAGTAATTTTGATTTAAAACGATTAATTTTGAAAGATAAAACAGTGAAAAACAGTAATGAATTTATTATGCCTGACATATTAACTAAAATGTCCGATGCAAGACAGACAACACAGACTTAAATAAGCAATTATATATAATAATTATATATAAATGTTTACAATACACGGAATTGTATCCATTAAACTATTTATATTAAAATTAGCAAACTTTGTCCGCTTCTCTAGTCACTATAATTAATTAATTATTATTATTATTATTTATATTATTATTTGAGAATTACTAGTGCTTTACAAATAAAAACTATGTAGAAAATAGGTTGAAATTACTGAAAAAGTTGGCTTCGGGTCCTCGCTGCCTTCGGCAGAGTTTTCTTCACGTGCAATGTCCCGGGTCTGTGTCTCTATAGCCTGCGACAACGCCTTACCCGCAGACTTAAATTTGAGTGCTTGTCGGATGACTATTTTTAAACGAAGAGTACCGAAAAACATCGAAATAGCAATTTTGTATTTAAAACGAAATTACACAGAAATAATACTGTACGTACTATACATACTATTTTTTGGCAAGTTATTTCATATATTTTATCTGTTGCATCCTGTTGACCATAAAATTATACCAATTTCACGCAATTTCAATTATACCAATTTTATTGCTATAGAATATAGTATTAGAATATGCTGTGATTGCTATTTAAACCGAGTTCTAGACAACTAATATTTTTGTGGTTATATATATTTCCCATTCTAAATATTTTTATTTTTATTTATTTATTTAAATATTAATTTGAATTAATCAAATATTTGTACCCAGCAAAGTGCAAGTGCAGGGTTATTTCAGAATTCCAGAAAGTAGTCCAGATCCTGTCGTAGTCCTTATCATGGTACACTCTTTTATTATAGCTCGCCCCTGGCGACTTTCAAATTCTTTCCTCTATTTTGGGGATGATTTTTTTTTTTTTTTTGATAATTTTTTGTATAAAAGGCAGAACATTTTTCTATTTAGCAAATACGTTTATCGGTTGTATCTTTTCGTTAATTTATAGGAATCTTTTGTATTCATTTTATATTTTAATGTACAGCTAAGTTTAAAATAGTCCTTGCAGATATATATATATATATATATATATATATATATATATTAAAGGGCATTTTTTCTGTAAAGCTATCTACTCAGCTATAATAGTTTATTTATGTGACAATTATTGCTGTTTCATTACACTTTCTCATATTATTTTATAATTAACGCGACAGGTCGTACTATTTCTTTCAGTTGTGTCATATGTGTCAAACCATTGTAGTATTGCACTTTGAAATTTATATTTCCTTTTATGTGAAAAAAAAAAAAATAAATAAATAAATAAATAAATAACGTACAAACTTTTTTTTTATAAATAATTTAATAAAATATAGAAAAACCGTGCTAAAAAGGGGGACAGTTTCAGTATAGAACGATATATATTTATTATTATTATTATTTATATAAAAAGTTAATTTGAATGTATTAATTATGATATTAGCAGAATATAACATCATTAGTTAACTATGAAACTAATTTGAAAATATTTAGACTTAAAATTTTAAAAATTACAGAAAATAGATTTTCTAAGTGATGGAAATTTTTAATAAATCAAAATAAATGGAAAATGTCGAAAAAAGCTTAAATTTTATAAAAGAAATTATACATTCTGAAATTAAGCAAACCCTGTGACATAAATTAGACAAATAAAAATGTATTAAAATAATGAAAATTATTTATCGAAAGATTCTATTATTTAAGAGCCAAAAATAAATAAAGAAGTAAATATATTTTTTTATGTAAAAAAAAAAAAAAAAAAAAAAAAAAAGGAAACATATTTTTAAAATAATTAAAATGAATTGAGGAAAAAAAAAAAGTTCTAATGGAGTGGAAGAGAACCATTAGCAAAATTTGAAATTTGGTACCTATTTCAATCGGACGTTTCTCGCCAAGATCTTTAATTGCGTAATTGCGAGAGACATTTTACTTTATTTCAAAATGACAGCAAAAGCTTAGAAACCGCCAAGAGGCTTGTATGCTAGAGCTATACTAAAGTAATTTTAAGAAAATAATATAGTTAGTGATGCTAAGAAATGAAATACACTTACTACATGCTTTTGTATGCAAAAATAGATGAAAATAAGTACTGTCGTAGTAAATTAAATTTTGTTTTGTGCAAAATTTTGCATGTATTACTTAGAAACCGAAAATAGGTTTAAGTTTCTTTATTTATACCTTTGATACGCTACTTGGCATAAAATGTCTGTTGCTAAATTAAAGTTCTTCGAATATATATATATATATATATATATTTATATCCGGTATCCGTAGTGCCAAAATAAAAAAAAATAAAAATCACCCAGGAGGATCTATAAATAAAACTGATAAAATTAATGTAACAGTAATAAGAAAATAAGAAAATTTACGACTAAATGAATGTTTAGAATAAAAATAAATGCTATGCATTCGAATTTGGCGTCGTGGAATAACAGCTATACAGTGAAAATATTAAAATTTGGAGTTTTAAAAATTACAAAAATAATTATTTTAGAACTACATATACTACTACTACTACATGCGAAAAAAAAAATAGTAATGATAAAGCGAAAACATTTTTGGCAACCGATTAATATGCTTTAAAACTAATTTTCAAGCTAATATAAGGTTATTATTAATATTATTATTTTTTTAATTAATTAAATAAATAAATAAATAATTCAAAAATCGTGTTCAGTGGTACATTCCACCTCGGGAGACATTTTCTTGTCAAATCACTGTCCAAGCTTGTCAACTTCGTGACTGACCAACCTAAAGTCGTTGCGCTACGCTATCCACAGACGCTGACAGAGACACTGTATTTTATATACCGGGCGTTCCATAAGTATGTAGACAATTTGAAAGTTCATAAAAATTGAAGGAATATGTAGAATTCAATGCGGTTTGTGAAAAGTTATTCTCGTGATTTTTTTTTTCCTTTTTTTAAACAAAAAAAAATAATCGTTAAAATTTTTGCGATGAAGGGCGCTGTGCATGATAAAACTACATATTTCAGTGAAAAGCTATATTTACTTACACACAAGTGCTTACAGGCATACACATCATTTCCTATGTGTTCGCATTCACCACAAATTACAGTTTAAAAAAGTGTTGAAACACCGCTAACTTCAGCTTCAGTCGATGGTTCTTACTTTTGGGAAAACGTATTCACTAATAACGCTCTAAACACCAATTTAGTATCGCAGTTAACACTTCATGTGGGCTTAAATAAGAAGCAAAATAAGAAATAAACTATGCTAATTGTAAAACCGTGGAATTTACAGGTTTCTGATTTGCATATTTCTCGATACGCATCGGTGCACCGCTATCTATCGACAAAAAAATATTTTTTTTTTTTTTTTTGCCTTTACAAAAAAAAAAAAAAAATAATAATAATAATAATAATAATAATAATAATAATAATAATAATAATAATAAATAAATAAATAAATAAATAAATAAATAAAATAAAATAAAATAAATAAATAAATAAATAAACTGTTTCCTTAAAATAACTTTTTTGCAAACTGCATTTATTTCTGTCAATTCTTTCAACTTTTTATTAGTTTTTCAAATGTCTACAGACTTATGGGACACTTCGTATATATAAAGACTAGCTGACCCGTCCGGCTTCGCACGGATGAACAAATTTTAGTTAAAGATGGATTGGCATGTAAAAAATCAAGAAAGATATCAGTTTATATGTTATAGTCAGGCAATATTATTAACTGAAAAGTCAAAATATAATTTAACAATTATTATTATTTTTTTAATTTTTTATTTTAAACGTTGGCAATTTTTACTTAATGTTAATTAATTATTTCATAAAAAGAAACATTTCTTTACTCATGAATAAAAAATATTGAAAAATAAACCTATGACATAAAAATGTTTTTTATAAAATTGACGCCATAATAGCTTTAATTATTATTTATTTGTTCATCTCGCAAATATATTTAATTTTATCAATAATTCGTGGTTATTTTAATAATGTATATTAAGGGAGAGATCAGTAATATGAAACAATATTCGTACAATATATACTATTACAGAATCTGGTGTGAAACAACCACACGACTTCCATTACCCACTATTACACGTATTATATACAATTTTTTGGAGATGTTATATGCATTTTTTGAGATTTTTCAGTGAGAGAAACTTGATACACGTATAAAAGACACAACAGAGCTCATATAGCGAGTTAAAAAATAAGGGAAAGAAAAAAAATATAATAATAGTTATTTTTTTAAACGCGAATTTCCGAGATCTAAAACTGAACTACCTAATCAGGATGACTGTTAATATTCCTGTAATAAGCGCGTAATACTTGAGAAAGGTTATCTAAGTTGGATTAATGAAACAGTTTTCAAGAAAACGTTAGGACCGTTTTTGAGATACCAACTTTTACCAAAACATAGCATACTTAATTATTAACCTAAAAACAATAATTACATACAAAAGGATATTTAATAGGAAATTAACATGGCGAGTTTGAAAAAAAATCCGTACAGGCGTTTTTAAAGGAGCGCACTTGCGACATCTGATATTGAGCTGTTGATAGAGGACGCCTATCATTTTTCCTGAACTAACCAACTATATCATTCAAAAGGGCATCTAATAGGTTGTTTATAGAGCAACTTTGAGGAAAATCGTTAGATCTGTTTTTGTGATACGGGCTGACGGTCCCATTTCTGGTTTTCGATGACCCAATTCCGGTTTTTCAATTTTTACAAAAATTTGGAAAATTTATCTGTATTCCAGACCTGAATGAATTGTGAAGTTTCGTAGTTCTATCTTTATTAGTTTTTAGATATGACAGCCAGAAGTTTCCACACATACGTACACACATACTGACCCACTGCCAAACACTACTTTTTTGGACTCGGTAGGCCTTAAAACGTGTAAATCATATGAAACTCTATATCGAACTTTTGGACCGAATATAATACTTCTACTACCTACGGTAGTGGGATAATTGAAGTAAAAACATAGATCTCGTATTTAATACGAAAATATACAGATTTTCGTATTGCGCTTTCGATCACCAAGGACGACAGATATCAAATCTATGCTTTGGTTTCAATTAAAATATTGAAAATTTGAATTAAAAATTTATTTTACCAAAATTTATTATAGCCTCAAGCACTTAGAGACAGTATTACTTTTGATTAGTTGAAAGAAAAAAAAAATCGGCTTTTTCGTTCTAGCGATCGTTCTCTACATATACATATAAACCTTTCCTCTTTATATATTAGCATAGAGCATAGATAGATTAAATAGGTTTCTAATCAACATAATGTAACACAAATAATTTAATGCTATTTGCATTTCAGTAATGGCTGTATGCGCTATGCATATCCGCGATTGTAATGAAATGCTTGTCCTCTGGTGGGCTATGGGGAAATTACAATAAACATGCTTTAATTCGAATTCCATCAAGCCGCCATTGCTAGCCGATGTTTAGTTTAACATATATTTATTGAATAAAAATGAATAAATACGGTAAAAAAGATAACACATACTGTTGTGTGCTCCAGAGTAACTCCAAAGGACCAAGAAATCCAGAATTAAGCTTCCATTTTTTTTCCAAATGACAAATTTAAAATTTCAGTTGCTTCGGCTGATGGAAATAAAGAATTAATCAGATGATTTCAAACTAATATTTGTTCAGCTTCAGTTAAATATATACTTCCGATCGAACTTTAAATAAACTGAAATATTTTTTTTTCCAAAAGCAATCAATTTTCCATGATGTAATGGCGTAGAAATTATAGTACGAATATTACGTAGAATAACAAAAAGAACAAAAATAGATACACCTGGCTGTAATATTTACTAACAAGACCTGGAAAAGCGCCATCTATCGATCATTACAAACGCGGATTGAGCTACTTGTCATAACTGTTAGTTGCTAAAAATAGTCGCCAAACAAATGTAAACTTCTCAATTATTCTTTTAAAAAATGCATAATGAAATGCAGATGATATATATATTTTTTTTTTTATTTACTTTTTATATTATTATTCGCGTGAAAATATATTTTATTAAAAGTCGAAAAATAAATTAACTCGTAATTTTTTTGGCAACAATTATAAATTAAAATAAATAATTTAATAAAATTTTAGAAGTTAGAATTTCTAATTTTATTTTATTTTTATTTGTTTATTTTTAAATTCTAATTCCGTTTACACACATCAGTTTAAACATTAATGCTTAGATCATTATATTATATTATATCATATCAAATTATATTATTAGAAAAATAAATACTTTTAAATCTATAATGACGTCAGATTTAACGTGTATGTTTAACATTTCACAAAGCTTTATATGAATTTAAATTTAATTCACGTGCAAATGTATTTCTTTTCTTTTCATGTCAAGATATTTTAAAAACAAAATGAACATGTACTAAGTGTTTCTTTTATGTTGGCAAAAGCTAAAGTTTTTAATATTTCATTATTTCCATTTCTATTACGGCTTTTATAGGGATTTTAATTAAAATGCTCAGATTTTAAACTAAAACTTATTTTATCAAAATTAAATATAGCCTATAACAATCAGGGATAGTGTAGCTTTTGGTCAGTGAAAGAAATGTTTAAATCGGTTCAGTAGTTTCAGAGATTACCCTCTACAAACATACAATTTTTTGCGCTTTATATAATGATATAGATTACCCTCCACAAACATACAATTTTTTGCGCTTTATATAATGATATAGATTACCCTCCACAAACATACAATTTTTTGCGCTTTATATAATGATATAGATTACCCTCCACAAACATACAATTTTTTGCGCTTTATATAATGATATAGATTACCCTCCACAAACATACAATTTTTTGCGCTTTATATAATGATATAGATAAATAAAACTGTTTTATGTATTTAAATACGATGATTTCTGATCCGTATACAAACTGTAAGTAACCAGAAATTTAACTGTTTTGTGCTTTTTTAATGAGATGATTTTTGACTTTTTTTTTTTTTTTTTTCACATGACATAAATAAATAGAAATCAAAGTCATTTAAATCTGCTTATAATAATTGTTAATCACAAATATGAAGAACTTATTATTATTATTATTATTATTATTTAACATTAAATATATTTAGTAAAGTGTCTATTTCATCTTTGCACAGAATTATTAAGCGGAAAAACTATAGAAAAAATAAATAGTGCATTAACAAATAAGAACCCTTTGGATTCTTTAATGTACAATAAATAACGTAAATTGTAAATGTTTGGCAACAGATTAAGTGCATTCCAGTAAAAAAAGAGGAATAAAGAAATATTTGCACAGTCGCAGATTAAAGGAAGCCTAGCATTAAAAACTGTAGGAAACTCTACTCCACAAAGGATTAGAATAGTTTATATCCCTCTCTCCGAATGAATTTGCTTCTGCAACTGGCAGATGCTCGAATAAATAAGATGCCCATTTTAATACTCTCCAAGTCCTGTGTGCCACCTAACTCAGCTTTGCATCCCAGAAGGCCATGTTAAGCAGCTCATACAGTTCTAATCCACTTTTCCTCTGAATCGAGGCAGTATTTTACACCCCAGGCGAACTGAGCGAGATTTTATACAGTTCATTTCCATAAGATGAGGGCTATAAATTGCCAAGTATTTTACTGACTTCTTCTGCAGTACTTTACTAGGATTCAAGATTTTCTAGGAGTGTTAGCTTCTCCGTCTTATTTATTTTTCCCCAATTTTTTTGGCTTATATAGATATAGAGATATATTTTTTTTTGTTTTATTTATTTTATTTAGCACTTATATTTCGGAGGTTTTTGAAAGAATTTTGCATCTGAGACTCTAGTGTCAGCAATAAAGTAAGTCATGCGTTTCTGGTAAAGTTTCTCCTTTGCCAGCCATTATCAATGTACGAACCGCTTGCAAGAAATAAGACCAAAAAGGGATTGTATATAAATTAAAAGTGAATTTAGTTTAAACTTAATGCGGAAGAAAATTTTATATATTTTTGATTGAAATATTAAGTTATTTCCTTAATATATATTCTTAATTATTATTGATTGGGAAGTTTTCTCTTTCTTTCTTTCTTTTCATATTTCTTGTATTCTACTTTTAATATGAAATAATATAAGGTTTCTATGAAATTAAAATGATAGAAACAAAATATAAAAAAGATGTGAATTTATCTGTTGCATATAGTTCAATATCCTTTGCAAAATTCCCATCTGTGTAATAGGAATAATTTCATACAGGAAGTGGATGTAGTTTACTTTATATTATATTGAAAATTAAGCAAAATATAAATGTTTAATACATTCTTATAATATTCTCGATAAAATATTAGAATTTGGCTTATTTATTTTAAATATCCATGTTATAAGCACTTTATTATTATTTTTCTTTTCATCTTTTGCGTGTGTGTAAGCAGAACGTATTTATTTGTTTTTTTCTTTTACATAATAATAATTATAAGCATAATGTAAGTACAAACATAATTTTAAAACTTAAGAGGTAGAAAAAATAATTTTCCTCATACTTGAATGTTCGGTACCAACTTTTTTTTAATGCTATTTTGAAAATATAACCATCTTGCAACCATGGAAACAGACATAACTTTTTCATCCATTGCAGTAGATATAACAATCATTTTCTGTATTATGAAATATGCTCCTTACATGTACATTCCGTTTCTTTCTAGTTTACTATGACTATTATCAATAACTCATACTAATTTTACAGTCACGCATTAAAAATAACTTTCAGTATGTAATTTTTTTATAAAATTTTATCCAATACTGCCATGTCAAAATTTTAGAATAGATGGCATAACAGTGCCATCTGTTGAGGGATTGATCCCCAGATATAGTTAGCACAAGTTTACGTCAAGGTCGAACAAAATACTAAGTTAGATTCAATTTCATTCATTGGTTCGTGAAATACAGCGTCTACAAAATTTATGACACATATACACTAACACAAAAACAGACAAGCATACTTTTTCCAAAAAAGGTCTAAAGATGTTCAGTACACCTCAAAACGTGTAACCGGAGTTCGAAAATGTTTTACGAATCCAATACCTTCTTCTAAGATATATAGAAAAAAAGTAAAAAGGTGAATAAATAAAAAGGTCTTACATTTAAAAAGTTTAAAACAATTAAAAAAAATCATTATCTTAATCGATTCTAAGCACATCCATTTAAAATTCTCAATTTCTATTGAGATATGATGGCATTTTTACTTCCTTTTACGTTTGAGAAACAAAGTATAGAATTCATAAAAACCTTTGATTGTCTGCTTTAGATTAGTTTATACGATTTGAGTGGCTCAGAATACGATTTGGCCATTTTTAGAAGAAACAAAATCTGTGCTTGTGTGGGAGAAATGAAAATTTTGGTGAAACTCTAGCAGAGTAAGTATTGCACAGAAACTCAGGGAAATATATAATATATATTTATAGTTACAACTTGAAATAAATTAGTGCTTATTATGGTTTGATGAAAATCGTCCAATGGATGGCGCTGCAATGCTGCAAAGTTTTGGTTTTTTAGGTAAGGCTTTATTTCATTTTCTATTTCACATAATTGGTCAAAGTTTGAAATGTGAGAGGACCGTTATGAAACACTGGGCTAATTGAATATTTGACGCATATCAATCAACAAGTGGCGCTTCTATGTTGCAATTTTGCTCGCGTACAGGAATGTTATACTTCTCAGTGTTTATGGTGTACAATTGTACCAATGTTGATATGTGATATAAGGAAAACGAATTTTGACTAAATCCTTGATTATATCGACCGAGAGGAATGACTTTTAAGCTGTGAATTTACTTGTGTACGAGAAGGCTATATCTAAGCTTCTACAGCGTATAAATGCAGCATCAACATTTGTATGCAAGGTGGCCGTTTTGAAAAAAAGATTTTCGGTGTATATCGCGGACAGTTGACGCTGTTATTATTCACATTACGTAATTTTCCATATCGTTCCATCTTAAAATCTGTGGTTTAAAATCACATGAAACTGCATATGTGACAAATTTTTGGTGAAGCTTGGGTTTAATTTTGTTCATGTCCCATACAGCACGGAATGTTTCATTTATGTTGCAAAAGATTGCGATCTTTCAAAAACGTAACACATTTAAGTATGCTCTCTGATACCTTTTTGAAACACTCGCCCTTTTCGATGTTCCATCTGTTAAGTAATTGAAACCTTTCTGTTACGTATCCGAATTTATGTTACAATCGCTTACATTTCTACGTTTTTGAAACATATCGGATATTAAACTGAAAGTTTCAAAACGTTTCTGAAATATTTCCAATGTCTCAATGTTACATGATTGTTACATTTGTGGAACATTTTGTGCTGTTAGGTGTAACGCGTAGATCGCACTAGTATATAGAATGACATAGAAGAAAGTTTTGGGTTCGACACAATACAGTAGATTTCTGTTTAAATTTATCACAAAGTGTCAGAATCAATACTTATTCGCTTATTATAATAGACTTTTCAATTATCAATAATTTCTCAAGACATACATTTATACCATCCCATGAATAGAAAACAATCTATATAAAATAAAATCTAATTATCTCAGTCTCCATGTTTTCACATTTCTCTGAATATCACAAATATCAACAGTACCGTTAGCGTATGACAATTCAATCAAGTTATCAAGAAAGAAAACCTTTCACTAGACCAACCCAATTCATTCTGTTAAAGACTTTTTTTTTCTTAATAAATAATATGGTAATGAATAAAAAAAGATCTTTTTACAACCCTGCCTCTTCTCATTTTCTGAGAACCAGCGTTAGCGTTTATTTTTTCTTATTTATCTTAATTTTTTTTATTTCGGACAAACTGAAAGGTCAAAAAAGCAGTCAGTGTGGCAAGTTTTCTGTTACCTTTCATTTTTCTTCCTGCTTTTTAAATATCTCCTTACACTTCTTTTTCTTCTTTTTTATATCATGGCTATTTTTTCGTTAAAGGTCCGGTTCCAGTCAGTCTGTGTATCTATTGTGTAGCCAACAGGTTTACATGACAGACGCTTGTTTTGAATCCCTCCCTAATTTCGCACAATAGATTTGTGCGTTACCGCCCGATTAAGTTAATAAATTCAGATAATATAAAAATCCCTTAAATACCTAATTTGAAACGGGATGTAATTACAGAGAGTTTTTTATTTTGTGTAACAAATAAAATAACAGCTTGTCTTCGTTAGGTAAGGATTTATGAGGTGTTTCTCTTCCATGTAATGTTATACTTGTGGTTAAAGCGAATTTATTCCTTAAAGTTTCACAAAATGCGTATAATAATTTCATTAACAAGAGCTGATGTATTTTAATGAATTAATTTAGATAATAATATAAAATTTTTATAAATTCTTAGCTTTCTGTGAGGTATAATTACGAATTAGGTTTTTTTAGATTAAAATTAAATAATTTGCATTATAAAGGAATAAATTTGGCATGCTCTGTATTGTTGTCATATGCAATAAACTGATTGTAGCAAACAATATTCCGAAAATTTGGAAAATATTAATATTTATTTATGTAAAAGAAAGAAAAAATGTAACTTTTCCTTAAATATATAATGTTATACAGGCTTTAATTAAGAAAACGTGTTGTAACATTTACTTCAGTTAAAGAAGGTATAATGCTTTTCCGTAAATATGTAAAATAAATATTATTAATGCATATAAGATTAATAATATATTCTACATTTCAGAAATATGCTCCAGTATCTCTGTGAAATTTAACTGTTAAATTTTAAAAAGTACATTTAAATTTTTACTTCCATTACCCTACTACCGTAGGTAATGGAAGTATTGTATTCGGTCTGAAAATTCGATATCGGGTTTTCACCTGATTTACACGTTTTAAGGTCCCCGGAGTCCAAAAAAGTGTTTTTTGGCAATTGGTCAGTGTGTATGTATGTGTGTATGTGTGTGTGTATGTATGTGGAGAATCTTCTGGCTATTATAGCTCAGAAAGTAATAAAGATAGAGCTACGAAACTTTAGAATTCAAATACGTCTGGCGTACAGATGAAATTTCCAAATTTTGGTGAAAATTGAAAAACCGGAAGTGGGACATCGGAAACCGGAAGTTGGACCGTAAGTCCGTATCTCAAAAACGGCTCTAACGATTTTCTTCAAACTTGCTATATAAACACTCTATTAGATGTCCTTTCGAATGATATAGTTGGTTAGTTCAAGAAAATTGATAGGCGTCCTGTATAAATAGCTCAATTTCAGGCCTCCCAAGGGCGTTCCTTTAAAAACGGTTGTACTGATTTTTTTCAAACTCGCCATTTGAACTCAATTTTAAATATGCTTTTGTATGTAATTATTATTTTCCTGTCAATAATTGAGTTTAACCGGAAATGGGACATCGGAAACCGGAAGTGGGACCGTAAGTCCGTATCTCAAAAACGGCTCTAACGATTTTCTTCAAATTTGCTATATGAACACTCTATCAGATATCCTTTCGAATGATATAGTTGGTTAGTTCATGAAAATTGATAGGCGTCCTGTATAAATAGCTCAATTTCAGGCCTCGCAAAGGCGTTCCTTTAAAAACGGTTGTACGGATTTTTTTCAAACTCGCCATTTTGACTCACTTTTAAATACGCTTTTGTATGTAATTATTGTTTTCCGGTCAATAATTGATTTTTTGTGAAAGTTGGTATCTCAAAAACGGCTCTAACGATTTTCTTTTTTGGTCACTTTTATGTTTTCTGATCACATTATCTCTCAAAAATGCATATAATACATGTAATAGCGGGTAATGGAAGTCGTGCGGTTGTTTCACACCAGATTTTTTATGAATATGACAGCATTTATAAGTGATATAATAAAATCAGTATACATAATAATGAAATTAACCATTTTAATACTACTACTAAAGCTGTTATAAATTATTTTTGAATAATTATATGTTTTAAATATACCTATTGCTCGGTTTTTTCACTGTCAAATTTATAAATAGTTAAAAATTAATGTACTAAATGTTTGAATTAAGAAAAGAAGAAAGAAAAAACATTTTTATTCGTTAACATCTTTATCATGACAAAATAAATATCAATATAAATATCTATATAAATTTCTATAATGAAGAAAATCTTTGTGTTTTATGTAAACAAAACGTTAACATGTTAACATAAAAAAAAAAAAAAAAAAAAAAAAAAAAAACGTTTGGACCCAACGTAACTTTATTTAAAACTTTTCAAATAATAGTTGTTCTATTCAAATTTATAGAAATACATACTGAAAATATAGCTGGAATTTAGACACTATAATTACACAGGTCGACTTTTTTCTTTAAGGTAATATGTTTTTCTGGTGTATTTCTGGATACTGATTAAGGAAAAACTATTCCATCACGCACATTTTTGACAAAAAAATGGTATTGTATGAGTCTAAAGCTTTACTTTTTGAATTCCCATATAAGTAATTTCCCTGAAAATCTGGTTGATGCGAGTGAAGATCAAAGAGAGCTATTTCATCAAGATACCAAAGAAATGTACAGAAGGTTTCAGGGGCTATGGAGTGTTAAAATGTTAGCAGATTATTGTTGGATGCCCAAAAGAGAGTCTCCCTCCCCCCTCCCCCCAAGCTCCACACACAAGGCCTTCAAAACGTGCACAAAGAAAAGGCTTTAAAAAGAGCTTCAATGTAAAGAAACACATTATCAAGATAATGTGTAAATAATAGCAGATTTAATGCATTTTATACATAAATTAGTTCGGATTTCTTATAGCTTCTAGGTGAATTCATCGTTACTTTGTGAAAATTCCTGACGTGACAGCACAAAAAGAGAATCATTTCTGAATTCAGAGCATCAAAACACATTACAAACACCCAACGCAGTGAAAAAAAAAAGTACGATTTCGCAGTACTGTCATAAACTTTCTGAGAACAGCGTAGTTTTCTTTCTTTCTTTCTTTTTTTTTTTTTTCTTTTTAAAATCAAACTCCTTTCATATGCTGTTAATACAGAGAAAATACAATATTATATCAAACTCTTGAACGAGAACAATTCAATATTTGACTAATATTTCCTCACAAAAATCTCATTTTTAACCTAAACTGTATATGCTCTCAGTTCCCAATTTACAATGCATTTCAGCCCACCAGCGGCCGAGCGGTTCTGCGCTCAAAGCTGTTAGATGGGAGGTGCCGGGTTCGATCCCAGGTCGCGCTCATCGACCTAGCCATTCGGAGTTTTCCGTGGTTTTCTCCGAAACTTGCGTAAATACGGGCTAGGACCCCTTAGAAAGACCCCCACGGAGGGCATTCCCCCTCTCGGCCTAGGACACATCAGGAGTCAATCGGCCTTAAATCCTACAATGCATTTCATAAGGTTGGCATAATTTTTGGCGATTTCCATAAAATTCTCAATTAACAAACTTTGTGAAACAATCTGAAACACATCACAAATTAACTAAAGCTGTGATTGCTTCTAAAATATGGCAACTTTCCAACTTATATCCCTGAGGTTGCAATATATGTATAAAGAAAAACGCAAAAAAAGCTGTTAAAACTTTACCATTCAAATCATTAAAATTTCAGCACGAAAGAAATGTTTTGTGTCAGCTCGCTGTAACAAACAATTTACAACGATATTTTTTAACAATTAAAATACAGGTTGTTACTTTCCTCTTTTAAAAAGTCGGATTAAAGTGTGATAAAAAATAAAAGTGAAGGACTACAGTAATATAATTAATGCATAAGAAACTTGAAACTATTTCATACTAAGCGTTTTTGCGTTTTCAAGAAACTTTCTAAAACATCAGATCATTTAGTGACGGGAAAAAAAAAAAAAAAAAAATATATATATATATATGTGTGTGTGTGTGTGTATAAGGAGCAGACATTGAAAAAAAAAAAATTAGTTAGTGACTGTTCTTTTATTTCAACATAAAATAGTACGAAAATATAATATTATTGCTAATTAAAACTAATTTTATCTCATTATAAACTTATTTAGAAAATTGATGTTTGAATCAAAAAGTGCTTCCTAAAGAGCCTCTCTCCATTCAAATGGTGATTCCCACAACCAGCCAATCAGAGATGTTCTTAATGGTCATGTGACCTGTCCAAGTACCAGTTTTTATGTTTGTTTATTTTGTTCATGCTATGCTGGTTTATACTTTTTCATTTAAAAAATGCTTTAACCACTCTGAAAACATTCCAAACATGTTTCATCCCAGGGTTTTCGATTAAAACATGATTGCTCCAAATTTCAAATGCATTTTTCTAAATAATTTTAAGTTCAATAGGTAAAGTATGTCTACGAGGAAGACGAAGGAGAAAACACGGTTTGAAATTTTGCTCCTCATTTATATACACTGATGGAAAAAAAATCCCAACACCAGGAAGGAGCTGTGCTAGATAAACGAAATTTTGTAGGCGTGTTTATACATCTGAAAGATTACGTCGATTCAAATTTCGAGCTACGCGCATAAGTGTTGCGCTAGTAGCGACACTACGAACATGCAAATGAGGTTTGCTTTGAATAAGCGCTGTAAGGTTCGTGATCGTTATTTACAGTTGAGATTTGACGTAGTGGGTTAATTTTAGTCAAGGATACCTCTAAGAAGACGAAGAAGTCATTATCAACAGCTCACTGAGTTTGTACGAGGTCGTGTAGTAGGGCTAAGAGAAGGTGGGTTTTCTTTCCGCGATATTGCAGAAAGACTTGGCAGGAATGCATCAACTGTGCATGAGTGTTGGCAGCAGTGGTCAAGGGAAGGTACTGCCTCAAGAAGACCGGGTTCCGGGCGGCCACGTGGCACTACTGAGAGGGAAGACCGCCGTGTTCGGCGTATGGCTCTGGCTAATCGTACTGCGTCTGCAGCTGAAATTCGAGCAGCAGTTGGCACCAGAGTAACACAACGAACTGTTACAAATCAGTTACTTCAAGGACAGCTCCGAGCCAGACGCCCTGTAGCGTGCATTCCACTGACTCCAAACCACTGCCGTTTGCGACGTGAGTGGTGTCAAGCTAGAGCTCATTGGAGGACGGAGTGGAGATCTGTTTTGTTTTCTGATGAAAGCCGGTTCTGCCTTGGTCGCAGTGATAGCCGTGTGTTGGTTAGAAGGAGGCCAGGTGAACGCCTGCTAGCGACCTGTCTGCGGCCTAGACACACAGGGCCAACTCCTGGAGTTATGGTTTGGGGAGCAATTTCGTATGACAGCAGGAGCACTCTCGTGGTTATCCCACGCATCCTGACTGCAAATTTGTACGTCAGTCAAGAGATACAACCTGTTGTGCTGCCATTCATGAACAGCATTCAAGGGGGTGTTTTCCAACAGGATAACGCTCGCCCTCATACCGCTGTTGTAACCCAACATGCTCTACAGAGTGTCGGCATGTTGCCTTGGCCTGCTAGATCAACAGATCTTTCTCCAATCGAGCACGTATGGGACATCATTGGACGACAACTCCAGCGTCATCCACAACCAGCATTAACCGTCCCTGCATTGACCGCCCAAGCGCAACAGGCTTGGATCTCCATCCCACAAGCTGATATCCGACACCTGTACGACACAATGCATGCACGTTTGCATGCTTACATTCAAAGTTCTGGCGGTTACACCGGTTACTAATGTACCAACATTTCACATTTGAAATTGCTCTTCTCGCCAATGGCTCTACCTGTGATCTTGAAACTTTAATCAATTAAATATGTTAAAGAAGCATCAATAAACTGGCGTTGTAAAAATATTACTTACAAACTTTGAATAAACACCATAAAATGCAATAACACCATAAAATGCCATTGCACCATAAAACACCATAAAATGACATTGCATTTTATGGTGTTTATTCAAAGTTTGTAAGTAATAATTAAATATGTTACCTAGACAAATGTATTGCTGAAATTTCATTACTGTACAATAATTTTTTCTTGGTGTTGGGATTTTTTTTTCCGTCAGCGTATATATATATATATATATATATATATATATAGTAGCCAAATGAAAAAGAGTAGAATGAGATGTTACAAAAGTCCTAAATACAAAATTTCAACGCTAAAATTTTTAAATGTTTTTGAGTTTTGCTATGTACTCACCTATTCACACACTTACATAATTGCGAACATAGACATTCGCAATAGCTTGTCAAATCGCTGATATTTATTATATGGAAGGTCATATATTAACCAAAATTCGCTGTGCAATACATACATACAAAATCCCAACTGAGTGCTACTAATCATTTTCGAGTTAGTTTAGGTACAACGTATACTGGTATGGTTTGGTTTGCTTCGGTTTTGGGATTAAGGCCGATTTACTGCACTAGGGTCATCGTTCTGGGGGGGGGGGTGCCTTTCACGGGGGATCTTCTTAAGGTGTCCTAGTCCGCATTTACGCAAGAATCGGAGGAAATCACGAAAACCTTCGAACGACTAAGCCGACGACCGCGAACTGTGATCGAACCCGACACCACCAACTAAGAGAGCAGAACAAACATACATTTGAGAAACCGGAAATACAAATCCTTTAAAATCTTATTGAACCCTTATCTGTAAGGATATTTTTATTAATATATATTAAGCATATATAAATTTATTTATTTTATTTTGCTTTTACAATAAAAACGTTTCTAAACAATTTTATGAAGTACTTCGAAATAAGAAATATCTATTTCAAAACAAGCAATATTGATCCTTTGAAGACCATATGCAGAATATTAATTAAAACAATATACGAATATGCAATAGTAATTTTTAGTTC
This sequence comes from Salticus scenicus, assembly GCA_963930645.1. Classification (NCBI taxonomy): domain Eukaryota; kingdom Metazoa; phylum Arthropoda; class Arachnida; order Araneae; family Salticidae; genus Salticus; species Salticus scenicus. The sequence goes on from OZ005652.1 coordinate 101,271,911, forward strand.
ATTTTTTATTCAGAATTTATGAGAATTTAACTTTCTGTTTTGGAATAAATTATTTATTATTTACTACTATTTTTCTTTTTATGTATATATATATATATATATATATATATATATATATATTTATATATATATATACTTATATAAATCTGTTTTATATAGCGTTTGAATTAATTCAAACAATTTTACATTATATTACGTATTTTCTAGCTAAAATGAATTGTTAAATTACATTATTGTTTTTAGCTCATATGAAAGCACTCAGTGTTTTATGGAACATTCAAAAGCACCTTAATATCGAACTTATTTAATATGCATAACTACTGACTGAATTCCCTTTGCTTTAGGGGGGGAAAATAACCACACACCTTCTTTCTCCTTTACAATTTACTACTTCCTCCGAACGCCTTGCCCTCATACAAGTAGGTAAGTGCTTGCATCATGTAGGTAGGGTCAAAAACATTCAAAAGAACCAGCGGAATCGTGTTTGGCCTGTTAACCCTTTAGAATGTGATCTACCACCTTTTTATTTCGCTACCATCTGTGAATATTTGCTACTAAATACCAGTTAATATGCGACAAAATCGTTTCGGTCGCTGCATAATTGAATTCATCACGATGCAAATAATAAGATGAGAGATTTATTTTAGAAATTAATCGATATTAACGCACTCTAATTAAAGAAATCGATTTCTTTAGAAATATAGCTGGAATGTGCTTTTGAGGTTAGAGTCAAATGAAGTTGAAGTGGTTGTGTTGCTGTTAATATCTTTCGTATTAACATGCGGAGCTTGTAAAAAGTGTTTAGAGATAATATGCAAGTTAAAAATTTGTTGGTGCGGCTTTGAATTATAAAAGGCGGTAAGACGAAATAATTTGCGATAAATCATTTAAGCGAGATATTATTCTAATATGAGGAACTATTATAGCACATTTATTTCATTTTAATATGGAAATTATATGTACGAGAATCGCCGCTCTAAAATTAAATTATGGAATGGAAAATAATTTTTAATCGAAATTGTAATAAATCTGTGAAGCTGTTTATCTCTGCGTTCCGCATATTAATTCAAGTTCTAATTGTGAAATTAATTATTGAAAGAAAATAAAAAACAATTCACCGGTTTAAAAACAAAAGGTTGATCTGCATTTCAATGTACATATTTTAACGAAACACATATGGGCATTAGAAACAGCTTAATCTTAATAATAATAATAATAATAATAATAGTTTTAAATATTTAAACACAGCTTTAAAATTAAAGTGGATTAAAGCAAGACCGAAAAATCATGCGGTGCGCATTGGTTATTAACACTTTCCAACTGTACGTACCTGTTGTTCGTATAAATTTTAATGTTCTTTGCCTACGGTAACACACAACGAACAGACGGAAGGACTGAAAGACATACAGATAAACTAACTGAAATCATAATCACTCTTCAACATCATTGGAAAATACAGCTCTTAGATTTTAATTGCAGCCCTTAATCTATCTAAATATTTTAGATTAACCCTGTAAATTTGAAAGTTAGCTATATCTTATTCTAAAGAAAACATTATTTTAGCATATTCATAAAAAATGTCAAATTGTTTAAGAATTTTGCTGTGGAAAATTATTTAAATGTGATTTATTTAAATGTGTGTCCTAAAACACAATGCATTATCATTTTTTCTGGTTTCCTTGTATACAAACCAGTTGCGCAGGAGCTATTGATGCCATTTTGATTAGGAAACATTCCATAGTATATTTGAATAATATATATATATATATATAAATTCCGAAAATATTTACGTAGGTTGGAGGCGGATAGAACGATAGACAGACAGATTGACAGTCGGACATACAGATACAGAAATTCAAATCATATTCCACTTAAAAAAATGTTAGAAAGCGTTAAAAACGCATAAGGTTAACGAAAATGCGATTCTAGCAAATTTTCAGTTTTATCCCTTGATACAACTGAATAGTTTTGTGTGCTCCTGTACATCTTAATGATAATCATTGTATATTCTCTAGAAAGCACTGATTTGTGAATGCAAATAACATATTTTAATTTCTTGTGCAAAGTAAAGTTATTAAAATTTGGTTTCTATAAATATCTCTCATAGAACGAAATGCTTTGGAATACTTTCGTGTGTCCCTGTACATAAACCAGTGGTGGTATGTACTCCATTTTTCATAGAAAACATTCTATAGCAAATTTTAACATCATATTTCAATTTCATTAAGATTTGTCTAAAGTAACAATTTAATATTATATATAATATCTCGAAAAACATTTTGTAAAACAGTTTTTTTTTTTTTTACAAAATGAGTGTATCTATTACAAAATGACGTATATTGAACCGAAACTCACAACTTCGTTAATGCTATATTTAAAATCAAATATTAATTATAGTGATGTTCTGATCGATTGAAACAATGATTTACTTATATAGACGACAATCCTGCCCCTTCCACAAACTCACTTCCACACACACATATATATACATTGTGGAGGTGTGTTGTGTGGCTATAATCTGTGTATGCATAAAGTTTTAAAAGGAATATGTTTAATTATAGTATATATATGTACTACACTTAAACATATTCATTTTATACAATATATATATAGATTATATATGTTATGTATCTATATGTGTATATAGATTCTTTGTTATTATATATTCAATTTTATTTACTTAAACGTATATATATATATATATGTAAAGGGAAGAATTTAATAACGTTATAAAATTTAGCAAGTAATCGATATATGCATATTAAATTCGGTAACATTCGTTTTTGAAAATTTTCGTATACCATAAATCTAATTTTTCCGTAAATAACTCATAATTTAATAATTGTAAAATTTGTAATTTTGTTTCATCTATTTTAATTTAATTATTTTTTAAACTAAAAATCAAGCTTACACTAAAAACGTAAAATATGCATGAAATTAATATATTTCTCCCTTGATACATAACGCGACATATTTAATAAAATATATCAAAATTTGATATATTTAAAGAACATACATTTAAAAAATCATATAACCGACTTAAGATAAAATTCTCTAATTTTACACATACACATACGCAAAAATGAAAAAAAAAAAAAAAAAAAAAAGGAGGGGGGGGGGGGTTGATTTTCCAGTTGAAATTATTTTTATTATTGTTATTTATTTCCTTATTAGGGAATTTCTTTTGTTCTAAACCTACTATTTCAAAACTGTTTATAGATATTTTTCAAGACAATTTTTTTTTTTTTTTTTTACCTGAAAATCATAATTATTTCAATATAATAATTAAATAAAACTTATTAATTTGAAAATAATATTTCAAACTGAGAAATATAATTGCAAAAGAATTTAAGTTAATTGCTACTAATTAAATTGTCTTTGAATCAAATATCTCAATTATTACTTTTTTTTTTTTTTTTTTTTTTTTTTTTTTCAGGGGGGGAAAAAAAGTTATTTTTTTAATTTTATTATCTGCCTAATTAGGCAATGAAAAACTTATTCTTATCACTTAAGTATTATTAATGATATATATTTTTAATAGATGCAATATTTAAATAATAGGGCACCTTTTCTTTCTTATCTTTTCTTTTTTGATCCGACTATTCTTTTTTATTATTAAAAATGAAATTGTGAAACTTTTTCAGTTTATAGGTAATTAATATTTCTATGGTGGAAGAGACTTTTCTTAAATTAAATTAAATTTAAATGCGTCCATAAAAATTGTATGTTTGCGCTATTTTTATTTTTATTTTTATTTTTTTACATGGAAAATCTGTTAATTTCTTTTAAATAATAGTAATAAGTATGGTGCCGTTGTTTTTAAGTGTTATACTTCTTAGAACTGCTGTTAGAATTGCAGTATATTTTAAATATTTCATTTAATTAAATTGGGAATAGACGAAGCTCAATTAGTGCTTTGCTACTTTTGGGAAATAATATCAATATTCTGAATTCTGAATGTATTATTTTAATATTTATAAAAGTGTTCACTTATATAAAATTCCAAAACATTTTTCTTCTTCTTTTTTTTTTTTTTTTTTTTTTTTTTTTTTGTATGTTTGTGCGTGTGTGAAAAATGATATATTGTTTCTTTTATTTGTTTATTTATTTATTTTTGACGTTTTCTTACCCATATATATCAAGAAAGCATTTTTTTTTTTTTTGGGGGGGGGGGGGTAAAAACCTTCGAAATTGAATTTGTGCTATATTTACATGTTTTACAGTTTCCTGAATCGGAAAAACAAGTGCATACCGGTTTGTTTGTGTGTCTGTCTCTGTGTTATCAACATATTTCAAGAAAAAATTGTAGCAGGAACTCGGTACACTAAATCTGTACCATACAGGGACGCTACACTAAACTTTTCGTTGAGATCAAGCAAATGGTTCGTGTGCAGGGCCATCCAAGAGAATTGAAGTGCGTTACCTCTATGAGCAATACTTCTGGTAAACACAGTGTAATATCTAAAGGTACACTACATAAAATGGAATTAGCATATATATATATATATATATATATATATATGTGCATAAAAACATGTTTATTGCAGATTGTGGTATGGACATTAATCACCATACATTCACAGGGCCACTCAAAGTATTTACGTAAACTTTTTTTTTTTTTTTTTTTATTGCTGAAGTGTATTTTCTATCGTGGTGTGTGTTTTGCCCATAGAACAGAATTCAAGTACACAATGTCATGTGTAAGTTGTTTACAGAAAACATACAGGGCTTCCAAAATTAAGCAAAACATCTTTTCTATAGAATGCAAATGACAGAAATACTTTGCTACATTTTACTATATCGACGAAGACTGCTTAGGAAGGAAAATTTATTCCTCATACCCATACTGTAAACAATACATTTTTCTAAATTCGATTTTTAACTTTTTTTTCTTTGTATAATATTACATTTTGATGTTCTCTATATACAAAAGTCAAATTTTATCGGTGTATCTGTATGTATATCGGTTATCAGCATAACATGAAAACAAAAACTGCAGGAAATTTAAATGTTCCTATATATATTTTAGATAATTTTCAAAAGAGATTGAACTTCATTTCCTCACCTTATTGGTCTTTCGTTGTAATCTACCACCTGTCTTTATAGCATTGTAATGTAGGGTAAGAGAAAGTCGTGTGAGTAGCACCCCACAATATTATTATTTATTTATTTATTTATTCACTTTTCAAGATTATCTTTCACTAAATAATGTTTTTTGACTAGTATTAGCTTTATAACTGTAACTATAGTGGAAATCCCTGCATGTTACATTTATATGCAGCGTTTATAATGCCATCTTCATTTACAGATCCAAATAATTTTTTACATTTATACAAAAGCACAATTAATATATATATATATATATATATATATATACAGCTATTAGTTCTACAAAACTATATTTGTTCAACACTTATTTTATGAATAATAAAAATAATAATAATACAGTTAATAATAATAATTTAAATGACTCATCCTGATAAGGGAGTAATTAAAGGAAAAAAAAAAGAAATATTCTGCATCCTTTTTGTGTGTACAGTCGGTAACAAAAGTGTCCGAACACTAGCGAAAATTCCTATGTAAAAAAAGTACACTTCATACGGTTTTGTTAAATAAATCCTTGTCGAATCCTGTTCTTAGTCAGTGTAAGAACAGGATTCGATAAGGATTTTTTTAACATAACCGTATGAAGTGTACCTTTTTTACATAGGAATTTTTGCTAGTGTTCGGACACTTTTGTTACCGACTGTATGTTTATTACTTTTTATGTCACAGGATAATTACGTGACAGAAGTTAGTGCCAGTCAAACACAAGATTAAGATTTCAATTCTTGTGCTAATACTCCTATTATACAAAAATCCTACCGTACATTTGCAGCAGTTCTTTGTGATTAAACAGGATAGAGTTTATTGTTGACAAATATAGGTGGAGGTGGAAACTAACACCTATACTAAACCTGAGTGGAACCTATATGGTGGAACCTATATGGTGGAACCTATACAAAATTTCCTATGGAATTACCCAACGGTAGGAAATTATTTCTTTTTAATTTTTCAAACTTAACCTTCGTTTTCAGTTCATGATGTGTAAGGCATGATGTGTAATATATACAGTCAGTAGCAAAAGTATCCGAACACTAGCGAAAATTTCTATATAAAAAAAAGTAGAGCTAATACTGTTTTGTTAAATAAATCCTTGTCGAATCATGTACTTAGTCAGTCTAAGAACATGATTCGACAAGGATTTATTTAACAAAACAGTATAAACTCTACTTTTTTTTATATAGGAATTTTTGCTAGTGTTCGTGTACTTTTGTTACCGACTGTACATGCTGGTGCTTACGACATTTTTTTTAGTTAGTCGTATGCTAGTATGTTATAGTACGTTAGTCGTTTTAGTACGCAGCTAGTCCACAGTTTATAAAGCGGTAGTCACTGTTTTGGTCTTCATGTTCACTTTTGAGTTATTTAATTATTATTATTATCATTTTATAATTTTAGTCTAAATCAAGTGATACAAGATGTTATTCAACAATAACACCCAGTTAAAAAAATCAACAAAAAACCTTTTAAAAACACGTTCAGGAAAACTGCAGGTATTTCAGACTAAAACCTGTATCTTTTTTACAGGTAAAAAACTTGCATTTTTCCTTAAGGTAAAAAACCTACAGTTTTTCTGAAGGTAAAAAACCTCCATTTTTCCTTTTATTTGTCCAAAATAACTTCAGTTTTCCTGAAAGTAAAAAACCTTCATTTTCCCTTTTATTTGTCCAAAATAACTGCTATTTTCCTGCAGGAAAAAACCTGCAGTGTTTCAGAAACTAAAAAAACCTTCATTTTCCCCTTTAATCTGTCTTAAATAACTGCAGTTTTCCTTAAATTCGTGCCCGAAATAAATTTTCCTACAGATAAAAAGGCGTAGGCTCTCTCTACACAGCTTTCCTTCAGGTGTAAGCAGTTTTTGTACCTAATCTAGGTTTCAAGGTTTGATTCCTATCTAGATTTGGTTTTTAGTACCCATTCTAATTTATGAAAAACAAAATATTTGCGAAATTTCATTTATTTTTATGAAAAAAAAAGTTATAGAACCCTTTTTTTTTTTTTTTTTTTTAGTTAACTATTTTATGTTTAATAATATCAATTATAGTTCTTTAAACATTGTATAGGCTGCCAGTTGAAATAAGCATAGTACTAAAATAAATATTACATAATTCTGTGTACGGCAGCTTCCCAGGAGAGGAAATAAAATGTTTATAGCTCCAGTGCACTGTTAAAAATTTTGAACTAGGTTGAACCAAAACATGGTACATAGTAGCTAAAAACATAACATAATAAACATTTTACTATGATTTGGCGTTTAGTTTAACTTAATTGTGGTACTGCAGTGACTGAAACCATAAGAGTAGGTAATCATTCACCATGATTTGGAACTTTTTTTTTTTTTTTTTTTTTTAAACAAAAAGCACCGATAGTTAGGTAGAAAATTTCCCCATCACATAGTGACTATTACTCTGGTACAAAGTTTTGGGTATTGCAGCTGCCATAATAGAAAATTTCAGATCAACTTAGAAATTGTCCACAGTGTAGATCCTACTAGATGAACAATATAGCTGCGATAAATGCGCCAAATGGGAAAGTTGGCGTTTTCTGAGGCAAAATAAAAAAAAATTAAAATAAAGGGTACTGGTACGTCAGCTTGCATTATTATAAAGTCTCTAGTCAAGGGTTGCCAGAAGAACGAGGCCAAACTTTTACTGAAATAAAGTCAAATGGACAAATGCTAACTAAATAAAGGCAGAAAAAAAGCCAACATTTAAAGATTGTAAAATGTAATTGGTGAAGACATCATAATCTCTTTTTATAAACCTTTCTTTGGTTAGAAGGAAGCCAAACTGATTACTTTTTTCTAGTAATCAGGACATCTGTCCAGCATCAAGGCATCTGTTAGGGTCATCATTATAAATTTTCTACTAACTTTAACTTTACTTTGATTCTAAATTGTTTAGCTATACAAAGCATTTGTCGGGTTAATATCATGCCCTTCCTAATCCATCATTTTAATCTTCTGCTATTTATAAAAATAAATCTATCAATACAAATTTTGAAATTAAGGATATTTTAGGATGTTGAAGCATTATTTTTTTTCCCTTTCTTTTTTCCAAGTATTGCAAAGCTGATAACGAACGTTTTAATCATGATTTTTCGTTACTACTATTGTAACTAACATAAAAACACCGAAAAAAGATGCATGTTTAGAGAATTTCTTCTTTTAAATAATAAAAAGCATAGTGTTTGAGAAATAATTCAGTTTGCAACTATATTAATTTCACTGACTGAGTTAACATATATGGCTCTTTCATTTTATTTTATTTTATTTCTTTCGTAAATGATTTTTTTTTCTTGTTATAGTTGTTGCTGTTGTTCTAGAATCACGTAATATTGCAGCAGTTTACTAAAGGGAATTCAACATAACGCTTTACCAATTTGTTTTTCATATACTCAAAACCTTTTTCATAATTTCAAATTCTAAAAAATTACCAAAATAATAGCTACATATATGTTAATTACAATGAATCGTTATGAGTATTAAATTTGCCAAATTGTTATTTTTGGAAATATTATTACTATATAAAATACTCGCAATCGCATTTTTAATATTTACTCACTTTTACCAACATTTTGTAATTGAATATAAAATTTCATTAAACTCTAGATTTTACTAATAAATTTTAGTAAACACTATATACAAATGCAACAGTAATAGACAAAAACATTTAGTAGGGGATTAGAAAATATTGTAAAAAAACAAAACACAAAATTAGTAGTTTTAATAATAATAATAATAACAATAAGTTTTAATAATAATAATATTAAGCTTTAATAATAGTCATATTAACTGGACTATTTGTGATTTCCTAACAAATACACTTGGTTTTATATATATCATTAAAATCAATCGTTTGTTTCATAAATAAATTTGTTATAATTGTAGATTAAAACATTCTATACTGTAAATTCTTGATTTTTACACTTCACTAACTTTGTATTTTTGCTTATTCATTTTCTTACTATTTTGAAAAATGATATAGAAATAAAAAATTTGTTCATTATATTTATTATCATTATTATTATTATATTACTTTAAAGGAATATTTTAAAACTAAATGTTAAAAAAGTATACAGACATTAAGCAAAATATTAAGATATGCTGAACATACTTATCTATTTTTTAATATTTTGCTTACTAAGATTTAAAAATAAAAATAAAAATAATAATGATAATAATAATAATAATAATTTTTTACTAAGTAATCACAATGTTTATGGAAAAAAATATTTACATCGTCTTTTAATCTACACTTTCAGACTCTTGTAAACAAAAACTAAACACTTTCTACATCATTAAAAAAAAAAAAAATTCTTATACATCCAATTGTACAAGAAAATCATCAAAGAACATCATTGCGATATAATTTATTGACCACAACCCCGTATTCTACGGTTACAAATAATTAGACTGCGGTAGAAATCCTTACATTTTGAAAACAAGGTTCTACTTTTAAACTGATGGAAAAAAGCAAAGTATAAATAAATCCATATTCCTCTGCCAAATATACAATATGCATAAATAGCTTGTGAGACTAAGATAAAAAAACGAAAAATGTTACACCCTCTTGTAGGCGTTGTATTTATTAGAAAAAATTACAGCGGCCTGCTTTGGATTCATTTTTCTTCATCCAAATCATGACCACAAACTATACCTGGTTTATAATAGAGGTCAAACCACAAAAAAAACTTGAAGTAATTTTATTGAAAGATTTTAACAGCTTTGTTTTTAAAGGGGCTTTTAAACTTTTTTTTTTTTTTTTTCGTTTAATGAATATTTTATTAAACACGACGAGGAAATATAATATACTATAGCAAGTTTTTCTTCTCTAAATTATCTCGTACATACCGGGGATTAAACAGTTTTATCTTTTATTAAAACTTCCTATAAATGTTGAAAGATGTCCGTAACATCTGTATCTTCCTGTCAGTTTCTCTTTCTATCTAACAATTGTTATTATAAAATTTAAAATACGTTTATCTTATATGATTTCCGATTGTTACAAATTTAAATATGCTGTTATAAGTTACTCTCTTAATTTCATTAATTAAATGTGTATAAAAATAATTTATAGTTCTTTAATAAAAATATAACAAAATTTTCGTATATATTGCAGTCTATGAGTGGTACGTTTGTCATGTGTGTTTTATTTCAGATAAATAATAATAATAATAATAATAAAACTTATTTCATTGTTTTATAAATACACTTAAGTGGTTTTTGATTGAAATTCTTTATGTAGCTCAAAATATTCTTTTACATGGGTACACTGATACCACTACTAAAAGCATTTAAGTTTATGTGATAAATACATTATTCATTAAATCTTAAAAAGAAAAAGAAAAACATTACTTATTATACAAATATAATGTGAAAATTTATAAATTTAATATTATAAATATTCTACATAACTACAGAAAAAAAGCTAACTTTTTAAAATAATGAATGATTTGTTTTGTTATTAGTACAAGAAATTTTAATCTATTGGAAGAAGTTTTTGAGTTGAAATTTAATAGTGACACCATTTTAATTTATAGTTATATGCATATGACTGTCATCATAGTTCCTCATTAGAAATGTATACACTCACCTTGGGCTGAATTCAATCAATTGAATTATTTAAAACAATTAAATCAAACTTGCGTTATTTGTATTATTAGAACCATGTTACAACGAAAAATAAAATAATTGCAAGATAAAAAGAATTTTTATATACCATGTTTTTAAATTTTCTGTTGAATCATATAGCAGCAGGGTCCGGAAGCAACTGGTTAAAAATATTTTTAAAATACATTTTCAACATATTATGAACTTTTCTGAAAGTTTCAAATATCTAAATAGTCGGGAAGTTAGTTAAATAAATTTTCTGTTGAATCATATAAACGCTACCGACTACAGTAGGGAGCTGAAACAGTTGACTAAAAGTATTAAAAAGAAAATGTATTGTCACCGTGTTCTGAACTATCCTGAAAGTTTCAAATGTCTAGTAAGTTAGTGAAAAATCGATTGCAAGCTTTCTACTGGTAATGCTGCCGAAGACTGCAGGGTTTCGAAGCAGTTGGTTAAAAATATTTAACAAAATACATTTTCGCCGTGTTCTGAACTGTTATGAAAGTTTCTAATGTCTAGCTAGTCGGGAAGTTAGTTAAATAAATTTTCTGTTGAATCATATAAACGCTGTCGAAGGCAGTAAGGATCTGAAAAAGTTGACTAAAAGTATTAAAAAAAATGTATTGTCACCGTGTTCTGAGCTATCCTGAAAGTTTCAAACGTCTACTTAGTCGGGAAGTTAGTGAAAAATCGATTGCAAGCTTTGTACTGTTAACGCTGTCGAAAGCAGCAGGAACCCGGTGAAGTTGGTTAAAAATATTTAAAAAATGAATTTTCACCGTGTTCTGAACTATTCTGGAAGTTTCAAATGTCTAGCTAGTCGGGAAGTTAGTTAAATAAATTTTCCGTAGAGTCATATAAACGCTGCCGAATGCAGTAGGGACCCCAAACAGTTGACTAAAAGTATTAAAAATTTATTGTCACCGTGTTCTGAGCTATACTGAAAGTTTCAAATATCTAGCTAGTCGGGAAGTTAGTTAAAAATCGATTGCAAGATTTGTACTGGACAAACAAACAAGAATCGAAGTTAATAAAAACATGGTAAAATGGAATGCAGTGCAGTGAAAAAATAAATAAATTAAAAAATAAGAAATAAATAAATGTTTGCGTTCTAATTCAATCTTGGATGGCCTCTGTGGGAGTCCATCTCTCTAGGCATTCTGATTCATTATTAAACTGAATCAATCTTAACATTTACAAAATTTTACTTATTTTTTATATAAAATAAAATTATGAAAGTTAAACTGATCAGTCTGATCCGATTTAAAACCTTATAAAGTCTCCTCATAGGTTATTTTTTTAATTAACATAATAGATACATTTCATAACTTAAACCTTTAATTTATGTATGCATTAAATAGACATATTTTGCTCGAAATTGATGTTTTATAATTTTATTAAAAATGAAATTCCCATTAAATTTTTTCCTATTCAAATTTACTATTCTTCGAACAATGTTATTTCATGTCAGTAATGCCTAAAAATTTTATTGTTATCAAAATACATTCTTTTATTTGACATTTAAATTTTCTACCCATCAACAATCTTGAGTATATATTATTTTTTTTTTTAACAATAACGTAAACTATACAATACTGTGAAGCGTATATTCCTAATTCCTGCTATTCACGATATATATGATAAAGAGTACCACAAAACCACAGCAAATAACCGTTTCAGAACCAGCTAATTATGAATAAACAGAAATAAATCAAACTTTAAAATAATATCTATAACACGCATTGGTTTAAATACAAAACTTTTGTTTGGTTTAAACAAAAACATTTTTTATCTGAAGCGGTATTTCAAAAATAATTTACGTTTGGGAATGTGTTTTCAGTGATATGGCACTTGTATCTTAGCATTGGTTGGGGAGGGCGGTTGCCGAATTAATGACCATTTGCGATGGAGCACCCAATGGACTGTCATCGCTACCCCTAACAGGGACAATAATCCATGCCTTCTCCGGGATTCGAACCCAGGCTCAACCGTGTAGGAGTCAAGGACGCTAATCACTACAACGTCTGGGTGGCTATTTCCGAATATAAATAGTCTCTCTCATTTCAAGATAAAAAAAATCATCAAAATTACCCTTCTTTTACCTTGAGAGATACATTTAATAGGTTTATTTCTCCTAAAGAAAAGTATATTTTTCCTATTTATATATATATATAAATATAAACATATTTTACTATGTGCATTATGTTAAGAATTTGTATTCACTTATCCCAAAAATCGGAGATACCCTTAACGATTTTTATATTTTTCCTTTTGTTAATTATAAATAACCTTAAAACATAAATTTCATTTCTTCTTTTTGTGACACTATAGTTATTTTTTTAATTCTGTAAATCCATTACATTTCTTTTATAAACCATTAGCAGTTGCTAATCACAACGTACCCCATTATATAGCAATCATCCACATTACTTTTTTTTATATATATAAACATCAAGTACAACCTATAAACATTTATTTTTTCCTTGCTTTCTACTTACTCCGAAACAAATAGCATTTAAAGAAAAGCTTTTTACCAATAAATTCTCTCAATATCTGCATTATCTAGCAATATAGAAAATAAAACCACCTTAAAAACAGGATATATAAAGGAAAGGAAATAAAGAAATAAGTAAAAGGTGTAATTAGGTGACATGTAAGGATTGGAAAATAACTGATGTTTTCCTTTCCTTTTTTCCTATTTTTTCCAGTTCTACATAAGATGTTAGAAAAGAGTTTTTCTTTCACAAATTGTATTTAGAAACGAATTCAATTTGCTCAATTATTAATGTTGTTGATTTTTTTTTCTTTTTGAAATTATATTTATTTAAGTACACAGATGTATTTTAAAATTTCCACTCTATTTTATTTGATATTTAGGAAATATATATATATATATATATATATATATATTAAATATTTCCAAATATTTTTTCGTAACTTATAAAACTATTTATTCATACAAATTTTACAAGTTATTCATAACATATTTTTTTCATAATATATTTTTTTTCATAAATTATTAAAAAAAAAAATCCTTAGACATAGAATTATTGATATTTAGGCTGTTATACACGACTCGCAGCATTAGCAACATGTCAATTTTGGTAGATATGAGCGAAGTGACCATTTTTGCACACATGACGTGTAATCTTGAATTGTTTTGAAAATTTAGAGGTTTTTTTTTTTTTTTTTTTTTGTTGTTGTTGTTGTTTTTTTTTGTTTGTAAAATTAGTTGCAAAACCAGACTTTATTATATTTATATTTATATTTACATTTATTTACTTTAAATTTGTTATGTTACTTTTTATTTTTATTTTTGTTTTTATTTTTATGTTGCTTTATTTTATTTTATTTATGTTTTAAGATATTTAATATAAAGGCACATACTGAGAAAAAATAAATATGTTACAAAACTTTAAAAATGATAAGTTATTTTAAAGACTATAATATTTTAAAAAAGTTTCTAATTTTTTTTTTCCCTCGTGGAATTGTTTCTTAAATATCTTAAAAGAACATTACTGCTAGTTAAAGAAAAAATAATAATAATAAAAAATAAATAACAAACAAATAAATAAATAAAATTAAAAATATATATAGAGATAAAATGTATTGTTTTTTTCACTACACAGCTACCATAAGTAGAGTTTATATTCAGTCAAATATTTAGATATCAAGATTTTACAGGATTTACATGTTTAAAGGTGTCCTGAGCCCAAAGAATTGTTTTTTAGAAAACGGTCAGTATATGTGTTTGCATGATTTTGTGCATGCGTATGGGTACATGTGTGTAGGGGTATTTTCCAATTATCATATCTTCAAAAAGCTAAAGATAAAACTATTGAACTTTGTATGAGACATGTCCGGTGTATGCATGAATGATTTACCAACTTTTGATAAAAATTTGAGAAACCGGAGGTGGAACATGGAAAGTTTGAAAAATGACTACACTGCAATTAAAATATCTGTATCTTAAACACCTCGATAAATTTTCTTTACATTTGCTATATAAATATATTTTAGCATGTAATAGAAGGTTTCTGCTAGAAAAATAATAGGTGTACAGATTCGGCAGGCCAATTTTAAATTTCGGAATAGGTGTCTTAAGAAACGTCTTTACAGATTTTCTACAAACTTGTCATATTATCTCCTTTTTAGAGGATTTTCCGTTGGTTTCTGACGTACAGAGGAGTTTAGGAATTTTTTTGTGAAAATCGAAAATGAGTCTGAAAGTAGGTATTCTTAAAATTTGATGCATAAGCCGCTTCGTAAGCTTTAGCTAATGCTGGATATAATAAGTGCCCTAGTTAGTGTGGCCAATTCCAGATTCCGAATGTGAGTGTGTGAAAAAATGGATTTACTTATTTTCCTTAAGGTCGCTCTATGAAGTCTCATTTAAATTCTTTACAACACTTATATAAGTTCTTTTCTAATATTCTTCATATCTTACACCGGAATGTATTGATGATATTTATCAATTTATAAATATATATATATACATACGAAAAAAAAAAAAAAAAAACTTATCAAAAACAATAGCTGTGAACATTTTAATTTATTATGGAGTATTTCCGAAGTATACCACTTATTTGTTAAGAGTAAATTTTCTTATTTTATCAGATTTATATAGTGGGAAAAAATTCTATAAATAAAGTGGTGTGAAATAAAGGCAGGTCAAATAAATATTCTGGATTAAATTAAAATGTTGGCAGCTATGAAAAACTGATATATTTTGGAAAATGTAAAAATTCTTGTAAATTATCAATGATACTTCCTGTATAGCAATATAAAATGATGTACCTATAAGCAAATTTTTGGAATTAAAATATAATCTCTATAAAATCATAATGAATGCATATATTTTTGTATTTATATTTTTGTGTTACAATTATTCATTAAACAAAAAGTTAAATTTAATGTCATTGCTTAGAATAATATATATGCATATTAGAATTTTCAATAACGCCTTTAATTACTTTATTTTTCATTGATTCATAATCTATATAGACTTGTAGATGTGTAAAATATTCATAATTGAATGATGGCATGAAAAAACGCTTTTTCAACTTTTTATTCTTAGAAGTCCATAAAGAATTCGGAGCATATATTTTAACGAATATTTTCATCTATTTTCTGGTAAAGAGAAAATAGATGAAAATATTCGTTAAAATATATGCTCCGAAATGTAGAAATTAAAATCAATAATAGTAAAATGAATTTGTTAATGCAAAAACTTTGAAAGTTTTGAAAGATTTAGTTAATTTTCAACACATGATACTTTGAAAACAATAAAAATAAATAAAAGGTCATTATACCTGTACTGTAAAAAATTATTAGAAGTATTTGCATAATTTCATAACAACTCTATTTAAATATTAAGCCATAACCAAACCAAACATCAAATGTTAGCATCTACGCAAATATTCTTAAAATTACATTGTTTTTAAATAAAGCGTAAAGCGCTTATCTCATATAACATTAAAATATAAATCATAAAGCGTTTTTATTTTTAGAAATACATAAAGAATTGCCTGGTAAAGAGAAAACATATGAAAATATTTGTTAAAATATATACTCCGAAAAGTAGAAATTACAACCAATAACAGTAAAATGAATTTGATAATGCAAACACTTTTAAAGTTTTAAAAGATTTAGTCAATTTTCAACATATGATAGTTTGAAAAATAAATAAATAAATAAATAAAAATAAAAGGTAATTGTTCCTATACTGTACAAAATAATAGAAGTATTTGCATAATTTCATAAGAACTATATTTAAACATTAAACCATAACTAAACCAAACATTAAATGCTAGCCTCTACGCAAATATTCTTAAAATTACATTGTTCTTTAATAAATCATAAAGAGTTTATCTCAATATATATTTAATAAGAAATTGATCATTAATCATATAATCTTTGGGGGGAGGGGGGGGTGAATATATCTATTACAAAATAATGAAAAAAGCGTTAAAAGAAAAAATATACCCAAAAGTATTTTTTAAATGATGCGGTATATCATATGAATCCCTAGCCGTGTAAAATTATTCTTATAAAACGTGTGGATGTGACCAAAGGGAACGCTATTTGAATTTTTCTCTATCAGAATTGAAAGGAAAACCGTGGAAAATTACAGGCGTTTTCACACATTTTAGAAATAATGACTAGGGACCCTCCCGCTAAATTGTTCGTCTCCTATGCAATTTGGGAACTATTATAACACCATTTCTTAAGCTTGCCATACGACACCCTCTTTTAAACGGTCATTATCATCAAGTGATCTATTTGTCTCTATGTTTACTTGGTGTTACATTAGAACAAGGTTTGGACTTACTCTCACAGTGGGCGTTGGCTTTCTTGTTTGGCTTCTGCAAAGGTGTTCGATTTTTTTTTTTTTTTTTTTTTTTTTTTTTTTTATTGTTCTCTAGTGGGAATAATTTTCGAGCGTTAAACTGTTACAATGAACATTTAAAAATACATTTTTTAAAACGTATGTATGCAGGAAAGAGAAATGTTTCTTTAGACATATTTTATGCACTTCAGAAAAATATTGTAAATGTTTATCTCATTACCATGTGTCAATCAAGCATTAAATATACGTGGAAGTTACAACTTCTTACTTAAACAGATGTGCGTATATGGGTGTTGTAAGATTACATTTTAAACTTATCTCATCTTCAAAATTAATCTATAAGATATAGATATTTTCTTTTATCGAGTTCTGTAAAAAAAAAAAAAAAGATCAATTAAACAATATTTAAATGGATCTTGTGAAATAGTAAAATACAACAACAATTATATATATATATAATTTTAACCAATAGTAATTACAGCAAAAATTATTTAATTGATTGCAATAGCACGTTGTAAAATAAATATCACACCAAATAAAATTTAAACTGAACAATTTTTTAACAAAAAATAACGTTAACAATAATTAAAAGAGGAATTTAAAGAAGATGCGATTTTAAAAGTAAAAAAAAAAAAAGAAAAGAAACTAATCTATGTCAGTATTACAAAGATAGGGTATTTAGTTTTCTTTTTCTTTCTCCGAAGATTTTGCATGCAGTTGTAGTATATATAGTTGCACCATCAAAAGAATTATTAATATCGGGGAAAAAAAAAATAAATAAACTAAACACTATAAAAAATAATTGCATTTTATTCATTTTCATAACAGTAATGTGGATTTGACAAAAAATGATTATTTCTTTGAAAATATATGAACTAATTATTCGAAATAACATAATAATATATTTAAATATTCATTTAAAATATTTATTTAAAAAGATATGAATTATTACTAATATTTACTATCATTATCCGTGATACATATATGCATTATCCATATAAAGAATCAATATTATTTTCTTAATCATAGGCAATACCCCGATGACTATTTCTGATTCATAAAACAATTTATTCTCTATTATTACACTATCAAACTATAGAACAAAAACTGTTTATCAAAAGTAACCACCCCAGGTAGCACAGTATGATATTTTAAACGTTGCACAAACATCAATGCATTCCGTTGAACGATCGTTTTTCTGTAACGTTAATAATTTGAAAATATGTCTCGTTGATTTTCTCATCTTTCAACGGTTGTTTTAATACATTTTATAACCTAAAAAAACCGTTGTAAAAGAGTTGTTCAAAATCGCAATACTCTCGTGTTTTTTATATCAGTTTTCAACGGTTTTTTTTTTTATGTTTTATAAACGTTGAAATCCAAGAAAAATAGCTAGCTCTACATATCCATTGAATTTTCGTTTCTAAAATATTGCTAATAATTTTAAAAAGAAAAAAATTCCCTTGTTATAAAAGTTTTGAAACATTCCTTTTTACTTAATTTTTAGACTTTTTTTAATGGTTAATTTTATTACTTTTTTAATACTCAATATACGAAAATATTAGATTCGTAAAAATTTTTAACTTCTGTTTTTCGAGGAAAGCTAAATTTTGTAGCACATACAACTGCCCTAAATTTTATATGTGAGACAACCAATATAAAGACGAATGCTGAATTAATTAAGAGTGTGTATAAGCCGACAGGCAATGCTCTGATTACTCACTTTCAGAGATTTTTAAATGACTACATCTCAGCATCTGTTAATTAAGATTGCTGCAAAATCTGTATATAAAATATTTATTCTCAGCTATATAAAACTTTAGTGCATGTTAAATAACTGCAAGTGGCGCTTTTAGATAGAACATACTAATTTTCTTAATCAATTGTTTATAAAGTTTGGTGTAATTTTAATCAACAGATGTTGAGATGTATTTATGTGAAAAACAGTTCATAGATAACATCCATAGATTTCAATAAAAAAGTACTATACTAATTATATATATTGTTTTCAAATTGTATTAAAATTATTTTATTTATGTAAACTCTAGTTAGTCTTAATTCACACAGTTTGATAATAATAAAGCTAAAAAATCGAATATTTAAAATTTCCATAAACCAACATTTAGATCCCTGTGATTGTCTACTTATTAGCTAAGAATATTTATTTGAAATTAAAGGATAATCAAAAATGATAATAATTTGTGATTATAACAATAAAATAAATAAATCTAATCGAAAATTGGGAATGTTAATTAATGTAAAAAATAAAAAAATAAAAAAATAAAAATAAAATAAAATAAAATAAAATTTGCAGTTAAAAGACATTTAAAAAGGTAATAATTTTATTAATAATAATAGAATAAATAAAATCAAAGCAAGAAAATGGGAATGTTAATTAATGTAAACAAAATCTACAGTTTTCATATAAACGAAAATCAAAAAGGTTATAATTTTATTAATAATAAAATAAAATAAATAAATAAAAGCGGAAATTGGGAATATTAATTAATGTAAACAAAAATTAAAATCTGGAAAGAAAGTCAAAATGTAATAATTTTATTAATAATAGTAAAATAAAATAAATCTAAGCCGAAATTGTGAATGTCAGTTTTGCTCCCTTCACAAAATTTAAATTCGTAGAAAACAAGCTTTTCAAAAGTATAATTTTTGTATACATAAGACCCGTTTCAATAATATAAAATTACTGCATATACTTCGTTCAATAAAACAATAGTAGCGTTACATTATATATAGATATATTTTTTCAGTAAATATGAAAAAAGTAAAATTTCACAAAAGTGTAGTTAAAAAAAAAGTATTAAATATTTAAAGTTAGACCGACCCCTGAAAATTTAAGACAAGAATTCAAACATAAAATTAAGGAAGGAAAAAAGTAACACTCATTTCATTACTTGAAAAATCTTGTTTAAATATACAGCTTCATAAACTAGACGAGAACTCAGAAGTAATTTTTAATATTATGCTAGCAGGTGAACAAACCGAAAACTAAAGAATATTAAAACTTTGAGCTTTTAAGAATATTACCAGCTTCCAAGTTTTTTGGCAGTTTCGTAAAATGTCTTTTACCTCTCACTACTATTTCAATGAAACTAGAAGTAGTTTTAAGTTGCGTTTAATCCATTATTTTTTTACAGAAAACTTCTATACCACTTTAACAGGAAAGAAATAACTTTATCTTCATTCACATTCACTTTCAAAATGGCACGCGTCATAAGACGCTTTTACGGTTTGCCACAATATACTTGGCGATTTCGCATGTAGAACGGGAGAAAGCGTTCAATATGAACTCCTTCGTAGTGACGGTTTCCGAAAGACAAAGAGCATATACTACTAGTTAATATACTTTGACGAAAGCTTCCCTTCTTATCATGTAAGAAATTCTTTCGCAGCACACCATCTTCTAAACTCTAAAGAAAATTATAATACGCACATCCCGCCAATTCACAATCGTATATCAAGTTGAAGAGATTCAACGTCATTTGATGGAAATAATGACTTATAAAAAGTACCTATAAATTCGTTGAAAAAACGTATTTTTTATTAGAATCAAAACGGAAAACAAAAACTAATAAAATACCTATTTTAAAACGTCGAAAAAATAACAGAAAAAGTACAACCATAAAACAACCTTTGTTATAGGTTTTCTTTATTACTGAATAAATATTCGGAATTGTTCAGTGAGAATATTGCGAAATAAAAACTATTTTTCAACGGACATAAAATAACGTAACCAATTTTTCACTGTTCAGACTTATTTGCAACGCTATAACAACGTTATGTGTTACCTGGGACCAGCAGCTTAGTATAGCATAATTATTAACCTATTATTTTTTAAAAAATAGCTTATTACCATCATATTTTAATCGAAATGTAGCCTAAAATTTTCTTGTATTATAAACTAAGAAATTTATCCTTTTACAGTCGGTAACAAAAGTATCCAAACACTAGCAAAAATTTGTATATAAAAAAAGTACATTTAATATAGTTCTGTTAAATAAATCCTTGTCGAATCATGTTCTTAGTCAGTCTAAGAACATGATCCGTCAAGGATTTATTTAACAGAACTATATTAAATGTACTTTTTTTATATAGGAATTTTTGCTAGTGTTCGGATACTTTTGTTAGCGACTGTACATGAGACATATTTTGTTTGATTATATATAAAACATGCAAATTTGCACTGGTATCTAAATTTCGAGATTCGTGAACTGACGAAGAATAAAGTAGAGAAAGTTATAACTATGGTGAATATCGAAGAAACAAATATTAAAAGTTATTGTTACATTTAACTTTACGATCGCTGTTGTAGAAAATATCAGCTGAGTGAGTTGTCTTGTCCATAACAAACTTAACGGGAGAACCAGTGTTCGCCACCCGTAAAGTTTGCACCATTTCACCACCCTCACATAAGACATGTTAAAATGAGTGTTTACTAACATCTATGAATTTGAAACTGTCCGCGCTAGATTCCCTAGAACCGGAGAAAACTAGTTCGAGTGGATACAAATTCATAGATGTTAATTAACGGTTATTTTAACATGTCTTTTGTGAGGGTGGCGAACATTGTGCAAATTTTATGGTTGGTGATCACTGATATTTTTACCTTATAATTCAAAATAATATAATTATGAATTATTTTTTGCTTCTTTTTAAGCAAATTGGCAATATATCCTAGTCATATGAATTGTAATTAAAAATATAGTCATTTTTTAACGTTAGATTCACTCGTCGTCATTTTAGTATATTTTAAAAACAGTGCGATGAAAATAACATCACAACTTTTTTTTTTTTTAATAGTCAGATGGTTAATAAACTGTTATAGTTGAGTAAACCAAATAATACAGGATGGAAGCCTCTCCTTAGATAAAATATGTTACTACATCTAGTATATTACAGGTACACTTGTTGCATTATGAAGGATCACTAATCAGGTTTCTTTTCCTTACAAGTTCCGGTAACGGGGTTTGATGGGGAAAAGAAATGTCAATCCGGTTTACGATATCTTGATATACCCTCATCAAAAACAATTTAGTGCCATTTGCAGACTACTTTTGGTAAATTACCTACAGGTATGGAAAACATAAAAATGTGTTACGCACTTAAATGCCGAATTGTTAAAGACAGTAAATACTAGCCCTCAAGTAATTGTTACTACACGTGGTCTGATTGCATCACCATTTCGATGTTCTGCGGGCGGCGCGGCGTAATGAACGCAACTTGAAATTGGCAAATAGTATAATAAAAACTTTATACTTAATTATACCTGGATTTTGCAATACAATATTTTTGCCTAACATCCACATTTTATGATTTATAAAACTGTCTTATAAGGATGACACTTCTGGGAGACCCTGTAATTTAACGTATCGAAATCTGACACAAAACTTCGAATTTGAGGAACGTATTTTAGCATTTCATCAATTAATTTGACACTAAAACCTTGTTTAATTACGAATTTCGTATAGAAATATTTGTAACGCTTAGGAAAAAAAAAAAAAAAAGCATTTGTTAAATATTTATTTCGTTCCGATATAAATATTTAAAAAATATGTTAAATTATAAACAAAAAATCTATTTCTGTTTCTATTTCTATTTCTTTCTTTCTTTATTTTTTTTTTTTTTTTTTTTTTTTTTCTCAGCGATGAAAGAAATTTTCCTTTACGCTAGGTGTGAAATCTTAATCAAATCATTTTGTTCATCCTATTTTATTTTTAATGAAAATTTAGTCAAGCGTATCATACCCATGTTTAAAAGGGATACAATTAGTTATTTAAAAGAAAAAAAAAAAGCTTTCAAAAGATATTTTGTATTTAATTAATCTGCAGTGAGAATATGTTCAACGAATGTAAATGAATTTGGATTAACATTTAAGATAAAAATTTTATTGTAGATATTTTCCTAGTCATAAAAACTTCATTTGCCAGTTCAAAACATCTATATACAATTGGAACACACACACACACACACATGTTCCCCTTAGAGGGAAAATGCGGACGGTGTGTGTAAACCGCCAAATTGCGGACATGCTTAAATTAATTATCTATCGTTGTGAAATTTCATATTTTCTTTTAAAAATAAACAGTTAAACGTATGTTACCTTCATTTTTTCAAAATTTAAAAAATTTCGAATGCTTATTTTTGCAAGGTAAATGCGGACCTCATATACACAAGCATATATGCCGGAAATTGAGGACATCACACTTTTGCGATAGTTTTGATTTCTTTTTTTTGTGTGTGTGTAATTTTCTACTGTATTTTAATACAAGAAAATATTGTATTCGTAAAAATTTTGAGCTACCGGTTTTCGATGGATTACTACGTTTTAAGAAGTCCAAAACCTTATTGGAAAGATTTAGTAAATCTGTTTATCCGTAAATGTGTGTGTGTGATAGAAATTTTTTGCAAACTATATCTCAGGCAGAATTTCAAATAAATTTATATATAGTATAAATTAGTGCCTATCAACTTTTCGTGCAAATCGCTTAATTTTTTGGCGCTGCCATAATGCGATTTCTCCCATTTAAGGAAAGCTACATTTCAGGTTCTATTGTGTATAATTAATAAAAACGTGATGTGTGAGAGGAACTTTATGGAAAATTATGCTGAATCAATTTGGGTGCATATTGGGTGATAGGTGGCGTTGCTATGCTGCCATTTCCTCCGGCACTGACATGCTGCATTTTTCTTCGTGGACTCGAAAGCTATATCAGAAATTCTATTGTATATAATTGCACAAAACTTGCTATATAAGTGGGCCGTTACGAAACAGTATGCTGATTCAATTTGGGTGCATATCGGCGCCGACAGATGGTGCTGCTAATACTCACCATCAATGATTTTACGTATGCTTGTATCTCAGCATCTGTTGATTAAAATTTAACCGAATTCCATACTCCATATGTAAAATATTTATAATTAGAAGCTATGATTAAACTTTTGTGCAAGTTCAATAGTAAATAGTGCTGTTATAAAGTATGATTTAGAAGAAAGTCTTATGATGTACTTTTTGTTTGTTTCAGTAGCGAATTATTATACTTCCCTAGGCGCAATGGACCGCATGTCCCTTCATACTATCGTGCATTTTATTTTATGTTTTATTCCATTTTCAAATTATTAAAAGATTTAAAAAAAAAAAAAAAAAAAAAAAAACCCTTAAGCGATATTTATTATTACTTTAATTCATATTTTATGGTAAAAATATTCTAGCTAGGTTAAGCTTCTTTTAGATGAATTATTTCATAAGCATTGGAATAGTTCTTGGAATAAGTATTTACATGATACTGGTCCAAATCTCATTTGAGGTAACTAAATTCTAATTATTATTCCTGCCCGTATTCACCACAAAACTAAGATCAAATTTATTTCTTGTACTGCATTAATAAATCATGACTTTTTATTTTTTACATTTTTATTTATTTATTTTTTTAAATATGGACGTATGATGAACACGTGAAATATGAAATATGACATACCTCTGAAAATTCCAACGTCTGTTGAAGAACAGCGGTAAATGGGACATGTTACTTACACCTGAAAATGCAGACACATTATAGAACATGAAAATGCGGATATGTGATGATATATACCTGAAAATGCAGACATACGTCAACACTTACGTCATGTACCTGCAAATGCGGATATCCGTAACACACTCGAAAATGCGAACGTTCATAACACACCTGAAAATGCGGACGTCCCAAACACACCTGAAAGTGCGGACGTCCAAAACACACCTGAAAGTGCGGACGTCCGAAACACACCTGAAAGTGCGGACGTCCGAAACACACCTGAAAGTGCGGACGTCCGAAACACACCTGAAAGTGCGGACCTCCGAAACACACCTGAAAGTGCGGACCTCCGAAACACACCTGAAAGTGCGGACGTCCGAAACACACCTGAAAGTGCGGACGTCCGAAACACACCTGAAAGTGCGGAACTCCGAAACACACCTGAAAGTGCGGACCTCCGAAACACACCTGAAAGTGCGGACCTTCGAAACACACCTGAAAGTGCGGACCTCCGAAACACACCTGAAAGTGCGGACGTCCGAAACACACCTGAAAGTGCGGACGTCCGAAACACACCTGAAAGTGCGGACCTCCAAAACACACCTGAAACTGCAGACGCCCGAAACACACCTGAAAATGCGGACTTCCTGCATATCCCGGAGAATGCAGACTTAGCACATGCAACTGAAATATACATATAATGCAGCATTACTTAAGAATGCAATATGAGATATGAGATAATATATAACAAATTCGAAAAATGTACAACAGAACATAATAATAACAACTAGAAGAAGGAGCAGAGTGCACCACGTCTTAAGACGGGTGGATCGGATTAAACCCGTTTGAAGGGGCCCATCTTTCCCCAAATCCATTGCAAGATCATATGATAACATAGAAAAAAAAAAGTTAAAATGTAGATAATAATTTCTGCAAAAAAATTAAAAATTAATACATATAAAAAAATTAATAAATTTACTAAAATTAAAATTATTCAGCAAGCAAGTTTAATTTTTCAGACAATATATTAATCTAGGTCGAAATCATGTTACAGTAATAAGCAATCATATATAGTTATAAGCTTTAACAATTTTGTTATTAAAATTATTTAAATAGTCTCGTATAATACAAATAAGAGTGGGTTATGATTTACGAAGTATTCTCTTCAAATCCATTAAGCATATTATATCCATAATCTAAAAAAAAAAAAAAAAACATTGTTCATACAATGGGATGTTGGCCAATGAATTTAAATTATATCCACTATACAAAATTAAGATTATATCATTCATAGAAATCCAGTATGCTATATATATATATATATATATATAATTTACCATTACAATGATCAAGCATCAGGAAAGAAAACTTGGATTAATAAAAAAAAAAAAACGACGTATGGAGCTGTAGCCTTATACAAGTCAAAAGGTACCAATAGTTATTTTAAATCATAATATATATTTATATGATTTGATTCATTCAAAGTTGGTTTATAAGTGTCAACAATTACATATATATATATATATTTTTTTTTTCACCTAATAATATATATATATATATATAATCCATCTTAGCTTTCATTTTCAGAAGTTTGGAGCAAAGTTTGGTTTTAGTAAAACATGTTTAACTCGCTCCACCTGTCTTAAGATGTGGTGGACTCTGCATCTTCATATTATGATTTTAGTTTCATTTGTTTAGATATTGCTCTTATTTCACATAGTTTTCAGTTCTTATATTAACCCCTTAACTATTCGGTCGTATATATACGTCTTGTGTTCCGATCCTTTGTGTTACACTGCTACCAGTGAAACTAGTGACACTTTTTTGGAATGCAATTAAATGAGCATGACATTGTTTTCGAAGGGTTTACTTATTTCAGAGAAGGTGAAGAGTGGGAGGAATCGGATGGATGGATGGTTGGGTTTTACGTCGCACTAGTGCTGCGCAGAGGGGCAATTGGCGACGGTCTGGGACAGACCCCTAGAGGTGGTCCAGAGACATGCCATCACAATTTTGATCCTCCACGGAAGGGATGGCTCGCCCGCTTCAGTGACCCCCAGAGGTATAATTTTTGATGGGAACGTGGAGGACATTGCGGCCACGACAGATTTTACGTGCACCAACCACCATTAGTGTACACGACTGCCTGTGGCCGGCTCGAGTACCGAACCCGCAATCTTCCAATTACGAGGCCGGCGCTCTATCGACTGGGTTACCGCGGTCCGTGCGAGGAATCGGAAAGAGAATGTTTCGGGAACAATAAACAGATAACTACACGCACCTGTGTAAAAAATGGTGACACTGGGAAGCTAATCTTGCAATTTTTCGTCAGCAGGTAAAGGGTTAAATATATGTGTTCATTTCTTATATCAAATATATATATATATATATATATATATATATATATATATATATATATATATATATATATATATATATATATATATATATATAATGGGAAATTTTCCATCCCGGTAACTTCCAAAATAATGAATAAAATCGATCCAAACTTATATAGTGCACTTATATGGCCGCACGGCAACTGGTAGGCCCGAATAATTTTAAAGATATCAACAATGGGCTCTTCCCAGTTTCGTATGCCCAATCATGTGATATAGAAAAACAAAGAAGCAAATTCAGTTATATATTATTCTTAAGAACAAAAATATTAATATCTAATATATAATAAAAGTAATATTGTGCATTTGTAAACAGTAGAATAACTGTATTTGTAAATTTAATAATTTTTAAAAATCACTTTTATTTTCACAAATAAGAATCGAGTTTTGTATGTTGTAGTATAACTGTTACAGTAACTGATCCAGCAATAAATAGTGGAATGTTTATGGATTATAACTTGAAATTAATTTAAAATGTTTTAAGTTGAAGATAAATTGAAGTGGAAGGCTGATTTTTATACCAACTATATGAAAAGTACCAGAGCCGGGAATTGAACCGGCTAAACGCCCGGATGCTTTACCGCTGAGCTACCCTGGCTAATAACCAACTCGGCATTTCTCACCTAATATTCGTTGGCAAGGTCACCGAGTCTGCAAACGCAGCTATATCAAGTGAAAATATTAATCGTGGCACAACTCCAATAAACCACGAAATTTTTATTCAGAAATTTTTATTTATCAACCTTGAAAACTTATTTCAGATAAATTGGAATGGAAGGCTGACTTTTATACCAACTGTGAAAAATACCAGAGCCGGGAATCGAACCCTGGCCCTCCGCTTAACGCGCGGATGCTCTGCCCCAGGCAGGGTAGCTCAGTGATAGAGCATCCGCGCGTTAAGCGCGGGCCCAGGATCAATTCCCGGCTCTGGTATTTTTCACATATTTGGTATAAAAATCCGCCTTCCACTCCAATTTATCTAAAAAGAATTTTCAAGGTTGATGAATAAAAGTTTCTAAGCTAATATGTTAGGAACATTTCATATTATTTAAAGACAATCAATTTTAATTTGATGCAATAACTATTATCTTAAACACACCTTGCATAAGAAAAAAAAAATCAATTACGGTTCTGTTAATTTAAACTTATCTTATGTATCAATTAAATTTGTAACCAATGTTTAAAACTGAAATAGTTTTTAAATCCATAAATATTACACAGTAGTGTTAATAATTAATAGTAAAATTGTTTTAATATATTTCAATTCAAATAAATTTGCAGTACGGAACATATAGGATCAAAAATTAAAGCATAACTGAAATGCAGTGATTCTTCTCTTCTTAATTAAGTTTAACAACCCACTCAACCAAACTAGCCAAACACACAGACCTTCATTTTACAGTGGATTGATAAAGGATGAGATTGCCGATGATGGTGATAATATATATAAAATCGTTTGTCCTGAGTGAGTGAGTGATTCATAGTTTCTAGCCCAAACCCCTAACCTAGGAGCATGAAATTTTGTGACAATATTCCTTCTATTATGTTGGTATTAAGAAGTAATTTTACAAATTTCGCCTCCCAAAGAAGGGAGGAAGGGCAAAACATGATTTCATAAAGTTCTTCTACCTCAAACAAAATAACACAGATATCTATAAAATGATTGATTTAAAATATAGCTGACACAAATATCTAAAAAATAATTTATTGAATTTCAAAAAATCGGTCTTTAAGGTGTGTGTGTGGGGAAGAGGGGGGGGGGGGGGGGACGTGATTTCGATTTCACGTAATCCTATATATTTCAAACAAAAAAAACAAATATATGTGAAATTTTTGCTCTAAGATATAGCTAATACAAATACCTAAAAACCAATTTCTGGAATGTTAGAAATTTAGACGCTAAAGTGGGGAGGGGACATAAAATATGATTTGAAATAATCCTTTATATCGAAAAGAAAGAAGATATACACGAAATTTTCGCTGTAAAATATAGCTCACACAAATATCTGAAAACCGGTTTCTTAAATTTTAGAAATTCGTCCAAGGTGGAGCAGGAGGAGGGTGGGATGGGGGGGGGGGATGGGGCAGAAAAATAGGAATACAGTTATATAGTTAGACTGCTCAACATCGGTACAGATAGGTTTTAGAGGTCTGCAAGTTGAATGAGAATATTTTTGAAAGTGTAAAATTATCACGAGGGGCGGGGAAGGTGTAGAGTTTAAAAAAAAAAAAAAATAGAGTTAGATCGTTCAAAATTGGTACATACAGGTTTTTAATATCTACAAATCAATTGCGGATATTTTCGAATTTGTAAAATTTTTAAGAGAGCTGGGAAGAGGGGGGGGGGACGAAATGGCAAAACAATAGAAATAAAGTTAGATCGTTCAAAATTGGCACGTATAGGTTTTTAGGATCTATAAATCGAATGCAGATATTTTCAAAAGGGAAAAACTATTCTAAGATTCTAAGACGAAGGTACCGCTCACCACTATGCAGCGGTTTTGAACGTTTTCGACTTTTAGAGAGGGGCTCTAATGGCACTGTGGATATTTAAAAGAGCCCGGCTCTAAAGGTTAATCTTCCTCCGTTGTTTATTGCATAAACAAAATATAGTAATAATAATAATAACAAAGGTCGCCAAAGCAGAGCTCTTGCGTGACAGAGGGCGACGACAAAGTTACATGAAAATGATGAAGAGGACCGGAGCCTTGCTCCCTCGCTTGAAAAGGCTTCTTAAAAGAGATTACATGTACTTTACCCCTTGATGAGAAAAGTTGGTGACTGGTAGTCTATTTACAAAGTTCAAACAGGTTATATACAAAGTTTACACAGTATATATACAAAGTTCATACAATCTAAATACAATGTTAGAAGTCTGCGCACGGGTGGTAGATGGATGCAAATAGTAATGAAACAATATACTTTAAAGGTGGATTTTTGGTAAATTTTAATACTAAGTAGATTTATAAATTTTACATTTGGGTAGAGGTGTATAGTGGTTGGCTGGTTGAAAATACTTTGTCAAGCACTGACCATTGACAATTGTTGGTAAATTACAACAGCACGCGCTGGATAATTGCTTCCCGGGACTATTTCTGTGGAATGATGTAGCATCAGATATGATCAGTTTTTGCCATGCAGGAAAGGAGGAAAATTGAGGAAAGATAGAGAAAAAATTTAATTTGTTGAGTTTAATAAACCCTGAAGGAAGGTATAGGTACGCTTTAATTTGAGCCGTAGGGGATGTTTAGTTATTATATTGTCCAGCGAAGTTGCTGGTCTAGGGCTAGGGTTCCATAAATGGTAAAGTGTTGTAAGGTGACAGTGAAAGTAGTAGTGTTGTGCAGTCCCCTCCTCGCTGCATGAGCATAAGGGTGATCGTCGGCAGTGAAATTTGTGAAGGTATTTTGGGAAGGGGCCATGACCTGAGAGAATGACAGATATTTCTGGGGAGAGGTCCCAATCATCGAGTGAGACATTTGGTATTAGCTCGGGAGTGTGTCATCTCCCTTTCGGAGACACGCTCCAGAGATCCTGCCAGTCGTTAATTAGTTTTTGATTTAGGTAATATTTTATGTAAGAATGGAGAGCTGGGAGTTAATAGGATATGTCACTTAGAGGTCTGCACGGGCCGGGTTCAGGCCGAATTTTTCAATTTGCTCTCGGGCCGGGCCGGGCTCGGGCTCAATATTTTTTGTGTGTATTCGGAACGGGCCTGGAGGAAATTTTAAGCCCGAGCCCGGCCCGGCCCGAATCTTTTTCTAAATTCCCCGTTAATCAACGAAAAAGGAAAATGATAAAATACTTTTTCAGTCATTTATTTTACATAATTTTACAGTCTGGTATGTCACATAAAATTTTATTTTGTTAAAAGGTGTCTGCAACTACAATTTAATTGTCTATCAGCTTGACTATTCGAGATCTGATTTTCCGCAAATTGTAACAAACAAAAGAAATTAGATACGTTACTGTATATAAGGCTTTGTTTTCTATGGTCTGTAGTGTTTAGGTGGTATGAAGGCTATAAAAATCCTTCCGCTGTAACTTTTTCTCTAAGGCTTCTTCTTCTTTTCTCCGGGGCACTGGATGAAGTAGCACCAATTTTAGCATGTGCAAAAGCATCTTTTCTATTAACCCCTTAACCTACAATGACGGGCATAGCCCGCGTACGATGATCGGGCAAGAAGTGAATATTACGGGCATAGCCCGCGTACGGTGATCGGGCAAGAAGTGAATATTACGGGCATAGCCCGCGACGGTGATCGGGCCAGAAGTGAATATTACGGGCACAGCCCGCGTACGATGGTCGGGCCAGAAGGGAATATTACGTGGAATATTTGATACGCAATTACAGTCTGATGCAATAATTGTTTATTACAAATTGTTTATTACAAAATATTTATTTATACAAAAATCCAAAATTAGTAATTTGTAACGGTATGATATAGTTCAAAACATTCTGGTACATGTAACGGAACTTTACACTTTTTACACTCCCATGTTGTTTCCTTACGTTTTTTATTTTTGTGACAAACTGTACAACGTTTTGACGGTCTTGATTTAGAGGGTGTTGGATCAATGTGCTTTGGAAAATGAGCCCAGTCCTTCGCATACAGTCTGTCTGGTGCATCTCCGACAGATGATACGCCTCGTTCTCTATAAATCGGTTTTGGCATATTCTTTAATAGAGATTCGGCTATATTGATCTTTTAGTCGACATAGCATTGTTTCTTTCCATCATTCAGGTTTTTCCATAAAATATAGGAGTTAAAAAGACCAATATCAAACAGATAATTTTTTTTTTTTTGTATCCTTTCCTGTATTTCCGCATTACTGGAAAACATGCCAATATTTGATCTTGGAGATCAATTCCGTTCATTCCGTGGTTGTACTCTGCAATACAACTCGGTTTTAGGGTGTGGTTGGATCCTTGTGAAATAATTTCGACTGCTTCATGTTTTGTCAACATCATATATACATCTCGCTTATCTTTCCATTTTATAGCGAGTATTCGGTTGCAGCTTCTTATTATGTATTCCCCCCTTTTTAATTTTACACTGCACAAATCTTTTGGCATATTCTTCCTATTCGAACGTACTGTGCCAATTACATTTGTTTTATATTTATGTGATAACGTCATAAATAATTTTGGGGAAGAATACCAATTGTCCATGTATAAAGTGTGACCCCTGTGCAGCACTGACTCAGCAAGCTCTTTGACAACACATTCCGAAGCGCTGTCATCACAGTTTATTTTATCGTTGCCGGTATAAATTTTAATTGATAACAATAGCCTGACTCAGACTCACATAATTTATAAATTTTGACGCCAAACCTTGCCCTTTTGGATGGATTGAATTGCTTATACGATAGACGCCCCCTGAATTTCCCAAGCGATTCATCAATAGAAATGTCTTTTTTCATTATATACACTTCTTTAAATTTTTGGTTCAAAAAATTAATAACAGGTTTAATCTTGCTCATTTTATCGGTATTGGCAACCAGATTATTGTTTGAGAAATGCAAAAACCTTGTAATTTGTCTATATCTCTTCAAAGGCATTGATTTTCTAAATATGGGCGTTTCGATAACAGCCCTCTTCGACCAATTCATTTGGATTCTTGGCTTTTTTACCTGTGACCTGTGACATTAT
Source organism: Salticus scenicus (assembly GCA_963930645.1). Lineage (NCBI taxonomy): Eukaryota > Metazoa > Arthropoda > Arachnida > Araneae > Salticidae > Salticus > Salticus scenicus. The sequence continues at coordinate 101,304,558 of OZ005652.1, forward strand.
AATGGTCAAGTCGAAATATCTTTTCATTTCGGTAGAGTCTACAGGAAACCAAGCGTCGTCGATTTTTCGTGTTCTATGTGGATATTCTCGTATCTGATCTGCATACTGGTTAGTTTCGGTCACAATATTGTTCCAAAATATGTCATCAAATATTAGATTAAATATATCAAATTCTCCTCCACTTCCTCCTAATTGACATAAGGCTCCCTCTATACGGCCAGGAGTCATCGTATAGTCCTAGATTTTTGGACTATTTCTTATTTCCTTCCAAGGTCAGGACTCTGGTAGTTGATCGTCATCGGATGTATCATCAATAACTAATCGCCTACACTTTCTCCGAACTCGACATATATCGTCACTACTGTCACTTTCGTTAGCAAAATTATCAGCACAATTCTCACTGCTTTCATCACGAAATCTCTTTCTTGAGAACATCTTCTGGGGTTGCTTTTCTAGAATTTACGAACGTAAATTTCGACGTGTGAATGTGACCAAGAACAACTTGACACTGATCACGATCCGAAGAGATAACAGAAATACATCACGAGCCTTGTCTGTGCTATCTGCAAACCGCGATCGTCCTACCACTGGCGATGCCCGTCAATTTTACGATTGGCCCAATCAGCATGTTACACAAGTCGTGCGAATTACTCGAACGCTGCGCGAGCTTGTATACGATTTTGGCCCAACATCTTCAAATCTAAATCGTAGGTTAAGGGGTTAAATATGGTTGGACTAGCATTAAAGTTTTGTTTACCGGATCACATGAAAGATCGGGATACATTAAGGTATGTAACAGGAAGTGGTTGAAAGTGTATTTTTAGTACTATTAACCATTTTAAATGTATTTCTATATTGTTTGAGTTTGAGGAATGCTAATATTTTCGATTTGACTTTCTGTCTGTCTTTGTGCCTTTTGTACGTCTGTAATAATGAAATACCGTTTATATATAAATATCTTGTAAACATTCAGCAGTTTTGTTAAAGAACATTCTATTGCTTAGCTTTATAAAACCTCTGCAAAACACATACTAAAAAACTTTTTCGTAGAAAGGTTTTTTTTTTTTTTTTTTTTTTTGAATTTTACATATTTTTGAATCGAGCCGGGCCTGATTTTATCGCTTTTTGTCCGGGCCGGGCCGTACACTAGCAAAAAAGAAACGGGCCGGACCTGGGCCGAATTTTTCTATTTCATACCGGGCTGTGCAGACCTCTAATGTCACTAGATTCTGTTGCTGATTTTGCAAGAGTGTCTGCTAGTTGATTTCCTACGACCCCCTTAGGGGCAGAAACATAGACCTTATATAGATAGACTACGCCACCAATAGGACTTCCCATTATACTGAGGGCCGTATTCACCAAACTTCGCTGATCGAGAATTAAACCATGGATCAGAAAATCCGAGAATCAAAGCTAACACTGGATTAAATTCTTACGGTATTCGTCATCAGCCGATTACGTAATCCATGGATTAACTGAAAGAGAAATAAAAGCTTCGTTTTGATTGGTCAAGAACGGAGCCTTTATTTACCGTTCAGCTTTAATTAACCGGGGATGAGAATTTTCAGACTTTTGTAGGAATTTCAGACTTTTCTTAAAACAATTTTCAGGTTTTTGCTTCTAAATATTCTTTTTTTTTTTTTTTTTTGTTCAAATTTCTTTCTTTTGACTGTTTCTAGACAATTTATTTTTATATATTCTCCAATTTTCTTATAGAAAGTATGATTCTGTTGATCTGTTTCTTCTTTTATTACTGAAATTAAATTATTTTTGAGTTATGCTGATACTTTGAGACTTTTTTTCTATTTCCCTCTCTCATCTCTGATTAACTAATCAATCGGATTTGAAGATTAGAAAGGGTAAAAAGAAAATTGGTACGGCAAAAAACACGGTTCGCTCTCATTTACTTCGCTTTTGCTCACACACGGATTAAGAATCAATTTTACTTTAGAACATTTTTTAAAAGAATGATCACGTAGACGACAACTGTTTACGCTACGATTTAAAATTTTGATTGTTATGGATAAGAGAAAAAGTTTCTCCGATCTCCGCCCCCCCTCCCCCCCCCCACATACACAAACAATGACTGTAGACCAATTACAGAAGCTATTATCAAGCAGTCTTCAAAAATTAGTGATTTTTTAATTGAAAATATTTTTAAATAACTTTAATTAGTTTTTCTTTATTTTAGTTAGCTCATTAGATTACTTAAAATTTTGGTTTGGAATAAGTTTTAAACTAAAACGTAACCAAACAATGCAAATGAAGACAGCTTTTCCCTTGTTTCATTTATTTACCAGTTTTCAGTAGTTATTTCGGTTACATTTCTAAGTAATTAATAAAAAGTTTAAAAAATATACAAGTTTATTAAATAATTTTATGAGAAATTGGGGAAAATATATAAATTAATGAAAACTTTATAAGCTAAAACCATAAATTATGAAGCACGCAACAATTGTTTCCGTCGAAGTACAACCTTTCAGGAGGCAGAAAAATGTCAGCAAGATAATTCGACACGATATTATTGTTGTATACATTTGTAATTTAAGGTGCTAGTTTACAAACTTCCTTCAACACAAATAATTTGGTGCATTTTCTATACATTATAGTTATATCATTACAACAAAGATATTTGTTTAAAATTGAAAAATTAAAAATTTCTGCTATTTTACCCATTAAAATAAATCAATTTGTGAATTAATCTTTAACGAATAAGCTCATGAAAATGAAGGAGAAGATATATATCTTTATTGATAGCAAAAATCGCTTAATCAGCAAAATTTTATTTTACATGACAGAACAGAGTATAATGCCGTCAGAAATGATATTAACTTAATTCAATTTTAATTAAGTAAAAACACAATGATAAATTTGTATCATTAAATAATTATAGCATATTTTTTAATCAAACTCTTGTTCAAAATCAGGTATTTAAAGACTGTGTTTCTTTGTAAAAGATAAAAAAAGAAAAATAAAAGTCTCAAAAATGATTTTAAAAGCAATTTGCTGCTAATAAAACAAAATTTATATTTCTTTCATGATCAATGTTTACGAAGCTGAGCTGCGGAGTGCGCATGCGTACTGAAAAGATCCCAGAATTATCTCTGTTAATTCTCCGATATTCGAGGATCAAAAACGAAGTGTTAAAGTAGACGGTGAACGGCCGATTTTCGTTGGGAGAATACCGATTTTCGTATGATCGAGCGATTACCACTGATCCGAGGTCTAATCCGAGTGTTAAGGAGTTGGTGAATACGGCCCTGAATGTCTTTAACATGAGGGTGTAATCTGATACCTTCATCCTTTGCGGTCAGCACCGTATGTCACGTGACATAGACTTGAGGGAGATTCTTCTATAAGAAAGCACTTATTTTTGTAAGAATCAAGCAAAAAATTCTTCCCTTCAAAATAGTTTTTCACAAAAGAAACTTTTTTATAATTAATCTATGACATTTTAGCTTTCCAACGATGCGTAAACCTAAAGGCTTAAATGAAAAGTATGTGTACAATACAGAAATTAAAAAAAAATCAAAACTACTTTTTTTCCTAAGGAAAAATCACATAATATTCATTCTCGTCTCTCTCTCCAAGTCCGCATCACGTGGTAATTTTGCTGGGGAAGCTAGCTCATCTCGTGGACAGATAATGAGGCGGATGCGTGGTCTATATATATATAAGGTCTATGGGCAGAAACGTGTGCCAGGGATATTTTAGTTTTTAATTTTGAGAGCTTTATTTTAATTTCAAGTACTTGTGGGTGTCTGCTCTTGTAGCGAGTTATGGCCTGCACGCTCGAGAAGCTGTCGCTGAAGATTGAGATTTGCTTGTAGTCTACAGATTTTTCTTCCGACCACTCAACTGCCTTCAGGATGACAAAGAGCTCACTCTGAAACTGAAAGACTGAATTGTGGTCTACGAGCCTGCCCGCTCACTGATGGAGAATTTTGTTATTGTTTATTACGCAGAGCGCAGCTGCCACTCCATGGTCAGTTTTGGAGTCATCAGTGTAAATCGTAAGTTGAGCAGACGGGGAGAAGCTGTTTTTTAAACAATTTATGAATAGGGAAGCAGCGTCCTCTGGTGGGTGTATTTGTTAGCTGTTAGTAAGCTTCTGGCCATTAGGGAAGAGAGTGTCTGTGAGAATGGACTTATTTAATTGCAAGATGTTAGTTTTGTTAAAGTTGTATTTTAATTGGATGTGAGCATGAGGAATACCAATGATAATTGTGAAGGCGTCAGTAGACATTGTTTGTAACCTCTAGATATTTGAACCAGAAACATTCTCGGTATTGAGTTAAGGTTATTCGAGGCTATTTTGGTGACCCCCCCCCCCAAATGCCAGAACCGTAGGTTAGGATAAGGAAAAATTATGAGGATAAACGAGAAGGGGGAGCGAAGGGACAAAAATATATAAATAACAGTTACAGCGTTGAAAAATATTATTTTTAGATTTTAAGGCCCGATAAATGGATGACAGATATTTTCAAAAGTTTAAAATTATTACGAGGGGGGGGCAAGGGGGACGGGCGGAGGGGCAAAAATAAAGAAATTTAGATAGAACGTTGGAAATTAGTACTATTAGGTTTTAAAAGGCCAAGAAAACGATTGCGGATATTTTTGAAAGTGTAAATAATTAGGAGGTGAGGTGTGGGAACGGTAGGCGAAGGAACACGCGCGCCGTTCGCGCGTGTGTACGATGCCGCAGGCAGTGGGCTCCCAGGCCGATTATTTCACCAATGAGAGAAGAATTTTTTTATATTTATGATTTCCCCTTACGATAATACAGATATCATTAAAAGTGGCGAACATAAATACACGCGCTCAAAACACAATGGCCTGCGCTGCCGAAAGCATTAGGGACGCGGTGTGACATTTTTCCCAATGAGATTTTTTTTTTCTCTTTTTTTTTTTCCACATGATAAAAGATAATGCAATTTTGAAAATTCATTAATTATAATGATTCATTTAAAAATAGTGACCATCGAAGCGGGTGTAGCTTTTCTTATTAAACACCACAATCCACAATATTGATAAATAAACATTTTCTTTTCTAATTTTAATCTACACAGGTGGACAAAATTAAAGCAACTACCTGTTTTCTCGTTATCTTGTTTTGCACACAATTTTTAAACAAATAAACATATGAACATAAAATTTGGATGGCCTGTTCGTTATCATATTATTAACCGAATTTTCTGTAACTTAAGCATAAGAATGATTTTTCCCCTAATAAATATTCATTCTTCTATAATAACAGGAGTTTTGGCGTTGGAATATTAAAACCCGAATAAACTACTACGTCAGAAACGCCAAAGAAAAATGTTGCAAATGCATACGGCTGTTTCGGTAGCCTAAAGCGTACCGTCTTCAGTGCAAAAGGGATTCTGAATCAAGAGAAGTGCTCATATATATAGGAGAGGGGCCGGATTTAGTTCAACCAATAGGATTACGGGAAAGGTGGGGAGAGTGGCCAATAGGAATTTAGGAAAGTTAGCTGTGTAAACAGTAGAAAAATTAAGAAAATGTGGAATGAATATAAAATTTCCAACAGTCAGACAAATATTCGGGTTTTAATATTCATTCTTCTCTCAAAAGTAAGTTTTGAAAAAAATTAAAAATTTCAATAATTTTAGGAAAAAACACTTAATTAAAAAGTGGTGTTAAGGATACATTAGAGATAGGTAAAGACGCACATGCCTTGAAATGTTAAACTAAATCTCAATCTTTCTTTCTGCATTTCCTTTACTTTTATAATAGACTTTTAAAAAATATATAATTACGAATTTGTAAACTATACTCAGCACTAGAATAATAATGATGTCGATAAATAATTTTATAATAAATATCTTATTCAATTTTAATGTTTGCATGCATATTTTCTAAAAAGTTATTCACATGCGAAAAAAAGAAGAAAAAATATGAAACAGAGATGTGAATACAGGTAGAAAGATTTGGTTGTAATCTAACATATGGATATGGATGCATGTGCATCTTCACCTATCCGTAAGGCATCCTCATGACCATTTTTCATTAAGTGTTCTTTCCAAAAATTATTGAAATTTTTCATTTTTTCCAAAGCTTACTTTTGAGAGAAAAATGAATATTTATTAGCTTAAAAAATTATCCTTATGCTTAAGTTACATAAAATTCGGTTAATAATATGATAACGCACAGGCCATCCAAATTTTATGTTCACATGTTTTTTTTTTTTTTTTTTTTTTTTTTTTAATTATGAGCAAAAGAAGAAAACGAGAAAACAGATTGTTGCTTTAATTTTGTCCACCAGTGTATTAATCACAACATTTCAATGTTTTAATTTATTTAAAATTTATTTTTATTGTTAGCATTCGGTTTCTGAGCATTAAAATATCCATCCGAACCAAATATTTCTTATTGTCTACCAAATGCTAACCAAATATTCGGTCTAATTCCAATGTACATACTATATGCAGATATTATTACAACTATTGTATTAATTTGCATAAAAAGGCTATCTAAAACTTAAGGTTAAAATAAATCTAGCATTTTATTGAAAAATTTATACAATTTTATAAAAATGAAAAAATAATCTTATTTTCATAATTAATTATTTAGTGTGAAACTCTGGATAAAAGTTACTCATTAGCACTGTAACCTGTAAATTGCTAAGACTTTTAATTAATTAATTAATTAATTATTATTTTTATTTTATTTCCCTGTTTTAATATTAAATATGTCATAAGGAAAAAAATTCCAAAAGCTTCTTATTCTTAAAAAAAAAAAAAAAAAAGAAAAAAAAAAAAAAATTGTTATTAATTTCCTGTACAGAAAATGTGTACAGAAAAAAAAAAAAAAAACCTTGTATAAGTTTTTTTTTTTTTTTTTTTTTTTTTGTTGAAATCATAAATTGTTAATTTTATAACTTCATTCGTCATTAAAACTTTATGATAAAAATATAATTTGAAAAAAAATTGCAGATGATCTTCGTCGCATAATTGCAGATATGGAAAAAATAGACCCGTGATAGTAAAAAATGAGTCAGTAGTAAAATGCTGAGTGAATATAAATGTGTTTAAATGAAAACATATCTGTCAATATTCAAAAATAATTTAACATTTTTCTAAATAATAAGTTTTTTAATTTTTAAACAGATTCGAAAGTGTAAATTTTAGAAATAACATTACTTTAAAATAATGAAGAAAATTTTGCACGGAAACATCATAAATTCCAAAACCAAACAATGATTGTTTCGAATAGAAGTAATTACGCTTGATCCTTATTCAACGTTCTAAAAATATTAAAGTAGGAACAAGCTTTGCTTGTGCCTAACTTTTCACCTGGCGAAAGCTAATACTAAATTATTTAGATCGAAATAACTATTTTTATCCAAAACTATTGTTATCCAAAATAACTACGGGTTTTTACCTTATAATGGTGCATTTTTTGAAAAGTTGATCTATTCATCTATTTATCAGTAAACACGTAAGTATTTTGTGGATTTTTATTTATTTATTTTTCCCCTCTTTGAATGGACTTAACGTGACGTTCTAAATGTAATGCGCTTCTGCTTCTATCCTGCCTTGTTTCTATAAATTTTCGTCTGATAAATGGTCTTGTACAGTTACGATTATTACGACTTCGTGAAATTTTATGGTGATCGCAAAGATTTTAATCTTTACATTTTTGAACAGCATTTCAATGCAATTTACTGCATTAGTTTACAATTGTCCCTGGACCTTTCAAAAGCAAAAAAAAAAAAAAAAAAATGAGTGAAGATATCGATTTTTCAGTTTTTTTGCTAAAAATGTGCTTTGACATTTCCAATATAACTGAGAAAATATTTTAAATTTTAAATTTATTTGACCTTTATAAGTGTAGTAAATCTTTAAATTGTGTTTCCATCCTTTAAGTTATAATACATATTCTTATGGTTGCAATAAAAATTTAGTGACAAAATATAGAAAACTCTAGAAATAAATAAATAAATAAATAAATAAATAAATAAAAATTCTTAAAAGAAAAAAAAAATAAATAAATAAATAATAATAATAAATTTCTAAATTTTTATTTATGTAATTCCTGCTTTTTTCTGTAAAAATTACTGTGTTTATTAATAACACTTCATAATATACCTATGAGATAAATAAAGGTTTCTTAAAAAAAAAAAAAAAAAAGCTGAAAAAAGGCTGATCTTCTAAAATGTACGGGGCTAGGGTATTAACTTGGTTTTCTTAACTTGGTTTTCTTAAATTAATGATTTTCCTTCAAACTATTAAAACAATTGTAAACTAGTATGTTGTGGCCACCACAAGACTTTCTTCTATATTTTCCTATACATATTCAATCAGTAACAATATTAAAAAAAAAAAAAAAAAATCGAATATTTTTTTTTTTTTTTTTTTTTTTTTTTTTTGGTTAAAAGTAAAAAAAATCGCTAACTTTGTTTTAAATTATCACAGATTTATAGTTCAACCATTCGTTTTAAAGGTATTGACGAGATCTTTCGAATGATACCCATCTTCAAAATTTACCCCCCACGGGGGGAACCGATGCCCCCCCATGCATGAAAATTTTTTTCCTAGTTACGTACTACTATTATCAATAATTCATATTAATTTTACAATCACAAGTGTAAAATAACTCTTATTATGCACATTTATACGAATTTTTGTCCAATACTGGCATGTTAAAAATTTAGATAAAATGCTATCACAGCGCCTCCTGTTGAGCTATTGATCCCCAAATATAATCAGCACCAATTTATGTCGGGGACCAACTAAATACCAAGTTTGGTAAAATTTCGTTAAAAAAAAAAAAAAAAAAAAAAACGATTTTTTTAATTTTTTTTTTTTTTTTTTTGTTAAAAGTAAAAAAAATCGATAACTTTGTTTTAAATTATCACAGATTTGTGGTTCAACCATTCGTTTTAAAGGTATTGACGAGATCTTTTGAATGATACCCATCTTCAAAATTTAACCCCCCCCCCCCCCCATGCACAATTTTTTTTCCTAGTTAACTACTACTATTATCAATAATTCATATTAATTTTACAATCACAAGTTTAAAATAACTCTCATTATGCCCATTTATACGGAATTTTGTCCTATGCTGCCATGTTAAAAATTTGCATAAAATGCGATCACAGCGCCACCTGCTGAGCTATGGATCCCCAAATCTAATGGGCACCAGTTCATGTCAGGGTGCAACTAAATACCAAGTTTGGTTAAATTTCATTCATTGGTTCGTGAGATACAGCGTCCACAAAAAAATGATACAGACACACAGACAGACAGACAGACATTTTCTAAAAACTATCAATTCGTGTTCAGGACATCCCAAAACGTGTAGATCCGTCAAAAAACGGAGGTCGAAAATTTTCGCAAATCCAATACTTTCTCTATATTACATATAGAAGAAAGTAAAAAAAAATAATATTTAACTAATGACTATATATAATTAACAATTTCATTTTCCTTATTAATTAATTTCTAGTAATGTGATATTAAAACCAGTAAAAATTACAACGTCAAAAACGCCAAAGAAAAATATTTTTCTGGCGTTTCTGACGTTGTAGTTTTTACTAGTTTTAATAATCCAGCGCCAAGTCTCCTTTTAATAATGTGATATTATATTTAATAATATTTTGGGGTATATTACCTCCCCTCCCCCCCGCATCAGTCGGGTGTAAGAAATAAATCTCCCCCCCCCCCCCGTAGTGAAAACCGAAAGTCGGCGCCTGTGCATATATATTAAGTTCTATTGCATATGACATCGGAGCTAAGGATATAAAGCATATCATTCATATATATTAGTACAGAAATGAATCAATAAGCTGGAGCTCTTAATGCTCTCTTCCACTGAAAAAGGAACAACCTGAGAAATAGCGTCGCTTCTTTTCTAAAAATAATTAGCGGCGCACCCTACATGCAATTTTTAATTTATTTATATTTTTAAATAGATAAATAATTTAAGAAAAAAATAATTGTTAAATTTAACTATTTTTTTTTTCTTTAAAGACATATATGCTATAAAAAAAAACATTATAAAGGAAAAGACAGAAAAATTATGTTTAAAAAAATAAAATAAAATAAATGTTAAATATCTCCCGACGGGGACTTTTTTCTTTCCTTTCTTTCTTTCTTTTTCATTCTTTTTTTTTTTTTCTTTTCTTTCTTTTTCTTTATAGGTGAATAATGTAAGAAAAATAATCATTAAATTTAACTAGGGTTTTTATTTTTCTCTTTTCTTTTCTTTAAGGGTAGGGAAATATTATGAGACCAAGTATCACATGAAGAACTATAAAAAACGAATAAAGTTGAAGAAAAGAAATATATAAGCAACTTGATATTGAAACATTCAAATTCATTACTTTTCAAGAGCAGTGAATGAATGTTGTATGCAAATTAGGTAATCTTTCAGTCATGCTGTATGCAAACTGCTAAAAATTTACAGCATGTAATGCCCGAAGTCACCTAAAAGGCTTGAAAATAATTTCAAATATGTATATATATATATATATACTCTGCTGAAAGACATTAACAAGGAAAAGAGAAGAGGAATTATTCATTTGAAAGGAAGAAGATCATGTTAAAGTATAGAAATTTAGTACCTGGTTAATTATGTATAATTTAATTTAAATAGCAACTAACTATCTAGGTAAGTTTGAAGTTAAATTAAATAGAAAAATCAATAAGTAAAATTTATTCTTTCAAAAATCAAAATTATTTATTTCAATAATTTACAACAAGTCTTCATAAGTAATTTTAATTTAATGAAATTTTATTCTTATTGGTTTTTGTGGTTTCAGGGGTCTGCAATCTTCTGTTGCTCGGCTTTTACTACCTTTTAAAAAATTACTAATATACATAATATGTATATATATGATTAAATGTTTTAAATATATATATATATATACATTCTTAAGAATGCATTGGTCATTAGAAATTATTGGGTTTTTATATCGGTTTACAATTTTTTCTTGGTAATTGTTCAAATTTAAAAGCAATGTTTTCATCTGGAAACTATTAATTTAAATTTAAACATAACTATAATTAACAAATAAAAAGTGCGATGTGCTCTTGGAAATTATTGGGTTTTTACATTGATTTACAATTTTTTCTTGATAATTGTTCAAATTTAAAAGCAATGTTTTAATCTGGAAATTATTAATTTAAATTTAAATATAACAATAAAAAAAAAAGAAAAAAAGGTGCGATGTGAAAATTATTTCTCCTAAATTATTCATTTATTTAAATTATAATAATAAAAAATAAAAAATAAATGAAAAATAAAAAAATAAAAACACTTTTTTTAGTTAAAAAAAATAATAAAAATTTAATAGAATATTTATTTTACATGTCAATAATAACTAAATTAAAACAAACGGGCACTGTTTTCTGCTAGAAACACGATATCAAATATTAAATTTAAATTTAAACATCAACAAAATAAATGAATTAATAAAAATAAATGAAATCTAAAAATTATTTTCCCTTAAGTTATTTATTTATTTAAATGATAAAGTAAAATGATAATTTTTTTAAGTTAAAATTCTTTAATGATTCAACAACGAAAAATTTATTTTTAAATTTAATAATTATTTTCTCGTAAATTATGCTTTTATTTTTATTTTAAAAAAATTAAAAAATTTTTAAATAAGAAAAATTAAACTTTTATTTTATTCATTTATTTGAATTAATATGAATTAAACAAAGCAACGAAAGATAAATAAAAAGTGCGATACAAAAATTATTTTCTCCTAAATTATTCATTTATTTAATAATAAAGTTATTTTTTTTTAGTTGAAATAAAATATTTTAATAATTTAATAGACTATTTATTTTTACACATCAATAATAACACAATTAAAGCATGCGATCAGCGTTTTCTATTAGAAGTGTTTGTCAAATGATGTTAATTATGAAGATATAAAAATTACTTTCCCTTAAATAACAAAGAAAAATTAAAAGAGTGTTTTATTTTTAGGTGGAATATATGATTTGAATCATTTAACAAAAAATTCTATTTTTAAATTTAATAATTATTTTTTTCTAAATTATTCTTTTATTAAAAAAAAAAAAAAAAAAAAAAAAAAAAATTTTTTTTTATTTTTTACTTGAAATTATAATATATTTCGAACTTTTTGTTGTAAACAAATCTGAAATCTCAAAAGTCAACAAACACGCGTGATCAAAAACGCTTCCTTCGTTCTCGTTGGATGTCTCTGTCGCTTCCATAGACCTTGTGCGGATGGAAAAGGGGGAAAAGACAAGTTGCTTGCGTCGCATCCACGATTCCAGAGACATGCCGCGTATGCCGCTGTCGCTTGCCTCTTTGGTGTGCAGCCTGCCTAAAACAGGTGTTTCTTCTTTTGCTCCAAACCCACCTTATTCATTTATTATCCTGACAACACGCTATAGGAGTATAAAGTACGGGAAACGCCTGTATGCAATTAGACAATTTCTTAGAAATAAAGTTTAACAGAGTAGTAAATGTTAGAATACCAATCCGAGATATGGAGTCCTTTGGAGTAAAGCAAATCTAAGGTTACATTACAGAGATGAACCTTGGAACGTTATGCGGTAAAAAAAAGAGGGTCCCGGGAAAAAGTGCACGAAAGAAAGAAAGGGCACCAGGAAAAAATACACTTTTTCGCAAGAACAATAAATATCAAATAATGAATTTAAAGAATAACTTTCACATTACATATTTAGAAATTTCAATTAAATTGGTACAACATTCCTAGTATATACCTGGGGGGAAGGAGAGAGGGTAGAGGCAGATTGAAAGAAAATAATTGTTTTTAAATCATCTACAGATTTTAATGAAACTTCATATAACAGTTACTTACTATTTATGAAAAAATTACAGTGTCGCAGACACTTGGGGGCTGAGGGGTGGCAAGGGAAAATTAATTATTTCTCTTAAATTAAATTATATATTTTTTAACATAATCTCATTATATTTATATCATACTTTTTTATGAAAATCCCATTGAATGTTATATATAATCGCAATGAGTGTTATGCGTGGGGGGGGGGGGGGTCCCCAGAAAAAAAAATGGTAAAAGGAAAAAATGGTATCCTTAAACATCAGAAACTTCCTATAAATATAGTAATAAGTATCATTTTTGTATATATGTCATTTCGTATATATATTAGTAGAGAAAAATTCCTTTTAGACCAATTTTCGATCTTTTGAACACAGCATCCACCCCTTTCCACACCTTCAAATAAAAAAAATAATGATATTTTCTACTTTCTTACTGCTTTGTATATCCCCTCCTTGCCCTGCCCTCCAAATATTTGTTCACTTACTTTTACTTATTTTTTTATTAATTGGAGTGGGAAGGGATTTTAGCATATATTAAATAAATACAGCAAACTTTTAGAAAATTATTACATTATAAAAACAGTAAATATTAATTTTCTTTTGTATAGATTACTCTAATTAGTATTAAATTTATTAACATTTACCATAAAAGAAAATAATCTAATAATATTTTTGTTTTGTTTTCAAAGTAGAAAGTATTGGATTCGTAAAAATTTTCTACTTCCAGGTTGCCAACGGAATTACAGATTTTGAGATGACGTGACCATAATTTCATCATTAAAACTAGTATGAGGTGTTCACCACAAATCTTTCTTCTACAGTTTCCTATACAGTTTCACTCACTACAAATAATTTATAAAAATATTTTCCATGATGAATGTTGACTATTTTCCTCCCAGAGAAGTATAATATTAATTGTCGAAAAAAGTCAATTTTTCACAAGGTATATATAATATATATATATATTCTTAAAAATGAAAAACATCGATAGTTTTTTATTTAATTATTACAGATCTATAATTCAATCATCGTTTTTAAAGGTATTCACGAGTTCTTTTGAAAGATACCCATATTTAAAATTTTTACACTCCAAGGGTTTCCCTGAGTGGTGTAGGAGTGTGTGTATGTGGGGGGGGGGGGGGAGAATGATGCCCGTGCACATGCAAAAACTTTTCCTGTTTGAATATTGCTATCATAAATATTTATATATTTTTTAAATTTTCATAATGAAATGTTAGAAACAAATTTCCTTATTTATGTACGTTTATACAGAATTTTGTCTTATACAGCTATATTAAAAAAAAAAAAAAAAAAAATATGGCAGCATCGCTTTTTCTGCAATTTATCCCCAAATGTAATCAGCTTTGATTTATATCTAGGTCCAATAATATATAAAGTTTTATTAAATTCCGTCCACTGGACCTATAGAGAGAAACCTCTTCAAGGGTCTTTCTAAGGTGTTCTATGCATATTTACGCGAGTTTCAGGAAAAAAACATGGAAAACTGCTAATGGCTAGGTCGATGAATGTGAGCTGAGATCAAATCCTGCATTTTTCATTTACCAGATTTTAGTGCAGAACTCCTCGGCCACTGTTGCTGCCAGGGAGGTGGAGGGAAAGAAAGAGATTGTTTTTATATCACTTTCTTCTGACCCTCTTTTATATTTAGAGTATTTTTTCACATAGTTTGATGATAATTATATAAAACTACTAGCAGACCCGGCCACGCGTTGCTGTGACTAAGTTATACGTTGAATTATACGGCTGTAAACTATTTAGTACAGTTAAATTATTATTTACGAACAAAGACGAAAACGTTGTAGCCGATGTAAAAACCCACAGGGTTGAGATTTGAAACTTAGGTCAAAATTTGGAAGCGATTGATAAAAATTTTCGTAGTGTTGATATTAAGCACAAATTAATTTTATTGTATGGTCCTATAAATTTTAATGGAGAAGTGATATATATTATTTCTAATGCTACTTTGGATAAAATTGCTAAAATGACTAATATATAAATTAAATTCTATTAAAATTCTATTAAAATAAAAGTATAAAAGAAACAGACGATTTTAAAATCAATTTTTATGGAGGAGTGAAATATAATATATGCTATAATGGATAATTTTACTATTAAATGACCTCATCATTTTAAATATTTTAAAGAGGGCAACAGCTGTAGTTATAAAAGGGAAAACAATAAGGCTAAACCAGAAAAATAAGTAAATTTGATAAATATTTTAAAACTTTAAAATTGGAAATCTTATGAAATATTGGACATTTAAAGTAAATACATGTATCATTTTAAATACAAAAAGATTTTGGAAAAGTTTAGTGTATTTTAACGAAGTGATGAGAAGTTTTTGAGTATGTTAAAATTTTAATAGTAAATTCAAGTCAATAAAGATGGGAAACATTGAGGATTAAGATAAGAATAATTATAAGATTTAAAAAAAAAAAAAAAAAAAAAAAAAAACTTTTTATATACCATGCTTTTAAATTTTAATATACTAATAATATACAAATTAAAAGGAAAATGATAAATATTCTATCATAGTTTGAAGTCAAATTTGTTTTCAAATGTCTAAATAAAATATCTGATGTAAGATACTAATATTTTGCAGCGGAATAGATTTCATTTCTGTCATCCTTGGCGAAAAAAAAAGAATATCGCCAAATTATCTGGCGAAAATATTTAATTCCTTTCAAAAATCATGGTTATTTTAACAACTTATATTAAAAGAGTAATGAATAATATGAAACAATATTTCGTACAATACATATTACATGTCATACATACGTACAATGAATAATACATATTACATTTCGTACAATGCATACATCTGGCATGTATATTTTCGTGCTACGCTTTTGATCGCCAAATAATAATAATAATAATAAAAAAAGCCAAGGGCGACAGAGTTTAAAAATTTAAAATTAAAATTTTGTCAATTTGACAGCAAAATAATTCAATCTAACACCCGCGATAACTAATACATATCTATACCCAAATATAAGGATTAAAATCGGGAAATAAATTTCCTCGATTTTTAATAATTTCTTACAAAAAATCCAGTGGGCAATTAACATAGGAAATCTTTTTCTTGGCTGCACAGACGGTCAGTGAGTCACACTTCGCTTGCGTATAGAACTCATAGATATAGTATAGCATATATAGAATAGAGTGATCATTGGGGAGAAAAAAGTTATGCCTTTTCATTTGGGAAAAGACGACGTTTTTACCAAAATATGGCCGTCTTTCCCCGAGTGAATACACACGGGAATACATACTAATATTTTAGCAAATAAAATTTATGAATAATTTATTTGCTAAAGGGGAATGGAAGACTCCAGATACAGTTTCAAATTCATATTTCTTTCTTTCTTTTCTTTTTTTTTTTTTTTTCAATACCACTTAATGGCTGTTTCCAAAGCTTTTATTTTTTATCTTTTTTCGGCATCAAAAATCTTTCTACGATAACATGGGGATGAGAGATCTATATATATTACTATATCTATGATAGAACTACATTAGCACTTTATCAATGTGTATAAAATCTTTAAATTGATTATGACGTCAATTTTCGTGATATGCATAATTTAACTTTTTATAATTTTTTAACGTTCACGTTTGATTAAATGTATTTATTTTTATGTCGAAAGAAAATGAACTCGTATTTTTTTTTTTTTTTTTTTTTTTTTTTTTTTTTTTGGCAACAATTAAATTAATGGAACTCACAGATATTTTGGAGCAACTTTAATAAAGGTCTATAATTAACAAATAATTGCAATAAAACAATATTGTGACAATAAATTGAGATAAAAACTATCCTATCTCTCAAGTTGGATCAAACTGCACACAGTGTGCAAAATTTCATCAAAATCAGTTCCTTAGTTTAGGAGTTTACCCCGGACAAACATCGTGACACGTAATTTATATATATATACAGATTAAATTATAAAGTTTTGATCAATGAAGCACAAATAAGAAAAAACAGGATTAATTTCACTGTATTATCTTCATTATAATATGAATTCAATTTACACTTCAGTCTAAGTAACACGTGGCCGGCTATGCTAACACCAAAAATTTAAAAAGTGGAAATAATTGAATTATACGAAATTTATTAATAGGTTAAAAAGTTGAAGATTCTTTGTGTAGATGGCAGCACCAAATATATTTCAGCTTTCATTTCAACCCAGTCGAAAGGTATCGACATCTGTTAGAATCATTTGGAGTTAACAGATAATTGTGACTGTCTAATAATAACAGACAAATAATTAGCAATAAATTAAAATTGCGACTGAGATTTAAACTATCCTATCTCTCAAGTTGGATCGAACTGCACATGGTGTGCGAATTTTATTATAATCGGTTAAGTGGTTTAGGAGTCCATTGAGGACAAACATTGTGACACGAGATTTATATATATTAAGATATAGAAATCAGTCAAACAAATATATAAAGCACCCCCCCCCTCCCCACCTC
This sequence comes from Salticus scenicus, assembly GCA_963930645.1. NCBI lineage: Eukaryota > Metazoa > Arthropoda > Arachnida > Araneae > Salticidae > Salticus > Salticus scenicus. The sequence continues at coordinate 101,321,856 of OZ005652.1, forward strand.
CAATTCTTTCTTATATATCTAAAAATCTCTTTCTTTTTTTTTTCTTTCTTTCTACACAATGTTTCATTTAAGCAGGGGGGGGGATGCAAAATATATTTTTTTTATATTCCTTGTCAGCCTTACCTCTTAAACTTCACTTTGGAGCGATTTTTCTGATTTCGTTAAAATTAGTAAAACTTAATATAAAATAAAAATCATTCTTTTCCATTCTGCCCCTCCAGCCCTATCTCTCCTAAACATATTTAGCCCATAATGAACTTTTTCTTTCTGAATTAGTAAGTAATAATTGCACGTACACAGTTTGATAGAAATCGCAAAATAAAGTAAAAAAAAAAAAAAAAAAAAATCCATTTCCTACCTGTTCCTCCCCAAGACCCTTCCATATAAATTTAGTTATCACAATGTATTTTGTAAATTACTACGTAAAAATTATACAAAATTTGATTGAAATTAAAAAAAAAAAACTTTTTATTCGAGCACCTCCCTCCCTCCTACCCTACTCCCCAAGTATACTATAATTCTACTGTGTTTTCTGTCAGTTAATATATATATATATATTTTTTTTTTTTGCCTATGCTCTCTTAAACCCAGATATATATAACACAGATACTATACTTTTTCCTTATTTTGAAAAGTTTTTTAGAAATTGGAAACAGGTAGTGAACTCTGAGAAAGGAATCTTTTTACACTATGTTTATGGGAAAGAGATGTTATTAAAAGACTATGTAAAAATACATCCCCTTAAAAAAATTAAATAATCTTAAAAAAATTAAACTCATTTCTAAATATTGGGCATATCCAACTGAAAATGGTTGTTGTACAGTAACTACTTCTATAGTAGAAAATTATATATTTTTCTCTGCTTAATTATATTTATTGATTATCAGTCTAAATGTTTGTTGTTAATTTATCGCAATGTTTAAAAAGTTTAATGCTGTCCCCTACATTAATATTGTATCGTGCATAATACTATTAAATTATTTTTACTTCAGTAAATGAAAACAAAAATAGATGATGTTGGGTAATTTTTTTTCTCCCCATCTTAAATGTCTTTAAATTCACTGTCGTAATCTTTGAGTTTTTGATGAAGTGATAGTGATTTTACATGATCTCATATATTGATGTCTCAGAAACAACTCAGTTTTTATTACCCTGTTGCTGTGATTGCCTTTAATAAAGACAGAGCAGTTTTTGAATAATACAATATTAGTTTTCAGTATTAGTTTTCAGTATTAATTTTTGTGTCAATTTTTCCAGTATCTTTTGTTGTATAACGCTTCATTTCCATATGTAATTATTTATTCCTGAATTCAGTCTTCCTTCCTGGTATTTAATACTTATTTATAATGATATGTTATTATTATTATATCTGGAAACTGTTTCAAACATTTCAAAGGAATAAATAAAAATATCAGATGAATAAATGAATATATGTATATTTCATTCTGAAAACTTATTTGAAATGAAGTATAAAACAACTTTATTATTAATATACGACATGTAAAATTTATGGATGTAAATAATGATTTCAGCTTTAAAATGGTGGTTATAAATGTAGTTGATAAGTAACACAAGTTTAAATTAATATCACTGATTTTTTTTTTTTTTTTTTTTTTTAGGTATGAAGATTTTAATATAATAGTTAAAGTATAGTATGGGTGTTTTTAAATATTATAAAATCTTACTTAATACAATTGTTGAAATCTTTAAAATTACTCAACTGGTAAATAGTCTCAAATCTTCTTTTCACCAAAAAATCGAGTTTTTTATATTATAGCCAAATGGTTACTAAGTTAATTAATCAAATCTTTCGAGTATTTCTCGTTAATTATTTTTTTTTCTTGCTTATTATCATTATTAATATTCATTTTACTGATGTAGACAATTTTAAATTAAATTAAACGAAAACTTGTATAAGAAAAGGGGGGAAATTGCTTTTGAAATTCCGACAATATTTTTTTTTTTTTTTTTTTTTTTTTCAGATTTCAGGATATTTTCTCCATTCTGATTCACTGTGTGTGTACACCTTCGAGGAGAAATACTCTCTCTCTCCATATCTCTCCTCTAAGGTGTACACAGAAAAAGATAATTTTCCGAAGGGGGTTTATGAATGAGTTTTGAATTTGACCTTGGCCTCTCTTTGTTTGGTCCAACAAACATCTGTTGCAACACGAGTATGGTTGAGGCGGGAAGAGATACAATATTATCTTGAGGAACGATGTATACTGTAAATGAAATGACAAATACTTCACATGTACGCACTCGAAAAAAAAAGTATACAATATTATATACTCTGAAGCATCGTTTATGCAATTTTCAAGGGACCTTTCGTAAAGAAATAAAGAAATAAATTAAATAATAAAATAAAAAAATGTACAACTTACATTTTTTTTAACTCACTATTACATAATAAAGAGCCATATAAAAAATCTAATACATTGCATGGTTTTCTTTTCATTTGTTCACTAAATTACTTTTTAAATAAGATTTTAAAGAACTTAAAAAGATAAAATAAAAATAGTAATTTTTTTACTGATAAATTTCTATTTTATACACACATAGATATTAAAAGTATAGAAAATCGGAGAAAAAAAAAATATATATACCTTTAATTCGAATTTAAACTCCGTGGATTGTCATTTATTCATTAAACCTATCTTCATTAAATTAATACATTATTCTCTTGATTGAATATGTATAAACAACAGTTAATTATATTATTCTTAAAGATTTTAACGTTTGGGAAAGGGGTGTTGGCAATGCTGAATATGATGCAAAGCATAATTTATCGAATTTAATTCAAAAAATATTTCCTCGTACGTCGAACGACATAAAATATTTCCTGAAAGTTTCAACATTATTTATATTAATTCCCCTTCGAAAGATGAGTAAATTAATTTATCGCTATCGCCTTCTTCGCTATAAATAACTTGAAAAAAATTTTCAACTATTTCATCAATCGTACATAATTTGGATAAATAAAAATAAGAAAAAGATGGATGTGTGCTTCAATATTTTTTTTTTTTTTTTTTTTTTTTGCCGACTGTACGTTATTACCCTTTCGAAACTGAAAAAGCGTACAGTGCCGGATATGTACCTTTCCTTTTATTTAGCTGGCCATTTCACTATACATGTTTAAAAGAAAAATTAAGTTTAATTTACGAGAAAATAAATAACTCTAACTTCGAAATATTATGATTTGAAAAATTACAAATTTTGAACATGTGATGAAGTTTTCAAAATTAAAACCAAATGTTGGTGGGGGGGGGGGAGTTCTTGAAAGTATTGTAAGATATATTTTAAAACTGGTCCGACCATTTTACGACTATCCGTGTTTGAGATATTTTCTATACAGTATAACTAACTAACAAATTGACAAAGCTACCGACGAATACAATATCGATTTTGTAATTATTTTTTTAATTTCCTCATATTTCAAAACTTTTAAAAACGTCCAAAACCGAAGTCGAATATTTTCCCGAATATGATTTCCCCGCAATATGATGGGAAACTAATACTTATGTTCTCGTTGCAAATTATTAAGAAATAATAAGAAAGAAAGAAAGAAAGAAAATAAATAAATACAAAAGTAAAATAAAATAAAAATATGTTTACCAATCAGTTACACATAAAAAAAAAAAAAAAAAAAAAAATGTACCACTGTTGAATTTTATTATTCTATATGCATTTCAGTAATTCGAAATAACTTAAATTTACATAGGGGTTTTATAATCTTAAAATTGAAATTGTAAACTATTCGTCAATGGACGGTAAATCATTTTAGCTTACTCGTTATTTTTTGTTATTATTGTAATATTTTTATTTTGCTATTATTGTTCCTCTTTAGCGGGACGCGGACAAAATCTCATGCGGACAAAATCAATTCCGGACAAAAGCCCCACATATTTGAAATGCTTAAAATATATTTCAAATCAAAAGTTTTTGCAACATATTTACAAAATATATTAAAAAATATATTAAATACATTCAAGGGAACATCCTCACTTCAAAAAAAAAAAAAAAAAAAAAAAAAAAAAAAAAAGTGGTGGGGGGGGGGGTAGCAAAATGTCATTGTATCTTTATGTCCCTTTATATCTTAATGGAAGTTCTTACTTTAAAATGTAAAAACATCAATACCTGAAATTCAATTTTAAGAACTGATTTATTAAATCTATTATGGGAAAAAAATAAAAATAAATAAATAAAGGACATCTCCCGAAGATTTTTGCTTGAAAAAATAACAAATAAAAATACAAAAAATAAATAAACAAATAAATAAATAAATAAAATAAACAAGAGGTGAGAAACGACCGAAAAAAAGATCACTGTGTCGTTGGAGAGATGAAGTGGGTCCTCTTCATGTTTTTCAGTGAAGATTGCTTTAAGACAACATTTAGGGGGGTGGTAACAAATTAACCAAAATCAATAATATTTGGGATCACACTGTATCGTTAACTGAACGAAATGACCTATAACTTTAGGATATGTTAATATAGACCCCGTAATATTTATGAACGAATCTATGTGACGATAGCATGTTAAACAAAGAAGATATAAGCATTTATTTTGAAGCTCAAGAAAAAAAAAAAAAAAAGAAGAAGAAGAAAAGAAAAGAAGAAAAATAAGGAACATAATACAGTGAAACTTGAATAATTCGAACTTGTTTAATTCAAAATTCTGGATAATCCGTACTTTTTACTTGGTCCCTTGAATTTTATGTTAAAATAATGTTGAAAAATCGTGGATAATTCGAATTTTATTTTGGATAATTCAAAATTTTCATACGATTACCTTTAAAAAATTTCACTAAAATTTGTTCCCGAGATGTTTCTCAGCTAAAGTGCATTATATAGTCTTTCAAAAGAAGGATAAGGAAATACAAGAGAAACCCCTAGCTAGTGCATCAGAAGATATGGTGAATATACATGAACTTCGAGGATTTTTACTTTCTTCTATCTTCAATAGAAGAAAGTATTGGATTCGTAAAAATTTTCGATTTCGGATTTTTGATGGATTTACACGTTTTGAGAGCTGTAGAACACGATTTTACCATTTTTAGAAAATGTCTGTCTGTCTGTCTGTGTGTGTGTGTGTGTGAGACAAAATTTTGTGGCAACTGTATCTCTGGAACTACTGCACAGAATTTCATACAAATTGGTATGTAGTTGCAGCTTGACATAAATTAGTGCCTATCAACTTTTGGTAAAAATCGTCTTACAGGTTGCGTTGCCATCCCGCTTTTTCTAAATTATTAACAGGGTGATATAGGGCAAAAATTTTCAAGATGGGTATCTTTCGAAAGGTCTCGTCAGTACCTTTAAAACGAATGGTTGAACTATAAATCTGTGATAATTTAAAACAAAGTTATCGATTTTTTTTACTTTTTACGAAAAAAAACTTAGAAAAAAAATCTTTTTTTTTTTTTTCTCCCCTTAATTTTACCGAACTCCCACGGTTTCCGTGTTCTGACAAACTTAAACTAATTTTTGCTTTTTTTCCCTAATTTTGTCAAAGTCCTACGGTTTCCGTGTCTTGACAAACTTTAACATATTTTTGCATTTTTCCCCTAGTTCTGACAAACTTAAACTAATTTTTGCTTTTTTTCCCTAATTTTGTCAAAGTCCTACGGTTTCCGTGTCTTGACAAACTTTAACATATTTTTGCATTTTTCCCCTAATTTTGTCAAAGTCCCACGGTTTCCGTGTTTTGACAAACAAATTTTCACATTTTACCCAAAATTTTGTCAAAGTCCCACTTTTTTTTTCCCTCTCCCCTTAATTCTATCAAACTCTCACGGTTTCCGTGTTCTGACAAACTTAAACAAATTTTTGCATTTTTCCCCCAATTTTGTCAAAGTCCCACGGTTTCCGTGTTTTGACAAACTTAGAATAATTTTCACATTTTACCCAAAATTTTGTCAAAGTCCAACTTTTTTTTTTTTTTTTTTTTTAATTATTGTTACTGAGTGAATTTGTACAGGAAAATATAGAAGAAAGTCTCGTGGTGGCCACAACATACTAGTTTGAATTGAAAGTCATGTCTAATTTAGTAGATTCTATTTTTGCATGAAGTCATATATGCTATGACACAAAGATTGTACTTAAAGAAGAAATAAAAAATATCTAACTATTTTTCAAAAAGTGTTGAATAATTAAGATCGTAAAAAATATTGATTTAATGAAGGGGGGGGGGCTGTAGCAGTGTTCTAGATATAAAGTTTATGCGTTAAATCTTTGATCATAGAGTTTAAATTTTTTAGTATATCTCTTGTTTTTGAAAAAATAGTATATGTAATTCGCTTTCAAATTATTCAATTCTATTTCCGATAAATTTTCGATTTCGATAATTGCCCAACTATCGTAAAACTGGTATCGTAAAAATCCGCAGATTGAGACTAATAGTCCTCAGTCCAAAAAAAAAAAAAAAAAAAAAAACCCAATTTATCCTCATGGAGGTAACAAAATGAAATGTATTTCTACCTGAACGTGGTATAAAAATGTCACTTACGGCTGGGTTGCAATTTTTTTAAGGTATCAGTAAGTGTTACATATATTTCTTTAGTAGGAGGAAAGGGCAGCGAGAAAGTAGATTATTCTTTGTCTATCACTATGTTACTTATTTTCATATTGGGTTTAATTTCATTCGAGAGTGAACAAGAAGATCACTTTTCACTTTACAACTAATTCAATTATTTTAAAATTTTCTAAATATAAAACCTATGAAACTATCAAATAATGTAACACATTCAACATTATTATTATTATTTTGTACATTATTAATTAAAAAAAGGAAATTTAATTTTTAAATTCAGTACGCAAACGGTAATTCTAAATTTTTACACATGTCAGATCTATCACGTTATATATTTATTTATTAAAAATTGAAAACTTGAAATAGATCAGATGAGAGTCTTGTTTATATAGATTAATATTTCTGAACAAGACCGTAGCCAAGATTTTTTTTTCGGGAGGGGCCCATCACATTTCTAATACAAGGTCATTGAATATGATATAATAATATGCATACCCAACGAAAAAAACATACGCACACACAATCAAGGGCCTGATTAACACAGGGGCATATGGTGCCCCGGGCCCTGAGTAGCAAAGAGCCCTAAAACTGGCCCTAAAAATGCCCTTTTGCCTCTAAAAATGACAAAAGTGGTATCATAAAATGCAAAATTTTGTTATTTTAATTTCATATACAGGTATATATATGTACTTTTGCTGATTCCTGCACAGTACGAATGGTGGGGTGGAGCCCACGAAAGTGTGTTTACCCCGGGCCTCACACGAAGTTAATCAGACCCTACACAAAAAGACCCTGATAAACTTAATGCGAGACCCGGGGCACACACAGTTTCGAGAGCCCGCCTCGTCTTCGTATTGTGCACCAATAAACACAGATACATATATACCTGTTTATGGGAGTAATATGTCAGAATTTGCACTATATGATACCATTTTTAGGGCATAAAAGGCTAAATGGCATTTTCAGGGTGAATTATATGGCCCCTGCTCTTCAGGTCACATGTCTTACATGCCCCTGCTTTAATCAGGTCTTGCACACAAATCTTTCGTCTATATTTTCCTATACAAATTCACTCAATACCAATCATTTCATTAAAACTTTTATTTATTAAAATTAATGTCCATGATGAATGCAGATGATTTGTTTCTAATAGAAATGTAACGCTTAATGTCCAAAGAAAGTCAATTTTATGTTCACTAATAATATCTTTAAAAATGTTTTTTGCCCTTTTCCGTTTTGTCAAAAATAATGGGAAAAAAAATGAAAACTTAGATTCAAATTATCATACATTAATAGTTCAACTGTTAGTCTTAAAAATACTGACGAGTTCTTTTAAAAGATACTCATATCGGATAACTGTCCCCCTCCGGGGAGAGGGCCTTCACCCTCGGGGAGAGGGCCTTCACCCTCGGGGAGAGGGACTTCACCCTCGGGGAGAAGCGTTGCTCCTATGTGTCCAAAATTTTTTGCCTACTTGATTATTACCATGATAAATAATTCTTACTGTGTACATTTATAAGAAATTTTGTACTATACCGCCAAGTTAAAAGCTGAGAAAAATTCAGACGGCAACGCCACCTGTTGGACGATTTTCACGAAAAAGTGTTAGGCACTAATTTAAGTCATGGTGCAGCTGCATATAAATGTATATGTAATTCTGCGCAGTGCAGTAGTTACTGAGATACAATTGGAACAAAATATTTGTCACACACAGACAGACATTTTCTAAAAATGGTCAAATCGTGTTCTGGAGCTCTCAAAACACGTAAATCCATCAAAAACCGGAAATCAAAAAAAAAATTGGAATCTAGTACTTTCTTCTATTGAATACAAAAAAAGTAAAAAGATTGAATTCGTGACGTAGGACAGTCCATTATAGCTTTGACAAGAAGGTGGATGAAATTAAGCGAATAAATATAGCGAGATTATGGTTGAATGGATTTTACGGCGCTCTAGAGCTTAAATATAGAAAAGAAAGAACGTAATGTGAAATTTAATTAAATTAATAGGTTTTATTAAATTATTTTTAAATACTTTTTTTTTTTCAAGACAGCCTTGTTTGCCTGATACATACTACACGAAATCAGTCTTTCACCATTTATTTCGGGGGGGGGGGGGCTTGGGCCCGTCGCCCCCCTCCCCTTGCCTACGGCCTTGTTTCTGAACTTCAAATGTGTTTCAATTTAGAGCAATTGAGTGATGAAGATGAATAACTTAAATCGTGTCTGTTAATTGTTATGTCTTTCACGCTATATTAATCCCTTATTAAGTGTGAATTATTTTTCTTAAATTAAAAATTATTTATTATTTATACGAAAGACATACAGATACACTAGCACACCAAAATCCATAAACGTAAATAAATATTTAGTAATTAAAATTGGACAAGAATGCAATTTAATGTCTAGTCCGTCACAAATAAAATTAATAACAACTAAGATTTAAAGTTTTAAAATTAAGGATTTATTGAATGAAAGTTTTCTCTCTCACCTTTTCTATTTATTTAAATTTGTTCAAAAATATATTAGCTCCAACAGTTCCAAGAGGGTTTTCTCTCAAAGCTGTTAGACGTGAGGTGCCATGCTCCATTCCAGGTCACGCTCGTCAGCTTATCCGTTTGGAGTTTTCTGTAGTTTTCTCCGAAAATTACATAAATACTAGTTAAACCACTTAGAAAGACCTCGCGGAAGGCACTTTCCTTGACCTGTTGGGGGATTTGTGCCAAACTTTGATAGATACAACTGCATTTAAATTGGTAGGGAATTCTATGCCGTAGTTCCTGAGTTATAGTCGCCACAAATTTTTGTCGCACACACACAATGAATTTATAAAAAAAAGCGTATTTGATGTTTTTATTCTATTCGAAATATTTTAATAAAACTTTAAGAAAAACACAATACACTTGTAATTATGTTTTTTGTAGGTATCTGCATACCCTGTGCGCGTGTGTGTGTGTGGGGGGGGGGGGGGACTTGTAAGCAAAGAATGATTTCAATAAAAAAAAATTATTGTTATCAGTAAAGCTAAATATATTATTAGATTCTGGTCATATACCATATCGACATTGAGAAAGTAATAGTTTCTTATATTTTCATCCATTATTTAGTAATATGTGAAGGGATGGGGCACAGCATAAATAATAATAATAATAATAATAATGCATATTAAAGAAAACATTTCTAATATATATATATATATATATATATATATATCATGTGGAAATCAGATTTGATTTTTCACTACTTTATTAATTAATTTCCCAACCCATGAGCTTGATTAGTAGGGGGTATACATTATTTAAAATTCAATTCCTCTTTCTTAAATAATTTTACCGAAATGGGCTTTTGTCCTGAGGAGATTTCGTCCGGGTGGATTTTGTCCGGAGTTGATTTTGTCCGGGGAGGATTTTGCCCAGGCTGTTATTATATAACTGTGGGTCACAACTGAAAAGCGGAACTATTTTACAGCTAGAAAAAAAAAAAAAAAAAAAGAAAGAAAGAAAGAAAGGAAAAAAAAAAAAGCGTTTAATCTCAGCTAAATATTAAAATGTGTGTGAAATCTTTTTATATTTGGGTTAAATAAGCAATTATTTTACAGTAACTAACAAAAATTGGACGTTTTTCAGAGTTAATTTCTGAATCACATCACTTTGTCAAAAGTGAACAAAGTTCTTGCTTTTATGTCTGATTGCAGTAATTAGTGATATCCCCCCTTTCCTAACTACAGGATCATATCACTTACTTTTGACTTATTTTGTTTGATCCATGTTTTGCTATTATTATATTACTGTGGTTCACGGCTGAAAAGAGGAACTATTTCACAGCTAGCTAAAATTAACAAAAAGAATAAAGAAAAAAAAAAAAAAAAAAGAAAGGAAAAAAAAAAAAAGAAAGGAAAAAAGAAGAGAAGGAAAAAAAGAAAAGAAAAAGAAAAAAGAAAGAAAGGAAATGGAAAGGAAAGGAAAGGAAAAAAAAAACTTTCAATCGCAGCTAAATATTTTAATATTTAGCTGCGATTAAATGGTGTTAAATGCATGAAATATTTTTATATTTGGATTAAAAAAAGCAATTATTTTGAACAAAAATTGAGCGTTTTTGAGAGCTAATTTCTGAAACCGATATTATAGTTGCTAAAACGAGCCTCTTGTATTCCCATTTATTTCAGAAGTTTTTAAATAAATTTGATTCTTCGATAATTTAGACAAACGCTCTAGAATTCTAATAGGGGTTTCTGGAACTTGCTTTCAAAGGACACTAGAATTTATAAGAATGACATCGACATTTTTACTAGAGCCACAATTTAGAATCTAGATGTCAGTTTTAGAATTATTTCTCAGAGCCAAACGTAAACGTAGTAAAGATAGACACTCTTTTTTAATTGTCATTGGGCATAACCTTCCCTCTGGGCATTTGACAGGGGTTCAGTGAAGCTATTTCGCAGTGTTTACTGATGATAACGAATTTAGAAAAAGACATAAATAGTTTTTTCTAACTCTAACGACCTTTCATCTGAAGATGCAAGCGGCTGGGCTTGTGATGTCCGTTGTATTTCTACTCGCCTAAAGAAATTTTTGCTTCTAAGCTTCACTGCAACATTGAATTGCAAGACAGGTTTTTTACTGTGTAGGAAATGGAAAACTTTCCTGACATTTTGGGAAAAGGTTAATGCTGAGACGCAATTATGAACAAATATAAATGAAAAATTCTGAATAAAAAAAGTTTTTGCGCTTTTTTTTTTTCGAAAATAATTATTTTGTAATATATATATATATATATATATATTTCAAAAATATTTTTTGAACTCTAGAAAAAATAATAAATAATAATAATAAGGACATGAAGAAGAAGAAAGAATGGCTATTTTATTTCTTCTTTTTAAAAAGACTAATAAACTTATAATAAGTTAATAAAAGATAAATAATTTTTATAAAATTATTATGACGAATAAATGTAAAGTTTTATCATCTCAAATATTTTCTCATGAAATAATATTTTATTAATAACATATTGTTTTACTTGTATTTTAAACATATATTTCTAAAATCTTTCATGAAAATCTATTGAGAAAAGCCATAATTTAACTACAATTACTTTTTGAATTACTTTCTTCTCTGCACCAATTATGTCTGAGCCCAAATTAGAATTACTTCAAATATCAAATAAGTTTCAGACGTTATCAAAAGTTTCGTTACCGTTTTTTCTGCTGACTATTTTTTACTTTACCATTTTATCCGCTTACCATATTTTCCGTTACTATTTTTCCTATACCAGTTTTACCGGTTACCGTGAACAATACCTATAATCGTGTGAAATATTCCAAGACATTGAAAAAATTATTTTAAAATTTAGAAACCAAAGTTTATCCAATGAAAATCCCAGAAGAAAAGGTTTATTTAATCTAAACTTTAGGAACTGCATATAATTTCCAAAATATTCTCTTTAAAATTATATTTACTAGAAAACTTTAAATTTATTAAAAAATTGTTTTAAAATTTTCCATATCTATCTAATGCAAATTTAATGTACTTCAATTCTGTATGGCCTAAATCTATCAAATATTAATAAAAAATGAAGTCTTCGAATAAAAACAGATTTTTTACCCTTTCATTTACGTTTGCTTCTGCCTTAAGACTCTATTAGTGGCCGAGATCAGTGCTCTCAATCAGATATACGGAAAGTGTCAGATTTAAACATTTTTTTGCTGAGCTGTGCTTACCCATTTTGCGGCCAGTACAGACTTTAGATTTTGAATACCTCTGCCGGTTTGTGTACACGGACACCCGAAAGTTTTCCAGAGCATTGTGTTCTGAGAAAGGTATTTCTATAAACCATATTTTAGTGCTTTAGAAATTTTAAACATCAACTCTGAAATCTCACTTCTTATAATTGGAGTGGAAGGCTGATTTTTACCAACATACGTGAAAAATACCAGAGCCGGGAATCGAACCTGGGCCTTCCGCTTAACGCGAGGATGTTCTACATCACTGAGCTACCCTGGCTGATAACCAGCTCCGCACTTTTCACATAATATACGTTGGCAAGGGTCACCGAGTCTGCATTAGAGCAGCTATATCAATTGACAAATTTTGAACATGGCACAACTCCAATAGGCCACGGAATTCTAATTTAGAAATTAAAAAAAAAAAAAAAAAAAAAAAAAAAAAAATTAAAATTAAATGTGTTTTTTCCGGGGTGTTTTTTATATTTTTCTGAGGGAGCTTTTTTCCAGGATTTTTTTTTTTTTTTTTTTTTTTTCGTTTCTTACATAAACTATATAGTATACTTAAATTTAGTACAGTATGAAAAATACATAACTTAACTTGAAATGAATTTTGAGCAACTTTTTTGTATAGGCGTAATGCATCCGGATTCTTTTGTGCAGTTATGTGCAAACGATTAATAAATGATTTTCATTCGCATTTTATATGAAACGTGCTTTTACACATGTAAAATAAAAATGTACATTCAGTTTATTTTGTTTTATGCAACCTAAAGATATTTAATGGTACCTATCAGAAATGTCGCTGATAAACGTAATGTATCTGAATTCTCTTGGAAGTCCCTGAGCACGAACAACAAATTATTATTTTCCCAGAGTTTGGACTTTCTACAAATATGATGATAACAAATGCAGGCGTACACACACAAACCGACCACTTAAAAAAAAAAAAAAAAAAAAAAAAAAAAAAAAAAACTTTTTTAAATCAGGGAACCTCAAAAGTGAAAGCCTAGCAAAAACTCAGTATCAAAAATTTGAGACAAAACAATCATTTCTCTGCAATACATTGATAAGAAAAAGTAAAAAAATAGTGGGTGTGTATTGACTGGGAGGGGTGAGCCCATTTCATAAAGTGAATATGTTCCAGCACAATAACAATTTTTAAGTAACCTTCCTACATGAAAAATATTTAGAATAATGAGTTTGGATTACAAACATACAGGCAAATATGGGCAAACTAACTGCTAAAAATCTGATATTTTGATTCAAGGAACTTAAATTGCGAAAATGTAGCAAAAACTCAATTTTGAAAACTGGAGACAAAAATAAAACTTTTTCTACAATACATAATAAGAGAAAATAATAAAGAATTCTTCGCATCCAATGTTATACAATCTGATAAGCGGCATGTTGTAAAATTTCATTTCTAAAATTGGGATAAATTTTGAAATACGTTTTCACATCTGCTTTCACTGGACTGAAAATTAATAGCTGAAGACCTTAGAATGTTTTCTGTAAACAAATTTAATAACAATTTGACTTTTTGTCGGCTTTCACATAAAATTTACTATAAAAATAGTAACAGTAATAATAAGATAATCTGCAATATAGGTTAGTTTCGTGCAAAATGATAGAGGCTAAATATGGTACATACGTTTTACATACTTAAACCAAAAATACATGAGATAGATAACAATTATCATTTAAACTTTTTTATCTGTTAAGATTAAGTTATTTTAAAATCATAATTTTGAAAATACTTTCAGCTCTATTCATTAATAATGATTATTATAACTTTTAGCGTTCCCATTATTTCCATTGCCATTTTTTTCCGGTGCCATTTTTTCGCTGCCATTTTTACCTAAATTCAATCCCATAACGTAATTGAACAATTTTTTGGAGACTCTAAACAATCATAAGTACTTACTTTGTCGTATTCTTAAAAAAAAAAAAAAAAAGTGGTACATTTTATAAATATGAATAATTTATGTCAATTTCTTTATGTTGTATATAGTATAAAGTTATTAATATATACTTTAAAAAAATTGCCCTCTCATAGACGATAATGAAATGATTGAAAACTCTTTTCTGAGTTCTTGTACGCACTAACGTTTGCTCTATTCATGTCATTTTCATTAGAGAATATGCCATAGTAAGCTTGAATAAACATCTATCAGTTTCAAGGTATTCTAAAAATATTAACTGAATTTAAAGCACGAGCACACGCAAAGACGAACCGAAACCGTAAACAATTTGTTGAAAAGTGTTAAAAAAGAATATTTTTAGATCACATTTCTAAATAGTTTTTTTTCATTCTAAAAGCCTAATTTAAAAAAAAAAAAAAAGTAATCTAATGTAATATTCTAGGAAAAATAAAAAGTAATCTAATGTAATATTCTAGGGAAAAAAAAAAAAAATGTGCAAAGAATTAGCATTAATCTACCTATTTAAACATGCCTTTTTCTTCAGAGCGAAAAACGAAACCTAGCATTAACATTGGAGCAAAATTAAGAGTCGTCAAAAACAACGAATTACCTTTTAAGAAATTCAAACTTCAACCAAAATCATGTAAAGTTAGTAGTACCAGTTAATTCACTGGTGCACGGACACTAATGAATTAAATTGACGAATAAAAATCGACGAATAAATTTTTTACCCTTTCATTTCCTTTACATTATCATCCAGACTCACTAGTGGACGAGATGGTCTACTAAAAATGTGATAAATGGAAAGTGCCATGTTCAAACTCCGGTAGCACTCATTGTTACAGCCTTTCGGGTTTTTTAATGATTTTTCTCTAAAATTTGCAAAGTGTTTGTAATCATATTTTGTAAGCTATGCGCCGCATGTTTTTTCGATGTTGTTCTTGTTTATTTTTGGAAAGGAGGTATTGATACCTCAACATTTATTATGCGTAAAAATATAAAAACTTTGTGGTAACCGGTAAAAATGATAAACGGAAAAAATGGTAAAGGAAAAAATGGTAAACGGAAAAATGGTAAATGGAAAGAATGGTAACAGAAAAAATTGTAATGAGGGAAATTAGTAAAATCAAATTACAATAATATCATTATCATATCACGGTGGAAGCAATTTTACGCAGCTAATGGGTGGCTCAAAACTGAAGTGGTCAGAAGAGTTTTGGATCGCTATAAGTATAATAGTTTCCTGCTGTTCCTGATTCGTTTTCAATGGAAGGAGTGAAGTTTTTGAACAGAATGTGAAGGTCATTTTTTAACCTGTATTATTGAAGCGACAGTGCTAATCATTCCAGAACATTCTATTTCGGCCTAACTCCTCTCTCTTCCTGGGGGAAGAACACGTTTGGTCGAAATTATACGGATGCGATTATACCCACTGGAAGCGGTCAATTCGTTTACAATTTTCAAGGTGCTTGTTTGTTTTGGTTAAAAAAAAGGGGGGGGGGTGATTTTCTCCTCGGCCCACCAAATGTTTTAGTTTTAACAAATCTGCCTTATAAGAAACCAAAAACACTTAAACACAAATTATAATTTCTTCAGATAGTGTTTAAAAACTGACTGAGATGATTAGCATTTTTTAATTTATTTAATAAAAAGATAATATAGGAAATAATATTATTTTTTTAAATGTGTTTTAAAACATTACATTACTTATATGATTAAGATTTATAAGTCTGATAAAAAAAAAAAAAAAAGAAAAATTAATTTCTAGTTATTGCTGAAATTAGAAATATTGACATTACACAAATTTGTTTAAGTCGATTATAGATCTATTCATCCATTCTAGCTATATGAATACCTAGAGATATGAAAAACAAGTTGTGTACAAAAACTGAGAATGGAACTACGGTCACAATAATGTTGTAAGGAGATCCCTGAAAAAAAGGGCACCGGAAAAAAAAGGGGCTCTTTTCCAATTCGCAAATCACAAAATAATAAATATGAAATAAAGAATTTAAAGAATGATTTTAAATAAATAATTTTAATTTATAATGCAAACTCAGTGAAAGTATAATTATTTGACAGTATATTTGAAAATTAAAAGCACTGTTTCAATATGTAAATATACTTTATTAGACAAAACAAAAGTAATTTTAATGGAATCTGAAACAAATCTTTTAAAATAACACCGAGGCGCCACTGGAATTTTTATATCATTCCTTTTAAAACAGTTATTTTGAATTTGAAATGTGAATGAAAAAGCATCAGTGAGTGTATTTTATTTATATATCTGTCTGATCTTGAAGCTAAAAATATTACGTTTGCATTTTAAATATAAATAAAAGTAAAAAGTAAATGATCAAATAAGAAAATCCATGTATATTTTAACTAATTGCAAAGGGTCACTTAAAATTTGATATCATTATTTTTAAGATTCATATTTTAAATTCTTATAGCCATAAAGTAGCGGCGTCACAAACTTTTAACCCGTTAAGGGTTTTTTGTACTGATGTTTTATACGTGCTAAGTAATATTTCTACAGGGTTTCATTAAATCTGCAATAAGATGGTATAAAAATATATTCTTTCCATGTGGCCCCTAGCTCTCACCAGGTAGTGTAACCATCTCTTCAATTTTTGATAAGCAATAAGAGATATTTATGCAACATTTCCTATAAATGTAAAGCAAAGTGATTTAAAAACAATATTTTTTCCCCTCATTCTCCCCTCCTCCTACATATATGTAACACTCTTTGAAATTTTTCATTAAATGCAGGTGACAGTTTTTGAAATTTTAATTAAAATTGGTAACACTGTGATATTTATACAATAATTTTTCTCCTTTACCCCTTATCTCATTGCCCTCCAAGATATATATAACAATCAGGTAAATTTTCCTAAATATTCAATGATATTTATAATAAATTTTATTAAAATGCAAAATATGGTGAAATAAACGTTTATTTTCTTTCCTTCTGTGCCTCCCCCCCCCCCCAGGCATAAGTAACCTCACTGTAATTTTTCATTAATAATAAGTGATATTTACACAAATTGTGAATAAAACAATCGATAATAAGTTTTGTTTAAAAAGATTATTTTTCATTAGCCCCTCCGCCCCCTACTCCATCTTATCAACTATAGATAACTTTCACTATATTTTTAATAAAATGTAAGTGATAGAACAAAGTTTCGTATAATCTGCCCTCCCCCCCCCCCTTTCTCCCCAGGTGTATAATACACTCATTGTGGTCTTCACAAATTGTACATGATTATATAAAGTTTCATTAAAATCGGTAAGAAGGTGGTATAAAAGCAATTGTTTTTTTTTTTTTTAGTCTGCTGCTATTCCCCCCCCCTCCTTTTCCCCAGGTATATACTAAATGAATGGTGCACCAAATCTAATGAAATTTCTAAAAATGCAATTTGAAAGTCATTCTTTAAATTCATTATTTGACAATTATTATTTTGCGATCTGTGAAAGGAAAAAGTGCCCTTTTTCCGGCGCCCTTTATTCTGGATACCCTATTTCCGGTGCCCTTTTTTCCGGGATTTGTTTCTAGGTGCCAGGTGGACTATTTATTTATAAGTATGTATGTATTAACCCTTTCTGACCCAGACCAGACCGCACGAACGTGCGGCTTAGACATCCACATACATTTTTTCATCTGCAGTAGTTTTATGTAATTAGAACAGGAAATAAACGATCGTACTGATTTCCAGAAAGTGCGAAGCACCATTTTCAATCAACAAATAGCTGTTGTAAGCAAAAACAGAAGAATGTTATGTTTTAAGGTAAAAATGTTTCCCGTCGGAAAGGGATATATATATATATATATATATATGGTGCTCAATAAAAATAGCAACGGAAATAATGGCAACGGTAAACTGAAAGCAATAACTTATGAACTGACAAACTTGAAATTATTTAAAATATGTAAATATGAATAAATAAATAAAATAAAATAAAGACATGGTTTCATTTCTAATTGTACTAAAAACTCGAAATCAGCAGATGTAAATAACTTATTATGTATACAAAATTTCAGCTCATTTAGATGAGAAAATATGGTTTAAAATTCGAAAATGTCTTTTCGAATTTTAAACCCTTTCACTTTCTCGCGTTACTGCAGAAAGTGACAACGTTAAAATTCAAAGCAATAACTTATAAATGAATAAACTAGAAATTATTATAAATAATACATAAATTAAAAAAAAAAAAAAATTAAATTAAATAACGATATAATTTCATTTCTAATTGTGCTAAGAAACTCCAAATCAGCAGGTATAAATATTGTATTATGTACATAAAATTTTAGCTCATTTCGATAAAAAGAAATGGTTTAAAATTCGAAAAGAAATTTTTGAATTCAACCACTTCTCCTCTCCTGTTACTGCTTAAGCATGCATTGCCTTCAGAATTATAAATATCAGCTCAGTCAATGATAGGAAGTTGGTTAAAATTTTTAACAAATTAATAGCAATAACTCATGAATGAGTAGAGTTGATATTGTCTATATAAATAAAAAAAAGTATATCTCTCCGTGCGTGATTGGAATGGCGGAAAAAAAGTCGCCAGAAAAAAGAAAGAAAAACAAAAGAAAGATCTGAAATTACTTCATTCGACTTTTCGTACATTTATTAGTTGGATAGGCACTTAGAGAAATGATCATTCTATTAAATCTGATGAGTTCTTTACATTAATATTTAAAGAAATGTAAGTTATAAAAGACTGTGTGAATATTCCCCCCCTCCCCCCCCCCCCCCAGAAATTCATATAATCTGTAGTGTACTGTAACGTAGTCGAATTCTTTTGCGCGTTCCTTTAAAAAATTTCGAAATTTTCAGTATCGACCATAATCGGAAAAAAAATAATAATAATAATTAAATTAAGTTAATTTAAAAAAAAAATCAGTTTGTATATATATATATATCTTTAAAAAAAAAAGTTTAATTGAGTATTAGGGGTGATTGTGACTTGAAGGTAGACATAAAACTTAGAGCCTCAATTTAGAAAACATTCAAAATATCAAATAATGCTTAAACTATTTAAACCAGACGTACTTAATCTTTTTACATTTCATTCCCATATCATCTGGATGACAAATGAACAATCAATGAGGACAAAAAGTAACTTTTATAGGAAATATGAAAATACTGATAAATTAGAGAATAAAAACTCTGAAATCAGGGGTAAATTCTGAACACAAATTTGATCCAAAAACAATACTCTTCTCTACCATATTTAGGTAAGGGAAAGTGAAAAAAAAAAAAAAAAATCGTTCTTCTACAAATACTAGCTGAATTAAACTGAAAAAAATTAAAGCAAAATTCAGACAAAAAAAAAAAAAAAAAGAAGAAAAAAAAAAAATCTTATTGTTCTTGAGATGTTGTATGCATATATGAATTAACTAACACACAAAAATATAAACCATATCAGTTTCATGATTTTCAGATTTCTCACACCTCAAAACGTGTAGAAATGTAAAAAAGCCAAGGACGAACGTTTTTATGACTGCCTAAAGCTGCCTTCAAACTCTAGCAACAATACAGAGCTTCAAAAGTCATAAATTATCCATTGTCCGAAAGTGACCCTTGAAATCTTGCACGCATTTACAATGAAGGACGTTACTTTTTATTGCTCTTTTACAAAAGATAACCCCTTCTCATGCAGTTATCGCACTAGGAGGTTTGTGAGCTTCGATTCCACCGAGCATCGACTCTCCTAAACCACATCAAAGAAATATCTATAGAGCCTAATTTGCAGCTTTCTAAGTTGCCAGAGCTTTAGATCCCCATACCTATAGTATAATGTGTAAGGAAAAATAAAGACAGATAGATAAATATTGTATACATTTTTTTTCTTTTTTTAATGAAGATTGCTTTAAAAATATCACATGACAAAAGTATAAGAATGTAATTAATTCATTTACATAACAAAATAATTTATAAAAAAAAAAAAAAAAAAAAAAATTCTCGATATTACCTAACAATTATTTGAATGTAATAAACCATATCCGTTTTCTGTGATTTCAATTTTAAATCTTTTTTTAATCTCATTTTTTGCGCGTAAAAATGTGCCACGTACTTTTTAAAATTACTGAAATGAGTTAAAAGGATATGTTGCCCCCTAAATTTTCTGCTTTAGTTAATTTTAAAAATCTATTTGTTGTGTCCAAAAGCTGTTTGCACCCCTAGATTCCCAAAAATTGTCCTTTTCGTTTGATACCAAATTTGTAATGATAGGACTGATATTCCTAATTTATTTTCCCTTTTTTCGGTGTTACACAAAACTGGTCTACAAAAACTGGCGAGGACGTTTATTTTCCAGATTGAAACTAATAATCCTCCACCCTGAACACTATACAAGTATACTTAACATCTATGCTAATTTTATTTTATTTTTAGCGATAAAAAATATATATAAGCTCATTCGATTTTTTTTTTTTTTTTTTAATTAAAGGATAAAATGTTTGAGTCATAGAAATATGCTTAATAAATGACCATCCCAACACCACCCCCTTTTTTTAAGCTCTTCAAATTTCGAATGTTATTCTGTAGAAGATAGTTCTATAACAAATCGATGATCTTTTAAAATCAAAACGAAAGGAAATTTCTTGCTTTTAAATATTTATTAAACCAAAAAAAAAAAAGCTAAACGCAGAGAATTTTTTTAAACATTAAACTAATACATTTGAAAGCCGATAAAAGTGTCGTACATTTATTATTTACATTTTTTGGCTCTTTGGTGTTAATTATTTGCAAGAAGTATTAAATGCCTGTTTAGTTTACAATTTTGATACACTAAATTACGTTGAAAAAAGTATCAAAAACTACATATCTCCATTTATTTATGCTTTAAGTTAAAAGTTAGAAAAATTTTGATCAATGGAAACTTATAAATAAAGTGTTCTCCTTCAGTGGCAGAAATATTCTGCTCTCGAAGATGATAGCATAGCTGCCAACATCCTAATTAATTTTCTGTAGTAGTGTTAGTACCCGCCTTGTTTTCACACCAGGCGATTTTCGAGGTTTTTTTTTTCTCCTAATTTAATCATGATTACATTTTGAGAGAATTACTCTAAAAATAAACCAGTGCGAAAAATGCGGCGGATACTAATAGTACTTCAGAACGTAAATTAGGATGTTGGGAACTATGTGACAGATGGGAGGTGCCGAGTTCAAACCCAAGTCACATTTTTCGATGTAACCCAGCCATTCAGAATTTTTCGTGGTTTTCTCCGAAACCAGCGTGAATATGGATTTTCTTATTTAATCTTAATTACATTTGAAGCGAATTACTCTAAAAATAAACCAGTGTGAAAAAAGCAGCGGATACTAATATGTACTATGGAACAAAAATTAGCCAATTATGTGACAGATGGGATGTCCGAAGTTCACACCCAATTTACGATAACGAACACGCATACAGACCAACCGCTAATGTCCTGTTTCTAGAACTTGGAGGGATCTCAATTTTTGCAAATATCACAAAAACTCAATTTCCAAAATTTTATACAAAAACAATACTCTTCTCTACCATATTTCGGTAAGGGAAATTGAAAAAAAAAAAAAAAAAAAATCGTTCTTCTACAAATACTAGCTGAATTAAATTGAAAAAAAAAAAAAAAAAAAAAAAAAAAAAACAGCAAAATTCAGGCAAAAAAAAAAAAAAAAAAAAAAAAAAAAAAAAAAAATCATATGGGAGGAGGGGGAGGGGGGGAGTGCCGTGAAGAAATCGTGCCACGGACGCCAGTTATGCTCGCTACGTCACTGACTTATGTAACCGTCATAGTTACATAAGCTATGTTACGGTATATACAAACAAAATGCTGATATGTTTCTTAAAAAAGCCCAAATTCTAAAGATATATTCTTTTTGTTAAACATAAACTATGTATACATATTAGCCGTGAATTGTATGCGCTTGGGAACTATTATTATCCGTCCGACCCATATCCATATGTCAATCAACGAGCCTGTTATAAGGGGCATGAAAACAGGATAAGATACCTTGAAAAAGAATGTACTATTCAAAGATGAAAGAATTTTCATTTAGAAAAAGAAGGGCATATCAATTTAGAAGACATATTCCAATGATTGACCATGTGTTCATGTTTTTAAAGACATCTGTAATATAGACCTTTTTTGTGGTAAATACTGAAAATAAAACAAAAAATCGAAATATACTCGGCATAATATTCTGTACAAAAGAAACTCAATATCTTTTACATTTAAAATGTAATAAATCTAAAAACGTTCTATCATTTATACAAGATATGCCAGTGTGCAAATCCCTTATAATAATAACCGATATAATTTCAGATAAAAAGGAAAACATTCATAAAAGTATATTATTATAATTATTATTTATTTATTCATTACAGATTTTGTGTTTAGAACTAATATGGATTATATAATATAATAAGCCTAATATGTATTTTTATTAATTTTCGATTATTAATGTGTATGAAACAAATTTGTAACTTTTATGGGTTTTAAAATTTTTGCTGTCTCTGAATTTCGTGCTAAATAATTTGTTTGTGTATTAATTTCTGATTTCGAATCTCTTATTTGTCTCATAATGTATCAGAAACTCCAATAACTTTTTTTTTTTTAAGTTTAAATAATATTTTTTATAATATCCGTTCATTTCGCATGCATGTAGCAGTTTTCAGGATTACTGCATGTTAAGTAGTTTACCCCCCGACGAGAGGACACTAAACATGGAATCAATGATACAAATTTCAGATCATCATTGCATTACAGATATTTTTTAGATACTCATTTTCGGTGACAATGTACCATGGATTCATAGTACAGATGTTTCAGAGTACTACTTTTCCAATTACCATTTTTTCCGTTTACCATTTTTTCAATATTTGTTCGTTGAAAAATCTCGTAACGTTAGGAAATAATAGAGTAATTTTTCGAGAGATTATTTTCTATCCATACACTCAATTGTTAATATTTCAT
Organism: Salticus scenicus; assembly: GCA_963930645.1. Classification (NCBI taxonomy): domain Eukaryota; kingdom Metazoa; phylum Arthropoda; class Arachnida; order Araneae; family Salticidae; genus Salticus; species Salticus scenicus. Next base: position 101,344,998 of record OZ005652.1, read on the forward strand.
TCTAGTTCTCTCTATCTCTTTTCAATAAAAGTTAGAGACAGACAAAAATATAAAGAAGCAGTCGATAAAGATCGCGTTTGAAACAATATATTTTTTTCCTTCTAAGAGAAATGGCTAATTTATGTAATAATAATTTCGTTCACTTTTATGAAACTAATTCTTCTGTAAAAAATATACACACAAACGTACATATGCATATGTCTTATTTTAAAATTCTTAATCAGAATCCTCTGTTTTATCTTTATCTAAAATTTTCTCTTATCTCTGAATCTCATCACTCGTCAAACCCAGGGATCGACTTTCACCTCATTGACCCCTATCGTTTTGACCATTTGGCAACCTCTTTGACAACACTAGGCAGGTAACAAAACAACAAAGTGCAATAACTGAACATGGTGGGCGAATGTTTAAAGGAAAGAGAAAAAAATACTAAAAACATGAGAATGATGATTCTTCTTTCGTGCATAATTTTCAAAGAAATAAAGCAATGGACACAAAATTTGGATGTCATGTTCGTTATCGTATCATTAATCGAATTTTATATAACTTTAGCATATAAGTAATTCCTTTTAAAATAATAATAATTCATTTTTCTTAAAAGTAAGCTTTGGGAAAAAAAGAAAAATTCAACAATTTTAGGAGAAAAAACACTTGATGAGAAACTGTGATAAAGATGAAATACAGATAGAAGAAGACACCCATGCCTTCAAATGTTAAACTTAATCCCGACTTTTCTTTCTGTTTTCAATTCACTTTTACTTTTATAACGCATGTTTTGAAAATATATAATTACTAATTTGTAAACTATGAGAATCATCAGAATAACAAAGATGTTGATAAATAATTTTATAAAGAACATATTATACAATTTTCATGTTTGTATGAATATTTTTAAAAAAGTAATTCACATGCAAAAAATAAAGGGGAAAAAGTAAGAAAAGAAACAGAGAAGTGAATACATAAAGAAAAATCCGATTATAATCTAACGCATGGATGCATGTGCATCTTCACTTCCTGTAATGCATCCTTATGGTCATTTTTCATTACGTTTTCCTTTCTAAAATTGTTAAAATGTTTCATTTTTTCCAAAGCTTACTTTTGTGAGGTAAATTGAATAATTATTTATTTTAAAAATTTTTACTTAACAGTTAAAAATGTTTACTTAACTTTTACTTACTTTTTACTTTATATAAAATTCGATTAATGATATGATAACAAATATGCCATCCAATTTTTATGTGCCTATGTTTATTTGTTTGAAAATTATGTGTAAAAGATAATGGGAAAACAGATTGTTCCTTTGATTTTGTGCACACATGTATCTGTCAACTTACACAAAATGACTAAAATTCGTTTATTTAACAAGATATATTTCTTTTTTAATCTTTCATAAGGTATTATAAATTTAAGAAGTGAATGAAAGTGATTAGAAAAACTTCATTGGAGATTCAATAAAATAAAATATATAAATGGAAATGGCGGGAAAATATGTAATTATGCAGTAAAGTGACACTATAGTAAAGATGCCAAGTTATTACGGATTGTCCGTAATCTTAACACTGGAATTTTTTTAATGTATTTTTTTGTAATAATTATCTACAATTTAATAGGATAAATTTTACTTTTTCCTTATTGTGGTATGAAACTGATTTTTCGTTAGTAGTAACTTGGCATCTCTGCTATAGTAGAGTGACTATGCAGCCAAGTGATACAAAATTAATTGCTTTTAAAACATCAGATTACGCATATTTCAAAAACTTAAAATATCTTTCTCAGATAACTACTAGTTTAGAATTTGGTCATATTGTCACATTTTATGGAAGAATCTATTAAGACGACAAAGAATACTGAAAATGTTTAACATCAATTTATAAAAGGTATATACTCCCAACAGTGACCGAAAAGTTTTGCTTTATAAGATCCTTGGCTAAGCCATTCGAGGTTACCGTGATTTTCTCTGAAACATCCATGAATAGCAAATAGGAATCATTAGAAAGTCTACCCGGAAAATGCATTTTTTCATCATTTAATTTGAAATTCATATATTAATAATTTTAAAAATATAATGATAAAACATTCCAACTATGTTTTGAAATTAAGTTTAAAAAAAAGAGGGGGGGGGGGGAATGTACAATGGTTTGAATTTTTATTGAAATGTACATAGTAAACGTTGCTAAAAAATTAAATTTTATATTTTAAAGCAAATATTTTCTTTATTTATTTTGGACGGTTTTTCTATACTTGAATGAAAAATTTAGATTACATTGTATTAAAATTGTACAAACAAAACATTTTTTTAAAAGAAATTTAATTTAGTATTCGAGTCCTGTATTAGATATACGTATTTATAAACTCTTTAGAGTCTGTGATAGACTAATTATTATTGAAAATTTTAAGTGATTTGCTGCAAATCGTAACATCTAGGCGAATTATTCAGCCTAGAAACAAATGTAAATCCATTTTTATTTGAAATCTGTTCGCAGATTTTAATTTTATATTTGATAGATTTAGATAGAAAACATAAAATCATAATTTCACAGAAGTAATGTACATCAAATTTGTATAAGAGTGATTTTTTTAATGATTCTTAAATAAACTTGAAAAAAAAAAAAAAAAAAAAAAATCCCCCTGTAATTTTTTAGTGTCTCGTGTCCTTGGATCAGCGATGACAATTTTCAGCTATTTTCGTCACAATATCATTATGCAACAGTATCTATCCAATTTAAACATGAAAAATATACTCAATAAAATTATACTTAAAAAAAAAAAAAAAAAAAAAAAAAAAAAAAAACTAAAGAACATGCTTTTATTGAAATGTGGGCTAAAAAGCACAAATAATTTATAAATTTAAAGCTTTTATTGGATAGCTGTAAGATATCCCACAACTCGATGTAACCTAATTTTTGAACTAAGCTTCGAATAAGAATAGGACATTGATAAAAATACAGATAAATATAACTTATTTCAATGGAAACTAGGAGGCTCTGCCCCCTGCACGCTCCTCTCACCAACCCCCGAGGGAGGCTTCGCCTCCCCCCTGACTCACTTTACTTATTAACACATGCAGATCTCTGCCGGCCTATTTGTTGTTTTCTTTCAATTGAATAGGAAAATTAATAGTGTCCAACACAAGACAAAAGCAGAAAATTATTATAAAAATCCCCATATTCGATGTCAAATTGAAATATATAATATTTAACAACACATTATTTTAATTTATTTTTATGCAAATTATGCTAAAAATCAGTTTTTATTTATTTATTGAATGGAAAGAATATCATAATACTCTTTAACTACATTTATTGCGACCATGGAAGCCTCTGCGCAAGTGCGGATTCAACGAGTCCACTAGTAAAATAGGGGAGACAAGCTTTTCGTTGAGAGAAAATAAGCGATAAGGGAATACCGAATGACTGGATGCTTACTAAATTCAAACCTGTTGGTCAACTTGGAAACCCTCCAAGATTTTCGACTCGTTCTCACTGCTAGGCGTAGGAAACGTGGTTACACTATATCTAGACCACTTTGCAATACAGCTTTAGTACATGACCCTTTTTATTTCTTTTTTACAACCATAGATCCGGACGTCGGTACGCCTGTCGATAGAGCGCCGAGCTCGTAATTGGAGATTGCGGGTCGGTACTCGAGCTGGCCAAAGACCGTCGTGTACACTAATGGTGGATGGTGCATGTAAAATCTATCGTGGTCGCAATGTCCTCCATGTTCCCATTAAAATTATACCTTTGGGGATCACGGAAGCAGGGTAGATATCCCCTTCGTGTAGGATAAAATATGTGGTGACATGTCTCCGGAACATCCGTAGGGGTGCGTCCCAGACCGTCGCTAATTATCCATAGCGCAGTGATGGTGAGACGTCAAACACAACCAACCTAATTATCTACCTACCTACAACCATGGATCATAATTTAATTTTCCCGTGTAAGAAAATTAATTTTCTAAAAGTAAAAAAAAAAAAGTTACAAATAGTGGCATTGTCATTCATTTTCTTTTTTCTTTTTTTACAACAAGGGTTCCGGGCCGTTGTACCACAGTAGGTAAAGCGCCGAGCTCATAATTGGAAGATTGCAGATTCGAAGATTGCAGATACTTGAACCGGTCTAAGACCGTCGGGTATATTAATGGTGGCGGTCACACGTTATTGCGGGGACGTCGCTGTAAAGGCCGGTTTCCACATGAGTTGGAGCTACCAGGTCCAAAAAACCATTAATCACGCTCCGCACACAAAGAGCCAAATGTCTTGTCATCAGTTGTAACCTGTTTTCATCAGATTGCGCAGTTACTTCTAAGGAAAGCATGCAAAATTGACAAATATATCTGTCTCTGGCCCCTCAATTATCTCAGCTGGGGGTTAGAACCAGGACTTCCAACGCCGTTCGAGGGTTTTGAGCCCGGCTGACCACATCAAAGGATTCTGAATAGAAGCCTGTGAAAGAGCCGTAGTGGAAACTGGACTTTAAGTTTCTAAGCGGACTAGTATAGTGGCCACAGCGTAGTATTTATATATTGCCAATTAGGAAAGGGATTATTATTATTATTATTATTATTTACTTGCATGAAATTCCAATTTTCAGCTTGGCAATGAACATGTTACCATTAAAAAAAAAAAGTTGCAGGAATCTATAGTATTAAAATGAAAGTCGTGTGTGTGACACGCCAAATTTTTTATATAATTTTAAATCATTTTTAATAAATATCTGTCGCTGCTTGACGCAAATACGGTCAAATCCTGTGCAGCAAGTGTTTAACATTTATAGATTTTTTTCGTTTGCCACTGGAACCTCTCCGAAAAATGCCTTGAGGGGACTTGTATTTTGTATTGTCACTGATTATGAAGTCGTGTGCAAAACTTTAGGTCAATCGGACGACCAGAGGGGGCTGAAAATTGAATTTCAAGATCTTATTACATACATTAATAGTTACATACATCAAGCCAAGATATTAATAAAAGTGTATTAATTTGCTACATTTTACTATGCCGACGAACATTGTTCAGGAAGGAAAATCAATTTTTCATACCTATACTGTAAGTAAAATATTTTTGAAAGCTCTATTTTCACCTCTTTTTTTTTTTTTTTTTTTTTTGTATAATATCACGTTTTGAAAACGAAAGTCCAATTTTTAGAGATTGATTTGTATGTACACCTGTTATTAACATCAGTTAAAAAGAAATAACTGCAGAAATTCATATTTATAGTATTGAAATGCAGGGTAAAAGAAAGAGAAAGTAGTGTGACTGACACATCAGATTATTTATATATTTTTAAATCTTAAAATAATAATAATAATTTTCGCAACTCGACATTACTCAAATACGGCCAAATCCTGTGCTACACGTTCATATTTTAAGATGGGTGCCATATGTACGCACTTTCAGGTGTGTGTGGGACGAACGTCTGCAGTTTCAGGTGTGTGACACACGTCCGGATTTTCATGTGTGTGACGGACGTCCGCACTTTCATGTGTGTGACGGACGTCCGCACTTTCAGGTGTGTGACGGACGTCCGCACTTTCAGGTGTGTAATGGACGTCCGCAATTTCAGGTGTGTGACACACGTCCGCGTTTTCAGGTGTGTGACACACGTCCGCGTTTTCAGGTGTGTGACGGACGTCCGCACTTTCATGTGTGTGACGGACGTCCGCACTTTCAGGTGTGTAATGGACGTCCGCAATTTCAGGTGTGTGACACACGTCCGCGTTTTCAGGTGTGTGACACACGTCCGCGTTTTCAGGTGTGTGACGGACGTCCGCACTTTCATGTGTGTGACGGGCGTCCGCACTTTCATGTGTTTGATGGGCGTCCGCACTTTCATGTGTGTGAAGAATGTCCTCATTTTCAAGTTTGTGACAAACGTTCATATAGGGCGCCCGCACTTATTGGTGTGTGACGTACGATTTTATCTGCACTACTTCGAATTCATTAAAATTTAATTTCTGTAATTTCTTACTTAAAACGGTAAAGTAAATTTCTTTTTCTAATATACAAGAATAAAATAAAAATATATAAATAAAATAATATAAAGGATAAAAAAAAAAAAAAAAAAAAAAAAAAACTTACGTAATAATTAATGGCTTTGAATTCAGAACTGAAGATCTAAATACTTCTAGAACATTGGTCCTTGTGCGCTTTATTTGATAATTCCATTGAAAGAGTTGTGCAAAATACTAAATGAAATTTATCATGAAACCATATTTCTTTTTATTTTATGATTTTGCAGTTTAACGAACAACTTACTCAATTTAAACATTGATTTTCTCTAATTATTTTTAAACATTAATAAAGTAATTTCGAAATGTTAATTGCGTGAGATAATATGCATCATTCCATGCATATTATCTTACGTATTTAAATCAATCTATCAATAATGCCTGAATATTTATACTAAGTAGTATAAAATTACAAAGTTTAAAATTTCGATAGTGTTTTTTGATAAAATTGCAAATATATGACACTTTTTGCACAATTAAACGCAAAATCACTTGCGGAGAAAATTTGACACTGATTAATTAAGAAAAAAAAAAAAAAAAACAAGTTTTGCCGTCCCATTTTAGTTGCAATTTGCTATATTACGACTGACTTAAAAAAAAAAAAAAACAATTAAATGTAAAATTTTAATTTAAATCTTATGATCATAAATGCCATTTCAGACTTTTTCAACATGGTGTAAGGGTGAGCAACAAAATGAAGATCTAATGAAATAAACTAGATAAATTTGGATAAAAACAATAAAAATTTAACTTTTATTCTAAAATTTCAAAAGCCAACAGGAGGCAAAAGACAAATAAATAAATAAATAAATGATATCTTTTAACAATAACAATAACTTTTTTTTTTTTTTTCTAGTAAATAAAAAAATATATATATTAAAGAAGACAGAAATCTGTATGCTTATTTAAATAGCACAACCGTGAACATACACATCATGCATATTTAAATAGCACAACCGTGAACATACACATCATGCATATTTAAATAGCACAACCGCGGACATACACATCATGCATATTTAAATAGCACAACCGCGGACCTACAGATAGTACACATACTGAAGACAAAATGCGGACCTCTGAAATTTCCTATACACACATGCTTTGGCAGAATACACAGCACAGAATACACAACACCTCTTATATCCGGCAAATAGCGGACATTATCAAAATACTATAAAAATAAATTTTTTAGCATAAATTAGGTCCAAGGATGTCGAAAATGAGCTCAGTTCAAATTGCGGACGTCCGCAATTGGCGGTACGTCCGCAGTTGGAAGGTGTGTATAGGCACACAGGTCCGCAGTTGCGGGTTCCGGGGCACACACACATCCACACACACACATACATGATATTATTTAATATAATTATTTTTAATAACATTATTTAATATATATAATTTAATATATATTATTATATTTGTATCATTTTATTGCTGAATAATTTATTTTTTTCTTTTGGTTTAGAACATAAGGATTGTAATATTTTTTCTAAAATATTATATATTTTCATTAGAACATAAAAAATAAAATTATGCGACAGAAAATAGAAGGTGATTTATGCGAATTTTTGTTAAGAAAGATTTAAATATTTTGTTCGTATTTATTTAATATAATAAAATAAATTTCATATCAATTCCGAAACTAAGCAAACATACACACACACACACACACACACACACATATATATATATATATACATTGTATTTCGTTCAAGGCATTTATAATCTAAGTTAACCTGTATATATGTATTGTGTTTCATGTATATACATTAGCAGCTTTAAGAAAAATAATATTAGCACTGACAAACATCAGCTAAAGGAATTAAGAAGTAGTTAAAAAATCATTCGCAACTAATTTTGAACATTTTTGAGGATAATGAAATCATTATTATTTTTTCCATAAATTCATGTAGCTGAAGACAATCTGCGAACAATCTCGTGTACTGTGATAATGAATTTCGCAATATTCAAGAAATACAAATTTAAAAATGCTGTAAAACATCTAAATGGTACGAGTTCCGTAAAGTTTACTGTATTTATTTTTGTTTTTAATATTTAATATTTAATATTTTACTTTTTTTCTTTTTTTTTTTTTTTAATACAACGTAAAAATCACGTTATTTTTAATTTTAAGCTATATGATTACTCAGAGTACCTTAAAATGTACGAAGTATATACTGAATATATTGACGAAGAATTTAGTTCAAAGAATATCCAAACGATCGTTTTTTATTTAATTTATAATTACCTCAATGGTATAGATACACTTTTTTATGTGTACATGATGAATTGTAATACGAACTTGACTGGGTTAAAATAATTAAGAAAATTGATTAAGAAAACTGAGGCATAAATACAATATTGCCAATAGCCCCAATAATAATTAGTTTTTTTTTTTTTTTTTTTAATGATGAATAGAAACAATTTATATGTATAGTTTGGATATATTGCGTTTACTTATAAAGTTCTCGTTCTTTATCGTTCGACACCCTTTTTTTTTTTTTTTTTTTTTTTTTTCCGCAGTTCATTTCTTCTCTTCGAAATTTATTTTTTAATTCAATTCAACATTTTGCTGTAAATTTAGGACTGAGATTAACCTTTTGAGGCTCTAGTTAATTACATCATTTAATTTCGACAGCCACCAGAATTTACAAACAAAATTAAAAGAAAAGAAATAAATGACTTTTTATGCTAAGTAATAAAAATATAATTTTGTTTAAAATATTCCGGGAGGAGATTTTGCAGTTACGACGTAGTAATTGAGTCCTCGGCACGAGGACACTGGGAACACCATGCATTGAAATGCTTAAATGAATCAGACATTATTGTTTTCTACAAGATAAAAATAATACTATACAATATGATTCTTTGTGTTTTAGTAGATACTGTCTAACATGGACACACGATTATATACTACTTAACATTACAAAATATAATAGATACGGTTCAAAAAAAAAAAAAAAAAAGCTATGATTATTTACATTAAAAAAATATTATGTACTCCTTTGTTAACAAGCAGCAAGTAAAAATGCAAAACCTTCGATAAGGACACGTATAATGTGTAATTCCGTGTTGTATTTCACTTAGATTTAACTTAATGTCAACTAAAACCGAGAATTCTCTCTTAGAAAAAGAAAAAAGATTCGCTTTTAGACGTTAATATAAAACAAGAAAATTATTTTAGGAAATAGTTTTGCGCATGTGTGTTCAACACCCTCTCTTTCTCTCTCATCCTTCCCCACTCTCTCTCTCTTTATATCTATCTATCTGTCCCTCTATATGCATATATACATACATACATATATTTGTGAGTATTTAAATTTATATATATATATATTGTATCCTTATATATACACTAGTGACATTTACTTCCATGGATTATTGAAGACAAAATTTCAGTGTTTCAAACACGAATAAGTAAAATCAAATCATTCTGTTAAATAGTTTAACGTGTTAGACGATCGCAAAATAATAATAATAATAATAATTTGTTATTATTATTTAAATTATTACGGATTTATGAAAATATAAGCTGAAACCCAGATTGGAAATTTTAGTATAAAATGGTTTGAGCCGCCCTTTTCTTCGTTTGAGGTGGAATTTTATTGGAATAGTAGTAAAATTCAAGTATTCCGATCGGCGGTACTGAGCTGAAATTAGTTACTTTGTTCTTTTTAGTGCATTAAGAATAGGGCATTTTATTATTTTTAAAAATATGTGTTATTTTTTCTTTTTGTAGTATTTTATAACTTTTATATTTTTGACTACCTAGATTAAAATCGCTGTTGCTAAATTAAACTTCTTGGCGAAAAATCGTCGAAAGCAAAAATTTAAAAAGTCACTCAGGAGGATCTATAAGTAAAACTGATTTTAGTACAACATATATTTGCATCGTAAAATATATTAGCACTTTATGAATGTGTAAAAAAAAAAAAAAAAAAAAAAAAAAAAAATTAAAAAATTAAAATAAAATTAGTGATACTGATGTCAATTTTCGTGAGATGTATATATATATATATATATATATATATATATATATTTAATTTTTTTTCGCGTTCAGATAAATGCATTTATTTTTCTATCAAAGAAAAAGAACTCGTAAATTTTTTTGGCAACAATTAAATTAAGGATAAAATTTGAATGGTTAATTGTTTGCTATTGTTTCCTTATTATTTTCCTATTTTTATTAATAAAAAATCAATTATGTTTATTTTATTTATTTTATTTATTTATTTATTATTATTATTATTGTGTGTGTGTGTGTGTTAAATTGTAGTGTCAGAAATGACTAATATTTTAGTGAAAACCCGAAGTCTTTAGGTGGTCTGATTGCTCAGATATAAGCAAAAAGATGAAGCGCCGGTGACAGACATAGCGGGCATAAGAAAATATATTAAAAAGGGACGTGTATGTTTTAACATAGCTTTCCTTCATGACATCTATATAAAACTAAAGATGTTAATAAATACTTTTCTATTCATTTCATAATATTTCAACAACTGAAAAGAAAAAAAAAAATGCGTATAAATATATTTTCCTAACTACATATGACAAATACGGAATTTCAATGTAATATTCTACACTCATGTCCATAAATTAAGGATAGTTCAGATTCACACGGAATTCGAACTTTAATGCAAAAATTTCAACTGTAGAAATACCACATATATCTTTAAGAATAATATGCAAATTATAGGAAGCCATTAGACGACGCCAGTATGATGTCACAATGGCTAAAGTGTAAGAAAGGGGTAGATGATGAATAGGAGCAAAGAAGGAAAATTGTTCACAAGCTGCTCATTGCCACAACCGAATATTTGTTACACAGACTACGCATGTCGATGTTTTTTACGTGGTAGAATTATCGGCGGACTGGAATGTGGGCGTACTCAGATAGAAGTATCGAGGGAATTTGGAATCGCCAAAAGTGCCATCTCTAGGCTTTAGCGACGATTCCAAAATGATGGAAATGCCAGCGAATGGTGCAGTACTGGTCGGTCCTGAGTTACAACGCCGAATGACGAACGGTATTTGGCAGTAACTGCCAAAATAAGCAGATGGAGCACCGCATCAGACCTGTCTCGTCAGAAATCTGCAGCCACATTACCGCAGTTTCAAGGCAAACCGTGTATTGACGTTTGGGAGATATTGGTGTATATACTCGCAGGACTGTCAGATGTGTTCTGCTCACGGCAACGCACTGTGGTTAGCAGTTAGCTTGGAGTAGAGAACATGCAATGTGGACAGCTGCACAGTCGGCTCGTGTGATGTTTTCGGTCGAGTCCAGGTTTAGCTTGCAGTCAGATTCCAGTCGGACTTTTATATGGAGAACGCCAAGTGCACGTTACCGCCAAGACAACATCATTGAACGACACTGTTACGGTGGGGCAGGAGTGCTCATTTGGGGGGAATCATACTGGGCTCCAGAACAGATCTGCATATCCAAATCGGAACCATGACAGGCCAGATTTATCGGGACATCATTCAGGAACAATATGTACATTTGTTTAGGGGTGGCATGGGTCCATAATTTGTATTTATGGATGACAATGCGCGTCCTCACCGTGCAAACATTGTACACGGATGCCTACAATCTGAAGATATCACCGGTATGGAATGGACAGCTTTCTCACCTGACTAGATTCCAATAGAGCATATTTAGGACATGCTTGGCTGACAAGTTGCAGCCCGTCAACCATTTCCTACATGTGTACCAGAACTTCGAAGAGCATTGCTTACTAAGTGGAGTAATCTTTTCCAAGATCAGCTCGATAATTTAATATCAGCATGCCTAGACGTTGTACGGACTGTATTTTATCATCTGGAAGACATATAATGTATTAACCCTCATACTAATCATGTATTGTTAAGTTTTTGTAAGGGAGACAGTTTTTGTAATTGCTTCAGGGAGCAAAGATCGTAGTTTTTATGAATGATATTCTACGTAAACCACCTTTTTTGTTCTTGATCTTTTGTTTAATAAATGCACTTTATGAATAAATCATGTTTGTTTTCCTTCTGAACCTTTATTTGCCGCAGCTAGCATTATCCTTAATTGATAGACATGAGTGTATTAAATTTTTAATACCTTATTTACTATGTTGTGGAACGTACGGTGTATAAGCTACAGTTCAAATTCCACGTCTGTCCGGAAAGTAACTCCACTTTAGATCCACAAGCACTAAAAAACATTTATTTACATAATAGTAAGAATCGTTGAATTGTACACATTACTTCTCAGCCAATTTTTCCTCCGTCTTTCTAATCAGGATTTCCGAGCTTCGAAGAAGTCTAGCCCGTACCTCATCGTCGACGTTTTATGGCGTTAACAAAATCACCTTGTTCTCCAAACTTGCTTTTATGGTAAACATGTAAGGTTGAGACTGTAGTAGGTCACCACAGGTTTGGAATGAAATTATGCTGGATCCAGCAAAGTAATCAGTTGGAATAGTTGAAATGCTTCGGCGCCAGTAACTCGGCGAAATTTTAGGTCGGAATAGTTTTGTGTCGACATAGCGCTGCAGCGAAGGAAGTAATTTGTGATGTGTAGACGAGTGTGAAGCGGTTCTAAAGTTTCGTTGAAAGGAAGAGAAGGGAAGTTGGTGGAAGGAAGTATAAGTAGGAGATTATTTTCGTAAAGTGTGTGGTGTATAGTGGAGTTTTGTCCGACGTCTGTCTACGCTAAAGTTTTGTACTTAGCGCTTGGACGAAGTTATATTTCGATAGTGCATATCGCGTGTTTTAAAGCTAATTCATTTGATGAGTGTTGATGTCCGGTGGTGTTAGTATTAGTGAATAGAAAAGTGAACCAGCCAGGAATCTGCTATTTATTTGAAGTTCACGTCAGCTAAGGAAAGAAGTGCATCCGTTGCTAACCCTCTGCTATATTCTGTGGTGAGATATTTGAAATTTTCTAAAGTATTTCTTATATATATATATATATTTATAAAATATTAAAGTCGGCTGATTTAGTAACGTTATACCAGTTCAACCCTCCCTTTATTCTAGTCGAATAAACTCTTAGTTTCATTTAATATTTGAGTCTTGTGCAATTCTTTTTTACTACTTAAGATACTTAAGTTAATCTTCGAAGAATGATGACCACCAATTCCTCACAAATACACATCTCCGAAAGTCTGTTAAACCAATGAAAATGTTTCCGTTGCAGGCTTACCGAGATTTATACAAAACAGCCAACGTGACTTGTACATAGTACAAGCGACAAAACAAAGGTTTATGAAATTCCTCGTTCTTTAGCTTTTAGAACTCTGAAACAACTAAGCAAGGATTCTGTCATTGAGTGACTTACACTATTATAGATCATTTTGGATTGAATACACTGCTTTGTACACTGTAAAAAAGGTTTCAAAATAAATTATATGCCATTATTCTCTGTACAGACCTAGTAAACCCCTTTTAAAAAAGAATTATTATTTCATAAATTGTAATGAATCAATAGATAAAATAATTATAGTTATTTTTATTAAATAAAATTTGTGATGTTAAACGTATTTATATGACACATGGCTTATAATATATGAACATTTAAGGTATTTAGTAACTATCACATAAAATCTGTATTTTTTTAATTTAGAAAAATCACGAAAAATCAGTAAAATAATTAAAAAAAAAAAAAAAAAAAAAAAAAAAAAATCTATCGTAGTTAGCGTATCTGTGTTATCCCTATTTTGATTCATTTTATTTATTTATTTATTTATTTATTTTTTAATATATTGGGGGCTCTGCCCCCTGCTCCTTCCGCTCACCACCCCCGAGGAAAGCTTCGCTTTCCCTCGACTCGCTTCATTTATTAACCCCAGCTCCGCTATGCCTTTCGCTGAATAGGAATTGCTGATATTCGCTTCTTTATCTTTCACTGAATAGGAAAATTAATACTGCATAATACAAGGGAAAAAAAAGGAGGGGGGGGGGAAATACCCATATTTAATGTCAAATTGAAATACATAATATTTAATATCTTTTTTTTTTATGAAATAATGTGCTAAGGATCAGTATTTTTTTTTTTTTTTTTTTTTTTTTTTCGGAAAAGAAAGAAATGGACTCTTTCCACCTGACGTCAGAGATCACATGATATGTGAAAAACAAACAACAGACGAAGTCTTCTATATTTATAGCGATTTCCGAAATAACATATTTTCTATTCTTATTTTTGATCAATCGTATTTAATCTGTGTTATTTTTTTATACATCATCATTTTTAATCCATTTTACATCATTATTCGTTATCTTTTGTTTGCTGTATACATTTGCAAACATCATTTAGTTTATATTTGTTATTTATTTTCATAGAGAACATGTTAAATACTCTGATTTTTGGTACTTAAATCATTGTCAGTGCAACATCGTACGGACCATACGGACCAGTAACTAAGTTAATTAGTTTGTTGTAACACCTTTATGCAATCAAATTTAATTCAAAACATTTAAAAATTTCAAATTATAATCCATAAACATTCCACAAGTAAAAGGTATTATTTATTTCTAGATCAGTTAATGTAACAGTTACACTACAACATACAAAAATCGATTCTTACAGGTGAAAATAAATAAAGACATAAAGTGTTTTTTACAAATTATTAAATTTACAAATACAATTATTCTACTGTTTACAAATGCAAAATATTACTTTTATTTTATTTTATAGTAAATATTAACACTTTTGTTCTTAAGAACAATAATTAATTGAATTCGATTATTTGTATTCCCCTATCACATGACTGAGCAGACAACGCTGGGAAGAGTCCATTCATAACATCTAGATCACTTTATGTTACAGATACAGTATGTGAACTTCTTTTGGACATTTAAGTTTTTGTCACTATTTGCGATGGATCTTTTGGTAGAATTGCTTGTTAAAAAAATAAAAAAATAAATAAAAATAAATAAAAACTTTAAATTAAATTTGAATAACCTTTTTTTAAAAAAAAATAGAACCTATTTTTTCTAATGCTCGTACTTTTTATTATTGAATTTCTTTAGTTAATTTATGGCAGTATATACTCTCTGTATGTATTTATTGAACTGCTAGATAATAATTTTAGCCATTTGAAAATATCAAAAAGAGAAAAGGTTTATTATTATTATTATCATTTTAATTTGGAAAAACCTCCTGCAGCTTCAATTATTAATTTTCTTCGGTACTTTTCCATTTTGCCGGTGAAGCGATAAAGTTGCCAAGAATGATATAAATGACGCCAAACATTAGGCACCTAAGACAGAGTAATTGTTTCAAAATACGTCGAATAATAATAAGAAAAAAATTAAAGAAACTTATTTTACGTTTACTTATTTTGTTTTATTTATTTTATATTTTTAAGAATTAAATTTTCTGAAGCTTTGCTTAAAACTACCTTTTGTGTCGTCCCATAAAAAATATAACATTTATTTTGTCAAATCCTTAATAACGTATATAAATAATCTTTAAATTTGAAAAAGGAAAAAAAATCTTGGTGACAAATTTACTTTTATTCCATAAATGTATTGTTGTCGCTAAAAAAGTTTGCTTGGTGAGAATTTCGCCGGCGAAAGGAAAAGTACATTCTCTCCTATCTACTTCTTACATTAACGAAGAATAAAATATATAAAAATTTTAGGTGATTCTTTCTTGTCATAAATATAAGTATGAAATATACCATGGAAATGTCTAATTCTGTAATGTTAAAAAATTATCAATGCTAAATAGGAAAAATTTCCGTTTATAATTGAGTTTGAATTTAAGCCTAACTATTTTTGTATACCAAAATCTATATAAAGTATTTTAAAAAACGTTTTCAAATAAAAATAATAAATACACTTTAATAGTAAAGAGAAACGATGTTAGTTATACAGAAATGACATTATTTCGTTATTCACGAAAAAAAAAGAAAATAAATAAATAAATAAAATAAACATAAATATTGCCAGTAATAAAATTAATTTTCTAAAAGTAGGGGGGGGGGGGAAGATGTTTGTGGAATTTATTTTATTTTTTTACACCAGTGATAACATTTTTATTTCCCTGTGGAGAATGACGTCATTGTGAAAAATGATGTAATAAGAGAGATTATTTCTTTAATGGCAAATAGAATACCTTTATAAACGCGAGTTTTTTATTTAATAACTTCGTTAATTAAAATGATACAGATTTCTAACTATCTGAAATGCCTTCCTTGAAGTATTCGGAACACGTTGATACCTCCCATGATGCAGAGCATTTTGCCCTCCGCGAGAAGATGCTGTCGCAGACAAAAAAATTGAAGCCAGCTACAGAAACTTTTTTCAATATATAGAGACAATAGATTTACACATTTAATTGTAACAATTTATGTTGTAGAATTATGAAAAAAATAATTACCTTGATATATGTTTATGATATAAAAACAAGTATTCTTGTAAATTAAAGGTTATTTAATGATTTTAAATAAGCTTTTCGTAAGTGTAATTGTTCTCTACAGAAATTTTATAATTTCAACATTAGCATCTAAATAGTATACAATTTGCGCAAATTTGTGTCAATATCTGTCATTCTGTTTTTAAGGTCGAAACTCTTTAAGTTAAAATTTACTAATGAAATAGTTATATTGTGCATAACTATGTATAAACAAATATATTTTTTCCAATCATCTCAGTCTAATGCATTATAAAAAAAATCTTTTTTTTTTTCTCCTTTCGTTCGTTGTTAGTAACGCCAAATACAAATGTTTTTTTTCTTTTACCGAAACAAAACTTTGCTTGACAGCTTAAAGAAGCTATCATTCGTTAAAATAGTTTTTTTTGCAATGAATTTAGTCAAGAAATGAGAAAAAAAAAATATATATATATATAAGAAAAGCTAAGAGGAGTGTAGGCTTTTACTTCATGATCACCCAAACGGAACTTTAGGTAACGATAAAGTTAATCCTTTTTTCAGTTTTTTTTTTTTTTTTAAATACTTTGTTAAAACTTTTTTTTTCACATAATCCACTAAACATTTTTCTATTTCAATTGTTTCTATCAGTCTTGTTTTAGTTAGACTAAAATAAAATATTCAATTTCACAGAAATACTTACATTGTTTTTAACAATTTGAATATTTCAGATTTGTATAAGAGGCTGCAAATATTAAATTCTTATTTTAATCAAATTTAAATCACGTAAAACATGTTTTGGTACAGACTTCAGTCCTTTTTTTTTTTAAAGATATCTGTATGATATTATAATGTCATTGAAAAAAAAAATGTATTTAAAATTTAATAATGATAATATGAATAAATGTAAGAAGTAGAATCCAGGTGTAAATCAGTCATGTCATAAAATAATAATAATAATAATAATAATAATCTGTATTTTTTGTAAACAGAATTTAATTTAATTCGACAAGACTTATTTTAATCTATTCTTCCATATAAAAGCACTCTTTAACTGTGTTTCATTCCCTAACATGACTAACTTCCATTAATTTCTTAAAAATTCTTTGATATAATTTAATGTAGAACCTCTTTGTAGCTTTTAAATTTTATTTGTCTTTTTGGCGATGCATTAAAAAGGTAGTCGCAATTGTGTAAGCAAAGGCCTTGGCGAGAAACGATCAAACTCATTTGGTGCCAAATAACAAATTTCGCAAAGGAGTTCTATACTAAAGGTGTTTCATTTCTTCAGCACGATTTTTCTCAATTTTATTTTATATATAGGAATAATATAACAAATGAAATGAAATAAATCCCCAAAACACACAGAAGTCTTCATCAGGGAGGCCCTTCCGTGTAGGAGTTAAAGAGAAATATTTGAAAGGATAGTAGCAATTAGCCAATAACCATCCTTAGCTCCCAACTTCTCACCAAACAGAAAACCACCTTTAACAGAATAGAAATCTAACGGATCTGAAATACATCGAAAGAGGAAAACATTGAAACATTCGGTTATAAGTGAAGACATGACAGTTAATTTGCAAGGATTTTAAGAGCTATTTTTAAATCACAATCATTATTGCACAAAATGCGAATTCTTTTAAACTGTGTGAATATATAAAAGGTACAAAATATTTTAAAATAAATCGTACAATCAAGGTCGTTAACTAAAATGTTTAAAACCATTTTAAAAAAAAGAGGGGGGGGGACAAATTTAAAATTTATTATAATAATACGTAAAACAGAGAAAGCTAGCGCTAAAAGCTGCTTAGCTAAACAATGTTTTTTTTTTTTTTTTTTAATAAGAATTTTTTTTAAAAGCGAATATGTGTACGATATAAAATGATATGAAATTAAAGATTATTATAATATAACGTAAAACAGAGAAAGCTAGGGCTAAAAGCTACTTAGCTAAACAATGTTTTTATTAAATAAGAAATTTTAAAACAAGTATTTATGTATATGAAATTAAAATAAAAATTTTGAAGATTAGAAAAACCAACAGGAGATTTACAAACCAATGCGCAAAATTGTTGCCAAAAAAAAAAAAAAAAAAAAAAAAAAAAAAATGTAAAACTTGAATATAGGAATTGATTGGTTTTTCTAATCTTCAAAATTTTTATTTTAATTTCATATATATAGATACTTGTTTTAAAATTGCATATATATATATATATATATATATATTGGCACAAAAAGAAAAATATTCACTAAGTTATTTATTTATTTATGGCATCTTTTTTTCTATTGAAAACTGATTAGTTGACAACTGGTTTGTGTACAGGGTGTACAGGGATACTCAAAATATTTTTTATACGTTAAGTGCTATGATAGATTTTTTAAAGCATGTTTTAAGGCATTTATACTGAACAGATAAGAATGAAATTTGCAAGGCTACAAATAATATACTGAAACATCAGGGAATAAAACTAGAAATTACTGGAAATGCATTTTCCGTTGTGCTATACGTTAACAAAATTTTCTAAAAAAATTTTAAAAGTGATTATGACTTTTGTTTGTTTACCATTCAATCTGACTAACTGACCGCCTGTCTGCCCTCTAATTTTCGTAAATAACACTGATCTGAAAGAAAAAAAAAATCCGAGAACTGATACCATTCTTGCTGATTCTTATGTAAAATGACCTCCTGTATCCGAATATCACTCCCATTTTGCCCAGTCACCCACCGTTTTCTAGCTACATCCCCTCCTCCCTCAATATTTTTATCTGTTCGATATTTTTATAACTACGAATTTGATTTGAAGAATGAAAAATAATTAATTTAACACCTAAAAACAAAATATATAAAGTTTAAAAAATAACATTAGTAACAGATTAAAAAAATTTAAGAAAGTAATGCATAATTTCAGTGGCAAATCCCCCTAAAATGTTTCTCTTGTCGCAAATGTCCTTGCTTTAGAATTTTCCAACTCTGTAGTGCCTCAGAAGTTTTTTAATGGTTAAAATAATCCCCCCCCACTCCTAAAAATCAAATTTATAGCCATAAAATCACCAAAAAAGGATAAAAATAGTGGTCCATTCCTAAAAAACGGTGGGTGATAGGACAAAACGGGCGTCATATTCTGATTCAGGAGGTCATTTTACATAAGAATATGCTGAAATGATGTCAGAGGCAATTTTCATGCCGAGCAGTGTTATTACATAAACCCTTATTTCTAATAAATTATATCCAAGTTTACATTGGCTTGTTTTCTATTGCAAATGGTATAAATAGCGCAGCTGGCTTGCGCATAGTGACTCACAAAATATTTCTGATGTATTGTGGTATATTAGAGTTATGTTTAAAAAAAAAAAAAAAAAAAAAAAAAAAAAACTTTATATTGCTCACAATGTAACGAAATCAATAATCATCATTTTATTCACAAAAACATTATTCTTATAGAATAATGTATGGTTAGTTTTAAATAATTATGTGAGGACGATCGGCTTATCCTCTTCCTTTTGATGTGTGATAAGCGAAAATTAATTTCCAAGGATGGTATTAAACTCAACATAATACGTTACGTCTAAAGTCTAAATTAATTGGAAAATGGGACTACTTTCTCATACTACTTATGAAATACGAATATTCTGTTTACTTTAAGTAAATATAAATGAAAAATACTCTCAGCAGCTTAATAAATGTAACTAGCTTATAATTTCACTAAACTATAAAACAATATTTTAAACCATATTACCCATACGGCATAGTTGGCGTCAAACTTGATTTTCCTCCAAATATACTACTGTATATGAATTAACTCAAGTAACTTTTATGACAGAAATCCCCTTCAAACTGTAGCCACTGCACTATACTGCTAGAGCCGGACTAAAACAGCACTAAGGCTGAACCACAAATGAACATTATGTGAACCACCTATTCCCCACAGAGCAAGATTTTAAAATTCAATGCATATTATAAATAATTTGCATTTTACGTTTGACACTGTTTTCAACAAGCCTATACCGAAACTAATTTATTAAATCTCACAAAGTCTGAAACTTCCCTTTTAAATTTGTAACTCCTATCTAAATTTTGTAGACTGCTTTAGTAATTAGAGTAGAAACCAATGATCCGACTCGACAATTTCTCAACTCGCATTTTGCAAGCTTCTTACGGAAACTACTTCTAACCTCCCAATTGGTTTACGTAAAAAATATTCAAAAAATAAATAAATAAATAAAATTTAAAAAAAAAAAAAAAAAACTTGTAGATGTTAAATGTTATGAAACCAATTTAATATACGTCAAATTAAAAAAAAAAAAAAAAAAAAAAATCGTTATTTAAAAGCAAATTTTAAAGTGTTACATTTTGGCATATAAAATTTGTAAAATAATATATAATGTCACAAAGCCATTGTTATATAATAAATAATAGCGTTTTCAAGTGACATACGCTGTCTAACAATCAAATAATATATATAATACTCTTGTCTCATAAGAGTTGTGTTTCAGATAAGGAGAAAATAATTCAGAATTCAAATAAAAGTCAGAAGTTCTCAGTTAATAGACTTTGTAGTGAAATCGGAATTCAAGTGGATAAGAAACTTCTAGTTGGTAAAGAGCTGGAGAATCCCAATTAAACAGAAACCAGGCTATACCTTCTATTACTGTGTACTTGAGTTTTGGCGACATTTTGCAAAAGAAACAGAAACCGCTCTAACAACAAATCTAACCCCAGTACATCCATAGGATATCCTCAGAATAAAATGACATACTGATGTGAAAAAAATGTGTTTTTAGGAATAATATTGTTGCTATCTTGACCGGATTAGCTTCAGATCAAGATTTCTTAAAATCATTAGGAAAGCGATAAGGACGCCAAGCGGGAATGCTGTCCTCTTCGGAGGCAAAAAAAAAATTGGCGGTGATGCACCGGCCTATTATTTTATTTAGGGGCTCTACTAAAAATTGTTATCACACAGACGCATCTGTGCGACATGCATGACACACACACACACATACACATATATATATATATAGACAGACAGACAAACATTACGAAGGCATTCTCTATAATTGACCAATTCGTGTTTGGGATAACACAATGCGTGTAAATACATCGAAAACGGGACTTCGAAAGATGATACTTTTTTAGTATATACAGAAATCGAAGTAATAAATGTTATATATATATGTAATAAACGAGTGAACTTTATAAATATATTTATATTCAATATCCAAATATAAAAATAATATTCTAATTATTGTAATCCCATTTTCATTGAATGTGTACCAGAAATTGCTTTGATAATTTTCCTTATAATCAATATCCTTTTAATTAAGCATTATATGCAGAGTAATTTAATTTTAATGCTTTCCGTATTATTTCTCAAAGAAAATTACGGAAACGATTTCTGAATATCAATTTCTTATTCTCTGAAGATTTTTCTACTAAACAGATATCAAAAGAGTACAGAGCACGTGATTTGAAGACAGATGAAATTTTCGAAATCAGAGATATAATTAAACAGAAAATAATCCATTTGAATGTTCTCTGTCATTAAAAAGAATTATGGAGAATAAGGGAAGATAACTATAATGTTCCTTTTAGAACATCGAAATTAGCTGTCTTTAAATTCTCTGGCGTGTTATCTTCTACGTGTGTTTTCTCGCTAATAAGATGTCAAGTAAATGTAACGTTTTCTGTGAAATATTATTGAATTAATCAGGTTTAATATTAAAGATGGAAATTAAATCATGCTAGAGAAATTTCGTTTATAGAGCGATTTCAATAAACAAGTACAAATAAAAAGGGTTCCAGTATTTAAATTTATATTACATTTATAAATTAAAAAAAAAAAAAAAAAAAAAAAAAAAAAAATATGAAACACAATACTTTCGGAAGTTATTTATATGAATGTAGTATTTTTAAAATATGCTAATTAGTTTTTGATGAAATTATTTTTAAATATTTATATATTTATATTGTAAAGTATTTTCCAGTAATATTTTACATATTTCGGATTCCTTTTCATAAATTATGCGGTGCATCATGAAAGGTCATTGACGATCAAGGATCAAATACTAATGAAAATCAGAAAATAGTCAAAAAATACTTTGTAACTTTAAAAAGGAAATTAAAACCTTCGTGTTATTGCTTAAATTTTAAGAGTATTTTGAGGTATTTGGTGGAGCTGAGTTGAAAATAATGTTAGGTACTCGGATTTCGTGAATTCGTGAATAAACGACAGATCTTGCAAACGCTTAAAAGTTTATTCACAGAATTTTCCAGAATATTACTAGTTTGTTAACTAAATATCAACTTTAGTTTCACCAGAAAAAGCAGCTTAAATAATAGTTGAAAGCATAAACTGAACCATAAATATATTACACTGCACATGAGCTGTAATCAGTTGTAGAGGCCCAGCCAGAGACATTTACGTCAAGCAGCTTGGGGTAGAACTAAAACTGATGGCCGAAATGCCATCCCTATCCCTTTATATAGATCCCTTCGTAGATTTCCAGAACACGGTCTCTCACATAATATTCTATTTAGTGCTTAAATAATCGATGTATGAATATTAAAGATTTTCTCACCAAATTCGCCAAATAAATGGCCAAGGAGTGATGAAGTCCCCAAATTTGCCGAGAAGATTATTACCTGATCTTCTGAAGCTTTTAACGTATTTTAAAAGAAAGTGAACTATTTTAATGTCAATGCAATCTAGAAATGCAGAAAATTAACATTTCATAACCTGAGTAATCTTCTTCGAAAGAAATTATATAAAAATGACTACTATTATTTACAAATTCTTAACAGTATTCGTGCAAACGTTTGGACGTTTTTAAATAATAGTTCCATTTATTTACAAAATCTAATTCTTTTCTATTAGCATAATCATTTGAAAAAACTCGAGTTTCTTTTTTTTTCTTACTTCATTATACTAAAGAAATGGGACCAAACGAGTCGAGATTAAAAAAAAAAAAAAAAAAAATGAAATAAATGTTGGTGGAATTAACCCAATACAGAATAGATATTTTTAATAAAAAATTGATTAGATCTAACAAATAAATATTTTTATTTCATATATTAAACAATAATTTGTATATTCCATATAATAAATCAGAATAGAATACTAAATGTATGTTTATCGCATTATGTTTAAAACGAAAGTTTTATGCAGATTCTTATAAAGCACTTCGTAGAGAGTACTAAATCGAAATATTATATCAAAAATGTACATATGTATCATTTCATCCCTTTGGTATTATGCAAACAAAACATGTTTTATTTCTTTCAACCCTTAATTTTAAAGTTATTACAAATAAAAAAGTTATAAGTCATTTTTTCTGCAGTGCGGCTTTTTTTTTCGCTTAGTGTTTATTTAGCATTAAGTCTGTCCGTCTGTCCGTCTCTATCTTCCTTAATTTTTTTCATTATTTCTTCAAAATGGTGTATATTGCTAATCTTCCTTATGAACTGTACTCTTTTTAAAAAGGTACAAATAAAACAAATGGTTTGTGTACAGGGACATCACCCAGAAGAATGCTATTATATTGGAGTTTATGAGAGGTTTGTGTATTGCGTTTTATGAGAGACATAATTATAAATAATATTTAAATAACTTAATCAGCACAAAATATAATGAAATTCACATTTATTACTCATATGCTGAAATAAAATATTTTTTATAGGCTATGATCTGTTTAGTGTTAAGATTTACGGGGTTACACTAAAAAAATCAGATATATTAAAGTTAAAATTCGAAATTACTGGAATTGCATTTCCGTTGTGTTAGGGACTTACACCATTTATCAAAAATCTTTATGAGTGATTATGAATTAAATTAGTCTGCCTGTCTGTCCCTTGTGCTATAACGTAGGCAACGTACATTAAAGAATTAATGATGCAGCGATTATGTACACTTTGAAAGTGTTAATAAAGTATTCGATGTGCATAATTTTTAGTTCTCTTTTTAAAACCTAACGAATGGCGATTTTCATTAAAATTACACTTAGATTGAATCATAATAATTTTCCTTATATAATTATTTTTACTTTTTTTTCTTTCCTTCATTTCTTTAAATGTAACAACAGGGAAGTATATTTCGATCAAACGCAACCAAAAACAAAGAACAAATGAATAGAATAACTTTTTTCATTGAGTGTAGGTAGGATTTTCTTTGAAGATGCAACCTCTAATTATTTTTGAGCTTTATTACAAAAGAATAGATAATACGTGATGAGTTTAAAATGTAACATAAGCCATGACAAAATATTGAAAAGAATGTGATAATCAAAGTCATAAATTATCCTTAGATAATAGCTATGATTAAAAACAGTTACAATTACGCATTCTGTGTGATTATTCTATCGTTCCAAATATTCAGATCTCAGAAATATTTCTATTCTCTCGGGAGACATACCTAGATAATTTTCATCTCAATTTGGAACAAGTGATGGGTTTATTTCGTGTTGGGTGTTGCCAAACTGTTCACACAAATGCTATCTGCATACATTTGAAAGATATTAATTCACTAAACTATGTTAATAATTTCTTACGCTTGAAGTTACATGATAGTGCATTTAATATCTAATTTACGCTGCCAAATGATCCAAATATTTTCTTGCGTAAACTTCCATAATTCGGAAAATATTATTCAGATTCTGATTTTAATAATTTATATAAGTTATTAGGTAAGTTAAATTTTGGGTGTAATACATTTTTTAAATAAAATTAGGAAAAAAAAAAATCCCTTGTCTTTTTTTTTTCTTAATAAACCAACAGTACATGCATTTATGTAGCTACAGAAAAGTAAGAGATACATATAAATCAATTTTCTTTTAATGATTGTGTAAAAAAAAAAAAAAAAAAAAAAAAAAAACTAGCATGTTTTGGCCACCACATAACTTTCTTCTGTATTTTCTATACAAATTTATTCAGTACAAATAATTTATTTAAATTATTATTTATAAAAATTTTCTTCCATGATGAATGCAGACGATTCCATTCTAAAGAAGTAATATAATACTGAATATCCAAAGAAAGTCAGTTTTAGTCTCTATATGACATCTTAAAAATATGTAATTTTTTCTAAGTTTTTTATTTATTTTTTATTTTTTTTTTTTGTTAAAAATAAAAACAATAGATAACTTTATTTTTATGTATTACAGATCAATGGTTCCACTATTCATAACAAAGGTACTGACGAGCTCTTTCGAAAGGTACAACTAATGAAAAATTACCTCCCTCCTGGGGGGGGAGGCCACCCCGTAGGGGGAAAGCAATGCTCCTACATATACAAAAAAAAATCCCAGTTGACTATCATTGTTACAAATAATTCTTTTTAGTTTCATAGTGATTCCTAATAAATATTTCTCTTTATGTTCATTTTTACGAAATTTCTTCCTACATCACAACGCCATATGTTGGAAGATTTTCACCAAACATTGGTAGGCACTAATTTATGTCAAGGAACAGCTTCATGTAAAATCTTATGAAATTATCTTCAGTAGTTCACACACACACACACACACACTCAGAGACACTGACAGATAATTTCTAAAGGTTGTCAAGTCGCGTTCTAGATCTCTTGAAATGTGTAAATCCATGAATACCCGAGGTCGAAAATTTTTTTGATACCAATATTTTCTTAATGATACCAATATGATTGATACCAATATTTTCTACTGAATAAAAAAGAAGGTAAGAAACTACAGTTAGTGCCAAAAGTACTTTTCGATAATATATAAAAGACAAACGTGCTTAAATTTAATCATATATTTATTTATATATCGGCTTTTTTCTTTTTTTTTTCTTTTTTTTTTTTTTTTAGTTTTTTTAAAAACAGTAAAACTGAAATAAGTGATAATTTTGAAGAAAAAAAAAAAAATATATATATATATAATATATGTAAATGCCTTTAAAAAAAAAAAAAAAAAAAAAAAAAAAAAAAAAAACATGCACTCCGGGAGTGCCGACAGAAGTGAAAACGTGAACAATTACGTGTGTATTTCATGAATCGCCAGGAAATATTTTATTGTGCAGGAAATACTTTTAAATGAAGTGTTTTTATTTTTTATTTTATTATTATTATTCATTAATATAAACTACTACTACAAAAATTATATTACAATTTCATTTAATGCGCTAACGGCAATAGAGACAGTGTCCGGAGATGAGAGAAGTCGTGTAGAGCCGCACCAGATTGTAAAAACGTGAGAAAATTGTTGGCTTTGGCTTTCTCACGGTTTTGTGAGGTCTAACTGCAACGATTCCGGTTGCAATCTTTAAGAGGCAGTGTCCGGAGATAAGAGATGTCGTGTAGAGCCGCACCAGATTGTAAAAACGTGAGAAAAATGGCGGCTCTGGCCTTTCTCACGGTTTTGTTAGGTCTAACTGGAATAGAGGTCCGGAGATGAGAGAAGTCGTGTAGAGCCGCACCAGATTGTAAAAACGTGAGAAAAATAGCGGCTTTGGCCTTTCTCACTGTTTGTGAGGTCTAACTGCAACGTTTCCGGCTGCAATCTTTAAGAGACAGTGTCCAGAGATGAGAGAAGTCGTGTAGAGACGCACCAGATTGTAAAAACGTGAGAAGAATGGCAGCTGTAGGCTTTCTCACGGTTTTTTGAGGTCTAACTGCAATAGAGACAGTGCCCGTAGATGAGACAGGTCGTGTCGAGCCGCACCAGATTTTAAAACAATATACAGTATATAATTATTAACACTTCACATTAGCAAGTTAATTGTATGATACATTATTTGTATCATACAAGGATGGAAAGCGTCAGCTGACGATGACGTGAGTTCAATGAGTTTTTTTCACCTAAAAGTTTTCACTTCAAATGGAAAGCGTCAGCTGACGATGACGCGAGTTCAATGATTTTTGTTCACCAAAAAGTGTTCAACGCGCCTAAAGAAGTTTTCACTTCAAATAAACATAAAGAAATATTTTACAGTAACCTTGAAATTTCGGACGAGTATATTCAAATGCATTATATCATTCCCTACTAAGAATATAATTTGCATTAATCTATTTAATGATATTATTTAATGATGTTATTTAATAAGAAAACAAATTTGAAAAGAATTTATCTTATTTTCGTATTCAGTGCAAGAACAAAGACTATATATTATGTAAGTACTATGTTGCAATAAAAACTAATATTTATTGTTACTTAATTTAATTTTTGTTGAGATACACATTCAGCTGTGTGTTTTCTCTTACTTCGTTTAAGTACGGTAGACTGAGCGGTTAAGAGCGCTTAGCTCGTAATCGGAAAATTGTGATAATTTGATACTCGAGCCGGCGAAAATCATCGTCTACCTAATTGGTGGCAGGTGCACGTAAAAACCGTCATTACCGCAATGTCCTTCATGTTCCGAAATTCATACTTCTGGAGGTTACGGAAGCTCGAGAGCCATCCCCTCCACAGAGGATCAAAATTGTTACCACCTTCTTTGGTTGGTTTATTTTTACTTAACAAGTAGCGGCCATTTTGTTTTATGAATGGACTCGGTAGAAATATTGATTAAGCTATGTACACATGAAGTTTTAAGCAGACCAGTTCATAAATACCATTTTATGTGAATTTAAAATTTTTAAGTGGCCATCACTTAGAAACAAAATGGAAGGCCATGTTGGCCAGCAAATATATCAAATATACTTGCTATATAATTCTACTGTACAAATTTAGTTCGAATTAATTCAGAATATCAAAAGTTATCGTGTTGAAAAATTAAGTGGCCGTCACTTGGATCAAAATGGTGGATCAAGATGCTCAGTAAACTAATCCAAGATATTTGTAAGATAAGTCCACTGTCCGACTTTCGTTCGAATAAATTCAGTATTTCAAGTGTACGCAACTTGGAAGCAAAATTGCGGAGAAAATTGCCAACCGAAATCATAGATATTTGAATGATAAATTCATTTTTAAACTTTGGTTTGAATTGGTTAAGTAATTCAAAAGTTATCATGATAACAAATTTTCAAGTGGCTGGCACTTGGAAACAATATAATGCAGCAAGTTGCCCAGCAAACTAACAAAGATATTTGAAGTATATGTTCACTGTACAATAATGGCTCGAATCACTACACTCTTTCAAAATTTATTGTTATGACAAATTTTCAAGTGGAAGTCTAAGTGGCTGAAACTTGGAACAAAAATGGCGAAGCAACTTGCCCAGCGAAATCATCCAAGATATTTTTATGATAAGTTCACTGTCCAACTTTAGTGGAAACTAATTCAATATTTCAAAAATTATCGTGATAAAATTTTTTCAAGAGGCGCCGTGATTTAAAGTGGCCACCATTTGAAAAAAAAAAAAAAAAAAAAAAAAACAAGCGCACTGAGAAAAAGTTCTGTAACTGACATCTAGAATCTAAATTGTGGCTCCAGAAAAAATAGTTCCATGTCATCCTTATAAATTCTAGTCCCCTTTGAAATCGAGTTCTAGAAGCCCCTATTAGAATTCTCGAGCGTTTGCCCATATTCTCGAGGGCAAAGTTATTTAAAAATCTCTGAAAATAAATGAGACTACAAGAGACTGGTTTCTGAAACTATAATCTTGGTTTATTTCAAATTTTAGAAAATCAAGCGAGAATTTCTCGCAATATAAATGAGTCAGAATATTTAGAGTATTTAGAATATTGTTTCACCATCTTCTAGAAATGTGTACACTAGAAATTCTCGATAGTTTCGTCTTTTCAGAGTATTGGCGTGCCTTATGCGAATAGCTCGGAAATCTATATTTCTAGTTAAGAGATATAGAAAATGGCTACTTATTCATTCTAGAGAAAAACGGTATATATATATATATATTTTTTTTTCCTCAGTGTGAAGTGAGATGCACAGTGAACTTTTCTGAGATATTTGAATAAGAAATGTACTACCAATATTTCATGCGAATGGATTAAGTATTACAAAATTTATCATAATGATAATTTTTCTAGAGGCAGATGCTTGGAAATAAAATCGCAGTCAAATTACCAAGCGAATTTATCCAATATATTTGAACCACAATGTCACTATCCAACTTTTGTTTGAAACAGTTTAGTATTTTAAATTTATTGTGATGACATATTTTCAGTAGGCAGCGTGATTTCATGTGGCCGCAACTTGGAAACAAAATGTCGGAATTAGTTGCCCAGTAAACTCATCCAAGATTATTTTAGAATAAGATCACTTTCCAACTTTGATTTGAATTTAATCAGAATTTAAAATGTTGTCATGGTTATAAATTTTCAAGCGGTAGCCTATTTTTAAGTTTTCTCACTTTGTTTATATCATCCGAACTTCGTTAAAAATGACAGATAAAGTTCATTTATAAAGTTGATTGAGACACTTATATGGTCTTTGTATACATCAAAATTCAAATAAATCCGGAATACGCTTTTTACAGTGTGAATTTGAAAATTTCAAGTGGCCTCCTCTTGAAAACAATTGGCGGAACAACTTAGTTAACAAACTCATTCAAGATATTTATAAGAAAAATTCACTATCCCAATTTCGTTCGATTTCGGAAGTTATCGTGATTTTAAATTTTCAAGTGGTAGCCTGATTTCAAGTGGCCCCACTTAATTTAATATATCCGCCACTTTTTAAAAAATGGCGGATAAAGCTCATTAATAAACTTGTTTGGGACCCATATATAGTCTATGTAAACATGAAATTTCTAAAAAATCCAGTCTTAAATACGCTTTTCACAGTGTGAATTTGAAAATTTCATGTGAGCACCCCTTTAAAACAATTGTCAGAGCATCTTAGTTAACAAATTCCTCCAAGATATTTATAAGATACGTTCACTGTCCAAATTTGGTTCGATTTGGAGTATTATTTCAGAAGTTACCGTGATTTCAAATTTTCAAGTGGTAGCTTGATTTCAAGTGGCCCGGCTTAGTTTAAGGTATCCGCCATTTTGTTAAAATTTGCGGCTAAAGTTCATTAGTAAGCTTGATTGAGATTCTTATGTGGTTTATATTTACATCTAAATTCAAGGAATTTCGGATTCAAATACGCTTTTTACAATGTGGATTTGTTATTTTCAAGTGGCCGCAACTTGAAAACAAAAAGGCGAAGCAACTAGGTTAACAAACTCATCCAAGATATTTAAAAGGTAAGTTCGCTGTCCAAATTTGTTTCAATTTGGAGTGTTATTTAGGGAATTATCGTGCTGACAAAATTTTCATTATATATAGACAGATATATATAAAGAGAGATATATAAACGAAGTGATTGCAATAGGTCTATTTCTAAAGAAATCAACCTGAAAAAGGAGATACGTAAAAGTAAAGTAGCATACCTATATTACGAAATACTAGTAGTACTCCAATCAAAAATTATAAAATCCTGAAAAATTACAGTAAAAGTTAGTGTTTTAAAAGTTATTGTGTTTGAAATATATAGTTTTACGCTAACTATTTTGAACAAAATCGTACTAATTGTTTCTATTTTATAATTTTTTTCTTAAATGCCAAATAAAAAAAATAAAAAAAAAGACAAAAAAAGAAAGTGTATCATAATTATTAATTTTCATATTAATTTCCAATGATCCTTGATTAAACAGAATATAAAGCGGTTATTATTATTTTATTTTTATTATTATTATTATTTTTATTATTCCGAAAAAAGCATTATAGACATTTTTAAATTTAAAATATAAGGCAGGTTACTGAAAACATTTCGGGAAGTTAAAAAAAGGGAAGTACATATGCAAACGTAGCACATATAATGTTACGATTTTCTTATATTACCCATAAATGAGAATTGTAAAACTAGAATCATTATTTGCTTTTATGTTATGAAATACAAATATTATACAAAATAAAACTACAACAATAGTAAAAATAATAACAAAAATTTCTTTAAGAACTATAAAAATTTATGAAAAAATTCTTTGAAATAAATAAATAGTTCTCAGGCGACAACTGTGAAAAGAATTATACTAATAACTTTCTAAGGTTTCTTTTAACTTAATTCTTCAGAGTCCAAAAAAAAAAGTCAGGGATCTTAACCGTTAACCCAGTTAGAATCGATTCCAAACGGAAATCTTGCTTTTTAAATTTATTGGCTAAACTTGGGTAGATTCAATATAAAATGAAATTTGTGCCATATGCAATCGATCAGCCGGAAGTTTATTATTCATATATCAATGTCAGTAAACAGTAGTTACAAAGCGCCAGGGGGATTTCAAAGAACAAATTTTTCTTACGAATAGGATTTTGTATTTTTTCCAGAATAAAATATCTTGTTATGTTATTGTTCAATAAGACTGAGCAGTTTGAAATTTGGAAGAAAAAATAGAGAAATGTTTTCAAAACTTTAGCAAATAAATTGATGAAAAAGAGAGAATAAATATCAGGATCAAATTCACGGCTCTGTCGTTTTTAGTTAGAAAATTCGCTTTGTTAAAGTTTATTGATTATCGAAGTGCAGTTGTAGTCACTAAGATGTAATGTAAGCATTATATTTTATTTGTAGTTATTTAAATCTCAATAATTTCTTTAACAATTGAAGAAGGGAAAGTTAAAGTTTTTTTTTTTCTTTCTTTTTATTATTATTATTATTATTACTATAATTATTTTAAGAACTAAAATCAAATTATTTTGAAAATAGTTGAAGTTTGTCCTAAATTCAATAAAAGAAAGTTTTGAAGAAAAAAAAATCATTTATTTCAAAAAATAGAAAATATTTTGCAAAGTTTTTAAATATTGTTTCATTACCTATGTTTATATTCATGTAAATTTCTTATTGTGACGCAATGATTTTATTTCATTCAAACAGAAAAATATAGCATTTAGAGTACATTTTAATTTACCGATATAGTTTTTCAGTGAGCTTTTCAGTTAAACAACTTGATTACACTGCAATTCTTATAAATGAAAATATTAAAAGTATTAGTTTCGCAAATTATAATTATAATATCAAAAGAATGAGTGAAATAAACGTTTATTTTTCTTGTTATTTAAATTACAAAAATATTTATTTAGATGCCGTTTCATGGTAAAGGGTTTATTATGTAACACAATATAATAGAGATATATATATATATAAAAAAAAAAAAAAGAACTTTTTTAAACCACATATTTTTATTATTTTTGTTATTATTATTATTATTTTAACTTATGTTTCCGAAGATTCTGAATCCAAAAATAGCCTCTATTTTTTGCCCATCACGTATTCTCTAAAATAATAGGATTTTGTAATAAAAAATTGCTAATTTTATTTCAGAAACTGAACGTACACTGTTAAAAATGGTTTATTAAATATGAGCTAAATTGTCTGAAAATAGCTTTGAAACAATATATACTTAAATTTCAAAACACGTGTACTCAGTTTTGAGTATACTGACATGCTCAAAAATGAGGTTGACCAATAAGAATCCTAATATCCCCATTTTTGACATGTCAATATACTCAAAAATGAGTACATGGGTTTTCAAATTTAAGTATAAATATTTTCGGCGCTATTTTGAGACAATTTTGCTCATTTTTAAGAAACCATTTTTAGCAGTGTATTCTTTCTCATAATAAAACACAATCATTTCCTACATGATATAGTAAGCATTCTGCAGTGACTATTTTTGTCTAGAAAACTTTTTCTTTCTCTTTTTTACCCCTCTTCTAACACGTACACTGTTAAAAATGGTTTCTTAAATATGAGCTAAATTGTCTGAAAATATCTTCGAAACAATATATACTTAAATTTCAAAACACGTGTACTCAGTTTTGAGCATACTGAAATGCTTAAAAATGAGGTTGACCAATAAGAATCCTAATATCCCCATTTTTGACACGTCAATATACTAAAAAATGAGTACATGGGTTTGCAAATTTAGGTATATATATTTTTGGCGCTATTTTGAGACAATTTTGCTCATTTTTACGAAACCATTTTTAGCAGTGTATTCTTTCTCATAATTGAACACAATCATTTCCTACATGATATAGTAAGCATTCTGCAGTGACTATTTTTGTCTAGTAAACTTTTTTCTTTTTCTTTTTTACCCCTCTTCTAACACGTTCATTTATATTTATTTATTTGTTTTAGTTTTTCTTTCATAAACATGATTTCAAAATAAGAAATATCTATTGATTATGATTTTTATTATCAATCGTACGTTACAATTTTTTATGATCAGAGACAAAATTCAACAAAAAATATTCATTTTGCACCATATACAGAGATGTGATAGAAATTTTTTCATTGTATCTTTTTATTTTAGTGCGTAAAAAGAAATAGATAAAGAACAGTTGAAAGATCTTATGAAATTTTTTGTTGCTGACTAATGTAGTCAATACTATTGTATAATCTTGAATAAAAAAATACACAAATTTTATTTGAAAATGTTTTAAATAATGCGGATAAATGATGAGACAAAATAATGTGCATTAAAATTCTTCTAATTACGTATGTTCTTTACTTAGGTTAAACTTAGTGAAAAAATACTTCGAAACCATTATTTAAAAGAAAGAAAAATCGCTAACAGATTTAATTAATCTATTTATTGCCGAATCATTGATAAGGGCTCTTTATCGAGTTTCAAAAGTTTTTATGTCTATATGCACCGGTGATCCTAGTTTCAAAAAACTAAAAAATTAAATAAATTAAATAAATAAATATGTTATTCAAAAAGTATTGACCGTTGCATTGTGCGTTTTTCATTGAAATGCGCAGAAAATAATGGGATTTATTTATTTATTTATTTATTTTTAATTATGTATACATATATGGCATCATGCATAGGGTTTCAGATAATAGCGAATATCTAAATAAATTTATCGCTTATTACAGCTGTTAATCGTTTTTCATGATATTGTTAGAGATGAAGTATTGTAGAAAATCCTGATATTGTTAAGAGATAAAGTATTGATAACTGAGCTTCATTATCAGAATTCTGCATGCGCAACGACTGTGAGCTATTTTAATGAATGACAGCCGTCACATTCAACATGTATAGTCTTAATTGCGTTGTTGAATGTACTGAGTCACTGTAAAAGAAAAATTTTGCAATTAAAGCGTCATCTGATCGAGAGAAAAATAGAGTAATATGCTGGCAATAAATCTTTTGGTACTTAAAGAAAAATGTTATGTGTTTCTGTGCCTTTCAGTGAAATTGCATAGTTTTAGGACAAAATATTTGAATAATGTCATTTTTATTTTTTTAGGTGACTTTTGAAGTACCCGCTATGCATCACTATAGTAATCACAAAAGTCATTCGAGTTACTTGAAATTTGGTAGAAACGTATTTGAATAGTTTTTCGTTCATAGAATTACAGGAACTTGCGGGCAGAGACACATAAAAGATTTTCGGTGTAATAAATATTAGGTGTATGGACAATATTTATTTTAAGTGCATTTGAACTTTTACCTGTTTTCAGTCAATGGATTTCACATATATTATTCTGAAGTTTAAAAGCATATATATATTTTTTTTTATTAAGTATTTCATATTGAATACATGCTCTATTTTCAGGGCTGCACAAAATAATTCTCATAAGTTTAGTATTATGCTTAAATAATACAGCATGTACATTTTTAGTGATGCTATGTTCCAATTTAATAAAGAAATCAAATTGCCTTGTTTAAATTTTATCGACATTTTTAATTTGGCAATTTGTATTATAATTTGCAAATCAAAATGCGTAGATTTCAGGGGTTGCTTTTAATCTGTCATCTAAATTTCTATTTTAAAAATTAATCTGTCATCCAAATTTCTATTTTCTTTTTGAGGAAACGTGAACTCTTAAATATTTGACGAAACTGTTTACTCACAATAGCATGTGCTAGCTTTTATTATCGCCATATTGATGTTTTTCCTGTGTTGTTTGGACAATGACTTTTACAATGACTTTTATTTTCCAGCCTGGTGGTTCGGTCGGTAGGACCTTGCCTTATGGATTCCCAGGCCTCGGTTTCGAATCTCGGTGCGGGCATGGATGTTTGTGATGTCCTATGTCAACAAAATATTGTGTACGCTTTTGTCTGTGAGTTTCTGTAAAAGTATGGATCAACTGAGACATAAGTCATTTTAAATATAGGTCTTAAAGCTATCAAATAAATGTCCAAATGACTTTTATTTGATTGCTCTGTTTTATTTATATTTTTATTAAATATAATTAGGATTTAATGTCTAAAACAACGAACTTGCAGGTAATTTTATAATTCTATAATTTGTATTTTATTCTGTATCACGAAACTAGGATGAAAAAATGTATCTTTACTTTTGACAAAATTCGTATGTTCAAACAAGTGACGAAAGTAATTTTCTTAATCTGACGAAATATTCGCTCGGAGTATTTCCCTGGAAACGGTTTCGTCAAAATTAAAGAAAATTTCATGAAATTTGAGTATCCATTTCTGAGAGTGTACATACGACAGGACTATTTCTTTCAATCTGCGATCCTGCGTTGCGGCCATTTCTAGTGAGTTTCACCTTAAATATGCCAGGATACCTGCAAATATACGGATTTACCATTTAATGTACAACTAACTTAAAATATTAAATGTTAAATCTGTAATAACTTTTACATTTTTCGAAACTTACTGATAAGTCAGAAATTCTATCCTGATTTTATGTAAATCTTCTGTATAACTATTGATGTTGGCTTCTGAATAATTGTTGGAAATATCTTTTGAGTATATATTGATGAAGATTTCTTAATATTTATTGGCTGTATCTTCTGAATAAGTATTAATGGTGGCTTTCAAATATTTGTTGTGTATATCATCAGGATATAACAACCAAATAATCAAAATTTGAAATTTCTCACCGAAGTAGCTTGGCTCTTTCTTGCCAAGATGTTTACTTACGCAAATGGGATACCTGTTTTATTTATTTGCCAAAATGACAAAAAAAATATAAAAACTGTCGAGTGGGCTGCTATGCTAAAGCTATACCAATACAATTTAAAAAAATTAATATAGTAACCGATCAGTGGCGGATCCAGAACTTGACTTTGGGGGGGGGGGGGGGGTAAGATTTTTCAAAGCGTTATTCTAGATGAATAAAAAATTTACAATTGCGATATTCAATTGCGAATGTCAGTGTTTTGGGGGGGGGGGCTTCAGCCCCCTAGCCCCCCCCCCTTAAATCCGCCACTGTAACCGATGCTAGGGAATGAAATACGGTTACTACATGCCTTTATATGGAAG
This sequence comes from Salticus scenicus, assembly GCA_963930645.1. Classification (NCBI taxonomy): domain Eukaryota; kingdom Metazoa; phylum Arthropoda; class Arachnida; order Araneae; family Salticidae; genus Salticus; species Salticus scenicus. The sequence continues at coordinate 101,381,486 of OZ005652.1, forward strand.
GATAAATTAAAATAAATCCTGTCGTATTAAATTGAATAATAGATTGATTAACTCTGTTTGAAAAGAATGTAAGTAGTTTTTTTTTTTTTTTTTTTAAGTAAGAATTAGGTGCCTATAATTATCTAAATCCACAACAAATCTTTACGCAGCCCCGACCATACTTCTTCGCAAAAAGACTCGACGAAAAAAATGTAAATTTTTGAACACTAATACGAATGAGTTAGACAAATTCTTCTCATTTTCATATTAAATGCATATTAAAATATTTTATGAAATGTCGGATTGATAGTGGTCATGTATCATTTGAAACTGGATGTATTATAATTCTACTGATTGAAAATCTACAGATAATCGGATAAGTTGTATTTTTATACTGTAGTTAATACCATTCTTTGGACCTTTGGCTTAGCTCCCAACATTTTAAATTTTCCGGAGTATTTTTAGCCCAGCCTTTATTTTTCGTCACTATATTCTTCCTTTTTTTTTTTTTTTTTTTCCCCAGTATATAACTTCGATAAAATAAGAAAAAATTACAAGGGTCGTACTATCCGCCCTTTTTTCAGGACAGTTTTCAAGTTAAGAAATTTTTACCTTTTTGCCACCAGAAATTTTATGCAGAAATACTTCTGGAGATATTTATAGTAATCTGTCATGATTATACAGGATAGATATTACAGCATAAAAATAGTGGTAGCAATAAAAATTTTCATTCCTGAGAGTGTCCTGAAAAAAGAGAGGTGAGTACGACTCCTTAAATTTAGCTTTGCCAGATCTGGCGGATTTTTTATTCAATAATCACCAATAATTTTGAGAGGTGATATTTTATATACATAATAGACTATCATTCTTCAAAAATGATTAGGTAAACTTTACAATGAAAAATTATTGGTTATTATTGAATAAAAAATCCGAAAGGTTTGTCAACACTGCTGAAATTACTCTTAAAATATAAGTCGTATGAAATAAATGCGGGGCTAAGAATACTCCGTAAAAAATTATTATGTTGGCATCGATGCCTTTGGTATAAAAGTTTTTAATTAAGTGTACATTATTTTGCTTTCACACGTAAAAATATTTCTCACCAAAAAAAACACCATTTTTAAGTAATGACATTCTAAGAAAAATGTATAATATTTTCAAGAAGCTTATTTCCGACTTCCAGACAGTATCAATCCAAATTATTACAACATGCTTACTATTATATTTCACAAGATTAATGAATCTCTCTATATTACATACCTGCTAACCTTCTAATTTATAATCTGTAAAATTTGTAGTCCCGTTTTTTTTTTTTTTTTTTTTTTTTTTTTTTTTTTTTCCCACACCAGTCTACTTCTGCGGTACTTTTCATTTCATTTAATCGCATTTACATTTGGAGAAAATTATGCTAAATATTAAGTAGTGTGGAAAAATGGGCGGTACTAAATGTTTTACGAAATATTAATTAGGATGTTCGCAGGTATGTTATTTTATTGTATTGGAATTTCCTTTGTCAGGCGAAGGGAATTGTTTAACCTGCAAGAAAGAAAAAATTCAAGATATAGTGTTTTTCATCAAATGGGAATTGTTAAACATCAGACAAGTACAAATAATAATAATAATAATAATCAGACTTAAAATTATATATATTTTTTCTTACCTTATATAAGGCCGTGGGAAATATACTTTCCACCAAAATCAATTATTTTTAAATGGGGAAGATAGTTTACTACATCTGCCTTTTTTAATCAACCAAAATATCTAAAAGAACTATGTGTCAGACTCTGTGTTTAATTTTTTCCTCCTTAAATTCTCTTTCTAAGTTCATTGCAAAAAATTTCATCACAAAAATGGTTATTTTGACTAAAAAGAGTAGGCGGGGAAAAGTTGTTTACCATCCCTTTTTCTTTTAAAATGAATGATTTGTGTGATAAGTATACTGTACATGGCCTTATAAAAAATCAAAAATAAAATTACTTTTATATACTAAATGGATTTTTTTTTTTTTAATTTAATCAATCTCAACCCCAAAAATATTTTAGTGTACCTTCACCTAAAAGAAATGGCCTGTTGAAGGTTTAAACGGGGTGAAATATTATTATCTCCTTATATTATTAAAATCTGTGCGCATCTGTCTGTCTGTCTGTCTGTCTTTCTGTCTGTCTGTCTGTCTGTCTGTGAGAAATGCCTTGTCATAGCTAAAGCTCCGGCGCTAATAGTCGCAGCGCTTCGAAACCGGTGTCGACAGACGCAGACTTTCTTCATCTCGACATCGCAATAATTCGCTAAGCGATGCGACCCTAATTAGCGGAGATATGAATTAAAACGTCGACCCATATCTACCGAAAAATGACCCAGAATTCATGATTAAATGCTTAAAAAGCGACATTTTTACGGAAAAAGTGGAAAATAAATTAGAAATATCAGTCGTATCGTAACAAATAAGATATCAAATGAAAGGTCCGATTTTTCTGAATCCGACGGTTTAAATAGCTTATCTATAGGGCAATTAGATTTTTTAAAATTAACTAAAGTATGAAAAAAAAGGTGGCAACAAATCACAACAGTTCTATTAATTTCGCAATAGACGTATTTCGGTTACCATGGCGCCGGGCGAAAGAATAAATGGATTTTACTTCCAGCTTTACTGATTTTGTACTGGAAATAAAAATTGCAAATTTCAAAATGTTTCAAATTTCTTCAAAATTAATTCAAACTTGCTACAAACTTTTAACATCACAAGACGAAGTTTCAGTTCAAATATCATCGGGTTTCGAGAATAAAAAAAAAAAAAAAATTACAATTTAATTGCAAATTAAATGTTATTATAATACGCGTATTTCAAATTCTAACTATGATTAAATTATTTTTAGTACATCATTCGAAAGATATTTTAAAGTACTTTTATATTATCGAAAGCGGGATTCAAGATTTCGCTTCATTTACATGTTTTGAGGTCTCCTGAATCGGTTTTCTTTTGTATCTGAACTACTAATTAAAATAATTCCATAAGTAATACATCTTAAGGTAGCTTTGTTGGTTTGAAATCGAACAGTAGATTACAGAAATTTCTACCGCCAGATGGCGCTGTGTTATTTTAAAATTTCAATATTTCAATTTCTAATTATGATTAAATTGTTTTTAATACATCATTCGAAAGATATATTAAAGTTCTTTTACATTATCGAAAGTTTTAACCAGATTTGCACGTTTTGAGGTGTCCTGATTAGGTTTTCTTTTGCATCTCAGCTAATTCAGTTAGACCGTTCAAAATTGGTATATGTAGGTTAATTAGGAAAGGCTGAAAGGATGGGGAAGATATAGGTGTGCACCGCGCGCACGGGGTAGCGCTGCCGAAGGCAGTGAGGACCACGGTCCGACTTTTTAACCGATGAGAAATGATTTTTTTTTTTCATTTTCTTTTCTTAAGATTAAAAATTTGATTTGAGAAGGAATATTTGCGCGTAGCGCGCGTATACCTTCACACGTGCGTGCGCAGCGCGCATGGGTCTGCGCTGCCGAAGGCAGTGGGGACCCGGTGTGAGTTTTTACCCGATCAGAATTTTTTTTTTTTTTTTTTTTTTTGGAGGGGGGGGCATGGTGGATCAGGGAATGAATACGCCCATGCAGCGCGCACGGGGCAGCGCTGCCGAAGGCAGTGGGGACCCGGGCCGACTTTTTACCCAATCAGGAATGATTTTTTTTTTTTTTTTTTTTTTTTTTTTTTTTTTTTTAATTTCTTTTCTTAACACTAAAAGTTACTGTTAGTGATTCATTAATTTTAGTGATTCATTTGAAAATACTGACCCGCTAGCAGGCGAAGCTCGCTAGTTACTATTATTTACTGATGTTAACGGTGAAATAAATATACTAGAATGAGCGTTTTTCACCGAATAGAAATTGTTAAAGCTTAAAAAATCTCAGAGTAATCGTTCTATTATTTATCTATTTGTTATTTATTATTTATTTACTTACTTATTTTTAAATTTATTTTCTATTATTATTATTATTATTTTAAGAGGTGAAATAATCCCGAATATTCCTTTCTTGGTCGGGGAACGATTCAACAAACATACAAGAATGGAAATTTTTCGTAGAATGTGAAATGTTAAACATCACTCAACCAGTAAAGTTTTAAAAACAACAGATTAAGCTTTCTATTTTTTTTTTTTTTTCCTGATGGAGTGCAACACGTAGAAATATTTTTTTATTCGGTGAAGTGAACAGTTTAACTAACATTGAAGAATAAATATTTTTCATCGAATGCTAATCATTAAACATCAGAGAACTAACTATCCCCGCTCAAAAGATCCCAGGCTTTTTTTTGTGTGTGTGTGTGTGTGTGTGTGTAAAATTTTGAACGATCTATCTTTTATAGGTTGAAATAAATTATTTAAACATTTTTTGATTAAATATTTTGATACGATAATTTTTATTGAAAACTCTCTAAACCCTATCTCTTATGATTTTCATATACATAGAAAACACTTTTTTTTTAAATCTTTTTTGTATTATACATATCTTTATTAATGCCTATACTTATGGATAATTCCAAGGCAGAAGGTTGTGTCAGTCAAAGATTATGCAAGAAAGGGTCGTCACTCAACATTAAATGCGATAGCAAAAACAATGCATCATTCTTCGGATTCATATTTTTGTAGCCAAACTGATAAATCAGTATAAATCAGGAAATGTAAAATTAGAAACATAACACCGGCCTGCAACCAAAAAAAAGTGTTTAGAAATCAATTGCTGATACTGATACGGACGCTGATTTGGAAGCTGATTTCAGGAAAAATCGTTAAAAATTTTCATAACGTAACAAAAAAAAAAAAAAAAAAAAAAAAAAAATAGAAGGAAATTTAAAAAGAGATGGACCAAGGTAGATGGAACGTCAGTATAATGGAACACTACTGTTTGAAGCTACACAGATAAGTCTCCCGTACTGCCCACAATAGACTAAGTGACAAAAGGAACTTTATGGGCAAAAGCAAAAGAAAGCATTAAGGATATATGAATATAGATGCATTAAATAATAGTAACCTGTTCTAATTAACATAATTTCCAACTGATATAAAATGAATATACATTTAGCAAATAATTTCCAGTTGTTTGATATATTAATTAATTTATAAATAAAACACTTATTTTTATTTTTATTTATTTATTTATTTATTTTTTGAAAAGACCTTCTATTCCCCAGAATATGTAGAAAAGGCTTTTTTGTGTATATATTTAAGCCCATTTTGTGGAAAATCCTCACGTGATTTCGAAAAATGTATGCCATACTGTAAATCAGCAGATAATATAAAAATCAGTTATTACATTACAAACACTTTTTCATGACTCAAATTTTGAAGGCCTATGTAATTTAATTTAAACTCAGCTATGGATGATAGAAAACAATGCAATTTACGTTTAGCCACAAGGAATTATGGAATATTGGTTTAATCATTTATAATACTTCTGAGAAATTCCGGTGTGAATTAACGAAGATTTGCCTTGAAACCACTAAACGCAGCTTTTCAAATTTACTCCAAGCCATTTGCGGAGAAGTGTCAATGAATATTTTATAAGATCTTTGATATCAATCAAACAGAAGTGTAATAATTCCTACCATTATTACCATACAAAAACATTTAACGTATACTTTTACTACAGTTTTTTGCGATTAAATACGATACTGATTACTGTTAGAAAATATGGGTGGAAACGGATATAACTCTGCGTGTGACCTACACTATATTTACACGGAATTACCCTTATATTTAATATGACACTTGCATTAAATCAATTTTTAACAATACATTTAACTATATCAATTGTTATATCGATAAAACAATTAAAGTTTTGCATTAATTTTCTCTGTTCTAAATAAATTGATATATTTCAATTTGTATAGATTTTATAATATTAAATCATCAAAAACTTAATTCAGTACAGAAGAGAGAAGTACAACATATATTATAAATATTTATGATTTACATTTATTTTTAATTAATTTTATCTAAACCATATAAACGTGTATAAATAATCTTAAAATCATCATAATAAAAAGCTTTCATATGGAAATACATTTGGTCGCTGTATACATTAAATACCTCTTATTGATTCTTCGATGTAGCGCTTCATCAACCTAATGTATTTCAGGAATTTATTGTCCTACTTTTTCCTGATTGTAAATATATCATTTGTCTAAACATAAAATCGTTTTCGCTCCAGTCAAGTAATCTTTTCCTAGAAAACACTAAAAATTATAATAGAAAAAATAAATAAGGTATAATTCTATTATTTTGAGACTGATAAAACTTGATGTATAAATTCTAAAAACAATACAGATATCAAAACTAAAATCGATTGTATCTAATATCACATTCTTTTAAAAGATTTTTAACATTTTCCAACAAATTAAAAAAGTCTTTATGAATTCTGTTTGTATTTCCATATTTCTATCTGACTGAGTCTAATGGAAAGCAGTCGTATTAACCGAGTAACATTTTAATATTTAATGTCGAAATATTAGATTTGAAAACTTTACTGAAATTTTTAAGTCCAAAATCTAGGTATATATCAAAACAAATAATTTTAATTTTAATTGCGTCTGATTATATTTATTGCATGCAAAAAAAGAAGAAAATAGGAAATTGTGCAACAAATTTTGTTTTATTTTATGTATATAAAAAATGATAAATTAAAATCTGCATATAAGTACTAAAATCTATAAAATAGAACAAACGCTCTACAAGCCATGAAACCTAAAACCAGAGCTGCCAACCTTTTTAACTTTTAAATCAGAATTGACACCAATAATTTTAAATGGAATATGTTATATATATTTTCGACGATTAATATTACCGAAAATAGCTTTAAAAAATTTCCGGTTTGAAGTTTCCCTTGAAAAACGGGAGACTTGGCATCTATGCTAAAACCAACAACACACTGAATAATATCAAACGAAAGACAATAAAGGAAATTAAAATTTTAGAAAGCATTAATGAAATAGGATATTTAGATCTGCAATTACAAGATATAATTAGTCCTTATACTTCCCGTCAAATGTAATTTTTAAAACTTAAAGTCTTAAAATATGCATATTAAAAGTATGTGAATTGATTATTATTTTATGTTTATTAAGTGCATAATAACATGATAGTGATTAGAGTAGTTTTGAATTCGATGATGAATTTGACCTTTCATCTTTTGACAGGCATATTTAACTTACTTTTCTATTTAAGTGATGATAAGTGCATGCAACCTACTTATATATTGGAAACAAGTAACAAAATTTGCACTTGTGTCACATCGTACGTTCAAAATATAAGTTTTCAAAACTTAAGCTTGTAAATCAAAGGAATGTTAAAATTAAAACATTTTTCCTCACTAGCAGTCGGGATTTTCTGATTTAGAACCTAATAGACTGGAAGTGCCAGGTTTGGTAGCAGGTCGACCACGTTGGATTCATCGCACGAAGTTTTATGAGATTTTATCCGAAACTATCGTAAACACAGGCTAGAACCCATTAGAGATAACCCAAAGGTGGACACTTCATCCATGTCTAGGACCCTCCTGTAGACATTTTACATTAACCCTCTCACCAACACATCTAAAACATTTATTCAACACAATGTGATTTGACAATGGTTTGAACTTCCTTAAATTTTGGTAACAAAACTATATCACCAGACATTCAAACCTTAAAGAAAATAATTTTCTTTCATTTAATATAGCCTGTAATATATTTTCTAATACAATTATTAATTATAACACCGACTGGGAGCAAAAAACATCATCCTATTGTATAAATTTAACACTCTAAAATTAAACCCGTAACAAAGCTTTACTGATAGAGCATCATCATTGTTCTACGAAGAACTGCTGACAGAAGCACTTAAACTTTGCCACCAAAATTACTTTTATGTCTCTATTAAGCTTAAGCATTAAGTTACTCTGCGTGACGCTTTAATTCAGCGAAAACATAATTTCTTTAATGCTTCAACACGCTTAGATTTTTCACAAATTACGCTGGATTTAATAAAGTCATTTTATCAAGCCGCCAAGTAATTACAAAACTTCTCGAAATGAAGACTAACGTAATGAAGTTTGACCACCCCTTTCTGACCAGTGTTGATGGGAGGTTGAATGTCAGATTTCCTTACTTGATGGATGAAGCGTCGTTTTGACCTCTTCCTAGAAGTGAATCTTACAAAGCCTATAATCTTATTGGTATTATACTAAGAGTGACATGTTTTTACCATTCATGCGATGATATTTCTAAAGGCAAGAATAAAAGTATTCCGGGAGTAAAATTACACAACATGGTAAGAAGTCCAATATATAAACCATGAATATGATCGATGAGTAATTTAATGATGTATTGCATTTCGATAAATTATTGCCCTTCATTTAATGATGCATTGGTGATGATAACGTAACATGTAGGTTTGGCCTTAAAAAAAAAAAAAAAAAAAAAAAAAAAACTTGCAACAAGGATGTTACCTATCATTAAATAACTAGTTTAAGATAAATTTTTGGATTTAATAACGGTACATTAATAAGTAATTAAATATAGACAAAGATATAGCGAATTATTGAGTCATTTTTTCAATACATTTTCATACAGCAATTTATAATACTCCAAAGTTTTCTGTACGTGTATCTCTCTCTCTCTCTCTCTCTCTCTATATATATATATATATATATAGAGAGAGATATATATATATATATATATATATATATATATATATATATATATATGCTTAGATTTATGACATATAACAATGAATTTCAATTATTAAAACCCGAAAAAATTACTACGTCAGAAACGCCAAAGAAAAATATTGCATTTCCAATATTTTTCTTTGGCGTTTCTTACGTAGTAATTTATTCGGGTTTTAATATTCCAACGCCAACTCTCCTGTTATTAAATTTCAATTATGTCAAATAGGATAAGCAATTAATATTTATTTTTGTAAAAAAAAAAAAAAGTAAAATAAAAATAAAAATAAAAATAAAAATAAAAATAAAAATAAAAATAAATCTTTCAAATAAATAATGTGTTAGTATTTAAAATAATCTAAAATTTAAAAGAATAATTGTCACAAGCACATTTAATAAAAAATGCTTATTTATTTAAAAAAAAAAAAAAAAAATGGCATTTATTTTAATTTATAGAAGTTATTTCTTTCCATAAGGTTTTTAGCAAGTCTAAAGCAAAAAATGAAAACTTATTTAAATTACTGAGAACTTTACATAAAATACCACTTACAAATAATAGTGTAAAAAGAAAAAAAATAATCTGGTGTGTCACTCACACTACTTTCTCTTTCTTTGAAATTTAATACTATAAATACAGGTTGGAGATTAAGAGGTAAGATAAGGAGTACTGTTATGTAAACATATGTTAAAAAATTCAAATTAGACTTAGAAAGTGTTTTATATAATAATTAGTTCTGTGTCAACCCCCGTTTCATTAATGTACAAAAAACAAGCATTGGATATTTAGCTTAAAACATATATTATTTACCATATCTCTATGAGGAATTTATTTCGATTACCGAACAGCTTTCCTGGAAATGGTAAAATATTATTGGTAAAGCACATCAACTAACAACAAATAACAAGTGTGTTGTAGCCACCACAAGACTTTCTTTTATATTTCTCAATACAAATTTTCTCAGAAAAAATAATTTATTAAGATTATTATTTAAAAAATTATCTTCCAATGATAATGCACACGGTTTCTATATTAGAGAAGTAGTATAACACTAAATGTCTAAAAATAAGTTGAATTTATTCTCAATATTACATAAAAAATAAATAAATAAATAAATGAAAAAAATCGATAACTTTATTTTAAATTATTGCAGATTGTTGGTTCAACCATTCGTTTTAAAGATATTGGCAAGCTCTTTTCAAAGATAACCATCATGAAAATTTACTTCCCTCGAGGTTAGACTCCTCCCCCCCCCCAGTGGGGGAGGTGAGGCTCCTATATACAAAAAAAAAATTCCCAGTTGACTATCTCTCTAACACAAAATATATATTCGTTTCATTTGGTTTAGTGCATCCTATGGTTGTTAAACCCTACTTACCTGTAATTTCCCCATAGACGTAATGTATTTTAATACTTTTGAGTGTCCCTGTACACGAATCATTTGCTTCATCTCAACTTAAAGCTTAGTGTAGCATCCCTATATGATACACATTCAGAATACCTAGTTTGGAATTTCTTCCACTATTTGTTCTTGAGATTCGCTTATAACAGATACACGGACATACAGACACACACACAAACCATTCGCTAAAAACACGATTTTCGTATTCAGGGGACCTCAGAACATGTAAATATAACAAAAACTCACTTTCAGAAATCTGACACTAAAATAATACTTTCTTGACCCTATGGGTAAGAGAAAGTAAAAATATTTAGGTGTATTAAATATAGAAAACCATTTTAAAGTAGCCTTTTTTACTATACATTAATAATAATAGTAATAATAACTTTAAAAAAAAATAAAAAACAATAATAATTTCTTAAGATAGTCTACACAAAACTATTGGTGTGAAATGAATTATTCTATTATATGTATTTTTAAAACCAATAGAAGATAATACTTAGGATTTCTTAAAAACAGGAAAGAAATAAAAAGAAACTTTGTGATTAAGAATAATTGCAGACAATATTTTTTTCGTCATATAAAAGCGGTTTTCTAAAATATTCTTGCTTATTTTTTTAATAAAAATGGGATTTTTAAATACTACCATGGCATTTATATAATTGGAAAAACTTAATGGAAAAAAAATAAGTTAAAAGAGTAAATGTTAATAACACCCAGAAATGAGATTTCTTATTTTTTTAATTCTTATATATATATATATATATATATATATATATATATATATATTGCTACCACCCTTCTCATGCATAAGTTTATACACATATATATATATATATATATATATATATATATATATATATATATATATATAATTTTATTTTATTTTTTATACAGATGGCTGTAACCTATTAGTATAGCGATTGTTGCTTGGTGATATTAGTACAAAAAAAGCGGGAATGACACACTGAGGAAAAAAAAAAATACTGTATTCAGCCAGAATGAATATGTATGCATTTTCTGAATCCCTAATCTAGAAATGTAGATTTCCGGGTTATACGTATAAGGTAAATATATAACATGATACACAAAATGATCGAGAATTTCTAGTCTACAATTTTATAGATGGTGAAACAATATTATGGACATTATGAATAATATCAATCATTTATATAGCGAGGAACTCACGCTTGATTTCATAGAATTGTGTCATAAACTCAAATTATAGTTACTGAAACCAGGGCCTGATTATCGCACAGGCCAAGTAGGCCTCGGGAGGCACCAAAATAATATTAAAATTTAAAGTGCTATTTTTGGCAAAGGTTTCCTTAAAAAAAAAAAAAAAAAAAAAAAAAAAAACCAGATATCTACCTAATTCTAATAATCTTTACTTGGAATCTGATCCCCTTCGTGTAGGATCAATCAAAATTGTATATCATGTTTCTGGACTACATCTTGATGTGGATCCCAAACTATCACTAATTTTTTAACCTACGTTCTAAACGCAGTATTGAACAGACTGAAACTAAACCTCAAGTTGGTATCCAGTTATATTTTCTAACATTAAAATGCGATTAATCAATCAAAATCCAACATTTTAAAAAACTCTCCGTACTTAAAGTAAAAGTTGAAAATTCTGATGTCATGTCTTTAGACTATCCCTTGGGGTGATTATTATATTAAGAGCTCTACCTGGTCTTTCTCACTTTGAAATAGTACATTTTTTTTAATTAAAGTAAAGAAAGTCTGAGATGAAATTAAAATAAAATAAAACATCTTCCAATATTATGATATTGTAAGAGAAACTTTTGAATAGATAGATTCCAGACTCAATCCAGGAGGTAAATAAAAGCATTTTAATATTGACGTATTTATAGAACTTCAGTCTAAACAATAATTTTAGTTTTCCCTCAAGGAGTATTAACATTTCCCACCTAAAAATAATCATATTGATTTAACATTTCTTTGTAAAAAATAAATAAATAGTAAATTTAAACTAACTTCTTATGAAGATGATGCTTTAATTTTGTTACCAACAATCAAACTTCCTGCACAAATTAAGATATTTGTTTTGTTAAAATTGCTTAAATTTGTTGGAGGAAGGGGGTGACACCAAAATCATTCTGGGCCTTGGGCCTCAGTAGGCCTTTATAGGGCTCTGACTATAACTCGCCACTTGTGTTCGCATTTATTTTCAGAAATTTTTAAATAAGTTTGATTAAGATATTATAGAAAAGTGCTCTATATTAGTCTAGCAAAGGACACTAGAATTTATAATTATGACATGGAACAATTTTTCCTAGAGCCACAATTTAGTTTCTATATGTTAGTCACAGAATTTTATTTCAGTGCATCTCTGGGTGTGACTAACATAATTTTTGCTACTTAATTACCCAAAACTCCAAATGTAAAAATACTAAAAAGAGTTTTCTGATTTATCTTTAATTTTTATGTAATTTATTATACGTTATTAAAGTATACATGAATAAAATCAATATTTAACATACTAACTACATGTACTGATTAATGGCTTTTATTTGTCCGCATCTCATACACGGATGCAAGTGTTAGTACAAAATAACAGTGTTTAGAAAAGCTCGTCTATATCACGTAATGATAGCGCCAGGTCGTCATTAATTTTTCCATTTTATCATTAAGCTGTCAGAAAAATCATTAGTGTATTTTAAAAGCTTTTAAGTGTAATGAAGAATTCTCAATATAATTGAGAAAAATAAGAGTCGTACGGAGAAATTCAACTATTAATATCGTTTAAACACGGTTTTTTTGTTCACTGTTAATGTCCAGAATAGGTAAGATGCGATATTTTATAAAAACATCTTTTTTTTTTTTTTTTTTTTTTTTTTTATTCCTGAATTATCCTTTTTATGCACGATAGTAAGTCTGGAATTTTAAGAACCTATCACCATCAATATAATAACCATAAAATATTAAAAGTACTGTAATCAGTTGAACAAATCGCACAATTGAATAAGAGCTCAAAAAGATATATTTAACTGAAATCTTTATGTTTATGCACACAGACAACATATGCTTAAATTATTATACTAGAAATTTCAAGATTATTTATGGCACTTTTTTACAACTTATTTAAAATTAACAGGTTAATATTATAACGAAAAAACAAAAATACATTAGTTATATATAATTATAAAATTAAATTAAACTTCAGAGAAGAATTGTTTTAAATGCATGATATTTGATTATTATTTTCACTTCAACGGTAAAATTCACATAGGTGTAGAGGTGCAATAAAAACTTTTTTTTCTTTGCAGTACTATGATATTTTCCGAATTTAGTCCTACCTGTACCGGAGAAGTTTTGCTCTCAATATTAATAGATAATAAAGGATGGGTTAGAACCTAGATTATTCCTGTTGACCTAGACTTTCTGAGTTCTCTATGGATATATCAGAGACTTGAGTAAATTTGTATTAGAAACTCTTAATGAATCTCTGATATCAATATACTTGTATATTTAAGCTAGTAGAAGTTGAAAAATATTTTGACCTAAAATTTTAACTAATAGTACATTACATTTAGAATAGAAAATAATCTCAATTGTTTTTATGTATTTCTCAAGACTACATTTCAGGCCAAGTTTCTTTTAATTATTTAGCACACAATCTTTACCATAAATTATGTTATAATACTTAGTGTCATGCAACCAGTCGCCCATACTTTTATTTTTTATGCAACCCACTTTCTACTTTTATGTGAGCATATAGAGTATTTTTATCAGTCGACTTTTGGCGGTAAACCAACGTAGTAGAATGCATGAAATGCATCTAAGTATATAATTTCATTTAGGAATATAAAAATTTAGGTTGTTAAAACCTTTCATGAAAGAATATATATAATTGCATGACTTCATACAACATACCATATTTAGTATGTCAATATATTTATACATTTTAAAAATCAAGATTGATACGATTTATTCTTAAGCCTTAAACACATGGTCATATGACATAGGTTCGAATTATGTCCAACTATTGAAGAAATAAATAGAATTAAGAAAAGGGCTTACGTAAAATTGCTTATGAGCAACATATAACAAGTTACATATTTCAGGAATCGCAATATATTAGTAGTAGTTTGTAAGAGTATAGACATTTATATTCTGTTGCTTAAAGTTGCTATCGCCATACTGAAATTTGCATTATTTTACAGTAAATACATTGTATTGTACTTCGTCTTAAAACTGCATCCTAGTGCATATGCAAAATCAGAAACACAACCACTATAAGAGGCATTCTTAGATAAAGAATCGCATGAGAAGTATTTTTACTAATATTTTTTAAAGTAATTAACATTTTTTGAAACATTTGTAAGTTGGATTTTAGGAGGTGTAACAATTGGAAATAACATTTGTGCTTTTTATTTTTGCTTTATTATGCTTACAATAATTTTTAAATAAATAAAACACTCTTAAATGACTGATAAATGAGAAATTTTGTTTAAATAATTGTGAAAAAATATGCATATTATCTTAATTAAATGTTTATATCTCTATGTATGTCTTTTCAAGCATTGGAGGGACTAGGGGTCCAATTTTAATTTTTATATCAATAAACAATCACACAACCTATGGTCTAGCATATGCAGAAATTTTGCAACACAATAACTGTTCCTCTTGTTGTACCCAAGATCACTGATTCGTAGCCGTGTACTGTAAATTTCGTCTAATCCAATACTAACTTTTTCTCTTTTATATTTAAACCGAATAATGAAACACGGGAGAGAAGGTACATATAAACATGGGGCACTTGTGAACAATGAAAATTTTATTAGAATAATTTATTATATATATATATATATATATATATATATATATATATATATATATTCATTAACGCATATAACATAACTTTTAATCTCTGCATTTTGCCGCCAAACCGCTGCACGCAACTATTGCTGCTGCAGGCGAACATATTTAGAGGTGCATTTTGGTTTATGCACTTCTAAACCACAAGTAGACTAAACAACAATTAATACAAAAGTTAAGATTAATCGTACTGTTGTTTGGTGGAGGAATTTATTTCATACTTTTAGGTACAATTTACAATTTCTTTTTATTTTTAGTTACTTGAATAATAGTTACTTTTTGAAGTCGGTTCTATTTTTTTTTTTTTACAAAAAGATTTTATTATAATGTTGATCTGAAATTTTCAAGTGACCGCCACTTAAAAACAAAAGGCAGAGCAATTTAGTTAATGAACTCATCCAAGATAAGTTTGTTGTCCAAATTTGTTTCTATTTGGAACATTATTTTGGAATTTATCGTGATGACAAAACTTTCATTCTGTATATATAGATAGGTTGATCGATAGACAGTTAGATAAAAGTAGTAATTTCAAAACAACCGACTTTTGGAAAACAAGGTCATATTTCACGGTCGTCAATTTTCTAAATGTGAAAACGTAATTCAAATTAAGTATTAAAAATTGTATTATGAATGAATAATTATGAAGATTATTTGGAATTTTTTTCTCATAGGTTAACATATACGTTGTTTGGCATTGTCGGACCATAATGCAACTTCCTATACTACCAGTAAGTTATGGCCACTACAAAACTTTCTTATATAGTTTTCTTTATATGTTTATGCAATAA